>CM057451.1:404015000-405405000 GCA_016271365.2 Neoceratodus forsteri
AGCCTCTGTATGCTGCTTTTACAAATGATTCTTTGTTATATACATTGTTCTGCACTACATTGTATTCTGTATATCAATCAATCAATCAGTCAAACTTTATTTAACCAGGCATAACACCATTGAGCAAGCTCATTTTCAAAGTGGTCCTGGACAAAGCAATAAAACACAGGCAGTTACAAGGTAAGAATTAAAAACTGTACATACAAGGAACTGAAACAGTCCTGTACAGAGGGATAACACAACTGGAGATGAATACAGCACACAAAACAAACATACAAAACAAGTCCATGCTTAGGATGGTTCGACCACGGACACCCACTAGGATAGGTAGTCTGGAGGGATTGCTACACGTAAGACTTGGTAGGGTGGATAGGTACACAGGGGGGAGGTATTGGGAGGGGTAAGGGAATTGGGAGGGATAAGTAGGGGAGAGGAAAAGGAGGGGATTAAGAGGGGTAAGGGTATGGACAATAGAGGGAGATGGGAGTGAGAATTGCAGTAAAATGGACAGCCCACTACAGAGAAGATGGGATCCATGAAATTTTTAGAGGCATGAATTCTGGGGGTCACTACGACAATACGGATGGACTGGTCACCTCTAGCAATTAAAAGATTCCTTTAGGTACCCTGCTATCAGTGATTTCAAGGTGAAAGGACCAGGAAGGGTTGAACGTTTTAGGGTCCTTTGCATAGTATTCCATATGAAAGGAAGGGAGAAATTAATTGCAGCTGATCCGTGGAGAGACCTTACTCTAGGTAAATGGAAGTTGATTAAGGAGAAGCATCTCAGGCTGTACGACCCCTTGGCATGCTCAAAAAAGCATGAGATGTGAGTTGGTGTGTATACATATATATATATATATATATTTTGTTTATTTGTTTATTGAATAGAATCTGAATTACAATCCCTTGAGTCACAGACTCTTTTGCAAAGGCTCCACGTCAGTTACAAAGTAAGAAAGAAATACATTTACAGTAATGAAAACCATACACATACAGTATTAAAGTAACAGTACAGGGTTATGCAGTCATAGCTTAATCTTATTTAAATGGTAACAGTAACTGGGGCATACAAGATGTCCAGCATCAGAAAAGTGCAGGATGCAGTTTTGTAGGATCTAGAGTGACCCAGTCAAACCCGAGTTGAGGGCTTCAGTGATAGCAGTAGGGTCCTGTGGAATCCCATTTACTCTAAGTATATCATGTTTATTTCTCCATATCTGGGCAGGGGAGAAGGAGTGTAAGGGACAAGAGAGGGGAGCTGGCACCAAAGAAAAGTGGGTTATCTACGGTCACATAATGTTGAGTCAAAGAGTAGAGTTTTGAGACCTGTTTTAAATATGGAGAGACTATGGGTCATGGAGATTGGGGGTGGTAGGCTATTAAGCCATAGTGGGGTGCGGTATCGGAATGATCTTTGCCCAAGAGATGTTCTACAGTGGGGGACAAGGAGGGAAGTGTTGGCTGCCAGTCTTTTAGTCCGCCTGTCGGGGGCTGCGCTGGTAATCAGGTGGAGGCCAATGGGTGCTAGCTGGAGTTGTATTTTTTTGGCAAGGACGCAGGTGTGGTACTTTAGCCCTCCTTGGAATTTAAGCCAACCAGTCAGTGTATAAAGCTCACAAGTATGTGTTAACCTGTCACAGCCTGTGACTAGGCAGCAAGCTTTGATAAGGGCAGGTTGATGCAGCATAGGGTGGTTGGATCAGCAGATCCATAAATGACTATCCCATAGTCCACCAAGGAAAGGATAGAGGAGAAGACCACAAGATGCATGGCCTGGGAGGTAAGCAGTGTTTAAGCCTGTAAAGGATCCCCAATCTAGCACTGACAGAGGAGGAGAGAAGCTGTATGTGATTATGGTAGGAGAGGAGGTGTCTAATGTGATTCCGAGATATTTAAAACATGAAACCTGTTCCAGAGGAGAGCCATGAGCGTTATTTACTAGTAGGGGCACATGACAATGGGGCTTTGTCGGTGTGCAAAGAGCATGGTCTTCTTTTTGTAATTGATTATAAGGCAGTGTTCAGAGAACCATGATTCTAGTCCTAAAGAAGTCCTGCAGGGCTAGCTGGAGACAGCTAGGCTGAGGGTGTTTCAGAACACTACAGCATCATCAGCATAGAGTAGCAAGTGACCACTGCAAGACTTGGGGAGAGAGTTTAAAAAGAGGGTGAAAAGTAGGGGGCCAAGTATGGACCCCTGCGGGACACCAGAGCATACTAGCTTGCATGAGGAGAGGGTTGTGTAGATCTTGACTTGTTGTGTCCACCCTGAGAGGTAGTCTTTGAACCAGGCGGTGACCTCAGGTACAAGACTGAGGTGTGGAAGGGCACGGAGCAGTAGCTCATGACTGACAGTGTCAAATGCCTTGGTCAGATCCACGTAAATAGCCCCAGCCACGGAGCTTTGGTCTAGGGCCTCATGGATGAATGAGGTTAGTTCAGTAAGGGCGTGACGGTACTGTGGCCCTCCGAATCCATGCTGTTTCGGCAAAGTAGGTTGTGTTTGGTTAGGTCATCAGTAAGCTGATCAAACACTATCTTTTCAAGGACTTTGGAGAGGGGTGGTAGGATTGATATTGGTCTATAGTTGCTTGTGACTGTGGGGTCACCGCTCTTCAGAATAGTGGTGATTACAGCTCTCTTCCAGGCTGAAGGGAATTGACTAAGGCATAGTGACAGGTTGAGAATTTTGGGAGATGGAGTAGTGTGATATCCAGGGTCAGCTGAATGAGTTTGAGATCCAGGGATTCATTGCTATAGCGAGCGTTAGCCAGGGCTTTGGAGAGATAGCGTTTTGCCTCAGAGCAGGAGATGACTCTTAGTCTAAAGGGTGTTGTGTTGTTGCTGTTCGAGGTGTTGGGGGGTGGGTGGAGGGAGGAGTTGAAGAAGTTCGGTGGTAGTATATGGGAGAGGTCCAAGAAGGAGTTGAGGGCTTCAGCGATAGCAGTAGGGTTCTGTGTGGAATCCCCAAATACTATAAGTATATCATGTTTATTTCTCCATTGTCCCATCCCTAGGACGCATCTGAATTGACTCGAGCAGTACTCTGCTTAGTGTGCCTTCCTGGTAAAACTGTTAAATAAACAAATAAAGTCACACTCTAGAACCCCAACTCTGGTTTGGACATTGAAAGGTTTTGCTTCCTGTGTGTGGAGTTACTGGTGTCCCCTCCAGCAGTATAGATATAGCATAGCCCTAGCAAAAGTTCTGTCCTCTGACCTGGGTATGGTCATGAGAAGTTTTACTTTTGTGTACCCCACCCTCTTGACCTCTACAAGTAATGAGTCTGGTGCACATTCCCAAAGCTAGGGATGGTACCCTTTCTGAGGTACTTTGTGCCCAGTCCAGGATACCAGTGGCCAGGGGAGCCAACTGTGTAAAGTAGCAGGGTGGTTACAAGTAGAGAAAGAAAACACATTGTCTATCATTCTAGGAGCAGTGCCCAAAACGCACATTTCTGCTGAATTCAATTAAATACTTAATGCACCGCTTTGAGGGTGTTCACAGGACAAAAGCCATCAGAGGGTGCAAAACTCATAGTATAAGGCAGCAGTGCATCATAGCAGTGAAGTGTTGACCTCTCTGTTTTATTCTATTATACATTGACCCATACCTCTCGACTTGTACAACACCTTCTTCCCTAATTGTATTTGTTTATTTATTTTCTAACCAGGAGAGACACAGTAAGCCAAAGCTTATTAACAGGTGTGACACAAGGACATTATGACTTGCCCAGGGTCACACAGTATGCAACCACTGAGTTATACTGCCTCCAAAACAATGAATAATTTTGAATCTGCTTTAGTACATTTTGCACATTTTAAATAAAAGGAATGCTCTTTTAATATGGCTCAGACCAGGTTTTTGTCCATATTCTCTGCTGTTTTTGTACATTTTTGTCACATAAACGCAGGGAGCAGTCTGTACTGTAGGCTACTTCACCTTAGTCTCAAGAAAAGTGATTTTAAGCAATGGGTGTTCAAAAACAGAGCATGATGAAGAAAACCTGTTCTGAGCCATAAGAAAGGGGCCCTCCTTTATTACTTCAACTAAAAGTGGAAATCATGCTCAAAATGGAAGAAATGGCATCATACAAGTCAGGAGACAGGTGGCAGTCTTAAAGTAGGTAATTATTGGTCAAAACAGTTACCGCTATGATGCACTGCTGCCTTAAAACAGAAATTCTGAAGCTTAACAAGTCCATCCAGTCCATCCAGTCCACTCAGTGCAACAACTCACTGAATCTGATGTGGGGTAGATTATAAAGCTAATTCCACCTCTCAATGCCACTACAAGGGGAAAACTTATCAAAAACAGAAGGGAAGAATATCTAGGATTTCAAAATGGATAAAAAACCAACACATTTCACTTTGAGTGACAGCAAACAGAAAAAATAACATGTTCTGTGATATTGTTCTTTCTGTCCGGGTGCTCAGCCCCCCCACCCCCAGGCATAAATACAACTTCATCTGTGCATCCAGAGGGTGTTAGGCAGAGCCCCTCAGAAAGAATATCTATGATTATTAAAAAACAGATGAAATTACACATTTCACTTCAGTGACAGCAAACAGGAAAAGTAATGTGCTGTAATATTCCTTCTATGGGGCTCAGCCCCAAACCACCCGAGCATAAACACAACTTCACCCGTGCACCTGGGGATGTTAGCAAACCACCCCACAGAAAATATTATCTATGATTTAAATACAGATAAAAAACTAAGAAACACATTTCACTTTGAGTGACACCAAACAGAAAAATAACGTTTCTGTGATATTCTTTCTGTGGGGGTGCTCCACCCACACCCCCCTCCCCAAGCATAAACACACCTTCATCCATGCACCTGGGCTGTGTGTCTTGAGGCCAGAGCAGCCTCACAGAAAATAGTATCTACCACCATCCCTACACACCTGGGGCAGAAACACAATTTCATGTGGGGCTAAATTTTCCTCATTCTCTTGCCAGCTTCCCTGCCTGGAACACAACAATTCACCTAGTAGGCACAACACGGCCTTAGATCTTCAATTGCCGTGAAATCAATACCATTCCTCTGGCACTCTCAACAATTATTTCCAAGAAGTATGTAAAATCATAATGACTAAGTGCACATTTTGGCTGCCTAATTTTGCACTCGTCTGCACTTGGATACTAAGGCCCAGATATTCAAAGGGGTTGCGCATGGCACAACAGAGTTGCACAGGTGCAACCCCGCATTGCGCTCCGGTGGGATATTAGAAAGGCTGCCTGGCATAGTGCAACTCCTGATGTGCTGGTGCACAATATAATTGTATGTGGCTCACATGCAGGGGACGTGCCCATGCATATGCGGCACATCCCAACATTCAGCCCAGGATGTGTGGCGTATATGCTGGTGCAACCCTGCACTGCACCGCATAGGGTGGCTCAAAGTTGAGCCCATGAAGAGTGGGAACAAATCCTGGCCATCCACAGGTGGGCTGCTGTATTACAGGGTGCAACAGATCAGCTGCCAGCCGTGGGTGGCCACCTGCCCACCCACAACACCGTCCACATGCACACATAGGACCCTGGTAGTCTAGTGGTACCCCCCTCCCATGTCCCTGAGAAAAGCAGTCATGTCAATACATGGTAGTCTAGTGGTACCCACTCCCTCCCGTGTCCCTGAGAAAAGCAGTCATGTCAATCCCTGGTAGTCTAGTGGTACCCCCCTCCCACCCGGGACTCCGATCGCTGGTAAATGTCACATAATTCATTCCCTGGTGGTCTAGTGGGCCCCTCCCTCTTATTCCCCGATCATGGTAAATCACCATAATACTATTCCCTGGTGATCCAGTGGCACCCCCACCCCTCCCACCAATACAGCACCTTTACCCACCCCGCCTCCTCACAGCTATCGGCGGCGGCTGCAACCCGCCCAGATACTGCTCCAGTCACGCTGAATGACAGGTACATAGAAACATAGAATTTGATGGCAGATAAGAATCATTTGGCCCACCTAGTCTGCTCATTTCCTACCTAACAGATAAGCTGTGGATGCTAGTTAACCAACAGCCTACTTCCTCCTACCCTCCCAATAGAATTGCCTTATGTCTGTCCCATGCATTCTTCAATTCCCCCACTGTGTTTGCCTCTACGACCTCCTCAGGAAGGCTGTTCCATGCATCTACAACCCTCTCTGTGAAGAAATACTTCCTCCCATTACCACTGATCCGTCCCCCCTATATCTTCAAATTGTGCCCCCTTGGTCTTGCACATCACTTTTTCTGAAAGATGCTACCCTCTTGCACTTTGTTGATTCCCTTGAGGTACTTGAAAGTTTCTATCATGTCCCCCCTCTCCCTCCTTTCCTCGAGGCTGTACATCTTAAGCTCCTTTAGTCTTTCTTCATATGTCTTCTGGTGCAGACCCTGCACCATTTTGGTTGTCCTCATCTGGACAGCCTCCACCCTGTCTATGTCTTTGCGGAGATGGGGTCTCCAGAACTGTACACAGTACTCCAGATGTGGTCTTACCAACTGTCTGTACAGAGGGCCAACAACTTCTTGTTTTCTACTGGTGATTCCTCTCCCTATGCATCCCAGTATCCCCCCAGCCCTCCTTACTGCTTTTTCACATTGCTGGCCCACATTTAGGTAATCTGATATGACTACCCCAGGTCCCTTTCCATTTTTGTTGTTGTCAATATCTCCCCCCCCATTGTGTACTTTTCCCTTGGGCTTTTGTTTCCCAGGTGCATTACTTTGCACTTTTTTGCATTGAATCTAAGCTGCCATATATTTGACCATTCCTCCAACCTTGCAAGTCCATTTTCATCCTTTCCACCCCACCTTGCATATTAACCCTGTTGCAAATCTTTGTGTCATCTGCAAAGAGACATACTTTCCCTTCTAGTCCTTCTTCAATGTCATTTATAAAGACATTAAAAAGGACCGTCCCCAGTACTGAACCTGTGGTACCCCACTAGTAACCCCCCTTTCTTCTCTGTCCCAAATATATGAATGAAGTCATTCACATTTTGGAACTGTCTAATACAGTATGCCCTGCAAGCCCATTGGTCCACACTGTGGATCAATGGGCTTACAGCCCATACTGTACCTTTCATTCGGCGGGCGGCTGAGCGGTATGTGGGTGGCTGCAGCGTCTTCGCCGATGATGGGAGCAGGGTGGGCAAGGAGTCCTGTATGGGTGGGAAGGGTGGGGTTGCCACTGGATCACCAAGGAATAGTATTACGGTGATTTACCATGATCGGGGAATATGGGAGGGAGGGGAGCCCACTAGACTACCAGGGAAGGTATCAATAGACATATATCGACGAATCAGGAGAGGGGTCCACTAGAACACCAGGGACTGTATTAATAGATGTTTCTCGGGGTATTGGGAGGGTGGGGGGCCCACTAGACTACCAGGGAATGTATTATGAGGCATTTTCCAGCGATCAGGGAATTGGGTGGGAGGGGGGTCCACTAGACTACCAGGGCGTGTTGTCACAGACATTTATCGGGGAATCTGAAGGGAGAGGGGTACCACTAGACTTCCAGGGAGTCATTCTAAGGAGATGTACCGCGATCGCAGCTACGGGGTGGGGGATGCCCTGGGACCCCCACTGTTCACGTCATGCTGTGCAGGGCATCAGGTGCAAGTCACCAGGCTGCCCTGCATAATCCAGCCGCATACCACCCACATTCCCATGCTCCCTATCTGTGGCTTGTGCTGCACAGTTCCACTGCATCGTGTGCAGTCCATGCCGTATTCAACGGTGCTGCACCATGGCACATCACCATTGAATATCACCTGGTCCTAGCCTCAGCACATCCCAGTTGCACTGCGCCCAGGCTTGTGCCACTGCCAAGAGCAGTCTGAATATTTGGGCCTAAGTGTTTACTGTGACTGTAAAGGAGCACTTAAGGTAATTTTTATTATGCATTCAGTGCTCACTTTAATAGTTAAAGTAAAACATTATCCTGGCGCTGCTGACAACTGCAAACGAGGCCACCAAAATGTATAGTTCATCATAGTTATCTTTAAATATTTCTTGGGCATAACTTAAAACTGTGCCACAGTAACCTCAATTAGGGTGTATTGCACAATATCATTGATTGACCTTTACAGCCCTCTCAGACTTCATGACCACCCCCTCTGGCTCTGGTCAGCTCATGGAGCCCAAGGTTTACATAATCATACCTTTGAACTTAAACTAGATAATAGATTTCTACACAGTTTAGTAATTCTAGTTATTTGGACTTGGTCCACTCACCAACCACTGCCACACATTTACCACAATAAATGAAATCCACCACACACACACACACACACACACACACACCCCTAAACCCCACAATAAATGAAGTCAACCCTCAAAAAGTACCTGGCTGAGCTGATGGTTTCTTCACTGTCTGACATTGGTAATAAGGTCGGTAGTGCTGGTCACCATCTGCAAAGTTCCTGGCTGGTTCAGGGCAGGCTGTAGTGCAGAGTCACACAAGTGGCAGGTGGCAGAATAAAAACCTCTACTGGTCTGGAACCAAACAGTGACACTGATGAAAATCATGGAACCGGCTGCTTTGTGGCATCACCCCAAAATTCTGCTAGGAAATTAACAGCTCAGACTCAGATGGACTGATCGGACTGTTGTGTAGGCAGCAAGGTGCAGGCTGCTTGGCGGCAAAGCTCTCAGGTGACCGGCGCCCTACTCAAGGCTCCCCTAGGCCCTTACTAGATAGTGGCACTAGAGCTCAGCAAAGCACTACAGTCTCTCCTCCATCCTGACTTGAGTCGACTCCAATGATCTGTCCCCCTGCCTGTCTTGGGCTGGTGGGCCTGGCAGAAAAGCTACCCATCTGTCGGCTTCTCCTTGACTCTCTCCTACAGGCAGTCCATATCTGGCAGTGACTGTGGGTTGTAGCCGGAATTTTAGATGTATACACCAAGCTGACACAATGCTACCCCTCCCGTTGTCCATGCCCTGCTACCCCACCTACCTGACACAAGCATCATTTACACTGTAGCATATGCTATAAATTGGGCATATACTATAAATATGACATGTAAAGATGTAAACACATGATCCCATTCCTATACAGCAAGAAGACCTTTCAATAAACAGTGTCAGACAAACAAACTGTCTTTTAGTTACAATGTTCCATTGTGACAAGCCTCTGTACCACATCAAGGTAGCCAGTCCCACAGAGGTCCATTCATACAGACACAGACTATGTTAGCCACAAATGTCAGACTAAGACTTGCTTTTAGTTGCAATGTTGCATTGTGACAAAGCCTCTGTACCACATCAGGGTAGTCAATCACACAGAGGCCCATTCACCCAGGCACACCTCCCCACCCACACAGTTGACACACAACATCGAACACTGACACCCACCCACCCACACACTAAGCACACCCCACCAACACCCAACACCCACCCACCCACCAGACACACCCCACACAACACCCAACACCCACCTACCAAACACACACCCACACAACACCCAACATCCACCCATCAGACACACCCACACAACACACAACACCCACCCACACCACAGACACACACACACCCCATATACACAAGCACACACACACACACACCCCTCCACACACACATGCACACATCCCACCCCCCACACATCCCACACTACTGTAACTCCCTGCTGCTTTACATCTACACAGAGTCCCTCCCAGATCCACACCCACCCAGGTGTCATATAAGTTTTAACTTATTTAGAGGTGACAGAAAAAAACTCAAGTTCACTGCAGGTTATGGGGAGAGGGGTAGCATTTAAAGCTAAAGCTAAGCTACTGGTCAAAATGTCAAAATAAAGAACATTTTTGTTACTAAAGGTAGTGCCAGTGGTGGTAACAAACAACAAGAAGCTAAGCTACTGCAGCCAGTCAGTGTGCAATAACAGTACCTGATGCCTTGAAGGATTCTGTGGTGAAAACAGTCAGAACTCAGAAGCTGCCACACTTATTTCCAGTGGTTGAGCTTACAGTAGGACATTGTCTCTCCAGTGCTCACTGCTCTGAGTCTTGACACGACAATGACCAAATGTGGCGGGCCAGCTGAGCCGAGTGACTGGAACAGAGTACAGCGGGACAGCATGCAATCAATTTTCACACACAGACTCGGACTCGCTGTACAAGAAAAAACAAACAGTAAGGGCTCAATTACTTTTTTTTACACAGAGCAAGTCTCAGCTGCTCCCGGCCGACCACAGGTGCTGGCAAGCTCACTGCCTCCTTCGCTTAGGCTCAATTGGTCCACTAACAGTTCTCATTCCCAGCTGCATCATATTCATGACCACGCTGCTCTCTTCTTCTGCTGTGCACTGCACCAGGCTTCATCTATCTCTCTCTCTCTCTCTCTCTCTCTCTCTCTCTTCCACAGTACACTCTGAAGATGCAGCAGCTTCTTTCCTGAATATTGTAGGCTCAGTTGGTCCACTAGCTGTTCCCATTCCTGGCTGCATCAAATTCACAGCCACACTGCTGTCTTCTGCTGCTGCGCCTGTGCCGGCTTCTTCTCACTCTCTCTAGTACACTCTGAAGACATGGTGGCTTCGGGTAGCCAGGAATTTCAGATGCATACCCAAGTTGACACACTGCTACCCCTCATTGTCTGTGCCCTACTACTCCCACCCACTGTCTGTGCTCTCCCACCCGACACAAGCATCATTTACTCTGTAGCATATGCTATAAATATTAGGGCATATACCATAAATATGAAATAAAAGATATAACACACATGTTCCATTTGCATACAGCAAGAAGGCCTTTTAATCACCAGTGTCAAACCTACAGACTGGTTTTTAATTACAGTGTTGTATTGTGACAAACCTTTGTACCACATCAAGGTAGCCAGTCCCATAGAGCTCAATTCACACACACACACACACACACACACACACACACACACACACACACACACACACACTGTCAGACTAACAGACTGGCTTTTAGTTACAGTGTTGTATTGTGACAAACCTTTGTACCACATCAAGGTAGCCAGTCCCACAGAGGTCAATTCACACACAACACACACACACACACACACACACAGTGTCAGACTAACATATTGGTTTTTAGCTATAATGTTGCATTGTGACAAGCTTCTGTGCCACATCCATGTCCCACAGGTGACCTAGATTTAGTGAGTGGTTACAAATCTTACATATCTTACAGAATAGTCATGGTGAGCAAATTACTATAAGTAGGTTTTAAGGTAGCAAATATACACATAAAGAAACATAATGCACTGTAACCAAATGTATTTAGAATATCACAAATAGAAAGTAAAGGTTACAAATGTGTGATCTTGCTACATCAGTGTGCTTTAAATAAAGTGCTTAAACTAACACTACCATACTGACTTGCTAAACAATCTTTTAAATCGCAAGACAACCTAACAGGTTTATTGCACCAGCCACCACTGACCCTTGCGCTTTGCCTCACTGGCTGCCTTAGGGGGTCCTAAGGGACACATCTTACATACATAGCAATGTCTTAATACTGCCAACATGAGTCGTCTGTTCCTCAGAGCAAAGGGTGGTGGGGAAGGGAATTATGCATCCAAAACCATAAGGAAAACAAAAAGTCATAGTGACAGACGTCTATTCCCAAGCTGGAACCCGCTTAGCTTGATAATATAAATATTTTACTATAAGCTAGTGTAGGTCTCCCAACAGGCAGCCAAATCCCTGGTAATTATTTTCCTTTCTGATGAGGACTGAGGGTCCCTGCCACCTGCAGGACATCTGTTGTATGAAAAGGAACACTGGATAAACCACCTGAGCCAAATCACACAGGCAGACATCCCCTAAAATAAAATGGTTCTCTAGTACCCACTGTAATAACTAAAACATTTCCCATTATTTAAAAAATGCAATTGCTTAAATGGAGGGAGGGACAATGTAAAGTTGCTTAAAGTAATAACTCAGCATAGTTTTCCAGTATGTACACAAAAGGAGTGCCCTATGTATTTGTAGGTGATCTGAACATACTCATACACACAGACCTTCACCAATTAAATCATTTGCATCTCCACCTTCATTATATTACATTGAAATCTGCTCAGAAGATGTTTTAAGTGATCACAAAATGATAATGTGTGTCTTCCAGTAACAGTCAAAGTTACAATCCCTGGGAAAGCATTGTATGGGAAGGGGGTATTTGTTATTTCTATTTGACTTCATTACCAGCCCAGAACTGATAATAAATATGAACCTTGAATTAAAAAGAAATGCCCAAGTCACAAGAGGGCATCCCATACAGATTCAGAACAAGCATTTTAGGAGTCATAAAAGAGGAAACTTATTTACACAGAGGGTGGTTGGGATGTGGAACAACTTCCCTCTGGAAGTAGTTATAAGAAAAATATAATTATATTCTTATCCAGAATGTCTTTTCTTTGAAGGAGCTCCGAGTCATAAAACTGAAGTCACAGGCGAAATCACATTATACAATGGCAAAAAGAATGCTGGCCTCTGATTGGTCAGTCTGGGATAGACCAGTGATGTTATCTCAGTACAACATCACAACTCTAGTCTCAGCCTCACTGTGAACCTCCTGACTGACTGCATTGCATTGGATTTGTTATCTCTTCTTTTCTTAAGGATCAAAAATATTTTTCCACATTAATAAAAACATTTTAAAATTATTTTTTATTCTGTATAACAACAAACCATTGTATAATAGTATATGCCTTCAGGGTGGTGTCGTTGGGATAACCTCACACCTCAGATATTGGACGACTGCCTGTGGCCTCGTGCCCAACCACCCGAGGCGTGAAGTTATCCAAGCATGACACACAATCTGGAGGGCATTATTGCTTAATTATTTCTTCAAAAGAGTTGGACTCAAACAGTAATCGAAAGGAAAACTTCATCTTATTTATTATTTAAATGAAGGTACAATAAGAGATATTGCCTGCCATCTACCATTGCACGTTTCACACAGCTACGCTTTCATGGCATAAGTCCAACCACTCATTACATATTTGTGCTTATGCCTTGAAAAAGCACTGCTGTGTGAACTGTGCATTGGTAGATGGCAGGCAGGCAGTATGCCACTTGTTGTATCTTCATTTAAATAAATGTTTTAACTTTTTCCCAAGTTTGGAAGTTTTTTTTATGTCCGGTCACTGTTTGTGTCCAACTCTTGTGGAAGAAAGTCTTATCTGGAACAAACTGATTTAACCTACCACTAAAATAAGTGTGGGCATGATTAACATCCATCAATGGCCTTTATCTACTACTTTCAAGCCATACTATAGGTGGCACACACAGGTTCCACCAGTTATTTCAGCTTTTTCCTGAGTCAAATATTTTTACCCTGTGTGACCCCTTCTCAGTATGATTTACATTCTAAAAAACAGCAGACAACAACAATTCCATCTGATGAGGCAAGGTTCAGTACATTTGAATAATTATACAGTGTGTTATTCTGCACAGGGGTAGAGGAAACCCAGGTCAACATGGGTGCTAACATTAAATAATATTAATAATAATAATAATAATAATAAAACTTTATTTTTATGGTGCCTTTCCAAAACCAAGGTGCCTTACAATTAGTTAAAACGTATCATAATTCACAGCAGCATAAATATTATAAAACAAGAGATACAGGTAAATTAAATCCATTAGTCACCAAATGCTTGATGCCAGAAGTATGTTTTTAACAGTTGCTCCAAATGGATGGGGCCACATTCATAAATGCCTGGGCCCAAGAAGATTTTAAACACACCCTTGGAATCTCTAGCAACCCCTCGTCAGCTGAACAGAGCTATTGCCCAGGGCAATAAGGTACCAGAAGCTCTTTCAGGTAGTTGTGGCCCTGTCCATGTAGGGCTTTACAAGTCAAAAGACCAATTTTAAAGGTAATCCGCCACTGTACTGGCAGCCAGTGCAGACCGCGCAGCACCGGGGAAATATGACAGGACCGAGAGGTTCCTGTCAAAAGCCGGGCCACAGCGTTCTGCACTAGCTGTAAGTGGTGGATTTCCACCCCAGGTAGCCCTAGGCACAGGAAGTTGCAATAATCCAGATGCAATGACACAAAGGCATGGACCAACATGGGAAGATCGCTGGACAGAATAAGGTGTTTAACCTTGGAGATATTCCTCAGATGGTAAAACGAGGTGTGATGACGGCCGACACCTGTGAATGAAGCATCAGCCCCTTGTCAAAAATTACCCCCAGGTTTCACACACATTCAGAGGTCAGGAGTGATAGGCCCCCAAGAAAAAAGATCTGAGGACGAACCTACCCCCGGCCCCCCATCCGGCACCCTGGGTCCACAACCAACACCTCAGTCTTTTCCGAGTTCAACTTCAACCAACTTGAATCCATCCAGTCCTGGATTTCTGCATTGCAGTTATTGAAGACTGAGAGAGCTGTATCCTGGCAGGTGCAAAGAAAGGTAGAGCTGGGTATCATCAGCATGGCAGTGAAACCTCAGCCCATACCTTCTACAATGTCTCCGAGAGACAGCATGTACACTGTGAACAGGGGACAACACGGACCCCTGAGGAACCTCACATGACAGATGGACTGGGTCCAAGGAATGAACCCGGACACCACTCTTTGAGTTCTTCTGGTGAGGAAGATGTAAACCACCTGAGGATCGACAGGCCACAGATGAACCTCAGGTGACTGAGCAGAACTTCACGGTCCACAGTGTCAAACGCTGATGAGAAATCAAAAAGAACCAAGATGAAGCAGTTCTTCTGATCTATACCATCAGGAGATCATTAAGCACCCAAACCAGTGCCATCGCAGTACTGTGCCTCTTTCAAAAGCTGGACTGGAGAGGTACATAGATGTCATGGACGGTGAAGTGGTTCTCCAGTTGTATGGCCAAACTTTCAACCACCTTCCCTAAAAAGGAAAGTTGGAGATAGGCCTGTAGTTTGCATGGCAGTCTGGATCCAAAGGAGCTTTCTTCAGGAGGGGATTACCACCACCTCCTTCAGGGAGCTAGGAAACTCACCTGTTTTCAAGGAGTACCAGACAATCTGTGCTAGGACCAGACTGATGGAATCAATACAACCCAAAACCAGGGAAGTTGGTCCTGGATCCAAACTACAGCATGTAGGGCACACACCCTGGACAATCCACATGACATCCATGAACTCCGGGTGGTCGAAGGTACATTTAATTGATGCACTTTACTTTTGGCAAACCTACACATAAAACATAGTACAGTAACTGCATATAGTGAGTTACTTGGGGAAATTTATTATAGGTGAGTGTGTTCACCTGATGGCTCACACACACAAAAACACAGCACACTAACTTGTTTTTTTTCTCTTTTAGATATTTCCTGAAGAAGACCTAAGGTCAAAACGTAGATTTTTAACTCTATTTTCTATTTTCAGTGTGCATTTAATATAACCATTTTGTTTTGCTTTTAGACCACATGCTGACACAGTGCCTTGTTTTTGTTTTTTACATAGCACAGTATCTGCATGTAGTGAGTTTCTTGGGGAAATTACAGGTTTAAGGGTGTCAACCTGATGTTTTTAAAAAGTGTAATATGACAGTAGGTCTTGAGAGGAAATCATTTTGCCTGATCTTTATTAAAAAGAAGCACTGTGATTCAGATAAAAAAGCTTAGTTTCCTTCTCATATGTTTTCATTGAAAAGCTAAGCCTTTAGTGACTGGCACAATGTGATGTGCCTGGCTGACACTTCCTTACCCCCTTCCAGGCAACCATTTCTTTCAGTCCTTAAATCCTTTCAAGCTTTGCACACAGTAAATTAATGGTTCTTTCAGCACACCAAAAATACCTCCAGGCTCACCAGATTAAAAAGAAGTGGTTACGTTATATGGGCCATACTAACTCATAAAAAGTGGTCAAAACAAAACAGTATATTGTAGTACCTGATTTTAGCTTGCTTCACTAAATGGAATAGCACCAAATTATGTGGGGGAGGGAAGAAGGCATGGTAGGAAACCCAGTCTGAAATGTAGGCTCCCAATCCTTTCCTTGCAGCTTTCCAAAAGCCCTCATGAAATTTAAAACAGTGCACGCACCCCTCTTTGTAGTTGGTGCCTAGTATTTTTCAGGCATGCAGCATGGAGGGCAGCATGCCAGGGAACAATGTACTGCTTCCATTATTTATTATTGCACCAATTCTGGTTGCTGACCTCCACACCACCACATGACCTCCGACTGAGCACACAACGACAAAGAAGCGATTGGACACCAGGGAGACACAATCACAATCCAGCAGCCCAAAATGCAACTTTTAATTACGTAGGACATGTGAATTAGAAAATGGCTAAAAATCCAGCAGCACAAAATGTAACTTTATTTAAACGGAGGACAGACGGGTTAAAAAAAAAAGACTATAATTCAAAGAGCAGCACAAATGTAACTAGAAAAGGGCTAGACTTCAAGCATACACTGTCTGGCTGATCTTAAAATAAATCAAAATGGAAGTAAAAACAGTGCAAATACTTGATTGCTTGCTTACTTTTCTCTCAGTCTCTGACTACAAAATCCACAGTACTCACTCTACTCCTGACTAGTTGATAGGCAGGATGGCCAGTGTCCAGACAGTACAGAGAAGTGGTGCTCTAGACTTGTTGTTGCCACTTGCCAGCAACCTGCCACCAACACCAAACAGTAAATGTCCAAACATCACCGTGGTCACTGGATCACGGTCGGTCAAAAAAATGTCTTCTCCTTCGCAGGCAGGCTTGCAGCTATGCTCAGCTAGCAGGTCACACTGACGTGCAGTAGTTGCTTCAAGTGCTAATAGCTCTCATCTGTTTAGCTCCATTCAAGAAACCATTGGAATGGGCGGACAGCCGGTGATTTCTGAGTCCTCCTAAATGCAAGTCTTCTTTTCTTTGCTCAGGAGTCCGTTGTCCTTCTCTTTTCTTCCACAGCAGCCTGCTCAAGTGCAAATACAGTGCAGTACCTAAAATTGCTGGGGCATTTAAACATGGTGCCCCTTACTAACCAGACCTCCTACCTGAAACCGAAGCCAATCAGTGAAGTGCAGTACAGCGCGGAGCCTGATTGAGAAACTCAGGTACAACATCCATGCAGCTGAGCTCCCCCCTCCCCCCACCAAATTGCAAAGGGATTAAGTTGTCCTGGTAGGAAAGCCCGTGAAAAAAACACAAAGTCAAACAAAGGAGGTGAACATGCTGGCTAGTTTGTTTGCTACCTCAGCTAATTTTGGTAAGTACATTGTGGCATGCTCGGTGTATCAGTGCCTATGCCTTAAGACTAGTCCTGCTTGGCAGAAAGGCTGGGTCTGCTCTTAGTTCCTGCTCCCCCCCCCATTCTGCTGCATGCCGTGACATGCCAGGCATATCAGTGGCTACACCCTGCAATGACGGGGTGCTCCCTCATTGCGACTGCAAATTTCTTCACAATTGGTGGCACGCTTCTCAACTGCTGTCGCAGACAGCATGCTTATTCATTGGGGCCACAGAGACAAGCCCAAAAAAGCATTGGTGGCATTGGCCACAACACTGCTGCAGATCCACAATCTGCTACTCCAGCAAGCTGCCACAAAATGTTTCTTGCTCACCCGTTCAAGCAAACATAAAAATGGAAAGAGACCTGGGGGTAGTCATATCAGATGACTTAAAGATTGGCAAGCAATGTGAGAAGGCAGTAGGGATGGATGGGGGATACTGGGATGTATAGGGATAGGCATCACCAGTAGAAAACAGGAAGTTGATATCCTCTCTACAGACAGTTGGTGAGATGCCATCTGAGTACTGCATGCAGTTCTGAGATCCCATCTTTGCAAAGACACAGACAGGATGGAGGCAGTCCAGAGGAGGGTAGCTAAAATGGTGCAGGGTCTGCAACAGAAGCCATATGAGGATAGACTAAAGGAGCTTAATATGTATACCCTTGAGGAAAGGAGAGAGAGGGGGTACATGATAGAAACCTTTTAAGTACCTCAAGGAAATCAAAAAAGTCCAAGAGGTAGCATCTTTCAGAAAAAGAGATGTGCAAGAACAAAGGGACAAAATTTGAAGGTAAAAGGGGGTGGCTCAGGGGCAATGCAAGGAAGTATTTTATCACAGAGAGGGTGGTGGACACATGAAACTGTCTTTCTGAGGAGGTCGTGGGGTCAAAAACAGTGGGAGAATTCAAGAATGCATGGGACAGACATAAGGCAATTTTTGTGGGGCGTAGGACGAAATGGGCTGTTGGTTAACTAGGATCTGCAGCTTGTCTAATAGGTAGGGAAATGGGAAGACTAGGTGAGCCAAGCGATCCTTATCTGCTGTCAAAGTCAATGTTTATATGTTAAAGGAGCAGACCTAATGTGGATCCTTGGGGGATCCTGAATGTTACATCAACTAAAGCTGACATGGAAGATTATAACTTAAAGGAGTAATACACCCTCATATCTAGTAAAAGTTATTTGTTACCTTGTCAACAGATAACTCTTTTCATGTAGCTGTTGGGGATATATGTGTTCACTTTAGTTTAATTTGACTGTTCACACCAGTCCCTGTAACTGTCCTGGGGATTTCCATTTTCTGGTTGTTGAAATCTCTGTGTCTGAGAGCTGCCTTAGCATATGAGGACATGAAGTGTCAGCATCCTTTAGACCCCATAGTATGCCTAGATGCTTACTTAGAATTCAACAAAACAAGTTGCAGCAAGGTGTGAAATACCACATTCACCTTCAATTAGCTTTCTAACTGTCTTAGCTGTAATGCAGTTTTTCCCCCTTGAAATCACATTCAGTTTGTGTGTTTCCAGAGAGATTATTTTGGTTTTGGGTATGTGTGATTTTGTATTTCTTTGAAACTTGGCTTCCTGGCCAATGCCCTTTGGGGGTAACCATTGCCTCAGTGCTTGTGTACTGAGGTTCTTTGTTTTTCAATTTGTTTTTTGTTTTTATTGGGTTCACCACAACATAACCCAGATTGACCATTTTAGGGTAGCTGGTTCATTCCACTGGGGTGTCATACAGATGAAGTAAACTGATGAGTGCTGGTAGGTTGAAACATGTGTCTGTGTCTTTTTGTTGGCACTCTTTGCAGACTGTGTGAGAGGCCTTTCAGGACCATGCATTTCTGCTTAAAGTTGAACCAGCATAATATTCTGTGGTGATTTGCATATACAGACCATAATGCTTTGCATTGTGGGGGTATGTGTGATTTTGTATTTCTTTGAAACTTGGCTTCCTGGGCAATGCCCTTTGGGTAACCATTGCCTCAGTGCTTGTGTACTGAGGTCCTTTGTTTTAGTTTGTTTTTGTTTTATTGGGTTTATGATACATAACCCAGCTAGACCATCTTAGGGTAGCTGGTTCATTCCACTGGGGTGTCATACAGACGAGGCACACTGATGAGTCCTGGTAGGATGAAACATGTGTCTGTGTTTTTCTGTTGTCACCCTTTGCAGACTGTGTGAGAAGTCTTCTGGCATCATGCATTTCTGCTTAAAGTTGAACCAGCATAATATTCTGTGGTGATTTGCATATACAGCCCATAATGCTTTGCATTGTGGGGGTATGTGTAATTTTGCATTTCAGCATAGAGATACATAGTGTAAATGGGTTCTGTGCCATCTAGTTCTTATACGCTAATGTAGATCTCAAGGTCAAAGAGATTTCAACAACCAGAAAATGAAGACTCTGGGCTAGTTACAGGGGCTGGTATAAACAGTAAAAACAAACTAAACCAAATACATACATCCCCAACAGCTGCATGAAAAGAGTTGTCTGTCAACAAGGAATACATACCTTGTACAAGATAGGAGAATGTAGTACTCTTTAACATGTTTCCTCCCGTAAAGGTAGTAAGCAAACCAACACTTTGCAACAGAAGAGACACTGAAGGCAGATATCTTTGAACATTGAAGTAAATAGTCTAGTAGGTCAAATGCCTGATGAGGTTCATGAGTATGGCACCAGATAGAATACCAGCATCCATAGCTTGACTTGTGTCATTAGTAAGCATGGTTAGGGCAGCTGAAGTTCTATGCCCCATGGAAACCATGCTGATAATTGCTCAGGATGTTTTATTTGACAAAGTATTTTTTCAATTGTCCAGACACTCATTTCTCCAGATGTTTTGCTAGAACTGGAAGAATGGCACTTGGACAGTGGTTACTGAAGCACTTTTGGTCACCATTTATAAACACAGGCACAGCTCTGGCAAATTTCTGTAAGTATGGAACCTACCCAGGCATAACTGATAAAGACGTGAGCTACTGGGACAGATATAAACTGACCAGCAAATTTGAGCAGTTTAATTTCCAAATTGTTGATAACTGAATTGTTGTGGAGTGATGCCAAGCAGGAGACTTCAAATTTCAGTTACTTTCTCTTTCTTGAGACAGAATGGAGGTGAGGGTGAGCAACCAGCATGATGCATGGTAGAGGGTGTCAGGATATAAATACTGGGACTATTTTTAAAGGCTGAAAAGTCAGTGAATTTCTATTAAAAGAAGAGGCAATAGTTTCAGATTGTTAGAGAGTCTCCTATCTATACAAACTTTTTCAAAAGAATTTAAAAAGGCATCCATGTCCTCCCCGTCCTTAAACTCTCGGCTATTAATTTGAGTTCAATTTGTAACCCTGTTCTGCAGTCCCAGTTAAACCCACACCACTTACCTGCCCTGGTGCCGCTGATTGAAGTCGAGATTCTCCAGTTCATGTTGCCACTGGTGCTCCTGTCTCCTCTCCTCTGTCTCTCTGTGTTCTCAGTCCCTCTTCTCCTCTGCAGCTCACTGGCACTCACATTCCTCATGGTCTGCCTCTCGCTGTTCCCTTTCTCTCCTCTCCTGGGACTCCAGCTCCATCTTGCGCAACTCGTTGCAACCTGAGAACTTCCGGATTCAGGATCCTGGTGACTTGTCCTTGCTGCTGTGGCCCTTCCCTGACAGTGGCCCTGCTGTCTGCCTCATCAGCTCGGGACCCCTCACTGGCCACTAGCCCTTCCAGACTTGAGGTTTGGTCCCTTTCTGTCATGGTCTGTGACTCATTGCTCTGGGTATCTGCTATCAGGGCCTCTATAAGGTTCTGCTTACTGGATTTCACCCCAAACAGGACTCCCCTATCCCTCACAACTGCTTTAAGAAATCTACAGTGTGTCTGCTGTAGTCGGAAGCCATTTTCTTCTTCCCTCACTACTAATATTATTCTGACTGGCACTTCAGAGAAAAAAAATAAAATGGGTGGGAACTTATCTGTAAGTCAAGGGATATAGTTCTTTTTCCTTTTGAAAAAAAACAAAACACTCCCTTTCTTTTTTCCAAGTGAGCTGAACGGTATCAAGCTGACACACTGAACAATGAAGCCTATACCACCAAACATTTTATGCCACCGCTGCCAACCAATCTGTCACAAACTGGCTCAGCAGGTCAGCCCTCTACTCCCAAAGTGCCAACCTCTGATCGTATGATTTGTGGACAGTGATCAGAACAAGGTAACTCTCTTGTCTGTTTTGTGGGTTCAAGTCACCTTAGTCTCAAGTTCTAGAGGGATTCAAACTGATAACCTCTTGTTAGCGTACCAAATTATCAGGCTAAGATAATTATGTCTTCGGGGGGCCAGATATCTTTGCCTATGGGCACCCAACCAGGTCTTTCAAATGAACCCTTAGAACTCTATGCAAGACTTTAGAGAACTTTATCCATTTCCCAGTTTGGTATATCAATAAGCTCATACACAGTGTTAACTGTAACCTTTAAAAGCTCCACTTAAATAAAAAGAAATGTCAAGGCACTCCAGGCAGTTTCTGTTGTAAAATATATCTTTACTTTAAAATATCAAAACAGAACAATAAATACAGAACAAATATCCCAAACACATAGAATCTTAAAAGCAAAACAAGTTTTTAAAGTACAGACTAAGCTCTCTTATCCACATAATACTTATCTCCTACAGTGCTGATGTTGTCCTTCTTCTCTCAGTCAGAAATAAAATAAAATGTGTCTCTCTAAGGCTTGCTCAGTTGAATAAAAGCAGTCCTGAGCCGGCCTCATCTCTGAGGTCATTAGACTCTACCTTGGAGTATTAAAATTTATATTTTAAAGCACAGTATGTCCCAACAAGATTTAAAAAAAAATGATAAGTGACATACTCAATTTCCTCTCCTCAGGTTAACTGGTCAGAACTGGTTTTTGTTCTGACACACACACACACACACACACACACACACACACACACACACATATATAAACAGTTTCTGTGACGTCCTTCCAAAGCATCCTGGGAATGTGTATTGGATGTTCCAAATTCATCTGGATCCTTGTTATCTACACATCAAATGTCTTTCTGATGTAATTCAAGGGCTCCCTGAGACACCTCTCCCAACAAAGGTTCTTCCTGGCAACTATTGCAAGTCAAAGGATCTCCCTGAGGGCATTATAAAGTGGATACTTTGGTTCCTGCCTTCAAAGAAAATTTAACAAAGAAATTGCATTTTAAATAGCTGCAGATTTAGATATGTCCTGTTCTTTGAACTTATCCTTGGGTTTTTTTTTTGGATGTGTCAGTTCAGCAAGACTGTGGGTCTTCTGACTGCCCTTCCCTTACATAAATTGTATGTAATACAAAAAAAATTGATACATGGATCAGAATCAGTGGTCCAAGTGTGACACACATAAGTCCCCATACTCCTCTCTTCTCACCGACAGGGTGGTAACTTGATGTCTCAGGGTCTCTTCCGTTCCCCCCCAGTAGTCCCCTATGTATCTACTATCATGGGGAGCAAGGCTTTCTCTGACTCTGCCCCCTACCTCTGGAACAGAATACCACCTGCTATCCCTATATTACCCTCTCATCAGTCCTTTAAATCGAAGCTAAGAGATTGGCTCATGTCTCTGGCCACTTTCCTCGGAAACACCCTGGCCAGAAATCCACCATAGGGGCCCAATATACCATTTGCCTTACTTCCCAAGTACTGGCTACCACATAAACATAATGACACGTTTTTGACTCCATTGTGAAAATGTTAATAGTGTAAGCCCTTGTGCACGGTATTGTAAACCTTGAACTGGCTGAATAATGTCTTCATTTGCTGTAAGTGTATGTCCTAGTTCTCTGCAAGCAGAGAAGCATTGCTTTATTTGTCATGAACTTGTTTTTTATGTCCTTAATCCCCATTTTAAGATATGATGTTTATCTATCACTGTTTCTGATATGACTGTACTCACTGTATTATATGTACCTACTGTATTGTAATGTGTACCTATTGTCTGTGCCACTGTACAGCCCGGGTCGCACCTGAAAATGGTCCTGTGGATCAGTTTGCTCACCTGGTTACCAAAAACATAAATAAATAAATAAAATAAACAACAAGAGGTCACCAGTCTGGTGCCAGGGAATTTATTTTTATTTTTATTTTATTTACTTACAAAATGTTTCACCAGTAAAGACAACATGAGCTGCAGAGCAGCTAATTTCCAGAAGCATCCTGGGGAAGAGGGGCACAAGGCTGGGAGACAAATAAGCATCACATAATATAAGCCTAATACTTAAGTACAATTAACACAATTAATTATAATTAACACAATACAGGAAGGCTTCATACAACTACAGTAGTGGAACTGGTTGAGTGACCTCTCAGGAATTTAGATGGTGCCTCCCAAGGATGACAACCAGGGAAACTGAAGAAGAAAGGTCAGAGAAGTACTGAGATGGAAGGAATTGAGGCTTGAGTAAGTGCAAGAGAGATCCTAGAAAGTAAGGGAGGGGAAGGGGGAGGGGACAAAGAAAGCCTGGTCCAGGAAGCCCCCTTCAAGATGCATGGAAATCCTGCCAGGAAGGTAGGACCAGAAAGGGAGAAAAAGAGAGAGGCAGGGGAGAAGAAGGAGAGGGTGACAGGAGATTAATGAAAGGTAGTGTGAGGAGAACAGAGGGGTAATATGTTAGTTTAGAGGAAAGTAGGGGGAGGGCCTGCAGGGGTGACTGGAAAAAAATGGAATTGAGTGAGTGGGGGACTGGGGAGGGGAGGACAGGGGAAGAGTGCAGTGTAGAGGGGAATGAAGGAGAGAGGGTTAGGGAGAGGGAAGAGGGGGAGGAGAGTCATAAGGGGTAACAAGGATTATTTGGTTTAGAGAGGGGAGTAAGAGGAGGGGCACGGAGCTAGAAGCAGGTGCAGTTAGGGGCAAAGTAGTTGCGTAGGGCTAGGGAGAGGGAATGAGAGGATGAGGAAAAATGAATAGTGGAAGGAAGCAAATTGCCACTGAAGGCACCCAGTTAGATAATATAGATACATAGAATTTGTTGGCAGAAAAATTACTGCTTGGCCCATCCAGTCTGCCCAGATGGTTCCTGAAAAGTCTGTCTCCGCAGACCCTGACTGATCTCCAGTGACCTCTCATTCTCCCTCTCCATTTCCTAATATCCCCTATGTGTTTCCATGCATGCATGAAGCCCCCTACTGATTTCACCTCCACCACTTGTACTGGCAATCTAGTCTAGGTGTCCACCACTCATTCAGTGAAATAGTGAAAAAGTGAAATAGTACCTCTTCACATCCCTCTTAACCCCTCCTTTAGCTTTATCACATGCCCTCTGGCTCTAGTGCTCTTCCTGATTTGAAAGAGACCCCTCATGCACCCTGTTCAACCCTGTGAGGTACTTGTAGGTCTCTATTATGCCCCCTGTCACTTTCCTGTCTTCCAAGATGTACATGTTGAGATCCCTCAGTTTCACTTTGGAGGGCTTCTGGAGCAACCACTGCACCATTTTAGTTTCCCTCCTCTGGATTGTCTCTACCCTGTCTATGCACTTTCTGAGGTATGGCCTCCAGAACTGGACACAATACTTTAGGTGAGCTCTCACCAGAAAGCAATACAGTGGCAACACCACCTCCTTCCTCCTGCTGGAAATACCTCTCCCTATGTATCCCAGCATCCCACTGGCCCTACCCATTGCTTTGTCACACTACTTTGCCACTTTGACATAATCAGATATGAGAGTTCCAAGGTCCCTTTCCTGCTTAGTGACTGACAGTACCTTCCTCCATTCCGCACTCAGTTCTTGGGTTCCTAGCCCTATATGCATTATTTTGCACTTCTTGGCATTGAATTCCAACTGCCATGTTCTTCCCCACTCTTTGAGTTTCCAAACATCCCAACACATTCTTTCCACCCCTTCCTTATTATTTACCCTTTTACAGATATTGGAATCATTTGCAAAAAGGCATACCTTACCTTCCGTTCATCTGCAGTGTCACTTATGCATACAGTGATGAGGACCGGTCCCAGTACTGAGCCCTACCACACACCACTGGTTACTCTCCCCTCAGTAGAGTGGGTGCCATTAACCACCATCCTCTGTTGTTTAACCTTTAACCAGCTTCTAATCCAATTCACCACTTTGGATCCAGCCCTAAGGCTGCTCAATTTCTTAATCAGTCTGCTGTGTGGCACAGTGTCGAAGGCCTTGCTAATGTCCATATAGGCCATGTCCATTGCCCTCCCCAATCTAATTCCCTGGTTACCCAGTCAAAGCACTCCATCAGATTCATCTGGCATCCCCCAAAGAATCTATGCTGCCTTTGATTTTACAGACCATTGGATTCAGGTACTCTTCCATCCTTTGGAACCAGTCATGATTCCAGTGAGCTGTTGAATAAGGCCATCTATGGAGCATCCAGTCCCCCCTTGGGTGCATCTCATCTGGTACCGTAGCATTGTCCACTTTCAGAGCTGCAAATCTCTTCAGGACTCTTTCTTCATAAAATGGACTTGAGTCCACCTCTCCTGCCCCTTTGTTTTTACTGATCACTGGTGGTCCATCCCTCCTCCATCCACTGTGAAGCCTGTGAGAAAAAGTACCTGTTTAGGTTGTCTTCTTTTTCTTAGTCCTCTTCTGCTCAGTCTCTCTCTGCCACCCTCTTTATCCTCAGTATCCCTCCCCTTGCTTTCCTCTTCTTATTTATGTACCTGAAGAAAGTCTTATCCCAATTTGCTACCCACTTTGGCTATCCTTTCCTCTGTCTGTGCCTTTGCCCCCTCACTGCCTTATCTACTTCCCTCTGTCTTACCTGGTACACCTTCCTATCTTCATCCCTTTGAGTTTCCTTATACCTCTTGTATGCCATTGTTTTTTTCTTCACCACCATGGCCACTTCCCTAGAGTACCATAATGATCTCTTTTTCCTTTTGCTTTTACTCACTTCCTTCACACAGAAGCTGGTTGCATTAATGTTAACCTTCCTTATTTTTCCTCATTGTTAGTCTTCCCTTCCCTGGCATTATCCCCATTCTAGGCAGTTTCTGATGCAGTCTCCCATTTCCTTAAAATCTGTTCTCTTATAAGACCAGGACCCTTGTTCTCATGTGAATTTCCTTTGCTCCTGTCTTAATGTTAAACCACACTGCACAGTGATCACTGGTACCTAGTGTACTGACCACTGTAATGTCTACAATGCTGTCTCTGTTTATAAGCACCAGGTCCAGCACTGCCCTGTCTCTAGTGAGTTCAGTGACTAGCTACCTGAGAAAGATCCCTTGTAATCATTCAAGGCTGGCCATACTCCTTGTTGAAGCTGCAACTGGAAGGCTCCAATCCACATCTGGCAAATTGAAGTCACCAACTAGCAGCACTTCCCCCTTATTTGCCATCCTGATGTCCTCCCCAAGTGCCTTATCCAACTCCTCTTCCTGTACTAGAGATCTGCATACCAGTCTGATAGTGGCCCCAGCACCTGTCTCCGCGATGACCCACAACACCTCCAGTCCTTTTTACTCTCGGTGCCCTTGCACTTCCATAGCCTTGATTTCCTCCCTCACATATAGTACAATCCTGTCTACCATGTCTGTACTGAACAGAAAGTAGCCTGGTATGGCAACATCCCAGTCATGGCAGTCAGCACACCATGACTTCATTGTCAGTGACCCCCTCCAAATAACTTGGCAGATAAACTGTTGCTGTTGGTTGTTGCCAACAGCATTATTGCACTCAAACACCCTCCCTTTACAACTCTAAATTCTGATTGTTATATACATATTTCCAGCTTTTTGTTTAATTTGTCAAGCTTTATAGTGATATCTATACATACATATTCTCCCCTTGTGCACATTGTCCAATTATCCCAGTATTTGTTATCCTTCACATCAGCAATTGTCCCTGGCTGCATGCCCAATGTAAATTAGGTCCTGTCTCCTGTTAGACAGGCCTGATATAAATAGGGTCCTGCCACTCACTCTTGCTCAGTTCAGGGCCCGCCTATTGTAAATCAGGCTGTGCTCCCATCCCTTGACCAAGGCATGCCAAATGTAAATCAGGTCACGCCCACATGCCCAATGTAAATCAGGTCATGCTCTCTATATCAGCGGGCTGTTAGTGCATCTGGGTCACCACAACATGCTCTCCCCCAGTGCATTGCCCCTGCACCTGGGTCACTACATTTCCTTTAGGTCCCTGTCACCCCAGACTCCCCTGTTGCTTCATCCCTCTTAGTAGGGTGGAAGGGTGGGTGTCTTAAAATCAGCTGGAACAGAGAGGCTCCCCTCTGTTTCTGCTGTCCTAAATACACTTCTCTGGCCATTCCCCTGGCTCCTTGTTTCCTTGCTGTATCACCAAATCCCTGCCTTTCCTATTGCTACCTGTCAATTGTACCCTCCCTGCTACATAACTATCTTTTGTTTTTGCACCAAAGACAGTGTGTATCCACCTGCTATCCACGTATGTGCACTGCCAGGCAGTTGGGGGGAGGTCATGTGCCATCTCTGTACACTATGGCTGCACCCCCACCCTGGTGCGATTGTCCTGTCAACAATTTTGCCGACAGGTGAGCCGTGGGCTCTGCTGTCAGTGACTCCTCTCACTCCCACCAAAGAACTTGACAGGTAAACTGTTGTTGCTTATTGTTGCCTGTGGCTTTATTGCACTCAAACAACCTGATTCTGCAACTCTAAAATCTGATTGTTATATACTTATTTACAGCCTTTGCTTAATTTATCAAACTGTATAATGATATCTTTACATATACATCTTTGCCCTTGTGCACATTGTACAATTGTCCCAGCCTTTATTACCCTTTATGTCAGCAGTTGTCCTTGACTGGTTGCCCAATACAAATATTAATTCTTTCAGATATCTTGGCATCACCCTTGACCTAGCCCTTAATTTCAGTGTGCACATAATACTAACTTGCAAGTCTGTTGATTTGAGCCTACAACTTGCTTATAAAGTTAGGTGTGCCCTGACTCTGGCTGCCAGGCTGGCTATAACTTAGGGTGTTTTGTTGCCAAGCCTCACCTATGGTCTGGTACCTTACCCTGAGGCAAATAAATGTAATATACATAAATGATATACCTGCTACAACAATAAATGTTGCTTTGCCCAGGATGACTCACCACTGTTCCCTCTACTCTAGCCTAGGCTGATTTTCTCCAGCTTCACATCACCTCTTCAACCTTGGTTGCACCACTGACAAAAATATCACAGCAGATACACCTGTTGCCCTTGCTAGTATGTTCAAAAACAATTATCAGACCCAGCCCTACGATCCAGTGATATGTCGTTTCTGGTAGTACCTAAATGCACCACAAAAATGTGAGAGCAGTTTTTTTCTTCCTTTGCCTGTACGCTCTGGATCTTATTTCTGCCTAATCTCAGGAACTCTCAGACTCACCTGGTTTTCAAGAATGAGCTTTATATGTTTCTCCTGACATTTGATAAATGCTCCTGTAACTGATACCTTGTACTGCCACTTACATTGTGCCTTTTGTATGCCATTTAAAGTGAAACTCAGGATGTTTCATTTTTGTACTTCAGTCTCTGCATTTTAGTATTATCTGTCCTTTGCTGATATATGAAATGATTGTTCTTGGTATTAATGTGCCTTTGTACCACGTTAGTTTATTGTTTGTATTTCTCCTGGGTCATACCTGCAATAAGGCATTGCATTTGTCTAGCACACCTAGCTGGTAAACAAAAACTAACTAAATAAATAAATAAAGCAGGTCATGCCTTCTGTTACCCAGGCCTGATGTAAATCGGGTCCTGCCATTCCCTCTTGTCTAGCTTAGGGTCTGCTTGATGCATATCGGGTCATGCTCACCCATCCTTTGACCAAGGCATGCCTAATGTAAAGCAGGCCATACCCGCATGTCCAATGTAAATCAGGACATGCTCTCAGCAGGCTACCCATGCACTTGGGTCATCACACCATGCTCTCCCACAGTGGGGTACCCTTGCGCTGGAGTCACTGCATTTCCTTTAGGACCCTGTTGCCCCAGACACCCATTGACTACCAGGCCACCTTCTGTTTGTCATGAAAGGTGGCCTTCCCTGACCCTTCCTACCCCCTGCCTTAGCCCATTACTGTCTCAATAGCTTCTCCTGTCTGCACACAGATGTCTATGCCAACATCTGATCAATGCACCCAATTTGGTCTGTACAACCTTGGGCAATCCACTGTTATTTCAGGATGTGACACTCCTGAAAAATTCCCAATTTGAGCCAGTGCCTTCGCAGTCCTGTTCACAGCCTTTCTTGCCAAGTCCAGTGCTTTCAGGTTACCCCCATTCCTCCAAATCTGCCTGGGCATCACAGCTGACCAGATCAGTTTTACACCCTCCTACATATCTTGAATGCTGCCAATGTCCCTCACTATCTGCCTTAGGAGTTCTGTCCAAGACTTCTGTGCAAAGTCATTTCCTCCCAAATGTGTCATCAAGATGACTAGCCTTACACCATTCTTCCTCTGATGTCACAGCTGTGGTAGCAACTGCGCCCAGAACATGCACAATAACCCAAACCAAGACACTCTTCCTCTGTCAACATCCAGGTCTAAATGCCATTTTCTCAGTCTCACCACTGCTCTTCTCTCTGCCCAGTACATGAATGAGTGTCCACAGAACCACACTTCCCATGTAGAGCCCCTGCCTGCATGAGAAAGGAACAAAGTCAGTTGGGTTGCAGTGTACATATGTATGCCCTGTGTCTGCCAGAGGCCCACCTACCAATGCTCTGAATGACCCTGCTAGGAATACCTGCTGTGGCCATCTCTGATGCACCCCCAATTCTGAAGGAATGTGTATCGAACTTGGCTGGGTTCAAACCCAAAAATGCTATTGCCTTCTTTAACAGTTACCTGGTATCTAATCACCAGCTTACCATTACCATGCCTTAAGAGTACCCCTTTTTCCACTGGTCTGACCTCTAGCAATTCCTGAACTGCCCTCAGCGGGCACAGAAGCTCCTGCATTCCTTTGGCTGTCTGCACCCACACCTCCTTTCCTCTTTGGTCTGTCTTAGATCTTTTAATGCGCATGCTCAGCCCTTCCTCCCTCATTTGCACATCCCTCCTCTGTACTATCCATTCTGTTTCCTGATCTGAAAGTGCCTTGGCAGCCACCTCACTAGCCCTGAATGCCCCCAAAAAACAAATTGAATGTGGTGGCAAATAGCAGAGCCTTATAACCTATGTCACATACTGAGGGAAGGGCTCTGATTACCTTTTCATTAGACTAATTGTCATAGGCTGCCTTCTGCCCTGTACCTTCCCCCTCAGTGTGGCCCACTCCTTCATCATCCCTTCACTACCTTGTCCTTGCATGGATCATCTATGTTCCAAAGGCTGCTGACCACTGAAACTGCTGCCAGTTGGGTAGGTACCATGGACTGTGCCATGCTGTCCTCCACTAGCTGCACAATGAATTGCATTACCTGCTGCACTGGTATAGGCCAGCTTTGCGGGAGCTGGACCCTCCCCAACAATTCCTGAAATACCATAAGGGATGACTCGTATGATCTCAATGTACCAGACACCCAAGAATTTGTGAAACGGAACCCATTTTTTTCAGCCCAGTTTCCCACAATATAGGTGATACTGACATCCTGCCTGCCTCTGCAGAGGGAGCCATCTCCCTGAAATTTTGCAGCTGTAAACAAGAAAGACAGTCAGCAATTATGTTATTGTAACCTGATTTGTGGTTCACCGTGAATGTAATGTTTAGTTACAAACACCTTAGGACAGGGATGTGAAGCACTCTCATGAGTGAGAAGGACTTGCCATCTGCCCATTCAGAACTTCAATTACTTCCTGTCTGTCACACCAAAAACACAGCTTCTTAATAGCCCATGCTTCCTGCCATGTCCAAATTGCTGCCAACATAGGGAAAACCTTTAACAGCATGATGTCCTTGCACAGGCCTGCGTCCTGCTTGCTTTGGCCACTCTGCTGCCATCCACTTACCTGCACAAAAGGCACCCATTCCTACCCCACCTGCTGCATTGGTGTGTAACTGTAAATCTGTGTTGTAAACCCAGTCTGCTTGCCACATGGACCTGCCATTGAAGTTCTGCAGAAAGCAATCCCACACCTCTAGGTCTAACCTAATACCCCTGCTTATTTTGACCCAATGGTACAGCTGCTGGATTCTCACTGCGGCCCCTACTAACTTCCTTGTTAATGGTTGCCCTGGTGCAATGGCCCTATATGCAAATTGAGATGCCCTAGGGTTTAAGTCAAAACTGCACCAGTATAATTGTGCAGTGAAAAACCATGCCTCGCAGACACCAGAAAATGGGCGTGGTGAAAAACTGTGCTAAAATATATAAAGATACTCACATGCTGTTTTGCCTGTGCAGTTTCCGAGTTGACCATGTGTTTATACTGGCATGGTTTTGACCGGATACCGATGCCCTATATGGCTCTGCATCTTCCTCAGTGGTACCTGTCAGGCCTTCCTGCTTTCCTTTATCAGCTGCTGCAGACTTTCCACCTTTTCTGCTGGGAGTCTGGATTCCATGGCTATGGATTAAAATTCTATCACCAGGAAGGTGATAGTGTCAGATGGTCCTTTGGGCTTTTCTTCTGCTAAGGGGACCTCCAGTAAATTGCACAGCCCTGAAGTACCTCCAGATTGTGTAGGCAATCCGTACTTTCTGCCATCCCCACTATTAGGAAATCATCCAGGTAATGTAGACTGCCTTTGAATCTAGTTACTCCCCTGGCTGCCTATTCCAGAATAGGATGCCATCAACCGCTCATTGCAGACCCTGCACCATTGTCTGAGCTCTCCGCCTCACCAAAGAACTACCCATACTCTGCTGGGGGTTGTGAGAGGAGGTCCCCGGGAGCCCTTCCCATGGGTGGCTCCATCTGTGGGGTATGTGGGGTGCAGGTAAGTCCCAGTGCTGGTGGATGATGGGGCTGGATGACTTGCTGGACAGATGGGAACCAGTGGAGTGTAGGGGATAAAAAGCAAATAAAAAATACTACTACAAAATTTGTCAAATGTTGCACAGGACATTGAGCACCCTATGGATATGGTCTTTTACAAGTTATAGCCCCCCTCTAACTAAAAGCGTAAGAAGTTGCATTTCAGACAGTCTACCAGTAGCAGCCTAAAGACTGACTGAATATCGCATTTAGCCATTAGGGCCCCCATTCCTATTGTCCTTATCAGCCCTATGGCCTTGTCCACCAAACTTTAAGACACAGCACACTTTTTTCTTGCCTATTAAGTCATTTACAGATATGCCCACCGATAGAGAAATGGTGAATTAACCTGACTTTTCCCCACTCCTTTTTGGGGGTAAGCCCCATTAAGCAAAGGGTCATAATGTCATTGACATAAACTGCACGGCATGAAATGTCGCAAGCAAAATGTTGCAATCCAACATAACGTCGGGCTTTGCACCGACTATTCAAAAAACCTGCACGGCCATTAAAATCAATGGCACTTTTTGGTTTTGCCTGGGGGGGCTTCACACCCCACACCCCCCAATGTAGGGGGCTTTACCCCCCATACCCCTGGACAATAAATAAGTAACTCAGAGGGGGTGGACTTTGGGGATGGGGAGAAATTTTGGAGGGGGGAAAACTGTTATTTTTTTTGCACAAAAAAAATTGCAGCATCATGAGACCTAGGAGGAACCAAACCACAATCTCAGGTCTCCATCGCTGCTGTGCGCTGATGCCTTAACCACTCCACCATGGAAGCAACTTGACTAGGCACAGCAGCACATGATTCTTCAGTCCTTCCTTCACTTTGCAGTCAGTGACAGGGGTAGCAGTAATTTCCTATTGCTGTTATACTCATCGCTTTAAATGTTCCCATGCTTTACACAGCGTGGTTATTGCCGCACTGTTGTTGTAGCACCATATTGACCCGGTACCACCTCATTGTTGCTATCCTAGGGTTACTTAAAGGTAGCTGGGAAAATGGTCCCTCTACCCTACCTGCCTCTGCCTCCTCCTGAATTTTCTTCCTTGCTATCTCTGGATTCTTTGCCAGTGACTTTAGGTTCCCTTCTTCCTTTCTGACTCTAGGACCCTCATAGTGCACCCTTTAAAAATACTCCTGCTGTGATTTTGCCTTCAGTCGTTTGGTGAATAATTTGAGGCTATTCAACATTTAAATTTTGTAGACATTTTGACGAGACCCCCCACCCCCTGGCCCCTCACATTACCTGAAAAAGCTGCTTAAAACTGGGCTTGTCTTGGCCTTCCCTGCACTGCAATACTGAGTGGAAACCACACCAGTGGTACATGTATGCTTAAGATGGTATCCACTCTTGTACAGGGAAAGCAATACTTTGGGGCTGCTGTGTTCCTGGATTCACCAGCCATTCCTCCCAAAGTCACTCCACCACCTCCATTACCCCTAGTCAATGTCGTGATCCAGTCAGATATCTGCATTTCTTGTGTCAAATCTCATATCCCATTGTGATGCCATGCATTGCCTACATTTTTCATCATATTGTAACCATGCAAACCCACTCTTCTGGGCATTTCTTATAGTGGCCATGTAGACAAGCATCTGCCTCATTAACTCTGGTTTCTTTTCCAGTACTACCAGTATGTAACACATGTATCCCATTAGCTATAAATCAAAATGTTTTCCTTTGTAACTCTTTTTCCATTGGCCTCCCATTTAATAACAACAATGCTGCCACAAGGTCACTCTTCCCAGTCTTCATTTCTTCTCGCCTTCCTCATCGTCTCTTTGTCAATTAATGTGAAGACATCCACAAATTCCCTTCTCCAGATTTTTTCTTCGATAGCCTGGCTAATGTCATCTGTTATTGATTCCCCATCCTCCATCCTTTGCCCCCTTTCTCCATTTCTTTTCCTTGTTGCTCCTCCATCCCCACATTTCAAACCACTGGATTCAGGAACTAAAGGGACCAATGGTTCCAGTGCAGAAATCTCCTTCCTGCCCTTTGTGCTTCCCAATCCAAAATTCTTGGAACCATTTCTCTTTGTCCCCCACCCCAAATTTTCTTTCGCATTTCCCATTCTAAAATTCTCAAAAGCTTTTTCCTGTCACCCCTTAAGTCTCTTTCATGCACAATTCTATGCTCTCAGCCACCGTTACAGGAACATCAGTTGGAGTCTTACCTGGGGTAGCCAAAGCTGGCTTTTCCCATTTTTCCAACCTTCTGTCCCAGCTGCAGAGGTGCTTGGTTCTCCTGGGTGCTCACTTCTGGCTCTCTTCTCTCTTCTCTCTTCTCTGTTCATGTCTTCCTTCCTTTTCTCAGTCTTCTTTTTCTTCCTCTCCTCTTTATTCATTTTCCCTCATGGCCTGCAGCATCTAGTTCAGCTGCTACATCATAATTTGTGTCTGCAGGACATGGCTTCAGCATTCTGCACCTGCTGGGTCCCCTCTTCTTGCTGTGGAACTACTTTCTACACTTGCTGCACCATTTCACTTATAACTGCCTCCACATGCTGTTCTGCTGCAATCTTTATTCTTCTGCCATAGGCTGACCAGCTGTCTTGAAATCAACTAGAACAAAGAGGCTGTCCCTATGATCCAGCTAGCCTAAACACACCTCCAGCCTATCCACTGGCTCCTTGTTGCCTTGCTCTATTCCCCCATCCCTGCCTTTCCTACTACTACCTGCCTATTGTACCCTTTCCTCCTACCTAACTACCTTTGTTTGTTTTTGGAGCCAAAAGCAATGCATATGCACCTGCTATGCATTCGTGCACACTCCCAGGTAGTTGGGGGAAGGGCAAGGACTATCTCTGTACAATATCAGCTGTGGCTCCACCCCCCAGCAGGTTGACCTGCTGACAATTTTGCCTGCCGCTGAACAGTGGGCTCTGTTATGGCCACCAAATCCTGGCTAACTTTCTCCATGGTGGCCTCTAGGTCTGGAATCTTATTTTCCACACTCCTTGCATCAGCACACAAAACTTTCGATACACTACTCCCCTGCCTGCCTCCTGCTTTCTCCCCCTTCTACCGTGCTGTTTCTGGTACTCACCCTTACCACACTTTCCCTTGTTTCTCTCTCCATTACCTTTCCTTGTTACCTTCTCCATTGCCTATAGGCCTTTACCATGCAAGTGCACCATGATAGGGACCTTTGCCAGGCTAGAAGTGTCCAAAAGATCTAGAAACCTTATTGGATCCAGGTTCCATTTTGAACAGTACTGAATCACTTCCACAGTCAGAGGTGGCATCTTAAGGGCCCTGGGGCTGAATAATATGGTTCAGTTTTTCAACCAAATGACTGGCTCAACTGAGATGTTGTTTATCTTCAAACCCATTGAGAAAATAGGGTCAAGTGTGTAGCCCTGTTGCTGAGGCACAGGTCAGGAAGCATAGGAAAACCAGGAACAGTTATAAAATTCACAAGTAGCTTTTTATTATCATCAATAACAATGAAATAAAAACAATATACAATTGTGCAGGATAGGAAAGGTTCTGACTTCATGGCTTCTACAGCAAATTCAGCCATAATGCAATGCAATAACTTGCAGTAACGACATGTCACAAAATATTGTATAACAAAAGAGCTTCATTGCCATCAGATTACACTGTTCTCATAGTATACTGCAGCATTGTGTGTTATACTGCAGCATTACTGTGTTGCATCCTGGCTGACATCATTGTACATGTGGCCAATTTCCATTTTATATAATTACTTTATTCCCCTTTATCATTGCCAAATCTGTTTTGGTACTGTTTGCTCACCCAGCTCCATCACCCATCATCCCTGGGAACTTACCCATACTCCAGTAAATCCCCATGGAACTTCCATCCTTGTCAGTGCCAGGGGGAGGGCCATCCTCCCCATGGTACATGCATCCAGATATCAGAGTCAGGGCCCAGTAGGCAGTGTGGGACCTATGACAGCAGAGAGACATCATCCTGCAGGCAGGGTTTTTCAATGGTTTCTTCCTGTTCCCCTGCCCCCTCCACTGGCATTGGGCAAGTCCTGCCAAACCTTGCACACTTCTGGACTTCCTCTGCAGGAAATAAAGCTCCATGTCCCACCATACAGGTTGCCAAAGTTGCAAAATTCAACACCATCATGTTCCAAACTGGAATCATTGCCACACAGCAGCACATTCCCAGCCCACAAGCTGTGCAACAGGCTTCCCAAGCTTATTCACAAACTCAGGTTGCTAGCATGGGATCACATAACACTACTTACTGGGCATCAGGAAATTCCCAATTTCCTTCTTTTAATTCATTTTTTATATAAAAAAATGCCTCCACCCTCATGCATCATAAAACTATTCCACATTCACACAACCAGTTTAAAAACATGTACCTTCACCATCGCCCTCATAGCACTCCCCACCCTCAGTTTTCCAAGCAAAGTTTCTTTTTTGTCTATGTTAGTAAAAAATCCCTTCCCCCAGCTCAAGTGCAGAATATTCAAAATGTAAATTCCCACCCCACCCACCACAGTACCACTCAAATATGTAGTAACACCCCCAACACACCATTCACTGGCACCTAGCACCCATATCCCCACTCATTACCCAAAGAAAGGACACTTGACTAGGAGACACCTGTAGAAAAGAAAAATGTCCCCTATAGGGCCAACCAGCCAACAGCACTGATTCATTTGCAGTGAATGAATGGGTGATGATATGCTGGTAGTAATAGCTGATTGGTCAGTTTTGTCAGCTTTTTTCACTGATTTTCTCTAACATACATAACTTTAACATATGTTGATATTTTAAGCCCAAAGGATGGGCTACTTACCACCTCCTTTCACTACCACCCAAATAGTAAATTTAGACCAGCCTCATGTGTCTTTCACTTCTCATAGAGCCCACAGGGCTGTGGGCAAAGCATGTTACAGATCAGGCACTGTTCCCTATGTGTCTGCTGCTTTGGGTAGGACCCACAGAGCTGTATGTGAACCAGCCCATAGGTCTGCTGCCATGCCTGATGGGATGGAGCTTTGCATAGGACCTGTAGTATCCTATGCAAAAGAAGCTAAAGGTCTGGTACCTTTCTCAACTGATCTGCTGCCTCATGTGGAGGCAAGATATAGTCCATGCCCCTCCCCAGTGGTCGGGCAGCTTTGGGCCAGGGGGAAAGCAAGCTACAGGGCTGGTGTAATGCCTAATGGATCTACTGCTCTGTGTTGGTCTAGCAAGTCTGGTGCCATGTCTGACAAGTCTACTGCTTAGTGGAAGGCCCACTAAAAGTGCCAGATTTTCATATATCTTTTTTCAGGAAGATGAACATAAATTGCAAAACACTATGTTAATGTCAGCTTTAGAATTGAAACAAAGCATGAAAAGTAAGGAAACATAAAAGAGTAAAGAATCCCTGGATTCTTGGTGGCTCTGCGGTGTCGTGTTCCTTGGGGTTGAATTGATAATGTAATGCAGTATTGCATTACCCTAATTAAATTTATGGCACCCTCTGTTCAAGCATTGCTGGATCAGTGTTTTAGTTGATCTGACAAGATGGTGCTGAGATTAAGGTAATGCCAACATTGTGTCACATGATCAATCAAACACTGAGGAACAGCACACCACAGATTTGCCAAGGTTCAAGGAACTTATTACCCTGATTTTTCATTTCCTTACTTTTTATAATTTTCTGCAACCCTAGTACCTGCATTTTTTTGCAAATTATTTCTCTACTTTTTAAAAAAAGAAATATAAATAACTGACACCTTTAGATTTCTTTGACCAGACTAAGTATGAAGCAAAAGACATTTCAGGCATGGCACTGGATAAGAAAAAAAAATAAAGAGCTGGTGACATGTTCAGGAGAACTTTAACCAAACATAATATTTAGACAATGTTCAGCTTGTGTTTCCTATTAGTTCTGTATTCTTCCTCCCTATTATTTATTACTGAGGTAATTTGCATGAAAACAGGAACTTTGCTCCAGAATAATTCATCTGTTCCTTCTGCTTTCTCCCAACCTGAAGTCACAGAGCACTGCTTGTGATATCACAGTCATTCCCATAGCAACAGATTGTGATGTCACAATAGAGAATTATGACTTGAAGCAGGGAGCAATTTATAGAGTCTGATGAACTCAAAATGAACTCTAAGGGATAGAGATAATATATGCATACAAATGTCCTTAGTAATAAATTATGGGGGGATATATAAAATATACATAGAATGCAAGCAGAATGGTACTTAATTTTTATGTTTTCTAAAGTTTTCTTTGAGGCATCAGTAGCTCTCTAAGTCCCTGCTCATGTTCAGTTCAGTTTTTTTTTTTTGGGGGGTGAGTCACCAATAACTTTTTAATTTTTTAACATTTTTTTTCTAATGTATGGGTGAGGGTGCATACCACCCCCATGACCACCTAACCTTGGGGTTTAAATCTGACCCCAAAAATGTTTTTGTGGACACAGAATGCAACCCTTTTGGGGAGAAAGTCCCTGCACATGCACATAGTGTTTTTGGGGACTTACATTTGTTTTTGCCTTTTTCCTTTATTAGTGAGTGGGGGGGGTGGCAGTGCAGAAGATGATGACTGTCCAAAGTGCAGAGAGAGTTTTGTGGGTCTCACTGATGGATTGATTAACAAAGTATGTACTGTGGTGGCCATGGGGTGGGGAAATAGGGTGTCATTGGTGCCATAAAGTAGTTGAGGTTGGGGGTATTCAGTTACATGAATGGTCTATGTTGGAGAAGAGTAAGGGGGGCTTGTGAAGCATGGTTGTGGAAAGGATTTATATGGGTGTGGGGTAGTAGGGTGTCATTGTTTTGTGAGGGGGTAGTTAACTTGTTGAGATGCAGTGCAGGTGAGCCACTGGGGTTGGGTATTGGTGGCCACAAAGGTTAAAAAAATATGTTTCTTTGTTTATTACATTGTCTACACCTGACACCTAGGTTGGGCAACCTGTACCCAGAAGTGTCAGCGCATGTTAGGCACATTAGGTGAGTGAGGTTAGTCATAGGGGAAACGCTGCACATTTATAAGTAACCCTGTTAATGCAGACCATTATTTGCATGTAGTCAAAATTTCTTATAAGAACTTTAGTTTCTTCCATTTATTACACCTGTTTACACTTCATTTGTTACTTCTGGCTACAGTAAACAAACTATGGACACTATTATTGAAACAACCGACAGACAGTTTGGCATTCCCTGTCTGTCCTGTAATATGTACATGATATTCCCAACTCGTCCTTCAATTAAATTATTTACTTGCTCTAAATGTTCTGAAAATGCTGATATGTCCAGTATTAAAGCCCTGTTTAACAAAAGGCTTAGCAAAATTGAACAAAGCTGATTAGATATGGCTGATCGCTTTCAGGTCCGTCTACAGGCACAATTAGTACAAAGCAAAACTAACCCATCCTGTATTCAGAATTCACTAGTTAGTAATATAACTTCTGAAACTACTGTTAGCAATGTATAACCTACTCCACCAAATAAAAAAGGGGAAGGGAAGTTGAGGATAGCACAAATCCAGAACATACTTGGTATCAGGTTCAACACCTAAGACATCCAAAAAAGAAAAGAGGTAGAAAAGCAAATTATTTCAGTTTAAATCTTTCTAATATGTTTGACCCATTAGCACAGGATCTCACTCAGGAGGAAATATTGAGTGCATCTACTATTTTAGAAGACCAAATAATACCCCCTACACTCACAACAGTAAAAAACTCAATTCAAAATATGGGTGCCAAACTAAAAGATAACTCTACAGAGATACCACTATTAATACTGGATACCATACCCAATATTTCTGGACCAGCTAACCCTTGCATGTCAGATATAGACATGAAAGTTGAGGTACCCCAACAAAATGAAACAGATTTTTTTGTCCTGGGGACTCTATTGTCAAAGGACTTGACAGAGCAGTCTGTGATAAAGACAAAGCTCACAGAACTCTGTCATGCTTTAGTGGAGCTAAAATATCTAATATAAAAAAATGGTTAATGACATTCTTTGCTCAAAATATACTAAAAAACTTGTGATTATTCATTCAGGGGCAAACAGTGTTTTCCATCAACCTTCCCCCCCCCACAACAGAAAAAGCAGGAAATAGTCAATATAACTAATAAACTTTCACACTTAGGCCATGACCTTGCATTTTCAGAGATTCTCCCCATCCCTAGAGCAACGTACCAACAAAAATGTACTCTAAAGGAAACCAATAAATGGCTCAGACAGTGGTGCAAAAAAACAAAGCATTGGATGTATAACTCACTGGGAAGAATTTGCTCACAATAGCCAACTTTACAGTGGTGATGACTACACCTAAACAAAATGGGTACTTATCTTCTTGGTCAGCAGTTAAATAATTACACTGATAGAAATTTAAAGTAAGACATGGGGGAGGGGGATACACTCAAATCAAAATTTTACTCATCCCTAAATAAACATATAAACAATCCAAATAAAATAGTGACTAAAAGGAGAAATCATAAAAATAAGACACAAGTGAAGAAGAAAAAAAATAAGTATTACAACTCTTGAACGAGACAATCTAGACATCCCTAGAATATCTATTAGTGATACACTACCTGGACATTCTGTCCCCCCAGAAAACCCAAAGGAAATCAAAATTCTGTTATCTAATGCCAGAAGCCTAAATAATAAGTTTGACAAATTAAGATATATTCTTGACAGCAAAGACATAGATATCTGCTGCATTACTGAAACTTGGTTTTCAGATAATGATTGGAATATGGATATATCAGGTTATACTAAATTCCTTAAAAATAAGTCAAACAATAGAGGTGGTGGCCTTGCACTATATATATTCAATAAATTCAAGAGTCATGAGACATTTCTAGATGATTCCTCTGCAGAAATATTATGGGCAAAGATTGAGTTAGGGCAAGAGACTTTAACAGTTGGTCTGTGTTATCAGTCCCCAGACCTAAGTCAAGGAGATAATCTAACTTTTCTAAATCATCTAGAAAAAAATGTAGTTGTTAGAAATTTAATGTTACTAGGAGACTTTAATTTTCCCAATATTAATTGGGATACACTTTAGACAAATGGTCACTTGGAGCGGAAATTCTTGGAAACAACTTTCAAACTAGGTCTGGAGCAATTGGTCTCATACTGTACTAGGAATAGTAACATCCTGGACCTCATTTTTACAAATAATGTAAACCTACTATCATCACCTGTTATATTACCCCCTCTAGGTAATACTGATCATCAAATAATCACATGCAACATCCAAAGACAAGTGTATAGTAAAAAAAGGAATAACCAAACCTAATTTTTTTTATAAAGCAGATTATATTAACATTAAAAAGTATCTATCTAACTGGAACTGGGCAAACAATCTAGAAAACCTTGATCTAGAGCAGATATGGGAAAAAACGAACGTCGAGATAGACTATTGTATTCACACCTGAGTCTCAGACAGAGTCAAATATAAAATTACAAACAGAGAGTACCTATGAGGTGGTCTAAGGAAATAAAGTGTACTATTAAAAAGAAAAATAGAGCATACAACAAATATAGCAAAAATCATAAAGATACTGACTGGAACAAATTTAAGATACTTGCTAAAAAGAAAAAAACTGATAACAATAGCAAAACAAAAGCTAGAAATAAACTTAACTAATGATGTTAAAAACAAGAAAAAAAAGTGTTATAATTATATTGGTTCCCTTAAACAAAATCAGACAGGAATTGGACCTTTAAAAATACATGATACACTAATTACAGATGAAAAATAAATAGGAGTAGAACTGAACCTGTACTTTGGAAATATATTCAGGCCAAAAGAAGAGATAGTTATTAAAAAGCAACCTACACTTGACTCCTCTATTCTATTTACTGAACATGATATTTATTTATTTTATTTTATTTTATTGAGATATTCAGAAAGATCTTTGAGTCAAAGACTCATTTACAAGGGTTCCACGTCATACATTGAAGGTACAGGGACAACATTTGTTACAGACTGCAGTACATTACATAACAGGTATTGGATACACATTTGTTCAGTAAGTGATTTACATCCCAAGATAACTTGAATTACAATGATTATCACAGTCATAAGGTAGCAGAGAGGTTCTGAAGAAGGCTGTTTGTCAAATAATTAGATTAGAGAAATTAGATATGGAGAATGCAAAAGTTGTTCTAGGTCATTGGTGGGGGGAGTGTCAGTTGCAGTCACATAGGTTGGAGGCCTGGAGGTGTTTCCTTAGCCTGGATTTAAAAGGGCCAATCCTTATTTCATCAGTTATTAGGCTTGGAAGCAAGTTTGTCCAGGAAGAGGCTTTGTAGCTGAAGGATCTTTGGAATTGGGAAGTCCGACAATGGGGTACTCATAGCAACAGCTTGTTCGAGTTATGGGTGGTTCTGCCAAGAGATGCTGAGAGAATAATTTTGTCAAGGGCGGGGGGGTGAGGCCTAGTATTATGTTTTTGGTCATTAGGCAGGTGTGGTACCTGATTCTGTTGTCTAAGTTTAGTCAGTTTGTGGTACTGTAGAGGAAGCAGGTGTGTGTGAAGCAATCATATCCAAGGATGAGACGGCAGGCTTTGTTTAACATGAGCCAGAGTCTATTGAGGGCTGAGGTGGGCGCGGCACTGTAGATGAGAATATCATAGTCTAGCAGAGAGAGAGGACAGAGGAGTTTATAGTAAGTCATAGAGCCTAAGGGGTAAGGCAGTGTTTGTACTGATAAAGTACACCTAATCTAGAGTTAAGGACAGTTGATAGGTGCAGGATATGTTGATTAAAGTTGAGGTCCAGGTCTAGTGTGATCCCTAGATATTTAAAGATGTTTACTTGTTCAAGGGGGGTTTGATTAACAGTAAGAATTTGGGGGCAGAGGCTCTTAAGTGGGTTCTGGGGATGGGAGAAGATCATGGCTTTTGTCTTATTGTAGTTAATTATTAGACATTGGGTGGTGACCCATTGTTCAGTTTCACAGAAAGAGTGTTGGAGAGTTTGGTGGAGTTTAAGGGGGTCAGGATCAGAGGCAAACAGGACGGCATCATCCGTGTATAGGAGCAGACTGCTGGGGCAGGCTGATGGGAGGGTGTTTAGGTATAGACTGAATAGCAAAGAGCCAGGAATGGAGCCCTGTGGGACACCGGAGTGGATTGGGAGGCTAGGGGACAGGATGGTGCCTACCTTGACCAGCTGTATTCTATCAGAGAGATAGCTGGTGAACCAGCTTATGGCAATCTTTGGAAAAGCCACTGTAGGTGAGTGTGTTCAGAAAGAGGGCATGGTTGATGGTATCAAATGCCTTAGAGAGGTCCATGAAGATGGCACCTGTGATGTGACCATGGTTCAAGGCAGAGTGGACATGGGAGGTAAATACAAGGAGGCGGTGGTGGTATTATGTCCCTTTCGGAAGCCGTATTGCTGGTTGCATAGAAGGTTATATTTAGTAAGGTGGTCAGTGAGTTGATCGGCGACTATGATCTCTAGTGCTTTAGATAAGGAGAGTAGAATGGAGATGGGGAAGTAATTGTTAGTGGATGTGCGGTCCCTGCTCTTATGGATGGGTGCGGTGGAAGCCGATTTCCAACGGGAGGGGAATTTCACATGACAGAGGGAGCAGTTAAGAATATGGGTGAGTGGGACTAGGAATTCCAGGAGGATGTGGCGGAGAAGTCTCAGGTCAAGGGAATTTCTACTATAGTGAGAGTGGCTAAGGGCATTGGCAAGGTAGGGCTTGGCTGCCTACGGATAAGGACATGTAGATAAAAGGGTGGAGCAAGGGGTGAAGGGGTGGATCGGGGCAGGCGGGGGGTCAAAGAAATTATGAGGGAGGACATGGCTGAGATCAGTGAAGGCAGAGTTTAGGGCCAAGACTATACTGAGGGGATCCGAGGAGAGGTTACCATCTATTAACATTTGGTCTGGGGACAGATTTGGGTCTTTGCCACAAAGTTCCTTAATATTATTCCAGAATTTGCACCCAGTGCCCCAGGTGGAGGTCAAGGAAGCTTCCTAATAATCTGCTTTGGTGGTGCATATGGCCCATGTGCACTTGTTATGGGCCTCCCTATACCGGATGCTATTAAATTAATTAAATGTAATACATCTCCTAGTCCTGACTGTATACATCCTATGTTCCGAAAGGAACTTTCAGAAGAGCTATCTGGTCCTCTTACTCTGTTATTTAATAGATCTTGGAAGGAAGGACATGTATTGCAAACATGGAGAGAGGCTAACATTACTTCTATTCACAAAGGTGGTAATAAACAATCAAATAGCAATTATAGGCCCATTAGCCTAACCTCACTTGTTAGTAAACTTCTGGAAAGAGTAATACAAAATAAAATCATAAATCATATTGGGAACACGGGTTGTATAGACATCTCTCAACATGGATTTACTTCTGGCAGATCATGCCTAATTAATCTTATAAGTTTCTTTGAACCAGTCAGTGATGCTCTACAAAAGTTTGCCTGTGGACATTGTCTTTTTGGATTTCAAAAAGGCTTTTGATACTGTATCTCGGATTTTCATTGACCAACTGTGTAACATGAACCTGGAAATCAAATTAATAAAATGGATTATATCATGGTTACATAATAGACAGCAAAGGGTGGTCATTTGTGGACAGGAGTCTAATTGGAGTCCTGTCACTAGTGATGTGACTCGGGGATCTGTCCTTGGTCCCCTCCTTTTCAATATATTAGTTTCAAGTATGCAAATATCTAATGAGGTTTGGATCCACAAATATGCTGATGACTGCAAACTGGGTTGTATAGTTAATAACACACAGTCAACAAAAATCTTACAAGACAACTTAAATAACTTATTTACTTGGACAACCAACAATAAAATGAAGTTTAATGTAGCCAAGTGTAAAGTGATGCACATGGGGAAAAACAATGCCAGATTTACGTATACAATTAACAATATTAAATTCTTGGTTACAACAGAAGAAAAGGATCTAGCCATTACAATATCTGACAATTTAAAATTCAATATATAAATACCAATAAAACAGTTAAAAAATGTAATATGATTCTTGACTGTATTTTAAAACATATTAAAAGTAAAGATTCCCTAGCTATTTTACCATTGTATTCTAGTCTTGTACGTCCACATCTGGACTACTGTGCTCCCTTTTGCGCTTCAACTTCAATTGGATGTCAAAGTATGACTGTAAGGATTCAGTGCAAAGTAACCAAATTAATTTACAATATGTCTGATACAGATTATGAGTCCAGACTCAAAGCATTGCAGTTATTTTCTCTAGAATATAAGTCTTTAAGGGGTGACCTAATTTATATCTTTAACACCCTAAAAAATGAATATATGTTTAATACAACTGGTCTTGAAAGACTCTTGACAAATACTAATACACAGTTTTAAACTTAAAACCTTCCTTTGTAAAACCACAAAGCGCTCTAGATTTTTTACCCAGAGACTGCCTCCTATCTGGAATTCACTTCCAGAAGATGTTGTTAATAGCGACAATGTTGAACAATTCAAGAAAAGATTGGACTCCTGTATGGGTGATAGGAAATTTTCCTTCCACCGCTGAATTGCTGGTGGCAAGTTCACAAATGGGCAACTGCCTTCTGAACTTGCATTCATCTATGAATCTAAGAATCTATGAATCTATTAAGGGAGTAGAGGGTTATCCAACACTGAGATTGGTCACCTGATGTTGAAAAAGACAAGGTGAGGATTGCAGCAGTAGAGAAAACAAAATTTGTTTTATTTTTTATTCATTATTAACTTGAAATCAATATGCATTTTAAAAAGTCTTGTTTTTCATATAGTTTTTTTTTCAGCTTTTTTTGCACATGTGAAGGCTCTGGCAGATTTTAAGCACTTAAACACTCAAATTGTTTCCCATGTTACCTAATTATTCTATTTCATGCTACACTGCTATAGTCTATCCATAGATCTGTAACACAGTATGATTTTATACCTGACTCTCACTTTTTACTTGTTTTAAATAAATAAATATACATTGCTGTGTATAACTGTGCCTTGATTTATATCATATGCTGTCCTACCCAGGACCTCCTTGTAAATGAGCTTGCTCAACTGAGTCTTATCCTGGTGAAATAAATGAACTGACCTAAACTAAACTTGTGAGTTTCTAATATGGGTTTTTCTATCACTGCAGACCAAAAAGTGATGTCATTTCAGCAGAATCACGGGTGCTGCAAAATCTCCTTTCAGCAGAATTATAGGAATAGCAATACTCTCAACCCACCATATTCATGTAAATAAATGCTACAGAATCATTGTTTTAATTGTTCCTAGGGGTAACAAGAGACATCATAAGTGTTGCAAAAAATTAAAGGGGTTACAATCGAACCCTAGCCACCAGGAGCACAACCTTGCAAAACAAATGCAAGGCACTATTGTGGACTAATATCTAACAAACCTGAAACTTTCAGGTTTTCAGTAGATGTATTATTTGCCCAAGGAGGCAGTATAGCATAGTGGTTAAGAACACTGAGCTGCAAACCTGGAGACCTGGTTTTGAATCCCATCAGCTCTCACTTGCATACTGTGTGACTCTGAACAAGTCACTTAACGTCCTTGTGCTCCTAGGTCACACCTGGAAACAAGCATTGGCTTAGTGTGCCTTTCCTGGTTAAACAATTTCCACTTTCACTTTCCTTTGTTATCAGTATGCAAATAAGCATCTTAAATTCAGTGTATGTTATGGAATTCATACACTTAATGGAACTGAAACTATTGCACCATCTGCAGTGAAAGAAAATTGGCATACACTTAGCCTCTAGGCCAGAGACTGTGAAAGACAATTTTCAAACCCAAATCTTAAGACAATGGTTTTAAAAGTTGTCTCAAATAGGGTAGTGACACAAACATTAACTCACACCTAATATTTTGGTGTTACTGCACCAGTATAGTGTATGTGTGTATATACAGTATATATATATATATATATATATATATATATATACAGTTATACAGTAGGGGTGAGCTGATATCTACACTGATAAAAATGTGCATTCTCACCCCAGTGGAATAAATCCTGCTGATGTAGGAACTTCAATAATATCAGACATTTATACACACCATGTCTACGTCAGCAGGTGATATTATCACAGTGCTTACGTAGAAGTACTGTCAGTGGAGTCTACCTGCCTGACCAGACTTCTTTCTGATAGCATTATCATAGATAATAAAATTCACCTGGAGCTGAGCCGATACTCACAACAACCAATGAAGTACTGGTGCTGATTGTTGCTTAACAAACATTAACCTTACTCAAAGTATGGCATTCTAACAGTATCTCTTGTTTTTTTTTCACACAGGTCTTAACCTCGATAAGCAAACAAGGAAGCATAACCCAGTCATACTATTGAATAGCAGCTCTTATTAGTAAAGCAGTGTTTCAAAAAGCATCAAAAGCATCAGTACACGTCCACCAACCCCTTTTTTAAAGATGCTGCAACAAATAAATGTAACACCAAAAAATATACCTTTACGCCTTGAAGAAAACTGGCATTCACTCCAAAGTGAAAGTGCATGTCACAAGGGACAGTAACTCACACACAGTTACAGCAAGTAAATCGAAGCAAGGTATAAACAGGAACAGGAAACGCCATCATAATCATAACCAGGGCCCCAAGTTTTCCGCAGTTGCGATCACCCGCGGAATTAACCGCAGAATTTGTGGCCACCTGCAGAATTCACAGGCACCCGCGGAATTCACGGCTGATCGCGGAATTTTCGGCAGCAGACCGCAGAAGTTACAGTTGACCGCAGAACTTTCCATGGGTGTTCCCCCTGTAGAGTCTCTCCTAAACAGAACCTGGGCTTTTGACAGTGGGAACGGCTGGAGGTGCGAATGTTTACAGTGCTATGCATGGGTGCATTGAAGAATGGCTGGTTCATGCTGTAATCCCCTTTTTCCATCGGAATGTCTTCAGTGCAAGTGGAGCAAGAAAAACTGCTGCTTTTTGTCATCTAAGAAGAGGTGGCAATTTGCAAGTTCATTTGATCCTGTTTTGTCCACTTTGCAGAATGAGGGCAGGGGTCACAAGAACGAACCCCCTTCCCCACGGCAAGCTGTCTAAGACATGAGGCTTTGCTACTCTACTGCCTTGCTTCAGTTTAGGAGAGTTCAGGCAGAATGATGACCACCCAAGAACTAAAGAAACCTCTAGCCGTTCCCACTGCCAGAAGCCCCGGTTCTGTTTAGGAGAGGTTCTACAGGGGGAAGGAAGACTGAGGCGGCTGCATGCTGCAAGCCAAGAGGAGTTCGCGAGAGACTGATGCCACTTCTGAATGGTAGGTGTTGCCCCCAAAAACTAAAGAAACTCTGTTGTTTTACTGGTCAGATACTGTACTCGGCGATTGACATAGCCCTCCTCTCACCTTCTCAGTCGGTTGCCAAACTATACAAATACTAGGTCACTGTAATATAGACTATAATAGGCTACAGTGCTTAGACTACAGCAAGAGTGTTCCCACTGTATGCAAATTAGGATCGGCATTTCTTGGAGTATATATGAGCATGCTCCTCACTCCTTTTCAAGCAGTCTGCTAGCTTGCTCAGAAGGCATTGCTGCTGTGTTCATGCTGCACAGAATTTTGTTTTAGCCCTTAGTTTCATACTATCGCAGTTTTACACATCACCGCTCAGTGGGGGATTGTTTCTAAGCTGTTTTCAAGCTGTTTCTGAGCTGTTTTCAAGCCGTTTTTAACCTTTTTTAAGTTTATTGATCATGCAGACTGTGTATCTTCAAGCTGCTGTGAGGATCAACTAGTGTCTTGTTTTATTCGGGAAAGCCCCATTGCGGTTCCTCCTCCTTTAAGCAGCATATATCTATAAGTGTGCTTTTTAAATCTTTTTTTTTTAATAAAGGAAGCACTGATGTCACTTAGCATGTTGCTCATTGCTGGTTTTTGTGATGTGCTGACAATATAGATGCATGGGGGGGATGAGCAGTTTAATCTGGATGAAGTGCTATCCACAACAGGGCAAGACAAGGACACATGAAGTATGCACACTCTATATGCAAAATTCTGAAATCACAACTTTTAGAAAAATTATAACAGTTTATAATAAAGAAAATCTGTATGTGGACATGGAAACCCATGTATCTGATGTGTCTCTGTCTTGCCCTGTTCAGACTGGCCCCTGTCCAGAGTAAACTGCCCACCCATGCTTGGAGCCTAGCCTTCCATAGCTTATAGCTGGGATTTAAAATGAATAATTGAACCTTCTGTGACTCTCCTTGCCTCCACTCTGAGTGCCCCTGCCAAAACTGGCTGCACACAACAAAAACCATTACAGAACAATGGGCAGTCTGATATGAGATTATTTTATTCACAAATAGTACAAAAAGCTTTCCCGAGTGATGAACATTTTAGCAAAACCAGCTGAGTCACCCACTCTTGAACCCTCTACACTGCTTTGAAGCCATAATTAATTATAAATTGCACTTTTTACCATTTGCAAATAAAGTGATCCTGTATCAGACTGCTCCTTGCTCTGTGCTGGTTTTTAATGCTTGCACCAACTGAGCAGAGACCCGATACAAGCAGGAATGATTAAATCCATGTAAGCCCCCCCCATGGATTGGTCCCGCTACTGGCAGGAAACAAAAAGGATTTTAACTTTAATTGAAGCCTCCATAGCTCTGTGGGGCTTGAACCTGCCACTTGTGGAAAAAGAAACCACCTCCCTTCTTTGCTGGCTATATAGCATTTGCTGGCACTTTCACTGCTGTGAACATCTTTGAATAATAACAATTCTAAAAACATTTACGTGTAATTATTTAAATAATAATGGTCAGATACTCCCTACTAGCAGCAATTATGAACTCAGTGTAGTCTCTCATTGCTCTTCATGGCCAGATCCAGTTGTTGGGTGGAAAAAAATAATTTCCCATCCTGGGCAGGTCTGCTCTGATGGGATTTGATTTTTTAATTTTCTGCACTGTAACTTCAAGCATTTAATGTTTTGACTCCAGATTTTCAGCATTACCATTTTACCATACCTCCTTATGAACAGTACAACTGTCATTTTTTCACATCTCACCCAAAATGTGTTTTTGCACATGTAGCACACACAATGGCGCGGTCAGTGTGCAAAATCTATGTTCCGGACAGATTAATAAAATCACAGTGATACTGTTCATGAGCAGATGTCTTAAACTGGCTATGTTGAAAATTTGGTGACAAACGCCCTTAAAATGACTGTGTTACGAGCATGCATTGCGTCGGATTGGGAAAAAAAAAACAAAAAAAGGAAAAAAATTAAGGGTAAAAATGTGCCACAGAATTGCCGCAGAAATTGGTGCTGAGTGCCGCAGAAGTTCTGTGGCAAATGAGAACCCTGCCGCAGAACTTTGCTCCGATGTGCCACAGAAAAAATCGGGGCCCTGATCATAACATACCCTAACCAAGAAATGTAATAAACTGCAAATAAATTCATCACAATAAATGGAAACATTAAATAATTTCCTTTTACCATAAAGCAGTCTGAAGCCACCAACTTAACAAAATCCCGCCTGCTCCCAAAAAACAACCAATCAGAGAACAACAAAAAGAACAAATAACCAATCGCAGGACAGACAGTCAACCCATTCAGACAATAAACCAATAGAAATCCACAACAGTTACTGAGTCAAAAAAAAAACAACTGAATATATTAATGCAGATGAATAACTCAAGTGGAGGACAACCACTTCCCCCCCAAATAAAAAACACAGCAAAAAACAACTTGACAACTAAATATCAGTAAAATTAATACCAACAGCACAGTAAACAGTGAGACCCTATAGTATAAATAGCACACATGATGTGCAGTCATAGAATATGGCAAATATCTTTATTTGTGAACAGTGACCTCTAGAAACTATCACTTGTGGCTCTGCTACGCTCTGCTACTCATGAGTATCCAGAGGTTACTATTCACTCATGAAGATATTTTCCATATTTCACTTCTGCCCATCATGTATCCTCTATTTATATTTTGGGCTAGATATTCAGAGGAGTTGCAAAATGCACAACCAACTTGCGACAGCTCAATCACAGAAATGTGCCCCAGAGCCATATTCAACCAGCGTGAATGTGCAGTACAATATCCATTGTGCCACTGTGCAACAATAATGTATGTGGTGCAAGTACATGGGTGTGCCCATGAATATGCTGTGCAATGGTGTATTCAGCTGAATCACATGGTGCAACTGAGGAGCAAGTCATAGAATGTGCCACACAGACTTGAGCACATAAAAGGAGACTCAAACACACACACACAGCAGATGTGCAAGCCAGTGGAGAATAGGCCATGGACGCAGGACCATTCTTTATGGTAGAAGTGATGAGGGGTATGAGGAAGAGGGAGGAACATCAATGTGGCCTGGCGTCAGTATGTCCAACACAGACAGTACTGTGCTGGGCTCACTTTTGAGGACTACAGGGACATGGAGATAGTGGGCCAGTACCATCTGAAAAGGGAAATTCTGAGGCAGCTATGTGAGCTGTGCCATGATGAGCTGCAGGCACCCACCAGAAGGAGTCATGCCATGATGGTGGAGACCAAAGTGACAGCGGTAATGTGCCTGCTCCCACGGGCACCTTCCAGACACCAGTGGGGAAAACCACTGGCATATCACAGTCAGCCATGTCCTGCCTCCTCACACAGGTCCTCAACGCTCTGATGCCACATGCTTTGGAGTACAGAAGATTTCCAAGCACACAGGGTGGCACGCATGCCTGATGTGATTGGGGTCATTGACTGCACCCATGTGGCCATGCGCACACCACCTGGCCCGGAAGGGGTGGTATATATCAACAGAAAGGGCTACCCCTCCGTCAACCACCAGGTGGTGTGCAATACCACCGGGCGCATCATCAATGTATGCACCACACACCCTGGGAGTACACATGATGCATTCATAAGGCACCATTTGATCCTGTGCCAGTGATTTGAGAGTGGGGTGATCCCCACAGGGCACCTACTAGGTGAGCAGGACATAGGATGAGGTGACAGAGAGGCTGTGCAGGGGTGTACAGGGCCAAGGCACACATGGGTGGGGGAGGTGGCGGTGTGCAGCATGGGGGGCGTGGCCATGGGAGCAGACAATGCCAGGTGTTAACCAGCATATGTGTTTCCCCCACAGGTGACAGTGCATACCCCCTCTGGCCCTGGCAGCTCACCCCATCTGGAGACCATCCAATGCTGCGGAGGTGCGGAACGACAAGGCACACATCGCAACATGCAACATCATAGAGTGAGAGTTTGGCATGCTCAAGATGAAATTTTGTTGCCTAGATAGATCTGGTGGTGACCTACAGTACAGCCTTGCAGAAGCCTGTGGCATATTCCTGGCTTGCTGCATACTGCACAACATGGCCATTGACTGTGGGATAGCTGTCCATGTGGATGAGAGCAACAGCAGCGATGAGGATGGGGAGGATGAGCCGGACAAGGGGTGTGCAGCCACCTATACAGAGGAGGGACCCCAGGCTGGCAGCCCATGCCAGGAGGCACCAGGACACCATTGTAGAAGATCACTGTGGGAACTACAGGTAAGTACCATACACAGCATCTGTGCATGCACAGGACACCACACACACACAGACAGACATGCACAACCACACAGGGATGCATGCAGGGACACAGGCACCCACACAGAACACACAGGTAACACACAGGTACACAGATGCATGCCCACACCACAGTGGACCAGCACAGATGGATGCACCCTCCCATGTGCCCTGCACTGGACACACAGGCAGCCATACCCTGGCTGGCACACACACCACTACCACCACAGGTTGCACAGCAGGGCACAGTGGGGCTGGTGGGACACACAGACAGGTGCAGTAGGCGATGTGGCAACACACACAGCAGTACAGCAGGCTGTGGCATGGATCAGAGGGTATGTGCCATCACACAGGCAAGGCCAGCACAGTGCTGCTCTCATCATGCACATGCTACAAGATCCAGCAGCACTGCCTGCACACATGGTAGACATGCCACAGGCCACACATATGTGACAGCACATGCACAGGGGCATGCCCAGCTAAGTGTGCAGCAGCCCATAGCAGTGGGCAACAGGATGGGGCAGCACACCCAGCAGGCCTACAGTGTGGTGCCATGGCCACCACAGCCACGTGGGCAGCCACATCAGGACTGTGTGGCAGGCACTGGCTGCTCAACAGCTACTGGTGGTGTCACCAACACACTGATGGGAGTAGAGGCCTGAGAATGTGACCAGGTCCTCACAGATGTGTATAAACCAGCAAACAGAGTACTGCCAGGTATGTCAGTGATAGGCATGTCGGTGCTCAGTGTCAGCCATGCTGGGGTTGCCAGTCACCGTGACCGTGGTGTTGATGTGGCACTATGGGGAGTCCTTCATGTGCTGCCACATCCAGTGGATGCCAGTGATGAAAATCCAGCAGCGATGGTCCTGGCAATGCAGTCCAGCTATGAGGTCATGGCCTCCCACAGCTGCGGGACCTCACTAATCAGCTGAGCATGTCCAATGTCCCCTCACTCAGCCAGTTGATGCACCTCCACCCACAGTTCATGTATTTCTGCCCAGAGCATTGCCTGGTTGTCCACAGATGCCCACAGCAGCCTGGTGTGCTTATCCAACCTGTCAGCGCCTGGTGCATCATGGGGCTGCTGCTGATATGCTGGAGTGGTGGTGGCATGCCATGCAACATCCCTCACCTGGGAACGCTGCACAGGCTACCATGCAGGTGGTGGGGATTGAGTGGGTAATCTGACGGTGGCCCCTGTGGGAGGCTTCACAGTGGTCCCAACAGCCTGCTGCTGCATGCAATCAGCCTGCTGGACCTGACCCATGGCACCAGCACTGATGCCACACCCTGGCCGCAGCCGGCACCAGCAGTGATGCCACACACTACTGTGTGGCCATGGGCTGGTGGTGCTTGCATGGGTGCCATACCACTTGTACTGGCATCTGCAGCCTTTGTAGATATCTGTCCCCTGGGAGGCTTGACTATTATGGTGCTACCCAGGATCAGGATTATGTCATCATCACTCTCAGAGGTGCCCCCTCCTGTGTTGCAGGTGCAAGCACCATTAGTGCATCTGTGAGTGGGAGGTTGGCCAGTGTATTGTCATCACCCAGTCCCAGGAACTCCACCAGCCCCATACCACTACAGCGCCTATGGTCTGTGTCCCGGATGACGTAGATGGCACAGCCTCTTCAGGACCCACATCACTGGGCTCATCCCGCTCTACACTCCTGAGGCATGATGGAGCTGGAAGACAGAATGAGTGGTATCAGTGTTGATGGTGGCACAGTTCATGCTGTGCCGTGTACTGTGCGATCTAGGCATACGTATCACTGACGTGCCATCCCACACCAGCAGATGGCTGTACAGCACTGCCAGACTGGACGGCCATGCCACAGGCATGGCACAGATCATGCTGACCACAGTGTGTCACCGTGGAACATCGGGTTGCACCAGCACATGGCTGGCAGGCATGGCCCCCCCACCACGGCCTTCTCCCAGGTCATGCCCCATGCAGTGTGTTGCACTGCAGCCTGTGATTGCAGTGGCCCTGCCTGCACCGGCACCTACTGCTGCACATGCAGAGCCATAGGGCATGTATGGAGCAATGCACACCCTGGACCCTACCCCACACTCCCAGCACATTGCCCAGGCAGCAGTCACACTGCACACGGAGGGCCATGGTCATGCATGGTGTGCCCATGCACGGCATGCACCACACCATACCACACCGGTCATGGGTATGCATCACAGCTGCAGTCACCAAGGCACGCCAGTGGCATGCACACACCCCCACCCCATAATGGCCACCTACATACTAACAGTGCTGTGGCAGGCTGCCACCTATCTGGAATCCCCCACCTGGGACACCCTCGATGGCTGCACAGTTGATGGTGGCTGCCACAAGCTTCTCCCCCAACATCAGGATGGGTGCCATAGCTGGTCCACTGCCCATCCTAGTGTGTGCCACCCTGCTGGCAGTAACCTTTTCCTTTATGGGCCTCCTGTCAGTGCCCATCTTTTTTTTGCACTCCTGTGTGCTGCAGTTTTTGTCGGCCTTGAGCATTGACATATGTAGCCACCTCCTCCCACCTGGTGGCATGGTCCTGCATGGTCCCAGTGGCCCCACTCAGTAGTTCCTCCCTTTCCAGGTAGGCCTCAAAGAGGGCCTGCTGCTCTTCCTTCATGAAGTTTGGTTTGTGCTGCCATGCAGGCACCTGCTTCTCAGCTCCCTCTGACTCCGACATGTTGCGACCTGTGGAAAGTCAGACAGTGCAGTGATGAGCTGCATAGTAGCACTCCATGACACAGTGCAGCATTGACACCAAGCACAGCAGTACTGTAACCATCCACAACACAGTGTGAGAAACTTATCTCAATGGCTGCAATACCTGTCAGTGACCTGTGCTGTGTTGTGGTGCTTTTATGGCTCAACCCATTCAAATGAGCCTCTGTGCAACAGGTAACAGTTAATGATATGCTAATGTGCATGACTGTGCCTGGCATTGGCTCATGAGGCTATCTGCATATGCTGGCTTAATAGTGCAGAATTGCTTCTTGCACAACGGACCATGTAGTGCGTAACACAACTGCATTGGAGCACTCCGGTGGTGCACTTCTGATGCATGTCCGATGCGCATATGTGCACCTGCCATGCACATCAGTGGCAGACCACCTTCCTGTGTGGTGTATCATGCAGCCAGTTGCACTGTGCTTGCCTGTCCTATGGTGCATGCATCCATGGGTGTGTGCCGTGCATGGAGCACAGATGTACTGTTGTGCCAGACCGTGCAGCTGCGTCTGCTGCACCATGGTGGTGACCACGCAATGGCTGTCGCTGCGCTATTGACAAGTGGACTGTGTGGTGAGGCATGTCCTTCACGGCATGGCAGTTCCAACTCCCAACATGTACGTGGGTAACAGACATGACCCCGAACTCACGCCTGCACTTCTGGTGTTGTGCATGTGTGGTACTGCACGATAGCCCACAGCTGTGCATGTGTATTGAGCATGTATGTGCTGCGATTGTGGCTTGCGTTGTCCTGTCACACATGTGGCACAGCACTACTACATGTGCTTCCAGTGCATGCCACATTTCCCTGCACTACTGATGCTCTGCCAGCTACTATGGCGCAGTCGGCTGGACAGGTTAGACGAGCCAGGAATTGGTTGGAGGTAGAGATGGCCAACCTGGTGGCTTTAGTGGAACCCCTAGTGGACCAGCTGTTTGGGGCAGGGGATCTGAATGTGGCACAGTCACAGGTGTGGGACCATGTGGCAGAGGGCCTTGAGAGGGCTACAAGTGTTGCCCAGATGGGGAGTAGTGTCGCCACCAGTATGGTGGCCTGCAGCACCATGAACCTGAGTGACTGTGGAGGCTGCAGGACCTTGGCTACCACTTATCCATCCCACAACCAGGTAGGTATCTCCATGCATTGTGCATGCCGCCATTGTCTAGTATTTGTGCTATTAGGTGTGCTGCCTGTGCATCTGCACCTGTATGGGGGGGGCCAGCATTGGTGGGTGGTATGTGTCCGGTGGTGTGGCACCACATGCCTGTGTGTTGCATGGTGCCAGGGGCCCCAACCACATACGTTACACATGGGACTAGGTCCTTGCTTGGGCTGTGTGCTGTGTCTGGCCTGAGGGGGCTGTTCATGGCATGCCATTTATGTCCCTTTCTGTCTGTGTTTCATCCACAGGGCCAGTGGTGCACTGGAGGGCCAAGAAGGATGCTACTCTAGGGGACCAGCACCGTAATGGTGGTGCTGCAGCAGGACCAGCATGCTAGGCAGGTGAGTGTGTGCAGCATAGTTTACTCAGCATTGCAGGGCCTCGGATGGGTGGGGCCGGTACAACACCAGGACACTGCCACCATGCAAAGCTATGGCATGTGTTGGTGCACTGGCTCCACTGCCTGTGTTGGGTGGTGGCGTGTGTGGTAGGGCCGTGTGTAGGGCCTCTGTGTGGTGGCATCCACTGTCACCATGGCTGTCACTGGTGGTGTGTGTGTGTGTGTGTGTCCCACAGTGCATGCCTGCTGCTTTGGAGTGTCTCTTGTATTGACCATGGGGCATTGCTCCATCAGTGTGGGGGCCTGTGCACAGGGGTGGGTGCATGGTGCTCTCTGGCATGCCACTCAGTATGTTTGTGGGATGCCGCTAGGTCTGCTGTGGCTGTCTGCTGTGCATGTGCTTTGAGGGCTCCATCCGTGGGTGGGCACCACAGCTGTCCTGTGCACACACACAACCCTGGGGGCTTCTGCTGTGTGTGGCCTGACACTTAGTGGCTGTTTTGTGTTCCCCTTTCATGGGTCATCCTGGGCCAGGTAGTGGATGGTGACAGCTTGCTGTCCTTGGTGGAAGTATTCTGCAGCTCCAGCATGATACTAAGGCTCATCACATGCATGGCAGTGCACATCCGGCTCAGCCAGCGACACCTGGCAGCCACACGGGAGCTGGCTTCAGAGGTGCACAGGATATGCCTCGCACTTAAATGGCTACGGCGTTAGCCGGTGGACTTTGTTCTTTCTACCTTTTCCTCCCTCTCCTGCCCTCCACCCATCTGGACTGTTGTTTGTGTTCCCTTGTGCACTCTGCATTGTCCCCTACCCATTCCACTTGTTGCCCCTCATTCTGTTCCATCATGTGTTGTCCTCTTACCTGTTGCTGTGTTTGCCCTGTTGGCACCACTGATTCTGTTCCTGATTTTCTGTTGTGATATGTAGTAAAGTGTGTTCTACCTTTTGCACATCTGTTTCTGTGTTTCCTTCACTTGCATGCTGCTGCTGCACTGTGCTGCTAATGTTCATTACTCTTGTTGGGCGGGTCCCTGTCCATGCTTGTGCTGTCCCCACTGTGTGGTTCTGTTGGGTGCACAGTTGCCTGTGTGCCACATCCCTCTGTGTCACAAGCCCTTGGATGTGGTCTGTGCACTTCCCCTGTGCTTGGCACAGTTCCATGTGTCCCTGTTTGCCTGTGCTGGCCTGTTCACCTGCAGCCATCTTGCCCTTCCAGTGCTGGTGTACTGTGCGGTGCTGTGTCCTCTTTCCATGTGTGTCTGCATGGCATGTGCATCATGCAGCCTGGTGCATGTGTGGTGGTGTGGTTGTGGCACACTGTACCAGCAAGTTGCCTTTACACAGTGGCTGCGGCATCTTCCCGTCCCATGTTGGCTGTGGGGATAGTGGTCGTGGGGTGGCCAGGCCCTGCAATCATCTGTTCCATGGGTGTGCGTTGCTTTGTCACATTGTCACCAGGGTCTGTGTGGGGCACCGGGCATTGTTCATGGCACTTTGACCCTGTACCTGTCCTGTGCCTCTTGCCCACTGTCCCCTTGTGGTTTGCCCCTGCCACCCCTACCTTGCTCCTGTGCCCTTGTGCAGCCCTGCCTGTGTTCATGTATGCATGGTGGGTCTTACTCTACTAGACACACACACATATATATATATATATATATATATATACACCTCAAGACTGACTAAATACTAGATGACTATCAATGCAAGATGGCGGTCATGCTGGGCTGACCATCAGAACAGCAGCTATTTGCAAAGTTTTTAATTTATTTTACAGTTTTGGCAGTCCATTTTTTTTGTGAATTAGTAAGTTAAGTTTAGGGATTTTAAGTGTAGTTTAGTTGGGGAAGTAAGGGTAGCTTAGGAGTTAGCTTTTTGGTTTTTAGTTAGGGAAGTAATGTGATGCACCTATTCACATACAGTTATTCGGTTTCAATAGACTAACCTGTGTGGTGGAGTGCTCCCTGAGTTGGCATTCTGGCAAAGGAGTGATTCTGCCGGTGGATTCTGTGGCGGTGCCTCAGATTCATGGACAGGATTATTGGAGGAACTGCTGAAGGTTGGGAAGAGCGGCTTGCTTCGGCCCCCCCCCCCGGTGATGTTTGGTGGACCTGGTGATATTGACGGAGGATTATGCAGTGGGTCATTTTGCTTAATGCATGGATTTCCATAGGAGCGGAGGAGACTGGATGACAGAAAATTAGGTCCTCTGGGAGAAGAGCGGTGCATTCCGGATTCATGTGCCATGTAGTGGAGTTGAGCATTGCCTCAATGGTGGCAGTGGAATTTTGTGGCTTGGAAAAGGAAACAGAATACAGCTGAGTTTATTGTGGCTTGTGCAGCTGGTAGTCAGCTGGCTATTGGTGGTGGAGAAATGGAGAGACTGGTGCTCTCCCCCACCAACCACTGACAGGGGAGTAAAGCTGCAGAGTCTGGCTAGAACCTGAGCTGAAGAAATATCCCCCGAAGTAACATCAGTGAGGAAAGGAGTGTTTGCCTGCAACTACCAAGACTTGACTACGGAATTTGCACCCTGTAGTTGACAGCACTTACTAAGGTACTGCAAATTGAGACTTGGATACAAAAGTATCCTGAGGGAAATGAGAGTGTCCAGGAGTTGAAGAACTACACAAATGTTATAATGTGGCTGTGAAAGAACCTGCTTTAAAGGACAAGTTATTGGTTTACAACTGTTTGGTGGATTTAACATAGGGAGTGATAGTCCCTTGGTCTTTTTGGAGTTGCATTGTAGTGGGCAGAGTGAGCCCATGAGCCCATGGAACGTTTTGAGAACATATTAGATTTGATGGAAAAAGTGGTGCACTACAGACTTTTTTAACATATATAGGCCTGACTGGTATTAATAACGTTGTGAACGTTTGGGTATGGAGAGGGAGGGTAAGTGTTTATTATTTGTGTTTGAGTGAGTGGTGTGTGATGATGTGTGGATGTGTGGTAGTAATGTATATGTCTTGAGGGTTAAATTGTATTAACTGAGAGTTGAGTGGGTTGGGTATTTCATTGGGGGTTGGTATATGTAGAATTTGGGGTTATATAGGCTATTATTAACAGTCAGTATGTGCTGGGGATATGAACCCATAAGCTACGGGTACTCTGCAGCCTGTTTGCATGACTTCTGGCTTTTTGAGCTCCTCCCCTTTACGTGTGGAGATGTATGTGAGATGCAGGGCTTTTGGGATTACTTGTGGGTGAAAGTCGAGTACCATGTGAGTGACTGCCAAACAGTTAGTGATTCTGGTGGTGAGGTCCATAAGGCACCCTGGAGTGTGAAATGGATACTAGAGAGCAGTTCTTCCTGTCAAGTCCCCATACCCAAGGGCTTCACTCAAGATAGTGGGATGGTGGTTATTGGTCCAGCAGTTCCCACTCACCTGACCCAGGCAGTATTGTGTAATGCCAGGTCAATGAGGAACAAGAATGCTATCACAGTGGACCTGGTTTCCTCGGTAGACCTGGCTTGCATCATGGAGACCTGGCTGGATGAAAATGCTGCCCCCATTTTGGAGGCAGCAGTTGCTGGCACAGTACTTTGTGATACACACCCCAAGGAAGGATCACAGAGTCGAGGAAGTGGCCAGTATAGCGCAATAGTTTAAGGCTCTGAGCTGCAAATCTGGTGACATCCAGCAGACCAGACCTGGGTTTGAATCCCACAGCTTCCACTTACATACTGTGTGACCCTGAGCAAGTCATTTAACTTCCCTGTGCTCCAGGTCGCACCTGTGAAAAAGCTTTCAGCTTAGTGTGCTACTCCTCGTTAAAAACAAACAAACAAAATAATTTGCTTTTAAAGCCAGCCTGGGCCTGATGGTGTTACTCGTGGGTTCTACCAGGTCATTTGAGAGTGTTGCTGTGTGGGGGTCCAGGCACAGGCTACAGGATCCTTCTAATTTACCAACCACCAGGCGGTGAGAAGGAATTCCTGCAGGAGGTTGGGGAATTCATTGCTGGCCTGTTGTTAGAATTCTCCCAAATGGTTAATTCTGGGGGATTTCAATGCCTGGGTCAACGACAGACTCTCATCATTTGTCCGGGACCTCTTGCAGAGTATGGAAGCTCTGGGTCTGTTGCAGGTTGTTACTTCAGTGACTTACTGGCACAGTCACACATGGGACCTGGTGTTCACACTGGGTTTTGGGGTCGATGACCTCATGATTGATCCAGTCATATGGTTGGATCATAGGACTATGGGATTTACGTTTTGGGCCCCCCCCAAAGGTCCATCATCTATAGAGATGGTCTGGTACTGTCCTTTGTGGGAATTGTCCCAACAGGACTACAGGCGGTGCTGGACCTATTGAGTGTGGAAACTGCATGCATGATGGGTGCAGAGGAGGCCTGTAATAGGGCTGTCACTGCAGCCTTCGACTCTATCGCACCAGTTGGTGTCCAGCCCTTATCTACTTATTGGAGGCCCCCTAGTTTGATAGGATACTCAGGGAGTTAAAGATTAAGGGACAGAGGTTGGTTTGACACTGGAGGAGGTCTAGCCTGATGGAAGACAAATTGACTTTGAGGTCACATTATGGTGAAAGGGCATGCTCCCAAAAAAAGGTGAATTCCCTGTCAAGGGAGATTACTGCAGCAAGGAACAGACCAGCTCAGATCTTCTGTACAGTGGACAGAGTGTTGCATGTGACCTGTCTTCATACTGAAAGAGTACGTTCTGGCACAAGGTGTGAGGAGTTTGCTCTGTTCTTTGCTGACAAAGTGTCCTCTATTAGGGCTGAAATCTCATCCAGTGTTGCCCAAAGATCTTGTAAGATCAGACTGGGAATGTACCAAGGCACCCCTCTTGTGTGGGTGAGTTTGATCTAGTTGGAGTGGATGAGGCAGTTAAGATAGTCTCAAGGCTGTGACCAACCTATTGTGACCTAGACCCAGGTCCAACCCGACTTTAGGTGGGTTGTGTTGGGCAGATTGGACCTGTGATTGCTGACACTGTCCCATGTTCCTTGGGATTGAGAACTTCCCTACAGCCATGAAAGAGGCCTTGGTTAGACCCCTTTGGAAAAAAACCTCAATGGACCCAGAGTGTCTCAGCAAATACAGACCACTTTCAAACTCCAGTTTTAAGGGAAGGTTTTCGAAAAAGTGGTGGCCATCTAGTTCGAGACGCAGCTTGCCTCATCTGCCACTTTTGAGTGCTTCTAGTCTTATTTAGAGACTGCCCTGTTGAATGTGCTGAATGATCTCCTGATAGTGAGAGATAAGGGAGTGTGTACCAGTCTTGTCTCCTGTATCTCTCTGCAGCGTTTGACACCGTGGACCATGAGGTGTTACTGGACCAACTGCGGAACTGGTGTGAACTAACTGGCAATGTCATCATCTGGTTTAGGTCCTACCTCATGGGCAGAGTTTAAAGGGTGATGATGGAGTTATCCTCATCTAGTCCCATACCCCTACACTGTGAAGTTCTGCAAGGGTCGGTCCTGTCACCTCTATTGTTCATGATGTACATGCTGCCATTAGGAGATGTTATCACGTAGTATGGTTATGCTGATGATACCCAGCTATACCTGTCCTGTGCTGCTGGAAACCAGATGGTAGCCTCCGTGTTTAACACCTGCCTAGATGAGATCCAGAACTGGATGGCTCAAAACTGGCTATGACTCAACCCGGACAAGACGGAGCTACTGGTAGTGGATCCAGGTCATCGATGAGATAGGGGAGGGTTGGGGAATGATCCTGGTTTAATACTGGAAGGCGTTCCCTTGACCCACTCTACTCGGGTCAGGAATTTGTGTATGGTCTTGGACAATGGCCTGACACTTGTTGCTCAGGTGCTAGCCATCATCCATAGTGCCTTTTACCATCTTAGGAACGTTGCCCAGATTCGGGCTCTGATACCAGTTGATGACCATGCCACTTTAGTGCATGCCTTTGTCTCATTTACGTTGGATTACTGCAATGTTCTGTACCTTGGGCTATCTGGAGGCAATCTCCACTGTCTGCAGGTGGTGCAGAACGTGGCAGCCATGCCGGTGACCCAGGTTCAGGAATGAGCCCAGGCTACCGGGGGTTGGCAGGGGGGAGAGAAGATTGAACATCCGGAGGACTGCTGTCCTCTCTCGGGGGGACAGACACTTGTCATCACGCTCATTGACTGCCCTCTGGTGGTGGCTGGAGGGCAGTATGGATCCTGAGGCACAGTCCGGCATCCTTACATTGGTAGTGGAGGGGGGATGGGAGAAAATGGAGGAAAAGAGCCTGGCAGGTCCTGTGATGGTTTGGCGCTACCGAGGACCATTTCCAGCTTCTGGATTGGGTCTCTGGGAGGGAGGAGAAGTCAGCAACCTCCTTTCTGCCCCCACCGCAGGGGGAAATCAAAGGGGGGATTATCAGGGATCAGTGAGTGTGGAAGCGGCGGGACCAGAGAGAGAGAGAGAGTCCCTCGATTGGGAGGGCAATAGCCACCTGCAAGGGCTCTGGAGGATAAAAATCTATATAAAAAAAAAAAAAACAGAATGTGGCAGCCAGGCTGTTGACTGGGATTTTGAGATTTGACCATGTCACACCTGTTCTCTGTGGACTGCACTGGCTGCTGATAAGGTGGAGGATTGACTTTAAGGTCTGATTATCTACAAAGCCCTGCATGGACTGGAACCAGACTATCTGCAAGACCTCCTGGTTTCTCACCTCATGTGCTCTCCGTTACTCAGAAGGTTGCCTTCTGGTGGCTCCCAGGGCTAGGCTGCAGCAATCTGGGGATCATGCTTTCTCCATTGCTGCACCAGTTCTGTGGGATTTATTGCCAGTCTATCTAAGGGAGGCACCCTGGATGGAAACCTTTAAAAAAGGGCTTCCATTTTTTTTATTTAATCTAACCTATAATTTAGAACACTGACTGTCATGTTTTTAAGTTGTATGTGACAGATAGACAGATTTTAAATACTGTTAATTACTCTGCAGTGTGTTGCTGTAAAGTTTGATTTCAGTTTTATTGAGGATGTTGTTTTAAATATGTTGTACTGTTCTCCGATACTCCGGGAAGGGGTGTTTTATAAATAAAGTTTCTATCTTCTCTCTATCTATATATTCTCCTGTGGTATCTTGCAATTGTGTTTCTAGGATTAACTATGCATGACTCCTCTGAGCAATACTCAGTAAGTGGCAAGGTTACTAGCAAAGCAGTAATGTGAATGAAGATGAGGTAGCCTACCAGGTTGTCTACTCCCTAAGAAATAGAGATGCATTCAAGAAGAGCTAGAAGCTCCAGACACTTATGTTATGCTGGAATTAGAATATGTGATGCACTCTTGGACAGAATATAATGCATTATTTGCTATAAAAAGTGATGTTACAACAAATGTAGTAAGGGAGCCAACCATGCTGGCCCTCACCTAGTAGAATTGCCATGTATCCTCCCAATGTATGTGAAATGTATAAGTATGTATTGTCTCAATAAAAACTTTTCAGCTACAAAACTATACATGACTCCTTGGGTTAGATCTTCTTTTTTTTTTTTGAAATTTAGAATCTTTATTGAGTTATATAAAACCAACAATACATAAGGTAGAGACTGCACAACATATTATGCTTGGATCAAGTAATATACAGTTAATAAAATAAACAGACCTCTAAAGGTTAAAGGGAGACAATGAACACACAAACCAACTAGCCCCCTACACCAACCCCCCCACCGCTTCGGAGAATGCCATAACAAGAGGGAGACTAAAGCGAAGGAGAAGGGTATTGGAGAAACAACAACAAATAACAGAGTCAGTCCAAAAGAGGCAGATTAAGCAGCGTTTGCCAGAGGCTCACCTCATATGGGGATTACTTCAGATATAAAGCATATAGTTTACCCCATTTCTGATTGAAAGAGGCCAAACGGTTTCTGGAGCTGGCTATTAACTTCTCAGTATTAAAACAAAGGGACATCTCTTTGAGCCATTCCGAGTACGTAATAGAATCTTGGTCCATCCAATGTCTAAGGACCAGTTTTTTAACTATTGTGGAGATCAAAGCCATATGATACCTACGCTCCTTCACCTCGATGTTAGAGTATATCCCCAGTATACAAACTTCTATGGTGAAGAGCTCCTTTAACCCCAGAAGCGGATCTAGATTGTTTCGTATTGTGTTCCATAAGGGTGCCAACCTATCACAATACCAAAGGATGTGCAACAAGTTCCCTTCAGTAACTCCACATCGAGTGCAGTTAGATGATTGGAGTTTACCAAATGTAGCCAGTTTAACTGGCGCGTAATAGAGATTGTTCAAAATATGGTATTGGGTTAATCTGTGATTGTCCTGGGAGAGGTATTTGTATATGTCCTTCCATATTGGGCTCCAGAGAAGGGGAGATTCCAATATAAGAGATGTCCAGACTTTGGAGTCCTCCAAAGTATTGGGTAACAGGACGTCCAACAAGTAGACGTAAATACTGGTAATACCATGGGATTTAACTGCAGCTTCATGGATCTTTTCCAAGAAGGGCCTTGTTTTGGATGGTATATATACAGACCCAAATAGTTTAGCTATTAGGTGTCTCAATTGAAAAACCTTAAAGATATGTTTCTGGGAGATGTTAAAGGAAGTTAAAATATCTTCCGAGGATAGGAGTGAGCCTTGCGAGTACAGAGACTCCACTAGAGAGTCTTGAATTTGTGGGAGCCACTCAGAGGTCAGCCGTTTGCCCCCTATTTTGATATTAGGATTTAAAATGAGAGGTTGTGCCAGATCTTTGGTATGGGGTATGTTGAAGAAACTCCAACATTGGGATAGGATTTTAATAGAGAGGCTGACAGCGGATTCCTGTATGGCTGCAGATAGTGTGGAAAAGGAGTAGCAGAAGATATGGGGGGGGGGTCGTAGGTTTTATTGTTCCAACAGTTTAAGCTCCAGTTGTAGCCATATTGGTTGGGGTAAGTTAAGTTGGGAAGTTGACCATTTCCCTATTTTGTATAAATGGCCAGCCCAGTAGTACAGTAAGAAGTTAGGTAGAAGAAGGCCCCCTTTATTCCTAGTTATGTTAAGTCTGAGGAAGGCCCATCTGGGTTGCTTTCCTTTCCAGATAAAATTAGATAGTGCAGAGTGCATTTGTTTAAAGTACAGTCTGGGGAGTCAAATATTTAATAGGTTTAGGGGATAGAAAATCCGGGGTAATACGTTCATTTTAACAATGTTGATACGCCCCCATAGGGATAATGGTAAGTTTTGCCACTGGTCAAGATCTCTCTGGATCTTTATCAACAAGTCATCCAAGTTGAGTTTCTTGACCACGTCCACCTCACGGGCCAGGTGGGTGCCCAAGTACTTAAGCGAGGCCGGGGACCACTTCATACTGAACTGGGTGAAGCTAGCCTGAAAGGTGAGAGAATTTAATGGAAAAATAACTGATTTAGATAGATTTAGCTTATAGTTGGACACCTGACCAAAATGTTCAATGATTTGTAAGGCTTGAGTTAAGGATGATTCTGGGCTGGTGAGGTGCAGTAAAATATCATCTGCAAAGACCGACAGAGTCAATGGGATTTGAGAAATAACGCATCCTGTGACCTGTGTGGAGGCTTTAATACTAACTATCAGGGGGTTCTAAATAAAAATTAAATAGGCAGGGGGACAAGGGGCACCCTTGTTGTGTGCCAGAGCACAGGGGAAATCGGGAAGAGAAAACCCCATTGCAGTAAACTTTGGCTGAGGGTGCTTTGTAAATCGTCTCAATCCACTGGATAAAGGTGTCAGGAAAGCCCATTCTCTTCAAAGTCACCCACAAAAAGTCCCAGTTCACCCTATCAAAGGCCTTTTCTGCGTCAAGCACAACTAAGGCTATAGGGGACTGTGAGTCTTGGGCAAATTGAAGGATGTGGGAGAGGGTTTGCAAGTGGTCTGCTGCGGATCTGCCTTGGACAAAACCAACCTGTTCCAGGCTCAACAGATGCTGCCAAATCTTTCTGATTCTAAGAGAGAGAATTTTGGACAGGATTTTGATGTCATAATTTAATAGTGAAATTGGTCGGTAGCTGGCCGGATCCAGTAAGTGTTTATCTGGCTTCGGAATTAAAATTATCGTGGCCTACAAGAGAGAGGGATCAAGGCAGTCTGAAGAAAACATGTATTCATATAATTTCAAAAGTAAAGGAGATAGTTCCTTGTAGAAGACTTTATAAAAATTTGGGGGGAAGCCGTCGGGACCTGGAGCCTTGTCCAAAGGCAGTCCTTTAATTGCGTCTTCTACCTTAGTTAAGGTGATGGGCAAGGATAATATATCGCAGTGTTGTACCTGAAGGGAAGGGAGCTTGACCCCATCCAGAAACTGCTCTATCATGTGGGAAGATGGTTGAGAGGTACCCTTGCCATAAATCTCCCTGTAAAAAGATTTGAAAATTAGGGCAATATCTCTAGGCAGAGTTTTGATGGAGCCATCATGAGAGTTTAAAGCCGGGATTAACCGTGAGCTCTCCGTCTCCCTCAATCTAAGAGCTAACAATCTTCCCGGTCTTTCTCCTTGATCCAGATAGCGAGTCTTATTTTTAAGTATAGCGTACTCTGCTTTTTCTCTTACTAAGTCATTGTATTCACTCCTGAGTTTAATTACAGCTTCCAGGTCCTTTTGAGAATTGGAGTGGAGGAAGTCATTTTCAGTTATCCTAAGTTGACTGGACAATAGAATGATTTTGGTCACTCTTGTCTTTTTCCTTCGGGAGGCAACCTTTATGAATTCACCCCTAATAAAGCATTTAAGAGAGCACCAAAGTATGTCGTCCCTGGGGACAGACCCTTGGTTGAATTCTAAGGAGGATAGGATCTTAGCCTTGATCTGGGAGACTGTATGATCCTCCTTTAGAATTTGCGTATTTAATTTCCATGAAGTGTCCCTCTGTCCCTGTAGACCGAGGGAAACCGTGATCCATACCAGGGAATGATCCGAGATAACTATTGGTTCTATACCTACTTGATGCGTGTTGCTCAAGAGGGTAGAGCTGGTTAGAATGTAGTCAATTCTTGACCACGTTTGGTGAACCTGGGAGTAAAAGTAAAAGATACGGCTTTTAGGATTGAGCAGGCACCAAGGATCACATAGCCCTAGCAAATGCATGAAATCTATGAGAGCCTGCTGGGAGGGGGACGAAGGTTTTAGAGGCCTATAAGTTTTATCCATCTTGTTAGATGGGGCTATATTCCAATCGCCCCCAAGAATGGAAAGGGAAGGCAGGTATCTACTCAAACTATCTGCTAAGGACAAAAAGGAAATGGGGGTCACCCCCAACTGGACCGTATATTGCACCTAGTATCACATTGCTGTTATTGAGCTGGACCTTAACCAAAACAAATCTGCCATCCTGGTCGATAATACTATTCTCCATTACAAACATGATATGTTGTTTAATTAGTATGGCTACCCCCTTACTAGCGTGCGAACCACTGGCTGTAAAAATCTGAGAGAAGCCCAACCTACATAACCCTTTGGTTTCTGAAGTTGCCAAATGTGTCTCCTGCATGAAAATTATGTCCACATTTAGTAAAGTACAGTTATTGAGAACTTGATGCTTTTTGATAGGGTCCTTTGATGCCTCTGACGTTCCAGCTAGCAAACTTAATCGGCCTCGTAGCCATATGGTTTGATACTATGTATGAAGAAGCAGGAAAACAGTAACCCCTCTAGGATGGTCAGGAACTTTTGGCACTCTCCAAGGCTCCCTCCCCCCCCTGACCCCACAAGAGATAACAGTTAACAAGTAACCAATCCACAAAATCAAGAGCGTAAGGTTGCATATAGTAGAGCATGAACACAAAAACAGCATCCTGTAGCTGTTTGACTCTGGACAATAAAGTACTCCACCCCCCATTTATTACCAACCCTACATATAGCTATACCCCCCCATAAACTATGTACAAATGATCCCCTTAGGTCCAGCAGAACATATCCTAACCGAACAGGTATACTGGGTGAGGACCAACCCCAAGGGCTAGCACACCCAAGCTTAAATAAGGTAGTCGTCTGCCTGAAAAGACCTTTAACCAATAAAATCAAAGCAAGATCAATCATCTGGTGCAGACAGGAATAGGATGGTCTCCCGAGTGCTGCAGCCCGCTACCTACATCGCAGGCTGCGAGGCAGTACGCCCAAAGCTAGCACAATCATTGCGCCCCTTCCCGACCCAGCCAAAAACCTTTGGGAGCTTTAACCTCATGGCCTTTCGGAAAAATAGAGCAGTAACTTAGAAAGGCCTTACCAGTACTCTCCAAGCATGAAGCAACGTCTTTGCACTGGGGTTCCATCTCACCTGTGTTGAGCTTGAGAACTCCACAGCCAGGATACCACTTGTGGGCAGACGGGACGTCCCGGTGTAAAAGCAGGCAAACGTGGGGTGTAGTTCCCAATATAGCATACTATACCTCCACATTATAGGAAAAGGGGGGGCACAATATCACTAGGACCGACTGGTCTGCCAGGAAAACGGTCCAGCGGAAACTGTTAGCAGGTAATTGGTTCCTACCCCCCCCCAGAGCCGGGCAACAGACCCACGACTGCTAGTCCAGGCTCCTAGGCCACACCCGGAGCCCGACCAACCCCCCACAGCCTCAAGTAGTAAGAAGAACAACATTGAGAAAAGAAAAAAAAAAAGAAAAAAAAAAACACCAGGTAAGAAAACTGCAAAAACTCAACGCTTATGTCAGATGGGCAATTATTTAAACAGCACTTAGAGTTCACAGCTCAACCAGCTTTAAACAAATTAGGCAGCTTCAGGGACAGATCTTCTTTGGCTTGGTCTGGCTTCTCAAATGAATGCCACACACCATCCAGCAGCACCTGCAGCTTGGCCGGGTAGTTCATCCGGAACCGAATACCGGCAGCTATCAGCTTGGTCACTATAGGGTGGAAAGCTTTCCTTTTCTGCCGGGTTTTGAATGGCAAGTCCTGGGTGATTCTCAGCTTGTTGTTATCTCAGAGAATTGTTTGCAATTCCTTGGCCTTGCTCAGACTATGTTGCTTCTCCAGAAAACTGAGCAATTTAATAATTATAGGCCTTGAAGGGGTACCGGGCGGAGGCCTTGGCTTTAATAAGCGGTGTGCCCTTTCGATATGGTACTGTGGGGTGAAGGGAGAGGGACCCACTATTTTGGTCAGCAGTTTTTGAGCGAAAGCCAAGATGTCTACACCCTCTTCAGCTTCTGGTAAGCCCAGGATTAAGATATTATTTCTTCCACTACGACCCTCAAGGTCTTCCGTTTTCAGTTGAAGTTTGGCTATTTGCTGCTTGAGATGGATAATTTCAGGGTCAGTTTTCACTCTCCATGTTTCCAACGAGTTGGTTCTAGCTTTGGTGTCCCCAACTCTGGTAGTAAGCGAGGTGAGGTCATTTCGCATAGATTTTAATTCGGCTGATATATCTTGCAGCGTTTCCTGAAACGGGATGAACTCTTGCAGAAATCGATCTTCAGTGAGAGGGTTGGAGGAGGAACCAGAGGGACTAACTCTAGCTCCGTGTCCCACATTCTGAGTCTTCGATTTTTTGGAAGCCTTCTCTGGGGTGTTCGGTGGTGTGTGCTTGGCCCCAGTAGGCTTCATTTCGGCCTCCATGTTCACCGCGGAACCAAAGCGATCCGATTTGGGATCTGTCCACAAATCCAGCACAGATACGTTGTTGGCAGGTAGCGAAGGCTGGTGGATGGTTAGGATTGTAGAAACGACCACAAAGTCGGCAAAGAAATCGAAAATTGGCTGGTAGGTAGGAGAGAGCTATTGACTATGCTGCCATTAGGTGCACTGTGTCACGTGACCTCCTTGGGTTAGATTTTCAAAGGATGATGCAGGGCTTGCATCAAACCCTGCATCAAACCCTTTTTTTTTTTTTTTTTGCACTGCTTCACCAAACTACATTGCTGCATCTGCATCTGATTTTATATTCTCAGGAGCAGTTGCAACACTTACTCACTTTATAGCAGCTTGTGCCAAATATTTGGTACAAGTCCCGTAAAAATGGTCCACTGAATGCTACAAGTTAGACCAGGGAGGAGCTAGTCCAACTTCCGGCATTTGGTGCACATTATGGAAAATCCCGATATCTTCCTGGGAGACTTCTTCATGCTCCATGCTCCATATGATCAGTGCTCCATTGACTTGCGGTAGTCTAGGGGACTTTGAAATGTGAAAATCTAGCCCCTTATGTGCACACCATAATTGGCTCAGTAGCGAGTCTATTTTTTTTTTTAATTTATTTTCCTTTTCCTCCTGCTGGGGTGGTGCTATGGTTCCCCTATTCCGGCCCAGACCTGGTAGCTCCTACATCGGTTGCCATGCCCGAGCTGCAACTTCCTCACCCTCACCCTCTCTAAGGTCACATCGCAGACTCCATTGCGGAAGACCAAGGGGTTGGGACCAGAGGGAGCTCCTGGGAGCATGTGATGCAGCGCTGCTGAGCATGCCTTCATGAACTGGAGGATCGGTGGTTTCTTGTCCCCTGTAGTTACCCTCCCCCCGCAGCCTGGGCATGCAATGATGCCAGTGATTCAACAGTGAGCGCTTCCACTCACCGCATGTCAGACATCTGCCCATGCTGTCCCCTCTAACATGTTGATGCTTGCACTCTTCCCCAGCCACCACCAGGAGCTATCACATGCGCGGGTACCCCTCCCCACCCTCCTAGAGGAGGAGAGCAGTCTCATGGATGCACAATCCTCCTCCTCCCCCTGGCCAACACCCAACTACCCGATTCTGCCCACGAACCCGGGTTGTCGGTGTAGTACGAGGTGTGGCATCCAGCGCCTCAACCTTCAGTGCCACTGGGCCGGTGGTAGTGAGTGTATTTTTAACATAATTGTTGGGAAAAGTATGGTGGAGTCAATCAGAATGCAGTGCAGTACCTTTATGTAAATGGCATGTCCCAAAATACTGCGCGCCATGAGGGGTTAATTCTCATGGAATTTCATTGCTCTCTGCAGTGTATTGCAGTATTTTTTAGTAATACTGCAAAGTACTGCATTTTAACTTGGCTGGCACAAATGCTTTTTAAAATTATAAATCAAAAGTGTGAATCATAAAGTACTAGTACAAGATTTTGTAATACTGTCAATTTAAATAGTTCACAAAAATGATCTGTCAGCATACTCCACTTTCTTGAGAAGGGGAGATTGTTTGACTGTGAAATGTCAGGGTTGTTTGCTGTGTGAAGATAGTTCCATCTGTCAGTGGTTCTTCACAATAAACACTTTTTTTCTGAAATAGCTTTATTTGTTGAAGAAGATGAGCCCCCAAGATAATGTAGAAGCAACTACAAATCTACCTGTACATGTTTATTTTTGTGTGTGGAACTCACTACCATCTGAGTAAAGAAGAACGCTTGACATTTTGTGGTGCCTGTCCCTATTTAATCATTGGGTTGCTCCACTGCACTAAACTAACAAGCATTTGTCAATGCCAAATGTTTGTTTGCTGGCATTGGCAGTGGTAGTGTAGAAGTTACAGAGCTGCGTAATAGGAATGGCAGTGAAGAACTAAACTGAAGCCAACCCCACCACCACCCTGCAGAGAGTGACAGGCATTGGGGTCTGCGTTTGGGTCGTCAGGCATAACAGCCACGCCATTTCACCACACCCCACCCTGCAGAGACTGACAAGTGTCACGGTGTTCCTTGTGGTCTTTGGCCCTTTTGCGCACCCCATTTCATTAGGAAATATGGTGAGATGGGTGTGATATAGGAGAATGGGGTGAAGTTTGGGGTCGAAGAGTCCAAGGCATACCTCGATGCCTCTCACTGACTGCAGGGTGTGGAATGGTATGAGCTTCACAGGCAAGAATCCCAAGTCACACCCCTGATGCCTGTCATTCTCTACAGGGTTGGGCGTTATAGTTGAAAACCCTAATACCTCAGGCATCCGTTGGTATTTTCACTCCAAATTTTCAACATGTTTGTTTTGTGACCCCACCTCATGAACAGGGGGAATATCAGTTTGTTAGCCGAAAGCTGCTAATGCACAGTGACTACGGCATTTAGGACCACAGGTGCAAAAACATTCCGAACAGGATGTAAAAAATGACTGCTGTACTCTTTCATGGGGAGGTGTAAAAAATGGCTATGTTGCAAATCTGTAGTAAAAATATTAAAAAAATGGTGAAGTCACGAGCGTACATAGAAACTGTGCAACGCACACCCATAATATAATTAGGTTGGGAATTTTTTACAGCAGATTGTCAACTCAGGCATTTTGGTGCCTCCGATCATGAACAGTGTCACTGTGATTTTCTTTATCTGTGCCGAACAGTGATTTCCCACAGCAACCACACATCTCTGCACTGAAAGTGTGAAAACACACTTCAGCCATGTTGTGAAAAATGACAGCTGTACTGTTCATAAGGAAGTGTGGAAAAATGTCACTGGTCAAAATCTGGACTGAAAATATTACAAAGTCATGAACTAACGAGGGTGCATGGAAACTGCGCAATGCTCACTCATAACACAGTCATTTTATGGACTTTTGTCACCAAATTTTCAACATAGCCATTTTAAGACCTCTGCTCATGAACAGTGTAACTGTGATTTTCTTAATCTGTCCTAAACATTAAGCTCAGACACCAACAGCAATTATTGTGCGCCACATGTAAAACACATTTTAAGCGACATGAAAAATAAGCTGTACTGTTCATAAGAAGTTTAATAAAATGGACATGTTGAAAATCTGAGTGAAAATATTAAATTTAGAAACTTACGAGCATGCATAGAACTGTGTAATGCACGTCAGAAAAGTCATTTTTAGGAATTTTTCACCAAATTTTCAACATAGTCATTTTAAGACCTCTGCTCATGAACAGTGTCACTGTGATTTTCTTAATTTGTCCTGTACATTGATTTCGCACACCAACTGCGCCATTGTGCGCTACATGGGCGGAAACACATTTTGGGTGAGATGTGAAAAATGATAGCTGTATTACTCATAAGAAGGTGTGACAAAATGGCAATGTTGAAAATCTGGAGTGAAAATATTGAAAATTCACGACCTTACGAGCGTGCGTAGGAACTGCACAATGCACGCTCGTAAAACAGTCATTTTTAGGACTTTTTTCACCAAATTTTCAACACAGCCATTTTAAGACATCTGCTCATGAACCATGTCACTGTGATTTTCTTAATTTGTCCCGTACATTGATTTCGCACACCGACTGTGACATGGTGCGCTACATGGGCGGAAACACATTTTGGATGAGATATGAAAAATGACAGCTGTACTACTCATAAGGAGGTGTGGTAAAATAGCAATGTTGAAAATCTGGAGTGAAAATATTGAAAATTCGCGAACTTACGAGCCTGCGTGGGAACTACTGCTTGGCTAAATAAAACAGTCATTTTGAAATTTTGGCACCAAATTTTCAACTTGGGGTTTTTGGGACCCCTTCTCATGAATGATGTAATTGTCATGGTGTTATTCAGGCCCAAAGAGTGATTTCACGCAGTGACTGCGAAATCACCCTTCGGGCCCGAATAATGCCATGACAGTGACATCATTCATGAGAAGGGGTCCAAAATGTTAAATTGATGCTCAAATTCAAAAATGCCTGAGATATGCAACAAGTTGAAACCCCTATCTAGCCCATTATACAGCTTACCGGCATTTCCTCAGTTGGCGGTCGGCTTTGAAGAAGTGCAGAGCGTGTTCCCGGTCCACGAATCGTTCGCGAGGTCGGAGGTAAGTATGGGGTGGGGGTGTGGGAAGCTGGGTGCGCAGTGGGTGGGTGCGGGTTGTGGGAGGGCAGGGGAGACAACTTTGGACCATTTTGCTTTACAGGTTAAAAAAAGAACGACGTGGACATTTGCCACGCTGGGTGGGCTCCCAGGCGTGCTCGCGGAATGACTGTGGTGGGCGCATTAAGCCGGCGAGGATTGGGAACCCCTGTCGGCCTGGGATACATTGCCACGCTAGGGTGGGCTCCCAGCGTGGCACTTGATACTCGGGGACAGTGGAGCCGACGGGGATTGAGCACCCCCGCTATTATATTATTAGTTGCCACGCTGGGGTGGGCACCCAGTGTGGCATTTTGGAAGCCTTTGGGGCGGGGAACGAAAGCACAGCCGTGGGGATTGGGCACCTGGCCGGGCTATGCAGTGCGGCGGGGCAGGCGATGCCTGCGTGGGCTTCTGTCTGTGGGGGAGGGGGAGCTGCACGTGAGCAGCCTTATCATATCGCTGCTCACTCAAGCGTAGCTTCCCCTTTCAACTGTATGCCACTGCATTTTGGAGCATGTCATAGACAGCTCCAGAATGCATTGGCTTACAAGGGCCGTGCCTGCCAGCACACTGATTGAATTGGAGGAGGAGGTGACACACCTCCGAAATCTCCAATGATGGCACTATGTTTCTTGCACATGCATGCAAGCAAACATAAAAAAGAGTTATTTGTTCATGTGGAGATGGGGACCGGAGACACTTTTTGCACTGAAGTGATCTACAGACCTCCAGTGCAGGGGGAGGATAAGGTACTGGTGGAAGCAATTGGTAGGATGGCAGAAAAGAGGAAAGTGCTGCTGGTGTGAGACTTAAGCCTGCCATTTGTAGATTGGAGCATCCCAGCAGCAGCTTCAGCTAGAAGCAGGGATATCTTGGATGCTCTACAGGTGGCATTCCTCAGCAGAGATGCAGCAAAGTAAAATTCTTCCTGCAAAGTGGATGTGAAGTGGCCACTTCTCGCGTTACTATTCTACTATGTGAAGTGCCCATTTTAAACCCTCACTTTGCCACTTTGCATTGTAATTATGACTTCATGTTGTGCACGATGCCTTATTCTGCTTTAAGGTGGAGCGAGAATTCACAGTCAGCCCACACACATCACATGGCTTACACATTGTGGATCACATGCTTCAGGCAGGCAGGCAGAAGGTTACTGGCAAAAACACTCTCCAACATGGGCTGACTTACACGTTTTGCACAAGGTATGACAAATATCTCTGCTCTGCGAATGGCTTGGGGTGGGACGTGGTCGTGTGATGAAGAGGGGTGCACAGGTGACAAGTCCACAAATGAAGTTATTTTCCCCTTTTTGCATACAGGGGCTTGATGTACCACTTGCACTAGACAAACTGCATTGACCACCAGCACCACCACCACTGCTACTCTGGCCACCACTTGACAAGATTTCTGAATCATAATCTTCCCCCTCATCATGCCTGTAGTAATCCTCTGGTGTTATTTCATCGCTACTGCAGACATTCCTGTTGGTCTTACACTCATGGAAGGGGATAACATGCTCAGTAAGGTTGATGATGAGGGAGAATGCCCCACTATGGCATTAGCTGCCATCTAGTGCTGGGTCCACAGTGCCGTGTTCCTGTTCTTAAGATTTGTATGCTGGCCCCCAGTGCCCAGATGTCTCCCCTTTTTACCTCGACTCATATGCACATGAAAAAGCTGTTAGGTTGCAACTGGCTCATCATTTGCAACTTGGACAAAAAAATCCCAAACAACAGTTTGTGATCCCCTACTTTTAACATGTCACTGATGCTGCTTATTGGACTCCAGTTTTTTAACCCCTGAAATGGGGAGTGTTCTACAAGATTTTTCAGGCTGGACACACTTGGACTCCAACTGACCATCACGACTACCTATGATTATTACTGGGTCATCATCATCATCATCATCATCATCAAGAGGAACTGCTAAATCACAATTTTTTTGAGGTGGGGGGATTCAATGCCAACAGACCCAGACACAGCCACCTTGACTTTCTTTTTCTCCAGTTCCCAACAGGGGTCACCGGCATCATTATCATATTCATCAACATCATCCACTCCACATTTTCAGCTTGGATGCTGTCCTGTGGAGAACCTGTTCCAACCACAGCATCATCATCATCATTACCTGATATTTTTGCACCACACTTTGAATCATTGGATGGCAAAGGCATGACCTCAACAGTACTGGAAGAAATGTGACATTGCGAGTTATCGTCGCCAGGATCAGAATCATGTTCAACTACCATGGGGATGTTAATGGGGAGTATGACATCATCTACACTGTCAGTCACAGCTTTAGACTCAACTATATTTTTTGAAATGTTTAACTGGTCAGAAGTGGAACTTGAGGCAGCAATACTCATGCCAGCAGAAACTGCACTAACACCACCAGCTGACACATCATCTCCTCCAACTATGAGTGAAGCTACAGATTGCACTGTAAAAAACATTAATGGAGAAATCCTTTTACTGACATCAGCTATGCACCTCTGCAAACTACCATGCCCATGGACAGTCTTACCACTGGCAGCAGTGTCATGAGCAGAAACAGCTTTGCTTGCAAGTCTCTTTACAGGTATTTTGGGGCATCACCAAGAAAATTCTAAACAAATTTAGATTTCTGAATTTTCAGTCTGGGCCGGTGGATGTGAAGCCAAAAAAAAACAACTCTGACTTACAGATGGAGATTGGGCACTAAACTAAACCTCCTCACCCTCACCCTCTCTAAGGTCACATCGCGGACTCCCTTGTGGAAGACCAAGGGGTTAGGACCAGAAGGAGCTCCTGGGAGCATCTGATGCAGCGCTGCTGGGCAGGCCTTCATGAACTGGAGGATCGGTGGTTTCTTGTCCCCTGTAGTTACCCCTCTGCAGTCTGAGCATGCAGTGATGCCAGTGATTCAACAGTGAGCGCTTCCACTCACCGCATGTCAGACATCTGCCCATGCTGTCCCCTCTAACATGTTGATGCTTGCACTCTTCCCCCAGCCGCCACCAGGAGCTATCACATGCACGGATACCCCATGCCTGTTCTTGTGCAACAGCACAAATAGATCAGATCAGATCCTCCCCTCAAGGGGAGGAAATGGACAACAAAATGATAGAGGACATTCTCAAAATGGCTGAAAAAGGGGAGATACTGTTGATGGGGACCTGAATATGCCAGATGTGAACTGGATAACATGTACTGCAGCCACATCCAAGAGCAGGGTCATTCTCGATGCCCTGCAGGGGTCAGACCTTAGACAGCTAGTGTTGGAACCCACGCGGGAGGGAGCAATACTAGACCTGGTACTCTCAAATGGAGAGAGGATCACAAATTTAGAAGTCAGTAGACATCTGGGAACAAGCGACCACTGCACAGTGTGCTTCACAATGAGCACAACCATGGAGATAAGCCATACAAAAACAAGGATACTGGACTTTAGAAGGGCTGACTTTGGCAAAATGGGTGAATACCTGAAAAATGCACTAGCAAATGACCAAAAAAGGAGGGGTGGAAGAACAATGGAGAAAAATCAAAACTGCCATCATAGAGGCAACAAGCCTTTGTGTGAAACAAATAAAGAAAACAAAGCGGAGTAAAAAATCACTATGGTTCTCAAAAGAGGTGGCAGGGAAGGTTAAGGAGAAAAAGGCTGCATTCAAAAAGTATAAGGAATCACAGAAGGAGCACGACAGAGAACTGCATCAATTAAAGCAGAAAGAAGTGGGGAAGGCAGTCAGACTAGCAAAGGCCCAAACCGAGGAAAAAATAACCAACTCAGTTAAGAAGGGGGATAAAACCTTTTATAGGTACATTAGGGAGCATAGAAAGGTTAAGGGAGGGATACTGAAGATTAATAAAGGATAGGGGAGGTGGGCAGAGGGAGACAGTGAAAAGGCAGAGATACTGAATGAATACTTTTGGTCAGTATTCACAAAAGAAGATGAGGAGGAGTTACCTAAACCAGACAGTAGAAGCACTCTGGGTAGGGGGGGTTGACACCAGTCCATTCACAAAAGAAAGAGTCCTGAAAGAACTCCTAAAACTCAAGGTGGACAAAGTAATGGGACCTGACGGGATTCACCCCAGGATCCTAAAAGAACTAAAGGAAGACTTAGTGACACCACTGACCACGCTTTTTAACAGATCATGGCAGGATGGGGCTGTACCGGAGGACTAGAGGAGGGCAGATGTGATTCCCCTTCACAAACGTGGGAGCAAGGCAGAAGCAGGAAACTACAGACCTGTAAGTTTGACCTCAGTGGTAGGGAAAATGATGGAATCACTTCTGAAAGAAGAATTGTTGAGTACCTAGAGGCTGCGGGCTGGGACCCAAAGCAGCGTGGATTTACAGCAGGAAGGTCATGTCAGACGAATCTAATTGATTTCTTTGACTGGGTGACCAAAGTAATAGACCAGGGAAGGGCTGTGGATATGGCCTACCTAGACTTTAGCAAGGCATTTGACACAGTCCTGCACAAAGATTAATAATCAAGTTAGCCAGCCTGGGAGTGGGTCCCAGGGTGGTAGCCTGGTAACAAACTGGCTGCACAACAGGACACAGAAGGTAATAGTGAATGGATCATTCGAAGAAGGGGGTTACTAGTGGTACCTCAGGCTCAGTACTGGGTCCAGTCCTCTTTAACATCTTTATAGGTGACATTGCAGAGGGTCTGGAGGGAAAGGTATGCCTCTTTGCAGATGACACAAAGATCTGTAACAGAGCTGATACACAAGGGGTAGAAAAGATGAGAAGGGACTTGGCAAGGTTGGAGGAATGGTCAGACATATGGCAACTTAGATTCAATGCAAGAAGTACAAAGTAATGCACCTGGGAAACAAAACCCAGGAGAAGAGTACACAATAGCGGGAGGTACTAACAACAACAAAATGGAAAGGGACCTGGGTAGTCATATCAGATGACCTAAAGGTGGGTAAGCAATGTGAAAAGTTGGTAAGGGAGCCAGGGGATACTGGGATGCATAGGAAGGGGCATCACAAGTGGAAAAGAAGTGGTTATCCCTCTGTACAGACAGTTGGTGAGACCCCATCTGGAGTACTGTGTGCAGTTTTGGAGACCTCATCTCATAAGGACATAGACAGGATGGAAGCAGTCCAGAGGAGGGCAACTAAAATGGTGCAAGGTCTGCAGCAGAAACCATATGAAGAGAGACTGAGAGAGCTTAATATGTATACTCTTGATGAAAGGAGGGACAGGGGGACATTATAGAAACATTCAAGTACCTCAAGGGAATCAACAAAGTCCAGGAGGGTAGCATCTTTCAGAAAAAGAGATGTGTAAGAACAAGGGGGCACAATTTAAAGATAGAGGGGACAGCTCAGGGGTAATGTGAGGAATTTTTGTTTCACGGAGAGAGTGGTGGATACATGGAACAGCCTTCCTGAGGAAGTCGTTGGGTCTAAAACAGTGGAGGAATTCAAACATGCATGGGACAGACACAAGGCGATTATAGTGGGGGGTTGCAGGAAGTAGGCTGTTGGTTAACTAGAATCTGCAGCTTATCCAGTAGGTAGGAAAATGGGCAGACTGGGTGGGCCAAGTGGTCCTCCTTATCTGCCGTCAAAGTATATGTTTCTATGTTTCTATAAGAGTGCACTACGCAATCAAATACAGATGCAGATGCAAAATAACAACAACACCTTAATCAGTGCTCTCAAGTCACAATCCAATCTGGAAAAGAATACCTTTTGCCAGTTGGTTGGGGGGAGTGGGTGCAGTGCACTGCAGTAACAATCCAAAACTAAGATACCACTAACCAGTACAAAATCATGTAGATGCGGTGGATAGCAGGTTTACACTGCTGCAATTACTCTGTAGCACAATAAAATATGTCTGATTTGATGGCACATGTCTCACACACACACTTACACACACCACGCATAGCAAACTGAAAACTTTGTTAATATAACCAAATCTTTTAAACAAACTGAAATTATGTACTGCTGCACCACAACAATCAGAAAAAAATGTCAAGAATTACTGAAAATATTACTGTGTGTACATTAACACAGTTATACAACAAAAATATAACCAAAACAGAAAGATTGCCTTTTTCTCCCAGTTAATCTACCTCCACCACAGATATACCCTTCCCTCAAGCACACTTCAAGTGTCTGTCAGTACACGGACTGAATGTTCTAAATTAACATTCAAAATCTACACACAAACAATAAACACTTGATGATATGTGCACAGGAGGGTTTCCTACAATCGATGTACTAATTTTGAACAAAAAAAATGGCACAAAAGGCTTTTTTAACAGCTTTTAGAGGGATTGAATCACAGAGCTCTGAGATCAAACTATCTCCAGCTACCACTACACACACACTACACAGAATTGAGGTCGTGCAGAACAGTCTAGAGCCCATGTGACCTGCATTCCCATGAATCATTGCAAAATTCACCTTGGAGCTCACCAACAAGATGAAGTGATGCGAAGTACATTGACTTCAATGTACTTTGCATTAAAATTGGTGCAGAAGAGGTTGGGGGAAGGCGGAGTAATGCAAAGTCATTGTTTTCAATGGACTTCACGTTCCTCATTATTTATTTATTTAGCTTTTGTTGACCAGGTAAGTGCACTAGACAAGACAATTGCCTATTTTCAGGTACGACCTGGGAGAGTACAGGAATTACAGATTTAAGTACATAGGACAACATGATACAGATTAAAACAGCTTACAGGTCAGGTAAGGCATAATTTTGTACAGTATATACATAACAGAATAACACATGTAGAAACTAAGAGCAGTACAATTATGATGTGAAATACTCTGCTTCACGTTGCAGATTACTTTGCGGACTCTGCTTTAATCCATTAATTACTTCACGGAACGAATTTTGGCCACTTTGCCCATCTCTATTCCTCAGGCAACTAGTCAGTGAACCCACTTGTGATGGGGCAATACTGGACCTGTTACTAATAGGGACAGTACTGCAGACATCAAGGTGAATGGCCATCTAGAGATCAGAGTTCTCCATACAGTGTGGATTAATATAGGTATGGCTGGGGAATTGAGCTACACACAAGCGATGGTCCTGGACTTCAGGAGGGTGGATTTTATAAAAATGGATGAATGTTTCAGGGGTAACTAGGCAAGGAGAATGACCTAGATGAGGTGGAGGAACAGTGGGTGAAGCTAAAAGGGAGCACAGTAAAAGCAACATACCTCTGCAGCAAACAAGTGAGCAAAAGCAAGAGGGGAAAAAAAGCCTGCTATGGTTCTTGAAAGAGGTGGCTGAAAAGCTAAAGGCTAAAAGGGTAGCATTCGGAAGGTATTAGGATATAAAGATGGAGGAAGATAGGGATGTGTATCAGGGGAAACAGATGGGAGCAGGAAAAGCAGTAAGGAGTTAACGGTGCAAACTTCAGAGAGAATAGCCCAAGAGGTAACAAAAGGGGCAAGACATTTTCAGGTATATAAGTGAAAAGAGGAAGACCGGGGTGGGATTGTAAGGTTAAAAAGGGAAGGTGGAGGGCTGTGCAGTGGGTGACCAGGAAATGGCAGACACCCCGAACAAATATTTTTATTCAGTGTTCACAGAGGAAGGAGAAGGGGGGAAGACACAAAAAAGTAACAGAAGCTTTGTAGGGAGGGGTGTGGACACTAGTCCTTTCTTGTAGGCAAGAGTTCTGAAGGGACTCGCTAATGTGAGGCTGAACAAAGCAATGGGGTCAGATGGGTTGTACCCAATGGTATTGAGGGAGCTCAGGGAAATATTGGCTGCACCTCTGAAAGTTCTGTTTAACAGTTCACTGGAAACAGGAGTGATTCCAGAGGACTGGAGGAGGGTAGATGTAGTCCCACTACATAAAAGTGATAGCAGGGAGGAGACTGCCAATTATTAGCCAGTCAGCCTGACATTTATGGTGGGAATGTTAATGGATTTACTACTGAAGGAAAGGATTGTCAATTATTTTGAATCCAGTGGGTTACCAGACCCAAGTCAGCATGGTTTCACAGGGGGGAGGTCATGTCAAATGAATCTGATAGATTTCTTTGACTGGGTGACAAAGGATTTAGATCAGAGTGGAACTGTGGACATGGCCTACTTAGATTTCAGTAAGGCTTTTAACACCATTCCACATAGGAGACTAGTAAGCAAGCTGGGTAGCTTATGAGTGGGTACAAAGGTTATAAACTGGATAAGAAATTGGATAGGGAATAGGCAACAGAGGGTGGTGGTATACGGAGTTTACTCTGAGGAAGGTAGGGTGTCCAGCAGGGTGCCTCAGGGATCAGTGTGGTGACTGGTCCTCTTTAATGACTTTATAAGTGGCATTGCAGAGGAGCTGGAGGGGAAGGTCTGCCTATTTGCAGATGACACCAAATTCTGCAATAGTGTGGACCCTCTTTGGGGGTGTGGAAAGGAGGAGCAGAGACTTGAGAAAACTGGTAGAGTGGTCAGGGGTATGGCAACTGGGTTTTAATGCAATAACTTACAAAATAATGCATATCATATCAGATGACCTAAAGGTGGCCAGGCAGTGTGACAAGGCAGTCAGGAGGGCTAGTGGGATGCTGGGGGGCATAGGGAGGTGTATAATCAGAAGAAAGAGGGACTTTTGCTCAGCCTGCTTTGTTCTCTTTCTGTGCTTCTGTTACCAACTTCAAAATAGAAAGCACTTCATGATGAAAACGCATCGGAGTCTCAGCTCATTCCTTGAACCCTTCTCAGAGCCTTTATTGGTCAGAAAAAGACATTTAGCTATAGCTGTGACATTGTTCATTGTGAAAAAAAAAAGATTTATCCTGGACCTTATATTACCGACTTTTGTGCACAGGTAATACACTCTCCAATGCTGATATCTGGGTGCCAAAACCCCCAAACAAATGCACTATGATATAGTGGTGTCTGTGAGCATTCAGGTTCAATTACATAATGCAAAAGGGCAAATCACGATACTGTCTAGCAAATATCATCTCTGGTTAGCTGGTGTGAGTGAAGAATCCACAGTGCCAACTCTGCACAATATAGTAAGTCTATGTTTTTGTCAGTATGTTGACACTGAGGCAAATGGAGAGCAAAGGTGCTGCTGTATCACTGCTGTTGTGTTTCTGTAGGAATTTAAGGAGTATTTAATGCCCAAGGTGGAGCTACAGGTTTTGACCTGTTTAGCAATGAAAACAAATGAGCTGAAAGAATCCCATAAATTCCCACCAGATCAGATTACAACGCATACAATTTCATGACATTCAGTCAGGGTTGGGATTGCTTTTCCTTAGTTTCTGGCAACATTTAGTACTTAACATTTTTTTATCTGCAAGTTTTCTTTATTATTTAATTGCCTATTTCCAACCTTCTCATGTTGCTTACTGCATTTCTTCTGCTGGAATCCCCTCCTCCCCAACAGTACAAAGATATGGATCTTATTTACAGTTATTAGGTTTAGTTTAAGCCACATATATTTTCCTTTGTTTCTTATACATGCACCTCCCAGTGTACAGTCAGTCAACCCTTATCTCATCTATATGTTTATATATATCACCTCCAGAGTGTTTGTAACTTTCCATATGGTATATCATCATCTCTTAAGATGTTTGTGTATGTATATACATACATGTGTGTGTGTGTATATATATATATATATATATATATATATATATACTGTGTACACACACATATATATATATATATATATATATATATATATATATCAGGATTCACAAAGCATATGTGCTCGGTGTATCTCGGCTGCCCTGGTGCAAATGGGATGTGCTGAGCACAAACTGTGTTATTCACAAAAGATGTACTGGGGGATGCTCACGGCGCATCCCCTCTGTGAATACCACAGTTGCTCCCAATCCGAGACGTGCCAGCACAACCACTTGGTCGAGCTGGGAAATCAATGGGGCAGTGCATCTCCAGATGCACTGTGCCCAATGTTGCCGTTCACAGCCACAGACATGCAAATAGGGCCATTAGGCATGCAAGGCACAGTGGGGCCATTTGCATGTCATTATGGCCCATTTGCATGAGTCTTGCAGGGATGCACCCAGCAGAATGCTCTGGGTGCCCTGCAAGGGCTGTGTTTGGTGCAAATATTCCCTGTAAGTCCAGTGGTACCCTCCCCACCTGTCCATGACCTGATCGCATATGTACTGACAGGGTCCACAGTATCCCTGGTAGTCCATTGTTCCCCCCTGCCTGACTCCCCACAGTAAAATGATAGCACCTGGTAATAGTCCTTTAGTACAGTGTAGCCCCCCTCCTGCTCGTATCCCTGGTACAGGGGCAGCAGGCTCCAGCAGATTCCCTGGTAGCCTTGTGGACCCCCCCCATCCTGACCTGATCGCAATGAGGAATGGAGCCCCAAAGTCACCCTGACACCCCTCCCACTCAGGCACCCCTTCACCATGCTCCCCCCATCCCAGCAAGTGCCAAAAGTCAGGGGGCAGCACAACCCACCCACATACCGCCATGGCACCCTGCCGACAGAGCCATCTATGAAAGACATCTACTGTACTACTGTAACTCCATTGGAGACCCTGTCGACCAGTGGACTTGCAGTGCATACTGTAGACTGTCATTCTCAACTTTTGACACAGGTCATTCACAAAGTTGTGAATGACATCCTACAGTATTCAATGCAAGCCCACTGGTTGACAGGGTCTCCAATGGGCTTACAGTAGTACAGTAGCTGTCATTCACAGACGGCTATGTTGGCGGGCAGCTGTGGAGGTATGTGGGTGGACTGTGCTGCCTCCCAACTTTCAGCACTAACTGAGATGGTGGGAGCAGGGTGAGGAGGTGATGCCTGAGTGGGTAGCAGGTTGGGGTGTCCACTGGACCACCAAGGAGACTTTGGGGTTCCATTCCTCAGTGCTATCAGGTCGGGGTTGGGGGTTCCACTAGACTACCAGGGATTCTGCTGCAGTTTCATGTCTAGTACTGGGGATACGAGTAGGGAGGGAGGCTACACTTTTCCTAAATGGCTATTACCGGGTACTATCATTTTACTGTGGGGAGTCGGGTGGGGGGGGATCACTAGACCACCAGGGATGTCTTGCGTACCCCGTGGAGGTATACCCAGTATCCAATGTCAGTATATTTGAGATCAGGTCGTGGAAGCCTGGGGGGTCCACTGGACCACAAGGGATGACTGCTGTGTGGTACTACAGTACAGGGATACAGGTGGGAGTGGGGAGCCTGGAGTGCCAGGGTAGGTAGGCTGCCATGCTGCTTTCTGCAGTACGTCAGCCTGCCTGTGTGTGGACACTCACTTAAGTCTACTTGTTGTAGACTTATATTTTGGAGGTGCGTCTCCAGACTTGCTCCAGAAATGTGCTTCCAAGTTGGGTTGTGAATAGGGCTGTGCACCATATGCATGGGCATGCCCCCTGCACAACCCTCCAGATGCGCTACATAACATATAACATTATGGGTGGTGTGTGGCACATCTGCCATTACATAATCACAATTGTGCACAAGTCAAGGATGCACTGGGTGCATCCCTTTTGTTAATCCTGCCCATATATATATAGATATAGATATATATATATATATATATATATATATATATATATATATATATATACACAAAATATATATTTAGAAATGGGTAAGTGAAAAGTTACACTCTGATTGGTTAAAACACCCTGACACTGGTGTTGTTATTTGTTATTTCTTAACAATGCCTGGTAAAAAACAAGTGCCAGTTCGAGGTCTCTCATTACTTAGGGCATTATTAGGCACCCCAAATTGTGACAGCGAGCAGCCACCGTTTTTTTTATTCCTTCCGCTTAGCGTACCCCCTGTCCTGCCACCAATTCTCTGACTGCTCTTTCCAAAAATCCCACAAAAGTCATAAATATATCTGCTTTATGCAGGCTTTCTTTTACTTTTCTGTGATACCTCGCTTGATGGAGCTCGGCTCGTGTAGCTCTTAGTCTATGCTTTCTGCACAGTATGGCAGGCCCACCCACCACCATCGTAACACGCTGCTCAATTCAGAATAACAAGGCTGATTTAAAGTACCATGAGTTCTTCTCTCGCATGCATAAATAAATAAATTATAATTAGAAAAAGAAAGGTCACACAGCTGCATCTGTTTTGGTTTGCTAGCAGCCTTCCAACACTCAGACGGGAGCTTGAACAATGCTGCTGCCACTCCACCCCTCACATTAGATTGTGTTACAAACTGCACAGCAGCAGAGTTCCTCTGCCCTGTACTCAACCACGTAGTTCCCAACAGGACAAACATCCCTAGCAGTGGAGGAACTACTTTATTACAAAATCTATTGTAAACTAATATTTAAAGGGGAAGTCTCCCATAGTTTCACACCGATATTTTCCCAACTCCTTATGCGTAACTGTTGTGTGCCTTCTCCAGCTGCCAGCAGTCCTATTGCTGTCCAAATCTAGATTATAAATAAAAATATACAGCCCCCAGAAGTTAGCAATGTGTTTGTCCTCCATGTTACCATCAATGTTGCTGGAGGATGATGTCATCAGAGCAACAGATAATGGTGCTGCAATAAATGCAGTTCCACCAGTAAACCAAACCCACAATGTTTAGTTCCCCACTTGAGTAATGGAGGAACCCTTTAAGTGTTGTGCACATCCTGAAGTGCAGGTCTAATAGGGACTAGGACCCTGTGAGTGTGATGCAGCACTGATTTGAGGTAAATATAGTATTCATATAAGGAAGTGCCAGTATGTGTTGTGTTGCGTTACTGTTCCTGTTAGCAAAAACAGTTTACCCAATAAATGACTGGGTGCAACAAGAGGTATAAGTGGTATTATACAGCTGTTGTATTATGTTCTGTGTGTGTTAGCATTCTCTGTTTTGATTGACACCAGCAGTGAGAAGTAATCTTGCAAATATGCACTTTTCCCTTTGTAACTAGGCACTCTGTGATTGGATGGCTGCTGTAAGGCAATAAAGAGTTCAGCTATAACAAGGAATAGGTTATAAGGGAAGCATCAGCTGCAGCATATGAAAGAAGGATAATCTAGTGGTTAAAGCACAGGCACAAGAACTGGGAGACTCGGGCTCAAATCCTACTAGTCCCTTACTCTCTAACCCTTAACAAGCTCCCCTAACCTCCTTAGGAACTGTGATGGCCCCTCATGTCCATGACTTTAAAAGTGCCCCTATTCCCACTATAAATCATTAGCAGTGATGTGAGAGCTACAACACTTCACTTTGAAGTTACTGAGGACAAGCTGTGGCAGTTCCCCCCCCCCCCGCTTTGCAATGTCAGCATTTGAAGTAGGATGTCCCTCACAAATCAGATGCTACACTTCAGCTGTTGTAGGTAAAGAAACTAATCAGTCTCAGTGTTTGCAGTGCTCTGTATTTGAGTAGCTCATTCCTGCCATGTCATATGCATTCTGTGTCTTGGTATTTCCAGTCAGAAACTCAGATTTAAGGAGCATTTGAAATGTAAAACAATACACTTTATAAAGTAAGTGATCTATCTCTTCACTTTCAGGCTGCTGAAAGGGGGTGTGTATGTATCATTTGTGCAAAGGAGGAATTAAGTCTTGTGTGATTCTTTGGGAAACTGCTCAGGCCCACCTTGTACATGAATCTTCTCAAGGGTGTTCACCTGGTTCAATACAGATTGACTGCCTGACTGCTTGATTGACTGATTCAGTCTACTGCTCTCCACAGCATGTTACAACTGTCTCACAGAGAGACATGAGCAGTACAAGGAACCAGAGTTTGTTTCCTGTGAATGAAATACTATTAGATGTATTATTTGCTCTACACATACAGTATTAAGGCTACAAGTACTACTCCCTGTGTGAGTTGCATGACATAACTGTCTTAAGCCATTGCAAACTTAAACTAAAATCAGGACAGACAGCATTGATACCCTTGTGTTTTCTTCTGCACTGTTGCTGCAGTGACATCAAGGAATGGGAGGGTCTGTATTACAAGTGACTCATTTGCATGTAAATGGAGGCTTGCTTGACACTTTACTATCTTGTGTCAGAGCCTCAGACTCTAGATATGTGTTGCAACAGAAGAAATGACTGATCTTTTATTGACATATGTACAGTGATTGATGTAATGTATAATAAATACATCAGACCTCTCCAAATCAGAAATATACAGGAGTCTTCTCCTTTAAGTTCTATTTTTGTGAAGTAAACTTTTTTTCTTTATAGTGCCCATTTTCTAAGTGCAATAATACCCTCCAGGGTGGGTGTTATTGGGATATACCTGTAAATGACCTTCCAAGGGCTATAGGGCCCTCCGCCTTTGGCGTCGGGCCTTATTACACCCTGAGTGGTCCGTTATATCCCAATAATGCTCACCCTGCTGGGTATTATTTCTCATGTCTGTGTGTGTGTGTGTGTGTGTGTGTGTGTGTTTGTGTGTGTATAGATATAATAGTGGCACTGTAGTGCCACTATAGTTAGGATTAAGTACCCCATTTAAGGTTAAAATGTGAAATTTTGCAGCTTACTAACTTTGCCACCATATGATGAATTTGCCTGAAATTTGGCAGGCACGGAGCGGTACCATAGATGTCTGGATCTGTGGATCTGCGAAGTTTCGTAACTGTCAGATATACGGTTGCAGAGATATAAATCGCAATAGAAAATCGCATTTACACTTTTTTGCGCATTCTTTGCTCCCGTCTACAGGTTGCACAGCTTGTGCGACCGGTCGAAAACCTTCATGGAACATGTGGCCTGGGTCCCTGATGTGCTTTTCAAAGATTTCATGAAAAAAATATTAAACAGTTCAAAAGTTATTCAAAAAACAAGTTTCTCATTATAGTCAATGGGAAAAGTTAACAAAAAATTTGACAGTGCCACAAATGCAGTTTTTAGTGTCGCAAATGACCCTTGTAGTGTCATGAGTCAGCCATTTTTTTTCAGTTACTGGTCACAGAAATGCTTAGCATTTAAATTTGGGACCTTCTTGGGACACAATTCTTTTTGTGTTCACCTAGTCAAGCCCTGAGGATGCTAGCAATGTCTTTTTTGGGGGCTAAGTACAAAACTAGCCAGGAAAGTCATAAATCATACGAAATTTAAAATTTTTTTCTACGTCGTACGGTTCCTAAGATGTAAGCAATTTAGCATTCCAAGTGCTTGTTTTCTGCTCTGAGGCTCATTATTATGCATACATTCTTTGTATTCACTGTGTTTCTTTATGCAGCTTTTGGGGAGAAAAAGGGTGTGCGCTTTCGTTACTGTTACAGTTAGCGTTTCCACTTGCGTTTCCGTAACCATTTGCGTTAGTATTCCCTTCTACGCCACAATGTGCGTTACCCTTTGTGTTTTCATTTGCACTTGCATTTGCGTTACTGTTACCATTTGCGTTTCCATTACTGTTTCTGTTTGTGTTTCGTTTTGCGTCACCGTGTGCATTACCATTTGCGTTTGCGTACATGCTTCCATTTGTATTTGCGTTTGTGTTTCCTTTGGTGTCATCATTGCTGTTACCATTAACATTTGCACTTCCAATTGTGGTACCGTGACCGTGCGCATTACCATTTGCGTTTCTGTATGCACTTGCGTTTGCGTTTGCATTACTGTTCGCTTTGGCGTCATCGTTGCCATTACTGTAACTGTTTGCATTTCCAATTGCGTTACCATTACTGTTTGCGTCTTTGTCACCATTTGTGTTTCTGTTTCCCTTAGCATTTGCGTTTTCAGTTGCGTTTCCATTGTCAATTGTGTTCTGCGGTGCCATTGCTTTAACTATTTGCATTTCTGTTTGCGTTTGTGTTACTGTTTGCATTTTTCTTACCATTTGCGTTTTCATTGGCATTACCGTTTACGTTACTGTTTTCGTTAATGTTTGCATTTCTGTTGCCGTTAGCATTTGCGTTACCTTTTGCATTACCATTTCTGTTTTCATTAATGTTTGTGCTTGCGTTTCTCTTACTGTTTGCGTTACTATTTATGTTTGCATCACCATGTGCATTATCGTTTGCATTTGCATTACCATTAGCGTTACTGTGTGACAAAAAAATCACATGGTGGGAGCGCAGGGCCCCACCACTGCATTCCATTCACTATTTATAGTGCTCATTCTCAAAAAGAAGGGAAATTCATGGCAAAAAAATCCATTTAATGCATCAGTTAGGGTTGTTCCACAGTGACAAAGTGAGGAAATTTGGTGTTAGGGTTGCCACTCCTTGCTCCCCAAGCCCACCCTGTCTCCACCAACAGGCTTTGGGGCATGCGTTTGGGTTTTCTGTCCTAACTCTCACCCCATTCTCCTATACTGCACCACCTCAGCTTGTTTACACATGGGATGGGGTGAGAGTTGGGACCGACACACCCAACGCACACCCCAATGCCTGTTGGTGGTGATGGGGTGGGCTTGGGGTGCAAGGGGTGGCAACCCTAACACCAAATTTCCTCACTTTTGTCACCGTGGAACAACCCTAACTGATGCATTAAATGAAGTTTTTTGCCATGAAGATATATATATATATATATATATATATATATAGTCGTGTCCCTGTAGGTAGAGTTCAATGACCACTTCTATGTGTTTTTTTGGTTAACTTTCTTTTATGCACCCCCATAGTCAGAGCATCTCTTGGAGGTGATCTCTCAGTCAGACACCTCTACTCACTGCCTGAAGCCTTCTTCTCTCCAGCAACACCCAATCAGACTTTCCAGCACCCCTGATTACCCCTTGGGGGAGATCCCACCTCTCCTACCTGGTGGCCTGTTCTGGGATTAGAAGGCCTGTCTGGTGAGGGGCTCAACCAGCCATCAGAGAGGCCAGCTCAGCACTGGAGATGTGGGTGAAATCCACTGTATCCCTCGTCACTCCCTAATTCAAGGTGGAGGTTTTTCCTCTTAATGTTTCCCCTGGAGCACAGACATGCAATATCGGCAACACACCTACATGCAGCTGGCCACCACCACTCCACCCTTATGTAGCGTCAAGCCTCACTATGTGTAGGGCCCCCAGTCTCCACCAGGAGCTGCAACACAGAGAGGCACATCCCAGCACCCACCCCAGAAGGGGAGAGCATTCCTCTGGATGCTCAAGCCCCTCCATCCCCTACTGGCCTGAGTCTGTTTCCAAACCCAAGTCACCATTGTGGCACAAGGTGTGGCATCCAGTGCCTCAACCCTCAGGGCCACCAGACCAGCCCCAGCCACTTCTATGTTAAACTCAAAATTTTGAACTTTAATAACCTTGCAACTGTTCCATCAATTCATATGAAATTTTGCATGTGCCATCTGGGATCAAAGATCTCTGCATGTGGCAAGACTCGTTTTTCCTTGATGTGCGGGTGCGGAGATACAGAGTGTCCAAATATATGAAAATTACCATTTTTGTGTAAATTCTTTGTCACGCTGTTTCTCAGAAACTGTGTGGAGTTGTGGTCTGAATTTCCAGGGTATACAGATCATGGACAACAGATGTGCCTTTTGAAAGATTGGTGAAAAAATATTACTCCATATAAAAGTTATTAAAGTTTAAATTTTCCCATTATTTCCTATGAAAAAAGTTAGATGTGCTGTGCGAAAAAAACGTTTTGTTGCAGTGAAAGTGATATTTATTGTTGCAAATGCGGAATGTAATATCAAGATTCCACCATCTTGTTTTCTGTTAGCAAGGCAAACTGTGTGAGATGCCTTTCGCACCGTGCATTTCTGCTTAAAGTTGAACCAGCATAATATTTTGTGGTGATTTGCATATGCAGCCCATGATGCTTTGCATTGTGGAGGCATGTGTGATTTTGTGTTTCTTTGAAACTTGGCTTCCCAGGCAAATGCTCTTTGGAGTAACCATTGCCTCAGTGCTTGTGCACAGGGGTTCTTTGTCTTTTAAATTTTTTTTTTTTAATTGGGTTCACCACAACATAACCCAGATAGACCATCTTAGGGTAGCTGGTTCGTTCCACTGGGGGTGTTGGGCAGATGAGTCATACTGATGAGTCCTGGTAGGATGAAACATGTCTCTATGTCTTCTGTTGGCACCCTTTGCAAACTGTGTGAGAGGTCTTTTGGCACCATGCATTCTGCTTAAAGTTGAACCAGCATAATATTCTGTGGTGATTTGCATATGCAGCCCATAATGCATTTTGTGTTGTGGGGACATGTGTGATTTTGTGTTTCTTTGAAACTTGGCTTCCAGCCAAATGCCCTTTGGGGTAACCATTGCTTCAGAGCTTGCACACAGAGGTTCTTTGTCTATTAAATTGTTTTTTGTTTTAATTGGGTTCACCACAACATAACCCAGATAGACCATCTTAGGGTAGCTGGTTCATTACACTGGGGTGTCTGGCAGACGAGGCATACTGATGAGTCCTGGTAGGACGAAACACGTATCTATGTCTTCTGTTGGCACCCTTTGCAAACTGTGTGAGAGGCCTTTTGGCACCATGCATTTCTGCTTAAAGTTGAACCAGCATAATATTCTGTGGTGATTTGCATATGCAGTCCATGATGCTTTGTGTTGTGGGGGCATCTGTGATTTTGTGTTTCTTTGAAACTTGGCTTCCAGCCAAATGCCCTTTGGGGTTACCATTGCTTCAGTGCTTGCACACAAAGGTTCTTTGTCTTTTAAATTGTTTTCTATTTTAATTGGGTTCACCACAACATGACCCAGATAGGCCATCTTAGGGTAGCTGGTTCATTCCACTGGGGTGTTGGGCAGACGAGGCATTCTGATGAGTCTTGGTAGGATGAAACACGTGTCTATGTCTTCTGTTGGCACCCTTTGCAAACTGTGTGAGAAGCCTTTTGGCACCATGCATTTCTGCTTAAAGTTGAACCAGCATAATATTCTCTGGTGATTTGCATATGCAGCCCATGATGCTTTGCATTGAGGGGGCATGTGTGATTTTGTGTTTCTTTCAAACAAATTTAAATATTTTTTTAAAATATTGATAGATGGTAAACACCAACAGTTGTGTTTACTTAATTGGGGTCTGCGTAATCTGATTCTGAGGTCATTTTGTCACAAACTCACTAAAAATATCATGTGCTGATAGTTCACCACCACTGGTTAGCGCTAGCTCCTTTAGATATCTGGGCATTCTTCTTGAAGAATCTCTGGATTTTTTTCTGCACATCACCACCACCTGTAAATCTGTCAATGTTAAGATAGGAGGTGCCTACCACACTAGCTATGCCCTCACTCCATCGGCTAGACTAGCTGTGGCACAAGACTTTCTGCTCCCAGCCCTGGCCTATGGCTCAGTCACCTACTTATCTGCCACAAAGTCCTCCCTCCATAAATGGTACAGCACCTATAACACAATCTGCTGCTATGCAACTGTATCTCCATGATACAAACACCATTGCCAGCTCTATGCTGACCTAAAATGGCCCTCCCCCTCTGTCCATCGACTCCAGTCCTATGGCTCACTAATTGATGGTATTGCCAGATCAGGCCTCCCCCAATCCCTTGCCTCTCTGCTTCACATACAACTTCTCTCTTATGGGCTCTGATCTACTAACCAAGCACCTCTCCATATCCCCAGATGCAAAACCGATATGGGTGAATGTGCTTTCTCATACACAGCTGCAAAGTACTGTAACTCCATACCTCAAACTAGCCATCAAGCTCCCACCCATGCTAGCTTCAAGAAACTTCACTGTGATCATCTGCGTGCTGCTAGCCTCTGCACTTACTTATATCCACCTTAGACCATATATTCTCCCTGCCCTCCACGCCCCAGGCAAGTACTCCACTGACACCTTTCTCCACCTCTCTTATAACCCTCCTTTAATGCTTTCTGTCCTACCTTATCCTTTTCCTTTGCTTCCCACCTCTCCCCCCTCCTCCCTATCTCTACTCTCCCCAAGCCAATGGCAACATAACAACACTTATTGCATACCTGTTTATCGTATATACTTTTCTTTTGCAATGCCTGTTTTTTCATGTTTTTCTGCATCCTTGTTTACTTTTGACTGTCCAAACTGTAATATTTGAATCATGCTGAACAATGTTTCTCCTAACCCCAAAGTTGATTGTATGTGATCCCCCTTCTCACTTTGCTTATGAGCTGCATCACATGTATAGTCATGTATTTGTAACTTGTATTCTCCCAAGTTGTGCCTGAAAATAGGCATTCTTATGTCTAGTGCACCCACCCGGTTACCAAAAGCAAAAGAATAAATAACAAGCATTTGTCAATGCCGAACGTTCACTTGCAGGTATTTGCAGTGGTGTTTGGCATGTATGGTGCTTTACCCCTAATGCCCTGTGCGATTGCTGGTATTTGCACAATAAATTTTCAGCATGACCTTTTTGTTACCCTCATTGTGCGCTACATAGGCGGAAACACGTTTTGGGCAGGATGTGGAAAATGACAGCTGTACTGCTCATAAGGAAGTGTGGTAAAATGGCAATGTTGAAAATCTGGAGTGGAAATACTGAAAATTCGCAAACCTACGAGCATGCGTGGGAAGTGTGCAATGCACGCTCGTAAAAACAGTCATTGTCAGGAATTTTTTCACCAAATTGTCAACATTGGCATTTTAAAACCTCTGCTAATGAACAGTGTCACTGTGATGGTCTTACTGTGTGCCATACATTGATTATGCACACCGACTGCGACATTGTGCACTACATGGGCGGAAACATGTTTTGGGCAGGATGTGAAAAATGACAGCTGTACTGCTCATAAGGAGGTGTGGAAAAATGGCAATGTTGAAAATCTGGAGTGAAAATATTGAAAATTTGCAAACTTACGAGCGTGCGTAGGAACTGCACAATGCACGCTCGTAAAACAGTTATTTTTAGGAATTTGTTCACCAAATTTTCAACATAGCCATTTTAAGATCTCTGCTCATGAACAGTGACACTGTGATTTTCTTAATGTGTCCCATACACTGAGTTCACACAGCGACTGTGCTATTGTGCGCTACATGGGCAGAAACACGTTTTGGGCAAGATGTGAAAAATGACAGCTGCATTGCTCATAAGGAGGTGTGGTAAAATGACAATGTTGAAAATGTGGAGTGAAAATATTGAAAATTCGCAAATTTATGAGCGTGCATAGGAACTACGCAATGAACACTCGTAAAACAGTCATTTTTAGGAATTTTGTCACCAAATTTTCAACACCACCATTTTAAGACCTCTGCTCATGAACATTGTCACTGTGATTTTCTTAATGTGTCCCATACATTGAGTTTGCACACGGACTGCGCCATTGTGCGCTACATGGGCGGAAACACGTTTTGGGCAGGATGTGAAAAATGACAGCTGTACTGCTCATGAGGAGGTGTGGTAAAATGGCAATGTTTTAAATCTGGAGTGCAAATATTAAAAGTCCATAGCTGTCTGACGTGCGTGGGAACTTCATGTCTGCATTTCGTCAAACAGTCATTTTTGGAATTTTTGCACCAAATTTTCAACATGGGGTTTTGGGACCTCTTCTCATGAATGATGCCACTGTCCTTGGCATTATTCGGGCCTGAAGACGATTTCATGCGGTGACTGCAAAATCACCCTTTGGGCCTGAATAACGCCATGACAGTGACATCACTCATGAGAAGAGATCCCAAAACCCCATGTTGAAAATGGCGACAAAATTCAAAAATGCCTGAGATATGCAATAAAGTTGAAACCCCTATCTGCCCATTATACAGCTTACGGCATTTCCTCAGTTCACGGTCAGCTTTGAAGAGTGCAGACATGTTCCCGGTCCACCAAAGATCATTGCGCTGAGCTCTGGAGGTAAGTATGGGGTGAGGGGGTGTGGGAGGCTGGGTGCACAGTGGGTGGGTGCAGGTTGTGGGAGGGGACTGGGAGACTACGTGGGACCGTTTTTCTTTACAGGTTTAAAAAAAGGACTACGTGGGGCGTTTGCCACACTGGGGTGGGCTCCCAGCATGGCAGAAGATGGCTGGGGGGCCGAGGAGCGACGGGGGTGGGCACCCCGCTCAGCAACCATCGTGGGGGACGAGGAGCCAACGGGGATTGGGCACTCCCGTCAGCAAAAAAAATGGGACGTTTGCCATGCTGGGGTGGGCTCCCAGCGTGGCAGAAGGATGGCTTGGGTGGGTCGTGGAGCCGACAGGGGATTGGGCATCCTCATCGGCAAACAAAGTTTGCCATGCTGGGGTGGACTCCCAGCGTGGCACCAAAGCTTTGGGTGGGCGGCGTGATGCGGGGGGAGCGCGTGACGAGGGCGTGGTGGCGTGATGCTGGAAGCTGCGATGACAACGTGGTTTCTTTGAAGCAGAAGACCACCGCTGTCATACAGAGCTGCTGCACCCATTGGTGCAGGACTGCCACGCCTGCTCAATGGAACACTGGATTGCTAGGGAGAGGCACACCTCCAAAGTGTGCTACTCTCCCAAAACATTCCTTGTGCATGTGCGCAAGCGAACGTAAAAATGGGCAGAGATGTTATTTTTTTTATTATTATTATTATTTATACTCCTACAGTAACTCCATGGCCCTTTCTATCTGGAGAGAGCCCCAGCCCAGTCCCCTGACATCCACCAGCTGACACAGGGCTTACCCCCCCGGTGAGGTTGGTGATGGGGCCCAACCCCACTGAGACAGGATCCAGTCCAAGGGCTGGTATTGTGGCTATTTGGGGGCAGGACCTGTGAGCTCCCCCCTTCATCTGCCTTGAGTTTTTTCCCTTGGTTTTTCTTCCCTTCAGAGGCAGAGTGTGCAGGATGCCAAAAACAACACTCCATCAGGTGTCTGCCCCACCTCTGACCCAAAGTCTGCAGCATCAATGTGCCAGCCCCCAGCCACCACTAAGGGCCAGGCATGAACCGATATCTGGTCTCTCCCCTCCCAAGAGAAGGAGAGCTGTCCCTGGGAAGCTTAATCCTTCTCCCTTTCAAACCCCTTGCTGCTGAACATAGGTCACCAGCATGGCATGAGGTGTGGTATCCAGCCCTTCAACCCTCAGTGCTACTGGGCCAACCAAAATATTTTACTTTTATCCACCGAGTGTTTACTACCACAAATTGCGGCATTACTTTAGCAAAACAAGGGGTGTGCCACAAATTGTGGCAAGATAACTCAGTGTTTCATGAAACATCATTCCTTTTGCCACAGTTTGTGACACAACTTTTTTATCTGTCTGTTTCTTTGTCACTTCAGGCCGTCTAAGGCCATCTAACATGTCCCCACATAACAGGAGGAATTTGGAGCTCATAGCACTTCATTCCCCAAGAAGCAAAAGAGGTCATGGTGGATTTAGGGAGGGTGGGCATAACTCCCTTTTTAGAGCACAGCCAATGAGTTAGAGGTTTATTTTGTGAGAGTCCTCAAAGAGCATTTTTCTTTTTGTGAAGGGTGATCTTGAGAAATTGATTGATAATCATATTGTGCGTGGTTTATTCCAAGTTGTCCCTGTCTCCTCTAGAAGAATGTGTTTGGGATGTGGCAGTGGGCTGGCTTAGTGCATTGTGGTCATAATGAGAGCAATAGCACCCCAAACTGAGCTAAAACATACACACACAAACACCGGGACAGCAGTGAGCAGGGTTGGTGCTTGGGAGCCTGAATGAGAGCAATAGGGGCCCAAATTGAAGTGAAAAGATATACACTGGGGGAAGTAGTGGGTTTGGTCACTGCCAGGGAGCCTTGCTTTCTATCCCTGGTATCTAGTGGCACCCTCCACCCCCGATCACGTCCCCATTTTTTTTATATTATCCCTGGTGTCTAGCGGCACTCGCCACCCTCCGATCGCCATCCCCATTATCGTTTGTCCCTCATGCATTGGTGGTTAGTGGCACCCACCCACCCTCCCATATTCTTTACATGCTGTAAATAAGAAAACCATCCTTTAACATCTTTTTAAGTTTTTTAACCTGTAAAAAGAAATGTCTGTCGCTGAACACACCCACACCTCCACCTGACCTTCCTTTGTGCAGCCACCTCCCCACACCCCCTCCACACCCCCATACACCCTCACTCACCTGAAGAGGTCCCAGGTTCAAGACCCACTCTCCTGATCAAAGACACATCTTGCTGCTGGATCCAGTGACTGCAATTTGAGAAACTAATGTAAATGTGGTCCAATATATTTCAAAGGGGGTTTCAACTTTTATGCATAACTTTGACATTTTTTGAGATTTTCACATCAAATTTTCAACATAACCATTTGGGAACTCCATTTAATGAACAATAGAACTGTGCAACTCCTGCCAGAAAGGTGATTTCACAGCTGATTGGCAAAATCACCTTTCTGGCAGGATTTATATAAAGACAGTCATACTGCTAATGAGGTGGGGTCATAAGAAGGGTATGTTGAAAATATGGGGTCAAAATTATTAAAATGCCAGAGTCATGAACATTTTTTTCAATTTTGCTATACACTCTCATAACTTTGGGAATTTTCAATGTTTTAAATCCACACTTTCAACATAGCCTTCTTGTTACCTAAGGCTTACACACTGTTATGTGCTCCTCCATAGCTTAGGAATTTCCATCCAGGCCTGTAACGTGTTTCTGCTGGACAGGAATATAAATAATCTTTGTTTTTCCCTTCTGTGGTTTGTATATGACATCCATACACATCCTGCTCCTCTGGGAACTGTGTATATATATATATATATATATATATTACGTTCGGGTTGTGTTATGTATATCTTTCTTGTACATGTGACTTGGAATGTAAATACTCTGCTCCTATCTGTACTGCAAACATGTTGTTCCTTTTGTATTATGTATATTTATATGTAACTGTACAATTTTCCGTGCCAACGGCAGGTCCACCTTGTAAATGAGCTTCCTCAATGGTGATCGCCTGGATAAATAAAGATTTGATTGATTGATTGATTGATTACCCCACCACATGTATGTCACAGCTGTAATTTTTCAATTACTGGCCAAAATGTGGCTTTGCACCTGAGGCATGGAATGGCATTCTGGTTGCACAGAATTAAGTTGTAGATGGGATGTGAACACTTTCTGCACTGGGTACATGAGGTCGGGTAATACCATGGCTGTGCGTACAATTTTGTCACTGCTGTCCTATAAATGGAAGTGCAAGGGTCACAGGGCCCTGTGTTTCCACAGTTATATGCATCCATGGAGGGATGGGAGCCCTGGGCCCTCTGGGCCCAGTGCTCCCACAGGCAAATTAGGATACAATTATGCTAGCTCAAAAAGTAAGGAAATTAGTTGCAAAACAATTTGGAAAATGCATCAGTTAGGGTTAAAGTGACAAAAGTAGGGAAATGAGGCTTTAGGATTTCCAACCCTAACACACCACCCTCACCATCCATGCACCAGCTGGAGTCAGGGGTGTGCCTTTGGGTCATCAGCCCTAATACTCACCCCAGACTCCTATACAGAACACATCTCAATTTATTTACTTATGGAATGGGGTGAGCATTAGGGCTGACAACCCCAAGGCACACCCCTGATGACTGTTGGTGCATGGAGGGTGGGGGTGGTGTGTTAGGGTTGGAAACCCTAACATCACATTTCCCTACCTTTGTCGCTTTAACCCTAACTGATGCACTCACTGAGTTTTTTGCAGATATATAAATACACATATATGTAAACCGTATGCCTGCCTTTGAAAATCATATGTCTGTACTTGTACCACTGTACCTTTGCCTGTATTATGTTAACAAAACTGACCTATTTTGTACTGTAATTGTGTCTCCCGGGTCGTGCCTGAAAATAGTCTCCTGTTGGCTAGTGCACCTACCCAGTTAACAAAAACTAAATAAAATAAATATATATATATATAAAATAGGGCATGGTAACACCTATGTTAAACCCAACATTTTGCACATTAATAACTTTGCAACTGTTCTTCTGATTTGCATGTAAGTTTGCATGTGCTGTCTAGTATGATAAATCTCTGGATCTAGCAAGTTTTGTTCCAGTCAGATGTGTGGTTGCATAGCTGCTGAGTACCAAACAATTGTGAAATTTACCATTTTGAGGCAAATTCTTTGCTTGCTCCTAAGTCCAAAACACTTTGGGGGTGTGGTCTGAAATTGTTAGTGTATATGGGGGCTGTGTCACTGATGTGCATTTTGAAGGTTTGGTGAAAAAATATTCATCTGTTCCAAAGATACTAAAGTTTAAAGTTTCCTATTATAGTCTATGAGAATAATTAGATGTGCTGTGTAAAATCACATTTTTCTTTCATGAAAGCGCATTTTAGTGCCGCATATGGATTCAGTAGTGTCATGCTGCCGTCATCTTATTTTCAGATAGTGACAGAGAAAAAACATTATAATTAAACAAATAATGCCCCATGGTAAACACCAACAGTTCTGTTTCCCTAATCGGGGCCCGAGGAACACAATCCTGGCTTCAGATTTTAAAAATTATTATTGGAAATATGTTTTTTACAATTTGTCTGTTGGAAGTGTTGCAATTTGTGAAAGTACATTGGCCAAACTTTTGCAAATTGCAAAAGTGTCTCAAATATACTTTTGCTATTTTGCTAAAGCTTTCGCAAAAACTTTTGAAAAATTTGTGAAACGTTCAGAAATTTGCAAAACTACCAAAGAAAAATTCCTGTTTCTTTGCCACTTTTGGGCTGAAATTTGCAGGGTAGACAAGGCTTGCCCTACAGATGAGCCTTTTGCTGATTTGGTGATAACATTTACATTGTTTCCATAGTTTTAGCATTCTGAAGTTTAGAAATTTCCAATTGGATAACACTTTGACAGCCGTGGTACCTTTTGGCATCTATATCTTGAAAACAGTTTGAGATACGGATTTTTCTGTAAGTGCAGCTTAGTACACCTTTCAGTGTACTAGGCTCACATGCAGGTTGCCAGGCCATGCTCACAACTGTGAAGGAATCTTTTTCAGTGTTTCTATGGTTACTGAGATGTTGCACCATTTCATCACAAGGGTTACTTGGAATGTCTCTATGCCTGTGCTGTGTCTCTATACTTATGGGTAGATGGGAGAGCAGGGCCAAGAGGACCCTGCCCTCCTCAAATATGGATACCATTATGCAGTAATACGAGTGCAGGGCCCTTCATTATGTAGTTGTGGGAGTGCAGGGCCCAGAGCACCCTGCATTCCCACAGGGAGATGAGAGTTCATTACAATGTCTACACTCATGGATAGATGGGAGCACAGGGCCCTCTGGGCCCTGCTTTACCACAAATGAATGAATACCATAATGGAGTAATGGGAGCATGAGGGTTAATTACAATGTCTCTACAGTTATGGTTACTGCACACCAACATGAAAATCAGAGACAATTGCAATATGTATGCATGGGAAGGGCCCTGTGCTCCCACTACACGCTGCATACTGATAGGAGCACTTGGCCTCCCAAAACCACATACCGGTAAGAATACACTTTATCAAAAAGAAGGGAAATTCATTGCAAAAAAACTCCATTAATGCATCACTTAGGGTTGATATTACAGCCACAAAAGTTTGGAAATGTGATGTTAGAGTTACCATCCCTACCACCCCACCTCTCTCCCCCACCCTCCACACACCAAAAGGTGTCAGGGTGTGCCTATGGGTCATCAGGCCTAACTCTTACCCCATTCTCCTGTACTGCATAATATCAACTTCCTCAGACATGGAATCAGGTGAGAGTTAGGCCCCATGACACCAAGGCACACCCCAAAGCCAACCCCTGCTCAACCCTAACTATAGTGGTGCTAACATGCCACTATAATATAATGCAAAAAAAAAAACCTATTCTAATGCAGATCAGGGTTGCTACCACACACATCTCAAAGTCTCAGAGATTGGGAATGTGCTATTATGATTTTCAACCCAATGCCCACAAAGTTTGGAAATGTGCTATTTGGGTAGGCAACCCTAACTTTCACCCACTCTGCATCCATACCACTTGTTACCCAAGACCAACCTACAGGTATGAGGGCCATGCACCAATGTTGTGGTGCCTCATACTGGGATAACATATTCAAAATATGTAATTAACAACCCCAGTCCCCACCCAATCCCCTACCTTTGTAACCCATAGTCAAGATACAAATCCAGCTTCATGCTACAGCTGCACTGGTTCATGTGAACCACTTCTGGTCCAAAGCTAAGTTGCAGTAACCACACAATTGTATGCTGACTGTGTATAGCCCTTTGAATCCTGTATATAGTAATAAATACATTTTATGGAAGCATTTTGTTTCACATATTACCTAGTAGAATATCTACCATCCACTTGTACTTTGTTTCATACAGCTTCAACAAGACACTGTAAAATAGCATACATGTTTCAGACATGTAACATGCTTTGAGTACTTCCAAGTATGTGTCCTAAAGAAAGTAAGTTACAAGTGCGCAATAAGTATAACACTACACTTAAAAATCTGTTGACAAGTCTACTGCTACTGAGTGTACAATATTATGTGAAAAACAAGTCACATCATAAATGGATGTAAAACTCTTTAGATGTGCTCCACAAGTATTCCAATTATAGACCAAAAAAATGAGTAGGATGTATTTTAAAAATCAGACCTGTATGGTATGACTCCAGACTTGTTGCTTAGCCTTGGGTCTCAAGAATGGGGACTGGGATAGGGATTATGGCTGCTATTTGTAAATATTGTCTATGTTAGCCATGTATTAGGTAACACAGTATTGCTTCATGGCCCCATTACTGTAGCTTGAGCTTGTGTAAAAAGGGGAAGGGGGAGGGAATGGGAGCTAGGCTTAACAATCCTAGTGCCACATTTCCAGATATTGTGAGCATTGGGTAGAAAACTGTAATAGCACATCCTCAAACATAGATACTTTGTGTTTTTGTATGGTAGAAACCCTAATCTGTGTGAACATAATTTTTTGCAGTTAAGTTCCTTAGTTTTGAAACAGTAAAGAAGTAACTTACTTTGTGTAGCGCCCTTGAGTCCCTGTGCAAAAAGGAGGGACTTCTACTGTAACTTTATTTGTGCCTCTGAACTTTCTTTGCACAGGGCAAGATAAAAAGGGAACTTTGGTTTCTGTGCACGAGTCCTAACTGTCTTATCCGGGGCCCCGCAGTGTGTGAGAACAGCAGAACTCATCGTCTTGTTATCTGGTGCCTTCAAGAACAGGCACAAGGACATTAGTGATAATTGAGGGAACTTGGAGTCTGAAGGCCATTTAGTGTAGATCACAATTAATTCTGATGATAGTGTAAAGGATAACAGGGAGGGAGTGATGATCCTAAGGGGCTACCCTCAAGGGAACTCCCTATGGCCTTGTCATGCACAGAGGATTTCAACAAAACTGGTGTTTTTACTTTGCTGGGAAATTTTGATTCCATCTGTGACAAAGAGATGCTGTCGGCTGTGCTGAAGATGGTGAGATATCTGTTGCCAAAGACTCAGCTGCTGGAACTGCTGAAACAGGTAGGAAATGGGCCTACTATTTGTATGGGGAATCCCAAGCTGGTATGAATACTGGAGTTGTTACCTCTGTCAGAGGGCCCGAAAAGATTCCCAGCCACTGCTTGAGGGCAGGCTGTGATAGAGGCTGGTACGCTGATGCCCAGAATACCGTCTAGTGAGAGTAAAGACCTGGTTAATGTGAGGTGCCCATGGCCAGTGTGGACATTAGTTAGGAATGCCAGAGTTTATGTCCTACAATGGTTTTTCCTTCTATACACCAGCTAAACTGACACTGCAGTTTCATTGTAATAAATGAAAAATGAGTGAACCCAATGTGTATGCAGATACTGTATTTCCCGATATTTCACATTTCAAAAGGATCTACGATGCCAGAGCGACAAAAATTTTGTCAAGCAACATTACAGTGAAGCCTTTATGTTGACTGCATTTGCAGTTGGCATAAAGGTGGTCACTGCCTCCCATGTTTTCTTTGGTCGGCTTCACCCCCAAACCCCCAAGCGGGGAGCTGTGCCCCCAGCACCCTCCCCATTAAACTAATCAATTCTGAGTTAACGCTGATTAGGGAAGGGGGTGCAAGAAGCTCAGAAAACAGTGTCAGTGTCCAGCACCAACACTACAGTGGCCTGGTGCTGTTGTTGCTGTAGTGTTGGACGCTGTTGACTTGTCACTGTCGGGGGTATATACCATTTCTAAAGAGTTTCTCTATCCTGCCCCTACTGTGGAACTGCAGAAAGCAGGATGTTTCCCTAAGAATATCACATAAATTTCAGAAAATATCTGACCATGTCTTTGGCTGTGACTGTAGCAAGGTGGGAAGTCTGGTAAATTCATAAGACAGAATAGGAAAGGTTCTGTCCTGAGGTAGAACCTCATGTACAGATAAATTGCAAAAAGTAAGAGGAGTCAAGGGACTCCTCTAAGAGATATGTAAAGGGTAAACCTTTTTAAGCTACCCTATGGTTTTGCCTTATGTCCAGGGTCCAATAGAGCCTGTCTTGTAGTATTGACAAGGACAGATATTTTTGTGGCTGTGTTCCTATGGGCGTAATTGACAACAAATTTATGTAATAGATTAATTTATTTCTGATATGACAAAAAGGGCACCTAGCAAAACTGATCAAGGAGTGAATGGAAATGAACTGGTGAGCAGTTGTCACCTACACTAGATAGCTATGGTACCCCTGGAGCAGTCCACACCCTTTGTCTCTGCCTGATGCCAAGAGAGTGTTATCATATGTTATCAGCCCCCAACTGAAAGAACAAGGACAACAACCCCAGCAGTAAGAGAATCTTAGACTGCGTGTTATCTAGTAAGGGAAGTGAGGGGAACAAGGATAGAGACAGAGTGAAAAAGGAGGGTTACAGTTACAGATCAGATATGCAGCAAAGTTTGACTACGCCCTTGAAGTTAACGCATAGTGCATAGCTTCAAATCCGCATATAATTATGCAAAGTTTTCATTAAAAGGTCAAAATTCGCTTATAATGGAATTTGCGTTAACATCGGGTTACATTTTGAGAAAGCAAAGTTTGTGAGAAACAGCCCACAGATTACATGTCTGACTGTCTGCAGGTCACATGATGCAGGGAGGAAGTGAATCAGGCTTAACTTTGACCTATTTGCTAGATGAGGAGCTGTGTGGAGCAGACTGTCGAGTGTGTCCATATGTGGAGGAGTAGTAGTTTTGAGAGAAGTTTAGTGCTTTTGATTTTTTTTTTCCATCATCCTAACTTTATTTTAAACCTCTTTCATCCTAGTGCCCTTTTTGATTTTATGTGATGGCTAAAGCCCGAGGTTCAATTTGGGAGAATAGCTCCTCCCACACTCCACTTAAAGGACAGCCTCCTTCAGAAGTCACCTGCTTAGTGCATTGTGAAATGTCCCCTTTGCATGTGCTGGGCTCCTGCATGGCTCGAGGGCTGTGCCTCCTCCCCTTTCTGCTTCCCCCTGTACTGCCTGTCTCTCATCCTCTGCCATCACATCCTTCTTCCATCCCCTCACTTGCAGCTTTCCCTTCCTGTTCCATTCTTTCCGCCCACTACCCACTTTGTCCTCTTGCTCTCGTTCATTTTTATCTGCTCCCCCTTCCCTGCCCGTGCACTCCATCTGTGGAGCTCTCACTCATGCTGTGCTCCTGCTGGTTGTGCCAGTGCCCCAATTCTTATTGGGTGGTTGCTTGGCTTCCCCCAGCCATGTGGCCAATGAGATGTCCCTGGTCATTCTCCAATGTGGCTCCACCTCTGGCCACGGCACTCAGCTTGACGCCAGGATGCTTCCCTGCTCGGGTGAGTTATTTACGCTTTATTTCAGTACTCAGGTCCTCCTTCTCTAGATGTTGTTGAGTGACTGCAGAAACCAGTTGTGACCGTGGTGGCCAGAATGTGTGCGAACTCCACACTCTGTTTAGTAACACCATGAAGTACAGGAACAAGGTTTTCAACAGGACTGCTGACGAGGCGCATGATTGTTGCGCATGTGTCTGCCTGTTTCAGCTGAGCAGCCATGCTGCTATTTTTACCCTGCTTGTTCATTAGCAACGACAATCATCATTTCTATTACTTTCTGATGCAGATATGGATGGCATAATGTGTTTTCCTACATTGCATCCCTGCTGCTCCTCTGGTCTATCTCATCTGGCCGGGTGAGCGCTCTGTTTAGACACCTGCAGTTCTCCTCCCAGCCCTTGCATTACGAGTCTGTGATGGCTGTTGCCTACCATACCCCCTTGATATACTGAACTTCTGCATACTTTTGCTGTTCCTACAACCTGTGCAGACCTGCTCATCTGGGTCAAGATGGCCTGATGGTTTGGGATCCTGACCCATTTCAGGAGACCCAGGTTTGCATCCCACTACAGCTTCTGGCAGTTGCAAACGTTATGGCTCTTTTATTTTCTGATTCTGCAACACCATTTGAGCACCACATTTGTTTTGTATGGTGCATATCCTTCTTGCTTCACAGCCTACGTTTCTTCCCCATGGCTGCTGACTGCTTTTGCATGCTCTACCATTACCATCTTATTTTTTGCACATATCGCAGCTGGATATGGGAGCAAACTGCTGTTTTTCCTTCTGTTTTTAATGTACAATGCTTAGGGGCCAACCTTCCTGTCCCCCCCATCATCCTCCCTGTCTTTCTGCACCACCTTCCCTGCTGCTCAGCCCCCAACCCCTTCCCACAATCCTCCCTTGTCCCTTGCTCCCCTGGTTTTCCTTTTGGGCCTTTTACTCCTCACACAGCATTCCATCTTTATTTCACCCCTTCTCCAGTCCTGACCTATTCTACCTGTACCCAAAGTCTGCTCCCTTACCATTGCTACTGGCACTTCTACCCTGCTCGCTTCGAGATTCATGTTCCTTTTTCTACCCCTGGTGCTCCTCAACTACCAGCTTGCCGGTTACCTGCAATGTTTCCACCTGCTTCCTCTTCCATGCCCCTTGTAGTGCTCCCTAAGCTCTGTATTATAGGCTCTCCTCATGTATTCATTCATCAGATATTATCCATTCTGTGTAACTACAGCATTGTTTGCTTTCTGTTCCCCAATTGCCATGGCTTCTCCTTCCCTAAGCCCTGCCTGTCCCAGAGCTTTTTTGAGGGGTTCCTACTCTCCTAAATTCCTGTTTGGTCTAGCAGTTGCTCTGCTTTCAGCTTCCCTGTTTTTTCCACAGTGGGGACTGAGGTGTCCAGCAGAGCATCACAGCTCAGATCAGTGGGAACCTGCTTTCAGCAGACATTGGGATCTACCCTGCCTTCCTGCCTACGTGGCTTCCGCTACCCATGCTTGGATCATTAACCTTACAGCCTCCTCAGCCTTCAGTCATGTGTTGCATTCCATCTCCATCAGCTTGCTCTTCCCTGGCTTACTCTGTCTCCACCCTACTGTCGTTTCTGATACCTTCCTCCTCTCATTTTTTACTCTACTTGCTGCCTTCCCCTTTGTACTACCTACCTGTTTACCTACAGTATCTATGACTACACAGCCAGCTGCCCTTTCCTTGCTCAGCCCATACCAGCAGTTTTTCTGGACTCCGTCCCTAACTCATACTGTCTGAGGCATTGAGTGAAGGTTGGCTTGCCCTGTCTACCAGAGATGGGATCCCAGTACACTCACTACTACCTACTACTTACAGTACAATCCTGACATCCTCCGTCTCTAACTCAGCCTTGCAGCATCGAGTGAATGTGAGCATGCCCCAGCTATCAGGGATGGAGCCATGTCTGCAATCTCTGATGTCATACTTATGCATTTTCTATAATACTGGTTGCTGCTTCCCTTCAGGAATGGAACCTCTTTACTCCATCTGCCTTCAACATCCTACCAGTGCCTGGCAGCCTCGAGTCAAGGTCGTCTAGCCTGGACTACCAGGAATGGGAGTCCGAGTCTACATTTGACTGTCTCAACCTTTTACACTCTCTGCCTGATAACTAGTTGCCACTTCCCTTCAGGAACGGGACCATTATACACCATTTGCATTCAACATCATACCTCTGTATGGCAGAATCGAATGAAGATTGTCTCACACCACCTACCAGGGATGGAAGCCTGTGTCTGCAATCCACTGTTTTCAACCTTATGCAATCTCTATCTGAATACCCAGTTGCCACTTCCCTTCAGGAATGGGACCTCTGTACCCTTTGCCATCACCATCCCACCTTTGTCTGGTGGCATTGAATAACGGTCATCTCACCTTGAATACCAGGGATGGAAGCCTGTTTCTGCAATCGACCATTTCATCCCTTTGCATGCTGTACCTGATACCGGTTGCTGCTTCCTTCAGGGAATGGTACCACTATACTCATTTGCATTCCACATCTTACCTCTGCCTGGTGACATCAAATGAAGGTCGAATGAAGGTCATCTCTCCTCGAAAACCAGGAATTAAAGCCTGTTTCTGCAATCGACTGTTTAACCTTATGTATTCTCTACCTGATATCCAGTTACCACTTCCCTTGAGGAACAGAACATCTATGCCCCATTAGCCTTCCACATCCTTCCTCACCAGTCTTCAATGGACTCATCGTACTTGTCCCCATCGTGGCTTCCTCACACTCTGGATTTGGACTCTGCCAGCTTGTTCGGTCTCTTCCAACATTCAGTTCGACTGCCTCCTGAACTTCCTTGCTACTGGTTACCCTTTCTGTCTGCCATGCAAATTTGCCTTTTCCTTCAGAGGTGGGAACCTTTTGCCTCCTCGCTGCAGTGCCTTCTGTTCTCTGCACTTGTGATTTGCCATCTTCTTCAGATGTGGAACTCTTCTGCCTCAACTGCATAGCACTGGTACCTGGATTTGCTTCTTGGTCTTAAATGGCTTCACCACTCGTGGCCTGCAGCAGTTTTGCTGCATGCTGATTCAGTTTGCTATGGTGCTGACTCCAGTCCTGTTTCTTCCTGCACCTGCAATGTCAGTACAGCTTGGCCTCTGCTGTCTTCTTCTCAGACTTCTTCCTCCAGACTGCAGCCATCCATTCCAGACTGCTTCCATACATCCTTGGACAGTTGCCTTCTCCTCACCACTGGTGGCTCAAGGATCCTTCCTGTTTGCTGTGGATCTTTTGGGTAGTTTTCACATACCACCAGCCAGTATTTCTACCCAGTCAACTACTTCTTCCAATCATCTATTTCATACCACTAACCTGGCCATCCTAACATCTCCCATCCACCACTACAGAGCACTTGTTCATTTCACCTGAGAAAACTTCTAGCAAACATCCCTTGGACAACATGCCTTATAGACTTTTATGTCACCACAGAGTTTTCCATAATTCCCAATCATCTTCCCAGGATCACTTCTAGAATCCCATTCGACTGGCTATAGAAAGATTTCATTTATAATCCGACTCTACTGGATGCTCCCTACGCAACTGTCAATTCAATTACTATAGCATTCCTATCTCCCATGTCTCATATGATCTAAGATTTAGTGGAACCTTTTCCACTCCTGTCTTTTACATGGAAAAGTGACCCAATTCCTTCAGTCATGCACCAACTCCATAATCATCATTGTTGTTACAGATAACAGGAACTGCAAGATACCTAATAGCAGTACTGACATCATCCATTTTACCTTTCTGTAGCTTCTTCTATGAACACTGACTCTGTTTGATCATGTTACTCGACTCCTACTTCCTCAATAGCCATTGAATGTCCTAAGACCTTCCCAGCTACCTTCCCAGAACTCCCACTGTTGGATCTCCAGTGCCTAACTGCCTTACTAAAGTCACTCCATCCAAACCATAGTTTTCTAGCCCCTGGATGTCTCCATACTTCATACAGTTATCTACATTCCTTCATCATATTACTATCAATTAGGTCAGCTGCCACTCTAGTGGTCCTTCTAGCTTATCCCTCATGAGTCACCTCCCATACTCCCTCCAGCGAAGACTTTCACCTAGAGCAAGTTTCCATCAATTCCTCAATCTGCACATCCTCAACTGACCTGGCTGTCTCACTATCCCAATCATGCCTCTCAACAGGCCTATATCCAATTAATATGCTAGGCACACCCAGCATTCTACACCACTCTCAATTTCCCATTGCTACATCAGGCTATAGACTCCTTCAAATACCCATTTCTGGGCTTCCTACAGCATTTAGACATTGGATTACCTGTAAGACAAAACAGTCATGGCCACCTCAGTTCATGTCACAGGCAATTACACCACAGCAATATCCATATCTACCTTTTCCTACAAGCGCACCAGCATGAGCCTATACAAGTATCATTACGGAGTCAATACCCAAATCAACTTTTGAATTCATCATACTGAACTTCCAATTATTTCATATTCATTCAGTTACCATCTTCACCACATATACCAAGCTTCCTTTATTGGTCTAAAATCTTCCATGTCACTCCTCCTTCCAGGTACATGAAGATTCTGTCCGACTCCTTAATCTTCTTCATGGATGCCTACATTGCAACTTATCGCTCACCGCCTAACTCCAAACCTTCAGACTCTAACCTGAATATCGAACCTCTACAAAGTTAGATAGTTTACCTTATGACTTCATGACCGCATCATACTCCCACCATTCACTTTCTAGCAGCATATTTTTATCAAATCATGCTCTTCATGTTTTTGTAATCGAATTGGACATCATCCATCATCACCTTGGAAACCTGGACTGCATTCACCCCTTTTTTCAACTGGACCTACTTCACTTCAGAATCTGGATGCTTCTTCAGAATAGAATTACCCCTTCAACCACAAAATTGTCCTTCAAGATCACATCATCCAATGGACTTTGGAGATGGACCATCATCTCTCCAAGCAGTTCACCTTCCTTGAAAATTAGAATCAGGTTGCTAGAACCTAGGTTCATCTCCTTTTAGTTTGCCTGGAGGATGGACAGGTCAGTAGACATGGGTCCTAAGAGGTTTTCTCCACCTGGGTTTTTTCCCCTCTCCTGTATGCTAGTGGTCATACTATCCATGAGTTGGAGGAAGTAATCATACTCTTTTAAACATTCACTGGTAATTCTTTTGGGGCTTTCTGTTCCCTACTCACTACCCAGTTTCCCTACCGAGGGTGGAAATAGAGTAAAGCCTAAAGTAAACTATGTTACACAAGCACTACTGACTCCATACTCTATTCACCAAAACATTGAATGGGAGGGCTAAAGCCCGAGGTTCAATAAACTTATAATAATAATAATAATAAACATTATTTCTTTTGCGCCTTTCAAAAACCAAGGAGCATTACAAAATAACATCATAGAAAAATCATAAAAACAAGTTAAAAACCAGGCTAAAATATACAACATTAATTAAAATCTGTATCGTCACTAAATGCCTTTGTCCATAAAAAGGATTTTAGGCCTTTTTTAAAACCCTCCACTGTTGTGCACTCTCTAATCCCACGAGGTAGAGAATTCCAGAGAGTTGGCATCACAAAACTAAAAGCGCGGGCACCAGAATATTTTAAAACTACTCTCGGAATCTCCAGCAACCCCTCGTTGGCTGAGCGGAACGATCGCATCGGAAGGTAAGGCACCAGAAGATCTTTCAGGTAATCAGGGCCCAAACTGTGTAGATCTTTATATGTCAGTAAACCAACTTTAAAGGTGATCTGCCACTGAACCGGTAGCCAGTGCAGATCCCGCAGCACCAGTGTAATATGGGAAAAACGTGAGGTCCCCATTAACAACTGGGCCGCTGAGTTCTGCACTAGCTGCAAGCGGCGGATATCAACCCCAGGAAGCCCAAAGTAGAGGGAGTTGCAGTAGTCCAAGCAGGAGGTCACAAAGGCATGGATCAAAGTAGGCAGGTCACTGGATGGAACAAGGTGCTTGATTCTAGCGATGTTCCTAAGATGGAAGAAGAATACCTTAACAACCACTGACACTTGCGCACACAATGTCAACTGATCGTCAAGGATCACCCCCAGATCTCACACCTGTTCAGAGACAGGGAGCTCCACATCCCCCAGGTGTAAACCTGAGGTTTGATTTGCCACCGGCCCCTCAATCCGGCGGCCAGGAACAACGACCATCACCTCCGTCTTCAACTTCAACCAGCTGGACCTCATCCAACCCTGGATCTCACTGAGATAGGTGTTAAACACTGAGAGTGCTCTATTCTGGTCAGGTGCAAAAGACAGATAGAGCTGGGTATCATCGGCATAACAATGATACTCCAGCCCATATCATCTTACAATGTCTCTGAGGGGAAGCATGTACACTGCAAACAACATGGGGGACAGCAAAGAGCCCTGAGGCACCCCACAGGACAGAGTGGTAGGATCAGAGGAAAATATCCCTGATACAACCCTCTGAGTTCTACCTGTGAGGAAGGAGGAAAACCATCTGTGTACCAAACCTGACAGCCCACAGATGGATCTCAGGTGCTCGAGCAGCACCCCATGGTCTACGGTGTCAAATGCTGCTGACAAAACCAAAAGGACCAAAATAGACCATTTTTTCTGGTCTCTCGCCATCAGGAGATCATTGAGTACCCAAACCAGCGCAGTCTCAGTGCTATGTCTCTTTCGAAAACCTGATTGAAGAGGATCATAGATGTTATGGATGGATAAATGGTTGTCCAACTGGGCTGCCACCACTTTCTCAATAACCTTCCCCACAAAGGGGAGGTTCGAGATAGGTCTGTAGTTGGCTAGGGTGTCTGAGTCCAAAGAAGCCTTGTTCAACACTGGTGTCACCACCACTTCTTTTAGGGATCAGGGATATTCACCAGAGTCTAAGGAGCACCAGACTATCCTAGCTAGAACCGGAATGATAACATCGCCACAGCCCATAATCAGGCCAGTGGGACCCAGGTCTAAACTACAGCTTGTGTTATGCAAGCCCTGGACAATCCTCATAAACATCATTGATATCCAGCCTTCCGAAGGAACTCCAGGTAAATGGGGTACTTGTAGCCATAGGCTGGACCACAGCAACTCCCATGGCGAGTGCTGTGCGAGTCTTGGCCCTGATGTCAGCCAGCTTATCTGCAAAGAATCGAGCAAGTTCCTCACATTGTATTTGTGAAAAGGCTTGATGAACCTTCAGACAGGTTGGGTTGCACAGCCTTTTCCACGGTTCGAAAGAGCTGGGCTGGTCGATTCTGTGCAGCAGCAATTTCTCTGGACAGGAATACTGCCTTCTTATGAGAAATTACTGACTGATACAGTTTGTAATGCTCTAAGAGTCTCAGATGGTCGGCATCTAAGCCAGATTTTTGCCAGCACCTCTCCAACCTGTGTCCTAGTCGCTGCTTCTCCCTCAATTCCTGATCACACCAAGGGGATCGAGGGTGAAGGGAGAGAGGGGCACACATGGGTGGGAGCAATTAAATCCAAAACAGCTGTAACAGCCTTGTTATAGGCTAGTACCAATTCTTCAGGAAGTTCTAATGTGTCAAGAACCGCAGTTAGGCCTTTGGGAGTAACATCCCATAAAGGGCGGAACTTGACCATCTCCACAGGAGTAGGCCTACACAGGGGGGTGCAGAAATTGAATCTCACGGTGTGATGGTCAGACCATCTGACAAGTTCCACCCCCACATCGGAAGCTTCCATCCCCAGCAGGAAGACCAGATCCAGTGAGTGGCCATGTTTATGAGTGGCAGAGATAACCACCTGTGTGAGGCCCCATGAACACATCAATTGGAGGAAGTGCTGACCAAATTGCGAGAGTTCATCGTTGATCCAGGCATTAAAATCACCCAGCACCATCAACCTGAGCGATTCAAATACCAACGTCAACGACGAAGTTCGCCACTTCCTTAAGGAATAGATTCTCATCACCAGGTGGACGAGAAACGAGTGCTATCATATAGCCCCCACCTGCCACTACAACACATTCAAAGGATCTGGTCTCCTCTACTGGAACACTAGTGAGATCCAATTCGGTCTTGAAACAGACCGCAACCCCCCTGCCCCTGCGATCCAATATCGGGCAGTGTATCACCGAATACCTGGCTCCTTCCACATTCCTCTTAAAGGCTAGCCTGTTTCAGCAGTCCCCTGTTTAGCACATTGTGAAACACCCACCATCCACCCCTGCCTCCTCCTTCTCCAGCACACTGTTCACCCTTGGTACTGGGCTTTCTATTCCCTACTCACTACCCAGTTTCCCTACCAAGATTGGGAATAGAGTAAAGCCAAAAGTAATCTATGTTACACAAGCACTACTGACTCCATACACTATTTCACAAAACATGAAGCATCTGATTCTGTTACTCTGTTTTTCTTTTTTGTTTACTTTTTAATACGTCTATTAATTTTTGTTTCCAAATTGAGAGAGCTGGGGTTCCTGCAGGGAGTTGTGGTGCAAGGACGTGTGGTAGTGTGAGGCAAACTATTTGCCTCAACCATGGAAACTTGTTCCCACCCAGAGCTCCCTTCCCTGAAAATGTTGTTTCCACTGGCATTGGAAGTGAGGTTCCAGAAGCATCAGCAGCATCAGCTGCTGCTTTGGATGTTAGTGGTGCCAGCCAAGCAGCACCGATGGCAAGAACTGACCCCCACCCCACAGCAGGCCAAGGGGCAACAACAGCAGCAGCAGGAACAACAGCAGAAGCTTGTCCCCCCCAACTTTAGAGCAGCCAAGTACATCTACCCCTCCCCCCACTGCCTGTGCCTGGTCCTCCATGTAGCTCAGCAGTGTGGCATTTTTTCACCACACTGCCAGCTGACCTGACTGTGATAAGATGGAATCTCTGTGGCATGATGGTGTGTCATGGTCGCAAGGATACCCACTCAGGTGGGCAGAGAACACACCTGACTGTTCACCACCATGCACAGTGGGAGGCCAAAGTGGTTGAACTAGCAGTAACCACTCCTGCAGTGGAAAGTGCAGTGCAAGAGGTGGCAGCATGGCATTAGTCTGCATGGCATCCATGGTGCAGCAGAAGGGAGAGTGTTGAACAAGTGGTGGCTCCTGCAGCTGCAGCTGAGCATGACTCTTCTGAAATTTCAGACACACAGGGTGATCTTGCCATTCTGTTGAGTGAGGCTGACCACCAAGATAACGCTGACGACACAATGCACCAGCAGTTGGACTGAATGGAGGGTCAGCAATTCATCATCATCATTATCATCAAATCTTTATTTATTCAGGCGAACATCATTGAGCAAGGCTTATTTACAAGATGGACCTGATAAGGTCAAGGTTCAATAGTTGATACACAACAGATACATCATACACTTATATAAGACAGTTATACATACAGGGGAAAATATCGTTTATAAACACAGTGATGTACAGTAAATTCACATGATAAAAAACGGTTACAGAAAAGTTAAGCTAATATTTACAGTATGTACAGTATATACATATCCCAGTGGGGGGCATGGCAGACACTCAACATAATGTAATACTAGGATGGTGAAGGTATTACTGGGTGCCATAAGATGGGGTGTCTGTCTGGAAGGAATATGCCAATATGGTTTGGAAGGAGATTTGTGAGATGACAATGCTAGCTCTAGTGGTAGCAATTGCATTTCTTTGAAGAAGATTGTACAATGCTGTTTAAAGGATGCAGATGGAATGATATTGGACAGTTTTAGGGATTTTGTAGGTGTTCCATGCTATAGCTAGAGAATAGCTGATTGCTGCCCTCCCTAGCCTGGTGTTGAATCTGGGCAATTTGAGCAGGATGATGTTGTTGCTTCTTAGGGCATAGGAGCTAGGAGAGGTCTGGGTGAAGCAGTCCAGGATATAGTTTGGAAGTTTTTTTGACAACGCTCTGTAAATCCATAGTGCTGCATTTCTGTTCCTTCTGAGGTGAAGGGAAACCCACCCAACTGCAGCATAAAGAGAGCAATGATGAGTATTAGATGGCAGATCTGTAATGAACCTTATTGCTCTATGATATAAGGTATCCAACTTGTGATGGTAGAAGATGGGGCAGTGACTATAAAGGAAGTCTCCATAGTCAACAACTGATAGAAAAATGGCCTGGACTAACCTCATCTTTGAGTCTCTGTTTAGGAAGGGTTTTAGTCTATAGAGAAGGCCAAGCCTTTAGCGAAGCTTTTTTAACAGTTCTTCTAAATGATGAATGAAGTCAAGTCTGTTGTCAATCCACACACTAGGTATTTGAAGTTTTCTACATACTCAGATTTTCTCCAAGTATAGTGCATAGCTGGGGGAGGATGATTGGAGAGGATGTGCTGGTGGAGCTTTGATTTGTGAACATCATTGCTTTAGTTTTCTTTGCATTTAACAGAAGCTTTTTCTCGAGTAGCTGATATTGTAGCAAGGAGAATTCTGTTTGTAGGATTTCACGAGCAGCTGAGGTGAAGGGTTGCTGACATACAGAACAGTGTCATCAGCAAAGAGGTGTACAAAGGAATTGGTAAGGGTTGAATCAATGTTATTTATATAAGTGGCAAGAAGGATAGGACCCAATTGCAAATCATTGCTTTGCTTCAAATTCTAATTGATCAGAACCAGGCTCAGCAGTCTTTCTGTTTTCTTTCTTAACATGTATTGTGTGTTCTGTCTTTATTTTTCCTCACTTCCCCCACAAAAAATATTAAAAACACACCCAAAAATAATTATAAAAGGAAAAGCAAAAAAAATTACTGTCTTGCGCTTTCCTTCTTTTCCTACAGTACTTAGTAATCTTTTTACATAAAGAAAAAGTATGTAATTTTTTTTTGCATTAATGTTTTTTTCCTATTGTACTGTGTTAAAGCAGCAGTGCAAAAATATGGTAACAATTTTGACATATACTGTTTTATTCATTTTTCAATTGTCTCTTATCTACTGACTTGTATGATACCCTTACTTCCACAATTAATTTAATTCTACATTATAAAATGGGCACTAATGAAAGGTCAAATGATGACTTGCCGTTGGACAGAAAGTGTCACCTGACCATTCATTAATGCTCCGGTAGACCAACAGTTGGCATGCTGATTGTAAAAATCATTTGATTTTTTACTTTTTTAGTTAGCTAGCCCGTTTTGTAAGTGCAATAATCCACTCCAGCCCATGGGTGTATCAGGGCATGAATGCACTTCCCAGTTGGTTGAAGTCACTAGGCCAAGCCCTCATGCCTCATAATGCACCTGTGGCATGCATTAATGCCCCAATACACCCATAGTAGTTATAGCACACTTACTTCCTATTTTTAAATCTGAAATAATACAAGTAGTGCTCCTTTTAATATTGTTCAGATCTGGTTTTCATCAGTACTGTTTACCCAGCTGTTTGTGAAAACCTGCTGCTCCATAAGGTCATGGTGGTGGACCACTGGCTGCTGGATTCCATGCTAGTTCATTTTAGTCACAATAAAAATTATTTTGAATAATAGATGTACAAATGCAGGTGGGAATACCGATGAAAACTGGCTACAAGCCAGATTAAAAGGAGCACTCTGTTTATTTTTTCAGATGTGAAGAAAAGGGGTACAGCAGCTTTAAATTGTGGAAAGAAGGGAATTATATAGACAAGACAGTAGATAAGTACCACTCAAAAATAGAATACAAAAGTATAGGTAAAAATTGTCACCTGATTATTGCACTGCTGCTGTACTTGTCATGCTGTATTACTTTTTTGATACTGTTGATTGTGTTAAGTTTCCATAGCACACCCACAACTACAATCAAAATATCTTAACATCACATACAATTACAAATTCCAGAAAGTGGAGCCTAGTGCACTCACCCCCCCCCAGTTATGGATAAAGGCAGTGGAGAAGCAGTAGAGGGAGGGATAAACGGGTGGAAGAATAGGGTCAGGGAAGGGAGGAAACAGGCTGAGGGGTGATCTTGAGAAACTGACTGATGATCACATTGTGTGTGGTTTATTCCAAGTTGTCCCTGTCTCCTCTAGCTGAATGAGTTTGGGATGTGGCAGTGGGCTGGCTTAGTGCATTGTGGTCATAATGAGAGCAATAGCAGCCCAAACTGAGCTAAAACATGCACGCACAAACACCGGGACAGCAGTGGGAAGGGTTTGTGCTTGGGAGCCTGAATGAGAGCAATAGGGGCCCAAATTGAAGTGAAAAAATATACACTGGGGGCAGTAGTGGGTTTGGCCACTGCCAGGGAGCCTTGCTTTCTATCCCTGGTGTCTAGTGGCATCCCCAACCCCCGATCACATCCCCATTTTGTTTTATATTATCCCTGGTGTCTAGTGGCACCCACCACACTCCAATCACCATCCCCATCATTGTTTGTCCCTCATGCATTGGTGGTTAGTGGCACCCACCCACCCCCATATTCTTTACATGCTGTAAATAAGAAAACCATCCTTCGACATCTTTTTAAGTTTTTAACCTGTAAAAGAAATGTCTGTCGCTGAACACACCCGCACCTCCACCTGACCTTCCATTGTGCAGCCACCTCCCCACACCCCCTCCACACCCCCATACACCCTCACTCACCTGAAGAGGTCCCAGGTTCAAGACCCACTCTCCTGATCAAAGACACATCTTGCTGCTGGATCCAGTGACTGCAATTTGAGAAACTAATGTAAATGTGGTCCAATATATTTCAATGTGGGTTTCAACTTTTATGCATAACTTTGACATTTTTCAAGATTTTCACATCAGATTTTCAACATAACCATTTGGGGACTCCATTTAATGAACACTAGAACTGTCACTGTACAACTCCTGCCAGAAAGGTGATTTCACAGCTGATTGGCAAAATCACCTTTCTGGCATGATTTATATAAAGACAGTCATACTGCTAATGAGGTGGGGTCATCAGAAGGGTATGTTGAAAATTTGGGGTAAAAATGATTAAAAATGGCAGAGTCATGAACATTTTTTTCAATTTTGCTATACACGCTCAAAATGCCTTTGGGTCATCAGCCCTAATACTCACCTCAGTCTCCTTTACAGAACACATCTCAATTTATTTACTTATGGAATGGGGTGAGCGTTAGGGCTGACAACCCCAAGGCACATCCCTGATGCCTGTTGGTGCATGGAGGGTGGGGTGGGGTGTTAGGATTGGAAACCCTAACATCACATTTCCCTACTTTGTCACTTTAACCCTAACTGATGCATTCACTGAGTTTTTGCATATATATATATATATATATATATATATATATATATATATATACATAGATATATATATATATATATATATAAATAGGGCACGGTAACGCCTATGTTAAACCCAACATTTTGCACATTAATAACTTTGCAACTGTTCTTCCGATTTGCATGGAAGTTTGCATGTGTTGTCTAGTATGATAAATCTCTGGATCTAGAAAGTTTTGTTCCAGTCAGATGTGTGGTTGCATAGCTGCTGAGTACCAAACAATTGTGAAATTTACCATTTTGGGGGCAAATTCTTAGCTTACCCCTAATTCCAAAACACTTTGGGGGTGTGGTCTGAAATTGTTAGTGTATATGGGGGCTGTGTCACTTATGTGCATTTCGAAGGTATGGTGAAAAATATTAATCTGTTCCAAAGATACTAAAGTTTAAAGTTTCACATTATAGTCTATGAGAATAATTAGATGTGCTGTGTGAAATCACATTTTTCTTTCATGAAAGCACCTTTTAGTGCCACATATGGATTCAGTAGTGTCATGCTGCCGTCATCTTGTTTTCAGTTAGTGATGGAGAAAAAACATTATAATTAATCAAATAATGCCCCATGGTAAATACCAATAGTTCTGTTTCCCTAATCGGGGCCCGAGGAACACAATCCAGGCTTTAGATTTTAAAAATTATTATTGGAAATATGTTTTTTACAATTTGTCTGTTGGAAGTGTTGCAATTTGTGAAAGTACATTTGCCAAACTTTTGCAAATTGCAAAAGTGTCTCAAATATACTTTTGCTATTTTGCTAAAGCTTTCGCAAAAACTTTTGAAAAATTTGTGAAACGTTCAGAAATTTGCAAAACTACCAAAGAAAAAATCCTGTTTCTTTGCCACTTTTGGGCTGAAATTTGCAGGGTAGACAAGGCTTGCCCTTCAGATGAGCCTTTTGCTAGTTTGGTAATAAAATTTACATTGTTTCCATAGTTTTAGCATTCTGAAGTTTAGAAATTTCCCATTGGATAACACTTTGACAGCCGTGGTACCTTTCGGCATCTATATCTTGAAAACAGTTTGAGATACGGATTTTTCTGTAAATGCAGCTTAGTACTCCTTTCGGTGTACTAGGCTCACATGCAGGTTGCCAGGCCATGCTCACAACTGTGAAGGAATCTTTTTCAGTGTTTCTATGGTTACTGAGATGTTGCACCATTTCATCACAAGGGTTACTTGGAATATCTCTATGCCTGTGCTGTGTCTCTATACTTATGGGTAGATGGGAGTACAGGGCCAGGAGGACACTGCCCTCTCAAATATGGATACCATTATGCAGTAATACGAGTACAGGACCCTTTATTATGTAGTTGTGGGAGTGCAGGACCCAGAGCGCCATGCATTCCCACAGGGAGATGAGAGTTCATTACAATGTCTACACTCATGGATAGATGGGAGCACAGGGCCCTCCGAGCCCTGCTTTACCACAAATGAATGAATACAATAATGGAGTAATGGGAGCATGATGGTTAATTACAATGTCTCTACAGTTATGATTACTGCACACCAACATGAAAAAATCAGAGACAATTGAAATATGTATGCATGGGAAGGGCCCTGTGCTCCCACTACATGCTGCATACTGATAGGAGCACTAGGCCTCCCACAACCACATACTGGTAAGAATACACTTTCTCAAGAAAAAGGGAAATTCATTGCAAAAAAACTCCATTAATGCATCACTTAGGGTTGATATTACAGCCACAGAAGTATGGAAATTTGATGTTAGCATTACCAACCCTACCACCCCACCTCTCTCCCTCATCCTCCACACACCAGAAGGTGTCAGGGTGTGCCTTAGGGTCATCGGGCCTAACTCTAACCCCATTCTCCTATACTGCATCATATCAACTTCCTCAGACATGGAATCAGGTGAGAGTTAGGCCCCATGACACCAAGGCACACCCCAAAAACAACCCCTGCTCAACCCTAACTATAGTGGTGCTAACATGCCACTATAATTAAATGAAAAAAAAACCTATGTTAATGCAGATCAGGGTAGCTACCACACACATCTCAAAGTCTCAGAGATTGGGAATGTGCTATTATGATTTTCAACCAAATGCCCACAAAGTTTGGAAATGTGCTATTTGGGTAGTCAACCCTAACTCCCACCCACTCTGCCTCCATACCACTTGTTACCCAAGACCAACCTACAGGTATGAGGGCCATGCACCAATGGTGTGGTGCCTCATACTGGGATAACATATTCAAAATATGTAATTAACAACCCCAGTCCCCACCCAATCCCCTACCTTTGTAACCCATAGTCAAGATACACATCCAGCTTCATGCTACAGCTACACTGGTTCATGAGAGCCACTTTTGGTCCAAAGCTAAGTTGCAGTAACCACACCATTGTATGCTGACTGTGTATGGCCCTTCAAACCCTGTATATAGTATTACTACATTTAACAGAAGCATTTTGTTTCGCATATTACCTAGTAGAATATCTACTATCCACTTGTACTTTGTTTCATACAGCTTCAACAAGACACTGTAACATAGCATACATGTCTCAGACAAGTAACATGCTTTGAGTACTTCCAAGTATGTGTCCTAAAGAAAGTAAGTTACAAGTGCGCAATAAGTATAATGCTATACTTAAAAATCTGTTGACAAGTCTACTGCTATTGAGTGTACAATATTATTTGAAAAACAAGTCACATCATAAATGGATGTAAAACTCCTTAGATGTGTTCCACAAGTATTCCAATTATAGAACAAAAAAATGAGTAGGATGTATTTTAAACATCAGACCAGTATGGTATGACTCCAGACATGTTGCTATGCCTTGGGTCTCAAGAATAGGGACTGGGATAGGGATTATGGCTGCTATTTGTAAATATTGACTATGTTAGCCATGTATTAGGTATCACAGTATTACAAAGCATCATGGGCTGCATATGCAAATCACCACAGAATGTTATGCTGGTTCAACTTTAAGCAGAATTGCATGGTGCTGAAAGGCCTCTCACACAGTTTGCAAAGGGTGCTAACAGATGACATAGACACGTGTTTCATCCTACCAGGACTCATCAGTATTCCTCATCTGTTTGACACCCCAGTGGAATGAACCAGCTACCCTAAGACAGTCTGTCTTGGTAATGTTGTGGTGAACCCATTAAAATAAAAAAATATTTAAAAGACAAAGAACCTCTGTGTGCAAACACAGAGGCAAGAGTTACCACAAAGGGCATTTGGCTGGGAAGCCAAGTTTCAAGAAAATACAAAATCACACATGCCCACATAATGCAAAGCATCATTAGCTGCATATGCAAATTATGTCATCTGTTAGCACCCTTTGCAAGCTGTGTGAGAGGCCTTTTGGCACCATGCAATTCTGCTTAAAGTTGAACCAGCATAACATTCTGTGGTGATTTGCATTTGCAGCCCATGATGCTTTGCATTGTGTGGGCATGTGTGATTTTGTATTTTCTTGAAACTTGGCTTCCCAGCCAAATGCTCTTTGGGGTAACCCTTGCCTCAGTGTTTGTGCACAGAGGTTCTTTGTCTAATCACAGTATTGCTGCATGACCCCTTTACTGTAGCTTGATCTTGTGTAAAAAGGGTAAGGGGAAGGGAATGGGAGCTAGGCTTAACAATCCTAATACTACATTTCCAGATATTGTGAGCATTGGATAGAAAACTAGAAAACTGTAATAGCACATCCCCAAACATAGATGCTTTGTGTTTTTGTATGGTAGAAACCCTAATCTGTGTAAACATATTTTTTTTGCAGTTAAGTTCCTTAGTTTTGAGACTGTAAAGAAGTAACTTAGTTTGTGTAGAGCCCTTGAGTCCCTGTGCAAAAAGGAGGGACTCCTACTGTAACTTTATTTGTGCCTCCGGCCTTTCTTTTCACAGGGCAAGATAAAAAGGAACTTTGGTTCCTGTGCACGAGTCCTAACTGTCTTATCTGCGGCCCGCAGTGTGTGAGAACAGCAGAACTCATCGTCTTGTTATCTGGTGCCTTCAAGGACAGGCACAAGGACATTAGTGATAATTGAGGGAACTTGGAGTCTGAAGGCCATTTAGTATAGATCACAATTAATTCTGATGATAGTGTAAAGGATAACAGGTAGGGAGTGATGATCCTAAGGGGCTACCCTCAAGGGAACTCCCTATGGCCTTGTAATGCACAGAAGATTTCAACAAAACTGGTGTTTTCACTTTGCCGGGACATTTTGATCCCATCTGTGACAAAGAGATGCTGTCGGCTGTGCTGAAGATGGTGAGATATCTGTTGCCAAAGACTCAGCTGCTGGAACTGCTGAAACAGGTAGGAAATGAGCCTACTATTTGTATGGGGAATCCCAAGCTGGTATGAATACTGGAGTTATTACCTCTGTCAGAGGGCCTGAAAAGATTCCCAGCCACTGCTTGAGGGCAGGCTGTGATAGAGGCTGGTACGCTGATGCCCAGAATACTGTCCAGTGAGAGTAAAGACCTAGTTAATATGAGGTGTCCAGAGCCAGTGTGGACGTTAGTTAGGAATGCCATAGTTAATGTCCTACAATGGTTTTTCCTTCTATACACCAGCTAAACTGACACTGCAGTTTCATGGTAGCAAATGAAAAATGAGAGAACCCAATGTGTATACAGATACTGTATTTCCAGATGTTTCACAACATTTCAAAAGGATCTACGATGCCAGAGCGACAAAAATTTTGTCAAGCAACATTACAGCGAAACCTTTATTTTGACTGCATTTGCAGCTGGCGTAAAGGTGGTCACTGCCTCCCATGTTTTCTTTGGTGTGCTTCGCCCCAAACCCCCAAGCATGGGGCTGTGCCCCCAGCACCCTCCCCATTAAACTAATCAATTCTGAGTTAACGCTGATTAGGGGAGGGGGTGCAAGAAGCTCAGAAAACAGTGCCGAGGTCCAGCACTGACACTACAGTGGCCTGGCACTGTTGTTGCTGTAGTATTGGCCGCTGTTGATTTGTCGCTGTGGGGGGTATATACCATTTCTAAAGAGTTTCTCTCTCCTGCCCCCACTGTGGAACTGCAGAAAGCAGGATGTTTCCCTAGGAATATCACATAAATTTCAGAAACTATCTGACCATGCCTTTGGCTGTGACTGTAGCAAGGTGGGAAGGCTGGTAAATTCATAAGACAGAATAGGAAAGGTTCTGTCCTGAGGTAGAACCTCATGTACAGATAAATTGCAAGAAGTAAGAGGAGTCAAGGGACTCATGTAAGAGATATGTAAAGGGTAAACCTTTTTAAGCTACCCTATGGTTTTGCCTTATGTCCAGGATCCGAATAGAGCCTGTCTTGTAGTATTGACAAGGACAGATATTTTTGTGGCTGTGTTCCCATGGGTGTAATTGACAACAAATTCATGTAATAGATTGATTTATTTCTGATATGACAAAAAGGGCACCTAGCAAAACTGAACAAGGAGTGAATGGAAATGAACTGGTGAGCAGTTGTCACCTACAGTAGATAGCTACGGTACCCCTGGAGCAATGCACACCCATTATCTCTGCCTGATGCCAAAAGAGTGTTATCATATGGTATCAGCCCCCAACTGAGAGAACAAGGACAACAACCACAGCAGTAAGAGAATCATAGACTGTGTGTTATCTAGTAAGGGAAGTGAGGGGAACAAGGATAGAGACAGAGTGAAAAAGGAGGGTTACAGTTACAGATCAGATATGCAGCAAAGTTTTACTATGCCCTTGAAGTTAACGCGTAGTGCATAACTTCAAATCCACATATAATTCTGCAAAGTTTTCATTAAAAGGTCGAAATTCGCCTATAATGGAATTCGCGTTAACTTCAGGTTACATTTTGAGAAAGCAAAGTTTGTGAGAAACAGCTCACAGATTGCATGTCTGACTGTCTGCAGGTCACATGATGCAGGGAGGAAGTGAATCAGGCTTAACTTTGACTTATTTGCTAGAAGAGGAGTTGTGTGGAGCTGACTGTTGAGAGTGTCTGTATGTGGAGCAGTAGTAGTTTTGAGATAAGTTTAGTGCTTTTGATTTTTTTTCCATCATCCTGACTTTATAATAAACCTCTTTTATCCTAGTGCCCTTTTCGATTTTATGTGATGGCTAAAGCCCGAGGTTCAATGTGGGAGAATAGCTCCTCCCACAGTCCACTTAAAGGACAGCCTCCTTCAGAAGTCACCTGCTTAGTGTATTGTGAAATGTCCCCTTTGCATGTGCTGGGCTTCTGCATGACTCGAGGGCTGTACCTCCTCCCCTTTCTGCTTCCTCCTGTACTGCCTGTCTCTCACCCTCTGCCATCACATCCTTTCTCCATCCCCTCACTTGCAGCTTTCCCTTCCTCTTCCATTCCATCTACCCACCTACCACTTTGTCCTCTTGCTCCCGTTCCTTTTTATCTGCTCCCCCTTCCCTGCCCGTGCATTCCATCTGTGGAGCTCTCACTCATGCTGTGCTCCTGCTGGTTGTGCCAGTGTCCCAATTCTTATTGGGTGGTTGCTTGGCTTCCCCTGGCCATGTGGCCATTGTGATGTCCCTGGTCATTCTCCCATGCAGCTCCACCTCTGGCCACGACACTCAGCTTCACGCCAGGATCCTTCCTTGCTTGGGTGAGTTATTTATGCTTTATTTCAGTACTCAGGTCCTACTTCTCTAGTTGAGTGAATGAAGAAACTGGTTGTGCCCACGGTGGCCAGAAAGTGTGTGAACCACACACTCTGTTTAGTTACACCATGAAGTACAGGAACAAGGTTTTCAACAGGGTCATGGACAGACAGATGTTTGTTGCACATGCATCATTGCCTGTTTTCGCCTGAGCAGCCATGCTGCTATTTTTACCCTGCTTGTTCATTTGGAACGACAATCATCATTTATATTACTTTCTGATGCAGATATGGGTGGCATAATGTGTTTTTCTACATTGCATCCCTGCTGCTCAGAAGAAGCCAGAAGGGGAAGGAAGCATATTCAATTCAGTGCTTTACAGTAACTGGTAATTGCTATTTTTCTTTTAAACTTAGATTGTGGGCTTTTAGTGACACTGTACTTTCTTTGTTGTCTTTACTTAGAATTGTTTTTGGGCTGTTGAAAATTTAAAACGTAGTGGTGGTGTATTTCTTTGCTGTCTTTAATTGCTGCAAATGTTCGCCCCCTCCCTCCCCTTCCCCAACTCTTAATTATATGCCCTGTTAAATCTGATTGACAGGAGCTAAACACAGGGTATAGTAAGGGGTGTGGAGTAGGAGGGGCATAAGGGTGAAGAAGCCCACCCTCAGCACGACAAGTGTTTTGATTCATTTATTTATTTCTTGGTTTATTTTCTTTTTATTAAAAGAAAAGTATCTGAGGATCAGTGGCAGGATTTTTTGGACAGTAAATTAATAAAAAGGGAACTAGGAGAGCTTCAGTAGCAGTCAAGTAGTGGAATAGCAGTATAATTGCAGTATAATGTGGGGAGTGGTGCAATGCAGTGGCTGTGGGGCAGCCATATTCAGGCAGACCTTCTGGACACTGAGGTGCTGCCCTGTCTGCATGCATTTCTCTGGACTGTGGGATTAGGTAGCCAGACTCAGAGTGGAAGTAAACTGGGTCAGGAGTACCATCACCCCTATCCAGAGACCACCCTGTCCAATGCAACTGCCTCAAAGGATGCCGATAACGAGGAGCACTTGGATGACAGTGGGCTCAGGGAGGATTAGAGTGGTCAGGCAGAGGCACATCTCAGATCCTATTACACTCAAGAACTCATATGCCACACTGGCAAAAGGGGACAACCAAATAAAGGTACCCAGAGAAGTGGAAGGAAAGGATGTGGAGGTTAGCCAAGGAGGTGACCTCAGCGGGGAAAGCAGTGGACCCCAGAAGAGGAGGAAGCAAATCCTGGTGGGGGACTCCATCATAAGAGGGATCCAGCTAGGAGCACAGGAGAGGAAGGACAGGGAGGTGAGGTGCCTACCAGGTGCCACGGCATGGAGGGATGGAAGGAAGATCCTGGGGATCACTGGGAAGGCAAGACGGGAGGATGAGCTAGATGTCATTATCCACCTAGGTACTAATGACCTGGCAAATGGGGAGCCAAAGGAAGTTCAGGAAGAGTTTAGGAAATTGGGAGGGGTCTCAAGCGAGTAGCTACTTCTGTCACTTTCTCAGAAGTACTACCTGTGAGAGGCAAGGGAGAGCATAGGGGTGCATGCACCAGGAATATAAAGGCTGCCTTCTACACAGCGGCAGCGTCAAAGTGGCAGCAGCTAAGTGGGACGGCAAAGTGAAGAGAGGAGTCTGACCAGAGTCAGACCGGGGACGGACTGGGCTACTAGAGTTTGTAATATCTTGCTTAGAGTTAATCATTTCTTTTGGGTTTGTACCTATAGATTAGTTATGATTAACAGAGGGATATTGTTGTGTGTAGCCTATACACTTTGTGTTTTGTGTACTGATGGGTTATTTTGTTCTATGTGTGTTAATAATGACTTTAGAACGTATGAAAATAATCAGATTCTGGAGTTCCAGACTCAACTGTTTATTCCTAATTATAGTCATTTATTTGGTGTAAAGGTTAAATACATGTGTTATAATTTGGGTTACAGTGTTAGGAAATATAAGACACGGAAATGTGTTCTGCCTGTTTGCATAAGAACCTGGTTACATTGCTTTCTCTTGCTAATTCGATCTGGCAATGTTGAAAGCAACCCTGGTCCTTTAGCAAACGATATGGCAGATAGTGATTTTTTTGCAGCATTCATATGGCCTCAAAATTATGCATTTTAATGTATTAAGCTTAACATCTAAATTTCATGAGGTGGAGTCATGGATTAGTTTATATAATCCGGATGTTCTGGCACTGAGTGAAACCTGGTTAACCTTACCTGTTCTTGATACTGAACTTTGTATACCTGCTTATAAACTTTTTAGAAAGGATCGTGTCACTGGTAGAGGGGTGGGTTTTGTTTTATGTTAAGGAATATTTAATGGTAAATGAGACCACTATATTTAACAGTAATTTGGAATATTGTGAACATATTACTATTCAGTTATTGTTGGGATTTGTCAAAAATTAACTATTTGTTGTGTATATCTTCCACCTAATGGTAGCAAATCAGGCTTACAAGAACTTGTAAATGCTTTGAATACTGGGGTTTCTACAGAGTTAATACTACTGGGGATTTTAATTTAAATTGATGGGTTCAGATATAACAAAGTTAAATACGGTCTTGTCTCAGTCTGGTTTACAACAAATTATTACTTTGCCCACTGACACAATAATAGATCAGGAAATCACACATTGCTGGACTGGATATTAACAAATAGACCTATTAATATGATAAAATGTGGTTTGACCTCTGATTCGAATATGATCATCATCCAGTCTTCTGTATTTGGAAACATGGGGGACTGAAGAAGTCTAAGCCAATTATAAGGATTTCGAGATCTTTTTCTAAATTTGATGTACATTCTTTTTGTACAGAGTTGGGTAAAATAGATTGGTCTTTTTGTATTCTATCCCTGATGTGGATTCTGCATTGCATTTTTTCATTACTGAGTTTACACATGTTTTGGACCAGTTAGCTCCCCTTGTTAAAAGAAGGGTCCGAGGGAAAACCTATGAGTGGTTAACACCTCCTTTGATTAAACTTATGAGACAATGAGACAAGGCCTGGAAAACGTATAAAATGAACCATTCTGCTTCTGGTTATCATGCGTATAGGACTTTAAGGAACCAATGTAAGGCTAAGATAAGGAAGGCTAAAACAGACTATATTCGTCATAAACAATGTGAAGGGTTATCTAACGCTACTACTTTTTGGAAAACTATTAACAATTTCATAAGGCCTAATGTTTGTCAACCAGGTTCAATGAGGTTGAACGGTGACCTGTTGTCTTGTCCACTGAAGATAGCTAACGAGTTTAATTTGAAATTTACTGCATTGCCTGATTCCTTTAGTGACCAGTCCAAGGTGAACTACTTGGGATTGACTGAAGATTTTACAGTTAATCCTAAACTGTACTTAAGGACTACTAATTCAAGGAGGTAGAGAAGTTGTTGTTTTGTATTAAGAGGGACAGTTCAGCTGGTTCTGATGGCTTATGTCCTAGTTTATTGGCGGATGCTGCCTCAGTTATAGCACTTCCAGTTAGTATTATTTTCAACTTGTCTTTTGTTACAGGTACTATACCTAATATATGGAAACATACTTTGGTCACTCCTATATTTAAATCTGGTTCACAACATGAGTTTTGTAACTACAGACCTATTTCTATCTTGTCTGCTTTAGCTAAAGTTCAGGAAAGAATAGTTTATAATCAGTTGATTGGGTATGTGGATGGCTTTGGATTATTGTCTCAGAACCAACATGGTTTTAGAAAGGAAGGAGTACTGAGACTGCCTTGGTCGAGTTCACTGAACGTACTTAATGGCATGGATAAAGGGTGTCTGACGGTGCCGTGTTCGTGGACTTGACCAAGGCATTCTACTCAGTTGATCACCAATTGTTGATTTCTAGACTTGAGTCATTGGGAGTTGGAGAGTCTTTCTTGGACTGGCCGAGGGATTATTTAACAAATAGGTTTCAAAGGGTTAAATATAGGGGTGCTGTATCAGACTCTGTAATGGTTAAGTGTGGGGTTCCACAAGGTTCTATCTTGGGGCCACTTTTGTTTTCTTTGTTTTTTGATCAACTAGTAAGTGTGATTAATAATGCTTCCCTAACACTTTACGCTGACAATGCAGTAATTTATACGCAGGGTTTGTCAGTTGGAGATCTAGGTATTTCTTTAACAGAGGAAATGTGCAATTTTCAGTCTTCACTTATGGCCTGTAAATTACTCTTAAACAAAACTAAGACAAAGGTGATGGTTTTTGCTACCCCACCTAGACTGAGATCTGAGGTTGGTACTTTGGAAGTTAAATCTCTTGATGGATTACTGTTTGACTATGTTGATACATTTCAATATCTTGGGGTATTACTAGATTCTCATCTAAGTTATGAATCTCATTTTTTGAGGGTTACCTCAAGAATACATTGTAGATTAGGTTCTTTGTACAGAATCCGTTCATTTCTTATTCCTGAGTCTAGGCTGGTTATTTCAAATTGCTTACTTTCCTATTGTGAACTATGCAGCTATGATTACTGACACTGTTTCATACAGTGATTTCAAAGAAATCCACTTTACTTCACTTGATAGCCAAGTTTGCTTTAAATTGTTCTAAGTCATCTCATCATTGTGTGATTTTGAAAGAAATGGGCTGGTTACCGGTTTCATTAAATTTCCAATACTGTGTGGCCAAGTTCATATATAAAGTTATGGACTCTGGAATTCCACATAGTATTTCAAAGTTTTTGAGACCATATATTGATGGTCATTATTCTAGACATAGGTCAGACAGTAGGTTTCTTGAGATTCCTTTATGAAATCTAAAAGTGGACAAAGATCCTTTGCTTATATTGTTCCATTTATTTGGAATGAAATTCCACAAGATATTAGGTGGTTGTGTTCTGTCAAAAGTTTGCCGATGCATTAAGGATGTATTTTGAATCTCAATTTAATTGTAACTGTTTTTATGAATTTTTTATGAATTTTATACTTAACAAAGACATTTTTGTCTGCAATTTTCTGCATTGTATATGTATGTTTGATTATGTATTGTCTGTATGCAATATATGTGGGTCGCACCTGTAAAAGGAACTTGTTTCCAGTGTGCTTACCCATTAAGCGAATAAACAAACAAACAAACAAACAACTTTAACTCATGGTTGAAGAACTGGTGCTGTGAGGAAGGGTTTGGGATTCATTGGTGACTGGGGACCCACCTGGAGGGATGGAGGTTTGTTCAAGCCTGATGGCCTGCATCCATCCTGTAGGGGAATCCAAGCACTCAATGATAGGTTTAAATGCTACATTGACAAGCATTTAAACTAGCAAAGGGGGTGGCAGGCCAGCAAGGAGAGTACCTACTTGCTCACCCCCCACAGCTAGCAGTGGAACCAGTGAACCAGAGGAGTGGCTATCTCTACAAAGCAGTGTGCAAAAGATGGAGATTAGCACCCAAGAGGTGGATAGGCAGAAAAGGGGGCAAAATTCAGCAGAAGGGCAGACAGCAAAGAGAACCAGGGATAAAGGACAACCAAGGAAGGGGCTGGAGTAGAACAGCAAAACAGTCTAGGGAGGTCAAATCATGGAAAGCCATGTGTGCAAATGCCAGGAGCCTTAGCAACAAGATGGAAGATCTGGAGGCTGTCATGGTGCAGTCAGACCTGGACATTGTGGCCATCACTAAAACCTGGTGTAATGATAACCACGACTGGGAGATGGCCATACCTGGCTACAACATATTCAGAAGAGACAGGGCAGGCAGGAAGGAAGAGGAGTGGCACTGTATGTGAAAAATGACATAAGGGCCACAGAGATCCAGGAGGAACAAAATGAGGGAGAGATACTGTGGGTTAAGCTGGAAAGGAAAATGGAGCCAGCCATCCGCATAGGTGTGGCCTATAGACCACCAGCCCAGGAGGAAGAAACAGGTAGGGAGCTGATGCTAGCCATCCAAAGGATGGCAGACAAGGGTGAGGTAGTACTGGTTGGAGACTTCAATATTCCAGACTTGGACTGGAGCATCCCAGCAGCAGCATCAACTAGGAACAGATTTATCCTGGAGTCCCTTCAGGGTGCCTTCCTCAAGCAACTGGTCATGGAACCAACTCAACAGAAGGCAATACTGGATCTTGTGCTCACAAACAGGGACAGTGTGATGGGGGTAACAGTGGGGGAGCACCTGGGGAATAGTGACCACCAGTCATTGTGGTTTGAAATCACAGAAAGAGCAGAACCAAACCACACAAAAACACGATCCTGGATTTTAGGGGCAGACTTTGGGAAAATGGGGAGATACCTGAAAGAGGCATTAAGGGAATGGGGCAGGAATCAGGGGTTGAGGAACAGTGGGGTATTTAAATGGGATTACAAGAGCAACAGAATTATGCATTAAGCAGGTTAGCAAGAGGAGAAGGAAGAGGAGACCATTATGGTTTTCCAAAGAGGTAGCAAAGAAAGTGAAGCCAAAAATATTGCATCCAGGCAATACAAAAGACACAGGCAGAAGGGATAGGGAGAAATACCAGGAGAAGCAAAGGAGGCAGGGAGGTCAGTAAGGGAAGCCAAAGCTCAGACAGAAGAACACATTGCAAAATCAGTGGGTAGAGGGACAAAACCTTTTGCAGGTACATAAGGGAAAAAAGAAAGGCAAAGGGAGGGATAGTGAGACTGAAGGGGGAGGATGGGGCCACGTGGAGGATGACAACAGTAAAGCTGACATATTGAACAGGTATTTCTGCTCAGTCTTTACTGAGGAAGAGGAGGGTAATGGGTCTGAAGGGAGTACAAGGGGTGAGAATGGTGCAGAAATGGACACAAGTCCCTTTACACGAGAAAGGGTCCTGAAGGAACAGGAAGTAGTAAGAGTTGATAAAGCAATGGGGCCAGATGGGGTGCACCCTATGGTCCTTAAAGAACTAAGAGAGGTGGTGGCTGAACCTCTGGCTATCCTGTTTAGCCGATCACTGGAAACAGGGGAGGTACCCAAAGACTGGAGGATAGCAGATGTAGTCCCCTTATACAAAAGTGGGAACAAAGAGGAAGCGGGAACTACAGACCAGTCAGCCTCACCTCGGTAGTGGGGAAGATCATGGAAGCACTACTGAAGGAGAGATTGGTGGAACATCTGGTTGTCAATGGACTACAGGACCCAAGGCAGCATGGTTTCACCAGGGGGAGGTCATGTCAGATCAACCTCATTGAATTTTTTGACTGGGTGACTAGGGAGGTGGATCAGGGGAGGGCAGAGGACATGGCCTATCTGGACTTCAGCAAGGCCTTTGACACTGTGCCACATATAAGACTATTACACAAGCTGGGGAATATGGGTGTGGGCAGGACAGTAATGTGGTGGGTAGGTAACTGGCTGGGCGGCAGGACACAGAGGGTGGTGGTAAATGGCTGTCACTCCACAGAGGGAAGAGTGACCAGTGGGCTAACACAGGGATCAGTGCTGGGACTGGTCCTATTCAACATCTTCATCAGTGACATTGAGCAGGACCTAGAAGGCAGAATTTCACTCTTCGCTGATGACACAAAGCTCTGTAACAGAGTAGACAGAATGAGAAGGGACCTGCAGAAACTTGAAGAATGGTCAGCGGTTTGGCAGTTGAAATTCAATGCAAAGAAGTGCAAGATAATGCATATGGGGCACAAAAACCCTGGCACAATATATCAGCTGGGGGGTGAGGATATAGCATGCACCAAGCAGGAAAGGGATCTTGGGGTTGTCATCTCTGATGACCTCAAGGTAGGGAAACAGTGTGACAAGGCATCAGGTAAAGCAAATAGGATGCTGGGATGCATAGGCAGGGGCATCACCAGCAGGAAAAGGGAGGTCATAATTCCACTATTCCACTATACAAGACACTAGTGAGGCCCCACCTGGAGTACAGTGTACAGTTCTGGAGACCTTACCTACGTAAGGACATAGACAGGGTAGAGAAGGTTCAGAGGAGGGCAACAAAGATGGTGCATGGATTGCATCACAAGTCCTATGAGGACAGGTTGAAGGAACTGAACATGTACTCCCTGGAGGAGAGGGAGGAAGAGGGTGCAGGAATACACTATTTTTAAGTGAAAAAGATGTTCCAGGACTAGAGGGCATGAGATGAAGTTGGAGGGAGGATGATTCAGAGGAAACACGAGGAAGAATTTCTTCACAGAACGGGTGATGGACAAGTGGAACAACCTGCCAGAGGAAGTGGTGGGGGCTGAAACAATCAAGGGATTTAAGAATGCATGGGATAGACATAAAGGAATTCTGGAGGTCAGGGGTAAGGGGCAACAGACTTCTAGGAAAACATAAACTGAACTTACAAGCTCAAATGGGCAGACTGGGTGGGCCATAGGCCCTTATCTGCCGACACTGTCTATATATCTATGTATCTATGCCCCTCTGCTCTATCTCGTCTGGCTGGGTGAGCACTCTGCTTAAACACCTGCAGTTCTCCTCCCGGCCCTTGCATTACTGTGATGGCTGTTGCCTACCATACCCCCTTGATATACTGAACTTTTGATATACTGCATACTTTTGCTGTTCCTACAACCTGTGCAGACCTACCCATCTGGGTCAAGATGGCCTGATGGTTTGGGATCCTGACCCATTTCAGGAAACCCAGATTTGCATCCCTCTACAGCTTCTGGCAGTTGCAAACATTATGGCTCTTTTATATTCTGATTCTGCAACACCATTTGAGCTCCACATTTGTTTTGTATGGTGCATATCCTTCTTGCTTCACAGCCTACGTTTCTTCCCCATGACTGCTGACTGCTTTTGCATGCTCTACCATTACCATCTTATTTTTTGCACATATCACAGCTGGATGTGGGAGCAGGCTGCTGTTTCCCCTTCTCTTTTTAACGTACAATGCTTAGGGGCCAACCTTCCTGTCCCCCCCTCCTCCTATCATCCTCCCTATCTTCCTGCCCCCCTTCCCTGCTGCTCAGTCCCCCACCCCTTCCCACATTCCTCCCTCATCCCTTGCTCCCCTGGTTTTCCTTTTGGGCCTTTCACTCCTCACACAGCATTCTATCTTCATTTCACCCCTTCTCCAGTCCTGACCTATTCTACCTGTACCCCAAGTCTGGCGACTGCTCCCTTACCATTGCTACTGGCACTTCTACACTGCTCACTTCGAGATTCATGTTCCTTATTCTACCCCTGGTGCACCTCAACTACCAGCTTGCCGGTTACTCACAGTGTTTCCACCTGCTTCTTCTTCCAGGCCCCTTGTGCTGCTCCCTAGGCTCTGTATTATAGGCTCTCCTCATGTATTCATTCATCAGATATTATCCATTCTGTGTAACTACAGCATTGTTTGCTTTCCATTCCCCAATTGCCATGGCTTCTCCTTCCCTAAGTCCTGCCTGTCCCAGAGCTTTTTTGAGGGGTTCCTACTCTCCTAAATTCCTGTTTGATCAAGCAGTTACTCTGCTTGTGACGCCCCTGTTTTATTCCACAGCGGAGACTGGGGTGTCCAGTGGAGCATCATAGATCAGATCAGTGGGAACCTGCTTTCAGCAGACATTGGGATCTACCCTGCCTTCCTGCCTACGTGGCTTCCACTACCCATGCTTGGATCATTAACCTAATAGCCTCCTCAGCTTCAGTCATGTGTTGCATTCCATCTCCATAAGCTTGCTCTTCCCTGGCTTACTCTGGCTCCACCCTACTGGCATTTCTGACACCTTCCTCCTCCCATTTTTTACTCTACTTGCTGCCTTCACCTCTGTACTACCTACCTGTTTACCTACAGTATCTATGACTACACAGCCAGCTGCCCTTTCCTTGCTCAGCCCATACCAGCAGTTTTTCAAGACTCCATCCCTAACTCATACCGTCTGAGGCACTGAGTGAAGGTTGGCTTGCCCTGTCTACCAGGGATGGGATCCCAGTACACTCACTACCTTTTACTACTTACAGTACAATCCTGACATCCTCCGTCCCTAACTCTACCTTGCAGCATCGAGTGAAGGTGAGCATGCCCGGCTATCAGGGATGGATCCATGTCTGCAATCTCCGATGTCATATTTATGCATTTTCTACTTACTGGTTGCTGCTTCCCTTCAGGAATGGAACGTCTTTACCCCATCTGCCTTCAACATCCTACCTCTGCCTGGCAGCCTCGAGTCAAGGTTGTCTCACCTGGACTACCAGGAATGGGAGTTCAAGTCGACATTTGACTGTCTTAACCTTATACACTCTCTATCTGATAACTAGTTGCCACTTCCCTTCAGGAACGGGACCATTATACACCATTTGCATTCAACATCATACCTCTGCCTGGCAGCATCGAATGAAGATTGTCTCACACCACCTACCAGGGATGGAAGCCTGTGTCTGCAATCCACTGTTTTCAACCTTATGCAATCTCTATCTGAATACCCAGTTGCCACTTCCCTTCAGGAATGGGACCTCTGTACCCTTTGCCATCACCATCCCACCTTTGTCTGGTGGCATTGAATAACGGTCATCTCACCTTGAATACCAGGGATGGAAGCCTGTTTCTGCAATCGACCATTTCATCCTTTTGCATGCTGTACCTGATACCCGGTTGCTGCTTCCCTTCAGGAATGGTACCACTATACTCATTTGCATTCCACATCTTACCTCTGCATGGTGGCATCGAATGAAGGTCATCTCTCCTTGAATACCAGGAGTTAGAGCCTGTTTCTGCAATAAACTGTTTAACCTTATGTATTCTCTACCTGATATCCAATTACCACTTCCCTTCAGGAACAGAACCTCTATGCCCCATTAGCCTTCCACATCCTTCCTCACCAGTCTATGTACTGCACTTCAATGGACTCATCATACTTGTCCCCATCTTGGCTTCCTCACACTCTGGATTTGGACTCCGCCAGCTTGTTTGGTCTCTACCAACATTCAGTTCGACTGCCTCCTGAACTTCCTTGCTACTGGTTACCCCTTTCTGTCTGCCATGCAAATTTGCCTTTTCCTTCAGAGGTGGAAACCTTGTGCCTCCTCGCTGCAGTGCCTTCTGTTCTCTGCTCTTGTGATTTGCCATCTTCTTTGGATGTGGAACTCTTCTGCCTCAACTGCATAGCACTGGTACCTGGATTTGCTTCTTGGTCTTACATGTCTTCACCACTCATGGTCTGCAACAGCTTTGCTGCATGCTGGTTCAGTTTGCTATGGTGCTGACTCCAGTCCTGTTTCTTCCCTCACCTGCAATGTCAGTACAGCTTGGCCTCTGCTGTCTTCTTCTCAGACTTCTTCCTCCAGTCCACAGCCATCCACACTGGACTGCTTCCATATATCCTTGGACAGTTGCCTTCTCACCACCCTGGCTGCTTGAGAATCCTTCCTGTTTGCTGTGGATCTTTTGGGCAGTTTACACCTACCACCAATGAGTATTTTTACCCGGTCAACTACTTCTTCCATTCATCTATCTCATAGTCCTGACCTGGCCATCCTAACAGCTCCCATCCACCACTACAGAGCACATGTCCATTTCACCTGAGAAAACTTCTAGCAAACATCTTTTGGACAACATGTCTTATAGACTCTTACATCACCATAGAGTTATCCATAATTCCCAATCATCTTCCCAGGACCAGTTCTATTATTCCATTCAACTGGACTATAGAAAGATTTCATTCATCATCCGACTCTCCTGGATGCTCCCTACGCAACCTGTCAATTCAAGTACCACAGCATTACTATCTCCCATGTCTCATAGGATCCAAGATTTAGTGGAGACTTCTCCACTCATATCTTTTACATGGAAAAGTGACCCAATTCCTTCAGTCATGCACCAACTCCATAATCATCATTGTTGTTACGGATAACAGGAACTGCAAGATACCTAATAGCAGTACTGACATCATACGTTTTACCTTTCTGTAGCTTCTTCTATGAGCACTGACTCTGTTTGATCATGTTACTCGACTCCTACTTCCTCAGTAGCCATTGAATGTCCTAAGACCTTCCCAGCTACTTTCCCAGAACTCCCACAGTTGGATCTCCAGTGCCTAACTGCCTTACTAAAGTCACTCTATCCAAACCATAGTTTTCTAGCCCCTGGATGTCTTCATACTTCATACAGTCATCTGCATTCCTTCATCATATTACCATCAATTAGGTCAGCTGCCATTCCAGTGGTCCTTCTAGCTCATCCCGCATGAGTCACCTTCCATACTCCCTCCAGCGAAGACTTTCACCGAGAGCAAGATTCCGCCAATTCCTCAATCTGCACATCCTCAACTGACCTGGCTGTGTCACTGTCCCAATCATGCCTCTCAACAGGCCTATATCCAATTAATATGCTAGGCACACCCAGCATTCTACACCGCTCTCAATTTCCCTTTGCTACATCAGTCTACATACTCCTTCAAATACCCATTTCTGGGCTTCCTACAGCATTTAGACATTGGATTACCTGTAAGGCAAAACAGTCATGGCTGCCTCAGTTCATGTCACAGGCAATTACACCACAGCAATATCCATATCTACCTTTTCCTACCAGTACACCAGCAAAAGCCTGTACAAGTATCATTACGGAGTCAATACCCAACTCAACTTTTGAATTCATCATACTGAACTTCCAATTATTCCATATTCATTCAGTTGCCATCTTCACCGCATATACCAAGCTTCCTTCATTGGTCTAAAATCTTCCATGTCACTCCTCCTTCCAGGTACATAAAATTCTGTCCGACTCCTTCATCTTCTTTCTGGATGCCTACATTGCAACCTATTGCTCACTGCCTAACTCCAAACCTTCAGACTCTAACCTGATTGTCAAACTTCTACAAAGTTAGATAGTTTACCTTATGACTTCATAGCCGCATCATACTCCCGCCATTCAATGTCTGGCAGCAGATTTTTATCAAATCATGCTCTTCATGCCTTTATAATCCCATTGGACTTCATCCATCATCACCTTGGAAACCTGGACTGCATTCACCCCTTTTTTCAACTGGACCTACTTCACTTCAGAATCCGGATGCTTCTTCAGAATAGACTTACCCCTTCAACCTCAGAATCATCCTTCCAGATCACATCATCCAATGGACTTTGGAGAAGGACCATTATCTCACCAAGCAGTTCACCTTCCTTGAAAATTAGAATCAGGTTGCTAGAACCTACTTTCATCTCCTCTTAGTTTGCCCGGAGGATGGGCAGGTCAGTAGACATGGGTCCTCAGAGGTTTTCTCCACTGAGTTTTTTTCCCTCTCCTGCATGCTGGTGTTCATACTATCTGTGAGTTGGAGGAAGTAATCATACTCTTTCAAACATTCACTGGTAATTCTTTTGGGGCTTTCTATTCCCTACTCACTACCCAGTTTCCCTACCAAGGGTGGAAATAGAGTAAAGCCTAAAGTAAACTATGTTACACAACCACTACTGACTGCATACTCTATTCACCAAAACATTGAATGGGAGGGCAAAAGCCTGAGGTTCAAAGTGGGAGGATAGCTCCTTCCACATTCCCCTTAAAGGCTAGCCTGTTTCAGCAGTCCCCTGCTTAGCACATTATGAAACACCCACTATCCACCCCTGCCTCCTCCTTCTCCAGCACACTGTTCACCCTTGGTACTGGGCTTTCTATTCCCTACTCACTACCCAGTTTCCCTACCAAGAGTGGGAATAGAGTAAAGCTAAAAGTAAACTATGTTACACAAGCACTACTGACTCCATACACTATTCCTCAAAACATGAAGTATTTGATTCTGTTACTCTTTTTTCCTTTTCTGTTTACTTTTTAATACTTCCATTAATTTGTGTTTCCAAATGGAGAGAGGTGGGATTCCTGCAGGGAGTTGTGGTCCAAGGACGTGTGGTAGTGTGAGGCTAACTATTTGCCTCAACCATGGAAACTTGTTCCCACCCAGAGCTCCCCTCCCTGAAAATGTTGTTTCCACTGGCATTGGAAGTGAGGTTCCAGAAGCATCAGCAGCATCAACTGCTGCTTTGGATGTTAGTGGTGCCAACCAAGCAGCACCGAAGGCAAGTACTGACCCCCACCCCACAGCAGGCCAAGGAGCAACAACAGCAGCAGCAGCAACAACAGCTGTAGCTTGTCCCCCCCAACTTTAGAGCAGCCAAGTACATCTAGCCCCCCCACTGTCTCTGCCTGGTCCTCCATGTAGCTCAGCAGTGTGGCATTTTTTCAGCACACTGCCAGCTGACCTGACTGTGGTAAGATGGAATCTCTGTGGCATGATGGTGTGTCATGGTTACAAGGATACCCACTCAGGTGGGCAGAGAACACACCTGACTGTTCACCACCATGCACAGTGGGAGGTCTAAGTGGCTGAACTAGCAGCAACCACTCCTGCAGTGGAGAGTGCAGCGCAAGAGGTGGTAGCATGGCATTAGTCTGCATGGCATCCATGGTGCAGCAGAAGGGAGAGTGTTGAACAAGTGGCGGCTCCCGCAGCTGCAGGCGAGCATGACCCTTCTGAAATTTCAGACACACAGGGTGATCTTGCCATTCTGTTGAGTGAGGCTGACCACCGAGATAACATTGTCGACACAAAGCACCAGCAGTTGGACTGAATGGAGGGTCAGCAATTGTAAATCATTGCTTCACTCCAAATTCTAATTGATCAGAACCAGGCTCAGCAGTCTGTCTGTTTTCTTTCTTAACATGTATTGTGTGTTCTGTCTTTATTTTTCCTCACTTCTCCCCCCAAAAAAATATTAAAAACACACCCAAAAAGAATTATAAAGGAAAAAACAAAAAAAAAATTACTGTCCTGCAGGTTCCTTCTTTTCCTACAGTACTTAATAATCTTTTTACATACAGAAAAAGTATGTCATTTTTTTTTGCATTAATGTTTTTTTTCCTATTGTACTGTGTTAAAGCAGCAGTGCAATAATATAGTAACAATTTTGACATATACTATTTTATTCATTTTTCAATTGTCCCTTATCTACTGACTTGTATGATACCCTTACTTCCACAATTAATTTAATTCTGCATTATAAAATGGGCATTAATGAAAGGTCAAATGATGACTTGCCATTGGACAGAAAGTGTCACCTGACCATTCATTAATGCCCTAGTAGACCAACAGTTGGCATGCTGATTGTAAAAAGCTTTTGATTTTTTACTTTTTTAGTTAGCTAGCCCGTTTTGTAAGTGCGATAATCCACTCCAACCCATGGGTGTATCAGGGCATGAATGCACTTCCCAGTTGGTTGAAGTCAGTTGGGCAAGCCCTCATGCCTCATAATGCACCTGTGGCATGCATTAATGCCCCAATACATCCATAATAGTTATAGCACACTTACTCACTATTTTTAGATATGAAATAATAAAAGTAGTGCTCCTTTTAATATTGTTCAGATCTGGTTTTCATCAGTACTGTTTACCCAGCTGTTTGTGAACACCTGCTGCTCCATAAGGTCATGGTGGTGGACCACTGGCTGCTGGATTCCATGCTAGTTCATTTTAGTCACAATAAAAATTATTTTGAATAATAGATGTACAAATGCAGATGGGAATACTGATGAAAACTGGCTACAAGCCAGATTAAAAGGAGTGCTCTGTTTATTTTTTCAGATGTGAAAAAAAGGGGTACAGCAGCTTTAATTTGTGGAAAGAAGGGAATTATATAGACAAGTCAGTAGAGAAGTACCAATCAAAAATAGAATGCAAAAGTATAGGTAAAAATTGTCACCTGATTATTGCACTGCTGCTGTACTTGTTGTGCTATATTACTTTTTTGATACTGTTGATTGTGTGAAGTTTCCATAGCACACCCACAACTACAATCAAAATATCCTAACATCACATACATTTACAAATTCCAGAAAGTGGAGCCTAGAGAACTTACCCCCCCTAGTTATGGGTAAATGCAGTGGGGAAGCAGCACAGGGAGGGATAAATGAGTGGAAGAATAGGGATAGGGAAGGGAGGAAATAGGCTGGAGGGTGGTCGCACTGAATGCAAGAAGCCTAAGGAATAAAACAGCAGAGTTACAGGCTCTCTTGGTGGTTGAGGGGGTGGACATTGTGGCCATCATGGAAATGTGGGCCACCCAGTACTAGGACTAGGATATGATGATCCTGGGGTTCAGGTCATTCATAAAGGATATGGCTAAGGGGAATGGGGGAGTGGCCATCTATGTAAGGGAGGGGATAAAGTGCATAAGAGAGGAAGGGGAGGAGGGGAGGACAGAAGCACTATGGGTGCAGTTCCAAGATGTGAATACTAGGACACTGAGGATGGGAGTGGTGTACATGTCACTGGCTCAGGGGGATTGACCTGGATAGGAAATTAGCTGAACAAATTAGGAGGGTCTGCAGGAAGGGGAGCACAGTGGTGGTGGGGAACTTAAACCTACCAGGGGTGGAGTGGGGCAACCCATCCTACAGAACTGCAAGGTATTGGGTCCTGTTAGAAGCATTTCAAGACAGCTTTCTGACACAGCTCATCCAGGGAATGACTCGGTTAGAAAGGACTCTGAACCTTGTACTGGATAACAGGGAAGCTGTAAGGAATCTGGAAGTGGAGGAACCACTGGCCGGGAGTGATCACTATTAGGTTTGATTCATGCTCAACTGGGAGACGGAAACAGGGGGCATGGGTACAAGGGTGATTGAGTTTAGGGGGTCAGACTTTAAGAAGAAGGAGGAAATTTTGGGCAGGCACCTGGCAGGAATGCAACCACACATGGATGCAGGCCAGACAGGGGACATCATTAAGGAAGTTTTGGTGGAGGCAACAGAGCCTAGCACTAGGAAGAAAAGCAAGAAGGGAAGGGCAAAGAAACCCAGTTGGCTGACACAGGAGGTTATGGAAGGTGTGAGGACTAGAGGGCAGTGTTTCAAAAGTACATGACATTCGGGAGGAGTGAAGATAAGGATATGTACAGGGAGGTTACCAGACTGGTCAGGGCAGTCAAGGCATCCAGGGAGCTCAGACTGGTGCAGGGAATCAAAAGTGGAGAAAAAGACTTATTCCACTACATCTGAGGAAGAAGAAAGAGCAAAGATCAGCTGGTGAGGATTAAGAAGGATGACGGGTGGGTGGAGAAAGGGCAGAGCAAGCAGAGGCACTGAATGAATACTTCTGCTCTGTATTCATGCAGGAGAAGGGGGCAGATACCCCAGGTGAAGGGGAAGGGGAGAGGGGATGACAGATGTAGGGATTACAGAGAGCAAGGTGCTAGATGGGTTCAGGGCATTAAGGGTGGACAAACCACCTGGACCTGATGGCATTCACTCTAGGTACTAAGGGAGTTGGCAGAGGTCCTGGTGGGGCCACTGGCTGACCTGTTCAATATCTCCCTGGACATGGAATGTATACCACAGGACTGGAGAATGGCCCATGTGGTGTCCATCCACAAAAGTGGCCCAAAGGATGAACCAGGAATCTATAGGCCAGTGAGGCTCACATCGATCATGGGAAAGCTTATGGAGACCATACTAAAAGAGAGGCTAGTGAGCTACTTGGAGGAAAACGGTCTCCAGGATGGTCAACAGCACAGGTTTATAGTGGGCAGATCCTGCCAGACAAACCTTGTAGAGTACTATGACTGGGTGATGCAGGAACTGGACAAGGGCCGTGCAGTGGATGTCCTGTATTTGGACTTCAGCAAGGCCTTTGATTCAGTGCCATATGGGAGGTTGGGGGGGGGAACTGGAATATGTGGGGGTGGACCAAAAATGCTGAAATGGATCACAAACTTGCTAAAGGGAAGGCAGCAAAGGGTGGTGGTGGGGGATGGAGGGAGGGACCTTTCATCACCAAGAGCGGTGATGAGTGGGGTACCACAGGGATCGGTACTGGGACCAGTGCTGTTTGGGATTTTTATTGCGGATATCTCACATGGATCTGGAGCAAGATCAGTCCGTTCACAGATGATACCAAGATGGGAGCTGTGGTTGATGACATGGAGGGGTGGAAGGAATTGCAGGATGACCTGACTAAGTTACAGGAGTGGGTGAAAACATGGCAGCTGGGATTCAATGCCAAGAAGTGCATGGTTCTGCACTTTGGAGCCAGGATCTAGGGGAAGGATTATCACATGAATGGGGTACAGTCGGGGAGCTCCACAGAGGAGCAGGACCTGGGAGTGATCATTACAGGGAGTATGAACAACTCTGCTCAGTGCAGGAAGGTGGCAGCAAAATCCAACAAAATGTTGGGGTGTAGTTCAAGAGGAATCTCCTCCAGAAGGAGGGATGGAGGTTATCCTGCCTCTGTACAGGTCATTGGTCAGGCCCCACCTGGAGTACTGTGTGCAGTACTGGTGCCCATTCCTGAAGAAGGACATCAGATTGTTGGAGGGGGGTGCAGCCAACAGCCATAAAGATGATCCAGGGATTGGAAAGCCAGCCCTGTGAGGACAGACTGAGAGATTTGAATATGTATTCACTGGAGAAGAGAAGGGATGGGGGGATATGATAGAGACCTTTAAGTATCTGAAGGGGATAAACAAGACCAACACAGAAGAGATTTTTCAGATGAGAAGGGGAAGGGACATGAGAGGGCACGGACTGAAAGTGGAGGGGGGAAGATTCAAGAGGGATATGAGGAGACTTTTTTTATGGAAAGAAACTTGGACAAATGAAACACCTTACCAGATGAGATAGTGTCCTGTAAGATGGTGGGCAATTTCAAGAGGGATTGGGACAGGGTAAGGGGAAGGGATACTGGGAAGAGGGAGGTGGGAGAGGCAGCTGTGTGATGAGGGGCTAGCTGCACACTCGAGCAGACTTAACAGACCATGAGGCTTGTTTCTGCTGGTAATTTCGTATTTTTTTATGTTTGTAATCCCCCAAAAAATTCCTATCTTATGTGAATGTAGCGTGCTTATACTGCTATCTTGCTGCATCATTCAGCATGCAGTATTAGTGTCACGATGACGAATAATCACATGAGAAACTGTTCAGAAAAGTCACAAGTATTTCTTGATGCACTGCTTAAAGCATGCACCTAGAGTCAGAACTCTGCATAAGTGTCCCGAGTGAGAAAATGGCTTGCTGGCACCTGCTGCTGCTAAAATGTCATGAAATGTCACGATGAAGAATAATCACATGAGAAACTGTTCAGAAAAGTCACAAATATTTCTTGATGCACTGCTTAAAGCATGCACCTAGAGCCACCATTCTGTGTAAGTGTCCCAAGTGAGAAAACAGTATGCTGGTACTTGCTGTTGCTGCTGTTTAAATGCCATGAAAAATCCCGATGTAAAATAATCACATTAGAAACTGTTCAGAAAAGTCACAAGTATTTCTTAATGCACTGCTTAAAGTGTGCACCTACAGTAGAGCCAGAATTCTGCATAAGTGTCCCAAGTGAGAAAATGAAATTCAATTGTTTATTGAATTTACATACCACATATCCAGAAAGGAAGCTACAGGATTGACTGAACACAATATTGGTCAGGATAGATACAGAGTAGCACACATCAGACTGTTTTCAGGTCCAATAAAACCAAAACAATACCAATACCCCTATAAACCCCTTCCCCCTCTTTACCCCCCCACCTTCCCCCTGGAGTGTGCCTCATAAACATAACAACACAAAAGAAGTCATGAATTAAAGAGTAACAGTCAGCATTTACCAGAGATGAATAAAACCAACCAATTAAGATAAGCAGAGACATGTACCTTCTGTATTTCAGTTTAAGTATAGGGCATATAATTTACCCCATTTGTGGTTAAATACTTCCATACAGTTCCGGGAGCTGGCTATCAGTCTTTCAGTATTGAAGCAAAGTGATATCTCCTTCAACCATTCTTCATGTGTTATAACTGATTGATCCACCCAATGCTTGAGAAATAATCTTTTAACCACAATAGAAATTAAGGCCATGTGAAATCTACGTTCTTTAATAATAATGGTTGAGAGCATCCCAAGGATACATATCTCTATAGTAAATAGATCTCCTAATCCCAATAAAGGGTCTAGGTTAGACTGAATAGTATTCCAAAGTGGAGCCACTTTGCTACAATGCCAGAAAATGTGAATCAGGTTCCCTTCAGATAAACCACATCTGGTACAGGTTGACACAGGAAGCCTACCCAACTTGGCTAGCTTAACCGGAGTGTAATACATATTATTTAAAATATGATACTGAATAAGTCTATGTCTATCTTGGGTACTATACCTATGTAGGTCCTTCCAAACCTCACTCCAATTGGGACTAACATTAATCAGGAGGGAAGCCCAAACTTTGGAACCCGGAAGAGCATTTGGGAAATTGATTCCCAAAAGAAAAGAATAAATAGCCGATATACCATGGGGTTTACTGGCGTATCTCTGTACCTGTTCCAAAAAGGGCTTAACTCGAGACTGTGATAGTGCAATTCCAAAATTGGACACTATAAGGTGTCTCAGCTGAAACACTTTGAAAATATGTTTCTGAGGGATGTTGAATTTAGCTATTATGTCTGGGGATGACAGGAGAGCGGTTTGACCATATAGGTCCTCTACTGAGACTTCCTGTAACTGAGGAAGCCAATCCAGGAAAAGTAATGAACCCTCAATTTTAATATTTGGATTCTGAAAAAGGGGTTGAGCCATATCTTTTTTATGTGAGATATTAAAAAAATTCCAGCATCGTGCTAAAACTTTAATGGAAACTCCCACCACTGAATCTTGTATGGAGTTTGGTAACGCAGAACAAGGACAGAAAAATATTCCTACAGAATTAAAGCCATGAAGAGCAAGATGTTTCCTCTCTAATTGTAGCCAGATAGGTAAGTAACCATCACTTGTGTCTGAAAACCATCTTCCCATTTTTGACAGATGGCTCGCCCAATAATGAAAGTTGAAATTAGGGAGACGAAGCCCCTCTAATTCCTTCGGGAGGCTGAAAGAGCACCTGGAAAATTTACCCTGCCAGATAAATTTGTAGAGAACAGAGTGAAATTGACAAAAATAGGACAATGGGAGCCAGAGATTTAATAAATTTAGGGGATAAAAGAGACGAGGGAGGACATTCATTTTAACAATACTGTTACAACCCCATATTGAGAGGGGGAGGCTCTCCCATCTTTGAAGGTCCTGTTGAATATTTGTTATTAAGTCATCTAAATTAAGCTTCCTAAAAGTCTCTGGGTCTTTGGTGAGATGAATGCCCAGATATTTAATAGAATGAGGGGACCACTTCATGCCTAGATGGGCAAAGTTAGCTTGGTGGGTAAGAGCATTTAGAGGAAAAATTACAGTTTTCAACAAATTTAACTCATAATTGGATATGAGTCCGAACTGTCAGATAATTTGTAATGCATGTGATAATGATTTATCGGGATAGGCCAAATGGAGTAGGATGTTGTTGGCATATACTGAGAGGGTCAAGGACTGTTGATGTATTGTACAGCCCTTGACCTGAGAAGCGCACTTGAGACTACGTAGAAGAGGTTCCAAATATAAATTGAAAAGAAAGGGAGATAAGAGGCAGCCTTGCCTGGTGCCTGTAAATAAAGAGAACCTTGGTGAAAATACACCATTACAATAAATTTTAGCAGAGGGAGCCTGATAATCCGTCTGTATCCATCGAATGAAAACTGTTGGAAAGCCCATTTTTTGAAGAGTAGCCCAGAGAAACTCCCAGTTTACTCTGTCAAAGGCTTTTTCTGCATCTAACGAGATTAAAGCCATGGGAATCTGGGAGTCCTGGGCAGCCTGAAAAATATGTGAAAGGGTCCGTAGGTGATCAGCTGAAGATCAACCTTGAACAAATCTCACCTGTTCAGGGCTCAGGAGATGAGACCATACCCTCTTAATTCTGAGAGACAAGATTTTTGTTAGAATTTTGATATCATAGTTTAAAAGTGAGAATGGACAATAACTGGCAGGATCATCATGCGGTTTATCGGGCTTCAGGATGAGAACTATTGTGGCTTCCAGTAAGGAAGGGTCTAGAGTATCTAAAGTGAAAATATATTCAAATAAATTTAAGAGGAGAGGGGCTAATTCAGTGGAAAAGCCAAGTGAGAAAATGGTTTGCTGGTGCCTGCTGCTGCCGCTGTTGTCCTGCTGTTTGCTGCTGCTGCTGATGTACAGTGTGTTGTTAAATGATGATAGCCACAGATGACCATGGGTTGAACTATAATTTGGTGTTCTGGAAAATTCTTCTCCTGCGCTGACTGAAACATATTGCCCTATGTGTGCATTCATACCAACAATGGTAAGTTATTGTATATGTCACTTTCATGTTTTTTCAGAGACACTGCCATTTAATTTGTATTGAATCTTGTTTCTTGTTGTAAGCAGTCCATTGTGTTGTTCCTTAGCAGGGAATCATCATCATACATATTGAGAGTTTCCCCTTCACCAGTGTGTTGGCCATTGTCACATTCACATACCATACATATGTGCCACCATCTAATGTGGTACTGTAAAATTTAAACTTTTTCGGGGGGTACTGCTGTGAGTGAGTGAGTGAGTTATAAGTATTTCTCATTACTGTTCTTTTGTTTTGCATTCTCAAGTCACAGCAAACAGATTCATGCATGATCGTAGTGATGAAACCATGCTGCTGCCACACGTGTTCCACATGTGCCTGATTGTTGACCTCACTGTATAACAATATCAAGCCATGAAAGGTATTTTATTTTTTGTGGGGGGGGGGGGTTGCATGCATTATTGGAAAACAATTTTTATTAATATTTTTGTCTTCTTTCCAGGTCTTAAGTGTATCTAAACTGTTGTCCATGTTCAGATTGGAATACATCACCCTTTCACAGTACCTCGATGATACCTGCAAACAGGTGAAGAAGAAATTATTCTGAGTTCATTGCAATACCCCATTCAGTATTAGTATCCAGCATAGCTGTTCCTGTCTTTTGTTATATCCATTATCTGTGCAGAAAAAGAGATATTATCTGGCCTGTATGTCACTACCATTATATACTTTACACCTGTGGAAAACAAAGGAAAAAAAAAAGAAGAAGAAGATAAAACAAGATAAGTGGCTGCACTGTGATGGCTTTGTAGCTGTAATTGCAGTAGTTGCCATCATTATGGTCCTTGGACTGTACTGTAGCAAATTTAAACAGGCACCTATGATGAAAAATTGAAAATCACTTGCCTGTGTTTGGCCATAGTTACATAGAAACATAGAAACATAGAATTTGATGGCAGATAAGGACCGCTTGGCCCACCCAGTCTGCCCATTTCCCTACCTAATGGATAAGCTGCAGATCCTAGTTAACCAGCAGTCTACTTGTTCCTACCCCCACCCCCTAGAATTGCCTTATGACTGTCCCATGCATGCTTGAATTCCACCACTGTTTTTGACTCCACAACCTCCTCCAGAAGGCCGTTCCATGCATCCACAACCCTCTCTGTGAAAAATACTTTAAATTACCTCTGAGCCGCCCTCTATCTTCAAATTGTGCCTCTTGTTCTTGCACACCTCTTTTTGAAAGATGCTACTCTCTTGGACTTTGTTGATTCCCTTGAGGTACTTGAAAGTTTCTATCATGTCCCCACCCTCCTTTCCTCGAGGCTATACATATTAAGCTCCTAAGTCTCTTCATATGTTCGGTGCAGACCCTGCACCATTTTAGTTGCCCTCTCTGGACAGCTTCCATCCTGTCTATGTCTTTGTGGAGATTGGTCCCCAGAACTGCACGCAGTACTCCAGATGGGGTCTGACCAGCTGTCTGTACAGAGGGATGATAACTTCCTGTTTTCTACTGGTGATGCCTCTCCCTATGCATCCCAGTATCCCCCAGCCCTCCTTGCTGCCCTGTCACATTGTTTGCCCACCTTTAGGTCATCTGATATGACTACCCCCAGGTCCCTTTCCATTTTTGTTGTTGTTAGTATCTCACCCCTATTGTGTACTCTTCCCCAGGGTTTTTGTTTCCCAGGTGCATTACCTTGCACTTCTTAGCATTGAATCTAAGCTGCCATACATTTGACCATTCCTCTAACCTTGCCAAGACCCTTCTCATCCTTTCCACCCACCTTGTACATCAACTCTGTTGCAGATCTTTGTGTCATCTGCAAAGAGACATACTTTTCTTCCAGTCCCTCTGCAATGTCACTTATAAAGACATTGAAGAGGACCAGTCCTAATACTGAACCTCTGCGTACCCCACTATTAACCCCCTTCTTCAGAGTGGACTCCATTTACTATTACTCTCTGTGTCCTATTCTCCAGCCAATTCTTTACCCAGGCTGTCATCTTGGGACCCTCCAGGCTGGCTAACTTGTATATTAATCTTTGTGTGGGACTGTGTCAAATGCCTTGCTAAAGTCTAGGTAGGCCATGTCCACAGCCCTCCCTGATCTACTACTTTGGTCACCCAGTCAAAGAAATCTATCAGATTTGTCTGGCATGACCTTCCGCTGTGAACCATGTTGCCTTGGGTCCCAGCCCTCTAGCCTCTAGATACTGACAATTCTTTCCTTCAGAAGTGATTTCATCATTTTCCCTACCACTGAGGTTAAACTAACAGGTCTGTAGTTTCCTGCTTCTGCCTTGCTCCCACTTTTGTGAAGGGAATCACATCTGCCCTCCTCCAGTCCTTGGGTACCACCCCATCCTCCCATGATTTGTTGAAGATGGTAGTCAGTGGTGTCACTAGTTTTACCCTTAGTTCTTTTAGAATTCTGGGATGAGATCCATCAGGCCCCCATTATTTGTCCACCTTCAGTTTTTAAAGGTTCTTTCAGAACTCTTTCTTCTGTAAATGGGCTGGTATCAACTTCTGTATCCAGAGTGTTTCTACTGTTTGTTTTAGGTACCTCCCTCTTCCTTTGTAAATACTGAGCAAAATATTTGTTTAGTATCTCTGCCTTTTCACAGTCACCTCTGCCCACCTTCCTCCCTTTATTAAGCCTCACTATCCCTCCCTTGGTCTTTCTTCGCCTCCTGATGTACCTATAAAAGGTTTTATCCCCTTCTTAACTGAGTTGGCTATCTTTCCTTGGTTTGGGCCTTTGCTGTTCTGACTGCCTTCCCAGCTTCCTTTTGCTTTAACTGATACAGTTCTCTGTCCTGCTCCTTCTGTGATTCCTTGTACTTCCAGAATGCTTTCTTTTTCTCTTGAACCTTCACTGCTACTTCCTTTGAGAACCATAGTGGTTTCTTACATCGTTTCATTTTGTTTATTTGCTTCACACAAAGGCTTGTTACCTCTGTGATGGCAGTTTTTATTATTCCCCATTGTTCTTCCACCCCTCCTTCCTACCCATTTGCTAGAGCATTCCTTAGGCACTCACCCATTTTGGCAAAGTCAGCCCTCCTAAAGTCCAGTACTTTTGCCTTTGTATGGCTTGACTCTATTGCTGTGTTTATTGTGAACCATACTGTTCGATGGTTGCTAGTTCCCAGATGGCTACCCACTTCTACATCTGTGATCCTCTCTTCATCTCCATTTGAGAGAACCAGGTCTAAGATTGCTTCCTCTTGAGTGGGCTCCAATACTAGTTGTCTAAGGCATGCCCCCTGTAGGGCATCTAGAATAGTCCCACTCTTCGAAGTGGCTGCTGCAACTGTACTCCAGTTAACATCTGGCATATTCAGATCACCCATCAGCAATATCTCCCCTTTTTCTGCCATTCTAAGTATACTGTCTATCATTTCCTTGTCCATTTCCTCCGCCTGGGAAGGTGGTCTGTATACAACCCCTGTGCGGATTGTGCTGCCATTGCCGGTCTCCAAATTTACCCACAGTGCTTCTTCTCCACCCTGTTTTCCCTTTTGTTCTGTTGTATGTATAAAATGGTCAAGCAATGATTAACACTACAGTTCAAGTCAAAAACACAGTACATGAGATACATACTGTACATACTGTAAATTACTGATGTTCAACATGATGACAGGTGTCATGTTTCTGGACTATGTGTTGATTGAGCATAGCTGGCTCCAGCCAGACTAGCAGTGCAGCACCTTCAGGGAAATAACCAGAGACAACAACCAATATTAACTATTATTGTTCACAGTGACACAAGTATTTTGATGTGACTTCTTCACAAATTGTCTTGTACTGATCATGCAGATTGCTTTTCACAAAGTTATGTAACACAACGAAGTAACTTTTTTTAAAAGATAGTCCATCGACACTGAATGCTGTAAACCAAAATTATGTTTAGTATATTATTTTTAATGCCGAAATTTAAAACAGTGTGGGTGAACATTGATACCTTATTTCATGATCATTGGGCTATTCTGGTTGATAATGATGATGACAAGATAAACCCAATTTCTGCTACAGTGACTATAGTACCTGGCTGGTAAAATAAGAACTACATTAATGCAAATTCAAAGGACATGAACTCACCATGGCTGACTACGGATTCTTCGATTGTGCAAAGGCAAAACATTTGTTGGTGTGTGTCTGTCTCACAAGAAGTGGGGTGGCTGCGGCTGGCTGCGGATTCTTACATTGGGCACAGGTACAATGTCTCTCTCTCTCTCTCTCTTTCTCAAGAAGCAAGGTGGATGTGGCTGTGGTTGGCTGCGGGTTCTTACATTGGGCATAGGTACAATATCTCTCTCTATCAAGAAGCAGGGTGGCTGTGGCTGGTTGCAGGTTCTTAGAATAGGCGCAAGTACAATGTTTTTCTCTCTCAAGAAACAAGGTGACTGTGACTGGCTGTGGATTCTTACATTGGGCACTGGTACAATGTCTCTCTCTCTATCAAGAAGCATGGTGGCATGTGGCTGGCTGTGGGTTATTACACTGGGCATAGGTTCAATGTCTCTTTCGCTCTCTCAAGAAGAAGGGTAACTGTGGCTGTCTGTCAGTTCTTATATTGGGCACAAGTACAATGTCTCTCTCGGTGTCTCGCTGTCAAGAAGGAGGGTGGCTAGCTGGGGTGCATTACTGTATGTCAGTGTCGGGAGGATATCTGTCATTCAGCCAGCTGGATGTTAATGGCTACAAGCTGACATTTGTGTTCAGAAGATTATGGGTAATAATGACTGTACACATTTTGAGAACTGTACTGACAAAATCCAGAAATGAGCAGGCAAACTACAATGACATGTCATATGATAGTAAAGGCCACTGTTCATTGGTTTACCAGAAAATAAATGGTAAAATTCAGGAATTTGGACAGCTTTCATACTGGTAAAAACAAAGAATTTCACAGAATTCTGCATTTTGCACCAGATCAGTTAATCTGCAGAACTTGTGTTTTTTTGATAATTGCTTCACTTGCTGTTTTCAGTTTGCTTCATTTAATGGTCTACACATTAAGTATTTTTTGATTCTGATTATTTATCTACATTTTAAATGAATGAAAGTAGAATCCCAGTAAAACGAGAAATTAGACTAGCAATCACTGATAGAATTTCCAGAATTTCAAGTCTTGAAAAAGGACTTTCATTATTTTAATTATCGTAAATCAGTGGCCTTGATGAAGTAACGGGAGGAAGTACTTAAATGCTAAGTTTTTCTTTATGCATTTCCTCCAACATCCTCCTTATCATTAGCAAGGAGAAAGCAACCTTCGCAGTCCTCAATGTTGGAGCTGTAATTACTTGGAAATTCTTTTTCTATGACTGCATCATCAACCTCAAAGGTACACTGTTTGATGCTGCCACCAGGATAATCTGCTTTGCCTGCACTATCAGCACCACCTTCATCGTGACTGCGTACAATCATAGATGTGATTGTCCTACTTGGTATGTGATCTTCATTCATTTTGTAAATGTCAGCATGCTGACGTTTGTAGGTGATAGGTTAGTAAGATTGTCACGCACTATCACCCCAGCAGAACTAAGTACCCTCTCCTCACTTACAATGGAGGGACGGCAGTTCAGGTACTTCAGTGCTACTGTAGTCAGCACTGGCCATTCCATCACTTTGCCACTTCAGTACACCAGAGGATCACCCAATATTGTCGGATGACTGTTTTCTGCCAAATAGACATCAACCATGCTCTGTGACGCATACATTCCTGATGAGTCATCCACCTTTTCACAAGATTCATCTAGGTCATAAATTCCTACTTGGAACAAGGCACACCAAAGTAGATTAATGGACAACTGTGCAGCCGACACCACCACTTGCTGGTCAGCCACCTTACTGGATGCACTTAGTCCACAGTGACCATCACCCTTGTTATGCTGTTGTTTGCAGAACTTTGCACATGACTTCTGTGCCCCATAAACCAATCTGACCAGTTGTTCAGTCAGATTTTGAACCCGAACATGCCCTCTCTCCAGTATGGATGCAATTCCACGTTTGTAGCATGGGTTCAGCATTGTGGCTATTCCAGATTCTGGAGATTACTGAATAGTGGCAATGTGTCTACTGCTGTCTAAGATTGTAATCGTGTGTTTCAGTAATGCACAGCTCGACCTGTCTCTGGCCACTTCAAGGCTAGGCTGCAGATTCAAAAAGGTCTGCCTCAGCACCCATAGCAGTGGAATGGCTTGATTAACGGATGCAGTGTCATCACTCACTGCCCGTGTAACATGTTCAAAAGGCCTCAAATTTAATATTACTGAGTCCATGAGCCACCATTGTTTAGTTGTCATAGACGTTGATGCCCCTGGACTGTCACGGCTAGTATGCATAAATAGGTACTTGGAGATTGCTTTGTACTGATTCATACAACCGCTCTGCCATGTAAAGTGTGTCGTTCCATCTCTTGACAACTTCAAGCTTGAAGCAGTGCTGAGGGAGGCTGTTTTGGATCTGTATCTACCTAAGTTTGTCAATGGCCTTTCCAGAGTGTGAAAAGTGGGCATTTGCTTAATTTCCAGGTACTGCAGAAACTCCTTTAACACAAGATTTAAACAGTAGGCCATGTAGGGAACTCTCACAAATCCACCATTGCTAATACTTTTAACAATGTGTAATCCTTTATCGCTTGTTATGAAGCCAGCTTTTAGGGACAGGGGTGCAGCCACTATTCAGTTTCTGTCAGTAGCAAGTCTAGCATGTTTTCACCTGTATGTGGCCCTGCTACATTATGTATTGCAAGTGTGGCATGCTGTCTAATGCCATGAAGGTTGCAACTGCCACAGTCTGACTTATTACACTGCTTTCCAATCCCACCACCACAGACAACCCCAGGTAGCTGCGACTAATGTGCAGTAATACACAGATAGGAACTACCCGCTGTTTTGCTACATGTCCACATATCCATGCTTAAGTGAATGTAAAGGTGGTACAAAATGTTGAAGGGCATGTCTTACAGACTCTGTCACAGTAAGAAAATTAAGTAAGTAAAATGTTATTTATATCAAGCGCCCTTCCCAAGCTCAGGGCACTTTTACAGTAATTCAAATCACTTAAAAACACATTTCAGAACAATAAATCAAACAATCATACAATACACTTATTATGTTCCAGCAAATGCTAGAGCAAAAAGGAAAGTCTTTAGTTGTTTTCTAAAACTTTCAACAGTTAGGCATTCTTGTATCTGACGAGGTAGAGAATTCCACAATGTTGGTGCCATATAGGCAAAAGATCTACCTCCAGACATCTTTAGACATACCCTGGGAATCTCTAGCAATCCCTCATCAGAGGAGCGAAGAGAATGGGCAGGACAGTAAGGCACCAAGAGCTCTTTCAGGTAGTGAGGTCCCAAATCATGTAGGGCCTTAAATGTCAATAATGTGACCTTGAAGGTGATCCACCACTGTATTGGCAGCCAGTGCAGATCACGCAGCACAGGTGTCATATGGCTAGATCTTGAAACTCCCATCAACAACCTGGCCATCGCATTCTGCACAAGCTGCAAGCGGCGGATATCCACCCCTGGCAGCCTTAGATAGAGGGCATTGCAGTAATCAAAACAGCCGGTGGCAAAGGTGTGGACCAAGATGGGAACATCTTCCCGTGGAACCAAGTGTTTTACCCGGGCAATGTTCCTCAGATGAAAAAAAGGCAGATTTGACTATGGCCAACACCGGCATCTTCATAGTCAGACTTTAGTCAAAAATCACGCCAAGGTTATGCACTTGGCCAGAGGCAAGAAGTGGGGCCCCCCCAATATATAAACCCGAGGGTTTCCCAGTCCAGGCCCCTGTTGTCCTCCCTCCAGGGTCCACAATCAACACCTCAGTTTTCCCTGAATTCAACCTAAGCCAAATAGCACTCATCCAATCTTGAATCTCCAGGAGGCAGTTATTAAACATTGTGATGGAATCAGACTCCTGATCAGGCATAAAAGACAGGCAGAGCTGAGAATCATCAGCATAACAATGAAAACTCAGCCCATATCATCTTATAATGTCCCCCAATGGAAGCATATACACTGCGAATAACATAGGGGATAGCACCGACCCCTGTGGTACCCCACAGGCCAGCCAATGAGGAGCAGATGTGTAAATTCCAGATACCACACTCTTTGATCTGCCCTCCAGAAATGATCGAAACCAGCTGTGGACTACACTCCATCAGACCACAGAAAAACCGCAGGTGGTCGAGCAATACCTCATGATCCACGGTGTCAAATGCTGCTAAGAGATCCAGAAGAACCAAGATGGAACGGGTCCTCCGATCTCTTGCCATCAGGAGATCATTCAATACCTGAACAAGAGCCGTCTCTGTACTATGCCTTTTCCTGAAGCCAGATTGGAGAGGGTCATAGATATTGTGGTTGGACAAATGATCCTCCAGTTGCAGATTGACCACCTTCTCAATAACCTTCCCTACAAAGGGAAGGTTAGAGACTGATCTATAATTTGCTGGGCAGTCGGGGTCAAGAGAGGCCTTTTTCAACAGTGGGTGAACTACCGCCTCCTTTAAGAGATCTGGAAAGATCCCTCTCTCTAATGACACCACCACTATCCCAGCCAGGACTGGGCTGATAACATCTACACACCTCACCACCAGGTGAGTAGGGCCTGGATCCAACTTACAGTAGGTAGGTCACAGAGTCTGGATGATCCTCACTATATCTATTACTGCTGGTAGTCTAAGGGTAGACCAGTACAACTGGGCGTTAGTACCACCCGACTGATCAGTGCAATGTTCAATAGAAGGACACTGGAAGATCTCATCCCTGATAGTGGATACCATGTCAGCAAAGAATTTTGCAAACTCCTCACACTGTACCTGTGATAATGCTCTACCAGTCTGGAGATAGACTGGATAGCACAGTCTGTCCACAGTCCGGAAGAGCTGGGATGGTTTATTCCTTGCTGCAACAATTTCCCTGGACAGGAACTCTGCCTTCTTATGTGAAATTGCTGATTGGTAGAATTTATAATGTTCTAACAATTCAAGTCTATCCACTTTCAGTTGAGTCTTCTGCCAGTGTCTTTCCAGTCTTCATCCCTTCCTCTTCCACTCACGGACCTCCCCATCAAACCAGGGAGCCCCTAAGTGAAGAGTACGGAGATGAACATGAATTGGAGCAATTGCATCCAGGGCCTCAGTTACAGCCCTATTATAGGTTAAGATCAAAGGCTCTGGATCCATGCTATCCCTTGGAAAATCTGAGAAGTCCAGCTCTGTCATTAGGCCTTCTGAGATAACCCCTCTTAAAGGGCGGAACTGTACTAACTCCCTAGGGGCAGGCCTATTTCAGGGTCCCACAAATCCAAACCTCAGGGCGTGATGGTCAGACCATCCGACTGGCTCCACCTCCACATCAGATGCCTCCATCCCCAGATAGAACACCAAGTCCAATGTATGCCCTCCTCATGGGTTGCAGGCCCAATGAATCCATCAATTGGAGGAGGTTTTGACCAAATGGTGAGAGTTCATCATCGACCCAGGCATTGAAATCCCCCAGGATTAACCATCTGGGAGAGTCCAGTACCATATCGGTGACGAAGTCCGCAACCTCCTTCAGGAACTCCCTCTCATCCCCTGGTGGATGGTAGATAAGAAGGGTCCTGTAGCCTGCACCTGCATCCGCTATGCACTCAAAGGAGTTGGTGTCACCAACTGGCACTTCCCTGAGATCCAGATCTTGTCTAAAACAGACCGCAACCCCCCCACCACCCCTCCTGTCCACTCTCAGGAGGTGAGCCATCAAGAACCCAGCCAGAATCGCGGAGTCCAACATAGGACCAGCATTTCCATCTAGCCAGGTCTCGGTGATACAAGTCAAGTCAACTGAGGAAATAAGGTCCGCAATCACTGCAGTCTTATTCCTACTCGACCTGGCATTGCTTAACGCCGCCCAAAAGGGATGGAAATCCAAGGGTGATCCCACTTCCTGTCTGACACACTCCAAGTCAGTGCCCTTGGGTATAGGAACTAGGCAAGGAGGACCTCGCTCCAGTACCCATTTCAAACCAGGGCATCTCCTAGTCCTCACTCCCCCTATCCATTCTCTTCCCTCCCATCCCCCCCAAGAGTTCCAGGATCCCCGTATCTTTCTGCATTTTGATCTCATAATGCCGAGATTTCGACATCTAGCATAAATCTCACCTGTAAGTGGGGGTAATTCAAAGGGATAGAAATCCCAAAGTCTTGAGGGGGAGTACTGCCTAACCATTTTACTTATACCCCAACACATATTTTAAACCAATTTATTCACCCTCATACAAACAAAACCCTCCCACCCCCAACTTAAACAACCCTAAAAAGAACAATAAATAAAATAACATAAAATATCCCCCTTAAAATATTAGAACAAATTCATACACAAAGTTCAGATTTACAGTCCAGAATTGAAGTCCAATCAATTGTTCCAGCTACAGATAAAGATAAAGATCCATTTGAGCTCTCACCTCCAATGGAAATAAATAAATGATTTTAAACTGAATCATACCATGTTTATGAGTGAATTCCTTGGAGCTCTCACCTCCAATAGAAAAATTAAACCAAATAATAATTTCCACAAAGTCAATCTCTCACATTGGTTATAATAATAAACAGTAAACAAAACAGAAGTACTTTAGATTGGAAAGTTCTCACCAGGTCCTCTCCCCACCAAGGAGTACTATACAGTTCTGTCCAGACCAGCAAAGTTCTAAAGCCAGTTGTACTTTCAGAGCAAAAATAAATAAATAATGTTCCATGTAATGTAGGCAAACCAAAAAAGAAGGCTCATCGATTAAGAAACAGTCGGATCAGCTACCACATATAAACTGGCTGTCTTCCTGTGAGTTATCACAAAACAGCAATCTTGGGCAAGAAAACCCACAAGACCAGGTAGCAGTCAGAGCCAAACTCAAAGGGCACTAGTGCAGCGAATAGGTCGGGCATGCAGCACAGTCTCAAAAGGGAGCCATTCCCCCAATGGGTCAGAACTTACAGGCCCCCAGCCAGATCACCCATGACCTGCAACTACAAACCCCAGGTGACAGACCACACGGACTGTCCCCCTAAGGGTTTTAGGAGAGTCCCTCCATGACTCCGACACCTTGGAGTACACGGGGACAACTTCTGTTCGGTGGCAAGCAGACCCAAGTCGATTTATGACCCTAGGCACAAGGGGAGGTCCCAGCCAATGCAGCTCCCAGCCACGCCACACTCCGATTTTAAACCAGGCTGCCCTTGAGCCACCAAAAGCTCCTTAATTCTGCACCCTGGAAAACTTCGGATCTCCCCGTCGATTCTACAAAGTCCCAGAAAAACGCCCAGAGTGTCTTCAGCTACACAGAGGAGATCTCCCTCTCTCCACACTGCACCCAGACACACTGATTCTGGCTCCAGTCAGGCTTCACAGTGGCACAGTATATTCCTACTCACAATACTGAGTAAAAGTTCTTTTTTTTTTTCCTCCCATAGACTCCTGTAGATTCAGAGCCAAGGATAACCACACGGAATCCAGTCATGTAGCAGAAATCACTCCAAAAAACATCGGTGGCTCCAGCAAAAACAATCCCAGACCTCCAACAGGGAAATCCAGTTCTGGACTCCAAGACAAACTCTCTCTTGGAAACATCAGAACCACAAACAGAAATCACAGAACCACCAAATGATGGACCAAACCGGGAAAGCGGCAGAGCTGAACAGTCACGTAAATGGCAGTCACATAAATAAAATAAAATAATGCAAGAGAGGTGCAAAACACAAAAAAATGAGTGGTAGCTCAGTACAGAGCTCTTGATGGCTGGCTCGGTCTAGCCGCCATCTTGCTGTGAAACAAAGAAACAAAGAAACAGTGCGATATAACTTAGGAACAGCATGGGTGGAAAAGTATGTCCTGGACGGGATCTTCCATTTAGGGCATGCACGTGTCGCAATGTGTTGGAATTCTGGATTTTCCACAAAGGAGAATGGCAAAAGTTTAATTGCCAGCATTGTGTTAACAAGCAATGGCATGATTTGGTGGGTATTTACTGTTTTGGGCAAAAAGCTGGACAATGTGGGTTGCATTGTTCGGTGATCTTCCTGGACATTAAGTCTCCACCACTCATTCACACTAATGGTATCTAAACTGGAGGCGCTAGGACCCAGGGGGAACAAACTTTTTTCATAAGGGTCAGCACCAGAGGTGGAGCTGCGAGGAGTGGCAACACGAGCTGTGGCTCATGCGGTAAAGACTACCTTGGTGTCGACACTCCAACCACCTCAGTTCCTTTTTTCCCACTTCAGTGACAACGTCATTTGCCTGCCGGCAGTCAAACTTCAAACTAGCAGCATAGTTTTCAGTTTATTGCTTTGTAATTTATCTTTGAAACAGGTACTGATTAGATTTAATTTTATTGATTATAATAAAGAAGTCTTCAGTCCTCCATTGACGGAGTCGACCATGAGCGGTTCAGGTGGTGGTAGGGAGACTTCATATAAAAGCTGTTCAGTCAGCCAGGCTGGGTCCGGTCTGCCGCCCTCTCCAGAGGGTGGGTCTGACAATGGATGGACCAATGTTCAGGGAGATGGGTGGCCCCCCCGAAAGCATAAAAGAAAACAGTCCCATTCTCGGCACCATTCGGCCCTGAGCTCTTCTTCGGAGCACAAGTCAAGAAAGAGTAAGCATCACTCGAGGTCGCCTTCTGGTATGTCTGTGCATCATTGGTTGGTCACTGGGGTCAGGCACTGGTCTCCACTTCTCTAGGAGTCACTGTTTTCTGGCTCTGGTGGCTGATCTCTTCAACATTGGAGCCCATCCCCACCAAGTGGAGGGGCTTCTGATGATCGGTTTCACCAGTGGGATGCTCCTATGGATCATTGGGCTTGGAATTTGGTCCAGCTGCCTGGCCCAGTCACTCTGAGGCCTTCTGACTTTTTGAGGGACCGGATAGGGTTGTTGGATCTCCCTAGTCAAGCAGCACTTTCTTTGGTGCTGGTGACTCTGTGCTTGGGTGTTTTTCCCCCTCACATGGCTGCGGCACAGGGGTCCACACTGATGCCTTTATCTCCTGCTAATTTTCCTTCTTTTCCCTCAAATCACAATTTTGGGAACCTTGGGACACTCTCGGCACTGTTCGCGGTACCAGGCACTCTCTCTGCACCATCCACTGCATTGAGGGGTCTGTCGGCGACATTCTCGGTGCCAGGAGCTCTGTCGGCACTGTCTGTGGTGCCAGGGACTCTGTTGGTGCTGTCTGTGGTGCTGCAGGCTCTGTTGGTGCTGTCCGTGGTGCTGCAAGCTCTTTCGGCACCATGGCCTCTGTCGGCGCCGTGTGCTGGGCTGTTTCCGATGACACTGACTTCCCTGTGTTCGGCGCCGTGTTCTTCGTTGGTGCCGATGCTTGGTGCAGTGCCATCCAGACTCTGATTCCTTCCTTTTCTACTTTTCATTCTGATTTTCACTCCTTTCCTGTCCATACAGTACCCCCTGGACTATCGAGAGATGATTTTGAGCCTGACCCAGATCTTCAGCTGGGTGATAATGTTGAAAGAGCAAGGATCAATCCTACTGCAGAGCCTGTGGTAGAAGACCTTTCCTTTAAGTCTCTGCTGAAAAATTTTAATTCCACGCTTTCTCTCCAGACTACAGAAATCGTTCCTGGGAAGCTTTTAAGACTCCAATACCTACATGTCCCAGAGAACTCTATAGAATTAACTCCTCCGATACAATCATCTTTTGAGACCCTTTCTCAGATGGTATGGTACAGTCCTGCTCATATCCCTTCTGTGGATAAGTTCATAGATTGGAAGTATGCTGCTCCCAAGGATTGACCCATTTTGACCTCACAAGCTTTTGCTAATCCCATTGTTGTCATAGCAGAGAATGACAAGGCCATCCTCCCTCAGACATCTACAGCCTGACCTATAAATAAAGAATCTCATAACATAGACACCTTAGGTAAGAGATTCTTTGCTGCCTCCACCCTGGGTATGTGTATTGCCTGCTACCAGGGCTATTTTTCTCAATATGAGTATGTCCTTTGGCATTCACTCAAGCAAATGGAAGAAGCTCTGCCTGAGTTGGAAACTAATTCAGAGCTACTTCACACCATAACCAGGTGTATCGAGTCCAATAACCAACAGGTTAAAGCTGCAATGGACACTTTCAATACTGCTTCTCGAGCGGTGGCCGTGGGCATTTGTACCCATTGTCACTCTTGGCTACGTACTTCAGGCTTCACGAATGATGCCCAGCAGCAGGTCATGGCCTTACCCTTTGACAGTATGTATCTGTTTGGACACAAGCTCTGGAGGCCACACAGAAGACTAGGTCAGCCATTAAGACAGCTCGACCCACACCCACCCCCTCTCGGGGGGGTGCTAACAAATGTCAGTTTCACAACCGTCATTCCTATCAGGGCAAAGGCAGGGGAGGTTTTAACAAAAACCACACCCCACAGCCACAAAAGAAAATGCAGCAGAAGGCACAAGGCCCCAATGCGCCCAGTGCCACCTTCTGAGTTTTTGGCCCAGGTCCCACCTCAACTGCCTAAGGGGGACTCTTCCTCAGAAGTGGGAGACATCTGACTCAGTTCTATTTCCAGTGGAAGTCTATAACATCAGACAAATGGGTCCTCTGGATAATCCGCGAGGGGTATTTGCTCAATCTTTCAGAAACCCCCCTGGATCATCCCCCCAAACAATAGCCCAGGCTGTCAACAGTAAAGGCAGACCTTCTTGCTTCCGAGGTACAACGCCTTCGGAACAACAGGGCAGTAGAAGTAGTTCTGTCAGACCAATGAAACACAAGGTTTCTACTCCCATTACTTTCTAGTTCCAAAGAAAACTGGTGGCATGCGCCCCATTCTGGACCTCAGAAAGTTAAATAAATTCCTTCACAAGGAAAAGTTCAAGATGATATCTCTAGGTACCCTTCTACCTTATATTCATTAACATGATTGGCTAGCCTCCCTGGAAATGCAGGATGCCTACCAACACATTCTTATACACCCAAAGCACCACAAATACCTAAGGTTTGTGGCATTGGGTCAATATTATCAGTTCAGAGTCCTGCATTTTGGGCTATCCTTGGTGCCTCAAGTTTTTACAAAGTGTTGTGCAATTCTCACAGTGCATCTGAGGCAAATCAGAATTCAAGTGTTCCCATATCTGGACAACTGGCTTCTAGCAAGCCCCTCTAGACAGGAAACTCTGGACGCTGTAGCCATGGCTTCAGACTTCCTCATGTCCATGGGAGTCCTGCTAAATCTCAACAAACTGCAGCTGCAGCCCTCCCAGAAACTCCTCTTCATAGGAACTCTTCTGGACACCTCCTGTGTGAGGTCTTTTCTCCCAGAGGACAGAAGGAGCAATATCCTATGGATGGCCAGGTACATCAGAGAAAACAACTCAATTCGAGCTATCTTCATGCAATGGATGCAGGGTCTCATGGTATCCTTGGTGTTCACTGTACCCCTAGCACATCTCCACATGAGAACCTGTCAGTGGATGCTCAGTACTCAGTGGTTCTCATCAAGGTGATAGAACCTCTGAAGAAGTCATTCACCTGGTGGTCGCAGGAGGACAACCTTCTGGAAGGGCATCCCTTTGCTCCTCTGGATCATCAGATCTCCATTACCACAGACATGTCTCTGATAGTGTGAGGAACTCACTGCCAGAATCTATACACCCAAGGTACATGGACTCAGACTGAGTCCCAGCTTCACATAAATGTACTGGAAATGAGAGCCATCCTCTATGTGGTCTGGGCCTTGAAGGACATACTCTGTCACAAGAACATTCTGCTTCAAACGGACAACAAAGCAGTGATGTATTACATCAACAAGCAGGGCAGTGCACACTCTTACCCATTATGCAGGGAAGCTATGAGAGTGTGGGAATGGCACCTGGAGCACAAGGCTCTAATCCACTTGGTTTTCTTGCCAGGAGTGCAGAACAAACTGGCAGACCATCTCAGCAGAATGGAGACAAATCCTCACGAGTGGCCTCTTGGCTCAACTGTCACTCAGTCACTCTTCAAAGAGTGGGGAACTCCAGACCTGGACCTTTTTGCATCCCCGCTTAACACAAAACTGCATCTCTTCTGCTCCAGAAATCCAGGACCTGGCATTTTCTGTCAGGATGCGGTCAGGATGCAGTGGACAAAACGCTTTCTATATGCCTTTCCTCCTCGTCCCATAGTTCAGAGGGTACTACTTAAATTCGAGTCTCGGGGGACAAAATGATTCTCATTGCTTCCTTCTGGCCTCAACAGATATGGTTCCTGCTGCTCAACAGTCTGTAGGAATCCCCAACCCCGAAAGCACTTCCCCTTCAGACGAACTGCTGACCCATGGTCCCGTGGTCCATCCCAATTTGAAGGTGTTTCACCTTCATGCTTGGCTTCTGAAGAGATAGAAGTGAATAGGTTCAATGTTTCCTCTAGGGTTTCAGATATTCTCGTGGCTGCACATAAGCCAGCCACTAGAAAAACCTACACAGTCAAATGAAAGCATTTCTCTCTGGTGTGCAAAATCCTCTTTGAACCCTTTTTCCTGCCCACCAAATTAAGTTTTGGAGTACCTTTTAGATCTCTCAGATTCAGGTCTGCAGTACTCTACAGTCAAAGTTCATCCCTGTGCAATTTCAGCTTATCTTTAGCCAGTACATTCCTTGTCTCTGGCTCAGTTACCTGTAGTTAAGAGGCTTCTTAAGGGTATTCTGCATACCAGACCTCCTATCAGACATCCAGTTGCAGCCTGGGACATTAACCTTGTGCTAGATATGCTCACTCAGAAAACTTTCAAGCCCCTAACTAGCTGTGAGTTGAAGTTCCTCACTTGGAAAACGACCTTCCTGGTGGCCATCACTTCGGCCAGTAGAGTTTCTGAAATACACGCTCTGGTCACAGATCCCCCATACACTGTATTTCATAAAGACAAAGTAGTTCTTAGGACTCACCCTAAATTTCTACCTAAGGTTGTCTCAGAATTTCATCTAAACCAACCTTTAGTCCTACCTACCTACTTTGCTAATTTTCAGAATGAAGGAGAACATGCCCTTCTTTCTTTGGATGTTAAGAGAGCACTGCAATTCTATCTGGATAAAACAAAAGAAATTCGCAAGGCTCAACAAATGTTTGTTTCCTTCAGCGAGACCAGGTTAGGTCAACCTGTCACTATTAGGTGCATTTAAGCATGGCTAGTAGCATGCCTCTACCACTGCTATTCTATGACACAGGTCAAGCTGGAAGGCAGAGTGTACGCTCACTTTACTAGAGTAATTGTGGCATATCTGGCAGAAATCCACAATGTGCCCATTGCAGATATTTGCAATGTGGCTACATGGAGCTCAGTGCATACAGTACCTTCATGAAACACTATGCTTTGGATGTCCATGCCAGGTAACATTTGTCATTTGGTAGGACTATTCTTAACGGACTTCTGTCCTAAGTATGTGAGCTCTTAGTTTTCCCTGCCGCCTATCTCAGGGGATTATTAGTTCAGAACTCTCCCATTAGTGTGAATGAGTGGTGGAGACTTTATGTCCAGGAAGATATGGAAATGACGTACCTACCGTAATTCTTTATCTTCTTGGATGAAGTCTCCACCACTCATTCACACGCCCACCCACCATCCCCCAAGCTCATGTATCTGTTTCTGGTCTTCACTCCCTCAATGGCTGAGCTGTAAAGACTCTATTGTTGACCCTTCTTTCACAGGTCATTCAGATTATCTTATATCCGTTTTTGTTAGGTTAGTCCCTCTAGGTTAGTTACGCTGCACCTCCTCGGAAAAAAGGTACTGAGGCAGTTGGAGCCATGGCTCATGGTGCCACTCCTCACAGCTCCACCGCTGGCACTGACCCTCTTGAAAAAAATGTTCTTCTGCTGGGTGCTAGTGCCTCCAGCATAGATCCCATTAGTGTGAATGAGTGGTGGACACTTCGTTCAAGAAGATCAAGCATTACAGTAGGTACGTAATTTCCATTTTTGCACGTGACATGCTGAATGACTCTCCTCTGTGAACTGCCATGGATGGGGTGCCGTTGATGTGTGATGGTGGGTGTACAGGTGACAAGCCAGCAAATGCTGTTATTTTACCTGTTTTAAGCACAGGGGTTGAGGTACCAGAATTACTATATGGACCACCACTGCTACACTGATCACTACTCAAGACATTCAAAGTCATCCTCCTCCTCATCCTCTGGTGTTATTTGTCAACTTTTACTAACATGGCTATTTACACTCAATTGGGAAATGGATACCATGCTCACTAAGTTAGATGTGGGGAACACCCCACTATGGCATTAACTCCCCTCTGGTGCTGAGTCCACAGGCAATATGCCTGCCCTTGAGATGATTATGCTGGCCCCCAGTGCCAAAAAGGCTACCTTTTTACCATACTTCATACATGCTTGGCAAAGCTGGCAGATTGCCATGGTTTCATCACCTCCATCGTGTACGAAAACATCCCAAATTAGGGATTTTGATGCCCTACTTTTCACATGTCACTGCTGCATATGGGACTGCAATTTTTTGTGGTGATGAAATGGGGGGTGTACCGCATGATTTCAGATGTGCACACTTGGACTTTAACTGAACATCACAATCTATGATAATTACTTCACAGTCATCAACTGACACAGCTACATCAGAATTTTGAGGAGGGGGTGTTTACTAACAGACTGTTTACAAACAGCCACCTTCACCTTCTTTTTGTCCAGTTCCCAAATGGGATCACTAGCATCATCATCATCCACAAATTCACTTTGGATGCTGTTCTGTGGAGATATTCCAACCACAGCATCAATATGATCATCCACACTTTTTTCATCAACATCTGAACATTTTGATGGCCTAATCTCAAGATCAGTGGAAACATGAGACTGAATCATCATCATCATGATCAGAATCATGTTCAGCTACTGTGGGGAGTGGGACATCAACTACACTCAAGTCTTCTAACTCCATAAAATATTTGCCACCTGATAACTTTGCCCAGGTTGTAGCAGCAATACTCATGCTGTTATCAACCATGCTGGGCCCATCACTAACTTTACTACCAGCAGGGACAACAGCATCTCCAACCAGCATTGAAGCAATTGATTTCATTGTGAAAAACAGAGTTGTTGAAATTCCTTTACTTGAAACAACTACTACCTTTCCCTTCTGCTGCATATTATCACTGCCAGGACCACTCTTAACACTGCTAGACTTGCTAACCCCTGATGAACATGCCTCATACTGCTAATAGTCTTGGCAGCAGTGCCATGGTCAGAAACAGCTTTGCATGACTGTCTTTGAGGGCATTTTTTAAGATTACACATACAGTTGACAGCAACTTTATATTTCTGCAGTTTTTGGTGGATGGGAAGCCAAAAAACAACTGTGACTTCCAGATGGAGATGAGGCACTGAAGAGAAGCAGCTGCACAGGCATAACAAGACCTTAGCCAGTCATCAGAAATCCAAAAGTGGAAAAACAATACTTTGTTTTGCGGGGGTTACAGCAAGAGCTACACAGAAGCAGGGAAAAATACTGCAGACAGGCTGAAAAATTCAGAGTACTGCTATTGCAGTGAAGCAATAAAATGCATATGAATTAACAGTATACACACAGATTAAAGGTTGTGTGCAGAAACTTTAAGGGTTTGCTAGAATTGATTTATTAATGACTCAAAATTTAGTCATAAAAATGCTTTTTTGAAGGTTTTTGTATGTTTGATTCTCAGAGCTTTCCGCTACACACACTACACTGAATTGAGGCTGTGCAAGACAATATAGAGTCCATGTGACCTGCCAACCCATGAATCGCTGCAAAATATGCCTTAAAGAGCCAAAAAAAAACAGGCAAAGTAAAGTGAAGTCCATCAGAAACAATGGGAACTTTGCATTAGTGTGGAAGGTGAAGTTATTCACTTTGCTTTGCGGAGTAGTTCACAAAATTCAAGTTATATGCGAAATACTCCTCCTAGCGAAGTTTATGAACTTTGCCTACCTCTATTACAGATAAATTTTGAGAGCTACAGCACATAGATTTTAAAAACTGTTGCACAGTGTGTAGATTTTCAAGACATTAATGAAAGAGTTCTGTGTAAACATTTTATGAAAACCCTCATGCTGTACATAGATTCTGAAAACCATTGTGTGCCACGTAGATTTTGAAAACTGTTGTGCAGCATGCAGATTTTGAAAACTGTCTTACAAAACACATTATGGGGTATCTTTGATTTTGTATTTTTCCTTTATATAGAATGAAAAGTATAAAAACTGTACTATAGATGTTAAAAATATACATGCAGCATTTCAATTTTTTATAAAATTTGTGAAGCATTCCTGTGCAAATGTTTTCATTTTTAATTAAAGATTTCTAATTACTAATTAATTTTAAAAAATAGTGCTTATATTCGGTCATGGCTGTTTGTGCTGCACCAACCAAACTCTGCACTAAAAAGCACTTAGCTGCCAAGGAGCAATATTCAGATAGAGAGCATGCCCTGTCCATCCTGCTATGCCTATCTCAATATTGGGCTTTTATAAAATGGGAAGGAATTTGATGCATCCTGATTGGTTGAGAAGGTTTGGAACTCAGTGCCTTACATGTTGACAACCACCAGGTTGGGAACCCTTCCAGCAACCAGGAGGCAGTGCATCTGATATTCATGCTTCCCCCAAAAAATTTCTGAGAGCAATGTTTGTAAAGCAAAACACCTTAACAGTCTTAACTTGTCATAAGTACCAACATTACATTTTAGCACACTTTTAAAAATTCCCTACCCCACTCACAATCTATTACACATCTATAAGATAAAAAGAAAACATTTGATCCCATCTGCTCATCTTGTCTTGTTTTACTGTCTCACTTCCACTCTGTAGGCCTCCAATCCTCGATCTCAATTTTTCTGGAAAAACTTTATGTATATCCTGCCCCCCCCCCACCTCAACCGCATCTGGAAATGTGCTGCTATCAGCTCAGTATATCTTAAATTCCATTCCTTGTCACTACAGACATCCCCCATGTCATCACTCTACTCTACTCTGCTATTCACTTTTCTAAATAGTCTTAGCCCATTCGCTTCAATCCCTGGCCTCACCTGCTCACTTCACTTGCCACCTGCTCACTCACTGCCCCCACTCACTTACTCAGTTGGGCCACCACATTTCTCATACACTAGGTCCACTACCTAGTGATGCCACTAAGTCACCCTGCCAGTAACCATGGCAGCAAATGGTATCCTCTCATGCTTGCTCTTTCTTTTTGCAGTAATGTGGTCAGATACACAGCTCAAACTTTTATTTCTGTCAATCAGTCTCCATCATTAGGGAATACAATAACAAAACTAAAATAAAACAAATCATGCAGCTTTATAGGATACAAAACAGCCCAGTTAACTATTTTTTGGCTTTCACAGACAAAAGTGCCATGTAGTGGCATTCTGGGACAGCAGCACTCTACTGTCAACTAAAGAATAGGAATGATTTTGTTTTATCAATAAAAGATAATTTCTTTCAATTTTTTGCTAGTTTTTATTTTATTTTCTACATTATTATTATTTGAGAGGGGAACCATTTTATGATTGCAATAAGACACTCCACGGATTGTGGTTTCACGGGTTGATGCACACCCAGGGGCAGAAGGCACTCAACTCAAGTACCTTGGTGCCATACAACACCCCAGGGCATGCATTAACCTATAACAACAACCACCCCATCATATCTTAAGAGGATACTTGATGAGCATGAGTATGATATGGAAAATATTTTCACTCCTTTAGCGTGACCTTTGGATATTCATGAGTGGCGAAGCCATGAGTGAGTATCCAGAGGTCACTGTGGAGGAGTGAAAATATTTTCCATATTACATGAATGCACATCATGTATCTGTTTTATACAATAGGGGCGTGATAACTGGAGAGAACTCCAGTTATCACACACTGGTGATGTCAGCAGAGTGTGATATCTCATTGTGGTGGTTTTATGCTGAAATAAAGAATGACATATCATCTCACCCCATTGTATAATATTGCTTACTTATAGGAAGCAAGCAACTTCATTTGATATAGCTTCCCACCCTAAAAGTTTGAAGATCTGTACATGCAATTTGATTTAATCAACTGAAAAAAAAATTTAAAACATTTATAAAATCAAATAACAAGCATGGCGAAATCCCTCTCACTCATAACATATTTAAAATGAGTCCTCAAGTACAGAGAGAAAGATGGGTGTTGGGATCCCTTTTAAAAACTTCAGCAGATAGGGTTCTGACAGCTGATCTGGTAAGGCATTCCACATGTGTGGGGTGGCCACACAAAAGTCCCTTTCATGAGGATTTCCAGATAATGACAAGCAGATTCTAACTTGCTGAGTGGAGAAGCTGAACAAAGTATGTGAGAGCAGGAGTATTTTATTTAGTTAAGTCCCAAACATTACAGGAGCCATGCATGGTGCATGTGTGCATCATTAGTGCAGACCCTGCTGGAACCAGGCTCCCAGGAGCAAAGGGAGATACACCTGTCTGAAATGGAATAGTGCCATCACTTCTGAGAGCCATATTCTGTGACAAGCATGCTAAAAACCACATACTTATGGCATATTCCATGCTAAGGGGCCATTTGCATGTCATTCTTTGGCTTTCTGTCGCCTGTTCCAGCTTGATTTACTGTGTCTGCCAGGAGCTAGTCGGGCTCAGTGCTGTGGATTACTGCTGTATTGGAACTTATTTCTAACTTTGCTGATTGCTAGCAGCAAGGGTGCTAACTCAGCCCCTTGCCCAGTCCCCTCCAATCAGAAGGCTGCTAGTGTTTAGTGCAGGGCCTGATACTTCGCACAGCTTTTGAAACCTGCATCTGCATTCTGTATTCTGTCAGTTGTTCAGGTTTGGTTCGATGTGTCATGAGGGAGCCAGTCAGGCTCTGTGTTGTGGTTTAGTGCTAAACTGGGACTTGTTTTTCACTTTATTGCCTGCTAGGGGCAGGTGTCCCTGACTCAGCCCCTTGCCTGGTCCGTTTTTATCGGGAGGCTGGTAGTGGTATGAGTGGGGCCTGATACTTAGATCAGTTTTTGAAACATTCAGCCACCTTCTGTATTCTGTCAGCTGTTCCAGTTTGGTTTGCTGTGTCTACCAGAAGCTAGTTTGGCTCTGTGCTGTAGATTACTGTTAAACTGGGACTTATTTCTGACTTTGATTCCTGCTAGCAGGAGGCATCCCTGACTTAAACCATTGTCCAGCCCCCTCCAGACAGGAGGCTGCTAGTGGTGTGGGCAGGATCCAAGTTCATGATTTCAGTTCCTACTCCCCAGCCATCTTCTGCTGGGGTCCAAAACCTAGAGGTCAGAGCTCAGAGATGGCACACAGGGCATTCAGCATGAGATGGCAGTAAGCAGTAGATGCTGTACCCCTAGTATGGCACACATACTGGATGAATGTATCACATGTGAATCTATTTTAAGTATATTTATACATGCCCTGTATCTGCACTAGATCTCCATTACTAGTGTGGGTCATTTGTTTAATTATTGATCCACAATCTGCTTGTTTATTGTGTGCTACCAGTATACTGTTACCTGCTTGTTTCTGAAAAAAGTAGCAGACTGCAGGTCTTAACAGTCTTTGTTTGTCAGGGCATCTATTGTGTTATTTTCTGATCAACTACTTGTCAAATGATAGTGTGTGTTTTAATAGTGTATATACTGTTATTCCTCTTCTTTTGCCTCCCAATTTGAGTTTTGTTTATTTTGTATCCTGTCTTTGAGGACTTTCCCCCTTAACAGTTGCATTTTCTGTTTACTTTTGTCTGCTACTCTTTGTTGGTCAGGCTTACATCCCTTGTAGCCTTATCTGGAGAGGTCTGCTACCCTGTTGCCTCCCCATTTGGGTCTGGCTACTATTACTTTTAACCTCCCTAATCTTATTGAGGCCTGATCCCCTATAGCTCAATATTTGTTTTGCACTCTCCCTCCATCGGTTCATTGTTTGGGTAAGGCTCATACTATTGCCTCTCCCATCTGGATTAGTCCTCCCCTTTAGCCATATCCATTGTGCCTTCTTACTTTCTACCTAGGAGTTTCTAATTTCAGCACTTTAGTCCCACTGTATTGTTAATTTGTCTCGTTTTCCTCCCCCTCCTTTTTCCCTTCTCTCTTCCACCATATTCTGCTACTTCCCTTGTGCTCCATATTTCAATCTCCTTCCTCTTCTCCTACACTCTCCTCCTTCTCTCTCTCCTGTCCCTCCCTCTTTCCCTCTGGTATCCTGGGTGTCAACTTTTTCCTGCTCCTTGGCTTCATCTTCAAGCTCTCTGGTTGTTTATGTCCCTTTTTTCCCCTTATCCTTCCACCGACCTCCTTGTCTCCATCCAATCAACATATTGGTTCCAGTAATCTCCTTGTTTCCTTGCTGCTTTTGGTAACATGAGGCATTGACCTAAGTCCTGTCACCACCCCTTCAGCTTCCCAAAAGATTGATGGTTGTCCATTTAAACAGCTGCAGCCTCCTCCCTAAAATTAACCAGCCATAACCAATCATGCTTAAGGTACAGTACATCCAGATGTACTTGTCATATCTAAATCTTGGTATTCTTCTAAGGTCCAGGATTTATATGTGGTTATCATTGGTTAATCACTAGCTAGGCATGATCACACATATTGGTGTGGTGATATTGCAATTTACATTTCCACCAGCATCCAATTTATGACTCTGCTTGCTGTCTCTTGTCTTTCCTCTTATGAGCTGCTCCTCCACAAACTTTCCCTTCTCTTCTCTGTTCCCATCTTTATTGCTGGATTTTACTGCTGCCCTGGTATGTCTCCTGCATTAGATACTGAGCTTTTCTCCTCCATCTTTTCCCATTCTTCCACAGGAGAGTTTCTCATTCTTGGGGACTCTAATATAAAATGTATCTCCCCTGGTAGAAATACAGATGTGTCAAGCCAGGATGAATCACAGAAATGCTGCAGAATATCACAGAATATTACAATTTACTGTAGGGTCCATTGTAAGTCAATGGCAATTAAGCCCTTTGGTCATGCAGGATATTGTGACATGTCATTACTGCAAGTTACTGTGCTTCATTGCAGCTGGCATGGGGTCATAATGTCGTGGGCAAAACTGGGCACTGCAACAATGCCACATGCAAAACAGCATGCGTCAAAACAACATTGGCACAATATGCTGAACAGTGCACACCACAGCAACATCTTTGTTTTTGCAGGGGGCTTCAACTCCCACACCCCCCCCCAACATGGGGGGCTTCACCATCCACAGCACCCAGACTAATTATAATCAACTCTGGGGAGTCGTGGACATCGGAGGTAAGAGAAAAACCCACCACCAGCAAAATCCCTGTTTTCAGAAAAAAAAATGCCGCACCATAGTGGGACCTGGGCAGATCTGAACTGCAGCCCCAGATCCCCACCACCACTGGAGCTAGGTGCTCTAGCCACCCCACCATGGCAGCAGATTGGCCAGGTACCCCCCCAATAGCATCCTTAACCTCCCCTGTTGACAGCCTACAATGACAGTAGTAGCAGTTTCTACTGCACGCTCTAAAACCCCCTGTAGCTGTAAAGCAATTAGCACTTCTTTCAATGCTCTTTTTCATGTGCAGTTTTATCTGCACTATATTTACCCAGTACAGATGTAGCTAACACATCTGTACATTCTGCCAAAATATAAAATCCTTTCAATTGACTCATTTGCTTTCAGACCTAGTACATTTAAGTTTTAAACTACATATCACTCTCTATTAGACTGGGTCCTCTGATCCCATCCCCACCATATAGTGGATGCATCTATCCTTTCCTATGCTGTAAGTGACCATTATATGGTTTACTGTGTGCACAAGATACATCATCTTAAGCCCCTCCCCCCAAAAAAATCATCTGTCTCAGGTCCTTTAGGTCTCTGCATTTATCCTCCCTGTTATCTAACTTATAGGCATCTGATTCATCCCCTATCTCTGTAATCATTAATATTAATTGTACCCTTCAGTAATTTCTGACCAAATGTATGGCCATATGGGATCATCGTGTACCTCTGTGGAAAACCACAATATGGGGTTCCTACCTTCTGTGTATTAGCTGAGTTGTATGCTTGCCTCCCTACCAGAGACCTGGCCTGGCAATCGTGCAAGATCACTGGGTCCCCAGCTGCTTTGCACAATGATTGGCACCTTTGCAACACCTGTACCAAAGCCATCAACCTTGTGAAGTCTAAGTATTTTGCATTCACACTCTAGAACAAGATTAATCACCTTTAAAGTTCTGGAAGTGTATCCATTCAATTTTCTTCCTTCTGACTCAGATTCTAGTCCCTGTTCCCTATGGTTGGCAACATCCTCATCACTGGCCCTTTATTTGTTGCCTCTGCCTTTAACACCTACAGTACTTAACCACCTGTGCTTTCTCAATCATATATTACTTGCCCTCCCTTTCTCTCTCCTTAACTCTTTTCTTTCTCCTTCTCTCTTACATCTTCCTCTGCTTCTCTTAACCCTACCATAGTTGTGCCTGTTACCCAACTCCTTAATCTCTCTTTTTCTTATGCCACTGTCCCTGAAGCCTGGAAACAGGCTACTGTCATCCTGCTCCCTAAATATGGTGATCTTTCTTCTCCTGGTAACTTCTATTCTATCACTCTCCTTCCCACTCAGGCTAAGTTACAGGAACACTTTTTCCTTTTTCAGCTATCTTCCTGTTTTGACTTCTCCTCCTTCTTCACCCTTTTCAGTCAGGATTTAAGAAATCCTACTTGACTTTCACTTCCTTCCTTCCTTCAGTTTACTGACTCCTAAATACATAAACAGTGTGAAAAGATAAGGGTCTATGGCCCACCCAGTCTGCCCATTTGAGCTTGTAAGTTCAGTTTATGTTTTCCTAGAAGTCTGTTGCCCCTTTCCTCTGACCTCCAGAATTCATTTATGTCTATCCCATTCATTCTTAAATTCTGTGATTGTTTCAGCCCCCACCACTTCCTCTGGCAGGGTGTTCCACTTGTCCACCACCCATTCTGGGAAGAAATTCTTCCTCATGTTTCCTCTGAATCGTCCTCCCTCCAACTTCATCCTATGCCCTCTAGTCCTGGAATATCTTTTTTGCTTAAAAATAGTCTATTCCTGCACCCTCTTCCTCCCTGTAAGATACTTGTATGCCTCTATCATGTCCCCTTCTTCCCTCCTTTCCTCCAGGGAGTACATATTTAATTCCTTCAACCTGTCGTCATAGGACTTGTGATGCAATCCATGTACCATCTTTGTTGCCCTCCTCTGAACCTTCTCTACTCTATGTCCTTACGTAGGTAAGGACTTCAGAACTGTACACTGTTCTCCAGGCGGGGCCTCACTAGTGTCTTGTATAATGGAATGATGACCTCCCTTTTCCTGCTGATGATACCACTGCCTATGCATCCCAGGATCCTATTTGCTTTACCTGCTGCCTTGTCACACTGTTTTCCTACCTTGAGGTCATCAGAGATGATAACCCCAAGATCCCTTTCCTGCTTGGTGCATGCAATATCCTCACCCCCCAACTGATATATTGTGCCAGGGTTTTTGTGCCCCATATGCATTATCTTGCACTTTTTGCATTGAATTTCAACTGCCAAACCCCTGACCATTCTTCAAGTTTCTGCAGGTCCTTCTCATTCTGTCTACACCCTCTGGTGTGTCTACTCTGTTACAAAGCTTTGTGTCATCAGCGAACAGTGAAATTCTGCCTTCTAGGTCCTGTGCAATGCCACTGATGAAGATGTTGAATAGGACCGGTCCCAGCACTGATCCCAGTGGTACCCCACTGGTCACTCTTCCCTCTGTGGAGTGACAGCCATTTACCACCACCCTCTGTGTCCTGCTGCCCAGCCAGTTACCTACCCACCACACTACTGTCCTGCCCACACCCATATTCCCCAGTTTGTGTAATAGTCTTCTATGTGGCACAGTGTCAAGGCCTTGCTGAAGCCCAGATAGGCCATGTCCACTGCCCTTCCCTGATCCACCTCCCTAGTCACCCAGTCAAAAAATTAAATTAGGTTGGTCTGACATGACCTCCCCCTGGTGAAACCATGCTGCCTTGGGTCCTGTAGTCCATTGACAGCCAGATGTTCCACCAATCTCTCCTTCAGTAGTGCTTCCATGATCTTCCCCACTAGTGAAGTGAGGCTGACTGGTCTGTAGTTCCCCGCTTCCTCTTTGTTCCCACTTTTGTATAAGGGGACTACATCTACTGTCCTCCAGTGTTTGGGTACCTCCCCTGTTTCCAGTGATCAGCTAAATAGGATAGCCAGAGGTTCAGCCACCACCTCTGTTAGTTCTTAAAGGATCCTGGGGTGCACCCCATCTGGTCCCATTGCTTTACCAACTCTTATTACTTCCTGTTCCTTCAGGACCCTTTCTCATGTAAAGGGACTTGTGTCCATTTCTGCACCATTCTCACCCCTTGTACTTGCTTCAGACCCATTACCCTCCTCTTCCTCAGTAAAGACTGAGCAGAAATACCTGTTCAATATGTCAGCTTTACTGTTGTCATCCTCCACGCGACTCCCATCCTCCCTCTTCAGTCTCACTATCCCTCCCTTTGTCTTTCTTTTTTCACTTATGTACCTGTAAAAGGTTTTGTCCCCTCTACCCACTGATTTTGCAATGTGGTCTTCTGTCTGAGCTTTGGCTTCCCTTACTGACCTCCCTTTGCTTCTCCTGGTACTTATCCCTATCCCCTTCTGCCTGTGTCTTTTTGTGTTGCCTGAATGCAATTTTGTTGGCTTTCACTTTCTTTGCTACCTCTTTGGAAAACCATAATGGTCTCCTCTTCCTTTTCCTCTTGCTAACCTGCTTAATGCATAATTCTGTTGCTCTTGTAATCCCCGTTTTAAATACTGCCCACTGTTCCTCAACCTCTGATTCCTGCCCCATTCCCCTTAATGCCTCTTTCAAGTATCTCCCCATTTTCCCAAAGTCTTCCCCCTAAGATCCAGGATACATGTTTTTGTGTGATTTGGTTCTGCTCCTTCTGTGATTTCAAACTCTGTCCTTTCAGGTATGGAGCAGGGTCTGTAGTTTCAAACTCCGTCCTTTCAGGTATGGAGCAGGGTCTGATCACCTCCACCATCTTTGTGCATGTGGCTAAAGCTTGTAACACTGTATCACACCCCTTCCTTTGGACAAGCTTAAAGCTGCAGGCCTCTGCCTTCTTAGCCAGTTGGTTCTGCTCTTACATAGAAACATAAAATGTGTCAGCAGGAAAGACCCAGTAAGCCCATCTACTCTGTCCTATTTTCCCTGCCTAACACTACAGTCTGGACTCTATTTGGTCACAGATGTCCCACCCTCTTACTTTACCTCTATTTATTATACCCTTGTGCCTTTCCCACACATGACTGAAGCGCTGCACTGTGTTCACCCATACCACCTCTTTTGGTAGGCTGTAGCTTCATAGCATGCCAGTGTGCTCGGGGGCTCCTCCTTCTCCTGTGAAACATAATGAACACAACATATTTTTATACAGATATTATAAATCATTAGGGTATAATCCTATTTACAACACTCTGCTTTACAAAACATTAAAAAGCAATGCAAACATGCAAACACTGAACATAAAATTTCCATTACATACAGCTCATTTCCATGGTAAAGATTTCTCTTTAAAACAAACACAGGTATGGTGCAAGTACTTTTTCAAATCATTTTGAGATGTTCAATATGAAGAAATACGTTTTAGATAATTTGGCAACTCATTCCAAGATCTGGACACAGAAGTCTGAAACATGGCATCCCCAAATCTATTATATGATCTAACAGTTGGAATATTTAAATTATTATACCTCAAGTTATATCCCTTATCTACCTCATGAATAAGGTCTATAATGCATCCTTGTTGCATATTTTTCTTTTGATAAATTGATTTACAGTATGATACCAGTTTAACAAGATAGAACTTATTTTTTTCTTCTGGGGCAACCTATCCAAATTCTCATACGGTTTACAATGATGTATCCCATGTTCACTCATAGTTATGAATTTTTCCAATTTGTAATAAAGTTGGTTTAGTTTATTTAATTCAGTTTTATTAGCATTTCTATATACTATCAAACCATACTCCATCACAGGAATTAACATATGGTTTACAATTTTCTTTTTAGTCTCAGTTGTTAAACAATTGGCCACTCGCCAAAGGGCCCCTAGTTTTTGATTAGTCTTTTTAACAGCTGATTTTATGTGTTCTTTGAAATTTAATTTATCTACCACAGTCCCCAAATATTTATAGCTAGTTATATTTTCCATCCTGAGTCCATTTCTAAACCTCACTTCCAGTGTGCCATCTTGGAGTTTTTTATTGCCAGATTGGAAATACAGATATTGTGTTTTTTCTTATTTAACAATAGAACAAATGTGTCAAACCAAACCACCATACTACTCAGATCTTCATGAAGTTTTTGTTCCAGCAGGGGGCAACTGGATGTGGATGCCACCAATACATGTCATCCATGTACAGTCACACCCCGCTATTTGTAATATTCCTTTCCACGGCATTTACATAGACATTAAAAAGCAATGTGCCTAGGATGGATCCCTGCAGTACCCCTCGCATTATCCTCTTCATTTGGATAACAAAGACACCATTAATAATGAATTGTCTCCTATTGAATAGATATGGCTTAAACCAAAACAGTGGTTCCTGATGAACACCTATTGTATTTCAAACAGCCTCTCCAACGTTGTCTGGTGATCAACCAGGTCAGTGGCTTTATGAGGTCCATGAATTCCTCCTCCATTTCACTTCCCAAATTCATGGAAGAAGTGATTAGGTTGTTAAAATCTATGAGGGCGGTACCCGTGGACCTCCCAGCCTTAAACCCATGTTAAGCAGCAGAAAATAAATAATAATCCTCCAAATATTGGTAGATATCATCCTCCCCAATACTTTAAACATAAGGGACAAAAAGACTATAGGTCTGAAGTTACATGGTTTGGTTGCCTCACCGCCTTTATGTATTGGTACCACTTGCCTTATCTTCCAAGTATCTGTAAAAATCCCACTGCACAGACTTCAGTTAAACAAGTAAGTCAAGGGTTGCCAATATATCCACAACTATTTTAAGAAAATTGGTCTCTCTTCCATCTATACCTCCCACTTTATTGCATTTTAGATTCCTAAATTCCTTCTCAACTTCCTTTGCTGCCAATCTTCTAAATCTAAAGGGGGGTTTATTTGTCCTGAAGTTTCTACATCTTTCTGCTCTAGAATTTTTACCAACTCTTGAGCTTTGATATCTTCAGTAACTCTCTTTGGAGTGGCTATTTTTAAATCCTGAAGATTTATAAATAAATTATTTAGCACCTCACATACCTTTTTCTGTTCCTGAATCAATTTACCGTTATTTATTAATTGAATCTGGTTGGACTCTACTAATGGTTGTTACACTTTTTAAACACATTTCCAAAAATGTTTTTTTTTTTTGACTGTTCGAAGTCTGTCTTGTGGTGCCTCTGTTTTGCTAACCCAATCTTCTCGATGCACTTATTTTGCCATGTTTTATATGTATTCCAGTCATCCATACTTTTTGTTTTTCTTGCTTTCTTCCATAACCTATTTTTAATCCTTAATTGAGTTTTTAGTCTATCCATAATCCAAGGGACATTCTTACCATCTATTCTCTTTGAACCTTAGGGGCATGTTTTTTTCTATTATCTGTATTAAAATGTTTGTCAAATCTTTCACTGATAAATTAATATCTGGAATAAGATTTATTCTATCCCATCTAATTGCATATAAATGTTCCCTAAAATTGTTTATATTAAATTGCTTTAACTGCCTCATCCATTTGAATTTTGGTTCAGTTCTACTTTGTCTTTTCCATTTTATCATACATAGTACTGGACAGTGATTACTTAAATTTTGGAGCAGTACTTTTGACTCAAGTATATAAATACCCTCAGAAATAAAAATAAAGTCCAGGATTGATCCCTGAGTCAAGAGTTGAGAAAATCTAGTATGTTTCTGAATTACTTGTTTTAGACCTAAGGGGGCAAAATAATCTTCCAGTTTCTGATCCCTATTCTGCCCTCATCCTGCATTGAAATCCCCTATAAGTACCAATTTCGGATCTTTCATTATGTTATATAATCTATTTTGCAGTAGTTTAAATTCACCCAATTTAGTTTTAGGTGGGGCATAAATTGTCCCAATTATCAATTTAACTGATACTATTTCAATTAAGAGGTAGTCCATTCCTTCAATACTTTTGGACAGAATAGTTTTAAAACCTCCCAGATGTTCCCAAATATCTATCATCACTCCTCCACCTCTACTTTTGCTATCTAATCTTTGGCTTTTATAATTTATAATTATCCCTTCTGCACCTTGTTAACTCCTGTGAGGTACTGACAGGTCTCAATCATGTCAACTCTCACTCTCCTCCAGAGAGTACATCTTGTGCTCCCACAGCTTCTCTTCACATGATATCTCATGCAAGCCCCTCACCATTTAAACAGCCCTCCTCTGGACTGTTTGCACCCAGTTGATGTCCTCATGGAGGTGTGGCCTCCACATCTGGACACAATACTCCAGGTGGGGTCTCACATGTGATTGATACAGAGGTAACACCACCTCCCTTCTCATGCTACAGATTCCCCTCCCCACACACTCCAGCATCTGGCTAACCTTGCCTACTGCCCTGTCACACTGCCCTGCCACTTTAAGTTCATCAGATATGATCACCAAAAGGTCCCACTCTTGCTTTGTAACTGTACATACCTCTTCCCATCTTATATACAGCCCCAGGGTTACCCAATCCTAGGTGCATGCATTTGCTTTTTCAGGTATTGAAATCTAGCTTCTGCTCCCTAGAACACTTCTCTAGTTTCCCCAGATCTGTTTGCATTCTCACAACCTCCTCCTAGGTGTCCATCCTGTTGCAGCTTTCTGTGTCATCTGGAAAATGACACACCTTCCCCTATAAATCCTGAGCAATATCACTTATTAAGACATTGAAGAGGACTGGGCCCAGTACCAATCCCTGTAGTACTGCACTGATCACTCTCTCATCCTCAAAGAGACTACCATTTATGACCATGCTCTGCCTCCTATTCTTCAATCAGTTTTCTGCACTGCTCACCACCCCCTGCATGGCTGCTAAGCTTCTTTATCAGTCTCCCATGTGATACATGTCAAAGACCTTACTGAAGTCCTGATGGGACACATCCATGCCATTCCTTGATCCACCTCCCTAGCTACAAAATTAAAAAAAATCTACTAGATTTGTTTGACATGACCTCCCCCTCCTGTGAAGTCATGTTGCTGGTGTTGCTGCAGCATGTCTCCAGGCACTCCATCAGCCTCCTCTTCAGCAGGGACTCCATTAATTTCCTCACCACTCGTATGAGATTGACTGGTCTGTAATTCGTGACCTCCTCTCTATGGTGGCTGTTGGGTAGATGGACCTCATCAGTCCTCCTCTTTTTCTCTGGAACCTCCACCATCTCCACTAAGGTGCTAACCAGTGTTGCCAGCTGGGTGTCTAGCACAGTGCTCAATTCCTTAAGTACCCATGGGTGGATCCATCTGGGTCCATAACCTTTCTTTCCTGTAAGGCTTCCAACTCCTAGCAGACTCTGTCTTTCATAAATGGGCTTGTATCCACTCCTTCTGGTGCCTATTAATGTATGTTGGCCCATCCCACCTTCCACTGTAAAGACCTTGAGGGAAGGTCCCAAGCAGTCCAGATTGAAAGTGCCCTATCCCCCCACTCCCCATCTTTTCAGGCATCTCTCAATTGTTTGTCCTTGGCCCTATTCTCTTTCTCAATATTCTTGAGTAATCTCCCCTGTGCTTGTTCCTATGCATCCATTCATGTGTATGTTATTGATATATTACTCTTTACATCTGGTTCCTCTTCCCCTTATGTTACTTCACAAGTATAGCTGAGTTTTGGCAATAATCATTACTTGTTTTGCTCTAACCAGCAGTACCTCAATACCAAAAATTGGGTTCCATGACATTTGGCACCTGCCAAAGACTTACCAGGCTCACTTACCTCTCATTATTCTACAGTTTAGATGGTGCTACAGTTGAGGATGTATCTTTCTTTAAATACCTCAGGGTCCAGTGGCCCAGTGAAATGGAGAGCTAAGTTGTTGAACACCTTACCTACTGCCATACTGGCAAACCATTTTCAGGAACAAGTACAATTTGCTGGGGGTCAGCAGTGAAGAAGATGATTCAGCATCCCAGGGACTGCCCTGCTGTCCTTGGGGGTGGGTGACCAAGCTGTCTTGGCCCATGACTGTTGCTGGGTAGAGGCTCAGTGCTAGTTCAGGAACAAACAACTTGAATGGGTGTGGCTGTGGCAGCATAAGACATGTGTGCCTCCACACATATGTTCTGGCACTGCAGCAGGCAGAGGGACAAGAAAAGTGGAAAAAAGTAGGTTCCAGGGCATTGTGAAGCTCTGCCTACATCCCCATGGCCCACTCTGCTGCTCCAGTCCTTGGTTGAATGTGGATGGGTGTGCTTCAGTTGGAGGGAGAATGGCTCCTTCTCCTTTTCCTCCATCATGGGGGGGATTTCGTGAGGAAAATCAGGTCCTGGATTGGAAGGAGGCAGAGATAGTTGTCAAATGGGCAGACAGGGTAGACAAGCATTCCAGGTTGCTAGATGAGGATGAAAACCTTTGTGGAAAGAAAAGCATCCTAGGGTCTGTCTGGACTATTTCTTGATTTCTTGGTGTACATTGATGCCATGCACCATAATCTCAACTCCAAGCTTGGTGCACAATATAGGAATAAAGCCAGTATCCTGCTTTCTGTTGCCATGAGATTGTTTTAAAGATGATTCTTCCTAATTTTGACTATGGTGACATAGGTTGCAGTGGTGCTTTCAAATCCTCCCATGCCAGAAAAGACACCTCTTTTCACTCCTTTTTTGTCTTTTTGCCTTAACTTGTCCCTCTCATATGCATCACTGGTCACTCTACTCTTTCTGTTCTATCCCATCTTTTGATTCCAGATGCCTTTCCCTTTATGCCTCCTTTATATCCAAATTGTGGTTTGGTTTCCTTCCCTCCTACCTTACATTCCTCTTGTCCTTTCCCCCTCTCCACCCAATCTGCAGCAACATTTCCCATTCCATATCTAATCCATCTAGAAAATCTACGCTTGTTCATGCTGCTTGCTTATATCACTTTTCTAAACTTAGGTCAACCCTTCCCTGTCAATCCCCTCTGACTCTTGTTTCATCATTTTTAAGTCTCTTCTTTGTGACATTTCTACTCCAACCTGCAACTGTCCTTGAACCTTAATGTTTTATTCTCTTCTCCCCCCAGTCATACTACTCTGGCCTTTTTCTCAACCTTCCAGCTTTGCCTTAGAGTAATTTCCCTTTGCCTCTCCAAACTCAGTTTTTATCTACCACATGTACCATGTTATGCCTTGTAATGTTTATGATATTGCTCCTTTTGATGTACTGCAATGCTGTGTATGACTACTTTTGTAATTTTGTTAATAACTATTTACTTTTCTCCACATGCACAATTTTCTCCTTCTGCATGCTTTTCCATACCCTTCCCCCAGGACACATCTGGAAATAAGCTGTTATCAGCTCACTAGGTCTTTCCTGCTAAAACTTTAGAAATGAATAAATAAATTACCAGCTTAGCACAATGCATCCATGCACAAATGCAGGAGGCATTGCACATAGCCTCAGTCACCTCCTGCATGGGAGCGCTATTCACTTATGCCATCCCTCACAGTGTATCAGATCTCCCACCCTCACATGGTTCCTGCTGGTGTTGTGAAACTGTGTTAAAGACATTCCTGGCCATCCAGTGGACCCCCCTCACTCAGTCCCTGTTAGTATTGTAACACTGTGCTAAATCCCTTCCCTGGCAGTCCAGTGGACTCCTACATTACCCATTCTGGTGGTTTGGAAATGTACTGGCAGCCATCCTTGGCAGTTAAGTGTTACCCCCAACCAAACTCAATAGAAGTTGAGAATGCTGGCAATGATGCAGCTCAGTGACCGTGGTGTGGGAGTTTACAAAGAGGCCATTTGGAGACTGCAATGCTGCCCCCTCTGCACACACCTCTCTGGGATGAGTGAGAAGGTTGCTAGACTACAGATCAAGTTGGTTAGAATTCAGAGGAACATGTCCCCTCTGCAGGGGCCACCAAGTCTCACTGTTGCTTCAGAAGATGCCAGGGAGGAGGAACAGCTGGAATGTGGTGCGCTCTGGAAGGGTGGGTGGTGGGACAGAACCACAGTCCTCAAGTAGTACCGCTATGTAATTCTGACACTTTTCTGGTGGAGCAGGACTGCTGTGAGATGCCACCTACAGTACAGTTGTGATGTGGGGACTCTCCATATTGGAAATCCCAAGGAGGGTGGTAGAGAACCCCAGAGGAGGAGAAGGAAGCAACTTCTGGTGGGGACTCAGTTATGAGGGGGGTAGATTTGGGAATTTAGATTTGGGAATAGGAAAGATGGGAGAGGCAGGTTAGGTAACTAGCTGGTGCTATTGTCCAGAGGGGATTGCTAGGCAAGCTGCAAGGGAGGGAGAGCTGGATGTCATTGTTAACCTGGGAATGGGAGAGAGAGCTGGATGTAATTGTCCACCTGGTAGAGATAAAGGGGGAAAGGAATAGAAGCATTAAAATGAGAAGTGGGAAGGAGAGAAGGCAAAAAGGAAAAAAAGGGGGGCACCAAGCAGAGTGGAAACAAAATCTGGAAGGCCATATGTGCAAATGCTAGAAGTGTAGGAAATAAGATTCTGGGCCTAGATGCCATCATGGCAGAGGCTGACCTGGCTATTGTGGCTACTACTGAGTCATGGTGCACTGAAAACCATGACTAGGACATCACCATACTGGGCTATACTCTGTTCAGGAAGTACCAGGTGGGAAGGAATGGAGGAAGTGTGGTTCTTTATGTGAGGGAAAGCATAAAAGCCAAGGAGATACAGGGAATACAAGGGGAGACAGAGGCACTGTGAGTCTCCCTGGAGATTGGGAATGGAGACACTGTTCACACTGCAGTGCTCTACAGACCTCCAGCACAGAAAAATGAATTAGATAAGGTACAGGTGAAGGTCACTGGCAAGATAGCAGAAATGGGGGAGGTGCTGCTGATGGGGGACTTCAATCTGACAGACATGGAATGGAGTCTCCCAGCAGCAGCTGTGGCTAGAAGAAGGGACATCCTGGGCTCTCTACAGGGAACATTCCTCAGGCAACTAGTCAGTGAACCCACTTGTGATGGGGCAATACTGGATTTGAACTCACTAACAGGGACAGTGTTACAGAAGTTAGGGTTTTTTCCTTTTGCTGCTTAGGGGTGGGAGAGTTAGGGCTAGAATCTCTAACACCACAGTTCCCTACTTTCATGGTGGTATGTTACCATAACTCGTGCATTAAAGTGTTTTTCAAAGAATTTCCTTTCTTTTTAAGATAGTGCAGTCATATCCTCATTCATGCAGGTCCCTCTGGATGTGTGTGAACAGATGCAGATGTGCATGGCCATCTGGGCAGTGCACCAAAGGAAGACTCTGTCTGCCTATGGAAGTGCAGGGCCCTGCTGACCCTGCTCTTCTGCAGTGTAAGATGTCAGAAATTACTGAAGTTATGAATGTGCAAATGAAAATGTGAACGTACCTTCATAATTGTGTTGCGTTTCATTTTTTTTACCCCAAATTTTCAACATCGCCTTGATAGGAACGCATCTCAAGTATAACATAGGTGAAAGTGTTCAAATCAAGGCTGAAATGTCTTTCTGTGGCACAGGTGTGAAAACACCTTTTGGCCAGGTTTTGAAAAATTACAGTTGTTCATGAGGTGATGTGAAGCAATGGCTATGTTGAAAATTTGGGATCAGCGTATTTAAAATTACCAAAGTTATGGGCATGCATTGCAATATTTATGCTCATTATGTTGTTGTTTTGTTTTGTAAAGTTTTTTCCCCAAAATTTCAACTTATGACCCCACATCATGAACAGGGGTGGAGCAAATTTTCAAAACCACCTGAAAGGGCATTTCACACAACGACAATGTTATTATATGTCACAGGTATGAAAAAACACATTTTGACCATGATTTGAAAAAAAAATGACAGTTGTCACATTCATGTGGGGACTTGTGAAATAATGGCTAGGTTGAAAATTTGGGGTCAACATATTTAAAATTACCAAAATTATGAGCATGTGTTGCAAAATGCAATGCATGCTCAATATTTTGCCTGCTTTAAATATTTTGACCCAAAATTCTCAACATAGCCTTCTTATGACCCCACCTCATGAACAAGGGTAATGAAAATTTTCAAATTGTGCCCAAAAGGTTATTTTACTAAATAACTACAAAAATGCTTTTTCTGGCTGACTTCAACATTTTTATCATCATTATGAGGTTGGGTTCCAAAAAGCCCAGGTTGAAAATTCGGGCTCAAAATATGCAACAATGACAAAGTTATGCATCAGAGTTGAAAACTTCATTGAAATACATTGAATCACACTTACCTTACTTTCTCTTATTTCAGTTGCTTGTTCCAGCAGCAAGACATGTCTTTGACTGGAGAGTGGATCTTCACCATGGGACATATTCAGATGACTGAGGATGTGTGTGGGGGGGTGATGGGTGCTGAGTAGGAAGTCGCAGTGGGGGAAGATCACAGAGGGACCATTTTCTTTTTTTTGCAGGTAAAAATTAAAAATCACAGAGGGACAGTTTTCTTTCTTTCAGGTTAAAGTCCTACACTGGGACTGGGCACCCCAGTGTTGGAGCACTATATAGAAATGGGGTCAGAAGACCTGGAAGGGAGGGGGATCCAGAGAAATGTTACCAGGCTGGGTACAGTACCCTGGTCATTTTTCATTTTATTATTAAAAAAATAAACATCATGTTTGGGAAGAGCAGGCAAGACAGCAGGAGAGTAGGGGGGAGAAAGAAGCAATATGGATGGGCACCCTGGTCTACTTAAGATAAAATAGACAGATAGAGCAAAATAGATATAGAAATAGAGAGAGAGAAAGACAGACCGAACAGGGGATTACTGGCTCTCCTCTCACTGTAGCTCACAGCAGGACTAAAGCTGCAACTGCAGAACTCAACAAAATCCTGCTGTTCACTGGGCATCCTGGATTTTGAGGTGCGCAATAAAGGTATTTTTGGCAATTTTTAAAAAAAGGCAAGCACTAAGATCTAGCTAAATGGGTCCTGTTTATCTACTTTCAGGTTGTTTTTTTTTTCAAAATAGATCATTTGAATATATTTTCAGTGTTTCTGAGTTTCAAAAATGGCAGACATCATGATCGGTATTTGTTGAATTTTTTTTTTTTTACTGGTCGAACTTAAACATTAACGCAAAAACTTTTATAACTCAAAAATGATATATTGCAATATTTTTTCACCAAACCTTTGAAAGGCACACCCTAGCACAAGGCTCTTCAGACCTGAAAATTTAATGAAAAACTTCCACGCTATCTAAACTGTAAGTGAAAACAAAAAATACATAATGTTAAGAATAGATTTTCTCATTTTTAGGTATGCCGTATCTCATAAACTGTACAAGATACCATCACAAAACTTTTCAAAACATGAGACTGACAGTCTGACTGAACATACCAAATATTTTGCTATTTCCGCAAACAATGCCAAAGTTATTAAGGTTCAATCACTGGGGTTTAATAACATTGAGCAACCAGCTGAACCCTAACTATAGGGATGCAACTGCATACTGCACCCATATATATATATATATATATATATATATATATATACAGATGTAGATATAGATATATCTATATATCTATACATCTACAGATATATCTAGATATATCTAGACATACATAGATATAGATATAGATATAGATATAGATATAGATATAGATATAGATATCCTATATAGATATATTTCCTGGATATCCAGCTCTCAGTCCAGAACACTGGTCTGAAGACATCAGTCTATTACAAACCCACTGACTCTCACAGTTTTCTCCTCCATAGCTCCTTCCATCCTAAACATGTCAAGAATGGCTTGCTTTTGCTGAGCAGACCCAAATAATGCATAGTTTTTTTATCAACAGGGGATACCCTAAAAGCACAGTGGACAGAGCACTCTCCCGGGTCAGTAACATGCCCCGTATCCTTGACCCCCGCAGGAGGGATACTGTCACACAAGAACAACGGCGTATTCCACTAGTTCTTCCTTTCCATCAGAGCACACCTTCTCTTCACAGGATCATCACTAGTAACTTTCCCATTTTGCAAACTGACCCTAACATTGGTGCTTCCTTTACAGAACCACCTATTGCCTCCTACCGCCGGCCACCTAACCTGCGCAATCTCCTGGTAAAAAGCAGCCTACCCACTCCTAACAGTTCCTCCCCCCCAGGTACCAAACCTTGCAACAGGGCTCGCTGCTACACCTGCAAATTTATTTCCAGTGTAACTGAGATTCGGGGGCCTACAGGTGTTTTTCACATCACCAAGGAGTTCTCATGCACCTCCACTAATGTAGTGTACTGTATTCTTTGCAGGAGGTGTTCAGCTATGTACATCAGAGAAACTGGTAGGCGTCTTGCTGACCGTTTCAGGGAACATTACAGAGCGGTCAGGAATGGTGAAACTGCTAAACCCATTGTATCCCACTTTATCTCCAGGGACCACAATGTCAATGACCTTTCTGTTTGTGTCCTTCAGCAGGGCTTCCGGATCCTAACCATAGAAAAACATGGAGCAAGCTGATCATCCGCCTTGGCTCCCAGCAGCCCTCTGGTTTAAATGATAGACTTATTTTCCACTAACATCTTTCAGCCTCCCTTTTTTCCCAAAGTCAATTTGTTTTTGTACTGATTTATTTTTCATTTTCACCATATGTCTCCATTTCTGTCTCCTTCTCACACATTTGTCACCTTTCAGCCTTCTTACAAGGCCCTGTTAATCAGTCTCTACCTGGGAACTTCCCAGCTCTTTCTCTCCCATTATGTTTTATCTTTCCCATCATCACCTTTTTGTTTCACAGATTCTCTCTTAATCTTACCATTTATCACTTCTTCTCCCTTAGCCTCCCTCTTCTTCTTTCTCCACATATATATCTCTCTCATTTTACCTCTCCTCTACACTAACTTGTTTTTTTTCTCTTTTAGATATTTCCTGAAGAAGACCTAAGGTCGAAACGTAGATTTTTAACTCTATTTTCTATTTTCAGCGTGCATTTAATATAACCATTTTGTTTTGCTTTTAGATATAGATATATTATGTGTATGTATATATATATGTGATACATAACAGGGACCTGTGCAATACATGATTTATTTTCACAAGAGCTGTTTGACTTTGGGTAATCTCATGAATAGCGTAAGCCATAAGTGCTGTGACCAAGGTCCAACAGCTCGAGTGAAAATAAATCATGTATTCCGTAAGGTCCCTGTTACGTATCTCATTTATGTGATAGGAATTATTTAGGATTGTGTAAGAAGTTTTGTTTTAAATTGCTTATTTAATTGTTCATGTTAGCATACATGGATTTTTTGTGGTTTTCCCAGGGTAGCTCTGCTTAGCATAGTGGTTGCTAAACAGTTGCTATGGAGGCTCCAGCTTTCTATTATGGACAGTACATAATGAAAATTTTTGATTCACAATTCTTTTGTTTTTACATTTTTTTGTGGGGAATTTGTTCATCAAAAAAGTAAATAAAAATAGAATTTTCTGCCATTTTTTGCTGATTTAAAAAACTAAATGGCATCTATAAATTAAACACCTTTCATTCTGTAGATATTTTTGTGCTGAATAACTTTTGTGCTCAAAGTACAATGCTATCAGTTTTCGTTTTAACGTATTTGTATTTATTTGTCGAAAAAGTGGAAACAAAAATACATTTCCTGCTGTTTTTTGCCAATTCTAAAAAAAACTAAAAGATATCTATAAATGAAACACCACTTATTTTGTAGATATTTTTATGCTGGACAACTTTTTTGCTCGCAGTACCATTCTATCATTTTTCATTTTAAAATTATTTGCATTTGAATATGATTAGTACTGCTATTGAGGCCAAACATTCTAAACTGACTGATGACATAGCAACTATAATGAGTGATGACATAGTAACAATGTACATAAATGAGTGATGACATAGTAACTATGTACATATATGAAATTTATGCAACAGGATTCATGATAAAAACTATAGAATAAAACCATATAATAACTGGTCAGCAGTTTCTCTCAATGTACTGACCAGGTTGTTATTTTCCATAACAACCAGCTGGTTGTTATGGCATATATGAGCCATGCCAGTCAAACTATACTGCTGCCTCATTGGCCAACAATTCTGTATGTGGGTCGGGCCAAACAGTCTCACAAAGCACTGGAGAAAAATTGCTGGTCTGCTATTATAAAATAAAGATGGGGAGGGTAGAGTGAGGTGACACATTTCATATTGGGGATGCTTTGATAAACCTTTTGGGCTTTGCCCTCTGGGTTTATGTAGCATCCCACAACTCGGGTGTGCATTAAATTCTCATATAAAACCCTTCCCCATCCATTATTCTCTATTTATCTATGATACTATGGTGATAAATTTATTTATCACCATAGTATCCATTTATTCATACAGTTACTATTTCACAAATCTCTTTAGAATTCATTTAGAATGTTTGGCCTCAGAAGCAATACTAACCATATTCAAATGTGAATAACTTTAAAATAAAAAAAGATAGCATTGTACTTTGAGGATGAAAATTATTCAGCACAAAATTATCTAAAAAAATGAGTGGTGTTTCATTTATAGATACCTTATATATTTTTTATAATTAACAAGAAAACAGAAGAAAATTAAATTTTTTGTTCACTGTTTTGACAAACAAATGTGAATAACTTTAAAACAAAAAATATACCATGGTACTGTGAGCACGAAAAATTTTCAGCACAGAAATATTTACAAAATGAGTGGTGTTTCATTTATAGAAACCCTTTGGTTTTGGCACTCGTGAGGTTACTTGAGGTCACTGAAAACTGTACAAGATAAATGCAGTATCATACACTGAACCACTGCACATCCCATATTTATGCACACAGTAGCTCAAATATCAGGATTTATGTAATGGATATATTCTTCACACCTGTTGCAAATATATATATATATATATATATATATATATATATATATATATATATATATTCATTGTAAAAACAGACTTAACGCACCAGTTATGGTTCAACATAAATCTAGAAAAGCATGGAAATGTGGTGTTTGGGTTTCTGAGTCCCAACCCCACAAGTAGCAAAAGGACAAGACCACACACATAACCACAAAAAGCTATTATCAGGTAAGACAAACAACACACAACTGTTTCTGGATGACACAAATGTATTAGCACTGATGTGTTGCCTTTGTAGATTTGTATCAGTGGCATGCACACTGTAAGATGCACTCACAACCAGCTGCAGAAAGAAATCCACAAATCTCAGATCACACCAGTTCTTTCTGCAGAAGCCAGGTTTCTGCAGCCACAGATGCAAATCAACAATACCCAGATAACAACTGACCTACCTAAAGTCACCTTGTGCATCAACCTTCCTGTCCTCCCTATCCCCACCCCACCCCCTGTTTTTGACCAACCCTGATCTAACCCCACTTTTTTCTACAACCAATGTCACCATGCAGGTGTCACACTGTCTGGTGCTACTATGGATTGTAACAGTTACTACTTTTGCAGAAGCCTGTGTAATTTGCATACATAGATTATGTGTTTAACTGTATAGCTCTACAAACTGTAAGGAAATGGTACCAATGCATCTTACAGACTGTTTATCTTTGTAATCTGTATAAACTACTATATTGTGTGCTCATCACTTGTTTATACTGTCCTAAACCCTGTATACTTGTGTTTCTGCCACCCCGGATTGAGGTGAGCATTGTTGTACTACCTATTTTATGAACTATTGTATAAGTGCTGTTTCTCTGCCACTATAGTGGCCTGGGTCATGCATAAAAATGGTCCTCTGGATCAGTGAACCTACCCAATTACCAAAGGCATAAATAAAATAAAATAAAATAAATAAATAAATACAATAGTTCTTCTGTCTGCAGAAGTGTAGGCCCCTAAGATGCCAGCACTGCTGTAGCCACTGGTGCTCATGTACACTGTAAGACATATAGACACTTCTAGGTGCACAAGAGTAGGCCCTGTGGGGCCAGTGCTTTGTCAGTCACAGATGTAAGACACATACACTGACTTTGGGTTGAAGAAGACCAGGCTCCCATGGGGCCTGCAGTTCTGCAGCCACAGATAGAAATCTATAATGCCTAAATTGCAGGACTACTTCTGTCTTCAGAAGTGTAGGCAACTCTGGGGCTAATTCTTCTGTAGCTGCAAGTACTCATGCTCACTGTAAGACATACTTACACTTCTTGCTGCTGAAGTGTAGACCCCTCAGGAGCATGCACTTCTGCAGCCACAGGTGTAAGACATGCACACTGACTTCTGGCTGCAGAAGGACAGTCCCCTATTTGGCCAGCACTGCTGTTGCCACAGGTACTCATGCATACTGAAAGAAAAACACACCAACCTCTGGCTTCAATAGTGCTGGCCCTGTAGGGCTTGCACTTCTGCAGCTGAAGATAGAAATCCATGATAGACAAATTGCAACACTACTTCCGGCCTGCAAAAGCACAAGCCCCAGTGGGACAAGTACTTCTATAGCCACAAGTAGTCATGCACACTATAAGCAAGGCCCCTAGAATTCTGCAGCTGCAGAATTTTGCGCAGAACTTGCAATCTACCACAGAACTTCTGCAGTGCCGCAGAATTCAATCTTCTTGTTGATTTTTTATTAATATTTCTGTTTTTCCATAGAATCTTGTTCCCTTCCCCTCTTTTTATATCCTAAACTCCCTATATGCTCAGAATGTGATGTTATCATTGCTATAACATCATACATTAGCTAATGAAATGGCTGCAGTCTGCAACAGAAATGAACAGTCACTTATCTACCACAGCTCCCACTGCCAGAGATGGTGGCACAGCACACCAAGCATGGTGATATTTGCTCAACCTGCACTACGGCCTAATACAATTTTCAGTCTTACATTATTGCACTAGGGCCAACTTAAACAAAACCTTGTCAATAACACAGACCTGTTAAGTCCATACCTCACTTTGTACAAACCTATTTGCCCCTTTAAGGTATAGAGATGCCATCTGAAATGAATAACTGGTAAAATGAATTTAACTGTCATTTTTTAAGAAAAATAAAGTAATTATTCCCAGAAAAGTGGAATATAATAATGTGTAGACCTGTTGAAAGAATAGACCTGTTAAATAAATAATTGCACTGTACGCATTTTTGCCAGGGTTATTGATTACATATTGTCATTGGTTAATAGAATCACCTAAAAGTTATGGAGAAATGTTGTATGCAGAGACAGCTGTTGGGCCAGTGGGTAGCATGCTGTGTTTCCATGCTGGCAATTCAGGTTCAGACATTAGCTCTGGGAGCTGGCTGGGCAGCACAAGGATTGGTGGAACACATTATTGATCGGAGCCTGGGAAGGTATGGTGCAGTGTTCTGTCACATGGTAGACACATTGTGCTGGCCTGGAGAGCTCTATCTCACAATTGGTTCACATGCATGTCATGGCCTGATGGTGTTACGCAGTGTGTCAGGGAAAGCAGGTTGACATCAAAAATGAGTTTTGCAATAACTGCTCTATTCCATTTCTAATGGGACCTGTATAAATGAGAATGCAAGTTCATGGAAATTAAAAAAATATATATATATATACACACACACACACACATACATACAGTACCTCTGTCTCTCTCACCACACACACACACATACACACATTTGTATGTATGTTACAGATTGCATATAAATATATAAGTGATACACAGTGGGAACCTCATGAGTGGTGTAGAAAACACATGCAAATATATAAGTGATAGACAGTGGAAACCTCATTAGTGGGATAGATAGCATGCATATAGAAATACCTAATTTATCACATAAGATCCCCTCTGCATATGTCATTTATTTAACAGGCTAGGACCTTAAGGGAGAGACATTTGTTTTGCTTTTTTAGGCATAAAATTATTTTTATAATTATGTTATTTTTTGAACTAGTGTTACTGTGCTTTCCACCATCCTGATTGCTATAAAAACTGCCATGAAAGTGAAGTCAGGATGACAAGCTGTCACTGTGATATGGTAGTTTGTTAGTGCCACAGAACTTCCGCAGAAATTACAAACCACAGCCGCAGAAGTTCTTCGGCAAATGGTAGTCTTGCCACAGAACTTGGTCCCACTGTGCCACAGAAAAGTAGGGTCCCTGACTATAAGGCATACACACACTTCTGGCTGCAGAGCCTGCACTTCTTCAGCCACAGATACAAATACACAAAGGTATAACATCAGTGCTACTGCACTTGTGTCATGTGAAAAATGTATGTTATTTGTTCTACCTGAAGATGGCTGTCAATGGTTGCTTGTGTAGACTTGTCCTTTTGCTGATTGAAGGGGTAAAGGGTTAGGGTTGGAAACCCTAATGCAACATTTCCCTATTTTTGTGAGGTTAAGTTGAAACCTAACTGATTAAATTAACAGTTATTTCAATTAATTTCCTTTCTTTTTGAGATAGTAGTATCATATCATATTCACGAAGGTTTCTTCAAGATCTGCATAAACAGATGCAGATGTAAAAGGCCCAGAGTGCCTGTGCCAAGGGAGGAGTCCATCTGTCTGCAAAGTGCAGAACCCATAGATGCAAGACTTTGTGGGTCTGTCTGTGGGGCTGCAGATGAAGATTCACAAGGCCAAGCATCTGTCTTGTTGTGAAAGCCCCCAGGAGCCCTTGACCGGGTGGACAGTTGACTTTCCTCCAGCAGCTGTGGCTGGATAAGCCAGCTGGAAATGCACCCTCCACAGCCCGCTGTAAGCACTCCTCACCTGGGAGCCCGTTATCGGGTGGACAGCTCACTTTCTTCTGGCAGCTGCAGCTGGATAAGCCAGCTGGCCATGCAGCATCTTCCTCCCACCACAAGCACTCCTTGATTGGGAGGCCTTGACCAGGCAGACATCTCACTTTCCTCCAGCGACTGTGGCTGGATAAGCCAGCTGGCTATACACCCTCCTCAATCTGCCACAAGCACTTGTCACCTGGGAGCCCTTGACTGGCTGGACAGCTCACTTTCATCTGGCAGCTGTGGCTGGATAAGCCAGCCAGTGGTGCACCCTCCTTGGCCTGCCACAAGCACTCCACACCTGGGAGCCCATGACAGGGCGGACAGTTAACTTTCCTCCTGTGGCTGCAGCTGGATAAGCCAGCCAGCCACACACCTTCCCCTGCACACTGCAAGCACTCCTCACCTGGGTAAGCATGCCACTACAAACCGGGACCACATCTTGGGGCTCTGACTAGCTGGAGTGTTTTTCAGCTCACGCCTGATTGGCTGCTGTCTTACGACTCCTCCTGTGATTGGACATTGCTCTTTTACCTTGCTTTCTATGACTTTTTCCTGACTCCTACGGCTTTTTCTCCCACTCATTTCTGGGATTTTAGATATTTGAAAAAACTGCATTTAAATGAATTACTGCTGTATATTTTTAATGCCCAAGGGGGAAAACTGCTAAGATCTAAGTGAGGGGAATATTGTGATTTTAAACTTGAACTGTGTAACTTTTTTGCCTCTGTCCCCTCTATCTTTCCCAGCTCTACATAACTCTTTCTGTTCTCCTAGCCAGCCTCCTTCCCCACCCTGGCTTTCTGAAGCCTTTAATTTTAACCTAATCTTTTGTGGCACCTGACCTATACAGCCATTTACCTTGCTATCCGGCTGCTCTCCCCCTCCCACCTTGCTTAACTCTAGCTCTTTTGTCTATCTCTCCATCCCCTAATTTAGACTGCTGGCTAGGCTTTGTCCCTGAGCTTTTATTATTTAACTAGCTCCCAGCTTTTCTCTCTTCTCCAGGAGCCCTTGACTGGGTGGACAGCATGCTTTCCTCAGGAGGCTGCAGCTGGATAAGTCAGCCAGCCGTGCGCCCTCCTCGGCCCACCTCAAGCAGTCCTTGCCTGGGTAAGCCTGACACTACAAACCTGGACCACATTTTGGGGCTCTGATTGGTTGGAGCATTTCTCAACTCATGCCTGATTGGCTGCTGCCTTACAGCTCTTCATGTGATTGGACATTGCTCTTTTACCTTGCTTTCTATGGCTTTTTCTTGTCTCTTACAGCTTTTTCTCTCCCTGCAATTCTGGGATTCTAGATATTTAAATTATAAAACTGCATTGAAATGTATTACTGCTGTATATTTTTAATGCCCAAGGGGGTAAAGCTGCTTGGATCAAAGTGAGGGGATTGTTGTGATTTTAAACTTGAACTGTGTAACTTTTTCACATTTGCCCTCTATATCTTTCCCAGCTATACATAACTGTTGCTATTCTCCTAGTCCACCTCCTTCCCCACACTGGCTTTCTGATTCCTTTATTGTTAACCAAATCTTTTGTGATGCCTCACCTATACAGCCATTTACCTTGCTGTCTGGCTGCCCTTCACCCTCCCTCCTTGCTTAACTCTAGCTCTTCTGTCTATCTCCTCACTCCCTTAGATGGTCAGCAAGGCTTTGTCCATGAGTCTTTTTATTTAACTAACTTCCAGCTCTTCTCTCTTCCCCAGGAGCCCCAGACCAGTTGGACAGCTCACTTTCCTCTGGCAGATGATGCTGTATAAGCCAGTTGGCCCTGCACCCTCCTTGGTCCACTGCAAGCACCCTTTATGTTGATAAGCCTGCCACTACAAACCAGGACCACTTTTATTTATTTATGTATGTATGTATGTATGTATGTATGTATGCATGTATTTATTTTTTGTTGATCGGGTAAGTGCACTAGGCAAATCCTGCCTATTTTCAGGCACGACCCAGGGGAGGAGGATACAGATGAATGCCAACTGAACTTGAACCAGATAAAACTGTTGGTGGTGTTTTTAGTGAATGAGGGAAATTTGGCCAGGACACCGGGGACATTCCCATACTCTCTAGGAGGGGGATTCTTGGCTGTCTCTTGGAGATGACCACTTCTGAGCAATCTTCGAGAGAGATGGATGTCGATGGTGCAGAGGAGCTGGTCTCCTCCTCTGTACCCACTATTCCAGAGGTTACTGTGTTGGACGTGGATTTTTCTATATCTGACATACCTGAGGAGTTTTTTGATACAGCTATGGAGGACGTTCGTAACATTGCTTCCCCTGCTAGGAGTGGTGACTTTGTTATTGCCTGAGGTAACGATAGTTCTATTGCTGAAAAGGAAAGATTATTGGCACATCTTTTGGAGGAAGAGGAGCATTGCACGTGTCAGAAATCTGCTTTGTTATCTGAACTTGCTGCAATGCGATCGGTTTCTTTCCCTGTTTCTTCCCCTGCCTCCCATTCTGTCTCATCGCTTTCTAGTGACGCATGTGCTGTTTCAGAGCGGTGTGGGAATGGGGGGATGGAGCTTTCTGTGGTGGCTGGCAGTAGTATGCATCCTGTTGATGTGTGTCTAAAGCCGCTTACTGGTGCTGGTCTTCCTGACTCATGCAAGGATGTTTCCCCGGTTCTACCCAAAAGACTAGGTATGCACGGTTCTGTTTTATTAAAGGGGTCTGTTCCTCTGGTGGTGTGTGGTACTACTCCTGCCCTGGACTGGCAGGAAAACTGTACTGTTTCTATTCCACACCAGGCTGCTGGGGTTTCTCTGCCTACGGGGTGCGTAGCTTCTGGTGGGTCTGTTTCTTCCCCTAATACTTGTCCTCGGGTGGGATGATCCCCTGACCATGCTATAGTAGGGGCTGGGTGGCTAAGGCAAGCTTACGGTAAATGGATACCTGACCTTGGAGATGCTGCAACGCAACGTTATAACCTCTCATCACATTCTGACCCTACTATGCCGAATTTGCCTTCTACATCTGTTTCCCCATTAATTCCCATGACTGAGGTTGGTCTTACAGATGGAGTGAGTTTGAAGGGGACACATGTAATGGATTTGCATGGAGATGACTTGGAACTTCCTCACCCTTCTGCTAATGAGGGTTTTCGAATTCACCCTTTGGTTTCGGTTACTCCTGACCCTCAGACGTCTGCTTGGTCTAATCCTAAGTTCAAACTGGCAAACTTGTTCTCTAATAAGGGTGAACATGCCCCTCGGAAGAACGCAGTTCATTTAATATATAAGGGAGGCTTGGAAGACCTACCTGACAGATTATATATTGCTAGACAATTGCTTAAGGGTTCCATGAAGTTTATTTCATCTGAAATTTATGCTCTTATTCACATTGGTAGTTTAAATTATGATAACAGCTTTAAATCTGTTTCTAGTTTAGAGAAATTTTGGGCCCTATTTCAAAAAGTCAAGAATACTCCTCTCTGGGTTCCTTTTTTGGCGGTTCCTTTAACTAAGCCTGCTGTTAAATTAATTACTATTATGTTCCGTAATGAAGGGGTACATATTAAAGACATTCTTTTTTGGTTGAGGAAAAGGTGTGAAGTGTTGGATAAACCTGTACCTATCCTTGATAATGAACAAATCTGGAAAGGTGGATGGAAATTGAGGGTGAAACTTTTTTCCACAAACAGAGAGCCTGTTCACCTTCCCAATAGTTTCTTTCTTTGGAAGGACGGGGCAGTTTGTTTTACTTTGGCCAGCCTAAATCTTGTTTTAAGTGTGGTTCTTGGATGCACCTTAATACAGCTTGTGATTCCCCTAGATGCACTCATTGTTTTGAATTTGGTCCTCAGGCTGCTGTCTGCCTTAATTTATTTAAATGTAATTTATGTGAGCAGATTGGGCATGGTTATGCTAAATGTCCTTGGGCGTCCCATAATAGGGACGATTGTCCTTCCCATGAAGGGTTAATTAATGTGGCCCAACATTTGCAAGCTACTAAATTTGCTGTAACTGATGGAGTTGACTTATGAACCAATTTGGTTCCCCCTGTGGAGACTTCCTTAGTGGTTAAGGATGCTGAGCTTGTTGTGACCCTTCCTGGTACTTGTGAGCAGGGACAAGTTGCTCACCCTGAGGCTTCTGATGTTTCTTCTAGTCCTCCTGTACCTTCTACCTCTGTCCTTCCAGTTCTGGATGTTTCTGGGACTTCTGATATGCCTACCCCCCTCCCCGATTCTTCCTTTTAAGAAGGTTACAGCTAAAAAATGCAATAGGTCTGTTAAGGCCATTTTGTCCAAATCCTCCCCTTTGGCCTCTTCTTGTCGTGAGTCCCCAGATTCTTGGAAGGCCGGTAATCAGTTTGCAGCATTGGCTCCTGGGGACGAGTCTGAAGGTAAAGATTCTGACCGCTCTTCTAGAGCTTCTACGGTTACTGATTTTCCTTCAGAGGGTGAGGAAGGCGAAGTTAATAATGTGAACTCTAACCTGCGAAGGTCTAGGCGTAGGAGGTTAGTTAAGGCCACTTAATGATTATGATTGTTTTGGTGTACTTTTCTTTTTTCTTTTTCATCCCTTTAAGGCATCTTTAACAATCTCCACTCTTAATGTTAATAGTATTAAGAGTCATAGGAAAATGGTTACTACCTTGACCCTTTTACAACAGCATCGAAGTGTTATTTTTTGCATTCAAGATACTAGGCTGAAAACGTCTCTTGAGGTTAAACTTGCTGATAACCTATGGTCTAAGGGTGCTACCCTCTGGTTTATTTGTGGAGTCAACCTGTGATGGGGTTGGGATCTTGTTTACTAATTCGGAATTAAAAGTCTCCAGGCTGGTGGATATGTACCCTGGTAGGACTTTATTATTGGATATTAATTTTTGGGGTGAAAGATTTCGGTTGATTAACATTTATGCCCCCAAGACCAAGGCTCAGCGAGTTGCATTACTGATGGATGTCCAGTCTTATCTTCATACTTCCCGACTGGTTCTTTGGGCTGGTGATTTTAATTGTGCTGTGAGTACCTCAGATAGGGGGTTGAAAACCTCAAAATTGTTTTGCGACTCCCATAAGCTCCTACATGTACTCAATACTGCTCAGCTTAAGGATGTTTATCGATGTGTTCATTCCTCTGGGGGTACTACTTTTTTAAATCATCACTGTCCACTAGAATTTATTTTGTTTTTCTTTCTGCTATTTTACATGTTTCTTCTGTTGCTTTGAATGCTTGGGAATTTACTGACCATAGGTCTATTACTGTCCACCTTACTTGGGGTGGGGTACCTAGCTGTAAGAAAAATCTATGACATCTTAACAATGTTTTATTGATTAATGTATCTATTCTTAAGGCCTGGAAAAGGGAATGGGTCACTAGGCTTTCTGTTATTGATATATATGTTGATTTCGCATCCTGGTGGGAGGATACCAAAAATGACTGGAAGTCGTTTTTTCAGGCCCAATCTTGTACCCTTGTTACCTCTCATTATTTTGAATATTTACATCTTAGGAGTCAGTTACAGAGGTTGACTTCTTTAATTGAGACTGAGAAACATGATTATGGGGTCCAGTTACAAAATGTTAAAAAGCAAATGTTTACCTATCAATATGACAGGTCTAAATCCTTAGAACATGAACATCGGTATGGTTTAAAATTGCATAAAGGTGCTTTGGATCCTTTTCAGGATTGTAAGGATAGAATGAGTAATCGGATGGTTACACAGTTGAAATCAATGATTGATGATTTGGTTACTTCCCCAGAGGAATTAGTTAATGTGGTTAAAAAGTATTTGAGTTCTCTTTTTCGGAAAGATACTGGTATTGATTATACGGCTTTGAATTTTGACTCTTTGCATTTACCTCAGGTGTCTGATTTAAGTAAACAGCAGTTATTAGCTGATATATTTGTTGACAAAATTCATATGGCTATTTTCTCCTTGAACCCGGACTCTGCTCCTGGTATTGATGGTTTGGGGGCTGCTTTTTATCAAGCATTTCAGGACGACCTTGCCCCTGTTTTGGTTCAAGTTCTTAATGCCATGCTGTCTAATTCCTCTCTGGCATTCTCTGTGAATCATGCTTTGGTGCTTTTACTATATAAAAAAGGGCCTAAAGAAGATTTAAGAAATTGGAGAATGCTTAGTTTATTGAATACTGGCTTGAAGATATTAAGTAAGGTAATACTTAATCGATTGTCTAAGGTTGTTGATGGTTTACTTTGTCCGCACCAAACATGTTCTGTTCCTGGTAGGACCCAATATGATAATTTATTAACATTAAGGGAGCTTTTTTCTGTTGCACAGACTGGACAGTTGAAAGGTTATGTTTTGAGCTTGGATCAGGAAAAAGCGTTTGATCAGGTATCACATGATTTTTTGTTTTCAGTCTTACAGGCTTATGGTATACCAGATGGCTTTGTGGGCTGGATTCGTACAATGTATAGATCGACATTGCTTCTCCCTAATGTGAATGGATGGATTGGTAACCCAATATTGGTACAACATGATGTGCATCAGGGCCCCCTCTTGTACATCTTTTCTATTGATATTTTACTTAGACTGATAGTTAACAATACAATTCTAGCCGGTCTATGTATTGGTCTTGGTGTTCCGCCTGTGAAGATCTTGGCTTATGCAGATGATTTAGTTCTTTGTATTTCTGACATCAAGGAAGGGCCTTTTGTGCGTGACATTTTAACCTTCTTTTCTAGATGATCTGGCTCTAAGATTAATTATACTAAGAGCAGAGGGGTCAATTTAGGGGATACCCCAGTGCCTGAGCTGGGTTGTATTTTGGGTATTTTAATTAGTACAGCTCCTATAACTATTTTGGTGGTGGAATTTGGTTCTGGTGACATGGCACATGCCAACTGGTCTAAGAAAATTGATAAGGCTCAGCAATTTGTGTCTAGATGGAAAGGAAAACAAATTACTAAGCATAAGAGGGTTTTGTTGATTAAATCCTTGGTGGTTCCTATTTTATTGTATGTTAGTTATGTGTTTCCTCCCCCTGTATCTTTGTTTACCTCTTTATTTAGTGTTTTTTTCCAAGCATTTTGGGGGAGTAGGTTGAACCCCATCAAACGTGGCTATACATATAGAAGTGTTCAGGAAGGTAGAGTAGCGATGGTATACCCTGTAGCCTTTTTTGTTTGTCTCTTTGTCTCATACAATTTGAGTCCTCTCCTACGGCCAGGAGAAAAGCCTAGGCATTCTTATGTATGGGCCTGGTTTTCTAAGGGGTTACCATTTTGGAAGTTAGGTAAATTGACTCCGTTGACTAAACTTCTGTTTTTCCCTAAATATGGTTTGGAAACATTTAAACATTTATTGAAAAGGGGTGCAACTGTTTCTCATTTGGAAACCATGGATAGAAAAAAATTGTATCATCATGTTGTTTCTACTGAATTTCCAGATGTTGTACTTTTTCCAGATTGCCCTCAGGAATCCTTAGATAGGGTTCTCAAGTTTTTATCTAATGGAAAATTGCCTGATTTTGTTTGGGATAGTGCTTGGTTGACTTCCTATGGTAGATTACCTGTTGGTAATTCTAATAAACACAAACAAATTAGTGACAGGTATTGTGCTAGAGATTCTTGTATTACCCTCTTGGAAACCCAAGAGCACCTTTTTTTGAATGTCCTTATGTTCAGTCTTTTTGGGTTTATTTAGCAACCAAGTGGAATGAGCCTTTATTTGCTTCTCTTAATTATTGTACTTTGTTGTATGGAGTACATAATGGTGAATGGTCCAAGTATCATACTGAAACTTTATTATTGGTCTTTTCCATCCTTCACTTTTATGTTCGGCAATCTAGATGTTTATGGGTTTCACAACAAAGACTAATATTGTTTGATGAAATTCTTTGTAATGTGAAACTTACATTGCAGAATATTTATAATACTGACTTTCGTTTTTTGGGTGTGGTCAGGGGCAAATTTTTATGGCTTAACTGTAAACATTGGCTGACAAATGTTTAATTTTCTTTATTGTTTCTGATGTTTCATTTGTTCTATTTTCTGTTTTTGTCCTGATTTTTTGCTGTATGTTCTTGGCTTTTCTTTGTTTTAGAGTCCTCTTTTTCAATAAAAATTCCCCTACTCTTTTCGATAAGTGCCATGGGATCTTTAACATCCACCAGAACTACCACCAATCCAGGCCGATGGGACCTTGGTTTAATGTCTCATCTGAAAGACGGCACCTCAGAAGTGCAGCACCCCTCTCATGCTGCTTTACAGTGTCAGTACTGGGATATTAACCCAAGTGCCAGATGTGGGAACTGAACCCACAGCCCTCTGATCTCCCAGCCTCAGAGGCAAGTGTGCTACCTACTGAGCCACTGACACTGATATAATCTTGGGGCTCTGATTGGCCAGAGCATTTCTCAACTCGTGCCCAATTGGCTACTGCCTTATGGCTCCTCCTGTGATTGGACATTGCTCTTTTTACCTTGCTTTCTATGGCTTTTTCTTACCTCCTATGGCTTCTTCTCTCCCTGAAATTCAGGGATTCTAGATATTTAAAAAACAAACTGCATTGAATTGTATTACTGCTGTATATTCTTAATGCCTAAAGGGGGAAAACTGCTTTGATCTAAGTGAGGGGATTGTTGTGATTTTAAACTTGAACTGTAACATTTTCACCTCTGCCCTCTCTATCTTTCCCAACTCTACATAACTCTTGCTATTCTCCTAGCCCACCACCTCCCCCAGCCTGGCTTTCTGATTCCTTTAATTTTAACCTAATTGTTTGTGATGCCTGACCTATACAGTCATTTACCTTGCTGCCTGACTGCCCGCCACCCTCCCTCCTCACTTAATTCTAGCTCTTTTTGTCTATCTCCCCACCCCTCAATTTAAACTGCTGGTTAGGCTTTGTCCCTGAGCCTTTATAATTTAACAAACTCCCAGCTCTTCTTTCTTCTTCAGGAGCCCTTGACCAGGTGGCTAGCTCGCTTTCCTCTGGCAGCTGCAGCTGGATAAGTCAGCCTGCTGTGCACCTTCCTCGACCAGCCAGAAGCACTCCTTGCCTGGGTAAGCCTGCCACTGCAAACCAGGACCACATCTTGGGGATCTGATTGGCCAGATGTTTCTCAGCTCACACCTGATTGGCTGCTGCCTTACAGCTCCTCCTGTGATTGGACAGTGCTCTTTTACCTTGCTTTCTACAGCTTTTTCTTGCCTCCTACGGCTTTTTCTCTCCCTGCAATTCTGGGATTCTAGCTATTTTGTCCTGCCCACCCTCCTGACCCTGGCCTCTATTAAATTCACAATTAGCCCCACCCAATCCATCTCCATTGGCTGATGTTACACTGTGTTGCGGTCATCTAGCTACTGATGGCCAACTGATTACTTGTGCTCTACTCTACTGACAGTAATTTACCTTACCTTAACCTTTCCATTCCCATATTCTTACTTTTCTGAAATGTCTTGAAGTGCTGCTTTTTCCATACCTGCTGTCCCTCCCTCTAGTTCTGCTCCTTTGCTAACCTACCCTGCCTTGCCCTGAGCTCTGTTGTTCCTGTTTTTTGACCTCTACCCACTGTCCTTACCATAGCTCAGCTTCTTTGCCAGACCACTCTACCTTACCCCTTTACCCTGCTTTTTCTATTTTTGACATCCCTCCCCATTGGCTTATACTTTTGATATCTGGAGTTTTCACTCCTCTGTAACCTAGTGGTTCATCTATCCCCTGCCATACCCCGTCAATTCTCCTGAGCTTTCTGCATTATTGCAACTGCTTCCATGGGTTTTCTAAGTTCACTAATCTTGCTGGCCTGCCTTCTTCTTTGTTGCAGGGTTGACCAGTTTATTACATCCATAAATTACTCTCTATGTAACAGTAACCCTCCCCGCCATGTCACATCTGGCCTGACTCCTCTAGTGCGCTCTTATACATCCCTTGTCTTCCTAAGCCTGACACTGCTCTGCTTGGACTCTGGCTTCACAAATGGCTATGCGTACCTGATATTACATCTGCCCTAGAAATTATTTCATCCTGTGCCTCATCATTGGTACATTTATCCATTCTCCTCCTTCTGGTCAGTGCCAGGGACATTGAGCTTAATCCTGGACCCCCTTGCCCTATCCCTATCCACACACACCCCTTTCTAATACCCTACACCCACCTAAAGGCTTAAAAGTAGCACATATGAATATTTGCAGTCTCCCACCCGTGCTCCTCTTCTGCATCCTCTATTCTTAGCCTCCCTATACTTTAACTTTTGTTCCTGTTCATTGTATACATTTAATCCAGCCTGGGAATGTCTTAGCTTGGTATTGATTTATTGTATATTGCAACCATACTTAAATATTTTATGGTATACTGTTTTATGTGATATTTGTTTCTTGACTGCATTGTACCTACTTGTCTTTTACTAATGTTGGAATTTGTCTTGTACATCACATTGTTGTACTTCTGGGTCGCCCATGAAAAAGGGATTGTAATTGTCTCAGTGAACTTACCTGGTTACCAAAATTCAATAAGTAAATAAAATAAAAATGGCTGAACTTGACCTGACCCCTGACCTTTTATGTTTATCTGAATCCTGGCTCAAGCCAGCTATTAAGCAGCATGAGGTGGCACTACCTGGTTATAACTGCTTGAGAAAAGATAGGGCATTGAAGAGGGGTGGAATTCAAGTTCAAGTTTATTATTATAGGAATTACTCCATTGAGCAAGTTCATTCACAACGAGGTCATGGAGATTTCAAACAATACAATGATGTACATGATCTTATTCAAAACAGATTTGGATAGCATGAGTAAACAGCAATGACAATGATAAGGTGCAACTTGGATAGTTGCAAATAACTAATACATTACATACAAAACACTAAATGCACTAATGTGCACGTAGATGATACACATAGAATGAGACAAGTCTTCACTGGGGCAGAAGGAAAAGGAAAACAGAAAGTGAAAACATGGGGATGTAGATGACATTGCAGAGAAGGGTGGTAGGTTCAGAGGGACAGGAATATTTTGCACTGAGATGTGGGTACAGGGAGGGGTCTAGGGAGGATGGTGACTGGGTAGGGTAGGAGGGTAGGGAGGCAGGAGGTGGGAAGGGACGTTGTAGGTTCAGAAGGACAGAAATATTGTGCACAGAGATGGGGTACAGGGAGGGAAGTCTAGGAGATGGAGATGACTGGGGTAGGGGAGGAGGGGTAGGGAGACAGGTAAGTGGAGGAAGGGAAGAAGTGTTAGGAGGCAGAATGGGCAAAGGGTGTTGGGGTAGGAATACTGTGGTAGGGAAGGAGGGGTGGGGAGACAGGGAGGTGGAAGAAGGGAAGAAGTGCTAGGAGGCAGAATGGGTAAAGGGGAGGTTAGGGTAGGAATAAAGGGTGGTTGGGGCAGATGGGTGAGAGGATAGGATGGGTGGTTGGAGGTGTTCTAATCTACTCATGGTCTGATCTGGACATCGTCGAACTCTCTATTCCTGACACTGGCTTGACTCCTGTAGAGTCCCTATTCATTTCCCTAACTCTTGGAAAAGTCAAGAAACTTACCATTGGGTGTGCATACCTGCCCCCAACAAGGTTTCCATAGGTCTCCACCCCTTCCTAACTTCCCTAGCTAATCTCCCTTACCATGACCTTATATTTTGTGGTGACTTTAATTTAGACTGGCTTCACCCTGATACTGACAAAGTGCATACATCACTCAGTGACTCCAACCTAGTACAACTTATTCAGGATCCAATGCATATCAATACCGAGTCGGGAAAACACACTCTGCTTGATTGGTTGGTCACAAATTGCCCTCAGAATATCAAAGCTGAGGGTGTCCTATCAGACTGCATAATTGACCATTCCCCTACTTTCTGCGTTTGGAGGAATAATTGTCCCAACCCCCCTCCCAAGATCTTTCTAGTTTGGGACATGTCAAGGTTCGATGTTAGCAGCTTCATTACCTCTATCAAAGACACTGACTGGTGCCCTATTAAGACTCTCCCTGATATAAATCAGGCCTTGGATTTCTTAATTTCCACCCTCACTCAAATTGTCAATAACCATGCCCTACTGAAAAAAATGTAGGTCCAAGGTTGTCAAGGCTCCTTGGCTCACTAAGGAAATTAGAATACTTATGTCCCACCGTGACAAGGCTTGGCGGACCTATAAAAAAGTGTACTGCCTTTCAACTTGCAAGTCTATTGGCAATTCAGAAACAAGTGCAAAATCTCACTCCATAAAGCCAAAAGCCACCATTTCAAATCTCTACAAACCGAGCACCTTTGTAACCCTAAGGAATTCTGGAGACAGGTTAATTCTCTGGTCAAAGAGAAGGCTGCTGAAGTCCCGAGCTCTGTCACTGTCAGTGGCACCACCCTTGCAGACCGCTCTTCCATCGCTTATGGGTTTAATGATTTATTTTCTAATCTCCACAAATACACCTCACTCTTCAGCAACTCATCTTCTCCCCCCCCCGCCCAATTCCCCCTGAGCACCACTGGGGCTCGATCTGCTTTCCACTTAAAACTGGCATCCCTCAAAGAGGCCCAGAGGCTTTTTGCTAATTTAAAAGAGGAGAGCTCTACTGGCCATGACTCCCTTGAGCCTAAATTTCTTAAGCTGGGTGTTCCTGCCCTTGCTTGCCCATCACTGTACCGGACAAATGGAAGGTGGCAGTAGTTGTTCCTGTGCATAAGACAGGACCCAATGCTATTGTTGAACACTTTAGACCCATATCCATCCTCTGCCCTTTGGCTAAAATTCAAGAGTGAATAGTATACAACCACCTTCAGGACAACCTGGAACATCACATCTATTATCCCCCTGGAAACATGGTTTCAAAAAGAATCACAGTACGCTTACTGCCTTGATAAAAGTGACCATGGACATATTCCAGGCAATGGACTAAGGTTCTGCCACAGGTGCCATCTTTGCTGACCTTACAAAAGCTTTTGACCTGGTGAATCATGGCCCTGTGCACCACAAGTTTCATGCTCTTGGTCTGGACTCCATTGCACTGAACTGGGTCAATAGCTATCTGTCCTACTGTTTCCAGAGTCAAGTTGGCTGGTTCTGTCTCTAATCTTAGACCAATAACTCATGGTGTTCTGCAAGGCTCCATTTTGAGTCCAATGTTATTCTCACTATTCATTAATGACTTAGCCAGCTTCTGTGGAAGGGCATACGTACACCTCTATATGGATGATGCAATCATAAATTGCTCCTCTCCTGATATTGATTTGATTAATAGAGAACTCGCATCTGACTTTGCTTCCTTTGAGGACTGGTTCAGGAGCAATTATCTTGTTCTGAATAAAAACAAACTAAAAGCAAGCCATTTGCCCACCTACCCTCTTCCATGCCTACTCTCTCCCCTCTTAGCATTACCTCTTTCAATGGTGATACCCTTGAGTCTGTCTATTTCTTTAAATACCTGGGCACCTCTTTGGACTCCTCACTCTCCATTAAGGCACATGTCTCCAATGTCAAAAAAATCTCTGAACTGGAAACTAGGCCTCCTCTAATGTATCTGTCCCTTCCTCTCCTCTGCCTCCTGCCTTAAGATTACTTCTTCATCTCTACTTCCACTCCTAGCCTCTGGTGCTCCTTTACTGCTCTCAACAAATTCATCAACCCTGTCTCTCCTTTCTCAGGCTTACCATAGGGTGGGATGGTTTGCATTGGGGGTTAATGCCCGTTATCACCACTGTGATGTCCTCTCCTCACTAGGCTGCTTACCTTACAAATCTAAATTGAAGTATTTCTCCCTGAGCTTTGTGTTTAAGCTTGTCCACAACTTCATACCTCCTTGCCTTAGTGAGATTATACATCTTAGTCAAGCTCCTCGCACCCTCAGATCTGCCCCCTTACCCTTCTCATAAAGCCTAATCTGCATCTTGCCATCGTCCACGAGTCATTCTCCTTTGCAGCAGTATCAGAGTGGAACTCCCTTCCTTCCACTGTCCCATCCTGCTCCTCTCTCCCCAAGTTCCAAGCTACTCTGTATGTCTCTCTCTCTCTCAGCCTTTGTATCATGCTCATGCTTCTGCTGATGCTTCATCTATTTCTCACTTTGCCCTCTTCTTTTCTCCTCCTCCTCCTTCCTATCCCCTGAACCTTGCCCCTTTTCCCTACCCTCTGTCCTTATCTACTTGCATTATCTGCTGATTGCCTGACCCTGCACCCCCATACCCCTAATTTTATCTTTTAACTTTAGGTCTTTTGCCTGTAATTTCAGTTTTCTAATGCCTTGTAATTTATGATTTTATTGCAGTGTATATACCTTCATCATGCTTTGCCATATTTATGTATAATATTTTAATATTTTTTTCATGCTGTGTTGTCAATTTTTCATTATCTTGATTTGCTTCTTTGTTTTGTTGCACTGTGTCGCATTTGTTTGTTGTAAGCCTGGGTTGAACATGAAAAAGTGACTGTAATTTTCTCAGTAGACTTACCCAGTCACCAAAACTCAAATAAATAAATGTAGTTGCAGAGGTGCAGGTCTCTCTGAGCCCTATGTCAGTTGAAGGTTTCTCTACACTATATGGTTACATGTTGACCCATGCGGCCAACACTACACCATCCTGCCCAGGCTGGTGGTGGTGCTGCATGCCATCCCCTAGCCTTGGCCTATCCAGCTGGTTCTCTGAGCTCAACCTTGAAGACAGCTCACCAGCACAGGATCACAACACACTACCCGCTGGGCCAAAGACTTGCCCTGTACACAATGTTTCCTTATAATTTTTTTTATATATAGTTTGTCTCCACATCATGAATTTGGCACCAAAATGTGCTAAATCTTGCCCAACAGTTGGTTCACAGATTGACTGTGAAAATTCCCTTTGACCTTCATTCAAAAATTCCCAATATCCTTGTTCATGAGGTAGGGACATGTAAACATTATGTATTCCAAATTTGGGACTAAAGTATTGAACAATGGCCTAGTTATGAGTACAACTATGTGAGCCACCAAATATTTTTATGCACACCAGAATGGAATTCTTGAGTCGCACATTAAAGTGCGGCCAATGACTTTTTCATGTACACTAAACCTGAAATTCTTGGATTGCACATTTAAGCGTGACCAAAGAATTCCATTGTTGGTTGTGCACAAACAATTTGACCAAAGAATTCATGGCTCATGACACAAGAACAGCCAACTCGGTAAACTGACCAGTGAAGAACTTGATGTCGTAAAAAGTATTTGTTGCCTGTTTTTTTTTAAAGAAATACCAGAATTGGACTGAATGGGTCCTGTTTAGCACCATTCATGTGTTTGTTTGATTTTAAATAACTCATTTTATGTATTTCCACTTTTTTTTCTTACTCAGAAAAAAAAACAAGTTAGTGGACATCATGACCCGAACACATTTTCCCATGACCTAAAAGCACAATTAATAATGACCGTAAAAGGCTCAAAGAAAAATATATTTTGGGGCTTATCAAACGTTTACCTCAAAAATACTACTGGGCATGCTCAGAAAACAAATGTCAAAACCTTATCACTCTGGAAATTATTAATATTTTTCCATGAAACATTCAAAAGAGCAGCATGGCACAATCTCTTTCAGCCTTGAAAGTTTCAGGACAAAATTCCATACTGTCTTGGCTGTAGGTGAGCACAAAAAAAAAGCCCCAAACTGTGCTTTTTTTGTATTTTTTACATTTCCAGATATTAGAATACAGTGAAGTGCCCATCCCGAAACTTCTCATGTCTCAAAAACTCTCCATGTTCAAAAGACCACTAGCTACCTCAGGAAGTGGTGGCTATGAATACAGTGCAGGGCTTCAGACAGACATGGGATAGACATAAGGGAGCAATACAGATGAGTATGAATAGATAGGCCACTGACACTCTGCTGATTGCCTGACCCTGCACCCCCATACCCCTAATTTTATCTTTTAACTTTAGGTCTTTTGCCTGTAATTTCAGTTTTCTAATACCTTGTAATTTATGATTTTATTGCAGTGTATATACCTTCATCATGCTTTGCCATATTTATGTATAATATTTTAATATTTTTTTCATGCTGTGTTGTCAATTTTTCATTATCTTGATTTGCTTCTTTGTTTTGTTGCAATGTGTTGCATTTGTTTGTTGTAAGCCTGGGTTGAACATGTGCCAATGGCACATTTATAAGGTAGAAAAAGAAATGGGCAGACTGGATTGGCCTTGCGGTCCTTATCTGCCGTCAAAGGCAACCTCAATGTTTCTATCTCTGTGCACCCAGACATGCATGCCAAATTTTGAACAATTGTGTCAAATGCCACAAAAGTTATTAAGGTGTAAAGATTGGGGTTTAACATTGTACACTTCACTCAATCCCAGAAGTCAGTGTGTATGTCTTGCAGTGTGTTTATCACAAATGCAAAACCACAAAGTAAGCATATCAGTGATATTGCATTTGTGTTTTCTGGGAACAGCTGTATGTTGTTTTTCTTAACTGAAGATGGCTGTCTGTGGTTTCATGGGGGGCTTGTCATTTTGCTGGTTGGGGGTTGAGGAGTTAGGGTTTGAAACTCTAACACCACATTTCCCTACTTTTGTTTCTTTAAGTTGAACCCTAACTGGTGCATTAAGTTTTTGCAATGACTATTTGATATAGGTGCTGTAGCACCTATATATTAGGGTTCAGTAAGCACTTAAATGTTAAATCCCAGGTTTGCACTGTAATAACTTTTCCCCCATTCAACTGATTTATATGAAAGTTGATAGCATAGAGATGGTACCAGGATATCTGGATCTGGAAAATTTCATTGCAATCAGTTCACTGGGGGAAAAGCTACAGAGGATCAAAAGTCCCCCAAATCACAACTATAAGTAAAAAAAAATAGGAGGATTTGATAGCTGAAACTTGCAGGTTTGATATCGTTTAGCTCAAGGCATGTGTTTTTGTCTTTTTTTTTTTTATTTCCCCAAGTGATGTAGTTTTTCAATTATTTAACAAAAAAGTCTTCTGTTTGTGAGTATGTGCAGTTAAAAAAATCAAGGTTCTAAAGATAACTGAATTTTTGTGACAACATGAAGTCCTGTTGTCTCATTACAAGACAGCTGTAGTTTGTCAGCTGGCAATGCTGACTCCCAGTTGAAAAATGCCTCCCCACTGTTTTTGTTCAGCAGGGACAGGGCTACCTGTCAGTGTGTAGCCCCACCCCTGCTGAACATGTAGATGTTCTTTGTTGTGATACAGTGATCACCATTAGCTGCATGAGCAGGTTTATTTATTTATTTGAACTGGGACACCGCCGGAGTGCCCAATCTCCAGTGCCAGTTTGATTATTAATAAGATACTCCAACACAGGGATACTCACCCCAGTAAAACACAGAAAAACCACATGCTCACAGTAGACTCAAAAATACAAATGTTTTGCTGAAAAATGGACATAAACCTCAATGCTTTGAGGGATCTAAGCCCTCTTCATCAGGAGGACCAGTGTCTGTTCATTTCCTGCTCCCCTCTGTATGGCCCCCACACATGTAAAAACCCATCATCTGCAGTTGCCGATGCTGGAGTGCCAAATCCCTGGTGTCAGCATATACAATGTCCCTCCACATGTCCACAGTCTGGGACACTAGGGTGCCCCCCAGTGCCCCGTAGTATCATGCCAGCATTGGGGTGTCCACCCCAGTGACAGAAGTAGTGTAACTGTACTCAGAATAAAGAAAACCATCCCATGACATCTCTGAGTCTTTTTTTAAAAGCTGAAATAAAGAAAATGGTCTCCCATTGCCTGCCACATCCCCTCCCCCATTCTGACCTTACCACTGAGCATCCAGCACCCTATAGCCTCCCAACCTATACTTACTCAGCTGATATCCAATGCCATAATCCTGTCTGGATCAACGACATGTCTTCACTCTTCAATGCTGAACAGGAAACCGAAGAAAACAAGTTATGTGCTGTATAATGTATTTCAATGGCATTTTGAATGTATCTTCATAACTTGGTCATTTTTAAGCTTTCTTTCACCAAATTTTAAACATGGCATATTTTGGAACCCATCTCATGAACACTGATGTTGAAACTATGTTAATCAGAACTGGAAGGAGATTTTTATGGCCAGTGTGTGAAATCACCTTTCAGTCTAGATTAACATAATTTCACTGCCAGTGTTCATGAGTTGGGGTCCCAAAAAGGCCATGTTGAAAATGTAGTGAAAAAATGTGCAAAACCAATCAAGTCACGACCATATGTTGAATTGTTTTCTATGCACGTTCATAACTTTGGTAATTTCCAATATTTTGACCCCAAATTTTCAGCATAGCCATCTTTTCACTCCACCTCATGAACATTGCAGCTGTCATTTTTCACATCCTAACCAAAATATGTTTTTGCACATGTGGCACAAAATAAAAACATAGAAACATAGAATTTGACAGCAGATAAGGACCGCTTAGCACACCTAGTCTGCCCATTTTCCTACCTAACGGATAAGCTGCAGATCCTAGTTAACCAACAGCTTACTTCCTCCTACCCCCACTAGGACTGCCTTATGTCTGTCCCATGCATTCTTGAATTCCACCACTGTTCTTGACTCCACGACCTCCTCAGGGAGGCTGTTCCATGCATCCACAACCCTCTCTGTGAAAAAATACTTCCTCACATTACCTCTGAGCCGTCCCCCCTCTATCTTCAAATTGTGCCCCCTTGTTCTTGCACATCTCTTTTTCTGAAAGATGCCACCCTCTTGGACTTTGTTGATTCCCTTGAGGTACTTGAAAGTTTCTATCATGTCCCCTCTCTCTTCTTTCCTCAAGGGTATACATATTAAGCTCCTTTTACTTTCTTCATATGTCTTCTGGTGCAGACCCTGCACCATTTTGGTTGCCCTTCTCTGGACAGCCTCTACTCTGTCTATGTCTTTGCGGAGATGGGGTCTCCAGAACTACAGAGCAGAGAGTAATGGAGTACAGTGAGTGGAGAACATTAGCTGAATCCAGTACGGTAGTTTCTGACATACGACTTCCATGTCCATTTTTTTTGGGGGGGGGATTTGAACATTTTCACTTACCAGGTTCAAAGGTGGGGTCATAAGCAGACTACAGTAGTCCCTTGCTATAATGAACATAAAAAGACCCACAACTTGCATTCATTATAGCTCCCTGTTTGTTATATTGAGAGAGACTAAAAAAAGACAAGACAGTATTATACTATTGTACTGTTATCTCTCCCTCGTCCCACCCATACCCTCTGACTGCATTGCAAGCACAGTAAACATTGTTTTTTGTTCATTTTGTAGCTTGAAGGAGTGAGTACATTCTAGATTTCTGACATTTAAGGATGCACTATAATACTACCACACTCAGTACTGTCCTCCTGCCTGAGACTCACTAAACTCAGAAGTCGTACAGCAGCTCTTAAACACAGAAACATTGCCATAGACTGTGCTCCTCCTGCTGCTAAGAATAATTTATGAAATGTGCTTTATCTGGGGAATTGTACAGCACATTTGGGTGTTGAGTTTAGGTTGTGGCAGAAACATGGAAGTCGTATGGCAGAAACTACCGTACTGGATTCAGCTAATGTTCTCCACTCACTGTACTCCATTACTCTCTGCTCCTGTGACTAAAATATTTTATTTTGATTTTAAATACACTATAGACCATGAACAAGCTGGATAGGAAGCAGGAGGAGTGTGGGGTACACAGTCTGCAGTCAGAAGCTGCAAGTAAAGATCCACATTTAAAGAGACAGTTCTCCTTCACTCACCCGCTATACCCAGCAAGCTGATATTTCACTTTTTCTAGGGAGTCATGTTTCCCATTAGTAATATCCAGGAATTCACAATAGCAGGGTTTATTATAGTGAGGGAGCACTGTATTGTTGAAAATTTGTAGCCAAAATATCTTTTATAAGGTTATTGCGGTATATTGTCATTTTTCTTTTCTACTTATTCTCATAACTTTGGTAATTTTCAAAATTTAAACCAAAAATTTTCAACATGGCCATTTTATCACATGAACTCATAAACATGACAGCTGTTGTTTTTGAAATCCTGGGAAACATATGATTTTGAACTTCTTTGCAGAATTACATTTTGTCCACTACTAAAGGACACCTGTCATGTTCTGAAGAAGGGGTCATAAAAAGACTCTGTTGAAATTTTGGGGTTAAAATATAAAAAAAAAAGTTATGAAGTAACATTGCTTGCAGTGATTTCCATTGGCCCACTGAGGACAAAATTGCATTCCTGCGCCAGTGACATGAATTTGTGTGCAAGCTCAGTGCGCCAGCTTAATGGGTCAAGGCTGGCAAGGGAAGGTGCTGTAGCATGTAACACTGGCCCAGCTTTTGGAGAGACAGAGCAGTGTTCTGATGAACAAATAACACCTTGTGTTGGGCTGGGGAGCCTTCTCTCACAAGGTATTGACATGCATATTGAGGCCTGATGGGTCCACACATCGTGGCAAGACTATCTCCAGTATTCTGTCTGTTTCATTTTGATCAGGTCCCAATGGGACCTGTTTAAATGAGGGTATGATTCCACTATCAGAAAAAAGAAGGAAAATGAATTGAAAAAACCTACATTGATGCAGACATTAGGGATGAAAACTCAAAGTGCATAAAGTAAGGAAAATAAATAGCATTAGGGTTTGGGAACTCTAGAGTCTTGGTGAATGAGGTGTGGGGTGTTCTTTGGGGTTGACAATCCTTGTGCCATCTCCTGCCACCAGCCCATAACTTCCTGACTGAAGCACAAGGTACAGCTCCAGGCCAGTGCCTCATAGTAATACACTCTTAGGAGGTTGAGAAGTATGACTTGTCACATGTTGCCATGAAAAATCTGTCATAACTTTCTTCACACAGGGCCCTGAAGGCCCTGCATGAAGAAAAGAGATTGCATCTGACCTTGCTTGCTCAGGGGAGTGGGTGGGCATTAGGACTGGCAACCCTAAAGAACACAACACAACTGATTCACCAGGACTCCAGAGACCCAAAACCCTATGTTTTTTCATTTCCCTACTTTGTGTACTTTGCACTCTTAAAAGCTAATATGTGCATAAATGTAGTTTTTTTGCAATTAATATATATTATACAGGTGCAGTAACACTTGTATATTAGGGTTGAGTAAGCACTTTAATGTTAAACCGCAATTATTGTACCTTAATAACATTGCCCTCATTCAAGCAATTTACCTAAAATTTGGAATGAACAGAGATGGTGCCAGTATCTCTGAATCCCGAAGCTTTCATGGCAATTGATTCACAGCAGGCAAAGTTACAGAGGGTTAAAAACCCCACAAATTACATAAATTAACTTTTTGCTCACTTATAACCAACAAAACCAAAAAAAAAAAAACAGAGTAATTTGTTTGTGCATTTTATTTCTCATTGTTCAACAAAATGAATTGTCATTACAACCATTACATAAAAACATCATGTTCCATACAATAAATAGATAAATAACATTATAAACTACACAATACCTTAACATTTTTTCCTATGTGTTCAATTTGCCAATATACGTAATACACAGATACCATCATTAAATATCCTTAAATATCCTTAAAGGCATTTCAAACACCATAATACAGTAAGAATTACCCATTTTCATGCTTCCATATTGGGTGATAACCCACATGACATAACCAAAATATTTCCATATTGCACATTTAACACATTTCCAAGAGTGACTCAAGACCCAACAAAATAACTTCTTGGGGAAAAACATTCAGACCACTTTAACCCTATATTTTAATCTAGTATATTATATTGTATATATTTCTTTCTAATACTGGTGATTGTTATCAAAAATATTATTAAATTTGTCAACATATCAATATTTTCTGAATTAAAAATCAGATCCAATACTGTATATACCTGTTTGGAAAGTTCATCCCTTTTAAATGTTGCCCAAGGTGTATATAACTATTATGCTTATACCATGAACATCTAAGGATCACATGTCTCAAATCCTCTTCCTCTCTTAGATAGCAATAACACTCTGGTCATATTGCACTTCCTCTATTATATCTTTTCTCAAGTACGTTACTCGGAAAAAAATCAAATCTATATTTCGTTCAAATTGTTCTATACTCATGCTGGTAAATAGCATTGAGATACAATGTTTGCTGATGCGCCCTTGTTTTCTTAACTAACCAGCTTGCAACTCTCAAATCTTTAATCTGATCCAGATCTTGCTTCTCTGAACATTTATATATTACTTTTTGCATTTCCTTACAATAGCTTAAATTTAATTGTATATCCTGCCTAACATAACTCCTTAAATGATTTAACCCATATATTTCTAACAGACTGTATACAAAAATTAGCCATCCTTTATTATATATACAGTAGCTAGGTGCTTTACCTTTTCCCTCACAATCTTACCAATTATAGTATTATCTTTTTCCCTAGTTGGTTTAACCCAAAGATTTATCATTCTCATATGTATTATATGCTCCAATTTAATTTGCCCAATCTCAGTTCTTACTAACATATTTGGAGTCCCTACAGGAAGTCTCAGCATTTGTTTATACATCTTATTTGTTGTTTCCAATCTAGCCAATTTTTCCACTCCCCATATTTCAGCCAGGTAGGTAGCCTGGCTTATTACCTTCCCATTAATGGCTTTCACCATTGGTGTTACTGTCAAACCTCTATATATATTATTAAATCTCTTAAGGGCTTTTACTACCTGTTCTACTTTTTTCCCAGTCCATCCAACATGTTTACCCCATCTGCAATTATTATATATTAATATTCCTAAATATGGGTATTCTGATACAAAATCTAATTTACTTTTTGCTAAAGTTAATTTCCTGTATCTCTTATTAGAACCCAGCACCATCACCTTTGTTTTATTAGTATTAGGTTTTAAATTATGTTTATTTGAAAGGATATCCAATCTATCTAGTGCTCTTTGTAATCCTAACCTAGATGTTGACACACTTGCCAAATTGTCAGCATATGCTAGACTAGGTATCCATTTTTGGGCCACATATGGACAGTGATATATGGGGTCATCAAAATCTTGCAATATTTCATTTATGTATAAATTAAATAGAGTCAATGCAAGGACACATCCCTGCCTTACCCCTATCTTAATGACAATTTTTTTGAGTCAAAGCACCCGATTGTGAATATTTTACTTTAGTCCATGTCTTTGTATACAGTCTTCTAATAAGAATGATCAGATTTGTATCTATTCCCATTTGTCTCATCTTTACCCATAACAATGTTTTATCTATTGTATCACATGCTGATGAATAATCCACAAAAGCAATAAATAACCCTTGTTTTTTAATTTTACAATATTTTTCAATTATATGTGAAAAAATAAAGACCTGATTTCTTGTGTCTACTCTCTTTTTAAACCCAGCCTGAAACTCTGAAATTGTATTAAACTGTTCTAAAATTCTCATTGATCTATTCAACAATATCTTTGCATACATTTTTGCCATCACATCGAACAGGCTAATTGGCCTATAATTGGCTGGATCTGATCTAGAACCCTTTTATAAATAGTAACTATAAAACTTCCTAACCTTGAATCAGGAACAAATGCATGCATTGCTGCTTTATTATAGAAATCTGCAAGAAGAACTGACCACCATTCTATATTAAGTTTGTAAAAAATATATAGAAATCCTATCTGGACCATGTGCTTTATTACTTTTAAAGGATTCTATATGTTCTCTAACTTAAACTGCTGTAAACCACCTAAAATCCTCATCTAATTCCCCAACATCTTCATCTTGAGCCCAATTAGCACCACCAAAGATATCCAAGAAATATCCTCCCATGTAACGGGTTCAATATGAACATCTATCTAAGTTTATTTATATCCAATTTCATACCTCCAATCATAATCAGTGACTGATCATTCTCAATTAAATCCAGCTCTACCACCTCCTTCACCTGCTCGCCCGGAATACCATCTTGTTCTTCTAAAGTTATTTCTTCATTCCCACTCATATCTTTATCCTTTTTATTACCTTCCAAAATCATCTGCACTGTTGTTTTCACCTTCTTCACTGTTTTGCCCCTACTTTTCTTTCTTTTGTTTTCACATTTCCCCTTACATTCTGTTTTCCAGATAATTTCTTCCTGTGCCTGAACACCTATCTCATTATCTTCTTTTCTACTATTCCATCCACTACTCTTTACTACATTCTTCATACTTTTAGGACATTCAGGGACATTCCAAACATTCTCTTGGACTTGTTTTATGTGACCCACTTGATCTTCTTCCTCCCAATCCCTTTGTATGTTTATTCTATCCTCTAGGCCATCTTGCTATGGGGGCTTGTTTTCCATGTCCAAATTCAATATTTTATCCTCTCCCAAAACCTTTTCTGGTTTCTGAGTTATCTGTACCTCATCCATCCCCCTAGTGGATAATAGTTGGTTCAATCCTATCATAATTACCTTCATTTCCCATTTAAGTTCATTAACCTCACTTCTCAAAATAATGAATAACTCCATTATTGCTACACTAGACACATGTGGATCTTGTATTGCCTCAATTAAGTTGGTATCCATGAATGGTGTATATGTTATATGTTTAATTTTATTTTTTGTCATCGACTCCCTTTCTGCTAACTCTTCCAGACCTTGTAAGGTTTTCTGCATCCCAGATATTATTTGGGATAAATCAAATTATTTTCTCTCTATTTCTATTCCCATTGTCATTTCTCAGATCCTTCAAACCTTCTGACTGACTCTCTTTACTTGAACAAAGAGAGTTTTTCAGTTTATCAATCTTCCTTTCCTCCAATACAACATCCTCTTCATCTTCTAGTTCTACACCAGTCATGTCCTTCCAAATCAATTTTGGAGAGCATTCCAGGGATTCCTGTGTTGTGAGATCTACAACTGTCTCAATTTCTTTTGACAATACTATTTCTCCATGATTTATATTTTTTTTCAAGTGTTCAGTGATTAAAGTTTTGCCTTTTTTTCCCTTATTTCAATCCAACTGGACTTATTTCAATAATCTGTTCTTTTTTTTCACCTTTCCCTTTTTCTTATCCTTCTTATGTGCTCCCTTAGGCCATATAAAATCTCCCTCAGAACCTCTACTAGATTTACCTTCATGTCCCTCATATCCCACATTACTCATATTGCCAGTGTTTCCTTTACTTCAGGTTCACATTTTCAATCAAAAATTAAGAGTCTTCCCATCCACTTTACTTAATAATTAGTGGACCACAATATTATATTATATACCCCAATAACTAATTACCCAGAGCTTTTAATTTATGTTACTATCCTGGGTGCAAATCATGGGCTTAATATCACATTACCAGTAAAGAGAAAAAAGCTGACAATAAATACAGTACCAAAAATAATCCGACATCAATATTGGCAAGAGTAACAATAATCTGGCAATCAAGCAATTAAACAATTAATAAATTAAACCATTACCATCACCACCAACAGCACTAAAATAAGTGCCAATAATAAAGGTGTGGATAATGGTAATGATATTAATGATATCATTGATACTAGTTAATGATACTAATAGCAATAATTATAATCTTGCTAATCAGCAGTAACTGCAATCAGAAATCAGAAGTATTCAAATAGGGCTAAAATAAAAATCTACAGAGACAATTTTCCACTTAGCAACTTAACAGGTTCACCCAGATACAAAATCACCCTGTAAATAGTTATTTTTAACATACCTACGGCTCTGTTAGGTCTGATACCCTAATAACCAGATATCTAGGAAACCAAGTGACAAGATTCAGTGTATCAGGTGTAAAATACAAGATACACAAATGTATCAAATGTACAGACCAGTACGAAAGAATATGAGAAAGAAATATCAGGATTAGGAATATCCATAACATTTGTAGTGTCCAGAGTTCATTAATCTTCTAAGCCAGATAGTTAAGTATCCATGTAAAACATATAGAGGCCTTTTTAAGCCCGATCCTCATAGACAAATTTAAAACCTCTATCTTCTGTTTAAATTTAGCAAACCATTCTTCCGAGTGTTCCATTCACCTCTCAGGATCAAGCGGCACCTTCCATCCAGTCACTGCAGAAAAAGAGACAAAACAAAACCAATCTAATAGTTTCTTGGAGGAACTTAAAGAAACTAAAAATGTCTATCCACCTATCCATCCACCAACAGACCCTGCAACTCCTCCAACCCCACTCCCGCAGCCCTCACTAAGTTTAACCTTAACCTTAATGGTTTACACAATTTTGGTACTCCACAAGGGTAATTATTCCTATTTCCTGTTTCTACAGTTTACAATTTACAATCATGGTTTAACAGTTTTGAGCCTACACAAACAAAAAATTCTTACTTTTCCACACACCCAATACCTCTCTATCCTCCTCTCTCTCTATCTCTCTCTCGACCCCATTACCATCAAAGGTTCTCAAAAATGAGAGAAATCAAGATTGAGTCTGAAAAAGGCAGGCTCGAGCAAAATGAGACAAACAGATCACAGCTTTCTGATCGCAGATTTGCAAAAGTCTTCAGATCTGACAAGTTAAACATTTTCTGCCTCGCAATGTACTTCATCTCAGTAATCACGTGACTCATTAACTAAATGCTAACTTCCAATGGCAAACCAAACTTAGTTCATAACGCCCAAAATTAAACCTCGCGTTGCTCACACATAGCTTGCTTCTACTTATACTACTGCAAGACCTAGATCAGGAGCACAAAATATGCCAGTGCATTCTCTCTAAGGCATCCTCCCTCAACCAATCATATTATCAAACATCAAAAAGTGCGTGAAAATTCGACCTTTCTCTCAATCAGGAACCGCAATATTCCTTGTATATGAACCATCAAAAAATCTCTATATACTCGTATTCTTTCTACAAAATCAAAAAAGAAAAAGGCAGTAAAGAGAAATTGAAAAAATGAGTAATTGGAAAGACTCCACATACCATCCAGATACCTAACAAAACACTGACTACCCACACAATCTCAGTTCCTCCAAAAAGCTATTGCCATGGATATTGATACTGGAACTATACTTATGATTTAAATAACACAAGACATTCTGCAGATTTTTCCAGATTTTGTTCAGATTTTATCCAAATTAGTCCAGATTTATCCAGGTTAGATCAACGCTTAACTTCATTAAAGTTCTAACAGAAATTCCCCCAAATCCACAATCTTCTCAACTTTGGACTGCCTCTCACAAAAGAATTGCAGCAAATCATTGAGTGATGAGACAGTAGTGTCTCCCCGTATCACTTGCTCACCCGAAGAGCTTTCAATCTCCTCTTTAATCAGTCTAGTTGACATCAGCATTTTCAGCATTTTCAGTCACTCCACCACTTTTCAGCGATAGTTTTTTAGCCACCTTTCTCCTAAAAAGGAAAAAAAGGAAAAAAAAAAACAAAACAAAGGGGAGATACCACAGAAAAATAGCAGGCATAAAAAGTATCTATATAAGGCTGAGTTTTCAGGCAACGATGGCATACCTGTTCATATTAAAAATTAAGCACAAACTTAACCCTGCTTCTACTGCGCCTCCTCAGCTGACATAACATGCAGCCATCTTGAGAGTGATTTGAAATGTGCAGGTTTGTTAGAGTTTGGCCCAAAAGTACTTGCATTTGTTGTTTTTATCTCCCAAACTTTAGTATTTTTTAAGTATTTAAGGAAAATAGTTCCATTTCTGAGCATGTACAGTTTAATAAAGAAAAAAAATCAGCATTCTAAGGGTAACTGATTGTTTTGACATCATGAAGTCATGTGGTCGTATTACAAAAATGCTCTCAATTATCAAGTGGCAGAGCTGGTTCCCTGTCTGCATATGCCAACTTGCTGTTTTTCTCCAGCTGGAATGGGACAATGGGTCAGTGTATAGCCCCTCCCCTGCTTAATGTGCTGTGTATGTGACTTTTTTGTTAATTAGTAGAGTACCACCATTAGCCACTTGAGTGGCCTCATACATTTGAACTGGACACCAGGGTGCCCAATTCCCAGTGCCAGCTAAGTTCCTTAATTTTTTATGTATAATTATACTGGGGTGCTCACTTCAGGTGCCAGTTTGTCTCCCCCTTTTGTTTTATTTTCAACCACGCAACCCTGCCATGTTAAACTATTGATCCTGCAGTGTCTAGTCCCTGGTATTGGCATACTCCATCTCCCAGTCCCTGCCAGAAGTTTGGGACAGCATGTTGACCAGTCCCCAGTGACTCCAGGTATCTTGCCACACTGGAGTGCCCAGTCCCCAGTGTCGGAGGCACATTAGGTAAAATAAAGAAAACCATCCAACTATGTTTTTTCTTTTGTTTTAAATTCTGAAATAAAGAAAACAATACCTTATTGCCTGCAGACATGAGCACTGTCCACCTGACTCTCCCACTCAGCACCATTATCCTACCACACTTCACCCTATACTTACCTAGTGGAGGTCCAACACTGTAATCTTCTTTGGATGGGAGACGCATCTTCACTCTTCAATACTGGACCAGGAACTGAGGAAAACAGGCAAGTGCCATATATCATATTTCAATGCATTTTGAACTTTCTTCATATCTTGGTTATCTTTAATATTTTTTCCTCAGATTCTTAGCATGGCCTTTTTGAGATACCACCTCATGAACAGAGGTGATAAAATTATTTAAATCCAGCCTGAATTATGATTTCATGGTCACTGTGTGAAATCTCCTTTTGGACCAGATTTGAATAAATTTAACCAGCCTTGTTCATGATGTGGGGTGGCAAAAAGGCCATGTTGAAGATTTTGGCAAACAATATTTCAAAAAAGGCCAAGTTATGAGCATATGTTGAAAATTTTCTGTGCTTGCTTATAGCTTTGGTAATTTTCAATATTTCGACCCAAAGTTTTCAACATAGTCCTTTTTTTACACCACCTCATGAACCTGACAGCTACTGTTTTCCAAATCCTGGCCCAAATGTGATTTTGCAATTGTGGTACGAAATGATGTTTTAGCCACTGTTTTATAAATGACACCTGTCAGGTTCAGAAGGGGGAGTCATAAAAGAAAATTTGGGGGGTTCAAAATGTCACAAAATATATTAAGCAATGTTATTTGCAAGGACATTCGTTGGCCAACAGGAGACCATATTGCCTTTCCCTGCCAGTGACCTGAGTTTTGGTGCTAATCAAATGAGCCAGCTGAATGGGCAGAGGCTAGGGGAAAGGATCTGCAGCATTCAACAACAGTCCCAGCCTGAGGACGAACATAGCTGTCTTCGGTTTCATACACAGCACCTTGGAATGGGCCAGGGAGCCTTTCTTCACAAGGGGTTGACGTGTGTTAAGACCTGATGTGTCATTCATTGTGTCTGGGGTTGGTTGGCAAGAAAAATGGGGAAAGTGTACCTGGCAGGATGAAGGATGTATCACTTCAGGTCCCACACCAACAACAGGACACCTTCTGCTGTCAGCCACCCAGCTATGTCACCCTCCATGTTAGGAACTTACCTTGTACCTTTAATACTCCTCCACGGATTCCTATATGATGAGAAGAGTTTTGGAATGGACATCTAGCCCCCTTGACTGTCAGCTACTTTGCCACCTGTCAGTGATGCAGTGTGTGGAAAAGGAGGTGGCCCTATCCTGCCCTGGTGGTGATCAATGACTGGAACAACTTGCCTCCCACCACCCAAAGAGGAGAGTTGGCTGAAGGATGCTGAATCCTGTCCACATCCCCCTGTGCTGACCTCCATTAGTGACCCAAGTCCATTCACAAACCTTGGTCACTGCCCTTGTACCAGTATCTACCCTATCAACCAACCCACTGTAAACTGCAACAAAAAACTACAACCGCTTTCCACCCTACACAGCTGATCAGTATTTTTATTGCTTAAAGTAATCCATTTTCCACTTTATGTCTACTGGTTCAATTGATGTTAGCATCTGCATTGGAGGGTCACTGACCATGTGTATCAGATAAATACTGTTTTATGTTTAGAGTACCTTGTTTATCTCAATTAGTTACTAAAGAGCTGCAGATTCTTTGTGACCCCAGTTGCTGTTCTTGTTTTATAGGTATGAGTGGATGTTCCCTCAGCTAACTCACAATCCGTCCCCTCCCCTGAGCAAATAATGTCAGATGTGATCCTTGACAACATGCAATGAGCCGTACTTCTCTACCTTTGAAGAGTGTAACACTTTGATGCACTGGTTTGACTCTGTACTTTTTTATAATAACAACTTGATTAGAAGAAGAAGAAGAATCAGCATTTATATAGCGCTTTTCATACATCCCAAAGCACTTTACAAGCAATGCTAAACTGGTAGTGAAGTGACTGAATGTGTGGTGGTGGCCATATCACACATCATCACTCACACACAGCCTGGATAATTGCATGAGCCAGTTTATGGGAAGGGGAATGTTGACCAGGACACTGGGAATGTTCCCTACTCTTTGCGAAGAGTGCCCTGGGTTCTTTTACTTCCACCTGGACACCCACCAGGACAACACCAGGATGGGCAGAAGGCCTCAGTTTAACGTCTCATCTGAAGGACAGCACCCCCCAATACTGCAATTGGATGACAACGATTTTTAGGTGCAAGTCCAATCCCGGTGTGGAACGAGGACCCACCACCTTCTGGTCCAGAGGCGGATGTGCTACCAACTGAGCCACGCTGACACCGAAAAGCAGGTGAACAATCAATTATAATACAACAGTAATAGATTTCAACAACATTGAACAAAGAATTAGAAAGTAAAACTGGATGGACATCACAAATAATGAGGCAGTTATATATCAAACAAATATATAGGTTAGTACAAGATAATGCATATGTTTACTATTATTTCCAAGGCTTGAAGTAAAGAATGAGAATTAAATGAATCTGTACCTTACACTTTGGACAGGAGGTTATGGGCTGGAGAAGGGGATGGACGTTAGGGTTGACAACCCCCAAGAAAGACCCCACCATTGATTACTGATTCACCAATACTCCAGAGACCCAAATCCTTAATGTTTTTCATTTCCCTACTTTGTGCAGTTTGCGTTCTTAAACCCTAATAACTGATTTTACATATCAAACATGTATACATATGGGGGTGTACATATATTATAGGGCACGGTCATGCCCCTATGATTAGGGTTGAATAGCATGTTTAATTGTCAGTATCATCAGTGTCAGTGGCTCAGTAGGTAGTGCACTCACCTCTGAGGCTGGGAGAGCAGAGGACTGTAGGTTCAGTTCCCACATCTGGTACTTGGGTTAATATCCCAGTACTGACACTGTAGTGTAGCACGAGAGAGGTGCTGCACTTCTGAGGTGTCATCTTTCGGATGAGACATTAAACCAAGGTCCCATCTGCCTGAATTGGTGGTAGTTCAGGTGTATGTTAAAGATCCCATGGCACTTATCGAAAAAAAGGGGAAATTTTTATTTAGGAGAAACTGTACCTTACATTCCAAAGAAACAGGATACATAAAAATACCAGAAACAAGAAATCCCCCAAAAAAGGCCTAAGAAAACTATCCTAATTTATCCTTAAGGAATGGTACCTCTGTCCAACGGAGGGCCCAACAATCTGAAGGCATATGTTGTTTTTCAAACATACATTGTTTCAAGAGTTCATTCTCTATAATAATAACAGTCGGTTTCAGGTCTTGATATAGTTGCTGTAAAATGAACTTATATCTTGTTTGCCATAAAACAAACTTTATAAAAGCAAAAATGATATGTAATGTACCCTTATAAATACCCAAGTCCCGGAAAGTAAAGCCACCAACAATTTCTTCATACAAAATATTATTACAGTATCCATTGTGCCACCTAGTGGCTATTGTACCCCATATAGTTTTAATATATGGACATTCAATAAGAAAAATGTACCATTGATTCCTCTTGTGTAATACAAGATACCCTTGGGCACATCCATTCCTCTATTTTTTTATGTTTAGCGTTACTTTTCACAAAAAGACGGTCATGTGCACTTAACCAACAAACATCTCATATTCTTGGTGGAATATAAGGGTCTTTCAAAGATTCCAATACAAGTTTGGTATAACCCGGCTCTATTTGCCTAAAGGAAAGAAATGGTGGATTAATAGGCATGTGAATTGTAGAATAAAGTGATTTAGTGGTGAATTTGGGCAATATATTAAACTGTAACTTCCAAGATTTTAATTTACTAAGAGCAGGCCTAAAAAAAACGCAGCTCATTTTAAGCTGTGCTTTCAAAACCCCTTGTTCTTCCCAAACGTTATAAAGAGGCTTTAGCCATTCACTAGCAAATAAGGACCATATAGCAAGACTTGGTATAGTCAACTCAATGAAATTAACATGGAAAAAATTACAAAAGGAAAAAAGTACTGGATTAATCAAATTTAACCCACCTTCTGCTACCGATAAATATATTATTTCACGTTTGATAGGATTCAGGCGGCTTCCCCATATTATCTGGAATACGAGTCCTGATAGTGTAGTTTCTAAAGATTTGGGTAAAGGATAAACAGAACTAAAGAAAATGAATTATGAGTTTTAATTACCGCCACCTTTTTCTTTTTAGTCTGATTCCATTTTTCCAGCCTTCGACCTTTGTTTTTGCAAATTCTAATTTCTTTTTCCAATTGTATACCCCATTATCCCCCCATCCAAACTAAATTCCCAAACACTGAAAGGGGCCAGTAGACACCTGAATACCTTTCCAGGACATAGGAGAAATACTGGAATTATTTAATGGATAAATAATACTTTTTCCAATATTCAAACACACTCCAGATAATCTAGAAAATTCTTCAATACACTTAAGAGTCTGAATACCTGAAGCGTAATCAGCTACTAGAACACATAAATCATCTGCATGAGCAGTCACCTTAATGTCCATATCACCCCCCCTGTACAGGGATCCCAACAATACGTGATTCCTGCTGGATAAGATGAAGCAGTGGATCCAAACACAAGACATAGAGTAAAGGACTGAGTGGACATCCTTGTCTTGTCTTACTCCCCTTGATATATCATTATAAGAACCCAGATAACCATTAACAAAGAGCATTGCCCTGGCATTATTATACAACGAGATCCAGTTTACAAAACTAGCTGGAATCCCATAATGTGTTAATATTAAAGAAATATAATGGTGTGGTACACAATCAAAGGCTTTTTCCTGATCTAGAGACATGACAAATCCCTGAGTTTGACCATCCTTACCCCTTTTTTAATCTGCTGAAGTAATAAGAAATTATGCGTAATTGAGCGCCCCAAAACAGAACATGTTTGAGTTGATATAATTAGCAATGAGGCTATATTAAGCAGGTGATTATGTAACATTTTCAATAATATTTTATAATCAGTATTTAACAGACTCAATGACCTCCAATTAACCAAAATTCTCTTGTCACCTTTCTTATAAATCAAAATCTGTACTGCTATACAAAAATGCATATCCACCTGCAGGGTACCCAACACTGTATTAAATACCATTATTAATATAGTCTGTAATATCTCAGTGAATTCTACATAAAATTCAGAAGAAAGACCATCAATGCCTGAGGCTGTGGACTTTTTCAAATGATTAATGACCTCTCCAATCTCAGCTTTAGAAATAGGTAAAGTAAGTTTCCTTAAAAGATCCTCAGGTATATATGAAACCTGAACCGATGACAAAAATGAAGTTAATTGTGAAATATCAGTTGGAGCCATTCTATACATATCTGATAAATATTGTGAAACAGCCTATAATATTGCTGACCCATTGGACACATAAGTCCCATCTCGTTACCTATCAAAATCCAGAAGTCTATCAGAGGCCCTGTGTAAGCAGGCTTTAAAGGCCTCACAAAACCCAGTTTTCCCTGGGGAGCAAATCCTATGCTCATTTAGTATAGCTGCAGCTCTTGAATATTGTAAGGACAACATCTCTTTTTTTTTAAATTAAGGATCTGCGGTGTCAACCCAATACGTTGAATATTAATAACAGAATAGAGTTTATTAAGTTGGAACCGGAGTTTAAGATACTTTTTATACTGACTCAACCTACTTTTAGAAAAATGTGTTTGAAACACTATTTTTAAACCTCTTTTTGTTTCCTCCCCCCATGTACTAAGGTTACCCACTAAACATGCAACAGACATTCGTGCCTTAAGATATTCAATAATCTTGTGTTTTATCCTCTGTTCCTTTAAAAGTGTAATGTTCAGTTTCCAGTATCCTTTACCGTATCTTGGTCCAATGTCACCTCCCAGTACAATCAGAAGGACTGCATGGTCAGAAGTCTCTAAAGGAATGATATCTGCCCTTGAGATTCTAATATTCTTTTTTGTAAATATAAAATCAATTCTAGTAGAAAGTGCACCTCTATAATAAGTATGACCCCCTACTTTATGAACACATCGAAAGGAATCTTGTAGGCTACGCTGGTTAATAAGTGAAGTAAGATAGTTGGAATCACAGTACATTTTAGTTGCATTCACTCTCCTATCCAGTACACAGTTAAAATCTCCCCCCATATCACTATTTTTGTCGTGTATAAATAAGGACTGACTTTTTGATATAAATCAGTGCATTCTCTTTTTGTGAGAGGGGCATAGATGTTAATCACTCTCCATCCAAATCCCTTAAAGGTAAAATCTAAGAGAAGAGCTCTACCCTCTGATATATCAAGGCGTGACACCCTAAACCCATCCCCTTTAAACAATATCCCTACTTCCTCACAAACCCCTATGCCAAATGAAAAAAAAGAGGGGCCCCAACACCACAATTGTTGTGCTGAATAAACCAAAGAAAGAATATTTAACCTAGTATCCTGTAAAAAAACAAATGTCACAATGTAGGTCTTTTAACACAGATAGTGTTATCAACCTACGTTTAGGATTCCGAATACTATTCACATTAATAGATGCTACCCTTAAACAGGGAAAGGCCATAGGTGCAATATGCAGGATATTTTAAGGAGGTTTCCTTAATCAAGAACTCCTAAGAATTCTAGTATGAATCCTAGGAGTCTGGTCCTCACCAGCTCCCTCTTCAATTCATTCCCCATCAGATTCAGAGGAGAAAGGAGCAAGAGAAGAAGCCTCTGAGTCTCCTCCTTGTTCAGAATCTACCATAGAGGGCCTAAGAACAGCAAATTTATTTGATAAAATAATACCTTCATCACCTGGGATGCTAGCTTTAGCAACTTTAGACTTAGGCCACATTTGCTTCATACTCCTCTTTTTCGTGTTACTCTTGACCATGGGGGGGGGTTGGGCATTTGGATTTCCATGTACTTGGTCACTAAAGGGAATCCAGAAACTGCAAGAGAAAATACAATATCAGTACTCAGAGGAGGCACTATGTGGGGGTAGAAATTGCTTCTATAATCACATTGTGGGCTTCAGCATTAGAAGGGCCCGAAGGGGATGGGGGTGGAGAGTTTGTGTGCTCTGGAGGGGCCTGACTAGTTTTCTGTTTTTGTTTCTGTATTTCTTTTTTCTGGGCATCTTGTAAAATAAAATCCTGACTAACATGATCATTTCTATTGTGAGTAGCCCAAGAGCAGGCTCTAAAAGCATACCCAACATCCTCACATAAATTACAATGTAAATCCTCAGTGCAATCTGAGCTATGGTGGCCAAAAGCTAAACACAGATTACATTTAATTCTGTCACATGCTGCACCCAAATGAGTATATGCCCCACACCTAAAGCAAGTTCTTAGCTGACCAGGGTGAAAACAATGGCCTCTCTCATTACCTAAAAATAAACTATTAGGAAGATATACTGGAACTAATGTATTGTGCCTTAAATGAACCTGTATAACCCACCCCCCTTTCCAAAGACATTCCTCATCAAAAATAGATCTAGGATTCCCCAACACAGCACAGCATTTCTGCAACCAGTAAACAATGTCATGAATAGAGACAGCTTCATTACGAAATAAAACAGTGGCATTTTGTATAGATGGTTTTGTCAGTGGTATTGTCTTGATAGGCTACCACAATTCTGTATACTTGAAAGCATCATATTTGGTCCAGAATCTGTCAAGACCCTGTGGGGAAGTAAAACTTATATCATAAAAGACAGAGCCAGAAAAATGTATCAAAGCATGTATTTCTGTTGAAAAACAAAACAAAAGATCCCTTCAATAAATCATGACCAATATATAAGCAATAAGGAGCTACTTCCAGGCCCCCAAGGTATTCCAGGTGAACTGCATTGCGTCTTTGCAAGGGGGGGATCCTGTAAAGGGGTCCTTCTTCCTAAAAGACTCCCAAGCAGTTTTTGCACACTCTTGAAAATTAGGAGCAGTTCTAGGAGCTTCCTGCCCCTCACTCCCTGACTCAGCCCAATGTATTGATGTTACACCATCATCTTCTGAAACTGAGGTCTCTATAACTGTTTTGGGGCTTAAACCAGGCTGAGAAACGTTTTCCTGAATAGAAATACACTGCTGTGCTAATCCCTGGGCAACAACTGTAACATTATCAGGTACAGGCCCAACTGTACTAGGAGAAGAAGAGTCCCTTGGAATCTGGCTATGGGCCGGATCCGGGATCCAAATTCCTGCAGTGCCCGCTTCCAACCTGCAGCTAGCAGGGAGCACTTCAAAGATGATGGGGAGGATCCCTGAACAGGCTGTGCTGTAAAATCAGCCTCTCTACCTTTCAGTAACCCCAGTGAAGAAACAATTGCAACAGATGATTGTTCCGGAAGACTCGTAGGTGTACTTACAGAAGGTGTAGTTTGAGAAAACAAGTCAGAATTCATTGTTCCTGCCAAGGGATTTTGCTGCTGCAACTGAGAAGCATTCACCAGAGATGACTCAGGTGTCTGGAATGAAGGTAGACTGCTGACTTCATTTGGTCGAGGCATCCCATCCTGAACAGAGTTTTTCACAGCAGTCTCTTACTGTAAGATTAGCTTTGTTGCTTCTTGTATAAACTCATCAGAAACATCCGAATCCTGCTAAGTAGCAGTGTCAGGTATCGCAATTTTTATTATTGCACTTTTAGTAGTAGCACAATACAATTCCTTGTTTTGCTGCAGAATATTATTCAACCGACTATCATCAGAATCAAAAAGTCCATGACATCCCTGTTCTTGGGTCTTAGAGGTGGCAAATTGCTTCATACTCACTGCATTTGATACATCCAAGTTCTCTAGTGTGGTCTGAGCTGGACCTGTGGGCTGGGAGACCTTCTCACCCTCAGGTACACCAGCAGAATGATCCTCCAGTACACCTTCCTCCATAGCAGCGACTCCCCCTACTGACAAAGAGTAGGGGAATTTCCCCGGTGTCCTGGCCAAATTTCCTTCATTCACTAAAAAAAAAAAAAAAAATACCACCAACAGCTTAATCTGGTTCAAAGTCAGTTGGCATTCATCTGTATCCCCCTCCCCCGGGTCGTGCCTGTAAATAGGCAGGATTTGTCTAGTGCACTTACCCGGTCAACAAAAACTAAATAAATAAATAAATAAATAATGTTAAACCTCAAATTGTGAACTTTAATATCTTTGCAACCGATTAATAGATTAGCACAAAACTTGGCATGCAGTGTCCCACAGGATAGATCTCTTGACTTGTAAAGGTTTGTTCTGATTGGATATGTGGATTCTGAGATCTGGATAGTGCAAAAACCTTAAAAGTTACCACTTTTTGCAGTTTTTTCTTCATCACCTTGCACTCAGACAGTGTGAAATTTTGGTGTGAATTATTTTATATTAGAAACAGCTTGGGTAACAGAACTGCCATGTGTATGTTTGGTGAAAAAATATTAATCTGTTGCAAAGTTATTCCATTTTGAAGCTTCCATTATTTTCAACTGGAATATTACTCTCCAGGATAGATGTATAAAGTTCGACAAAGGATTTATCCTTATACAAAAGGATTCTTTTTCGTGAGGGGTCAAACTTTTTTCGGCAGGGAAAATTATTTTTTCGTGAGTTGCTATCTGGTTGATTTTTTCCATGAACTAAAAAGCTTGGAAAATACATGAAATATTGTCATTTTAAAAATCAAACACCAGAACCTAACTAAATGTGCCCCATTTAGTTAGATTCTTATGTTTGTTTTTCACAACAAGGGATACAAATACTTTGTCTGGGCACTGAAAATCCCAGGTGCCCAGCTTAGCGAAAGCAGCCCTTCATCCACATTCTCTGTATGACAACAGCAGGACTTTCTTGACTACTGCAGCCGCAGCTGAAACTCACGCTGCTGGCCGCGGTGGGAGCTGTGAGCTGGTGGTTATCTCAGCCTGCGGTCTCTCCTTTTTTTAATCCCACATGAAGCCAAAAACTCAAAGCTGGTCTTTACCCAGTGCAAAACAAATTGAAAGCCAGTCCATATCCAGCACAAAGTCTAAAGAACTGGGCAGCATGCATTTTATTTCCTAATACAGCCTTTCAGCTTCAATTTGAGTAGGCCTTTTCTCACTACCATCAGGTATTTCCTTTTGATATGCAGCCACAGGGACCCCTTTCTGGACATCCAGACTAAGTAAGGTATGTGGGAAGCATTTTCAGTCTTGATGCCTGCTGTATCAAAGCCACAGCTTAATACCGACCCTGGGACTGTTTTCTCCATACTTGCTCCTTTCCTCCACAATTACACATTCCCCAATAATGCAAAGCATCATGGTAAAATTATGCAAATTGCCATGAGAGAATTTGGACTGGCTCAACTTTAAGCAGAATTGCATGGTGCTGGGTGCATAGCTGGGTGCATGGTGCCAGGTGCATGGTGCATGGCCCCATGGCCCTAACAAATAACATCCCCTTTAAGGGTGGATGTCTCTCTCTCCCTGGGCTATGACACAGATATAGCACATTAATGAATCCAAATGAGGATGACACATGTGTATGTGTCTGCTGTTCTTTGCCTCTGCTGATTGCACTGTGAGACCTTCCAGCACCATGATGCTTTTCATTATTGGGGTATGTGCAATTGTGTTTTCTTTAAAATTTGGCTGTAAGGCCAATATCCTCTGGGATAACCCATGCCTCAGGGCATTTGCTCTGGAGTTCTTTTGTAGTTTTTTTCCTTATCTATTTTGGGCTCCCCATGGCCCTAAAAAGTTACATCCCCCTTAAGGGGTGGCTGGCTCTCTCTCTCTTCCTCCCTGGACTAAGACACAGATACAGCACATTGATGAGTCCAAATGAGGATGAAACACATGTATGTGTCTGCTGCTTTAGCCTTTGCTGATTGCACTGTGAGGCCTCCCAGCACCATGCAATTTTGCTTAAAGTTGAGCCAGTTCAAATTTTGTCATGGAGATTTGCATATGTTCCCATGATGCTTTGCATTATTGGGGTACATGCAATTGTGTGTGTGTGTATGTATATATATATATATAGATATATATATATATATATATATATATATAGATAGATAGATATATATATATAGATATATATAATATATATTCTTTGAAAAAAACTTTGTTTAATGGATCAGTTATGGTTAAAATGACACAAGTAGGCACATTAGATGATATGGTTGAGCTCCTAACCACCACCACCACCCCAAACCCCATCTTCCACAGACTGACAGACACTGGAGTGTGCCATGGGGTCATGAGGCCCAACTCTCACCCCATTCCATGTGTAAACAGGTTGACATGCTACAGTAAAGGAGAATGGGAAAAGAGTCATGCCTCACAACTCCATGGCACATCCTGGCATCTGTTGGTCTATAGAGGATGGGGGTAGGGTGATGGGGAGTTCGGGGCTCAACCATAACATATCATTTCCCCTCTTTTTTCTCTTTAACCATAACTGATGCATTAAATGAATTATTTTGCAATGAATTTCCTTACTTTTTGAAAAAGTGTAATATAACTAGTAAATAGCATGTGCTGATGGGAGCGTGGGGCCCAAAGCTACCCATTTCTACATAGCAATATGTGTTTGTGGCAGTGCAGGCCCTCTGGGCCCTGTACTCCCACTTACACATAACTACAGAGTGATACAGCAGCCCTATAGAGAAAGGAACCCTTGTAACACTAATTTGCCAATATCTCAGCAACCGTAGCAGCTATGAGAAAAATTCAAGTTTCATTGAAATCATGACAGTGAGACCTCCATGCTCAACCAAATCTTTTTCCTTTCATCTTTCCAAGATACAGACACTGAAAAGCACTATGGGCACTGCAATGTTATCCTACGGGAAAAAAATCGCAGCTTCTTAATGGCATTTTTATGGAACTGATTAACTTTTCAATACCTAAGCAGCATCAGTCACATCTCTGGGTCATCCTCTTTATATCCTGCAAATGTCAAGTCAAAACACCAAATCATTAATTTACAATGCAGTGGGAAAGTTTTTAAAACTTTAAAAATTTCTAGTTAATGAGGTTGCAAAATCCCTGACCATGAGGTTAATCCCCGTTTGAGAGCTGTCAAAATCACCATCCGTGAGAAATCCTTGACCATCAGATTTTGGCCATCTGGTTTGTACGTGGCAGTCAAGGATTTTGCTTCCTCATGAAAGGGGATTGCTTGCAGACGGGGATTTTGTCAGCTCGCAGACTGGGATTTTGTCAGCTCATGAAAGGGGATTAAAAAAAACAGTCTCCTTTTGCAAGCTGACAAAATCCCAGTCAGTGAACTGATCCCCTTTCATGAGGCAGCAAAATCCTCGACTGTGAGTCAATCCTCATCTGTGAGAAGGGCCATCTGGTCACAAAGTGATGGTCAAGGACTGGGATTTTGTCAGCTAATGAAAAGGGATCGGAATTGAGTCACAGACAAATAATTTCAAAGCTTGAAATGGCCATTGTTTGGCCAAATGAAGCAAACCAAAAGTACTGGTTTGTAGAAGGCATCGCCCTGAACAAAACCCATACCTTAATGCAACAAGAAGTCACCCATGTAGGAAGCTATGACATTTTGTTTGGGGGAAAAATTAAAACAAGATGGCGGCTCACAGACAAAGGAATCTTTTCTGACTGATGGGAATTTTTAAATCCTCTTTCATGAGCTTACAAAATCCTTGACTGTGAGCCCAATCCTCTTTTGCAAAACATATATATATATATCTTGGAGTGAACTGAGCATGATCAGAACCCAGAAAGTAAAAATTAAATAACTTTGGAAGGATTAATATTTTTTAACAAATCCAACATTGTATTGTTCTTTGACCCCAACTCTTTCTATGTTGCAAATGTCAGATCAAAACTCCAAACGGCATGATCACAGCACAATGGGCAAAAAAGTGGCAACGGTGGCAAAAAATGCATTTTCCAGCACTTTGCTGAGCAAAACCCATAAGTCCGACCAAAATGCAGCTTGGCAAATCAAGAGATCTACCATACCAGACTGTATATTCCAAACTTCATGCAAATACATTGAATGGTTGCAAAGTTATTAACATGCATAAATTGGGGTTTAATATTAAAGTGCCTACTGAACCATAATTATAAGGGTGCAACGCACCCTATTATTATATATATATATATATATATATATATATATATGATGTGGGACTGTGGGATAAACTAGTTATTTTCACAAGTTCCGGTGACCTGGGGTAATCACCAGTGGCGCGGGGCATACGGAGCCTGGCTGCGATTTACCTGAGGTCACCAGGGACGATGAAAATAACCAGTTTATTCCATGTTCCCCTATCTCATGTGTGATTTATGCAATGGGTTTTGTGGTGGTTTTGGCTATGTTTGTGATTGAACTTTGCTTTATTTTATTGCTTTTGGATTGAGGATTATTTTGCTTTAATGGTGGTAGTCTGCTGTATTGATTACTTTGTGAATGGATGAGTGGTTGAAGGCTTTGATTGGCTGGTTTAGTCAATAGAGGGTTGTTGGAGTGATTCTATTGGCTGAGGTTACATGGGAAAGTGGTTTTGATCAGCTGGAGGGGTGTGTATTAAAGTGGGAAGGTTGGAGTGATTGATGTGTGTGAGTTGATGTGATTGGTTGTGTGTGGTGAGCATGCTTTGTGATTGGTTGGTGGGCGTGGTTGAGATCTGTGGCTCAGTTTCAGTAGGAAAGAGTTCAAGGAGGATATCCTGTTCGAGTACTTGAGGTGGTGGCCTTCTGGAAAGTGGGAGTTTGTTGTTTGTGCTGCTGGGGAGTGTAGCGTTGTTGTGGGCGTCGAAGTACTCAAGCATCAGTCATAGGATCTATGGAACACTTTGAGGAGGAGGAGGCTGTGGATTTCACTGGTGATGGTGGTGGAGTGGTGTTTTGTTTGTCGATGGACTTTGGAGGATGATTTTTTTGCACATTTGGAGATTTAGGATTGCTATTTTCTTTGGCTGCTTGTTTTCTGGTTAAGATGGATTTATTGGGGCTTTTTTGGGGGTGAGCTGGTGACGATTTGGTCTTGGATGGTATTCTTCTGGATTTATTGAAGTACATGAGGATTAAGACTTTGAAGAGTCATTTTTTAGAATTGTTTTTGTATGTCGTACTTTGATTAGGTCATTTGCAAGGAATAAAGAGTGAGAAGGTATGTTTTTGCAACATGTATTAAAGAGAAAAGAGAACAGTAACATTTGTGCTTATTGTAAACAGATGAATTGCATTATTTTTGCACAGTGTATGGGTTTGTAAGATTTTTTTAAACTTGCAGTAAACAATTTATTTCAGAAAACAACATTTTTCAAGAACATTGGGGTATGGGTGTTGAGGTAGGGTAAGGGTAATGGGGTGAGGGATGAGTTTAGGTCTGTGTTCTAGTCTGTAGGGTTTTATAGAGTAATTTTACTGTGGAGAATGTGTATTTTTTGTTTATTTTCTACCTTTTGATTCAGATTGTATTTCCAGTAGTAGTTGCTCTGTATTCCAAAGATGGTGGTGGTTGTGAGAAGGTGTTTTTTTTCCATGTCTTTGCAGGTTTCAAATAAGTTATTGTGAGATATTTTTTCTGCTTTGACAGCATTTTTTTCTTGGAGGGTCTATTTATTCTAAGGTATTTTTTTCCCATTTGTATAGTATTTTAGAAAGGAATGTTTAGGTATACACAGATCTTCTTTCTGCGTTTGCGTTTTTTTTCTCCAGGACGGTTCAATTACTTTCAGGTCTTTTTTCATGCTGTAATCAGATATTCTATTCAGTTTTACAGGTTTTTGACATTTTTGTTATGCAGAGTACATGGCGGTATGGAAGTTTATTCAGAGTCGCTATCAATATCTAAGACCATTGGTCTCTTTTCTTGCCATAGCTGTCATACTTGTTACCTGCAGGTGGGGGGGGGAGGATTATAAATTTGGTTTGCAATGTGTAGTAATCTGGGGTGGTGTTTGGAAGGGTGGAAGTGGTGGTGATGGGTGGGTATTGGGTGGGAGGAAGGGTTTTATTTTGTAGTTTTGTGTGACTTTTGTAGGTAATGTAATGATGCTTACCTTGTATGATATTGAAGGTGACATGAATGGTGGGGTTGCTGATGTATGTTCCCAGTAGGTCTTTGTAGTTTGTAGGCACAGTGGTCAGTTCTTGTTGTTGGCAGGGAGGCTTGGGCTGTGGAACCTGAAGGCCACTTATCAAGGTGCTTATTTGATGTTGTTTGGAGTCATTGAGCTTTGAGTATTTATTAAGGCTTTGCAGCTGTTTATGGCCTGAAATCTGTATGATTTCAGTTGGTGGAATCTCACTGTCCACTAATTTTTGTATGAGGTGCTTACGTACAGAATGGTTAGTTAGGCGTTTATCAGTTTGTATGCCTGCATTGGTAACCATGTTTTTGACAATAGTGGAGAGCTTACTAATTCCCACAGGCTGATTTTTAAACCATTTGTGGATCTTTGATGTTTGTATGTTGTTGACAGCCAAGAAAAAAGGTGCTTCAGAGTGGTTACTTTGGCTGGGCCTGTGGGCACTGTAGAGTTTGTAATTGGTGACTGGGCATCTGGTAGGATCTTGTTGTACTTTGTATGCCTGTGGCTTTAGTTTTCTGCATTCTTTTGGGTTGGAGCCTTGTCTAGTTTTTGTTTGATGTTCACTGGTGTACTGCAGGTTGAATAGTCCATTTTCATCTTTTTGCATGATAATGTCCCCCCACTTGACTGCCCTCATTTCAGTTATGCCTCAGTCGCCAAAGTATAGTCTAACTATTAACCACATGGCATTGAGTAAGCTGTCAGGGTTGTGTGGGCCTAGTTGTTGAGTCTCATATAGTTTACTGATAAGGGAATCTATCGACTCATCTGCAGCATTTGGTCTGTTGCCCTTGCCATGACTTTTGAAGCATTTTGGTTTACACTGCAGAATTTCTCTGGTTGTGAGAAATGCAGGCGATGTTGATAGAGATTCTGGAAAGCATTTCTCTTTTAAATATCTTTCAAGACTCTGGAATGTGGCATGTAGTGTTATGGGCTCATAGGGAGTTCTGTCTTTTCTGGTGCATTGCATGAAGAAAGTAGCCAGTAATTTATTCAGTTTGCCGCTATAATGCTTTCAAGGGTAGTGTTTATATTGTGATCCTCTTTTAAGTATTTTTGAAAGGTTGTGACATCGCTGTTAGTCTTTTTCAGCGTATTGGGGTTTTTGCTTGCCTGAATATATTTTTGTATGACATCTTCATCTATGTGGACTGCGGTGCTAGTAATGGGTTTTGGTTCTTCCTGTATTTCTGTTTGTAGTAAGTCACCTAATTCTTGGGGTTCTAGTAGAGGTTCACTGTCATCTTCAAATTGTGTTAATATTTGCTTTAGTTACATTTGAATTTCTGTGGCAATTTCCTGTGTTGCCATTGTTTCTCTAGTTCTAGTTTTTTTTTTCCTGTGATACTTGCAGTCAGAAAGGTATTTGAAATCGGCAGTCATAAAGTTGTAGCAGTTTTTTTTAGTTTTATGATGAAAAAAAGCGTATGTTTTCTATGAAGAGAACAGTTGTGGTGCTGCTTGCGATATTACTGTAGGACCATCGAGTGTGGTCTGAGTGCTGTTTTTTTGACTGCATGAGGAGTTGTGCAGGTGGTTGATTTAGTGGTTGTGCCAGTGTTGATTGTGGTTGATGTGTGCCAGCTGTGTGGTTGGCAGAATGTAGACCTGGTAGAATGCCTGTGATTGACAGTTTGCGTTTATCCCACATATGTGGGATAAATTTAAGATAGTTAGATTTATCCCACATATGTGGAAATAAATGGATTTATGCAATCGCTTTTGGTTCCACACCTATTGCATATATATATATATATGTATATATATATACTGTATATGTGTGTGTGTGTGTATTCATTTCAAAAAACTCTGTTAATCCATCAGTTAGGGTTGATGTCATGGTGACAAAAGTTTAGAAATTCAATGTTAGGGTTACCATCCCTACCACCCCACCCCCCCAACTCTACAGGCACCAACAGGCATTGGGGCATGCCATGGGGTAGGCCAGCCCAACTCTCACCCCATTCCATGTGTAAACAAGCTGACACTCTACAGTATAGGAGAATAAGGTGAGCGTTTGGTCTGATGACTCAGTGGCATGCACAATGCCTGTTGGTGCCTGTAGGATGGGGTGAGGGGGTGAGGTGGTAGGGATGGTAACCCTAACTTTGAATTTCCAAAGTTTTGTTGCTATCACATCATCCCTAAATGATGCACTAACAGAGTTTTTTGAAAATGAATTTCCCTTCTTTTTGTGAAAGTGTAATGTAAGTGGTTAGTGGTATGTTTTTATGAGAGTGCGGGCTCTCCGGGCCCTGCGCTCCCTTCACATTGCCCATTTTTTGGCATAATGGTATGTGTCTGTGGGAGTGTGGGTCATCCTGGCTCTGCACTCCCACTTTCACATAATTACAGAGCCGCACAGCAGCCCCAAAATACTGAAAAGGAACCTTTGTAACACTTATTTGGCAAATCTCTCAGTAACCATAGCAACTATGGAAAAAATTCCACTGCAGTTGTATTCATGACTTTGAAACCTCCAAGTGTGCTTAAGGCTGACTAAGCTGCAGGTAGCAAAAAATCTGTATCCTATTCATTTTCAAGATATGAGCTCCAAAAGGTGCTGTGGGTGCTGCAATGTTATCCTATGGGAAATTTCTCAACTTTGGAACACAGTAACTATGGGCCCATTTAATGTTTTGATATCAAACTACCAAAAGGTACATCTGTGGGAACAGGGCAAATGGTAACGAAAAAGCAAACAATGACAACAGAAACGCAAACGCAAACAATAACGCAAGCAGAAACTCAAACACTAACAGTGATGGTGACACAAGTGTAAACAGTAAGACAAATGTTAACAGTAATGTAAACGCAGGTGCAAAAGCAAAAGCAAATGGTAACAGTACCATTAATGCAAATGCTAATGGTAACACTAACAGTGATACAAATGAAAATGCAAACACAAACAGTTACGTAAATGTAAGCACAAACGCAAACGTAAATGGTAATGGTAATATAAACAGAAATGCTAATGATAACAGTAACGGTGATGTAAAGGGAAACACAAATGGAATTGGCAATGGAAACAGAAGTACAAATGCAAACAATAATGGTAACAATAACAGTAATGGTGACACTAAAGGAAACGGTAAGGGGAAATGGAAATGCAAGCGCTAATGCAAACGCTAATGGTAAGAGTGACAGAAATGCAAAAGCAAATGGTAAAGGTAACAACACAAATGCCAGTGGTAACACTAACAATGATGCAAACGGAATGCAAAAAACGAATGATTACATTAACGCAAGCACAAAAGGAAATGGTAATGGTAACATAAACAGAAACGATAAAGATAACAGTAACGGTGATGTAAACATAAACACAAATGCAAATGGCAATGGAAACACAAGTAGAAACGTAAAGAGTAACGGTAATGCTGGCAGTAGCAGTGACGCAAAAAAGAAACGGTAACAAGCAGAAATGGAAAAGCAAGTGCAAATGTAAATGCTAATGGTAATAGTAATGGAAATGCAAATGGTAATGCAAATCAAATGGTTACAGTCACGCAAACACAAGTGCAAATGGTAATGTAAAAAAGGTAAAAAAGACACAGACAGAAGGGGATAGGGAGAAGTACCAGGAGAAACAAAGGGAGGCAGGGAAGTCAGTAAGGGAAGCCAAAGCTCAGACAGAAGAACATATTGCAAAATCAGTGGTTAAAGGGGACAAAACCTTTTACAGGTACATAAGTGAAAAAAGAAGGACAAAGGGAGGGATAGTGAGACTGAAGGGGGAGGATGGGATCCGCGTGGAGGATGACAACAGTAAAGCTGACATATTGAACAGGTATTTCTGCTCAGTCTTTACTAAGGAAGAGGGGGGTAATGGGTCTGAAGGGAGTACAAGGGGTGAGAATGGTACAGAAATGGACACAAGTCCCTTTACACGAGAAAGGGTCCTGAAGGAACTGGAAGTAATAAAAGCTGATAAAGCAATGGGGCCAGATGGGGTGCACCCAGGGTCCTTAAAGAACTAAGAGAGTGGTGGCTGAACCTCTGGCTATCCTGTTCAGCCAATCACTGGAAACAGGGAGTACCCAAAGACTGGAGGACAGCAGATGTAGTCCCCTTATACAAAAGTGGGAACAAAGAGGAAGCAGGGAACTACAGACCAGTCAGCCTCACCTCGGTAGTGGGAAAGATCATGGAAGCACTACTGAAGGAGATTGGTGGAACATCTGGTTGTCAATGGACTACAGGACCCAAGGCAGCATGGTTTCACCAGGGGAGGTCATGTCAGACCAACCTCATTGAATTTTTTGACTGGGTGACTAGGGAGGTGGATCAGGGGAGGGCAGTGGACATGGCCTATCTGGACTTCAGCAAGGCCTTTGACACTGTGCCACATAGAGACTATTACACAAACTGGGGAATATGGGTGTGGGCAGGACAGTAGTGTGGTGGGTAGGTAACTGGCTGGGTGGCAGGACACAGAGGGTGGTGGTAAATGGCTGTCACTCCACAGAGGGAAGAGTGACCAGTGGGGTACCACAGGGATCAGTGCTGGGACCGGTCCTATTCAACATCTTCATCAGTGACATTGCACAGGATATAGAAGGCAGAATTTCACTGTTAGCTGATGACACAAAGCTCTGTAACAGAGTAGACACACCAGAGGGTGTAGACAGAATGAGAAGGACCTGCAGAAACTTGAAGAATGGTCAAGGGTTTGGCAGTTGAAATTCAATGCAAAGAAGTGCAAGATAATGCATATGGGGCACAAAACCCTGGCACAATATATCAGTTAGGGGGTGAGGATATAGCATGCACCAAGCAGGAAAGGGATCTTGGGGTTGTCATCTCCTGATGACCTCAAGGTAGGAAACAGTGTGACAAGGCATCAGGTAAAGCAAATAGGATGCTGGGATGTATAGGCAGGGGCATCACCAGCAGGAAAGGGAGGTCATAATTCGCTATACAAGACACTAGTGAGGCCCCACCTGGAGTACAGTGTACAGTTCTGGAGACCATACCTACGTAAGGACATAGACAGGATGAGAAGGTTCAGAGGAGGGCAACAAAGATGGTGCATGGGTTGCATCACAAGTCCTATGAAGACAGGTTGAAGGAACTGAACATGTACTCCCTGGAGGAGAGAGGGAGAGAGGGATATGATAGAGACATACAAGTATCTTACAGGGAGGAACAGGGTGCAGGAAAACACTATTTTTAAGCAAAAAATGTTCAGGACTAGAGGGCATGGGATGAAGTTGGAGGAGGACGATTCAGAGGAAACATGAGAAAGAATTTCTTCACAGAACAGGTGGTGGACAAGTGGAACACCCTGCCAGAGGAAGTGGTGGGGGCTGAAACAATCACGGGATTTAAGAATGCATGGGATAGACATAAAGGAATTCTAGAGGTCAGGGGTAAGGGGAAATAGACTTCTAGGAAAACAAACTGAACTTACAAGCTCAAATGGGCAGACTAGGTGGGCCATAGGCCCTTATCTGCCGACACTGTCTATGTATCTATGTATCTATGTAATGTTAACAGAAATGCAAATGGTAACAAAAAGGGTGATGTGAAAGAAAATAGTAATGCAAGTGGTAAAGCAAACACAAGCACAAAAGCAAACGCAAATGGTAACACACATGTTGATGCAAATGTTAATGGTAACGCAAATAGTAATGGAAGCGCAAGCATAAACATAAACACAAACGCTAATAGTAACAGTAAAGGAAACGCACATGCTTTTTGTCCCAAAAAAGTGCATTCAGAAGCACAGTGAATAGAAAGAATGTAGCCATAATAATGGCCCTAGTACCAGAAAATGAACACTTGGAATACTAAATTCCTTATCTCTAAGGAATCGTATGACGTACGAAAAAAATTAAAATTTCGTATATTTTGTGACTTTCCAGGCTAGTTTTGCACTTAGCCCCCTAGTGGAAGACTAAGCATTTTTTATGTCGAAAAGTCTGTATCTCGAACCGTTTTCAAGATATGGTCCCCAAAATATGCAGCGGACACCGTAATGTTATCCTATGGGAAAAATCATCAACTTTGGAGTTCCGCAGCTTTGCAGCTCTCTAATATTTTGTCACTGAATCACTAAAAGGTACATTTGTGGGATCTTGGCTTTCTTCCCTGCAAATGTCAGCCCACATGACCAAACCATTCTTTTGCAGCAGAGTGGCAAAGATTCCCTATTATTTTGGTCATAGTGTCTTAAAGTACCTTCACAAATCACGACACTTTTGCAAATGAAATCACAAGTGTATTGCATATTCAAAAGTACTTTGTGACACTACTGTTTACAAAAATGTAAAAAACTAATTTCTGTGGTGTTTTACCCCCAAAAAAAGACACGGTTAGAATCCTCAGGGCTCGACTAGGTGAACACAACAAGAATTGTATCCTTAGAGGGTCCCAAATTTAAACACCAAGCATTTCTCTGACCACCAACTGAAAACAAGATGGCTGATTTGTGAAAGTAAAAGGGTAATTTGCAAACATAAAAACTGCATTTGCGACACTTTTGAATGTTTTAACTTTTCCCATAGACTAAAATGGGGAACAGTTTTTTTTAATAACTTTTGAACCGTTTATTATTTTTTCCCCAAATCTTCAAAAGACACATCGGGGACCCTGGAAGCATATTTCCTGAAGGTTCTGGACTGATCATGCAAACTGTGCGACCTGTAGGCACGAGCAAAGAAACGTACAAAAATCCAGAATTTATTTGTTTTTTGGCACTCTATAGCTCTGCAACCATATATCCAACCATTACAAAACTTGGCAGATCCAGTGTTCTATGGTACCAGACCAGGTATTCCAAATTTCATGCAACTGTGTCATATGGTTGTAAAGTTATTAATCTGCCACATTTCAGATTTAACCTTAAATGGGGTACTCAACCCTTATTATAGTGCCACTGCCATGCCACTAATATATATATATATATATATATATATGGGATACATGATGGGCAGTAGGACATGGAAAACTGGAAAATAGTTTCACTCCTGCAGAGTGAGGCATTGCACTTGTGAGATATCTATGCCTCATGATGCAGGAGTGACAGTATTTGCCATATCCCATGATTTGAACATCATGTGTATGATTTATACAATAGGTGTAGAAGCTTTAATTTGTTTTGTTTTATCTTATGTCATTCTGTTGCTGTGAATTGCCTCTATGAGTGAATGGGTATGAATGGGGTTTATATATGTTGTGCGATAGGTCATTGTGAGTGTGAGTGAGTGGTAATAGGTTGATGAGTGTGTGAGTGTGATCCATGGTTGATGATGTGTTTTGGTAGGCGGGATATGTACGGGAGGTTTCCTGTAGATACTGTGTGTGATTTTCCTTTTTCCCTATATTTTATTATGTGTAGTGTTTAATTTTTGTTGTATGCTGCTGTGTGTAACTTTTTCATTTGTGGTTGGCTTATATGTTATTTGTTTTGGAATGTCTGTGAAAAGCTCCATGGGAACAACAGGTAAGAGAGCGGTTTTGATTGTGTGAGGTGCTTTCGTTTCCATTGAGACGATCAGCTTTATTTTTTACTGAGACTGACAGCAAGAATTATACAGTTTCAGAGTATATCTCATGTAAGTAATACCAGTTTAAAGAGGTCATGTTTAGGCTGCTGTAACATGTGAAGAAATGAAATTAAGAACCGAAGGCTTTGGTGTGTAAATATGTGTGCTGTGCAGTTCACTGGAATGTTAGTCAGAGTCTCTGTAGACAGATTTTCTTTATGTTTGTTATTGCAGAGATCATAAATGGGACCAATAGGTTTACAATTTGGATGCAGTGTGAAAGACTGCATGACCATTCAACAGCTTGTAGTACAGAAATGTGCTGTTTTAGGTGAGTGCCATTTGGTGCAGTGAGGACTGTACTGCTGCAGGCTTCTGGCATTTGTGAAACTGCAAGTAAAGAATGAAGAATGCAGACCAGCTGCTTAATTAGGACCCTGAAACATTTCAGTCTCACATTTAAAAGAAGTTCTAACTTACCTCAGGGACATGCTGCTGGAGTAAGAATGTTGGCTGATGACATAGCTACAGCATGAGTTAATGTAAATATTTGCACTGTAGCTATGTCATCAACCATTTATCTCACTGGGGTGAAAATACATGATGTTATTGTCAACAAATACAACACACCCCTATTGTATAAATATATGTATGTGTATATATATATATATTTTTCAAAAACTCTGTTAATGCATCAGTCAGGGTTGTTTCCACACTAACAAAACTTGGGGTCGTTGACCTAACTCTCACCCCATTCCAAGTGTAAAGAAGCTGTGGTGGTACAGTATAGGAGAATGGGGTGAGAGTTAGGCATGACCACCCCAACGGACACCCCAATGCCTGTAGGTATGTGGAGGGTGGGGGGTAGTAGGCGTGTTATCCCTAACATGGAATTTCCACACTTTTGTCCATGTGGAAACAATCCTAACTGATGCGTTAATGGAGTTTTTGCAAAGAATTTCCTTTCTTTTTTAAATAGAGTAATATAAATAGTAAATGGTATGTGCTAGTGCCCACCAAGTTACCTAGTTGTGCATAATGATATGGGTCTGTGGCAGTGTGGGCCCTCCGGGCCCTGCACTCCCACTTACACATAAGTATGGAGCCATACAGCAGCCCTATAAGGCAAGGAACCCTGGTAACAATAATGTGTCCATATCTCAGGAACTGTAGCAGCTGGAAAAAAAAATCAAGTGTTGTAATCACAAGAGTGAATAGGTTTCGCAACTTGAGTTGACTGAATCTGTATCTCGCACCGTTTCTGAGATATGGGCACTGAAAAGCACTGTGACTGCAAACGCTGAGGGCATAATAGTGGCTTACACAAGCACATGAAAATGAGCAATTGGAACAGTAATTCACAAAAATCTCGGGAACTGTTCAAGGTAGAAAAAAATTCAAATGTCATGGTTTTCATGGCTTTTCAACCTACTTCTGCACTTAGTCCCATGTTTTTGAGATATGCAATGTTATCCTATGGGAAATTTTCTGAACTTCAGAATGCTGTAACTATGGGCCTGTTCAATGTTTCCATACCAAACCAGCAGAAGGCACATCTGTCGGACTAAGGCTTGCCACCCTGAAAATTTCAGGCCAATAGGGCAATCAACGTTGCGACAGTGATGTAACAAAGCAAACAAATGCTGCAATGTTATCCTAAGGGAAAATTTCTGAACTTCAGAATGCTATAACTGTGGGCCTGTTGAATGTTTTCATACCAAACCACTGAAAGGCACATCTGTGGCACTAGAGCTTGCCAATAGTACAATCCAGCTTGCCACAATCAAGAGACAAAGAAAACAACACATAGCAAAATGTTGTCTTGCAGTGCTGCCACGATTACTTTAATGTTTTCGCAATTCTCCTAGCTCTATAATGGGAATGTTATCACACACAAAAAAATGTTGCCATGGTTACTTTTTCAAGTGAACATGATTGTTTGTGAACAACAAAAATGTTGCCATGATCAAAAAATGGAAACATTAAAAAAAAACATTTCCAGACCAGCTTGTGAAAAACTAATGCCAGGGGTATGTTCCTCATGCCCCAATTAGGTAAAGACAATGGTTGGTGTTTACCAAGGTGCAGTATTTTTTGAATTACCACTTTTTTCTTTCTCACTAACTGAAACAAGATGGCGGCAGCATGGCAACATTTTGGGGCAAGCTCTACAACAAAATGTGGTCATGAATGTTTTCTCAGTGCACATATAAATTTTTCCATAGGCTATAATGGGACATGAAAAAATGCTATAACTTTTGAATGGAGCAATATTTTTTCACCAAATCTTCAAAAGGCATCAGTGCTACCCAGAACACATGTAGACTATACATTTGATCCTACTCATATGCATTCTTCAGTCTGTTATGCCTAGACAAATAATTTGCAACATTGGGGGAAAGTGGCTTTTTTAGCTCGCTATGGTTCCACAACCATACATCCGACCAAAACTAATATTTCCAGATCCGGAGAGCTATGGCAGATCTTTCTACATTCCACATTTCAGGCAAATCAGGCAAACTGTTCAAAAGTTATTAAAGTGCAACATTTGAGGTTTAATATAGAAATGGCTATGCAATCCTAACTATAGTGGCACTACCATGCCACTGTAATATGTATCTTCATTAATGCATCAGTTAGGATGAATATCACAGTGACAAAAGCAGGGAAATTAAGTGACAGGGTTCCCAACTCTAACACCCCACCCCCCCCCAAGGGTTCCTACCCCATCACACCACGCCATCCCACCACCATCCACACACCAACAGGCATCAGGGTATGCCATTGGGTTATGAGGCCCAACTCTCACCACATTCCACATATAAACAAGCTTACATTCTACAGTATAGGACAATGGGGTGATAGTTAGGCCTGATGACCCAATGGACACCTGTAACGCCTGTTGTGTGTGTGACTGAATGAGGATGGGGTGAGTGTGGTAGGTGTGACCTGGGGGTGAGAATGCTACATGAGAACCTAACACCCCATTTCCCTGCTTTTGTCACTGTGATAGTCACCCTAACTGATGCATTAACAAAGTTTTCTTCAAAGAATTTCCCTTCTTTTTTGGATAGTATAATTGTATTCTCATTTTGTTTTGAACCCTGCACTCCCATCCCTCCATCCAGATAGTGCTGCAGTGTTCATATGTCATGGTGGGAGCTCTGGGTCCTTCAGACTCTGCACTCCCATCCCTCCATCAAGATAGTACAACAGTATCCATATGTCATGGTGAGAGCGCAGGGTCCGAGGAGTGAGTCTTGTTTTCGAAAATTGCCCCATATTTTGCAAAAATCTCTGTTTAAACTTACATGTGAGGAAATCTAACATGTTTGTGAAAGTCTTGATTTTGCAGATCACCCACATTTGCAAAAATCGCAGTTTTAACTTTATTTGTGAAAATCTAGCATGTTTCCGAAAGTCTTATTTTTGCAAACTGGCCATATTTGCAAAAATCTGAGTTTCAAGCTAAATACTTAACTTTTACCATAGGACATAATGGGAAATTAAAAACTTAAATAACTTTTGAACACATTAATGTTGTTCACCAAACATTCAAAAGGCAATCTGTAACCCAAAGGCATTCTACCCTGAACATTTCAGCCCACCACATAAAGCAATCTCTGATATCCAGGATGACAAGTGTCACAGAATCCAGATTTTTCTGTTTTTCAACACTTTATATCTCAGAATGCACTCAACGGATTCCCACCATGTTTGGCAGATTAAGAGACCTATCCATAAAGCTTACTTATGCCAAATTTCATGTAAAGTCATCAAACAGCTATGAAGGTATTGACCCTCAAAATTAGAACTTTAACATAGAAGCACACACACTAACTATACTGATTTTTCTGTTTTTCAACACTTTATACCTCAGAAACCAGTCAACTGATACCCATCAAGTTTGGCAGTACTACAGAACTACTCTGAGAGACTATGCATGCCAAATTATTTGCAAATCCATTCAATGGCTTTAAAGATATTAATCCTCAGATCTTGAACTATGACATAGAAGTACATGTTCACCCTAACTATACTGATTTTTCTGGTTTATTTAACACTTTATGTCTTGGAAATCACTATAGGAATTCCCACCAAGTTTGGCAGATTCAGAAACCTATCCCTAGAGATCATGCATGTCAAATTTCATGCAAATCCATTCAACAACTGTAAAGTTATTAAACGTCCTAGTGTTAGAAAAATATAATTTTAGTGCCGGACATATAAATTTCTCCATAGGAAACAATGAGAAAATTTAAAAATGTCTTGAATTTTGAATGGATTAATATTTTTCATCAAACCTTCAAAAGGCACAGCTGTGACCAAAAGGATTTATATGCTGAAAATTTCAGTCTACAACATAAAGGCATTCCTGAGATACATGCGAGCAAAGAAATTATAAAAAAAACAGATTTCTCTATTTTTTTCAACACTTTATATCTCTGAAACCACTCTATGGATTCACATTAAATTTGGTGAGTGAAGAGATCTATCTCTAGAGATTCTGGGCAACATCCACAAAGAGAACCTTTTAAAGTTTCCCTCCACAACTGCCCTTGTGGACTGAAGCATCCATAACTGCAGCGGTTGCAATTCACAGCCACAGCAGTTGCGGAGGGTGCTACAGCAGGTTCCACTGCCTGTAGCAGTCTCCCACTGGCTGGTGCTGTCCATCAACAGCATCCGCTACCATTCTGGGAGCCGGTCATACTCCAGCTCCACCTATGGAATGCCTGCAGCTGTGGGTGACCTGTTCAGTAAGGGTTTCACCATGCCAAGGTTTTCCAGCCGCGGTCCTTCTCCCCTTCTGTGATCCTGCCCGCCTGTTCAAATTGCACTCAACTCCATTGAAGGCCCCAAAGTTATTAATGCTCAAAGTCTGGACTTTAACATATAAGTGCCATTTCACCTAACTATACTGGCACGACAGCACCAGTATAATATATATATATATATATATATATATATATATATACACACACACACACACACACACACACACATATATATATATATATATATATATATATATATATATATATATATATATATATATATATATATAGATATAACATGTTTGTAAAACTCTTGTTTTCATAAATCACCCATATTTGAGAAAATCTTAGTTTCAAGCTAAGCACAACTTTTCCCATAAGAAATAATTGGAAATAAAAAAAACTTAATAACTTTTGAACATATTAATATTTTTTCAGCAAACCTTCAAAAGGCGATCTGTGACCCAAAGGCTTTCTACCCAGAACATTTCATGCCACAACATGAAGTCATTTCTGATATCCAGGATGACAAATATCAAAAAATCTTTTTTTTTCTGTTTTTCAACACTTGGTATCTCAGGAATCATTTCAATCAATCAATCAATCAAAATCTTTATTTATTCAGGCGAACATCATTGAGCATAGCTCATTTACAAGATGGACCTGAGTGGTCATAACAAAAAAGGTTACAGAGTGTATACAAAAACATGATATTGAAATAGCACAAATACAAACATTTATGAGTGAGATAGATGTACAATTATTTACATATATACAAGGCAAAGGACAGTAAACCAAAAACCTATTAAAGGTGAGAAACAAACAGTCTGGTGGGGATAAGGCTTGGATAATGGTACATGGGTGGGCATATATGTTTGAGGTTTGATGTGGAAAGGACCAGAGCAATGATAGAAGAATAGGGAGGAGATTTAGAAGGGGTGAGGAAGTGAGAGGTGTGGGGGTGGGGATGCGGGAGGACTAGGCCTTGTGGAAGCAATTGCAAGAATCAGGGATTAGGCTGGTGTACAGCTTTTTGAAGGATGTAAGGGGGATCAGTGTTTCCATTTTCAGGGTCTTTTGGATAGAATTCCAGATAAGTGCCAGGGAATAACTGATTGCAGCTCTTCCATATCGGGTGCAGGTGATAGGAATCTTCAGCAGGATCAGTTTGTTGATCCTCAAGGTGTAGGGCCTGGATGTGATCTGGTTGAAGCAATCTGAGATGTAGGAAGGGAGTTTGTTTGTCGAGCTTTGTAGATCCAGATAGCAGCATTTTTCTTCTTCTATGTTGCAGGGATGTCCAGCTGACTGCATTGTAGAGAAAGCAATGATGGGTGCTAGAGGAAGGTCAGTAATGAATCTAATAGCTCTATGATACAGGGTGTCTAGTTTGTTTAGATGGGAGAGGAGCAATGACCATGAGGAAGTCAGCATAATCAATGAGGGACATGAATGATGCAAGGATTAATCTTTGTTTGGAATCTTTGGTCAGGTAGTGTTTGATTCTATAGAATAGACCAAGTCTTTGTCTTAGCTTTTCAGGAGCTCTTCAACGTGGGTAGTATAGTCTAGTTTTGTCTATCCATACTCCTAGGTATTTGAATTTGTCAACATATTCCAGATTTTCACCAAGGATGGTAGAGAGTTGTGGGAGGGTGAATGATGGGATAGTGGAAGAACAGTTCTTGTGGGCAAAGAACATAGCTTTGGTTTTCTTAGCATTTAGTAATAATTTCTTTTTAATAGGTTATGCTGGAGGAGGGAGGATTGAGACTGTAGGAGCTCACAGGCTTTTGATGGTGAGGATCGCTCACATAAAGTACAGTGTCATCTGCAAAAGGTGGATATTAGAAAGAGAGAGTGGAGTCAATATTGTTGATGTAGATGGCAAAAAGATGGGACCAGGATGCAGCCTTGTGGTACACCTCTTAGGAGTGGCTTAGGGGTAGATAGATCACCATCATTCTTTACCAGTTGTAGCCTTCCAGAGAGATAGCATCTGAACCATTTAATGGAGAGTGAGTCAAGGCCTATGGAGTTTAGTGAGGTGATTAGGAGATCATGATCCACAGTGTCAAAGGCTTTGCTTAGATCCAGAAACACAGCACAGGTATTATTCTTTTTGTCTAGGGCAGTCTGCCAGTCATTTGTGACTTTTGCTAGAGCAGAGATGGTGCTATGCATAGATCTAAACCCAGATTGAGCTGGATTTAGAAGATTGTTGGTATCAAGGTAGGCAGTTAACTGAGAGTTTACCAGCTTCTCAAGCATCTTGGATAGTATTGGTAAGATGGAGATGGGCCTATAATTATTGAGGTCCATGGGATCACCTGCCTTAAGTAGTGGAAACACTTGAGCTGTTTTCCATATTGAGGGGATAGTACCAGTGACAAGTGATAGATTGAAGAGATGGGTGAGGGGGGCGGTTAAGGCATACAGTGCTACTTTTAGAAAGTAGGGATCCAGGAGTCTGCACCTGTGCTTTTGGTGGTATCTAGTTGGAGTAGGAGGTCTTCTACATCTTTGAACAATATTGGTTTGAATGAGAATGTGGAAGCAACCTTTTGATTCTCAGTAGATTGTAGGTTTAGAGATGATCTTAATAGGTTTGCAGGAGAGGTCGAAAGCCAGGCCAGCTGTAGTGAAATGGTCATTGAAGGCATTCAAGATATTTTGCTTGTCGGTGATTTCAATATTATTTAATTGAATTTTGGATGGTAAGACAGGGTAGAGGTTTGACCTAGGATGCCCTTTATGGTACCCCAGAACCTGGAAGGGTTGTTATAGGAGGCATCTAGTTCAGCTGTGTAGAAGGTTGCCTTGGCTTTTCTTACTTGTTTTGTGCAGGAGTTTCTGGCTTTTCTGAATTGGAGCCAGTCATTTGGGTCCTTTGTCTTTCTTGCCCTTTTCCAGAGTTTGTCTCTGGCAAGCAGTGAGGATTTAAGGTCGGCAGAGAACCAGCGACAGGATTTGAGTTTGGTTCTGACACTGGTGAGGTGCATGTTGATGAGGCACTTATGATTATATCATTTAAGATTTGAAGAGCTGACTCTATTGAGGCTGTGAGATAGAATTCTTGCCAACGTGTGGTGTGGCACAGATCATGGATATCCTGTAATATTAAAGTTCTTTTTTGACCTTCGTGGGAGGAATTTTGCAGGATTGGGTGGCTTGATTGTTGATCTAATGGCAGCTATGGGACAGTGGTCACTTATGTCACTGAGAAGTACTCCTGCATAGGGATAATGATGAGGTTTATTTACCAATATAATATCCAGGAGTGTGCTGTTGAGAGTATTCTTTGGGTTGATCCTTGTTGGTTCTTTGATTAATTGAGAGAAACCATAGGTGTCACAGAAGGTTACCAGGGTGCAGATGCATTAGTTAGCCAATTTAAGTTCATGTCTCCTAAGATGATGGTGTCTTCAGGACCCAGATTAAGTATGGATCTAAATGGGATAGGAGTTTGAGGCCTGCAGAGGGGGCCTATAGCAACCAACCAGTTGAAAGGAAGATGTGTCGGGAAGGGTTATTTTAATAGACAAGCATTCAGATTCCTTTGGTTGAGATGTAGAATTGAGGCAGGATGCAGAGATATTTGCTTTGACATAGATGGCTACCCGCCCCTGGATAGACGGTCAGATCTGAGGAGCTGATAGTTGGGAAGGTTTATTTCACTATCTTTTGTTGCAGATTTGAGCCATGTTTCAGATATCCAGACAGTCCGGTAGGGTGTGTACAACAGGCCTGTATTGATGAGAACTTTTTAGGAGGCTACAGGCATTGAAGTGAAGAAAACTCAATCCATTTATGGAGTTAGGTCAGTTGGAGAGATCGAGCTTTCAGTGGGTCCAGGGTTGATTTCCACAGTGCCAACACAGACCAGCAGAAAGAAGATTAACGATGAGGGCACCAAGTGATAGGAGTAGTGAGCAGTCAGGCAGTTTTTCTTCTTTCTTGGGATCCAATATATAGTGGCTGATGATCCTGCTGCATGGTTATCGAGTTATCATAGATTGCCAGCTTAATGGACAGGCGTAGGGGTAATTGTAGTGCCAGTATGGTAGCAGGGGGATAAAGGAGTTCCAAACTGGTTGTGAGCCTTTTTGGGATTCCCAAGGATTATTGTGCAGAAGCGGTATTATAAGTATGTATAGTTTAGGGTATCCACTGGGGACAGTAGAGGGGCAGTGTTGGTGGTCACCCTAAGCACCTTAGTATGGGTTCCAACAGTTATCTCATCTGGATCTAAGGAAGGTGAGAAGCAAAGCAGCAGTAGTAGAGTGCAGTAGCATGGTGGAGGGTAGGAGAGGGTTAGAAAGTAAGATGATGTGAAGAAAATGAGCTCGGGAATTGGCTGGGAGAATAGCTATAGGGCGGGATGAGATTTGGGAAGGTGTGTATAAAGAAACACCCTGAAGGGGGTGGGGCCAGGCAAAAATTTTGCGGCTTTCCGTACCTTCCTAGGCTTTCTCCCCGGCCTCCTGGTTCCCTTCCGGCTATTTGGTGGCCAGCCCGCTGGTGGCTCGGAGCCCTCTGGAGAGTGTGTCTCGAGGGCAGGCCAGCTAGAAGGGAGGGACAGAGGAGAGGGCAGTGAGAAGAAGCACTTGCAGGCAGTGGCTTGCTGGAGGTGCTAAATTTTGAGATTTGCACAACAAAGACTGGGAGGGGGGGGGTTAGGCGCCTGTCGTCTAGCCCAACACAAAATTAACCAAAGACTGTAATTGCTAGCTAGACAGTTAACAGGCATTACACAGAATTACACAGTAAAACAGCAAAAACAGCCCTTTTAGATAAGTTAAATCTTTTCAGATAAAAGGCAAGTAAACTCGAGCAGTTTTGGTGGTGCAAGATACAGCAAAGTCAATGGGAGAAGGCGCACCAATCAGAGGCAGGCAAAAGTCGGCAGTCGCCTTCCGATTGGCTGTGCGGCTTTCCCGTACCTTTCTGGCTTTCTCCCCCGGCCTCCTGGTTCCCTTTTCAGCTATTTGGTGGCCGCCCGCCCGCTGGCAGCTCGGAGCCCCTCTGGAGAGTGTGTCCTCGAGGGCAGGCCAGCTTTCTGGCTTTCTCCCTGGCCTCCTGGTTCCCTTTTCGGCTATTTGGTGGCCGCCCGCCCGCTGGCGGCTCGGAGCCCCTCTGGAGAGTGTGTCCTCGAGGGCAGGCCAGCTTTCTGGCTTTCTCCCCTGGCCTCCTGGTTCCCTTTTCGGCTATTTGGTGGCCGCCCGCCCGCTGGCGGCTCGGAGCCCCTCTGGAGAGTGTGTCCTCGAGGGCAGGCCAGCTTTCTGGCTTTCTCCCTCGGCCTCCTGGTTCCCTTTTCGGCTATTTGGTGGCCGCCCGCCCGCTGGCGGCTCGGAGCCCCTCTGGAGAGTGTGTCCTCGAGGGCAGGCCAGCTTTCTGGCTTTCTCCCCCGGCCTCCTGGTTCCCTTTTCGGCTATTGGTGGCCGCCCGCCCGCTGGCGGCTCGGAGCCCCTCTGGAGAGTGTGTCCTCGAGGGCAGGCCAGCTTTCTGGCTTTCTCCCCAGCCTCCTGGTTCCCTTTTCGGCTATTTGGTGGCCGCCGGCCCGCTGGCGGCTCGGAGCCCCTCTGGAGAGTGTGTCCTCGAGGGCAGGCCAGCTTTCTGGCTTTCTCCCCCGGCCTCCTGGTTCCCTTTTCGGCTATTTGGTGGCCGCCCGCCCGCTGGCGGCTCGGAGCCCCTCTGGAGAGTGTGTCCTCGAGGGCAGGCCAGCTTTCTGGCTTTCTCCCCCGGCCTCCTGGTTCCCTTTTCGGCTATTTGGTGGCCGCCCGCCCGCTGGCGGCTCGGAGCCCCTCTGGAGAGTGTGTCCTCGAGGGCAGGCCAGCTTTCTGGCTTTCTCCCCCGGCCTCCTGGTTCCCTTTTCGGCTATTTGGTGGCCGCCCGCCCGCTGGGCTCGGAGCCCCTCTGGAGAGTGTGTCCTCGAGGGCAGGCCAGCTTTCTGGCTTTCTCCCCAGCCTCCTGGTTCCCTTTTCGGCTATTTGGTGGCCGCCCGCCCGCTGGCGGCTCGGAGCCCCTCTGGAGAGTGTGTCCTCGAGGGCAGGCCAGCTTTCTGGCTTTCTCCCCCGGCCTCCTGGTTCCCTTTTCGGCTATTTGGTGGCCGCCCGCCCGCTGGCGGCTCGGAGCCCCTCTGGAGAGTGTGTCCTCGAGGGCAGGCCAGCTTTCTGGCTTTCTCCCCCGGCCTCCTGGTTCCCTTTTCGGCTATTTGGTGGCCGCCCGCCCGCTGGCGGCTCGGAGCCCCTCTGGAGAGTGTGTCCTCGAGGGCAGGCCAGCTTTCTGGCTTTCTCCCCCGGCCTCCTGGTTCCCTTTTCGGCTATTTGGTGGCCGCCCGCCCGCTGGCGGCTCGGAGCCCCTCTGGAAGTGTGTCCTCGAGGCAGGCCAGCTTTCTGGCTTCTCCCCGGCCTCCTGGTTCCCTTTTTCGGCTATTTGGGCGCGCCCGCCGCTGGCGGCTCAGAGCCCCTCTGGAGAGTGTGTCCTCGAGGGCAGGCCAGCTTTCTGGCTTTCTCCCCCGGCCTCCTGGTTCCCTTTTCGGCTATTTGGTGGCCGCCCGCCCGCTGGCGGCTCGGAGCCCCTCTGGAGAGTGTGTCCTCGAGGGCAGGCCAGCTTTCTGGCTTTCTCCCCCGGCCTCCTGGTTCCCTTTTGGCTGTTGGTGGCCGCCCGCCCGCTGGCGGCTCGGGACCCCTCTGGAGAGTGTGTCCTCGAGGGCAGGCCAGCTTTCTGGCTTTCTCCCCCGGCCTCCTGGTTCCCTTTTCGGCTATTTGGTGGCCGCCCGCCCGCTGGCGGCTCAGACCCTCTATGGTGTGTCCTGGGGGCAGGCCAGCTTTCTGGCTTTCTCCCCCGGCCTCCTGGTTCCCTTTTCGGCTATTTGGTGGCCGCCCGCCCGCTGGCGGCTCGGAGCCCCTCTGGAGAGTGTGTCCTCAAGGGCAGGCCAGCTAGAAGGGATTTAATGGATTCCTACCATATTTGGCAAGTCAAGAGACTACCCCTAGAGTTGATGCATGCCCAATTTCATGCAAATTTGTTGAACAGCTACAAAATTATTAACCATCAAAGTTTGAACTTTAACATAGAAGTGCACTTTCATTCTAACTATAGTAATTTTTCTATTTTTCAACACTTTATAGCTCAAAAAACACTCAACCGATTCCCACCAAGTCTGGAAGTATTAAATTACTCTGAGAGATTATGCATGCCAAATTACATGCAAATCTGTTGAACAACTTTAAAGTTATTTACTCTCAAAACTTGAACTTTAACACAGAAGTGCACATTCACCGTAACTGTACTGATTTTTCTGGTTTATTTAACACACTACATCTCAGAAATCACTCCACGGATTGCCACTAAGTTTGGCATGTTAGGAGAACTACCCCTCAATATCATGCTTGCCAAATTGTATGCAAATCCTTTGAACAACTCTAAAATAATTAACCCTTCTAATGTTCAAAAAATAAACTATTTTTCACACAATACTATTGTTTGAACAAAATAATTTTCATGCCTGACATATAAATTTCCCCATAGGAAACAATGGGAAAATTAAAAATGTCATAACTTTTGAAAGGATTAATATTTTTTCACCAAATCTTCAAAAGGCACATCTGTAGCCTAGAGGCTTTCTATGCTATAAATTTCAGACCACAACTTATAGGGATTCCTGAGATATAGGTGAGCAAATAAACGTTAAAAAAACTTATTTATCTGTTTTTTAACACTTTACATCTCTGAAACTGCTAAACAGATGAATACAAAATGTGGCCAGTCTAGAGACATACCACTAGAGAATATACTTGCCAAATTGCATATAAATCCATTGAAGAGCCCCAAAGTTATTAATGCTCAAAGTTTGGACTTTATCATCGAAGTGCCATTTCACCCTATCTATACTGGCAAGACCGTGCCAGTATAATATTAATATATATATATATATATATATATATATATATATATATATATAGATATGTTTAACCCCTGGGTGGCACCACCCCCCAATGTTACACCCCTGCCTACTACCCTGGACATAGGCTAAGGGGGCTGGGTTCGCTAACTCATAAAATTTTTTAAAACCTTTGCAAAGTGCCTCCACTCAGGGTGCTTTACGTGGGTGAGATGGTACTGGGTGTAGCCCCCTGAGCTGATACACCACCCACGGTGACCAGTTACCTTCCCAAGACATGCCCCAATAAACAGTTCCCCACATTTCCACATTTTTAATTAAACGTTCTCTCTAATAATATGCTCACACAGGATTTCAAACAACAAATAAGATATTTATTTTGGGGGGAATAAAGGAACTAGGAAAGGGAAACAGGAGGAGTAGAGGATATCTTACCGTATTTAAACATGTACAGAGATCATTTTGGATTTTGCTGGTGAACCCTACAGCTGGGTGGCTACATATTAACAGGCAGATGTAAATCACATTTTACCATTCGACTTAAGACATCCAGAGCCCTGTCTATCTAGCTGCTGATAAATCAGATGTTAAACATAATTATTAATATTACCTACACTGGTACCAGTCCCAGATACAGCAGAAATCCTGCAATCTCATACCATACTGGTGAAACAGATACCACAGTCCAAGATGTTGTAGGCCTGATGGAGTTGTAGCTGATCGAGATGGCCAGCTATTAATTTGAGGGTGGGGTAACTTGGAAACAGATTTTTGTAAAGCAGCAAATTACTATTTAAAACCACAGCAGAGATTGCCCTGCACTTGCAGACAAATCAGAGATTGCCCTGCACTTGCAGACTTCTGAACATTCCAGAACAAAGTAGGTGGATCTTACATCCAGAACATTCAGCACAATATTTGAAAGTCCCATCCAATGCCATGAGAGTGATGCTTCTGTCAAGCATCCTAAACACAGTTTAAACACGGTCACATCCAGTACTTTATATACCAAAAGGCATCCATCCAGAGTAAGTTGGCAATGACACTTTTATCAAGCATCCCATACTTTAGTCAAAGGCAGTCACATTCAGTACATTCTATATACCAAGAACATTATCCACAAGCGGAGTCCTATCCAACACGTCTAGCCATTTAACACTTATACCAAGCGCTCTTAGATGAAATTCTGTGCAGACACAGGTACATTCTCTTTAAGGTATCTTACACATTAATATGCTCTAGGGCCTCCTGTCTCATGAAGTGGCAAGTGCATCTTGGCAGACAGCTCCACGATGGCAGGACTCTAACCCATAGCTATGCATTTATATGATTCACTAAGCCCAGCATCTTGCTGCACTTGCAACTTTAGCCATTCGGGCCACAGCCAAGATACATCCATTACTTGAACCAGGCAGTCTCTTATGGGGTTTGTAGCCCAGACTGATGACCTCAATACTTCACACTTAACAGCGCATATTTCCTAATGGGGCTTGGGGATCCCAAGATTTCTTGCTTAGCTTCTCCCTCGCACCTGGGGGTACAAGGGTACTTACTCTGGTCCTCCATGGGTCTCATCCGCAATCGAAGGCATCCTGAAGACTTCTTCCGCTCTCTCACCACTGAGGTACTCAGTCAGTGCTCTCACCACTGCATGATGTCCTCTGGTCTGGTCTGGTCAGCGCTGTCACCGCTGCTGGACGTCTGATTCTTCGGTCCACATCTTTCCCCAATGTGGGAGGGAAGGCTAGCCTCTGGAGGACAGTTCTGGCAACCTCAAGACTAGCTGTTGCAGAAAGCACAATTACTGTATCTAGTTAACTGTTAACTGAAGAAAATAACAAATGCCCTCTGAAGACTGAAAGGGATTGAATTAAATAGCTCAGGCCTGATGGCATGGCTGGAGCCTGAGACCCTCCCCTCTAGGGGGCTCCAAGCAGGCTGGAGCCTGCTGTGCTGCTCTCTCTCTCTCTCTCTCTCTGAGCTCTGCATCTCTAGACAAAATGGCAACATTGTCTTTTTATAGAGCTCCTAGTTAGACCTCTAATTGGTAGCAGGGATGGGGTGACATGTCTCCAAGTTGCTGAAGGATCTGTCAATCAGAACATGTGAGGCACATTTGGGTTGTGAAATTTGCACCTAAAATAATGTCCCTGTAAGCCCCCATAAGCACTTGGGTGCTTACCCATAAGATGCAGTGAATGTCCCACAAGTCCTGGCTATTTATTGCTGTAATTCCAATTGGCAGTACTGCTGGCAATGGCTGCTTAACCCACTGCAGATTAGATACAGTCCTGAATAATGTCCTGGTGCAGCCAGAAAGAAGTAATTATTTGCCTCAAATGCCCCACAGTTTTATAGCTTAAAGACTGTACTTGCAGTCGCTGCACAGATGAAAAACATGGCTCTTTTACATTTCCTGTCACTACTGCACTTATGCAAGCTCCCCTTGCAGCAGCTGACAGGCTGACACAGAGTCCCATATACTGTAATTGCCAGGGAAACAGTAGTCATTTTAACTTTAAACATTTTTCCCCACATGCACAGTATATTCCCAACAGGCAGCAACAGTTCCATTATTTAAAACATTTTAATTCTTTTCTTTTTGGCTGGAGCTGAACATAGCTACCCTGGAGGTAGCCAGATACACTGTTATGCATTATTTAGATGACTGGGGCCCTGAATAGGCATACTCAAATGAGCCCCAGTCAGAACTCCTTTAATTCCCATCTGAGCAGTCCCCCAGCAGGCTGTCAGTGGTCACTGGATCCCAAATAGGTGGAAGGGATCCTAGGACCTACGGCACAGTCCCCGAGGTGACTGAAAAACAAGCGGCTCCACATCAAAGGCTCTTTGCATGCCAACGCAACTCCTGCTGCCCTGGAGGCAGCACTTTTGCAGCAGAAGCCCGCGGTCAGCAGTTTAAGCCCAGAGGGGCTGGATTTTCATTTGACTGCAAGCTGGGGCACACACAAGGGCAAACAGGACCTGGGAAGCCAGAAAACTTAGAGGTCAAGTCAGGAGAAGCCCGAGAGACAGCAGGATGACAGAACAAAATGGGCTAAGGTAAACCCAGACTGGCATTTCTAGGAACCCCCCTTTGCAAGGGGGTTACATATGTATATACATATTTATGCAATGGGGTGTACATATTTAATGCCTGGGTCAAAGATGAACTTTCGCAATTTGGTAATCACTTCCTCCAATTAATGACTTCCTTGGGCATTACACAGGTAGTTTCCACTGCTACTCATAAATCTGGACACTCTCTGGACTTAGTCTTTCTCCTGGGGATTGATGCATTCGACTTAGGGGTGGAACAAGTCACATGGTTAGACCACTACACTGTGAGGTTCATTTTTTGCACCCCCTGAGAAGGCCTTCCCCTGTGGAGATGGTTAGGTACCGCCCCTTATGGGATATTACCTCTCAAGGCCTTACGGCAGTCCTTGACCTCTCCTCCCCTGTGTTGGTGAGCAGTAGTCCAGAGACCCTGGTGTCAGCCTATAATAAGGCTGCTACAGTGGCTCTGGATTCTATTGCTCCTGTTCGTGTGCACCCCCTTATCCCTTCACCCCAAGTCCCCCTGGTTTTATGGGGCATTGAGGGATATGCGGAGACAGGGGCGAAGGTAAGAGCGGTGCTGGTGCAAGTCTCGCCCTTGAAGCCGACCACCTTAGATTGATGGAACATTATTCAGTCTGTCAATCTGCAATCACCCGTAGGAAGGCAGAATTCCAGTCCAGGGAGATTGCAGTTGCTCAGAATTGACTGGCTCAGTTGTTTCGAACTGTAGACAGACTGTGCAACCCTGCCTGTCTGCAAGTGCGAAAAGCCTTGTGCGAGGAGCTCGCTCATTTCTTTGCAACTAAGGTGGCTGACATCAGGGTGGATTTGTGTCCAGCAATCTCTAAGGGTGATGCTGTTGAACAGTGTGATCTCACAGTACTGCAATTTCCTTGGAGTTCCTTCAGTTGACCTGATTTCGTGGATGTCATGAGGATTATCCATAGTGTGCATCCCAAAGCTGTAGTTTGTATCCTGGACTGACCTCCCTAATTTTGGGTTGTAGTGATATCATCGGTCCAGTCCTTGTGCAAATAGTCTGGTGCTCCTTGGAGTAAGTTGAGTTCCCTAGCTCCATGAAAGAGGTGGTGGTGACACCTCTCTTGAAGAAAGCTACCTTGGACCCAAAATGTTTCACAAACTACAGACCTATCTCAAACCTTCCCTTTATTGGGAAGGTGATTGAGAAGGTAGTGGCAGCCAATTGGAAGACCATTTAACCAGCCATGACATCCACAAATCCTTCCAATCTGGTTTTGCACAAGACATAGCACAGAGACTGTGCTGGTTTGGGTGCTTAATGATCTTCAGAGGGCGAGAGATCAGAAAAGATGTTCCATTCCGGTTCTCCTTGACCTTTCATCAGCTTTTGACACTGTGGATCACTTGGTGTTGATAGCATACCTGAGCCAGATCTGCAGAATATCGGGAATCGTTCTTCAATGGTTCACCTCATTCCTCACTGGGAGATCACTAACAGTTGTGCCTGGGGTTTTTTCCTCAGGCCCAACTTCTTTGTTGTGTGGGGTGCCTCAGGGTTCAGTGCTATCTCCCATGTTATTCACGGTGTATATGCTGCCCCTCAGAGACATTATAAGATGGTATGGGCTGAGGTTTCACTGCTATGCAGATGATACCCAGCTATACCTGTCTTTTGCAACCAACCAGGATGGAGCTCTCTCTGTGTTTAATAACTGTCTGGAAGAAATACAGGATTGGATGAATTCTAGTTGGTTGAAGTTAAACTCAGATAAAGACAGAGGTTTTGGTTGTGGACCCTTGCCATCAGATAGAGGGGTCTTTTGTTGGTACTCCCTCAGGAATTTTCCTTGGTGGCGTTTCACTTCTGACCTCTGAACGGGTGTGTAACCTGGGGGTTATCTTGGATGACAGGCTGACACTACGGTCACAAGTGTCAGCAGTTGTCAAGACTTCCTTTTACCATCTTAGGAATATCACCAGAGTTAAGCACCTTGTTCCGTCTGATGCCTTACCAAAGTTGGTCCATGCCTTTGTATCCTCGCGTCTGGACTACTGCAACTCCCTGTACTTTGGGCTTTCTGGGGTTAAAATCTGTCACCTACAGCTGGTGCAGAACGCAGCAGCCCAGGTTTTGACTGGGACAAGTAGGTCATGTCATATTACTCCGGTGCTGTGTAAACTGCACTGGCTACCTATATGGTTGTGGATCGCCTTTAAAGTCAGTTTACTGACTTTCAAAGCCCTTCATGATCAGGGTCCAGCCTATCTGAAAGAACTTCTGGACCCCTACTGCCCCAGCCGATCACTCTGCTCGACCAACGAGGGGTTGCTAGAGATTCCATGAGTGAGTCATAAATCATCAGGTTTTAGAGCATTTTCTTATGCTGCGCCCACTCTTTGGAATTCTCTACCCCACTGGTTATGGGAGTGCATCTCCATGGAAGAATTTAAGAGTGACCTGAAAACCTATTTTTAGCAAATGGCCTTTTTGGATGGCTGACTGTATTGAAATTATTAACTGTGCTGTGTTTTTATCTGTGTTTATTATTGATTTTAAAGTTTGATTCTATTGTTTTTATATGTAAAGCACCTTGAAAATGAAAGGCGCTTTATAAATAAACTTATTATTATTATAATATATTTAGTTATGTAAACACATTTATCTTAGTCACTGTATATATAAATAAGGGATATACAATGGTGAGCTGTCAGATAAATGATTTATCTACACAAGTATTATTTGACCTCGGGTAACCACGAGTGGCGTAAGACACAAGTGAGGTGTCCGAGGTCAAACAGCACAAGTGTAGATAAAGCATGTATCTGACAGCTCACCATTCTGTATTTCATTTATGCAATAGTGATGCTTCTTATTAGTGCAGGAACATTTGGTTTTGACTGTTTATCTTTTTTTTTTAAATGATAATTTCTGGGACATTCTGGGACATTTGGTTAACTTTCCTAGTGTATGTCTGCCTAGCATGGTGGTTGCTATTAAATGAAACACCACTCATATTGTAGACAACTTCTTGCTGAACAAATGTCATGGTCACAGTACCATGCTGCCTTTTTTGTTTTAAAGTTATTCACATTTGTTTATTGAAAAAGAGAAACAAAAATTTAATTTTATGCTGTTTTTTGCTAATTATAAAAAAAAAACTAAACTGTATTTATTAATGAAACACCACTCATTTTGTAGACATTTTTGAGCTGAGCATTTTTTGTGCCCACAGTACCATGCTATCATTATTAGTTTTAAAGTGATTCACATTTGTCTGTTGGAAAAGTGAAAAGAAAATTGGATTTTATGCTGTTTTTGCTAATTATAAAAAAAACTTAAAGGTATCTTTAAATGAAACACCACTCATTTTGTAGATATTTTTGTCCTGAACATTCTTCGTGCTCACAGTACTATGCTATCATTTTTCATTTTAAAGTTATTCACGTTTGTTTGTCAAAAAAGTGAACAAAAAAGCTTTGATTGACAGTTTGGATTTATCCCACATATGAGGGATAAATGTAGAGTGGTTAGGTTTATCCCACATATGTGGAGATAAATGGATTTATGCAATGGATATTAGCTCCACACCTATTGCATAAAATAAGGAATATGTGTGGGATGCCTGTGGAATAACCAAGTTATTTGTACAGTAGCCTGTGACCTCAAGTAACCTCATGAGTGGTGAAGCCACGAGTGAGGTTTACGATAGGTCACAGGCTACTGTACAAATAACTTGGTTGGTCTCCATATGTCCCATGCATATTTAATTTATGCAACAGAATTTTTTGGGTTCAGTTTTGTTATATATATTTTTTCTTAAGTTTCTGTCCATGCTTTTTTTTTCTCTGCCTGGTTGCTGTGTTTAGTTAGCAGGGTTGCTGTGCTGAGAAAAAGGAAAAAATTGTTTTTTTTTATTGAGTGTTTTCATTTAAAATGTGGCTCCTTTTTTGGGGGGGATTTGGTTAGGGTTTGCATTTTTGTGAGTCTTGGGGACTGTGATAGCTTTGCTTTTAAAGAGAATTGTGAGAAGGTGAAATTGAAACTGGGAGGCAATACTGCTGAGCAGGCAGCACAGGTGGTGGTTAGCGATGCAGTCACTGTATAGATAAATGGGTGATGATGTAATCACAATGGGGATAACTTCAAGTTATCCACATAGTCATTACATCACCACCCATTTATCCACACAGTCACTCAGATAACTGAAGTTATGTGTCAGTTTTTATCCTGACACCTGTTGCATAAATAAATTTATACATACAGTGACCATTTATACATACAGTACTGGACTACTTTCTAAAGCCCCAACCTAAAAAAAAGCCAGCCAGTTTCACTATCATTCACTTCTCTCACCTCAAATGCCACCTTGAGCACACCAGCACAACCAGCTAGCCATCCTCAGCCCCCCCCAGTTTAACAAACTACAAATAACATTCCAAACAACAGTAAAAGATGTTTTTATTTTTACCCCTTGACATTTGAGGCACCCACTGCAACCACCAATTCATAAGCAGTCACTCCTTCACACAGCATCACTGACCACCAAAATACTGCTTCTCCCCTTACTAAATTAGATCACACACTTTATTTTGTACACAGGCCATTTACAAACATTTTTTTTAATGCAGCTCTTGTAAATTCTCCTTCTCCCTCACCAGTCCACTCACTTCTCTCTATGTCTTACTCCTGTCACTTGTACATTTCTCTCCTCCAGACTCATCAGCACCACAAGACCCCCAAAGCAATTTCTAAACACAGACAAGCCCTTCAAATGAAACGTACCTTAAAAATAGCTGCACAGCTCTGTATTAACTGCCACAACACCAGCCGCCATAGCCGCAATCCTCCATTCTTTTCGTCTGTCACCCGGTTAGTTCCCAGCTCCTTCTGACAAACTGTCATGACATTATGCACCGGACAATCACTTCTCCATGCACTCTGTAACGCATGCACCATTTAATTGACAAAAAAAAAAATAGCACTTCAAAATTCCAATGCCTAATGGCACTCAATAACATATTCAAAACCCTTCTACACAGTGAAAACACGTTAGCTTTCCCTCTCCAACTACTACCGCCATCTTACTTAAAATTTTTTCAGAATACCGCAGTCTCCACCAATCAGCAAACACAGTCACATAGTAAGCATCATTGCTGATTGGTGCACTCTTTTGAACCACCTTCACAAAGGTGTATTCACATGACAAAGCACCAAATAAACCCACTAAAACAAAACAAATAATACTTTTTTAAAACATTTAACCTTTTCTAAATCAAACACAAAAAATGTGTCCTTATTGCATAAATGAAATATGCGATGTGGAGCTAGTGTGATACATAATTTATCTGCACTCTGGCAGTTTGACCTTGAGCACATCACTCATGGCTGATGCCACTCATGAGGTTACCCAAGGTCAATCTGCCCTTGTGCAGATAAATCATGTATCACACTAGCTCCCCATCACATATCCTATATATATATAATAACTCTTCCCCCTTTCAACATTTGTTCAAAATTTGATGTCTATGAAAGCTGCTCCAGGGTGTTTGGAGTTTGAAAATCATGTCAGTGAGTTTGGGTGGGAGGACAAAATTACAAAGATGCAAAAATGCTAACATTCATCAAGTTTAAGAGTTTGTTTTTCCTGTCCTGTTTCTGAAAACTAGTTTTATTTTGAAACCTGAAACTTTCATGTTTGATAGTGTCTACCTATGATACTATACATGTTTTTTATGAGTTCAGGTTTAAAACTTGTACGCTTTTTAAAATATCAGTCATAAAGTGTGCCATTTTCTGAAAAAAAATTAATATTCTAAAGATAGCTGGATTGTTGTGGTAGCAGTATGTTTTGTACTTTTTTGCTTCTATTACTTGAAACCTGCTTTTATGAGAATTACTTTAATGAAAATCACTTTCATGAAGGTCTCTTCTATGATATGATAATGAAGCATGCACAAATGAAAAATTTGGTTGTGAAAAAAATGAAAATGAAAATAATGTTACTGAAAAGTATGTTAGTGGAAAAAAAAACAAATAAACATAGAGTAAAGAGGATTCTTCTTTTGGCAGATGGCTCAAAGGGCCCTACACATCTGCATCTATAGCTGCACTGCACAGTGGCTAGATGAACTCTTCCCTTTTTGTAGGCCTCAGGTGGCTCTGCTTGTCTTCATCAGTAGTCACATAGAAGCATAAGGCCCAGAGTGCCATGTGCTAAATCTGCCCCATGGACTGCCCCATAGATTCTTGTCTTGGGGCCCTGCACAACTGCATCCATAGCTGCACAGAACAGAAGGATCCAAATGGCCCTGCTTCTGCAGTCAGATGGATTTTTTCCATTGGTGCAGGGCAGTGAAGACCTTACTCGTCTGCATCTGCAGTCATACAGTTGTACAGGGCCCATGGGCAGCTCATGGATTCTTGTCTTGGGGCCTTGCACATCTATATTTATAGCAACACACAGATATACAGACTCTTCCCTTTGTACAGGGACCAGAACCCCCTGAGTGCCTGTATCTGTAGCCATGTTGTCATTTTCTTGGTGCAGGGCCCTGCGTGCACTGTGCAACATGTACTTTTCCCTTGGCATGGGCCTAAGAGGGCCCTGTGCAGCTGCATCTGTTCACGCAGGTTCCAAAGAAACCTGCATGAATTAGGCAATGATCCCACTATCACAAAAATATAGAACATTTTTTGCAAAATAACTATGTTAATGCAGACTTTAGGTTTGAGTAATGTGAAGCAAACAAAAAAAAAATTAAAAACATTTGGGTTTGGAGTCTTGGAAGCCTGGAAAAATTGCTGGAAATTCATTGGAACTGCCACCATTATTGCTCACCCACTCCATTTAGTAAACAAACTTATACAAGAGCTTTTTCTTCATGCAGGGCCCAAAGAAAGTTACAGTTGACTGTGCTGTCCTTATTTGTTGAGCCATTCTTCTTTACCCCCAAACACTATATGCCTATGGGCTGGGACCTATGCCTTGTGCTTGGGCAGGAAGCATTGGGCTGGAGATGTGGGAGCATTAAATTTGTCAGCTCCAAGGAATGTCACACCACCAATTCACCAAGACTCCCCAGATTCCAAATAATAAGTTTATTTATTTATTTAGTTTTTGTTGACCGGGTAAGTGCACTAGACAAATCCTGCCTATTTTCAGGCACGACCCGGGGGAGGGGGATACAGATGAATGCCAACTGACTTTGAACCAGATTAAGCTGTTGGTGGTATTTTTAGTGAATGAGAGAAATTTAGCCAGGATACCGGGGAAATTCCCCTGCTCTTTTCGATAAGTCCCATGGGATCTTTAACATCCATCTGAACTATCACCAATCCAGGCATATGGGACCTTGGTTTAACGTCTCATCCGAAAGACGGCACCTGAGAAGTGCAGCACCCCTCTCATGCTGCACTACAGTGTCAGTACTGGGATATTAACCCAAGTGCCAGATGTGGGAACTGAACCCACAGCCCTCTGATCTCCCGGCCTCAGAGGCGAGTGTGCTACCTACTGAGCCACTGACACTCAAGATGATGTTTTTCATTTCCTTTCATTATCCACTTTGCCATCTTCAACCCTAATGTCTGCATAAATATAGTTTTGTGCAATGGTTATATACATATTTCTAAATAAAAATTTACTTATTTGAAAATTGGTGACTGGGAAAGGCTACAAGCGGGAAGGGTAGAGGAGATAAAATACAAAACAAGTAAATACACTGGTGCAATGTAAATTGCAGACAGTAGCAGGAGAGCAGGTGGCAAAAAACATAACTAGTGGTACTGTGCAATATAAAGTGCAGGCAAAAATCACATTGCACTTGATGTAAAAAAACATTAATTTAAGAACAAGAGGCAACCATATCCAAAATACAAAATATGACAGAACACTGATCAGGATCAGAAGTAAGGGTAAGAGCAAAAGTCATTTGGGGCAGGACAGGAATAGAATGCAACAGAAGGATGATTGAGCTGGTCCTTGAGGGAGAGATGAGATGGAGAAAGGTGGAGAGTAGATTATTCCAGATAGAGCGGAGACAAAAGGTGAACACTGTGGGTGGGGGGGGGTCAAGAATGCATGGGACAGACACAAGGGAGCTCTGACTACATAGGGTAACTAGAGTGTCAAAATAGGTCTAAAACAAATGGGAAGACTAGATGGACCTAGTGGTCTCCTTCTGCCATCACCTTCTATGTTTCTATGAGAACGGGAGAAGGTATGTGAATCTCTGGAGTGAACAGTATATGAGGTGGGAGAATAGGAGAGAGGAGGAAGGAGAGAGAAAGAGGAAGGAACCAAACCATTATTTGAAGATGAAGGAAGTGCAGTAAGATACGAAATGCTAAGGAAGAGGTGAACTTGAAAGAGTGGTACAGTGGTGCCAGCCAGGATACAGTGCAAATCTGCAGCATACTGCAGTGCAGTTACTGTAGTAAACAAGGCAAGTTCAGTAGCGGTTAACTCCTTTTGTCATGCAGTAACTTGAGACACTGCATAGCACCCTGGCCGGTACTACTGTATAGAAGGAGTAATGATAAGTATGAGAGGGAGACATTGCAGAAAAGCAACAAAATGTATTGCAGAATGTGTCCAATCAGGTGAGTGAGGAGACTGTACCACAGACCACATTCACAGAATCAAATACCAGAAGCACCATTTTGGTGTCCAACTCCCAGCAGACTTGAGGAGAGAGGCAGTACTTGTTGTGGCACATGGCACTAAATTTAGGGTCGAACATGGAGTGGATGGCATATAGTTGTGGAGAAGTCAAGCCTACTATCCAACCACATACTAAGGTATTTGAGGTAGGGAACTGCTTCAAGGGGAGTGCCATCTGGGGTAGAGAAGATGGTGGGTTGGGCTGTCTAGTTTTTGGCTGGTTCCAATGGTCATGGACACAAAATTTGTTAGGCTGACCTGGAACCAAGCACAGAACATTGCTGAAATCATGCTGAAGCAATTCTCCTGAAGCTGAAACCAAGGCACCTGAGGTTAAGATAATAATGACATCCAAGCACATGTGAATATGCAAGTTGACACTGATGGATGGGACAAAGGATGGGAGTCAGAATGCAGCCTTGGGGAACCCTGTACTGGATTGGTGGTGGAGGTGGGGGACAGGACATTGGAAAACCCATACCAACTGGAGGTGGCAGGAGAGATAGGACCTGAGTCAGTTAACAGCAGGAGCAGTGACCAGCTGATCTCAACTTCTCCAGTAGGAGGGGGTGGGCTACTGAATGAAAGGCTTTGGCCAGGTCTAGTGGCACCCCTCACTTTTTTCTGGCTTCTGTGAAGAGGTACTTCCTCATATTTCTCCTAAATCTATCCCCTCCAGCTTCACAGCATGTCCCCTTTTTTCTTGAGCATCTTTTCTCCTGAAAAATACTTCCTTCCCATGCCTTATTTACCCTGTGAAGTATTTAAAGGTCTCTGTCACATCTCCCCTCTCCCTCTGTTGTTCCAGAGTATACACAGTGCGGTCCTTCAGTCTCTCTCATAGGGCTTTTGATGCAGACCCTGCACAATTTTAGTTGCCCTTTTCTGGACCCCTCCACTCTGTTTATGTTCTTCCGGAGATGTGTTCTCCAGAACGGGACACAATACTCTAGGTGTGGTCTTACCAGTGATCTATACAGAAGGAACACCACCTCTCACTTTCTTCTGGTGATACTCTCCCATGCAACTCTGAATCCCACTTGCTCTCCCTACTGCCTTGCCACACCACCTGGCCATCTTCAGGTCATCTGATATGATTATCCACAGGTCTCAGTCCTGCTTGGTGGTCGTCAATACCACTATGCCCATTTTGTACTCTGATCCAAGGTTTCTGTGCCCTAAGTGCATTATTTTGCAATTTTTTGCATTGAAACCCAGCTGCTATACCCCTGACCACTCCTGAAGTTTTCTTAGGTCTCTGCTCAACCTTTCAGTCCCTCCTCTGGAGAATATACCCTATTGCAGATATTGGTGTCATCCACAAAGAGGCAGAACTTCCCATCCAGCTCCTCTGCAATGTCACTTATAAAGACATTCAAGAGGACTGGTCCCAGGACTGATCCTGGGGCACACCACTGGTCTCCCTCCCTTCCTTGGTGTGAACCACTGCCCTCTGTCACCTATCTCCTAATTATTTATCCAGTATATCACCACAGTAGACCCATTTCTAAGCTACCCAGCTTGCTTACTAGTTTCCTTTGTGGAACAGTGTGGAATGCCTTACTGAAATCTAGGTAGTCCACATAAACCCCAAGGAACACCCCACACCTGTTGCTATCTGCAGGGTGGGGGTAGGATGTTAGGGTTGGAAACCCTAATGCCACATTTCCCTACTGTTCTTGCTTTAACCCTAACTGATGCATTAACAAAGTTTTTTGCAATTAATTTCCCTACTTTTTGAAATTATATAATTGTATCCTTATTTGCCTGTGGAAGTGCAGGGCCCTTGGGACCCTGTGCTCCCATCCTTCCTTAGATGCTTACATATATGTTGTTGTGAGGACCCTGCACTTAGATTTGGAGAAAGCAGGAATGAAATTGTCAGCATAGCCTTTTCATTATACCACCTTATGAAACTGGTAATAAAAATGTTAAAATCCTTCAAAAACATGATTCCCCACCACTGCAACACCATCATACACCACAGGTAAGAAAACAGTTTGGCCAGGGTTTGATAAGTGACAGCTGCCACATTCATGAGGTGGTGTAAAAAGATGTTATGCTGAAAATTTGGGTAAACATATAACATTTCCAAAGTTATGAGTGCATGCAGCAAAATTTCAACATATGGGCATAAGTTTGCCATTTTTACATATTTTCCCCAAATTTTCAACATAGCCTTCTATGACCCCACGTTATGAACAAGGATGGTGAAAATGTTAAAATCCAGTCTAAAAGGTGAGTTTACCAAGCAACCACAAAATTGCCTTTTGAGCTGGATATTCATAATTTCACTGATGTTGTTTATAAGGTGGGGTCCTAAAAATGCCTTGTTGAAAATTTGGTGTAGAAATATGAAAAAAATGGCAAAGTTATCACCAAAGTTAAAACCCCCTTTGAAATACATTGAACTGCACTTTTCTCATATAGCAGTCAGCATTTCCTGCAGCAAGATGTGTCTATGATCAAAGAGTGGATCTTTACCCTGGGACCTGTTCAGGTGAGTGAGGGTGTCTGAGGGATGTGAGGTGGTGGGTGATGAGTGGGAGGTTGGGGTGGGGGGGGTCAGGTCAGTGAGGGACTTTTTTTACAGGTTTAAAAAAAAGACAACAAGGTAGTGTTTTCTTTATTACAGGCTATTTCAGTATGGCGACAGTGATTGTATGGGGCCATAGACACCAGGGAAATATGAAAATATTATGGGGATGGTAATTGGAGGGTGGGGGTGCAACTAGACACCAAGGAAGTATATTGTTATTGCAGAGATGGTGATCAGAGGGTGGGGGCTGCCACTAGACACCAGGGAAATATATTATTATGGGATAGTGATCAGAGGGTGGGGGTGCTACTAGACACCAGGGAAATACATTATAATTCTGGGAGTGAGCATTATGGTTGACAACCTCAAGGCACACCCCATGCCTGATTCCCAAAGGTGCAGGAAAGGTCAAACCATAACGTGTAATACCATATTTTCCCACTTTTGTCACCTTAACCCTAACTAGTGCATTAACAAAGTGTTTTTGCGATGAATTTCCATACTTTTTGAGATAGTACAATCATATCCTCATTTTCCTGTGAGAGCACAGGATGCTCTTGACTCAGCGCTTTCATCCTAGTAGAGAGGCATACATCAATGTTGCTGTGGAAGTGCCCTGCACTTCCATTTCTGCCAAAACAGCAATTTCTTTCATCACATGGCTTGTTAAAGTTCCAGTGTTATCCTATAGCAATTTGCATCTGTTTATCTTGTTTTTATATTGCCCCTAAATGTTTAGAGGTGTGGATATGTGTTTAACTTGCAGTACTTATTAAGATATTTATTTGGATATCTACAGTAGATCATCACTGAAGTCCAAATATTGAGGGAATTCTGGCACGTTAAAGTTCCAATTTTATCCAATGAGAATTTAAATTTTTTAATTTTTATGTTTTCTTTTTTGTGGGCACGAAATTTTTTTTTTTTTGAAGGGGGTATGTATTGTTCATGTAGTAATCATTATGATGTTTGTTTTGATATATTAATTGTCCCTTAAGGTTTACCTATGCCAACTTGACAACTCTGTCGAGGTTCACAATAGTGAGATCCCCAATGTCGACAGGTAAAATTTCACCTGTCAAACATCGGTTTGTTTTCTATCAGGGGCTGTGCCCCTAACCCCCCATCTGGGGGTCTGTGCCCACCAGGCCACTCTTCTTTAGGCTTGTTAACTCTGAGTTGGAGTTAACATGAAGGGGGGTGAAAGTTGGCAAAAGGGTGAAATTTCACCTATGGGCCCCCACAGCAACAATTTCAAAACTTGTCAAAATTATCATTCTGGGGCATTTCACCGTAGGGGTTTCAACTTTCAGTTGGCATACCATCTCATAAGTCCAGATATTGAGGGAGATAGGGGTTCTTTGAAATACAGAACCATGGAAACACAGAAACATAGACTTTGATAGCAGATAAGCACTGCTTGGCCCACCCAGTCTGCCCATTTCCCTACTTATTGTATAAGCTGCAGATTTCTTTTTTATTTTATTTATTTATCTATTTATTAGGATCTAGGCTTAAATTACCTTTGCACTAAGAGCTCTTTCACAAAGGTTCCATGTCAAAAGGAGGGAAGACAGCATTACAAGGGTTCAAACAACATAGAGTATAAAACATGTACAATATTTACAATAATTACAATGGATTATACAAGCAGGTTAATATTAACAAAAAAAACTGTAGAGGGTAAGACACCCATACGGTTATGTTTACAGTAAGTTATAGGAAAGGATAGTTGCAGGTAAGAGGAGGTTGGAGTCAGTTTGTGAGGCAGTAGATTAGTGTAGAGAAGAAGTAGGCGGTAGGGAAGAGGGAGCTAAGAGATAATGGGAGGGGGGACTAGGGTGGGAAGTGCAGTTGCTGTAGTCATTGACCTTGTCAAAATTCTAGTTAACTAACAACCTACTCCTCCTACCCCCACTATAATTGCCGTATGTCTGTCCCATGCATTCTTGAATCCCTCAATTGTTTTTGACCCCATGACCTCCTGAGGAAGGCAGTTCCATGTGTCCACTTCTCCATGAGAAAATACTTCCTTATGTTGCCTCTGGGTCATACCCCCCTATATTTTCAAATTATACAGTATCCCCTTGTTCTTGCACACCTCTTTTTCTGAAAGATGCTCCCCTCTTGGACTTTATTGATTCCCTTGAGGTACTTGAACATTTCTATCATGCTCCCCCTCTCCCTCCTTTCCTCAAGGGAATACATATTAAGCTCCTTTAGTCTCTCTTCATATAGCTTTTGTTGTAGACCCTGCATCATTTTCGTTGCTCTCCTCTGGACTGCCTTAATCTTGTCTATATCCTTGTGGTGATGGGATCTCCAGAACTGCATGCAGTACTTCAGATAAGGTGTCATCAACTGTCTCTACAGAGGGATAACAATGTCCTGCTTTCTAATGGTGATGTCTCTCCCTATGCATCCCAGTATCCCACAACCCTCTTTACTGCCTTCTCACATTGCTTGCCTACCTTGAGGTCATCTGCTATGACTACCCCAGGTTCCTTTCCATTGCTGTTGTTCTTAGTACCTCTCCCCATTGTGTACTCTTCCCCTAGGTTTTTGTTTCCCAGGTGCATTACTTTGCACTTCTTTGCATTGAATCTAAGCTGCTATACTTTTGACCATTCTTCCAACAATGCCAAGTCCCTTCTCATCCTTTCCGCCCCACTTGTGTATCAACCGTTTTGCAGATCTTTGTGTTATCTACAAAGAGGCATACTTTTCATTCCAGCTGCTCTGCAATGTCTTCCGTAAAGACATCAAGGAGGACTGGCCCCAGTACTGAACTCTGTGGTATCCCACTAGTAGTGTCACCCTTTCTTCAGAGTGTACTCCTTTTACTATTACCCTCTGTGTCCTGTCATCCAGCCAATTTGTTACCCAGGCTACCACCCTGGGACCCACTCCAAGGCTGGATAATATGTTTATTAATCTTTTATGTGGGATGTATGTCAAATGCCTTCCTAAAGTCTAGAAAGGCCATATCCATATCCCTGTTCTGGTTTACTTTGGTCATCCAGTCAAGGAAATCTATTTGATTCATTTGACATGACCTCCCTGCTGTGAATCCATGCTGTTATGGGTCGTGTACCCCACTGGCCTCTAGGTACTCAACAATTCTTTCTTTCAGAAGTAATTCCATCATTTTCCCTACCACTGAGGTCAAACTAACAGTTCTGCACTTTTCTGCCTCTGCCTTGCTGCCAGTTTTTTGAAGGGGAATCACATCCACCCTCTTCCAGTCCTCAGGTACCACACCATCCCCCCATGATTTGTTAAAATTAATGTCATAACTGTAAATCATGACTGAAGTCTCGTTGGGTGCCTAACTGTACTATCCCTGTATGCTGTTGTAGGGTTTATGTATGTTCAATATGTAATTACTGTATATAGTACCTATAAATGTCTCTTTATGTAACTAATTCCAGGTCGCCCCTGAAAAAGGGACCTCTGGTCTCAGTGGGCTTACCCGGTTACCAAAAATCCAAATAAATAAATAAATAAATAAAAAGGTTAGTCAGTGGTGTCACTAGGTCTCCCCTTAGTACTTTTAAAATTCTGGGGTGAATCCCATCAAGCCCCACTTCTTTGCCCACCTTGAGTTATACGAGTTCTTTAAGGACCCTTTCTTCTGTGAACGGACTGGTATCAACACCCCCTGTCCAGAGTGTTTTTATTGTTTTGCTTAGGTACCTCCCCTCTTCTTCTTTTGTGAGTACTGAGCAAAAGTATTCATTCAGTATCTCTGTCTGTTCACTGTAACCCTCTGTCCACCTCCCTTCCCCTTTATGAAGCCTCACTATCCCTTTCTTGATCTTACTTCACTTCCTGATGTTCCCATAAAAGTTTTTTTCCCCCTTCTTAATTGAGTTGGCTATCTTTCCCTAGGTTTATTCTGACTGGCATAACTGCTTCCTTCTGCTTTAACTGATACAGTTCTCTGTCTGGTTCCTTCCATGATTCCTTATACTTCCTGAATGCTATCTTTTTCTACTAAACCTTCCCCGCCACCTCTTTTGAGAACCATAGTGTTTTTTTCACTTCATTTTCTTTTGTTTATTTACTTCACACAAAGGCTTGTTTCTTCTGTGAAGGCAGTTTTGATTTTTCTCCATTGTTATTCCACCCCTCCTTCCTTCCCATTTGCTAGTGCATTCCTTAGGCACTCAACCATTTTGCCAAAGTCATCCCTCCTAAAGTCCAGTACCTTCACTTTTGTATGGCTTGACTCTACAGCTGTGTTTATCATGAACCACACTGTTTAGTAGTCACTTGTTCCCAGATGACTACCCACTTCTAAATCTGTCATCCTCTCTCCAGTTCCATTTTAGAGTACCAAGTCTATGATTGCTCCTTCCCAAGTGGAATCCAGCACTAGCTGTCTGAGGCATGCCCCCTGCAGGGCATTGAGACATGACTCCACTCTTGGATGTGGCTGTGGCAAATGTGCTCCAATTAACATCTGGTATATTCAGGTCCCCCCTCAACAATATCTCCACTTTTTCTGCCATTCTAAGGATGCCTTCTATCATTTCCTTATCCATTTCCTCCCCGTGAGATGGGGGTCTGTATACAACCCTCCTTGAGGACTGTGGTGCCATTTTCTTTCTCTAAGGTGACCCACAGTGCCTCCTCTTATCCCCAGTTACCCACTAGTTCTGTTGCTTTCATCTCTTCGCTTATGTAGAGAGCTACTCCTCCTCCTCTTTTACCTTCCCTGCCCCTCCTTTAGATTGTTTACTGTGGTATTTTGAAATCCTAGTCATGGTTTTCCATATACCATGTTTCTATGACTGCCATGATATCCAGGTGTCCCTCTTCCATCAAGACCACTAGTTCAAGAAGTTGGTTACCCAGACTATGGGCATTGGTACTCATTGCCTTCCATTTTTTGATGGTTTCCTGTTTTAGTCCCATACTTGCCCTTTTTCTCCATTTACCCCATCCTATTCCCTATTGACCTCTCTACCTTGGTTAACTCGCTAACTACCCCATTTTGTGGGGAAGGGGGCTTGGAATTACCTGCTTATCAGTGCCTCCACCCTTGGCTAGTTTAAAGGCTAGCCAATTAAGCATTTAAATGTATCTCCTAGGACCCTGGTTCCCCTCACAGACAGATGCATACCATCGTACCAATATAGGCCTATATCCCTCCAGGTGGAACTCCAGTCCCCAATAAAGCCAAAACCCAGTGCTCTGCACCAGATTTTCAACCATTCCTTGAAATGCATGCTGCAGAGTACCCTAGCCTCACCCATGCCATAGACAGCCAGCACCTCTGAGAAGGTTACTGTTCATGCTACATGTCTAAGGCCCCTCTGCAACTCCACAAACTCATCCTGCACTGCTCTGATCTGTCTCTAGGTGGACAATGATGTCCAGATCTCTCTTCCATGCAGCTGCTGTCATGGCCCTGAGGATTCACTTCCTGTCCCTCTAAGCCATGGCACCAGGCAGGCACCTTACCTCCCTCTCCCCTCCCTCTCCCAGTTCTACTCCCCCAATAATTGAGTCCCCCACCAGGAACTGCTTCCATCCCCTGTGATGTCCCAAGTCACCCTCCTGTGGGTCCCCTTGTGGAGGTTTCCAGCATCCTACTTGGTCTCCACTGTAAGTACGTCCATAGTGTGTCAGTGGCTCAGTGTCAGTGTCAGTGGCTCAGTAGGTAACACTCACCTCTGAGGCCAGGAGTTCAGAGGGCTGTGGGTTCAGTTCCCATATCTGGCACTTGGGTTAATATCCCAGTACTGACACTGTAGTGCAGCATGAGAGGGGTGCTGCATTTCCGAGGTGATGTCTTTTGGATGAGACATTAAACCAAGGTCCCATTTGCCTGGATTGGTGGTAGTTCAGGTGGATGTAAAGATCCCATGGCACTTATCAAAAAGAGTAGGGGAAATTTTTATTCAAAGTTCAAAAACAATCCAGAAAAAAACACATCATAATATATCATAAACAAATGAAAGTGATGCTACAAACTCCATCACCGAATTTAAAAAAAGAGAAAAGAAAGGAAAAAAAATACATAAATTAAACTTAAAATATTCCTTCATCTATGAACATATAACCAACTCTTCTTCCTCTACTATTGCTGCATGAAATCTTAGATAACATTTTCAAAACCACCTCCTCACCTCTTAACACCCTTCACCCCTTTAAAAAACCCCTATCCCTCCCAGCCTTTCCTAGAGTACATTTTTCATACCCATAGATACTATCCAAATCTTTCTGTATATGAAAAAAAAAAAAATTGTTGCTGTACTACCTTACCTTGCAAAGACCTTAGGCATCTTGCCTGCCAGATGGACCATTTGATACATACCAACATAACATGAATTGTACTTTTTGCCAGTTTTGCCCATTCAGCCGGGATTTGCCCTAAAACCAAAACAATATAATTTATTAATAAGATTAACTTTTCTCCCCATGAATCTGATAGTAACTTCCAAAAGCCTTTTACATGAATGCATTCAAAGAAAAGGTGCTGCATTGTCTCCACAATCCCAGCACATGCCTGTTCTCCACATTCTCTCTCATTTATTTGCTTATGTATCTGATTGCTTTTCATTTGCAGTCTCTGATGACCACAGAGCCAAGAGAAATCTTGCATCTTCCATGGAATTCGTGTTTCTAACATGCCTTCCAATAATAAGTTAATATTAACTTGAGAAGATACCTGTAAAACTGGGCCCTCTCAATACCAAGAGTCCAAAATTGTTTTATAAAAAACTTTTTTCCCTTTCCCCATACACCAAGCCAATTCTATTTTCCAAGTTCGAATATACCGAAGTGCAATTTGTACATAATTAGGCAGTTTGTGCTCTGCAGGGTTCCATTTCCCCCTTCCTCATGCTTCAAAAAACGGTGTGCCCCAAAGCTGCATACAGACTTGCCCAATCCCTGATGTCTGCACTATTAAAGGGAAAATAGAACTAAAAAAGAAATTACCAAATAAGTGTACTATGGGCTGTAACATATTTAGCCCTCCTTCTTTCCTTACCCTGTTTGTGTGATTCCTTTTAACTGGATTTAGCCTACCACCCCATAAGAAATGAAAAAATAAACCTAAAACTCTTGTGTGCATATAATATGGTAAGGGTAGTACATGAGATAAATACAAAAAAATAGGTGCAATATATGCCCGTAGAAGATACACCCTCTTTTTTTTGGACATCTTCCAAGACAACCATGCCTGTACTTTACTTTGAGCTTTGTCATAAACTTCATTCCAATTATGGGATTCTGACTCCTTAGTGCCAAAATAAATGCCTAAAATTTTCACTTGGTCTTTCATCATCAGAATTGGAAAATCTCTCATGTTTGTACTGTCCCCTAGAACCAGAACTATACTTTTATTCATATTAATTTTGATACCTGTTGTATGATAAGCTGGTTGTATTATAGCTAGAACTTCCAATCCTGGTTTTCCATTCACTACTGAAAAAACACAATCATCCGCATATGCTGAAATTTTCGAAAAAACATACCCATCCTTGTTTCTTATAGCTCTAATATCCTTGTTTAGTCCAATTTTCTGCAATATAGGCTCTAAACCAAAGACATACAATAAGAGGCTCATTGGGCAACCCTGTTTTACACCATTCTTCAAATAAATCGGAACCCTTAAAAAGCCATTCACCAACAGTATAGCCTGAGCCTCTTTATATAAGACCTTTACTACCTTTATAAACCTTTGAGGGATCCCATAGTAACTTAATACTTTCCAGAGGTATTCCTGATTTACCGCATCAAAGGCAGTTTCCTGGTCCACTGCCATTAAATATCCGCCTAAGTTCTTCCCTAAACTTTGCTCCACAATCTCCCTTATCATCACCAGATTTTGTACAATATTCCTTCCTGGTATTACGCATGTCTGTTCCTGAACAATCACTTTCTGTGCTACATGTGCTAATCTTTTTGTAAGAATCTTTGCTAGTATTTTGTAGTCAGTATTGTTAATGGTCTCCAATTCTTTAACTCATGCTGGTCCCCCTTTTTAAAGAGGAAAAACATTAATCCCGTCTGCATTGAGGGCGCAAGCCTTCCCTCTTCCCAAATGGCATTCAGAAGTACTTCAAGACAAGGAACCAAACTCTCACTGTAATGCTTGTAGAAGTCATTTGGTATCCCATTCCATCCAGGAGTCGATTTAGCAGATAACTGTGAGATAGCTTCCTGAATTTCCAACCCAGAAATGGGAGCAACTAAACCCTCTTCTCCCTCCCTACTTAAAGCTGGTATCACTAACCCCATTATAAAATCTTAGTCCTCCTTCCTATCCATCTGAAAAGTATCCACCATATGTTACTGTATAATGAGCATAATATCATGATTATGATTTTGTATAGTTCTCTGTTTGTCTCTCTAAGACTTGTCAAAGTCCTCTTTTCCATCCTATGTAACCTACCCTTATAAGGATTTACCTCTTCCTTTGTACCTTGTGTTCTATATTTCTGCTGAATTGCCATTTTTAACTGATTTTTCTAAATACTGCCTCATCTGATTTTTTACAGTTTGCATCCTTGCTCTTTTACCCTCACCAAACCCTGCTTGTACTAAGATTTGCAGATATTGTACCCGTAATCCAAGATACTTAGTGTATTCATCCTTCACTTTCCTTTTTGTATAAGTGCTATACTAATCTTGTAAATCTCTTTTAATGTCTTCCCACCATTCTATTGGACTCATATACATAAAACATAAATCCTTTCTTGCCTGAAGTAGCTGTCTCACACCTTTTTCTATCATGGCATCCTGCAATGGAGATCTGTTCATTTTCCAACATCCTCTCCCAATTATTAACCTTTGTCTTTCTCCCAATCTTAAAATTACTACCAGATGGTTGGAGGTTACCAAAGGTCGTACTTCCACTGCCTGACAAGTCAGTCTAGCTGATACTAGCCAAAAATCAATCCTGGTTGACAATCTCCCTTTGAAAAAATTATGACTTGGTTCTTGTTGCAGAATGTCATGTACATCTGTTATATCATTTCTATTCATTACTGCTAACAAAGAATTGGTATCACGAAAAACCTTCCTTGTATCTCTTCCCCAATCTCTGTGTGAAAGCCCACAGTTAAAATCTACCCCCCATAATACTAATTTTGAAGTGTTTAAATAAGGTTCAACTCGTCTAAACATTTCAGACCTCTCTGCCTTAGTCTGTGGTCCATATATATTTATAACTTAGAAAACTTCTTGTTTCAACACTACTTCCATAATCATAACCCTTCCTGGTATTAAATCATATGCATGTAATACTTGAACACCTCCTTTAAAAACTACCCCATTCCCCGAACACCTGTCTTCTCCTATCGACCAATACAAAACACCCCACTTCTAATCTTTCTGTGCTTTTTGTACCTTAGGTAATGAGTGTAGCCTAGTGCCTTGCAACAACATCACTTCTTCCTTCCCAATACTGAGGCTCATAAAAGTACTCTACCTCCTCTCATAGGTCTTAATGCTATTAACATTAATTGTACAGAGAGATATAGCCATCAACACTTTATATATAGAAAAGATTAGAAATTATCCAGAACCCTTCATCTTTTCTTTTTCCTTTTCCTCATTTTTAGTTTTTCCAGGAAGATAGACTCAGATATTCCATCTGCTTGGTAGGATGTCACTGAGGATAGATCAGATTCACAGCCATCCTCTTCCATTCCCTCCTCAAATAACAAAGCATATGAATTTTGTAACACCACTTCCTCTGCTTGTTTGGTTTGTTTTGAAGCAGCATCTAACAACTTACCTGCCTTAGATCTAGTCACCCATTGAAAATCTGCCTCTAACTGTACTGGGAGGCATAGAAGTTCCTTCCTTTCCCTCCTTTTCTACCTGGTCCGACTCCTGTACTTTCTCTACCTCTACCATCCCCCCATCAACAAAACTTCCCCTCCATCTTTCTGACAGTCTTGTACTATTCCCTCCAGGTCATGTACCTCAACTCTCTCTGTTGCTTCAGTATCCCCTACTCTCCTTGAAACTCTTTGTGGTAATGGAGCACTAATGGGACCCGTTGTTAGTAACTCAACCATCCTCATTTTTTTCTTTTTGTGCTGTGGCTACATATACATCTTGCTCTGCCCTCACTGAACTGTCGACATTATTGTGAGAGGCCCATGAGCAGGTATGAAAAGAGTGTCCTTTTTCCTCACATAAATTACATCTTAACGGTTGCTGACAATGAGCCCCTACATGCCCCAAATCCCCACACAATCCACATTTTTGTTTATCACATACATTGTTTAAATGGCCCACATCTCCACATTTAAAACAAGCCCTTGGTTGCCCAGGATAGAAAATCACACCCCTATCCCTGCCCTAAAAAGGAAAAAAACAGTTAGGTAAATGCTTTGTTTGACCATTCACCAAATTCTATACTATTTGATATTTCCATCCCCCCATCCATAACTGCTCTTCATCCAAAATTGGCTCAGGAAAGCCTTGAACCTTACAATGCTGCTATAACCAGTAAGTAATATCTGCCACATTTACCCCTTCATTTCTAAAAAGAACCGTGATTTTTTTTTATTAAGGGCTTTGTTAGTGGAATCGCCAAAAAAGGTCTCCATAAAGGTGAAAGTTTCATTAAAGGATACTGTTTCCAAAATCTTCCTAACCCAGTTGGATATTTAAAACTTACATCAAAAATTACATCACCCGGCACATGTATTAAACTGTAAATTTCATAGGCATAAAATTTCATGCTATCTTTTAACAAAACTCTGCCCACAAACTTCCTATCTGGAAGTGCATCCATATCACCCCTATATTTTAAACGCACTGCATTCGCCTTTCTGCAGATTCTAAAAAAAGGCCTTTCTCAGCCAGAAATAAATGGTCTGCCACATTCCTGTGCCATACTTTATCTGACTTTTCCCACATAGAAACATTTTTATTTACATTCGTAGAGATAGTTCTCTGATGTGCCTCCTTTTGCACTATATTAGCCCCTTCTACCGAGTCCATTGAATCTTCTTTTTCCTGTTCCCTGATACACTGCAGTAAAGGATGAGGATAATCTTGCTGATGAATCAAACCCTCTTCTAAAGGAGAGAGTTGCTCTGGGGGTAAAGAGGGAGTTATTGCCTTTCCAGGAGGAGGGAGGGGGTAACCAGAAACTGTAGATGGGGTTTCACTATTTAGGTTTGCATCCCATCCATGCCCTGTGCGGCTCCTCACCCATCCTGCAGCTTGCAGAGCTGTCTCTACCCAATTTCCTGTGACATTCCCCACCTGCAAATGATCTTGCCTTTGCCTAGGCCTAGCCACTGTTTGTTTCTGTAAAGTCCATTTTTCACCCTCTCTTTTACAAGTCTGTTAGAGCCTCCTACAGAAGACCCTAGCGTGAAAGTTACCACAGGTAATACAAGTTCAGAAGGGTTCACACTACCTGCATCTGTCATTTGTTCAGAAGACATTTGAAAATCCTTCTCATTTTCCCCCGTAACCCCCTCCTGCAGATCCAAAACCACCTCTTCCCTTGCTTTGAAATTCACCCCTGGTTCTTCCAACAGTTCTGTTATTAATCCCTCATCTTCTCGACTCACCCTCTCTTCACTTTCAGCGTCTCCTTCTTCCATTACCAATCCTTTGCTCTGCATTTCCGCTTCCTGTACCACCACTGAAGCATTACTATGATCCAGTTCTTCCTGTAATTAATCTCTTCCTCGCCTCATGGTACAGATGTTCGGCCTTGTCTAGTTGAGACCTTATAGCTTGCTCCATCGCCTGATTTCCAGACTCACTGACCCATCTCATAGTCTGGTCCCAGAGAACCACGTCTCCCAATGTATCCTCCTCATTATTTGCCTCTTCTGCCAGAAGACAAACATCCTCCTTCCGATATTCTTCCACATTAGTCTCCATTGCAAAAATAGTAAGGAAGCCAAGGAGGAGACCCACTCCTTAGCCTCCCACACTTCCTCCTCCACAGAAACTCCAGTCACCACTGAACAGTAACGCTGCTCAGCCACACAGCGCCCTCTGCTTCCAACAGAGTAGGGGAATTTCCCGTGTCTTGGCCAAATTTCCCTCATTCACAAAAAATACCACCAACAGCTTAACCTGGTTCAAGGTCAGTTGGCATTCAACTGTATCCCCTTCCCCTGGGTCATGCCTGAAAATAGGCAGGATTTGTCTAATGCACTTACCTGGTCAACAAAAACTAAATAAATAAATAGAGAAACCATGATCTGCCAGAATGGCATATAAATTGTGGAGAGGTACAACTAGAGGGATGTGCCTCAGTTCCACCACCATTACCCTGACTGAGTACCTACTGTGGTGCAACTGCTCTTCTTTCTTGGCAACCTTTGAGGCAGTGCTGGTAGACCAGGTGTTCCTTGGGTGGAGGAGGGTTCCCTACTCCTTTCCAGGTCAGCCTGGGGACAGGCAACCTCCTCCCTCAGAGCAGAGAATTGCCTGCAAATAGGGCAATATTGCAGCCTCCAGAATGTTTACTGGAAGACTGGTGCCCCACAACCAGTGCATTGCACCACTCCCCATATGTCTCTCTCCCTTTCTGTGTAATACATACAGTATATACACTACCGGTCAAAAGTTTTAGAACACCCCCATTTTTCTAGTTTTTATTGAAATTTACACAGGTTAATGTGTCAATGTACTCTGAAATTAAAGCATAGAACAAATAAACAATTGGAGATAAAAAAGAAATCATAGAATCATTTTGTTTAACAAAATTTAATCTAAATTTTTGACTCATCAAAGTAGCCACCTTTTGCAGATATACTGTAACCACCAAACACACTTGTTGCATTCTTCCTTCAATGGACATCAAATATTGTTCGGGAAGTTCTTCCCAACACTGTTGCAGAAGTTCCCACAAATGTGTTGCACTTGTAGGTTGCTTTGCTTTCACCCTTCTGTCCAGTTCATCCCAAACCAGCTCGATGGGATTTAAGTCTGGAGACTGTGCTGGCCATTCCATGATTTGAAGCCTACCGTCTTGTTCTTTTCCTCGAAGGTAGTTCTTACATAGCCTGGAGGTATGTTTTGGGTCATTATCTTGCTGTAGGATGAACTCCTGACCAACTGGGCGTAGACCAGAGGGTATTGCATGGTGCTACAAAATGCTGTGGTAGCCCTTTTGGTTCAGGGTGCCAGTCACTCTGTGCTGTTGTCCTGTGAGCCGCCTATCACGCAAGCTGTTGACTCTCAGAAACTTGTCTTCTGATTCTGTTGTGGCTTTGGGTGTGCCAGACCTCTTCCTGTCAGAGTTTCCTCCAGTTTCCAAGTGCCTTTGATGGTGTAGGAAACTGTACTCACTGACACCTTGGCTTTCTTTGCAATTTCTCTAAAGCAGTTTTTGCTAACCTAATCTTTTTTTTTTAACCTCTAGCAGTTTACCGCTTACCTTTGTACCATTTCAGGTTATTCACTGGACCTGAATTGCTTAAATTTCAATAAATACTGGAAAATGGGGGTGTTCTAAAACTTTTGACCAGTAGTGTATATATATATATATATATATATATATATTTTGGTTAGTGTGTTTACGGTGTTTACCTCTATGCAGTGAGCTGGACTGTTAAGGATATAACAGTTGTATGCACCTTGCCCTCTTGGGAAGTGATGTCAGAACCCTGGTATAAAGGAAAATACACCCTTAGGACAGGTGGGGTGAGGGGCAGGTGGGTGGGACCAAGCCCATGCCCTCCAGAAACAATGAGCTACAACTCTGACTCACCACTCCGGTGAGTGCTGACCTTCCTTTCAGCAAGACAACCTGCACAACAATTTAATGGAGAATATACCAAGCATAAAACAATTACAGTCAGAGAAAAATAAAGCAGTTGAGCCAATATATATGATGCAAGCCTCCCCTGACCCAACACCACCTGGTGTTCTGTGCTCTGAAGACAATTAGAGGAAACCAGTTTCTACTACCTGAGAAATTGTCTGGGTCAAATACACAAACCTCCTCCAATCTGCACTAAACTGCAGGCCTTGCAATGAAAAATCCTCAGTCACCAGTAAATAGCTCACTATAACAAAAATAGTTTGATGCAAACTGTCAGCAAAATACTACTAGACAAAAATCTACCTATTCACAAGGGAAAATTAATTATGCAGTATTTCAATCCCTCTGAAGTTAACCTCCCAATCTGCAGGTACATAAGCAGTACTGCAACCCCCTTCTTGATTAAAAAAAACAAAAAATAGAAAGCAATTGTAAGTATAAAATTTAAAGTAAAGTGCACCTCTTTCAGATTTGAGCAAGAGTGCACTTTCTTTTAGATTGCCAATTCAATATAGTTTTCCTTCACAGCTCCCAGTTCTTTTAAATCAGCTTGCTTCCACCTTCAAGATGTGTGAAAAAAAGTCTGAAATGTTGTTTTTTTTGCATGAAGGAAAAAAAAATATAAAAAAGGATGCCTTCATATGAAAAAAGAATTGGCAAAAAAAAAGCTAAGTAAACATTCTTTTTTTGTTTGTGGGCATTCTTTTTTAGTCTGAGAAAAAAAGCATTAGAAAAAGGATTCCTTTATGCGAAAAAAGAATGTAAAAACAAATTCCAAAATCTTTTTTCCATATGAGGGCATCCTTTTTCATATGAATGAAGAAAGCATACAAAAAAGATGCCTCCATACAAAAAATAATTTGTACTTATTTTTTCCCATTCCTTTTTTTTTTGTATGAAGCCATCCTTTTTCATATACTTTTATCATTCATATGAAAATAGAATACCTTGATACAAAATAGAAATGGAACAAAAAAATAAGACCAAACTCTATTTTCATATGATGCCATGCTTTCTGTATGGACAATTTTTTTTTCATATGCCCATATGAAAAATCAAATCAGCTCACAAAAAAAAGGATTATTAAATGTGAAAAAATACATTTTGGGGTAATTTTTCCAGAAATTAAGTGCAGAATCCACCTAACGTGGTCCCAATTAGTGAAATACATATGTTTGTGTGTGTGTGCAAGATGTCATTTTTGTGAGATTTGAAATTTTTGTTTTAAAGACAGAAACAAGATGGCGGCCAAAGAGAAAAATTATTTTTTCTTCATGAAAAAAAGATTATTCCTATATGAACAAGTATTTGTCAATGCCAAATGTTGGCTGCTTGTTAATCAATTTGTTTTGTGCAGTTCTGACCTCAAATTTTGAAACTACTTGTTTTAGGATTCACCTTTTAGACATGACATGTGCCATGTAATTTCACACACCGGAGGTGTGAAAACACATCTTATCCAGGATTTTAAAAATGACATGTCACATTTATGAGGTGGTTTGGAAAAATGGCTATGTTGAAAAGTTGGAGGCAAAATATGGAAAATGAGTGATGTTATGAGTGAACATAACAGTGGAATGGTGTAACATTCAATCATAACCTACGCATTTTACCGTATTTATACACCATTTGTTCAGTATAGCCTTCCTATTAGCCTACCTAATGAATGTAATAGGTGAAAATGTTTGTATCCCTACTAAACATAATTTCAAGCCACAGGTATGAAAACACATTTTGGCCTTGGCCAGGATTTGAATAATGACAGCTGCCACATTCATGAGGTTCTGTGAAGAAATGGCTATGTTGGAAATTTGGGTCAACATTTTAAAAATGACCAAAGTTACAAGGCTGCACTCATAAACTTCAGTGTAGACTCACAATATTGTTTTTTAAATATGTTTGTACCAAATTTTCAACCTAACCTTGTTATGAACCCACCTCATGAAAAATAGTGGGGAAAATGTTCAACTCCTGGCCAAAAGGGGATTTTGTGCAGCAACTGCGAAATCATATTTTGGGATGTGAAAACATATGTTGGCCGGTATTGAAAAATGATAGCTCTCACATTCATGAGGTGGCATGATGAAATGGCTATGTTGAAAGTTTGGGGTCAAAATATTGAAAATTATCAAAGTTATGAGGCTGTGTTTGCAAATTCCAACATAAGCTCATGACTGTATTGTTTTTTAACATTTTTACACCAAGGCCAGATATTCAAAAGGGTTGTGCCATATGCAACAGAGATGCACCAGCACAAGTCGGAAAATGCGCCATTGTGATATTCAGCGGGAGGCAGCTGCACTCCCCAAATCGCAATGCTCAAGAGCACAATGGTAATGAATGCATGCACAACTGAAGGGGGAGGAACCATGAATAAATGGCACAGTGCGATATTCAACAGCATGCGCCATGCGCAATAGGGGAGCAAGTTGAAGTTGTGTGACAGCAGAAATGATCCAAAATAAAAAGGAACAAGAGAGAGGTACAAGAACACTACAGGGAAGCCAAAGGTGGGAGCAACGGGACAGCAACAAGGCAGAGGGAATCAGTGAGCAGTACTGGGCAGGAGCAGGACAGAGCACACCTGGAAACTACCAGGAACAGGACAGGAGTGGGGAGCCTGTGCCACTGGGTAGAAGTCAAAGGGAAGTGCCACAGTGGACTGAGAGCAGTGACAGTGGGCAGGACAGCCAAATCTTGGGGGTGTTCCCGGTGCAGGGGGAGTAGCATAAAGGACAGCAGGGGGAATGGGAATACAGCTGCTGGGGGAGGAACACAAGCCAGGGACATGGCCAGTGCCACCATTCAGATGGAGGCAATAATGAGGGGTGTGAGAAGGCAGGCAGCAGTGGGGAGTGGCAGTGTAAGGGCCCATCAGTGACATGCCCCCAACAGGCAATACTGAGCCCACACCAGCTTCGAGCACTACAGTGACACCGAGATAGTGGGCTGGTACCACCTGAACCGGGTGATCCTGAGGTGGCTCTGTGAGCTGTGCAGTGATGAGATGCAGGCACCCACACGACGGAGCCATACTCTGTCAGTGGAGACAAAGGTGACAGCTGCCATGTGCCAGCTCATCACGGGCACCTTCCAGAGACCAACAGGGGACACAACAGGCATAATAACCCAGTCAGCTGCGTCACACCTACTCACATAATTTCTCAGCGCACTGCTGCCACATACTGTGGAGTACATCCATTTCCCCTGCACACAGGTGGAGCGCACAGCACACATACAAGAATTCCACAGGGTAGCACGTATGCCTGCTGTGCTTGGGGGTTACTGACTGCACCTATGTGGCCATCCGCATGTCACCTGGCCCGGAAGGTGCTGCATACATTAATCAGAAGGGCTATGCAAGCATCAACTGCCAGGTGGTGTGTGATGCTAGGGGGTGCATAACCAATGTCTGTGCCATGCACCCTGGGGGAGCACATGATGCCTTCATCTGGTACCAGTCTGCTCTGTGCCACAGATTTGAGAGTGGGGACATCCCCACTGGCCACCTAGTGGGTGAGAATAAAAATCGCGCAGAAAGACATGGATCTTGGGTGGGGCATAGTCTGAGGTGACATGGGTACTGGCCTAGATGGCCCATGGCAGAGCAATGCTGATCACCAAAACTAATGTCCACCCTCTACACACAGGTGACAGAGGATATCAACTCTGTCCCTGGCTGCTCACACCAAACCGGAGGCCCATGACTGCATTGCAGCAACGGTACAATGAGGCACATGCCACCACATGCAATGTCATAGAACAGGTGTTCAGGATGCTGAAGGCACATTTCTGTTGCCTGGACATGACTGGATGTGCCCTACAGTACAGCAGCCCAAAGACCTGTGGGCTATTCATGGCCTGTTAAATCCTGCACAACATGGCCAACGACTGTGGGATAGCTGAACAAGTCGAAGAGGGGGACAGCGATGGGGACGATGAGGACACTGGTGCAGATGGTGATGGGCAGCCTCCCCTTGGTCGAAGGGACCCATGACTGATCCGGATGGTACAGCTGCACTGGGACACCATCACAGAGGGGCACTTCAACCAACCCAGGTAAGTCATGGGGCCATGTGCAACCACCAATGGCAAGTGCACAACCCACAGACAAGCATGGACAAACCCCGGGGGTGCATGTTGTAAAGGGAATTGGCTGAGCATGGAACCGCATATGCTGTCAGGGATGGGCAAGGCCTAACAAGGTATGCGGTCACTCATACACACACATACACACACACACACACCCCACAAGACATGCACAAAGAGTAGGAGGCAAGCCGACCCCAACCACCACCCGTAGCCACACACACGTCCACAGACCACCACGCCCAGTGCCGTCATTGTGTGTGTCTCAGGCACTGAGCACCATTGCACAGTGGCAGACAGCTCAATGCAGCCATCAACATGCACACACCACAGTGGCCAGTAGCTGGGAGGGTGTGCACATGGAATATGTGTGTGTGTGTGTGTGTGTGTGTGTGTGTGTGTGTGTGTGTGTGTGTGTGCAGGGCCAGGTACCTCACCCGTGCATTGCATATTGAACAACACACTGCACACAGGGCAGTGTCAGACAGTAATCATGGTGGGAGACAGGTCAATCACATGGCACAGTGCCATGGCCACAACAGATGCATGGGCAACCCCGCCAAGACCCGCCAGCAGTGACAGTCTGACCAATGGCCTCATGAGGTGGCACTGACAGTCCCCAAGGGGTGCCTCTGTGGGAACGCGACCATTCTAGGGCAGGGTTCTGCAGCTCACTGAACATGCCTGCACCAGGCATGCTCGGGATGCCCACAGCTGAACCGAGTGTCGACAAGGAGGGTGTCGCACAATGCCAGGAATGGGGGGTGGACATGGCACTGTGCAGTGTCTGCAGTGCATGGGCAAACAACTGTGTGCCCATTGTGACCATGACAGCTGTGAATGCCTGTGTCTGCCTGTCAATGGCGGCGGTCACATCCTCCCACAGCCGGTCCATCCCTGCCAGGAGCAGACCAGTGTCCCTGCTGCACCACTCTTCTGCCTGGTGCAGGACTGCACCTAGTGCATCCACCACCGTCACAAGCTGTAACTGCTGATCCACTGATTCATGGAGTATGCGGGTGTGCTCATCTAAGAGGTCATCCGCCTGATTGGCATGCTGTCCCTCATGGTGTTCACAGTTGTGCTGGGAAGCACCCTTTGAGGTTGGGCACTGCACACCAGGGCAATGCTTGAGCATGTACACGGGCGGTGTACTGACACCAGCCCCCAACATTGTCCCCCCATCACCATTGGCCATCTGCTGACACTGTACCTTTGGTCACCACTCTCCAGGGCTCAACAGTGCCTCTGCAGCAGCTGCAACAGCTCCACTGTCCTGGACACACACCAGTGCTGCCCCACTGGTGCAGACAGGCACAGGCTGGGACTGTGATGTCATGCAGGCCTCCAAGATGGCACCACCCATGGCTATGCCCGAGCTGTAACCTGCTGTGCGGCCATCCTGCGGCCCACATGTATCACTGTCCATGATGTAAGCTCCATCATCATCAGTGATGGATCATGCACCAGTCCAAGTCACAGCATGTTGGCATCCATGGACACTGTCACGCTGCAACACGGGCAGGGCCTCCTCCACACCTGCTCCACCAACATCAGTCCGGACAGCCAGGCAGACCCACTGTCATCCTGACCCTTTGACACCTGTGGAGGTGGATGGGCCCTCCTCTGTGTCCAGGGTATTGCCCTCAGTGGACGAGCCCACCACCGCTGACCCATGTAGATGCTCAGGAGCTGTAAGGGAACACAGTAGCATTAATGTATTGGCCCTACCCTGTGGCATCCCCCCACAGTGACAGATCAGGACCTACCATGCAGTGACAGGCTACCACCCATCTGGAAGCCACCACCTGGAACACCCTCGATGGCACAAAGCTGCATGCTGCAAGCAACCTGCTCTTCTGGTGGCATCAGGCATTGAACGGCTGGCTGTCCCCCACCAGTTGCAGCCTGTGCTGCCCTGATGGCAGCCACCTTATCTTTAATCCTCCTCCTGTCCGTGCCCACCTTCTTCTTGCACTCCTGCATGGACTGCTGGTGGCTGCCATGCTGGCTTACGGTATGCGCCACCTCACCCCATACCACAGTACGGGCCTGTGGTGTTCCTCGCTGTCCACTCAGCAGCGGTTCCTGGTCAAGGTAGGCCTCAAACAGAGCATCTGATTCTTCCTTAGTAAAGTTTGGCCTCCTCCATCTCCCATGTCTCTGTTCCTCCTCATCCACCTCACATTCACTCATCATTGATCCTGTGGGAATGACAGGTGTTACCTCTGACTGTTCAGTCCCATGCATCTCCCACACACCACAGTCCACACTCTCAAACAGCATGCAACTCACCACAATAGACTGCAATACCAGACTATGGCCTCTGCAGCCCCATGTCGCATTTATATAGCCCAACACATGCAAATGAGGTGCGGCTCAATTTTAAGTGGATGCTAATGCAGTAGCAGCGCCTTTGAATCGCTGATGAGCTGATTTGCATATGCCAGCTGAATATCACGCTGTTGCACCTTGCGCAATTGTGCTGAACGTGCTCAGGCGATGGCATAGCTCTGTGACGTGCACAGTAGACACTGAATGGCGCAGACCCGGGGTGCTGACACCGACACCTGCCACGCTGCTGATATGCTGTGTGCAGGAGGCAGTGCAGGGCATAGCCACCACTGTGCCAGTGGTGATAGTGCGCTGTTGACATGTATGGAGCTCTTGCACTGGGGCACTGTAGGCGCCATGGAACCACAGCACAGTAGGCCACTACAGGGTGTCTCACACAGGCACCCAATTGCGCTACACGCAGGGAGTACCAATTGTGCTGTGTTGGTCCATGTGCGAGTGACCCTTGACCCTGTGCCTGACCGTTGCCCTCTATGCACCATGTGTCCGCATGGTTGCACCCCTATCGAGCTGTTCAGTGACAGTGCAATGGGGAATGGCAGTGCTGTACCGCGCAGCATCTGCACATGGCGGAAGTGCGCTACAGAGTGCCATTTTGTCTCCAAACTGATACAGAGATGGCAAGACAGAGGGTTGCTGTGTGGAGTCAAGTGAAGCTGGCCAATTTGGTGGCCATCGTGGAGCCCCATGCTGGGGTCCTCTTTGGCAATGCACCCCTGGACAGGGCCAGAAGTGCCATCTGGGAGGAGGTGGTGGTGTTGCTGGAGAAGGCCACAGTACTCACCCGGACTTCGGAGCAGTGTCGCCACCGATACGGGGACCTCCAGTGGAGGGACTCGGATAGGCTTGCCCACCTGCAGGCACACGCCAGGCGAGGCGCAGTGCCACGACCAGGTAGGTGCCCCATCCATACACTGGTTGCGTCCATATGGGTATCGCGGTGGGCATGTGTCCACCTCACAGGAGGTCAGTCCAGTGTGGGTGGTGGTGGTAGTGGTGGTGGGGTTGCAGTATGGCAGGGCTGTGCGGGATTGCACACACCCAGTGGGGGCCTTTGCTACTGGTTTGTACTGATGTCCCCATCTCCATGTTTGCACCCTAGGCCCTGAGGAGTAGTAAAGAGCCAGGGAGGCACAGCAATGCCAGGAGGCAGGTGATGCAGGGCAACAGCCACGGGCTGCCAGGCTGATCCAGCAACAGTGCCCGGATCCAGACAATGCAGGTGAGTGCCTTTCTTCTAGGATATTCTGTGCATGCTGTGTTGTGGGGTAGGCGGCGGGCATGGCTACCATCCATTGACACCACTAACATGCACGCCACACGGTACATTCAGTACTGTCCTGTGGCACTGCAAGTGTGGGTGTGCATCGCTGGTGGTCCATGCATGCACCGGGTACATGGCTGTGCCACTGCCTTCGCACCGCATGGCCATGTCACTGTACAGCCACAATGCTGCTGTGTGGGACTTAGGCGGTAGGTGTGTGCAGCAGTCTGCATGGCTGTGTGCACCTGGGTGGGCAGGTCTTGTGGATGCGATCACTGTAGGTGGTCACACACCATCACAGAGGCATGCCCCACGTCCATATGCCATGTACAATGGGTGGGCTGCAGGGGGATGGACATTCACACATATTGACTCTGTTCCTTTGTCCTAGGTGGACAGTGACTGATGAGGCTAGAGAGGGCCATGCAGGAGCTCCTGCACATAGCGAGGGTGTCATTGGAGTTACTTCAGCCATTGGAGTGGCATAGTGTCCAGAGGCGGAGGACAAGGAGGTGCTGCAGGAGTGGGGAATGGGGCAGCCACTAAGCACTCCATGCCCCTGGATTCACCCTACCCCCCTGGACCCACTCTCACACCCCTTCATCCCTCTCCTATTTGTTCACCCCTGCCCCTTACCCACCCCCACCTGGTATGTGGCCCTCACCCCCCTTATGTAAATATTTGTATATAGCTGTTTGGACCTTTACATAATACATTTGTTTTGTTATGCCTACTGTGGTGGTCTCTGATTTGCAGTGGGCTACAGGTGCTTAGTTGCAGTGGTGTGCATGGCTTCAGGAGTGGTGCAGGCATGGGAGTGTGCATGTGTCTAGAGGGGAACCGCCTATGGTGTGGGCGTAAGTATCAGTCACTGTCTGTGGTTTGTGTGTTGTTCTCTGTGCACTGGATGACTGTGTGCAGTTTTCCACGGTGCATGCACTGTGTCCATGGCACCCCTGTCAGACCGTCCATGGCCTGTGCAGATGACACCCTTGCATGTCTGTGATCTGCACGGTCTGCTGGCATGTCAGTGGTGGCTGTCCATGTTGGACAACCACTTTACCTGGCACAATGCTGGGTTGCCTCCTGTCACCAGTATGGTGCATGTCTGCCTTGGGTGGCACTGTGGCCTCGACTGTTGTTGTGACCCCTCCATGCTGTTGCTTGTGTCTGTTGCAGGAGATGTGCTCCACTATCTGTCACTTGTGCTCCAGCCACATGCTGATGGCGTACGGCTTCATGGTGCCTGCACAGGGTGGCTGGCACACCTGTGCCATGGAGGGGTGCTGGCCATGTGTACATTTCTGCTTCTGGCCACACGCCAGTGGCTTTACTGACCGGCTACTGTGTCCCTGTGTTGGTGTGCCCTTGGGTATGGGTGGGTGTTTGTCCATGCACTGTATTGCATCCTGTGTGGTGCATGCTTCCATGCAACACTGTGGGTATCTGAGCTGTCTGTTGTGGCCAGTGCTGAGACAGGGTGGGTCCTTGGGAGGGTATGCAGGGTGCTGTACCACCCTGTCATGTGTGGGGTACCTCATGTGCCAACGCATGGTCAGTCTCTCAGCTGTACCTCGGGGGGGGCATGCAGGATGGCACTGTGTATGCAGTTGTTGCATCACTGTTTGCTGCCACCCGCTGCAGGGTGCTCATGGTGGGGATGCTTTGCATGGCTCTGTGGTGCTCAGGGTTGAATTTTCACAGTGGGGGTGGTGTCATGCATAGGGTGTCCTGCACTGTTGGGCGCTACTCCTGGGCATGGTGTCTGGGGATCGTGGTGCAGGGTGTGCTTTGCATTGGTGGGATGGTGTGGCATGGGGTGGCCAGACATCCTTGTGTGCCAGTCACAGCTTGCCAGGGGGTGTGCTGGAGCACCATGCCCCGGCTGTGGGATTGTTGCTGGTGTCCATGGGCAAGTGGTTCTTCCAGCTCTCCTCAGGTTGTGCAGTGCATGGGGTGTGGGGGGTGATATCTGTTCTGCTGTGTGCTCCTATGCCCATATCTACCATGGCTGGTGGACCCCTGCATCCTGTCCCTGCGCATCCTGCTTGTGTTGATGAGCTGCTACCCTGCTCCACTGCGCATCCCAGGTTGTGCTATTGCACATCAGACCTGTGCCACTGAGCATCCCTGGTTGTGCCATGGTGCAGTTGGTGCGATATTCAGTTGTGTGGCGCAGGCACATCTTGACCTGTGCAGTGTTTGAATATTGCGCGTGTTGTGCATGGGCGCACTGGATTTGCACCTGCTCCTGCTGTAGTGCACTTTTGTGGTGCAGTTTGAATATCTGGGCCCAAGTGTTTAACATAGGCTTCTTGTGACCCCACCTCATGAACAACAGTGGGACACATTTTCAACTCCTGCCTGAAAGGTGATTTTAATCACAGTGACTGCGAAATCACCTTATGGATGCAAAAACACATTTTGGCCAGAATTTAAAAAATGACAGCTATTACATTTATGAGGTGCTGTAAATAAATCGCTATTCTGAAAATTTAGGGGCAAAATATAAAAAAATACCAAAGTTAGCCTATGTTTGCAAACTTCCCTTTCACAAAAGTGGGAGCAAGGCAGAAGCAGGAAACTACAGACCTGTTAGTTTAACCTCAGTGGTAGGGAAAATGATGGAATCACTTCTGAAGGAAAGAATTGTCAAGTATCTAGAGGCCAGAGGGGCACAGGACCCAAGGCAGCATGGATTCACAGCGGGAAGGTCATGCCAGACAAATCTGATAGATTTCTTTGACTGGGTAACCAAAGTAGTAGATCAGGGAGGGGCTGTGGACATGGCCTACCTAGACTCTAGCAAGGCATTTGACACAGTCCCACACAAAGATTAATATACAAGTTAGCCAGCCTGGGAGTGGGTCCCAAGATGACAGCCTGGGTAAAGAATTGGCTGGAGAACAGGACACAGAGGTAATAGTAAATGGAGTCCACTCTGAAGAAAGGTTACTAGTGTGGTACCCATGAGGTTCAGTATTAGACCGGTCCTCAATGTCTTTATAAGCAACATTGCAGAGGGACTGAAGGAAAATTATGTCTCTTTGCAGATGACACAAAGATCTGCAACAGAGTTGATGCACAAGGTGGGGTGGAAAGGATGAGAAGGGACTTGGCAAGGTTAGATGAATGGTCAAATGTATGGCAGCTTAGACTGAATGCTAAGAAGTGCAAGGAAATGCACCTGGGAAACAAAAACCAAGGGGAAGAGTACACAATGGGGGGTGAGATACTAACAACAACAAAAATGGAAAGGGACCTGGGGGTAGTCATATCAGATGACCTAAAGTTGGGCAAACAATGTGAGAGGGCAGCAAGGAGGGCTGGGGGGATACTGGAATGCATAGGGAGAGGCAACACCAGTAGAAAACAGGAAGTTATTATCCCTCTGTACAGACAGCTAGTGATACCCCATCTGGAGTACTGCGTGCAGTTCAGGAGACCCAATCTCCGCAAAGACCTAGACAGGATGGAAGCTGGGCAGAGGAAGGCAACTAAAATGGTGCAGAGTCTGCACCAGAAGACAAATGAAGAGAGACTTAAGGAGCTTAATATGTATAGCCTTGAGGAAAGGAGGGAGAGGGGGGACATGATAGAAACTTTCAAGCACCTCAAGGGAATCAACAAAGTCCAAGAGGGTAACATCTTTCAAAAAAAGAGGTGTGCAAGAACAAGGGGACACAATTTGAAGATAGAATGGGTGGGCGGCTCAGAGGTAATTTAAGGAAGTATTTTTTCACAGAGAGGGTTGTGGATGCATGGTACGGCCTTCTGGAGGAGGTTGTGGACTCAAAAACAGTGGTGTAATTCAAGCATGCATGGGACAGTCATAAAGCAATTCTAGGGGGTGGGGGTCGGAAGAAGTAGGCTGCTGGTTATTGATTTGTCAAAAGCCTTTGACCTTGTTGACCATGAACTACTCGGAGCGCAGCTTTGGACACTTGGACTCTCCCCCCATGCCATGAAATGGCTAATGGGCTACCTGAATGGAAGAAAGCAGCATACCTGCTTCAACAAGGCCCTCTCTGAGCCCAGGGCAGTGACCTCAGGAGTCCCCCAGGGCTCGGTGTTGGGCCCTCTCTTATTCTCCCTCTTTATTAACCAACTACCCATGGCAATCTCCCACTGCCGAGCCACCTTGAATGCGGATGACCTGGTGATAGTGGTTCATTCTCATAATGCCATCGCACTAAACCAGTGCTTGTCTGACGATTTCAACAAAGTCTTGTCCTGGGCTACAAACCACAAACTGGTTCTGAACCTGAAAAAAACACAGGCCATGCTCTTTGGTTCCACGGCCAAAATCAAAGCCTCATCAGCCTTGCTCAACATTACTAGTGCGGGTGGCCCCTCGCTGCCTACAGTGACCTCAATCAAATATCTTGGGGTTACTCTTGACCCCCAACTTGACATAGGGAGTCATATCCTAAACATCTGTAGGACAACGAATAACAAGCTTGGCCTGGCCTATAGGGCCAAGTACAACCAAACTCCCGCAGCTAGACTCGCCCTTGTGAGAAGAGTGCTTCTTCCCTCCCTCAGCTATGGACTTCACTTATTTGCTAGGTCTCCCCAAACTCATCTCACTCGGTGGAACACGGCATATAATAACATCTGTCGTTTCGCACTAGCTGCCCCCAGACTCACCAACCGTTGTGAGCTATACGATAAACTCCGCTGGCTCCCCCCGGCCAAATATCTGGAATTCGGGTTGGGAAGCTTCTCAGGGAAAGTGGTTATTTCTGGCTTTCCACGAGGACTGGCTCTACTTCTTCCAAAATGGACCCCTCCCTACCACCTTAGGTCCCTGAATGCAGGGTTGTTTAAAATCCCCCACCTGCATTTTATGGGGACCGTGGATTTTGCTGCATATGCGCCCATACTCTGGAACTCTCTCTCTGATCATGTCCGTTCGGCCCCCTTCCATGGGAGTTTTCGCATTTCCCTGTGGACTTTTCTGAAGCGAACATCAGTGTGCGACTGGCCCAAGCCCCCTTAGAGTAATGAATCATGCTGACAGAATCCATCCAAGTTATTACTGCAACTGCTGTTGATACTTTCCATAGCTTTTTGATTAATATCTACTCTATTCTCAACTACTCATTTTCCCCAACTTGTGGGCATCTTCTGTGTCCACTGCATTGTCTATGGACACGGGTTGTTTCGTTTACTCCCACCTGTACAGGTGGTACATTCCACTCCTCAGTACTCTGGTACTGTCAACTCGTATGTCTTAGTATACATAACTGGAGCTGAGTCTGCTTGTTTTCCCTAGTTTTGCCTACCATACACTTAAGTTACATGTTACTAAGCTGCACTGAGAATCATGCTGCACTCCTATCAAGTTGCTCCTATCATCAATTATGTACTTTGTATACGTTGTATTATTGTTGATTGGTGTTCTTCTTTTCCTCACATGTTTTATTATTTCATGTAATATGCTGTTCCATCCTTGTGTTACCTTATCTGTATTCCACATGTTGTACTCTCCCTGTTCGTTCCTGAAAATAGGCATTATACTTGTCTAGTGTACTTACCCGGTAAACAAAAGCTAAATAAATAAATGGGATCTGCAGCTTATCCATTAGGTAGGAAAATGGGCAGACTGGGTGGGCTAAGCGGTCCTTATCTGCCGTCAAATTCTATGTTTCTATGTAACTTCAAGGTAGGGCCATAACTTTTTGGTTTTTTAATATTTTTACACCACATTTTCAACATAGACTTCTTATGACCCACCTCATGAACACTGGTGAAAATTTCAGCTCCTGCCTAAAAGGTGATTTCATGCAGTGACCATAAAAATCACCTTTTGAGACAGATTTACCTAACGTAAGTGGAATTGTTCATGAGGTGGTGTCCCAGAGAAGGTATGTTGAAAATTTGGGGCAGAAATATTGAAAAATACTGAAGTTATGATACTAAGTTAAAAACTCCATTGAAATACATTGAACTGCATATCTGATTTCCTCAGTTTGCAGTCAGGCCTTGAAAAGTGAAGACGTGTCTGCAGTCCAGAGAAGATTAAAGCACGGGACCTCCAGTGGGTAAGCAACGGCTTGGGGGGGTGTGGAGTGGGAGGGTCAGATGGAAGGTAATAATGGTGCAACCAACATCGACAGATGGTTTTCATTTTTACAGGTTTACAAAATAAAAACAAAATTAAAAAAAATGATGAGGGATGGTTTTCTTTTACCAATAGTGACACTGGGGAATTGTGTACCCCCCAGTGTCACTGTTATATCTGGCAGCATCACGGGTGGGCTACCTGGTTCTGTATTACTAAAAGGGGCAGGGAGAGGAGTGGCAGCTGGTATGGTGGATTGATCCCCCCCCCCCAATTCATATACTAAAACATTGGCTGGGCTTGGTGTGAGGGTTGGGGGAGTTATGGTGGGGGCTTCAACAGACATCAATGAACAGTTTCCTTTTTTACAGATTTAAACAAAAGAAAGAAACTTGGCAAGGGATGGACACTAGGGTATTCAGCACCTCCCAGTGTCACTGTTATATTTTGCAGCACCTGGTGTGGGCTCCCCAGTACTGTTTAATGAAAATGAGCAGGGTGAGGGTAGCAGCTGGCACAGGGGATTGGACACCTTCATGCCCTTATAATAACATGGGTGTGGCTGGGGAGGGGCATCTGCAACAGACACCAGTGGATGGTTTCTAAAAAGTCACTCAGCTGTTTGCTGACCGGATTCATATAAATCAAAGGATCAAAGCCCTCTCTGATTAGAGCAGCATGGTTTTTTGAAATACACAAAGTTTCAACCCACCAAGCAGGGAGTGATGTCAAGACCACAAGCCACGGTCACTGGTGTAGACTACTGAGCCCTTGCTTTTGTGATCTGCAATGGGCTTGGCAGTGACCCCCCCCCACCCAAATCCCTATCATTGCCACTAAACATTGGGTGCACAAGCACAGCCAACTTAAAAAGGGTCCATTTTTTTGTATGGACCAAAATATTTTTTTTCTTCCAAGCAGCTATCCAGAAAACTGTAGTGAGCATGCTCAGAACTGAAATTTTAAAATGTAATAACTTTGGAACTGATACATTTTTTTTTTATCAAATCAGAGAAAGGCACAACTTTCGGCCAAGCCCTTTCTACTCAGAAAATGTCAAACCAAGATTCCAAATTATCTAGGCATAGGCAATGACAAAAAACAGCAAATAAAAACCCACATATTTTTTAACTTTTTTGCTATCCACATCTCAGAATCTGCACATCTAACCAGAACAAATCTTGCCATGTCAAGAGATCTATGCCCCAAGACAACACATGAAGCATTTTGTACAAATGTGTTGAAAAGTTGAAAATATATTAATGTGCAAATTTTAAGGTTTAACATAGAAATCCCTGCTCAACCCTAACTGTAGTGGTGATATTGTGCCAGTCATATGTAAAACACCCTCCTTGGGGATGTTTACCTGGACTGCTTGTGCTGCATCCCCCTGCAGATCACCTGCTGCAGTTCCTGGACTGAACTCTGAAGCTGGTACTGCAGCTGCTATCTCTCGTCATAGCTTAGCCATGTGTGTGGTGCAGAGAGAGAGAAAGAGAGAGAGAGAGCCCATTGTGCAGCAGTTTCATCGTTGACACCTTCAGAACCCTTTGCTTCATGGCTGTGGACACATTTTCATCAGCCTGTTCCCTCGTTACTGGCTGAGGTGACCAGGAGCAAACAGGGACACATCTTCAGTGCCTCCTGCACTAGCCACAAGAAAACCGCCGCAAGAGCAGGAGGGTGTGTTGCAAAGGGTCTACTACCCTGTGCTCTCCACTTTTCCCAACACTGCCAGCATGCCCTGACTCCAGACCTGCTGCATTAACACTACCTATGGACCCATTAGACAATGGCCCCAGGAGGGCTACTCACAAACATTGGGACCAGCACAATAAGGGGTGACAAATACTGTAAATATTAAGAAAAAGATATTTGGAGCATCAGGGTTCCATCAAAACAAGCAGGCAGTCATCCTTGTGCTCCATGACCCCAACAGCCAGCCAATCAGAGGGTTAGAAAGCTGTAGAGACAGAAGCAGGGGGACTGTAGGGAGTATGATACAATCAAACCTTCCTCAATGGTCTGCAGGCTACAAGGGAAATCTGAGGGCGGGACATGATAGAAGGATTGATGGACAGCCCTGTCTGTCCACTGAGAAATGTAAGGCATGGAAATAAGTTTATGGGTTCTCTAGGGGCTCATGGCAGTCTGAGACAGACATTGAAGTGTTCATACCTGCTGCTGTGAGACCAAGAGAGAAGACTAGACAGTTCAACAATCCTGCAACGCTCACTAGGGATCATTCAGTACAGTCGATATGAGGTTTTTCCTGGGCTTATATTATTCAGAAACTGAACCAGGTGAGCCCCCTTGGGAAGAAATTGTTAAAAGTGTCAGCCTATGGGCAACTGCTGAATATAAAAACTGCTGAGCTGTACTGATCAGAGACAGAGACTGGCATCCTACCCAGGTTGTTTCAGAGCCAGGTAAGTGATCTACTAGCCCTTATATAGTGGGGTGGACCAGAGAAGAGGGAGACAAGGAGCACATGCCCTGATTATGTGGGTACTCTTCATCTGGAAGAGAGTTCAATGATGGGGGATATCCTGGTGCCTGGGCTCCTTGGGAACTGGGATGCCACAGTGTAGTGCTCATGTGACTGAGAGCTGAGCCAGAAGGACTGTATCCTGAAAGATGTGAGCCAGAAGGGCTGTGCTACTACAGAACATTTGAGGGAGACAGAAGTGCTTCATACACAGGCCACTGAGCCCTGTTCTTGACTGCTGCTCACCCTGTTGCTGTGTGCTGAAGCCTGCATTAATTGAATTCTTACATTAGTGGGTCATGTGAGTAATGACTTTTCTGACTGGGGCATTTGTACTCTTTCCAGTTTCAGACTACCATTACTGAGTTTGAGTTACATTACAGTTGTGTTTCAAGCATTTTCCTGTTGGATTTAATTTTTTTTTTAAATAAAGGTTTTTTCCTTCTTGGTTGGAATGGGTAGCTATCAACCCCATCCCGAGCACTGTCAACTGTTTCTTATGCCCTTCATGGTCTGGGACTAGGTTCCCAGCTTCACAGAGCCCCATCCACCACTTTTTCCTCCTGCTTTCTCCCGTTTCCCAGAGCTGCAGCAACACAAAGGACACATGCATGTGGAGGCATGCATGTGATCTGGAACCACAGTACCTTTCACCCTTACAATGTACCATCAACCTCCTTGATGTCTGGTCTACCACTAGGCTTCTACTTGGTGGTAGCCAAGAGCTGGGATGGCACAACACCCAGTCAGGTAGAGGAGAGCTGACAGATGGCTTCACAATCCTCCCCTATCCTGTTCCCCAACTTCCAGTGATCCAAGTTCATTCCTGAACCTGGAACACCACTATGGTGTGAGGCAAGGCATTTTACAGTGCCTCAGCCTTCTATGCCACCAGGCTGCCAGGATTTCTATTTCTATTATTGGCAGTGTCAGTGGCTCAGTAGGTAGCACACTTGCCTCTGAGGCTGGGAGATCAGAGGGCTGTGGGTTCAGTTCCCACATCTGGCACTTGGGTTAATATCCCAGTACTGACACTGTAGTGCAGCATGAGAAGGGTGCTGCACTTCTGAGGTGCCGTCTTTCGGATGAGACGTTAAACCGAGGTCCCATCTGCCTGCATTGGTGGTAGTTCAGGTGGATGTTAAAGATCCCATGGCACTTATCGAAAAGAGTAGGGGAATTTCCCCGGTGTCCTGGCCAAATTTCCCTCATTCACTAAAAATACCACCAACAGCTTAATCTGGTTCAAGGTCAGTTGGCATTCATCTGTATCCCCCTCCCCCGGGTCATGCCTGAAAATAGGCAGGATTTGTCTAGTGCACTTACCCGGTCAACAAAAGCTAAAATAAAAAATAAATAAAAATTTCAAGATCCTTGAATTATGCTAGCACACTATGGCCTGTTAGGGGGTTAAATTGCATGCTTGCTAATTTTCATCAAGTGCTCCAACAAAAGAATGTGGGCAATATAGCTACCAGGCCTGCACAGGGACTATAGTGTAATGCCTGGTTTCCCAGAGTCATTTGTTATTGTGACACACATGAAATTGTTGTTTTAATACTGGTACATGTTGAAGAGTTTACAACACTCTATATAGTATAATTCATCTTTTTGTGCCCCTTGAATGGGTGTGAGCTTGACAGACTATGTGGAATATAAGAGGGTAGTAGTGACCTACAGTACAATGACTCTCAGGGGACATTGCTGTGGGGTGGGAGTGCCCATGGTTACTTGCAACTGCCTACCCCCTACTTTCCTTTCAACCTCCAGGCCGATGTTCTTAAATAAAAGCACTGTTGATTTATTGAATTTAACTTAGTGTGCGCCCAGTTTATATAACCTGACTGAAGTGTTTATTGGTGAAGGTAATAACTGTCTTAGTGGTCCCTGGTAGTGGTCCAGTCCAGCGTAGGGAAGTGGGTAGGTACTACATCCCAGAGGTTGGTACTATGTACAACATCTGGCCCACTTAATCTTTCTGGGTGGAGGCCCCTCACTATTTATTATTTTTCTGGGATGAACTCCCCTACTGCAGGAGAAAGAATGAACGCTACCCCCTCTACAAGCTGGGCCTGTACAGTCACCAGGAAGGGGTGTGAACATGGAGCTGACAACTTGAAGGCCACAGATCAACAGGAGTGAGGTATAAATTACAAGATAAAAAATGTATCTTGGCTATGACATCAGTAAGAGCAACATATCAAAAAATAGAGGATGCTATATGGAAGTCATCGATAACCACGCTGTAATTGCTTCAAGAGGTTACCATGGCAACTTTTTAAATCTCGAGATAGATGGCCTAGAGGTTTTACATTGTCACAGTAACCCGGAGAAGCGATTTTGGTGAGGTTGCCGTTGACTCCCCATACATTATATTTTATAGTGCATGTGGTAAAACTATAAATAAAGTGAGCACCCGTTTTCAAAGAAAAAGAAACCCTTACTTTACTGTTTCCCCACCTAACCTCGCTTGATGCCACCATTATCCATAGGTCTCACTGCTGCAGCCATTCATTCTGAGCTGCTACTTAAAATGCGCGCATATGCAGATCAGCTCCTGTTATAATCCCATCACTATGACATACTCGAGAGGGGTTAACAACCCCTGACATCATAACGATGGGATTACAAGAAAATAATCTTGCCACTTTTTAGCCTAGCACATAAGCTAATTTGCTCCACACACCCCCAAGCCTCGCAGGGCTCATAACTGCTAAGCAAAATATGTGCAACCTACGGACTTCATGCCAAACTCTCTTAGAGGTCCCTAGGGTGAGGACCAAGGCAAGGGACATGTCCTTTTCCCACACTGCTCCTTTCCTCTGGAACAACCTTCCTCTGGAGGTTTGGGAAGCTACATCATTAATGTGCTTCCGAACAAGACTCAAGGCTCATATGTTTGCTACGCATCAGTGGCAGTGCTACATTACCGGACACCTCCACACTACCTGCCGGCTTGAGCACCTACATCACTACCACCTGAGCTGGCAGCATTAACCCTCTCAGTTGTCTCTCCCCCCAAGGTTTGTTTTCTTTTCTAAGAAGGTAATTGTGACTAATTTAATCTCAGGCTCTCCTATATTGTACATCTCAATAATCAATGTAACCTGCTATGTAATATATCACTGCTATATATATATGTTAGAATGTCACATGCCAAAGCTGTATCTGTACTAACTGTTTTACCATGTTTTTGTCCTGTAACTCCCAGGACGCCCCTGAAAAAGAGACCTCCAGGGCCCAGTGGGCCTACCCAGTCATCAAAATTCAATAAATCAATAAATACATGAAAATAAATAAATAAGAGCTCCCCATACATTATTATGTTATAATGTATGGTAGAACATTGTTATAGGTAGAAATCTATCTTTTTATAACAACGTTTTACCATCGATGTGACGTCACGATGTTGTTAACTCATTGATGGTATGTCACATCGATGGGTTAGCAACCGGGAACAGTCTGGGCATGCACGCAACTAGTTCAGACGGACTTGAAATGACCACGGTGGCAAGGGCAGAGCAGCGGTGATATAAAAAAACTGCAGTAAGGAACTGCTTTCTTTTGTAAAAAACCTAAATAGTACCATACACTATAAAATATAATGTATGGTACATTGATAATTAACTGTTTTTTTAGACCATCTTGAGGTTGCCATGGTGACGTAAACCTCTCAAGCTTCGCTTTCGAGGTTTACATGGTTGCCTTGGCAACCACTTTATGGTTAACAAACCGGTTAACAATTGAAGACCACACATTATCCTCTATGTTACTGTTATCACAATGGAACACTAAACAAAGCATAGAGCAGCTTAAACAATGCTGATGACATCACAGTGCATAGAGTAGCACTAAACCCAGTTGTTAAAATCAAAGAAACAGAGCAAATTCTTTAAACAAACTGCAGATTTCAATGCTATAGCATGTAAACTACTGTTGGATAAATAGTATAATAGACAGGGTACTGTATATTATGAGGCAGATCCACGACTGGTCATCACCAAAATTTTGTCGAACAACCAGAAAGCAAAGCATTCAGGTCGACCGCTTTTCACAGTTGTCTGCTGGTTCCAAGGAAAACAAAGTGTTTTCTTTGGGGGTTTAACCCCTTGAACCCCCCACATGGATGGCTGCATGCTCCCTCACTAAGGATTATCAACTCCAAGTCAGAACTGATTTGGGTGGGGTGCAAGACCCCCGACAGACAGTGCTGGGTTCCAGTGCAGACACTACAGTGACGTGGTGCTGTAGTTGCTGTAGCGTCGTTCACTGCACCGGTGTTGCTGTCAGGGGGGGTATATGTTATGAGGCAATATTACCATCAAGAGGTTCTGGTGACAAGACAATCTTTAGATAGTATTACTGTGGAGTGAAACATAGTTCCCATATTTTTTTTTATTCTTTGTAATATGTGGATCCAAGTAGTTTCAATCAAGAAATGAACACGTCCCTTTAAGTAGTGGCAAAACTTCTCTTAATATTTTTAAATTTCTGAAACACCACCTCTAAATATAAGCAGCATAACAGGGGTGACAACATTTCAGGGCCTGAGTTATTAACCAGACAGCTAGTCCTATCCCATATGGTTCCGTACAGCAATCACAAATGGTTTGTCAGGAAACACAGATCTAAATAAGAGCCCATATGAGGAAAAAAACATTGCCACATCTCTTCCTAAAACATTAAATGGTGAAACAGTATTTAGCCTGGTTGACTGGTGAGAAAGCACCACTCGAAGCAGATCAATTCTATATGAATTTCCCCACCTGCAAACTAGGAACTGCTCAGACAGAAAATACAGTGCTGAATGTTCTGGACATTAGAAACAGTAAGCCCAAATATTCAGCAGAACATTGAGCTAGTTTGTGACCTATATAATTAACTGTGATACACCAGGACTAGGAGAGAGGTGAGAGGTGTGTCTCATTCCCATGACCAGGGATCCCACTGAACTGATTGGACAGGTAGTCTGTGACCTGGTTCCCTTATTTCATACCCTTCAGGTGGTGTGATGTAGTGCTAGGTCAATGAGGAAAAAAACTGCCATTATGGCAGATCTAATTTTGGAGTCCTCTGTCAACCTGGCTTGCATTACAGAGACTCGGCTGGGTGATGACAACACCTCTGTGTTGGAGGTGGCAATCCAAGCTGGATTCTCTGTGATTAGCTGTCTGAGGAGGGATCATTGTGTGTGTGTGTGGGGGGGGGGCATCTGTTTTAGATCCATGTTGAACTTCACAGTCAATCCAACTGGGGAAACCTTAATGTCTGAATGCATGTCTATGCACGGGTGTCCAGGTGCAGGATGCAGGATCATCCTTGTTTACCAGCCTCCAGGATCTGAGGGGGGGGGTTTCCTGTAAGAGATCATTGACTTCATCACTGAGAGGGTACTGGAGTCATCAAGATGGCTTATTCTGGGTGATTTCAATGCCTGGGTCAATGATGAACTCTTGCACTTTGGAAGGGATTTCCTCCAGTTGATGGAATCATTGAGCCTAACACAAGTTGTTACTTCTGAGACTGACTACCATACACATGCCTTGGACTTGATCTTCTCCTTACGACTCGAGGTAAGTAACCTTGAGGCTGATCCAGTCAGTTGGTTGGATCATTACGCTGTGAAGTTCTCCTTTGGGGCCCCCTCCTGTTGTCCTCCCTCAGTTTATATGGTTAAGCCCCACTCCCCTTTAAAATGGCTTGGCCAAGAAGGACTACTGGCAGTGCTGAACATCTCGGAGATGTTGGCAGCATGTCACATGGGGTCAGAAAATGTGGTTTCAACCTGTCAAAGGGTGGTGACCAATGCCTTATATTCCATAGCACCAATCCATGTATGACCCTTGGTCTCATGCTTAGGGTCCCCATGGTTTGATGGGGAGTGTATGGAATTGAAGACCAGGGGTTGGAGGGCAGAGCACTTCTGGAGAAGTCTGGGGGCTGAGGAGGGCAAACTGGTTTGAGAATTCATCATGATCAGTATCAAAGGGCAATCTCCCATAAGAAGGCAGCTTTCATGTCTAGGGAGACTGTAACCTGGCAAAATTCGCTGACTCATCTCTTCCATACCATAGACCGGTTATTACATCCAACATGTCTTCAGTCAGTAAGAGCATTATCAACAGCTAAGTGTGAAGAGTTTGCTTGATTTTTCTTGGAACATCCTCTATTCAGATGTGGATGTCTCCAGATAGGCTGTCATGGCTTGCCAGAGTTGGGCAGGAATCTCATGCCTGCACTCAATAGTCCTCAGCAGAGTTTCAGCCAATACTGATAGACAAAGTCTGAGAGGTGATTATGGAACTGAGGCCCCTCTTTTGTGAACTAGACCCAGGCCCCATGAATCTACCAATGAGTTTTGTGGGATCCCTTGAGTTGACATTTGCTGGAATAATTTGGTACCCCTTATCAGAGAAAGTCTTTCCAGCAGCATTAAAAGATGAATTGGTTTGACCCCTCTTGAAGAAGCCAGCATTTGACCCAGATGTTCTAACAAATTGTCACCCAGTCTCTAATCTGCCTTTCTTAAGTAAGGTTATCAAGCAGGTCTAGCACTGCAGCCTTGAGGCACACCTCTCAGCCCATGGCATCTTTGAGACCCTCTAATCTGATTTCAGATCTGGACGATGCACTGAGATGGCATTAGCCAGAGTGCAGAATGACCTTCTCTGGGCAAGAGACAAGAGTGAACACTCAGTTCTCATTCTCCTTGACCACTCTTCAACATTTAATACTGTGGGCCATGAGTTGTTGTTGGATAATTTTAGGGAGCATGTTGGACTCACCAGCACTGTTACCTCCTGGTCTGAGTCCTACATCAGGGATAGGATGCAGAGGGTGGTGATGGGTACTTTTTCATCATCCCTGATGCCCCTGCCTTGTGGGGTCCCCAAGGTTTGGTACTCTTTCCCATGCTGTTTTCAGCATACATGCTGCACCTGGAGGGATTATTCAACAGTACAAGCTGGGCTTTCATTGCTGTGTACTTGATACCCAGCTGTATCTGTCCTTTGCACAGGGAACATCCAATGCTGTCAAGGTGCTACATGTATGCCTGGCTGAAATCCAGAAATGGGTGGAATCTACTTGGCTAAAGCTTAACTCAGATAAGACTGAGGTGCTGGTGACTGAGTTAGGCTGAAAGGGGGCAGCAGAGGTTGGCATGATTAAGATGTGACATCAGCTCGGGTCATCCAGGATGCTGGTATCTGCTAAAATGAAAAATCTGGGGGTCATTTATGATGAATGGCTAATATCTGGAAGTTTAGGTGTAAGCATTTTTTAAGAGTTGCTTTTACCATCTGCAGAATATCCACTGGATTAAGTCCCTTATCCCATCTGAAGACCTGCCAAACCTGGTGCATGCATTTGTTATGTCTAGGCTCAATTACTGCAATGTGCTGTCCGTCAGGGTTAGTGCATGTACCTTACAACGCCTGCAGCTGGTGGAGAACACAGCTGCCAGATTGCTGATTTGGATTTTTGAGGTTTAGCCATGGTGTCATGTGATCTGCACTGGCTGCTGGTGAAGTGACAAGCGACCTTCACAGTTGGTCTTCTAACCTACAGTATGAAGTCCTACACAGGTAGGGTCCTGACTACCTGTTGGAGCTTTCTCATCCTGTCCAGTCCTCATGTTCCCTCCACTGCTTCAAGATGGGTGTCCTTTCGGTCCCAAGAGCCTGGCTAAAATCCTCTGGAAACTGTACTTTTGAAGTAGCCAGCCCTCTTTTGTGGAATTCATTGCCTAGGAGACTAAGTGAGGCCACCTTGGTGTAGGCCTTTAAAAGGGGATTAAAACCTTCTTGTTTAACTAGGCCTTTGGAGAATGAAGATATACTGTTATTATCTTGTATTATCCTGTTGCTACTGTGCCTATATTTTAGAGTATTATTTAAGTTATTTGGATGTTTTATTTATTTATTTTATGTCACTCTGTATAGCGCTCTCAACCTTTCAGTAAGGGCATCCTATAAATACAGTTACTTCTACTACTACAATACTCTTAATAGAATGAAATGTCTTTTTTCTTGAATCACAAAATGCAGCAGCTAATTACATTTACTTTGTATCAGAGAAATCGCAGCTTGTGCACCACTGAACACCAACCACTGGAGTATAGGAAGCCCTAGCAGGACCGGAATTCTATAATGTTGCATGGCAAAAAAATGAAGAATTCAGAATATATTTTCATCAATGATGAGTTAGCTTTTACTGTCTATGGCAATTACAGTGAAAGCCAGCTTGCACTGAGCATGAGTAATTCATCAGTTCTGAGACATGAATCTGTCTAGTAATACTATCTTTGAGAGCTCTGAATAATAGTAAATCAAGGTCTGAATGAAAATATTACGAGATTACAAATATCGTATTATGGGATTTGAAGTGTAGTATTATGTTGTTTTTTTTCCTTGATTTTAATGGTATTATTTGACTTATGCATATATTACATAAGCAATTACATAAATGGGGTGTGGTTTATGCTGTGATAAATGCATGCTTAGAGGCTTACTGCTCCTAGAAAGGAATTTATCGGAGCATAACCTACATCCTAAAAATATGTTATTGCTCTTGTAAAATGGGTATATGTTGAGAAGCTGTGTTATTTATTAAAAACAAAACAAAAAATAAAATGAAAAAACTTTTTTTTTTATTTGAAATAGTCCCTCCACTTTACCTTGGGGCCCTGTTCCATTTGCTGGTGTCATTGGAGGTGCTGTGGTGTGTTGTGGGTCACTGCCATGAGCCACAGGCAAGACAATGGTTTCCTGACTGTCTTGCTAGCAGCATGCTACCATCTGGGGTAGTGTTTTTCAGAAAAAATCTGTCTGTCTGTCTGTCTCACTCTGCTTGCCAGTCTGGAGTGCGTTTGTTGACTGTGTGATACCCTTGACTGAGGAGTGAGAGAGAGCAGCTCGGGAATGACAGCTAAAGCATTTAATTACTTGAAACAACATTTACAGTGGCATCAGATGAATCTGTTCCCTACTTTGGGCACAGGTACAGGCACTTGTTAATTTGTGTTCTTTAAAAGAAGAAATTAGCAGAGCTGGTAAAACCTCTAAGGCAATCAAATTATCAGACTATGAAATATGAAATAGAGACCTGGCAGCACTCAATGAGAAGAGGAAACTGAGCCCCAGGGAGGTCTCTGTGAACTGTTGGCTGGGCTATCAATAGCGAGTCCAGCCACAAATCATCTCAGAGGAGCTGTAGTGACTGGAGCTCCATAGTGGGGAGCACATCTCAGAGGAGCTGTTTTCAACCTACCCACTCACCCTGGCTCTGACCTCCATTAAATGTACTCAGAGGGAGGAGCCAGCTAAAGGGGCTGAGGCTAGAGGCAGGTCTGGAGGGAGGGGAAGGGCTGTGAGTAGATGTGTGTTACTGTTATTCTGGTAGGTTGTTTATGCTGCCCTAGTGTCACCTCTTCAACCCTGGGGGGGCGATCTCTAGTGAGTAGCTGTCCAGAAGGCCCTGGGGGGGGATTTTGAAAAGGGTCTCTACCAGGATTGTGACAAGCATAATGGGGCAATTGGAGTGGGAGAAAATTGAATAGGGATGGGGTCAGGAAGGTGGCAATGTCCCTGGATTACTAGGGAGGGCATCTTTGGAAGGGTAGAGGAGTGTGTAGGTTGTGGATTATCCATGGTGCTTGCTTTGGCTTGGAGGATGGGGGATGCATTGTGTGTTAACATTTGACACAACTTCAGGAGGAGGTCAAGTGGTTAGGATGGATGTTGGAGTGGCAAGAAAAGGGGGTGGTGGGGGGTTGAAAGTTTTCTTGTGGGGGGAAGTTGGGGGGAGGGCAGTAGGAGGACAAACGATGATGAAGCAGGTGCTCCATGGGAGCCACAAGGAATGGCGATGAGACATCTTGTGAAAGATGGTACAGGTACAAGGGACCACACAGTTAGGGGGGAGGCAATAAGAGGGGAATTATGGGTATGAGGGGTACTCCACTGGACCTGAATAGGACTGGTCCAGAGCAGGTTATGGGTCAGGGGACCTGGAAGGTGGTTAGGGTAAAAGGGACCAGTTATTCACCAAGAATGGCTGGTGGGGGCAGGACACCGAGGGGATCAAGGTAGCACACCTAGAGCACAACAACAGGTTCACACACTATTACAACTGAACAAGGGAGAGTAGGATAGTTCTGGGACAGAGGAGGCTCTGAAGAGAACAGTTTTAAGGAACATGACAAGTAGCACCGTAGTGGGGGTCACCAAGGATACTCACTTGCACAGGGACTGAATCGGGGCAGGGAGAGTGACCTGTAGGGATTGTGTGAGAGAGACTAGGGGACAGGGAAATGGAAGTAGCACTGGAGGGGGAGCAAGGGTGTCCCTGGAAAGGAGGGAGAGGGACTGCGAAGGGGAATTAGGTGAGACTCAAAGGGACAGTATCAAACAGGGATGTTGTGAAGAGGAGAGCAGTACAATGGATGGGACTTGGAGCAGGAAGCCCCTAGAGGGCAGGGATGAAGACTAGAAAGGGGATGTGGGGGGTGCTCAAGGGAACAGTAACAAGCATGGAGGCTGTGCAGGGTTGGGCGGTATGAAGGATGGTTATGAGAGGGACAAGCACATTCCCCTGGGATGCATGGGGGGGGGCATTCGATCCCATGGGGGAATACAGTAATAGTCCATAAAACCACTGCAGGAAGTGAGGGGGCTGGGGAAGAAATGGTGGTGAGTAGAAGGAGGTGTAGCAGAAGGGAACGGGAAAGCATCCGGCACTCTATTAGGGGAGGCTTGGCACTAAGGCAGATGAGGCAGGGAGGGGGAAGGGAGCTTTGGAGGTGGGGGGGGGACAAAGGAAAAGGAGGTTGCAAAGGTGCGCCTGTTGGGTGATGCCATGGTCAGGGGTATTAACTGGGAGGGTCAAGGGGAGAGGTCACCCTGCAGCATCAGGGTCAAGACTGTATCTGGCTTGACTGTGCATGAAGCCAAAAATTTGATCTATGCACTGGCAAAAGACTGCGAGGAAACCTCTAATATATATTGGTGCACTCGGGCATGAATGATATAGAGGGTCACAGTGTGCTGGAGATCCAGGCTAGGTTCTGGGAACTGGCCAGTGTCTGTCATGCCGCTGAGTGTTCAGTCTCCTTTTCGGAGATCCTACCAGTACCAAGAGCCAGTGTGGAAAATAAACAAATGATTAGGGAAGTAAACAAATGGCTTGGTGAGTGGTGTAAAGGCAAGGGATACTGGTTGGTCGGGGCCTGGAGTGAGACCTGGAAACACAAGGGATTGTATGCAAGGGACAGGCTACACCTCAGCTGGGGTGGGAAGGAGGTTCTGAAGCAGGGATTGGCAGGGTTCATACAATCTAGGTGGAGTTTAAACTTGTGAAGGGGGAAGAAAGAAAGGGGCTTGAGGTGGGCCTTAGCACATCCACCTAGGGAGACCATGGCCTTCTCCTACAAACAGGTAAGAGGGAGATCAACTCAAGGGCACAGGATTGCACAGGCAAGGGCTCCAACAGCTAACTACCTGTGATCCCATGGGGTGGGGGGGGAGGGGGTGGGTTTGAAAGAGGTCCTAATTAATGCCAGGAGTATGGCAAACAAGATGCCTGAGCTCCAGGCAATGCTGGCAGAGGGGGGAGTGGATGTGGTAGCTGGGGCTACCTCTGGGCATGATTGGGACCTGAACCTAGTAAGGTACACCACGTTCAGAAAGGACAAGGCTGTGGGCAGGGGTGGGGTGGCTTTCATTATTAGGGATGGCATTGAGATAAGCAGGGAGGAGAAGGCAGTGGTGTGTGTGGAGGTATTATGGGTTACTCTACAGGCTCTTGGGGGTAAGAGGGTGAAGCGGGGGGGAGTTTACAGGCCACCCGGGCAGGCGGAGGATCTGGAGGAAGGCCTGGTGGCAAATTTTAAGGACCACTGTGGGCATGGAGGGAGTAAAACTGTGGTGCTGGGGGACCTAAACATGCCAGGATCAGACTGGGGAACTAAGACGTCCTTGTCAGCCAGGGAGCAGTGTCTGCTGGATATATTCTCAGATGCGTTTCTTGCCCAGCTGGTAACTGGCCCAACAAGGGGGGATGCATCTTTGATGTTGTCCTGGTGGATGGCAATCTTATCAGAAACCTGGTAGAAGGGGACCCACTGGAGGGAAGTGATCATGCCAAGGTCTGATTCTCTCTTGACCTTGGGGGGAAGTGTTGATTTATCATGTACAGCAGTCATTGATTTTAGGGGGGCAGACTTTGAGGACATGGGGAGGATCCTTAGGGGCTACCTAAATGGGATTAGGTCAGGTATGGACACTGAGATCTGCTGGGAAATCATTAAACAGCAGCCCTTGGAAGCTACCAAGACCTGCACCAAGGAACAGCACAAGTTCGGTAGAACCAGGAAACTGAGCTGGTGGTCAAGGGAAGTTCAGGTCACAGTAAGGAGAAAAAAAGCTGTGAATAGCCAATACAGGTGCTTGCGAGGGGTTATAAACAACGAGGAGTATGACATAGTCACAAGGAATGTCATTAGAGTGGTGAGGTCAGCCAAGGTGAAGACAGAGAGGAGGCTGGCTCAGGGGATTAAAAGAATGGAAACATTTTTTTTTCAGGTATATTAGGGAAAGAAGGAAGGGGAAGGGGCTGATCAGTAGACTGAGGTCAGGGAGTTAGTGGACAGAGGAAACAGGAGAGCAGGCAGAGGTATGACTACTTTGCCTTGGTCTTTACCAGGGAGGAGGGAGGGGAGGCACCACAAGGGGAGGAGGAGGAGGGTGGACCTATGGAGAAGGTGGCCCATGGATGTTGAAATCCCCATTGTTAGGGTGTGGGAGGCCCTGAAGTCCCAAAGATTGGAGAAGACTCCGGGCCAAGATGGTCTACACCTGAGGGTGCTTAAGGAACTGGCTGATGTCATGGTCGAGCCTCTGGCAGATCTCTTTAACTCTTCCCTTCAGTCAGGTTGGGTGTCTTTGGACTGGAGGATGTCCCACATTGTGCCGGTACACAAAGGATCAAGGGAGGAGCTGGAAAACTACAGGCTGGTAAGCCTGACTTCGGTAGTGGGCAAAGTGATGGAGGGCATCCTTAAAGAGAGGCTGGTGGTGTTCCTGGAGGCAAGGGGTCTTATAGGTGTCCACCAACATGGCTTTGTCCTGGACAGGTTGTGTCAGACTAACCTGGTGGAGCTCCGTGATTGGATGACAAGGACACTGGACAAGGGCAGGCCAGTAGATGTCCTCTTTCTGGACTTCAATAAGGTGTTTGATTCAGTGTCACATCCTGGGCTGCTGGAAAAGCTGAAGGACATGGGGTATGGGTATGGATGGTCAGGTGGCTAGGGAACTGCCTAACAGGGCTTTTTCAGAGGGTGATGGGAGGTTCAACTCCCAGCAGTGTCATCAAAGGGGTAACACAGGGTTGGTGCTGGGGCAAATCCTGTTTAATGCTTACATAGCGGATATCAGGAATGGCATCAGGAACAAGATGAGCCTCTTTGCCAACAACTTGAAGCTGGGGGTGGTAGTGGACAGACAGAAAGGCAAGTAGCCATTCAAGGGGACTTGGAGAATCTGGATGAGTGGTCTTGCACCTGGAAACTGCGGTTAAATGTGGAAAAGTGCAGGATTCTCCAACTAGGGGTCAGGAACCCAGCACACGTGTACACTTTGGGGGGGAGGAAGACACTGCAGGCTACAGGGGAGGAGAAGGACCTTTGGGTGGTTGTGGATGGCAAAATGAACAACTCAGAGCAGTGCAGAAGGACTGTGGACAAGGCAAATAAAATGCTGGGGTGCATAGCCGGGGGATAACCTAGAGGAGCAGAGAGGTGCTCCTACCTCTGTATAACTGCCTGGTTAGACCGCACCTGGAATACTGTGTGCATTTTTGGCATCTGTCATTGAAAAGGGATATTGCCCTCCTGGAGAAGGTCCAGAGGAGGGTGACCAAAATGATTCAGGGTCTTGGGGATTTGCCTTATGAGGTGAGTCTCGAGGAGCTCAACCTGTACTCTCTGGAGGAGAAAAGGGATAGAGGGGATATTATTGAGGTCTTCAAGTATCTCAAAGGGTTCCATAGGGTGGGTCAGGATAGTGTGTTCCAATTGCGAGAAGAGGGGACAACCGGGGGCACCCATTGAGGTTGGTAGGTGGGAGACTTAGGGGGAGAGTAGGAGACACTACTTCATTGAGAAGGTGGTGGAGCCCTGGAATGCTCTACCAGTGGAATTTGTGGCGGTAACAACTCTGGAGGGGTTCAAGCAAGGCTGGGACAGGTACGGGGGAGAGTGAATCTCAGGAATCTGTCAGAGGACAAGGGTGAAGGACCATGTGGGAGGGTGGGGGGAGACAGTAACAGTGCCTGGCAAGAGCGCTGATCCTCGCACAGACTCAAAAGACCGTAAGGCCTAATCTGATGGCTTCCTAGTATGTTAGTATGTTAAAAGCCTGACTCAAAATAGGAAATTAATCATTACTTCTGAGTGCCTGGACTTTCTTAACTCACTTGTGGCTCTGCCATTCATGAGTTATGGTCCTGCCCCCTCATACATGAAGATACATTGCATATTTTCAGTCAGTTCATTGTGTATACCCTATATTATTTTCCCTATCTGTCTGTCTGCTTCTCATTCAGTCACATGCCATACACCTTTTCTCTTATTTCTCCCTGGTTCCCCCATCCTACGCCTCAGCATTAACGTTGCCTTAACCTTCCTCCAGCTCAGAAGGCAGGTTAGTGACAGCCTTCACAACTGATGCCAATGCCATGCTTTGGTTGGCCAGCAAAGAAGTTTGTCAATGCTCAGTAACATAATGCCTTACCTCCATGACACACTGTGTTCAAATCAAGCCTCAGTGTGGGATTCTCTGGCTCAAACCTGGACCTTTTACCCCAGATGGCAGTGTAATATTCTCCCACTGTGCCATGGGACTTGCCCCCTAGATTTTTCTGTAACTGACCCTTCGTTTTTTTCTTTTTATTTGTTTTTTATTTACTCAGTAGGGTGCACTAGGCAGATAGTTGCCTATTTTCAGGTACAACCTGGGAGTTTGCAGGCATGGTTAGTAACTGACACATAACATAATCATGAAGATTCAGTTGCTACACTATAGATCTTAGTGATACATTTATGGAACAAGGATACATAAGTGCTTACAGAGAGATTTTCAGTTGCATGGTGTTTGCCCATAGGGGATCCATCAATGCAAGATACTGACAAATGCAATAATCTAGATCGTGAGTATATTCTACATCACATATACACGTTCTGTATCCAACCTGTTATCAGTGATGTGTTCCTGAGGTGGAGCTGGAAGTGGTTCATCCTCCAATCAGGCTCCAGATGGGCTGCAATAGATCCAATGATCAGATGTGGGATGGTCACTGGAAGTAACAGTAGAGATTGGGAAAGGGTAGTGGAATACAAGCATGAGAAGCTGCTACACACTCAAAACTGCACCACACTGATCTCAGGGTCCTCTGTCTCTCCTTCCCCAAACTTAAATTATTGAACTAGGTCTCCCTCAAGCTAGACTTACACCAACAAGAGTACATTCAGGGTACACCTGTTGGTGCAAGTCTACCCTGAGGGAGTCCCAGTTCACTCATTTAAGTTTGGGGAAAGAGAGAGACAGAGGATCCTGAGATCAGTGTGGTGCAGTTTTGAGTGTGTAGCAGCTTCTCCTGTGTGCATTCCACTACCCTTTTCCAATTTCTACCTTCCACTGACAATCCCACATCAGATCATGTTATCTGTCGCAGCCCATCTGCAGCCTGATTGGAGGATGGACAACTTCCAACTCCACCTCAGAAAAATGGCACCTATATGAGTTTGGATACAGCACCTCTCTGTTAACTACACCAAATCCTAATGCCATGTTGATGGCTACAGTGGTTAGTCATGCAGAATACAGTCAAAAACAAAAGCTTGCACTGGCTCTGGCAAAGCCACACATGCACACTTGTTTCCAAAATTCAAATGCTTTATTCCAGTATTAATTCAGTTGCCCCAACGATTCACCAGAATGGCTTCTTCTGGGGGACTGTAAAAAATATAGATTTAAATAATTAAAGTACTGTATATAAGTGTACAAAATCTCCAAATCTTCTCAAAACAATAAAAAAAGGTTTAGAATTTAAATCTGATCTCAGACATGCACATGAAGCAGTGTGTAATCAAACAAGGCCATACAAATGCGAATGGTGCCAAATAAAATAATTGGCTACCTCTCAATTAACCGGGCTGAAGCCCTCACTCTGCTGTCCTTATAATTTTTCATAAATTCACCAAATCAGCTGAAAAAGAGTACACGCAGTAAGCAGCTGTACTATTCCAGTTTTTCTTAGCAACAGCATACTACAAACAGCAGAGGACTATAGCTTTGGCACTGGACCTGACCAGCACTTCAGCATAACCACTAGACCACCAGGTATCTGAAATGTTTTACCATACTTCTGATTGAAGTATCTTTCACTATACAAGATGTCAGATTAAATGTAAATTTCTACAGGTTTCAAGAGGCAAAATCAAAAAAACAATGGCTTAACGTGTATTGATTAAAATAATACACTTTAAGTCATGGTTTTGTTCACTTTTGTGAGAGAACACTGAAAGAAGGGACATAAACAGAGCTTGTTGACACTAGAGTGCAATATAGCTGACTACACTGGCTCCCATGACATCACACAGCACCTCCAGCGGCCATTTCATGGAGCTCACAGAACGGGAGTTTTGAAATGGGAAAGCTGATGTTTACATTTTTGCAAATGCTACGAAACTGCATTTATGTAACTTCCTATAAATGCAGCTTTAGCATCAATGTAAACAGCAGCTCTTCCTTTACCTTTCTATGAAGCCAGATTGTTTTAATTGTTTATTGTGAAAACAGGGGGTTAGTTGTCCTTTAAATTTCTTTCTCTTTCCATGTATTCCCCAGCTCAGCATCTCTACTGAGACCCCTCTGTATTGCAAGGCATGAAACAATTTACCCACTGGAGTGATCACAACACCCACTGTATTGATAATGTATGTCAGCTTCCTTGTCTAATAAGTCTAGCTTTCTCTGTAGGTTTTCAGACATCTCAGTTACCTCCCTTACTTTAATATAGTAACAACCTCCCAAGTCAGACCCCACAAAGCAGCAATTCTGTGTTTTGCAGTTATTACTTAGATATGGTAACAGTTTTACCTGTGTTCTCTGTTGACCTCCCTCCTCTCCTCCTGGTGCTGTTCTGTGTCAGGGACAGAGTTTACTGGCATGCCACATCTCTCTGGAAAGGGGGGGTGCTCTTTGGCCCACCTCGGTGGTTACTGATGCTGTGGAAGACAGTGATTCACTCACCAGGTGGTAAAGTGATGCTGCAAGCAGCACTCCTGACCATGGTCAACCACTTGCTGACATCCTGAGCTTGCTGCTCAACGTGGTCCACCAGCATACTACTGCACCAGCTTACCACTGAGCCATTAGGTGGCCCCATGAATTTAATTTTTTATTTATTTTCCCTAATCATTTTGTTGCTCACAGACTCACCTGACAGCATCCACAGACCCATCATTGACCATGTCCTGGACTTATCACTGCTTGCCCGGGACCATAATAGTTGTGAGTAGCCTGCCATGTCAGTTGTGCATTTGTCTAGGAGGGGTGCTGATGCAAAAGTGGGCCAGGGCTTTTTCCTCTGCTCTGAGTTCTTGCTCAGAGAGTATTGGTATGCAGTGACATGCACACATGTTCTGTATAGAATGTGTGTGTACCAGTGTCCTGCTACTGCCCCTCCCTTTGCTGTGGCCTTGTTGTGCTTTCTTCTGACCTCTGACAGGTAGCAGATGAACAGCTAAACATTGTGTTCCCTCTCTTTTTGGGAGCAGAGCAGTCCCTGACACCCCTGATCACCCCATGGACAGTTCTTGATCAAACTGAGTTCATTCCTGAACCTAGATCACCAGCACAGGGACCAGTTGCACTACCACAACCCTAATGATCCAGCCTGAATCTTAATTTTTAACCTTATTTCTTTGCTGCAATAACCAGAACAGAAAACACATACTTGTGTATGTAAGATGTCAACCCTGTAACTGGCTCTGTGCTTACAAGTGATGGGGGACCACTCTGGTATGCTAAAGACCTAGGTTTGAGCAACTGGGCCTGGAACATCAGGAACAGAGGCATGGAAGGTGGGCCATTTAGTGTCCTTTGTACATCTTTATAGGTGACATTGCAGAGGGTCTGGAGACAAAGGTATGCCTCTTTGCAGATGACACAAAGATCTGTAACAGAGTTGATACACAAGAGGGGGTAGAAAAGATGAGAAGGGACTTGGCAAGGTTGGAGGAATGTTCTGACATATGGCAACTTAGATTCAATGCAAAGAAGTGCAAAGTAATGCACCTGGGAAACAAAAACCCAGGAGAAGAGTACACAATAGCAGGGGAAGTACTAACAACAACAAAAATGGAAAGGGACCTGGGGGTAGTCATATCAGATGACCTAAAGGTGGGTAAGCAATGTGAGAGGTCAGTAAGGAGAGCCAGGGGGATACTGGGATGCATAGTAAGGGGCATCACATGTAGAAAAAGGGAAGTGGTTATCCCTCTATACAGACAGTTGGTGAGACCCCATCTGGAGTACTGTGTGCAGTTTTGGAGACCTCGTCTACGCAAGGACATAGATAGGATGGACAGTGCAGAGGAGGGCAACTAAAATGGTGCAGGGTCTGCAGCAGAAACCATATGAAGAGAGACTGAAAGAGCTTAATATGTATACCTTTGATGAAAGGAGGGACAGGGGGACATGATCGAAACTTTCAAGTACCTCAAGGGATCAACAAAGTCCAGGAAGGTAGCATCTTTTAGAAAAAGAGATGTGTAAGAACAAGGGGGAACAATTTAAAGATAGAGGGGGGACGGCTCAGGGGTAATGTGTAGAAATTTTTTTTCATGGAGAGAGTGGTGGATACATGGAACCACCTTCCTGGGGAGGTCGTTGGGTCTAAAACAGTGGGGGAATTCAAACATGCATGGGACAGACATAAGGCAAGTATAGTGGGGGGTTGCAGGAAGTAGGCTGTTGGTTAACTAGAATCTGCAGCTTATCCAGTAGGTAGGGAAATGGGCAGACTGGGTGGGCCAAGTGGTTATTATCTGCTGTCAAAGTCTATGTTCTATGTTTCTATCCCCTTCTGAACAATTTAGTGATAGCACATCACTGCAATGGCAGCTTCTATTTGTGGCTTGGTAGTGCATCCATTCTGGCGTGTTTAACCATGAGCTGCTATATGATGTCTGTAGAATACTGCTTCATGTGCATGTCCAATGAGAGGTGGACGTGCTCCCCAAAAAGGAAAATATACCCATTTGCTGGACCAAATGATGGCCTCTGAGATTTCTTGTCCCATCACCCAGCCTCAAAGTGCATATGTTTTTGTTCTGTTCACTCACAGACCATGCCCATATTATGGGCATTCTGACTTTGTTTGTATTTTGTTTTGTTTAATACTTGAAATTTGATATTTCCTTTCTGTACCTTCCTGGGTCATACCAGAAAATAGGCATTTGATTGTCGAGTGTACCTACCCCATCACCAACCCCCCCCCCCAAAAAAAAATAATGTTTGCTTCCTCAGTCACTATTTACAAGCCTGTGGAAATTACTTCTACTTGGTGACAGTCACTATCCCCCAACAGGATACATTGGACTACACAGTGTCAGTATTTCACCCAGTGGAGTCTGGCACAGACAGCGAATCATGGGTGATGAGCACAGCAGGCAGTGGGAGTAAAGGGGAGCCTAAAAGAGAAGCCCAGTGGGAGCATAAATAGAAAAGTTAAGCTGACTACTGCTTCTTCAGAGAGATGTGATTTGTGGGTCATCACAAATGACTCCTTAAAAAAACACTAGTTAAGCTAACAAGGCCTATAACAAGAGAAGAATGGTGGGATCTTATTTTCTTGATAAGATAAACTTAAAAGGAAACATCCATGTGCCAGTGGGCCCCAGCTGCATGTGAAGCAGGGCCCAATTAGCAAATATAAAAATGGAAGCAAATGTGACACTTACAGTTTATTATTTTATTTTAATTCATATCTGATCGATCCTGCGCCCTCCCTGCCAGCATTTTAGGTCTGAACACCCTTCCCTTCATGCCCACAAGTACCTGTGGCTGTCCCCATAATGACGTGCCAGTCGGAGAGCAGCTAGGGTGTCTCCATGGGTTTCATAGCCTAAGATTGATGAACAGCCCTGTTTGGAGACCATGTACCTCCGTGACATACGGAAACCAGGTACAGACAGGTAGTGTGTCTGTTAGTCTGTACCTGGTCTCAGTATTGCACTAATATCAATAGACTAAACACAGGAACAATCTGAAGCTCCCTCAATACATATAATCTGTATGGTTAGTTAGGTATTGTAGCAACCGTGGCTATTTGCAATGGTCAGTACAATATCTGTTGCCCTTTTGACTATGGGCTCAAGTTTGCTTGCTCTATGTGTTGGCGGTCTTTCTGACTCGCCATTATCACATGGAACCCCAAACTAAAGCTGCAAAATACAATCAAATCAAACAACTGTTATGTGTTATTTGATATATCTTACTAAGGAGTGGTGTAACATGTATTATACAATGGCAAGAAAACTCCCTAGGCTCTGATTGGTCTGTGTGGGCTAGACCTGTGATGTTATCCCAGCACAACATCACAGATCTTGTCTTAATACACAGATGACTGCATTAAATGTTAAAGGAATCAGTCCACAAGACCTTTCCAGGTTGCCCACAATTGACACAGCTGCTCTGACTTTAGCCAGTTCTTCCTGATTAAAGAAAACATTGAATCCTTCCCTCCCACACTGATAAACCCCTAAATATGCCTTTTTTTAGATATTCCAGCCAACAATTAAACTGAATCCTTCAGCATATTCCTGATTTAAAAACAAATTTAAAACTAAAAATGAAGCTGTGAGTGCAATTGACTTCATTGTCCCAGTTCAGCAGCACACTAGTTATGCAGATGAAAAAGTATGTACTGCTGCCAAACTAACTTGATTGCAGATAAGATGTATTTTCATGCCATTATTTAAATTCTTATTTAAGAAAGAAATTGAAGCCATCAGCTTGACCGACTTCAATCTCCCTCTCTCCACAGCCAGCTTCACTGTCCTCCAGTCAGCACTGTGTCCTGCTTGGCAGTGAATGTTTACCTCTGTTTCAGTTATGCTGTGGTCAGCACTTGGCAATACTAAAACTGTCATGTTTAAAACAAGCATTTGTCAATGATGAATGTTGTATCACTGGCATTGGTATTGGTAGTGCAGGAGTTAGAGATGCATAATAGGAATGGCAGTGAAGTATTGAGGTGCCGCCAACCTCACCCCCACCCTGAAGAGAGACACATTTTTAAGTAGGCATTTTGGGACCTCCCCTCATGAACAGTGGCACTATGATTTTGTTAATTTGTCCCAAAAGTTGATTTCCCACAGTGACCAGGCCATTCTGTGCCACAGGTCTGAAAACACATTTTGGGCAGGCTGTGAAAAATGACAGCTGCACCGTTGATAAGGAGGTGTGAAAAAATGCCAGTGTTGAAAATCTGTCATGAAAATGTTGCAAATTTGTGAAGTTACAAGGGTGCATGGAAACTGCACAAAGTATGCTTGTAACACAGTAATTTTACAGACTTCCATCACCAAATTTTCAACATACAAATTTTATGGCCTTTGCTCATGAACAGTGTCACTGTCATTTTCTCAAACTGTCCTGAAAACTGATTTCACACAGCGACCATGCTATTCTATGCTGGACGTGCGAAAACACATTTTGGCTAGGATATGTAAAATGACAGCTGTACCGTTCATAAGGAGGTGTGGAAAAATGCCAATGTTGAAAATCAGGAGTGAAAATATTACAAATTCATGAAGTTACAAGCGTGCGTGGAAATTGTGCAACACACACTCGTAAAACAGTAATATTTTAGATTTTTTCACCAAATTTGCAACATTGGCTATTTGAGAGCCCACCTCATGAACAGTGGCACTGTCATTTTGTTAATCGGTCCCTAAAGGTGATTCCGCACAGTGACCGCGAAATCATCTTTCGGGACTGAATAATGCCATGACAGTGACTGAATTCATGAGGAGGTGCCCCAATAACCCAATGTTGAAAATTTGGTGGCAAAATTCCAAAACATGCCCGAGATATGCACCAAAGTTGAAAAAACCCTATTTATGCCATTATACAGCTTACCAGCATTTCTTCAGTTCGCGGTCAGCTTTGAAGAGTGCAGACGTGTTCCCAGTCCACCGAAGATCGTCGCGCCAGACTCAGGAGGTAGGTATGGGGAGTGAGGAAGCATGTGGGAGGCAGGGTGCACAGAGGGTGAGTCTTGGGTTGGGAGGAGCAGGACAGACCGCAAAGGACCATTTTCTTCTTTACAGATTACAAAAAAAACATTGTGGGACTTTTACAAGGGCCTTTGGCACGCTGGGGTGGGCTTCCAGCATGCCACCTGAGTGTTTTGGGGGGGTTAGCTGACAGGGGAATTGGGCACCCCTGTCAGCACATACCAAAGGGGAGCAAGAGGTGAGAGGGATTGGGCACCCCCCTCAGCTTGCAACAAATGGGGGGTCAGTATGCTGATGGAGAGTGGGCTCCCCCATTGGCACATGAACTGGGTCAGGGCATGCCGACAGGAGGATTGGGCACCCCTGAAGTCAGCATTGTGGAAGATGGTGGCAGCAGTGACTGCTACCGTATTTACAAGAATGCTTCACCAGGAAAGACATGTCGGGAGGTGCTGCTGCATGAGGAACTTGGCTCTCATTGCAGCAGACCTTTTCTTAGATGTGCTCACCACATTACGTGTGGCTGGTGTGGCACTTGCGCCACTGCTAGTGGGGAATGAGGGATGCACCTACTGATGCATGCCCTGCATTCGACCACAGTGACCGCACCTCCAAATCTGCTACTACTGCAATATGTTGGCTGGCACGCAAGCGCGAACCAATATAAAAATCAATCCACTGATGTACTGGCAGCTAGTATAGTGCCAACAGCACTGGAGTGATGGTGTAATGTGCCTTTGTTCTATTTAGAACACGGGCCTCTGAATTCTATAGGTGTTGTAGTTCATTCAGAGTCATTTTAGGAAGTCCAGCCAGTACTGAATTACAACAGTCAAGTCTGCTAGTGATGAACGCATGTATTCCGGTAGCAAGTTAAGAGAAGGTCAGACTATTTTGAAGTCTGCTTATATTTCTCAGGTGAAGGAAGGCAATTGCTATACAGTTTTTCCATGCAGATAGTAGGGAAAAAAAGAATCTAGTAAAGTGCCCAGATTTCTCACAGCAGATTTGGGTGTGACAGTGGTGTTGTCAAATATTAAATCTATATTGGGTAGCTTTCTGAGTGTAGATGGGGAACCATGAATGATTAACTCCAGTGAGATCTGTCCTACATTCCTTTGTGACTGTACTCTATGCTGTTGCCGTGCTTATTTCTTAATTCCTAATATGTTTGTATTTTGTTCTCTGATGGATATGCAATTTCATATCTAATTGCTGTCTATCATTTTGATGATGACTAATAAATATAATCTGCATAACAAAATGATTCCACAGATTGTTTACCTGCTGCTCAGGGACTCATCATTGTCACTGTCTAATCCTCAATAAATTCAAAGAGTCACATGTATTGTCAGATCACGGTACTATGTTTAATCATGTGCATTTATTTCAAATCTTAAGAATTGCTTTTCAGGGGGAACTGGTTGGCTCAGTGGATTGGTAGCAGGTTAAGGAGCCTTTCACCTCTAGGCCACAAATTCAAATCTGGTACAGGTCGGTAGTGGTTGAAAGCCATTATCACCTGAGGGCTGTTCAGTTGCCTATGTGAAATGAGTTGTGGTAGTTTCATTCCAGTTCCTAGAGAGCGGGTGTCCACATCACAAAACCACCAATACAACTGGCACTAATTGGCACACTTGTTGGTAGTCTCAAATGAGAGGCCAAGGACTGAATAGGCAAGGAGTCTGAACTACCCTCTTCTCTACTGTGCATAGTAGTCTCTCCATGGCAGGGCTGAGGCACTTTGGTGGGGCAATGTAAGGAAGCGTGTACAGGGATCACTCATGTTGCACCTGTCATGTGGAGAAATGGATGACTTTAGGTTCCAGTGCTGTCAATCCAGCACCTTTCACAAACACTAAAGATTCACACACAGAAAAAAACAAAAAAGGATTGTTTTTTAAATGTATGGTACAGTAGAATAGAAACACAGAAAATAAGGATGGAAAAAAGACACAAAGACCATGTCTGCCCCGAGACCCTACTTTACTGTGAAACAGCACTAACTCTTCCCTCCCCTGGAGCTTCCCTTTCCATTTGTACTCTCCCAATAATCCCCTTACACCTATCCTACTTAGCTATGAACCTAGTAATGAACTCTGTACTGACCACACTGCTAAGCAGAGTACAGTATTCAATTTGTCTACCACCTGCTTTGTGAAAAATGTTTCATAATGTCCTTTTTGAATTTCCCCCTACCAGCTTGAGATTGTGTCCCCTGGTGGTGGAATTGTCTTTCAGTTAGGACATCTCTGACTGATCCACCCGGTATCCAGTGAAAAAGGCAACTAAAATTGGGCACCAACAAAAATGACGACTCAGATTATGGCACCTGTATTCACAGCTACCAAGCAGGAGGCAACTGGACACTGGGTGGGTGAATGCTTCCATCGGGAAGTAGTGGGTATATACGAGGGGGAGGCAGGGGAGGGATGGTATGTGGGAGGGAGTGTGGCATGCAGGTGCTGAGTTGTCCACTAGTGTGGTGGGGAGGGCAGTCAGCTGGGAGGTGCAGGGTACAGGGTTCGGGTCCAGCACGGTGCATTTTTTTTTTTTGCCAGCAGGTGGCATGTATTGTTTAAAGTTTTTCACACACACACCCAACATGCACCCCCCTGGAGTTGAGAATCCTTAAGTAGGGGAGTGCATAGGGCATGCAGGGGGTACAGCCCCCCACATTAACAATGATACCTGTAGGTCTCGGGCATTGTTGTTGTCAGTGCCACCAGTGTGCATCGCCAAAATTTATTTTCGGCGATGTACACTTGCTGCAATGGTGGTCGCCTTTCCGCGATCACCGTTATGACATGAAACTGATCCACCCTGTTGTATCCCTGTACATATTTTAAATGTTTTAATCATATACCCTCTTCTCCTTTTGGCCTACAGGAAGTACAGGTTGAGGTTTAACAGTCTGTCTTTGTTGGACCTCTCCTGCTGAACTTGAATTATTTTTGTTACCCTCCTCTGTATCATTTCAAACCTATCCTAATCCTTTTTTAGATGTGACCCCTGTAACTGTACACAGTACCTCAGGTGCTGCTTAACCAGCAAGCTACAGAGTAGTATAATCACTGCCTTTCTCCGAGACTTCAAGCCCCACTTGATATGTCCGAACAAGCATCCTATTGGTCTTACTATATGCCTTACTATATTGAGAGGAGAACCTCAAGATGTTGTTAGTTACCCCAAGATCCCATTCTTCCCTAGAGTGCTCAACCATTACCCCATTAATCCAGTATTCATTCTGTGGGAAAGACAATAAGGACCACAATGCAAATGGCCCAGAGGGGAAAATGGTGTTGTAAAGGGCTGAGCGGGGGGAGGGCCATTTCCATATTCAAAAATGGGCAATTTCATTTTACAAAATCTTTAAAATGTACTGTTTTCCTAAAGCTGAATGCAAATTAGCCTGTTTTGCACTAAAAATGTGGTGCAAACAGGGGTTTCTACATAGTTGGCACCAAGTGGGTTTGCAATGTGGTGTCAACAGGTATTTTATATAAAATCTTGACTCTAAGTGGTGTTTTAAAAAAAGTCTGATTTGATTTTAATCAGTTTTGTTGTTCTTATGGACAAAAGATGACCATACAATAGCAATTTGTTGTTAGAGGCATGGACCAGTGGACCACCAGGGACAGCTGGACACTGAGGTGGGGGCACTGTTCTACTTGGGATCTTGTCCTTTGAGGGATATGGAGTCAACTGGACCAGCAAGAAGTTAACATATGGGTGGCTGGGGAACCACACAACCAACAGGGGTCCAGCTGAAGGCCATGTGTCTGGTGCTGCAGCTTTGTGGCAAGGCAAGGCAGAATTTATTTAAAAGTTATCCTTTCCAAAGGACTCAGGGCATGGTACAGGAAAACATATAACCAACTTAAACACAGTGGCCCGGATATTCAGAAGGGTTACTCATGGCACAACAGTATTGCACCATGCACAACAAACTGATGTGCCCTGGCAAGATATTCAAACGGGGATTGTGCCTGGCACAAATCCCGATGTGACAGAGCGCATCAGTAATGTATGCGGCACAGGTTGGGGGGGGGACGTGTCCATGCATACTCCGCACATCCCGATATTCAGCCCGGGATGTGTTGATTCCATGCATGCACAACCCCTACTTGTGCTGCACACAGGTGAGCCCCAAAAAAAAGGAACAACAGCTGGCCACCCACAGGTGAGCTGCCATATTGCAAGGCGCAACACAGCAGCTGCCACCTGTGGGTGGCCACCTGAGCTCCTGCTGCACCTTCGTGACTGCACCCCCCCATGCCTGATTGTGGGCATCTGTTGAAATAAAAGCAGTCCTATATCCCTGGTGGTCCAGTGGACCGCTCGCAGTCTGATCACGGGCTTCAGTATGAAACTGATTCATTCACTATCCCTGGTCATCCAGTAGACCGCTTGCAGCCCGATCTCAGGCATAAGTAAAAAACAGGAGAGGTCCAATTTCTCTGGTGGCCCAATGGACTTTTCATAGCCCGATCGCAGGCTTCAGTATGAAAATAATACATCCAATATCCCTGGTGGTCCAGCAGTACCCCCTCCCCACCCGCCCACTGAGCCCCACCACCCACTCCCCCACAGTCAGCGGCGGACTGTGTAAGTGCAATACTGGCTGCACACTCATTGGCTCATGTTGTGGACCAATGGGTGACAGCCCTACTATCGGTGTCAGTCGGTGGGCGGCGGGGCAGCAGGCGGGTGGGGTGCTGCCGCCTGCCACTGACTGTGGGGGGTAGTGGGGCGGTGGGGCTCAGTAGGCAGGTAGGGATGGGGGTACCGCTGGACCACCAGGGATATTGGACACATTATTTTCATACTGAAGCCCGCGATCGGTCTGCGAATGAGTGGTCCACTGGACCACCAGGGACATTGGACCTCTCCTGTTTTTCACTTATGCCCACAATCGGGCTGCAAGCGGTCCAATGGACCACCAAGGATATAGGACGTTACTTTAATTCAACATATGCCTGCGATCAGGCTGCGAGCAGTCCACTGGACCACCAGGGATATTGGACAGTTTTATTTTAACATATGCCTGCGATCTGGCTGCAAGCGGTCCACTGGACCACCAGGGATATTGGATGATTATTTAAATCTACATATGCCCGCGATCGGGCAGAGGGGTGCATTGCCGCACTGTGCAGGGGGCGTCGGTCCCCAATGGCTGCTGCCTGGCAGGGCGCCAGGCACAAGTTGCCTGGGATCTGTGCACCTGCATGCAAATAGGGCCATAAGGACATGAAAATGGCCCCATTTGCACCTTGCATACATTATAGCTCCATTTGCATGTGCACTTTTGAATATTCTGGTTGTTGCGCATAGCACAACGGAACTTGCGCTAGTGCATCCCCCTGCTCCACTCTGGCCACTTGTGCCGGCGCAGTGCCACTGTGCCATGCATACTGTGGGTGGCCAGGATGCGATATTCAATGATGCTGTGCCATGGCGCAGCTCCATTGAATATCACCCTATCAATGCCCCTGCACAGCCAAGTTACACTGTGCCCAGGCTTGTGCACAGCCTGGCACAGTCTGAATATCCGGGCCAATATGTACTGTATTATTAATCAGTTAATAAATGATATATAATTATTCACTAAGTAAAGCAGTAGGCCAGATTAAACAGGTAAGCTTTAAACCTCCCTTAAAAGCCTCCACTGAGTGGGCAGAAAGAGTATTGGGTGGTAAAGAGTTCCAAAAAGACAGTGCAGCCATACCAAATGCTCATTCCACTGAAAACTTTAGCCAGGATCCTGGCACAGCTAGCAAGACCATTTAAGTGGAGTAAAGAGTACTTATAGGAGCAAAAAGGGACAGGAGCTCTTTAAGGTAAGCAGGACCCACATGTTAACTAGCATATCTTGAAACTGATGAGCCGCCGCATAGCAGCCAGTGCAGAGTGCACAGAACCCATGTGATCATGATATACTCCTTACACTATCTGACAGTAACCAGCCAGGCTGCAGAATTGTGGTCTAACTGCAGGTGATGTGCGAGTACCCCAGATAACCCTAGGTAAAGAGCTTTGCTGTACTCCTGTCTCAATATTTCAAAAGCATGAATGATCATAACTAAGCCCCCAGGAACAAGATATGTTTTTTATCTTGTCAATATTATGCAGATTGAAAAAGCCATTGCAGACTTCAGCCAGCATCTAACGTTCTGGTGTCAGCCTGCAGTCCACAGTGACCCTAAGATTCTTAGCTGTATCCACAGCTCCAAAAGAGATTCCCTTCATAGTAACCCATGATGAGGGCACTGGGGAAATGACACAGACAATAATGGCAATCCGCTCTCCAGAGAATCCCTCATGGCGATGGTAAGGTAGGGCGGCCGGATTGGGAGGGTCGGAGAGTATAGCAACAGGATGTCGCTATACATACGATGTGGGGGGGGAGCGAGCATGCACAGTGAGGGGACATGAAGGGTTGTACCATAGAGTTTGCCTAGCTGACCCCGTGGTAAGGTGGGTGGGTTGCTGGCCTTGGTCGGCAAGGTACGGGCTTCAGGTCTGGGTGCTGGTGTATTTTTATTGTGCCCGGCCCGAACCTTTTATTTTTATAATGTTTTCAATCCCCCCAACATGCACCCCCTTGGAGTTGAGAATCCTTTAGTAGGGGGGTGCAGGTGGGGTGAGGGATGCAGCCCCCCACAGAAAACATTAAAAATCGAAGTCAACGGCACCGTTTTGCTGTGTGCCGGGGTGTCAGAGTGCTGAAAATGTTTTCAGCATTCTTGACTTCTTGATAACTGCGATCGCCTTTAGGCTTTTGCCTTCATCGCATAAAACCTTCCATTCATTGATGGCATTGAGACATCTCCACGTACCATAGCCAACCCATGGGAACCCAGTCTGATAATTATCACTTCAGTCTTACCTGGGCTAAGGCTCAACCATTTTGAGGCCATGCAGTAGCTGATTTCATGAATGAAATGGCGCAGCATAGAACCCAAATTACTCCCATCAGGTACACAAGACAGGTACAGTTGAGTGTCATCAGCATAACAATGAAACCTAACATCATACTATCTTATGATCTCACCCTGCGATAACATGTACATGGTGAACAACAAGAATGTAAAGATTAAGCCTTGCGGCACACTGCAGTCGAGCACAGAAGTCTCAGAGATGGAATTCCCTAGAACAATCTGCTGTGCCCTTCCTGACAGGTAGGACTCAAATCACCATACAACAGTGCCAGTGAGTCCCATATAGTGCCTCTGGTGATCAAACAGCATTCCATGATCCAATGTGTTAAATGATGACAAGAGATAAAGAGGGGCCATGTGGACTAGTGTGCTCTGTCCCTTGCAGTGAAGAGATATAGAACACCTTGATGAAAGCAGTTTCAATACTGTGGTGAGGCTTAAATTTTGACTGGAGAGGCTCACATGATAAATTTTTCCAGACGAACCTCAAGCTACATCACCACTACCTTCTTGACAACATTCCATAGAAAGGGAAAGTTCAAGAAAGATCTGTAATTCACGAGTCTATTGGGGTCCCAAACTGGCTTCTTAAGGAGGGGTCTTAGAGTGTCACCTCCGTTTTCAGGGCATGTAAAAAAAAAAAAAAAAAACTCCCACAGGGAGCACATGAAAATCTCAATGATAATTAGAACCAGTCTCCTGGCAGCCAGCAAGCAACCAGGTTGGACCAGGGTCCAATATGCAGCCAGGGGGTGCAGCCCAGAGATCACACAGAGCACCTCCTCCTCCTAACTGGGAGAAACTCCCTGCAGGATGGCAGATTACTAAAGCCCATCAATGACAATGTACTGCCTTCTCATGACAGACCATTTGAGGAGATCCCAGTCCAAACTGAGGACACCTTGTCATTGAAAAATCAATTAAAATCCTTGCAGTTTTCTGTGGAGAATATTATTTCAGACCACATACGGAGGGATTAATCAATCTGTCTATGGTGCAAAACAGTTGAGCTTTGATGACTTTTCCCCTTCTGTAATCTGCTTGACAGGAACTCCATCTTTTTCAGGGTGATTGCCTGCTGATAATTAAGTCAATAGCACCAACTTGTCTTCCACTGATCTAGATCTCTGCCAAAAGTCCTGCAACCTCAATCCCTTGGTCTTTAACCGCCTCAGCTCATCATAGTACTATGGTGAGCTGTGGTGGGATAAGAGTGATAGGGTGTTCATGGAGGCCACAAGAACCATACTATAGCTCTCCTTGGCATTCTTGGCTCCCTCAGCACACACTGCTATCATCAGGGACCCTGGTTTTCTATTTTTACCGGTAATACCGTTAACAATCATGGAATCCTGCTTGATTTGCAGATTTTTAATTCGTGTACCAGTGCCTCACGGAAATTGTATGTCACTGCACAGAATCTCTAAGATTTTAGCATTTTTTGGAATTTTTTTTTTTATTTTCTCTTTCTATGTCCCCTTCTCACAGCATCAGTCTCCACTTTTCAGGCTGGGTATCCTTTAGCTTCACCCCCAGGTAATGCTCAGGAGCTCCTGTGGTCCTGCCTCTATCCTGCCTGGGTTGTACCCCCACCAGGTGGAAAGGGAGGGGACCCTAAGACCCATCCACACTACCTTAGTGTGTGTTGGACAGCTCAGTGGGTCCCTCTTGGAGCCTGGTTATGAAGTCTGGGGCACCTGGGTCAGTTCTGCCAGTGGCCAATGTGGGGTGATTGTTCCTGGTTTTCTGGTCTTTGTCCCTGAGGGCACTGGCACTAGAAGATATCCAAGGAGGTAGGCCACATAGAGACATACCACTGCTCCAGATCCTGGCTAGGGTCCTCCCCTCCTGATCACTCTGCAGCACCATTGCATCACCACCCATGGTCACACAGGTGGTGGTAAAGCAGCAGGACCTGCAGCCCACACTCCCCAGAGGAGGAGAGCTGTCCTCCAGGTGTTTGATCCTACTCCCCTGGTCAGATCTCCAGCAGCCCGAGTTTGCTTCTGACCCTGGGTCACTGGCATTGCAAGCAATAGTGCTACCACAGTGCCAGCAGGCCGACCCAGATTTCAGCATCTTAAAATGAATGCTGCTGTGCTTTGCATTCTTTCTGCTTTGCTACATATAGAGTCAGTAAGGAAATCACCGGCACTGCTTTGTTGTAATTAGCCATTCACTTTAACCACCCATGCCTAGTGGTTAGAGTAACAAGCAGTGAATGAACTGGGTACATCCAGCAGACTTGGGTTTGATTTCCACAACCTCCACTTGCATACTGTGTGACTCCAAGCAAGCCACTTAACCTTCCCAGTGCTTCTAGGTCACTTCTGAAAACAGACACTCCTGCCTGGTGGACCTTACCTACTTTTCAAAGAATATAAAAAAATACCAATATATGTTTACTACATCATAGAATAGTAGTCAGGTTACCATGTAATTTACCTGAATTTTACTTGGGCTGAAATGATTTTGTATAGATAAAGATAAATGTTCAGATACATTTTATGTGTTTTATAAGCTTGTTTTTAGATTTTAGTCAGGTGTTTATTGTATTCTTTGCATATAAGCATCTAGGTTGTAGATTGCCAAATGCAGGATCACTGTTACCAACTAGCTTATTCAAGTTTATGACCAGTAGGGCCATCCACAGTCCTCAGTTGTTTGAATGAAAACTAGTCTGAATCAATGTACGTTCACAAAGAAGAAACTGCCTTACTACTTATGAAAATACTTCACAGTTAGCACCCCATTTAGGTGAACTGGATCATTCGCAGCTTTTTTCCCACCTACCGTTTCAGTCTCTGTGCCAACAAAAGATTTTCTGATAGACTGCTTCAACAAAAAGCATATGTTAAGTATTTAAGAGTACTTATGTTTGGCCAGTGGATTTTGAAAGCACAGTCAATGACGTATAGAAGGTAAGACCCCAGGTGCTATATGATGCTGGTGGGCAGAGTAGTGCTCAATTCACATCTGAACAAAGATCTGAAAACTGGGAGACACCTTTTTCATGGACATGAAGGGGAAAAAAGCATCCACATGTCTGGTAGATGCATAAATCCATTTGAACATCCTCCACTAATCAGTTGTGGATTTTTTAGGTGAAGACACTTTATTTCAAAGAAGCAAATTCAAGCAGTTTTTTACCCCCTGGCCATTCACTCCTTCAGGCCTGCCAAGGTCCCCTACCATCACTGCTGAGTGCTGACCACCATCCACTGCCCCTAACTGCTGTGCTACCAGGTAACCCAAAGTAACCCTTCATTGAGTGGGCCCCTACCCCTGTGGGAGGCTACAGTGGAGGAGAATTGCCCTAAAGAGCTTCCAGTATATCCTGGGCATGGCAGGGGTCAGAACAGACACATGTCTGGGGATTCTGGCTTATGGAGGGACCAACAGCTGTCCTTCAGTTGCGTCAGTGGGTATTTTCCCATTTTCTTGGGACCGTGACAGGCCACACAATGTCAAGGCACAAGCTGATGTCCGTCATGCTCCCTCCTGCAGTGAGGACTAACATGTTGTCGTGCCTCTGGCCTCCACGAGGGGCCTGCAAATGCTGACCCATGAACCAACCCTCCCTCCCAGGAGAAGGTGAGTGGTTGTTGGACACTCAAGCTTTCCCCCACCAGCTGGTCCTCCAACACCCAAGTCTGTTCCCTAACCCTGGTCAGCAGTGTCACAGGCAGAAATCCAATTCAGGCAGTTAAATTATAGATAGGAAAAAACAAAGGTAGTCCACCTTAGCGGTGATGGTTCAGATTAATTCACATCTGAGTTCTAACAAGCAAAGTGACCAAGTCATTTGTAACTTCTGCATGTGGAGTGTGGGTGCTGAAGAAGGGGGATCATAGTGCTGTCACTACTGCCATCACCCTAGAGGGATATGGACTACATTGTTGCTACTGCCATCACATCAAAGGGGTGAGGACTGTAGTGCTTCTGCCATCACCACTGGTGGAAGGGGAATGTAGTACTGCTGCTGTCCCACCTGAGGGATGGGGGCCATAGTGCTGATACTGCCATCACACCTGAGTAATGGTGAACGTAGTACTGCTGCCATCACACCAAAGGGATGGGGGCCATAGTGCTGCTGCTTCTGTCACACCTGAGGGAGGAAGATTGTAATGCTTTCACTGCTGCCATCACACCAGAGTGATGGGGGTCATAGTGCTGTTGGTGCTGCCATCGCACTTGAGGATGCAATGAGTGCTGCTTCCATTACACCTTAGGGATGGGGGTCAGTGTTGTTGGTGCCATCACATCCTGTACCTAAAATAACTTTAAACTGGTACAAGGATGGAAGGATGTGTAATAGTGGAAATCAAAATTGATAACATGCATGTTAGCAAAGTTAAAAATTGTTAAATAAAGTACACAAAACCAAACACCGGTAAAAGCGGATTTTGGCTTAGCAGACACCGGTGACAATAACATTTTTTACAATGTGCAAAATGGAATATTCCCTTTCTCAGTCCCAGTAAACCAGTGTCCCTGGCTATCATGCTTGAGATGTCTGATACTACCAAGAGCTTGCAAGGCTCCAAGTTGTGTTTAGGGTGATATACTGGAACACCTCCTACAGGAGAAGTATTAAAATGAGGCATCACATTATGCAATGAGTGCAAGCCAGAGATATGTGTAGGCAAAAACACAGTTTGCACACACCAACAACCTCCCCATGCATGCAAAAACATTTGCACTGGCAATTTGCATTGTGCTATATTCATCTGAGGGGGGACTTCTCCAGCTGCAATATATGGTTGTCTGTATATCCAAGGTTTGGGTGGTGGTGCAATTTTGCAGTCATAAAACACATTTTATGCCATTTCCCACTGTGATTCAGAGGTTCTAAAAATAAATGGTTTTGTTGGTCATATGTTGTGTAGACCTAAAGCCTATGACAACATCTGGGGACAAATTCTTGGTCGCTTTTGCTGGCCACAATGAACGATGCTGAACAGGGGGCGCCAACCCTTCCTGTGTGCCAGTCAGCTGAGAGATCTCAGTAAAGACGACAGGGACCACAATGAAAATAAATGGCCTACAAGGCCAATCAGAGTCATGTGCCAGCCTTGAAAGACTTCCTCTCATAGACACACTGTCAATATATTTTGTTAGATTCAATAACATATGTACCTTTGTTACTAAATCTCCTGAACAAACTCACCATTTCAAATTAGATTCACGTACTAAGGTTTTGGCCCAGCAGGTGAGGTTTTACCAAAACGTTGCGAGTTTTGTATAGAAACTATTTACATCAAATGTGTCTGCTATGTTAGGTGAAAAAATAAGTCAAGCTTCAAAAACTGTGTCTCTACAAAACACATCAACAAAAAGGTTTATGGAGAAGCTTATAAAAGCAAAGTTGACAGAAAGATCCTTTTCTTTTTTTTTTATTATGGTATTTCTTCTCCATCCTGGATGGCCCTCCTTGGCTGTCTCGGCTGGCGCCATCCCCTAAGGATCAGGCCCACTCCCTTATGCTCCCATGATTTACCCTTCATGGAAGGGTGGTGGGGAGTGTCTTAATCCACCCAAAATGGATCCAGCCAGGGGGTGGTGCCTGCAGAGAACAGTGTCATGTTGCATGCATTTTTCTTCTTGAGGTGAAGTGTGCAATGACACCCGTGGAGAGAGTGTACGCGCCTGCACGTGCTCCTCCAAATGTCTGCCCCATCTCCTCCCCTTGCTGTAGCATCAGTGCACTTCCCCCCAGCCACTACTGGGGGCTAGTAGGATGCCGGTCGCTGGCAACTCCCTTCCCCGGAGAAGGAAAGCAGCCCGGAGACTCGATCCTTCTCCTCCCCTGCTGACCCTTGACGGCCCATGCTCGTTCCCGAACACTGGTCACAAGCGCAGCATGAGGTAAGGTGTCCAGCACCACCAGGCCAGCCAGAAAGATCCTTTTCTTATTATGGACCTAAAGTAGTAAATCATTTAATACTGCAGGTTGTCGATCTGTCAGGGAAACACCCAGTGTTGAGCAAAGCTTAAGCAAGAGTTTATGGTCAACCTCTGTATGCAACTGTGAGAATGTTGTTTAAATTGCATGGTATGAATTGTTTACTAGGCATCAATGACTCTTCAGTCACATGTACTGTATGTCATATTACTTATTGTGCTTTTATGTAATTTATTGTGTTTTTATGTAATATTTATTTCCAGTTCTTGCATCCTTCCCCCAAGCATGGCTGAAAATGTATCTTTTTGATCCAGTCCACCTTCCTGGTTAAATGGAAATAAATAAATTAATTAAAAACAAAACAGAAATAACAGTGTTCCAAGCCCCCTCGTTACTAACTGATGCAAGCAGGTAAAAATGGAGTTGCAGTGCACCAAGTGAGTGCAGGTGGCAGCAAAATTTGGGAGGGGCACCAGTGGGCCAGTGGACCACAGCTGGATGCTGAGGTTAGCGAGGGACAACCACTGAACTACTAGGGATTCTGCCCTCTAGAGGACTGTGGGTCCACTGGACCACCAAGGAGTTAACATACAAGGGTATAGTGTGGACAACAGGACCAGCAGGAAGACAGAGATGAGAGGGCTTGGGGGCCGGGATTGGGGGAATTCGTCTCATTCGGATGGCCATGTGCCTGGTGACACAACTTTGTGCATCATGATATGCACTGGATGCATGTTGCCATGCTGTACAAAATTTATGGGTACATGCAAGGGGTATTGGTGAGTGCAAACACAGTTTACATCGATAGACATCCCTGCATGCACCAACAAACATCTACACTGGCAATTTGCATTGTGCTGCACTTACGGGGGGACTTTGGTCAACTGCAGCGGCAATTGTGTATCACAGGTAGGAACACCCTTATTCTGTGAAAACAGAAAAACAATTAAAAATGAAGTCTGACATTTTTATTCACCACTTAATAGTCAATTCTGCATATGGAGAAAAAACCTGTATGCACATTTACCAACACAATTGATGCCACATTTATATATCCCCCTCCCATTATGCTACACACTTTTAGTGCAAAACATACTTATTTCTACTCTGAGGGGAAAAAATAGAAAAAATTAATTTAAGATTTTGTAAAATAGAAAATCACTGGCCCTACACATGTTTGGGTGCAGACACAATATTGCAGGTGTAAAATACTCATTTTGTGCCATCCCTGACTGTGACTTAGAATCAGACTTTTGGTGTTGTAAAAATACAACTGCAATGTACAGTATGGGTTTTCAATGCCAGATTGCCAACCCTGGCTATGGGAAGGGGCACAGTGGAATAATGTTAGTCACTATTGAGTACATTCTATCATACAAAATGACCATTGACCATGTTACCTCTGTGTATTTCGCTCAGTATATGTATCACTGCATGTCAGTGTGTGTCTGAATCTACATGCATGCAAAATAAAGTGCCTCTGAATATGTATGACTGCATCTGTGTCTTTGTGAATATATTTATAGTATGGGTACAAGTATTCACAAGTGTGTGTGTGTGTGTGTGTGTGTGTGTGTGTGTGTGTGTGTGTGTGTGTGTATATGCATCTGCATATCTTAGTGATATCTATCTGGGTGAGTGTTGACGTAACTGTGTGAATTGTGTTTTTATGTTCACCCCTGGGAAAAACACACACACACAAACACACACACACACACACACACACATACACACACACACACACACACACACACACACACACACATTCACACTCTAGAAAGTGCTCTATGGCATTAGTTAACAATTGTTGGCTTTTGTCAAGACCTTCAAGCCAGATGCAGTAAACCAATAGAACTCACCCTATCATCATACAAGCATTTGTCAATGCTGAATGCTGTCTCGCTGGCACTGACATTGGTAGTGCAGGAGTTAGAGATGCGTAATAGGAATGGCAATGAGGTATGGAACTGACGCCAACCCCACCCCCATCCTGCAGAAACTGACAGGTGCCAGGGTGTGCCTTTGGGGCGTCAGCTATAACACTCATACCATTTTACCTCACCCTACCCTGTAGACACTGACAAGTGTTGTGGTGTGCTTTGGGGTCTTTGGGCCTTATACTTACCCATTCCATAAGGAAATACACTGAGATGGGTTCAGTATAGGAGAATGGGGTGAACTTTAGGGCCAAACACTCCAAGGCACACCTCGATGTCTGTCACTGGCTGCAGGGTGTGGTTGGGGGTGGAATGGTATGAGCATTACAGCCAATGATCCCAAGTCACACCCCTGATGCCTGGCAGTCTCTACAGGGTGGGGGGTAGAGTGTTACAGTTGGAAACACTAACGTTGCAGGTGTCTGTTGGTATTTTCACTCCAAATTTTCAACATGGGCTTTTTGTGACCCCACCTCATGAAGAGTGGCGCAATTAGTTTGTTATCTGAAAAGTGGTTTTGCACAGTGGCTATGCCATTTGGTGACACAGGGATGAAAACACATTTTGGACAGGATGTGGAAAATGACAACTGTATTGTTCATGAGGGGGCGTAAAAAATGCCAACGTTGAAAATCAGGAGTGAAAATATGAAAAATTGGTGAAGTCATGAGCATTCATAGAAACATCGCAACACACATCCGTAACCCAATTATTTTTGGGAGTTTTTTAGTCACATTTTCAACATAGGCATTTTGGGACCTCCCCTCATGAACAGTGGCACTGTGATTTTGTTAATCTGTCCCAAAAGTTGATTTCTCACAGCGACCACGCCATTGTGCACCACAGGTGTGGAAACACATTTTGGGCTGGCTGTGAAAAATAACAGCTGTACTGTTGATAAGGAGGTGTGAAAAAATGCCAGTGTTGAAAATCTAGCATGAAAATATTGCAACTTTGCGAAGTTACAAGGATATGGGGAAACTGTGCAACGCACGCTTGTAACACAGTCATTTAATGGACTTTCGGCACTAAATTTTCAACATAGGCATTTTAGGACCTCTGCTCATGAACAGTGTCACCGTCATTTTCTCAAACTGTCTCAAAAACTGATTTGGCACAGCGACCGTGTTATTCTGCTCCGGACATGCAAAAACACACTTCGACCAGGATATGTAAAATGACAGCTGTACCTTTCATAAAGAGGTGTGGAAAAATGCCAATGTTGAAAATCTGGAGTGAAAATATTACAAATTCACAAACTTAAGAGCGTGCGTGGAAACAGTGCAATGCACACTCATAAAAGAGACATTTTTTGGATTTTTTCACCAAATGTGCAACATAGGCTTTTTGAGAGCCCCCCTTATGAACAGTGGCACTGTTGTTTTGTTACTCAGTCGCGAAAGGTGATTCCATGCAGTGACTGCAAAATCACCTTTCAGGACGGAATAATGCCATGACAGTGACCGAATTCATGAGGAGGGGCTCCAATAACCCCATGTTGGAAATTTGGTGTAAAAATTCCCAAAACTGCTGGAGATATGCACCAAAGTTGAAAAAAAAAAACTATTTTTGCCATTATAGAGCTTACCAGCATTTCTACAGTTCACAGTCAGATTTGAAGAGTGCAGACGTGTTCCCAGTCCACCGAAGATCATCGCACCAAACTATGGAGGTAAGTATGGGGTGATGGGGGTGTGGGGAGGCGGGATGCGCAGAGGGTGGGCGCAGGTTGGGAGCTGGACAGACCACCAGGGAATGTTTTCTTCTTTTGCAGGTTAAAAAAACATTGTGGGACGATTGTTTTTTTTTACAGGGGCATTTGGCACACTGGGGTGGGCTCCCAGCATGCCACCTGACTGTTTGAAGGGGCTAGCTGACAGGGGACTGGGCACCCCCCATCGACAAATACTGAAGGGGGGGCAAAAGTCAAGGGGGGTTGGGCACCTCTAAGCATATAACAAATGGGGGTGCATTATACCGATGGGGTGGGCTCCCCTGTCAGCATGTACATTGGTTCAGGGCATGCCGACAGGGGTATTGGGCACCCCCGAAGTTGGCATTGTGGCAGGCAGTGTGCCGCCATGTTTAGTGTAATTTTTCACCAGAGAAAGCACATTGGGAGTTGCCACTACGTATGATGAGCTTTGCTCGCACTGCAGCGGACCTTTCGTTAGATGTGCTCACCACATTATGTATTCCTGGTGCGGCACCGGCATGCAGGCTTATTGGGGAATGAGGGATGCACCTACTAATGCATGCTCTACATTTGCCCAACAGTGACCGCACCTCCAAATCTGTTACTAATGCAATATGTTGGATGGCTCGCAAGTGTGAGCCAACATAAAAATAAATAAATCTGAAAGCAAGCCTTCACTGCAATCAGCTACCAAGATGACAGTCCCCACTCTGTAGTATGAGGTGTGTGTGTGTGTTTAAACAGAACAGTACACTCTACTCCCTGATTGGTGGCTTGAATATTTTACTGGCATATTCTGCTGTGGCAGTGTTGGGGGGTAGTGGGGGGGGGATTTTTGCAAACTGAAAACCCAATGATGAAGGGGGGCATGAAACAAAAGATCAGCACCTAAACAGGGCAAAGGTGAAAGGGTGAAGGTGGAGATCCAGATAAAAGAAACACAGATGGAGAGGACAGATGAGACATCCAGCAGTACAACCTACTGGCCAAAAAAGGAATGAGCACAATTTTTTTCTAAGTATACCTAACCATTGAAAATGCACCAGCAATGTGGTTTTAAACTCTTTTTCTAAATCTCATGTTTTTTTCTCACAAACAAACCATTATATAATTGAAATGATGCACTCCTGGGTGTATGTTGTGCTGTGATAACATCACTACTCAGGTATTGAATGCACTTGGCCTGCAGCCTTGTGCTCAACCACCTGAGGTGAAACATTATCCCAGCACAACACACACTCTATCATGCATTATTGCTTAATTATAGAAACAGAAACATAGACAATGATGGCAGAAAAAGGCCAATAGATTGTGCTGTGCATAATGTGGAATTCCACTGACAGAATTAGTGTGAAATGACCATTCTGCAGGTAGAATTTCAGGCAGAATTTCACTGGTCCTTCTGTGGAATTCCACCTGCTGTGATCCATGGAATTAAATTCCACAGAACAGCATTTATTCTGTGGAAATGTAATAGAAAACCCATTCCTGCTGTTCTGCTTTCAATGAAATTTGGCAGAATTTTGAAAAGTCTGTGAAATTCTATTCCACCAAAATTTGAGAATTCTGCACACCACTACCAGTGTCCATCTAGTCTGCCCATACTACCCAATCATACCCTGAGACCTAGTGTCTCTGTGGGGTCTTTGCTATACTATTCCCCCTTTTTTTCCCCCACCAAGTCAGTTTATTGTATGCAGAATGGCAGACGTCAAAACCGCAGAACAGAGACAGCAAGGGCGGGAATAGCGGCAGGGTGCAAAACCACTAAATGGTCTATGCGTGGTCATGCAGCCTATCTCTGTTCCCTCTCAGAGGATAAGTTCTTGCTGGGAGGAGGGTCCACTGAGCAGCTGCCATGGCTCAATAGGATGATCCACAGGCAGCAATGGAAGAGGTGCATCCGGGTATCGAATCCCATTCCCAGTTGCATGGAATTTTTCTATATTTCACACATTGTGTGATTTAAGTGTTCAACCTCCCCAAGGAGTTGATTATTTTATTTGGGAGGGTTCAGGAGCACAGCCCCCTATATTGGAGAGTGTGGTAGAAGCCCCTTCAAAACATAGAGAAATGCTGCTGGCAATATATCGAGCTGTACTTTCAGCACGATATATTGCTGCAGCATTGTGTCATGCAACATTATGACCCCATGCCTTTTGTTCTCTGTGTTTCTGTCTGCCTAGTCCCACTGAGTAGTAACTATACCCTTGATCTATCTTACCTGTGTTTTAAGCCATTTATGGTTTTGGCAACCAGCACCTCTGCTGACAGAACAATCCATGGCTCAACCACAGTTACCCTAACAATAATACTTCCTAACATTCTTTTAAAGTCTTCCTCCCATTATCCTGCATTTGTGACCCCATGTCCTAGCTTCTCTGTTTCTGGAAAATGGTTCCTCTTAGTCCACTTTGCTAATTCCTTTCAGGAACCTGAAGGCCTCTAGAAGGCTCCTCCCTTCTCTGGTTTCGAATGAATACATGTTCATGGCCTTTAGCTGATCTTTATAGATCTGACCTCCTGGCCATGAATCATCTTGGACACAAAGCATTGTACATTTTCTAGGCTGTCCCAGTTAACTTTTAGGTTGGAACTCCAGAACTGGGCACAGTATTCCAGATGTGGCCTCACCAGCAGCCTATACAGTGGTACCATTACCTCCTGCTTTCTACTGTTGATCCCTCTCCCAATGTACTCTAGCATCCTGCTAGCCTTGCAGAAGGCCTTATTGCATTAGCTGGTTTGTTTAAGTGAGTCACTAATGATGACTATCAGGACCTTTTCCTCTGATGTTGTGTCCAGTTTGACTCCCCATCCAATACTCTGTTCTATTATTTTTGTTCCCTAAGCGCAGAAGTGTGCACTTTTTGGCACTGAATTTTAGCTACCAGACTTTTGTCCAGTTTTCCAACTCTTGCATGTCTCTCTGCCACTCAGTTATTCCCTCCACATTGTCAACCCTTCCACAGAGTTTAAGGTAATCTGTGAAGAGACACAGTCTGCCCTGGACTGCCTCTTCTGTTTTGCTAATGAACATATTGAAGAGACTGGAACAAGAACAGAACTCTGTAGTACGCTGCTGGTGACCTGCCTTTCCTATGATCTGAAACCATTCACTACAAGTCTCTGTTGCCTCTCCTCTGACCAACTCCATACCCACCTTACTATTTCCTCAGCTGTTCCCAGATCCATCCCCTTTCTCAGCAGCATCTGGTGTGGCACCAAGTTAAATGACTTGCTGAAGTCGAAGTAGAGTAAATCTAATATGTGCCCCTTATCAACTACCCCAGTTACCTGAAGCCTATTTGGTTCCAAGTCACCACAGTGACAGTAAATTTGCCAACCATCATTATAGCGATGGCACAATGCCAACAATTGGCATTGTACCATCACTGTATAAAAAAATGTTTTCTTGCAGGATGTTCTGCTCCCCACACCCTCTGCACTATAGCTATAGATTACAAACTTCAAGTCGGAGTTGGTTCGGGGAAGGGGAAAACTACCCAGAGGCAGCAGCATTGGGAAACCAGCAGACCATAACAGCAAACAGCCAATTCTGTCACTGTGATGGTCTTTGCTATTTTCTCACTGCTGCGGTGATGATGTATGAGCCTATTTTTCTCCAAGTATTCCACTAGGTCCTCTTTGACTCATGTCTCCATCAGTTTCCATCCCATGGAGGTAACGTTTACAGGTCTACAGTTTCCTGGCTACTCCTTGTCCCCACCTTTGTACAATGTTGTCATGTCCACCATCTTACAGTCCCTGGGAACCACCCCTTGCCATATAGAGCTATTGAATAGCCCCACTAGTGATTTGACTAACACCAATGCTAGCTCCCTTAGTACCCTTGAATGCATGGAATAAATGTTTATTTCCTTTCCTAAAATCTTCTCCACATCCTCCTCTTACCCATCATTTTCAGTATTTTTCTCAGCTTGCTACTATGTGCCCACATTTCAGTGTGTGGTTAGTTTGATGTGTATTAGAATCTCATGGGTATTTCACAGAAAGAAGAATGGCAAGAAAAATCCCTAAATAATGTATGAGCCTACCATTTTGATAGCAGCAATGGTATGAAATATTAACAATTGTATATTCTGAGAACTTAGTTTTAAAAACTTGTCAACATCCTGGGAAGAAAGATAATTTTAGAGTACTAGAAAAAAGGTTAGTTCCTCTACAGTACTGTGTTATTAATGGGATTTTTAAAAACAAAACTTTTTTTTATCCATTGTCAGTCCTTTCAAATCTTCTTTTTCCATCTCCCAAGTACAGTACGCTTTTGTCTGTGGAGCTCCATTTTAATCTACCTCATGTAAGTTTCCCTCTCTTAGTCCTGCACCTCCCCAATTGCCCCCTGGGGTAGGTCCCAAACTTCACAGCACCTTAATGAGTAGTCACCCGTATCTGGTCTGCAACTACAATGAAGGGGAAGTTCAGCTGGGAGTAGCAGGCCCCATCAGGAATGGGACCCACATTGACCATGGGAGGCCTATGATGACTTCTAGGTCCCTTTCCTTAGAAGTGGTGTCCAGTTTAACCCCTCCTATCCAGTAATCCATTAAGGGGTTCTTGTGTACCTTTGTTGATCACTTTGCACTTTTAGGTGTTGAATTGCAGCTGCCAAACCCTGGAAAACCACTCCAGGCTTTGCAGGTCCCTCTGCACCTTACCCCCTCCTCACTATTAGTCCTACCACAGAGCTCAGAGCAATCAGTTCCTAAAATTCACTCTCACTTGAGATAAACGCAGTGTTCCATTTCTTGATACCTTGGATATGAGGGACAGAGACAGGCTTATCAGTAGTTTGTATTGTAAACCAATTGATATAAATACTACACAGCACTAGTTTTCACAACAGACTGATAGATAGTATCCATACTTGCAACAGACTGACAGTATCGACAGTTACAACAACAGACTGATAGATTGTATCCATACTTACAAAAGGCTGACAGTATGAACAGTTACAACAGACTGATAGATAGTATCCATAGTTACAAAAGACTGATAGTATCCATAGTATCCATACTTACAACAGACTGATAGATAGTATCCATACTTACAACAATAGACTGATATATAGGATCCCAATACTCACAACAATAGACTGATAGATAGTATCCCATACTCACAATAGACTAATACTGTAGATAGGATTCCATACTTACAACAATAGACTGATAGATAGTACAAGATACTCACAACAGACTGATAGGATCCCATGCTCTCAGCTATTATGAGTAAAAAGAAATTGTAATCTTAAAATGGGCTACACCAAGGAAAAGGTTACCACAGTATATACAAAAGATTCTTGGATAGTAGCTACAAACTGGAAGTCATAAGAAAGGCAGTAGAGAGAGCAAACAATATACTGAGAAAGTAAGCTCTTAGGAAAATGCCAAATAAAATTAAGCAATAATGCATGACAGGATGTGTGTTGTTCTGGGATAACTTCACACCTGGTGTGATTAGGCAGGAGGCCACAGGCCGAGTGCAACTAATCACCCCAGAAGTGACGTTATCCCAGCACAACACACACCCTGTTGTGCATTATTGCTATTATACAATGGCTCATTTGTAGAAAAATTAAAAGAAAATGAGAAAAATATATTTAAAATGCTTTTTTTTCCCACATTTTTTCTTAGGGTAGGTATACATATTGAAAAAATAGACCATGGTTTCCATTCTCTGCAGCAGGTGGCGGTGCTGCTATGCCATTGCGCTGTATCTTGTTTTAAGTATCTCTTTGCCTGTTTATGTCTGAATAAGCCTCCCAGCATATTAGTTTATTGTGCCCTGTCTTGTCAGTCTAAAAGGTAAATTATTGAAACTGACTACTGTGCTGGTGTATTTTAGTTGTGTTTGTGTGGCCACGATGTGCTGACCAAAGGATTCCTGAAGCGGACAGCTACCTGCTCAGCTTTTAAAATACCGTTCACTCTGCTTATGTCTCTGTATGGTTATGAATGAGCGAGCCTGACTGAGCGGGAACTGAAAATAAGAGCCGTGTGTTGTCTGTTTTAAGTTCAGTCTTTTGTTCAGTGGAAAGGTGGGTAAAGGCAGCTTAAGGAGAACCGGAAAATAGTGTGAGCTGATTTAAAAGTTCTGATGGCCATGAACTGATCTGATCGGTACAGGAAAAGAACAGCCATGCGCTGTCTTAGAAGAAGCGCTCATGTGCTCCATTATTTACAGCAGCTGCAGTATTAAAAAAGAGGAAAATACAGAGAAGAGTGAGGAGAAGAGAAGAAAAATATGTTTGGGGGATTAGTGTGTTGAGTAGGAGTTGGTTGACAGTGTGTATAGTTGTGGTTTGTGGTGGCAAGTGACTCGGGACAATAAAGGCAGCTTGAGAGCAGGAATTGCTGTAGCGGGCTACCGACTGGCGATAAGCTGGCTGCATGGAGTGATCCCCATTACGGCTGATGTGGTCATCAATGTGCTGGGACTAGACCTGTGATGTACTGGGATAACATCATGGGTCCATTCTCAGACTGACCAATCTGAGCCCAGCATTTTTCCTTGCCATTGTATAACAAGCATTTGTCAATGCCGAATGTTTGCTTGCTGATATTAGCATTGGACGTGCAGGAGTTAGACAGATGCAGAATAGAATGGCAGTGAAGTATTGAACTCACGCCAACACCACCTCAACTCTGCAGAAATGGACAGGCATTGGAGTGTGCCTTTGGGTCGTCGCCCATGACGCTCATGGCATTTCACCTCACCCTATCCTGCAGACACCGACAAGTGTTGTGGTGTGCCTTGGGGAGTTTGGCTTCATAGTCACCCCATTTCATAAGGACATACACTGAAATGGGTGCAGTATAGGAGTGTGGGGTGAAATCTGGGGCTGAAGAGTCCAAGGCACACCTCGATGCCTGTCACTGGCTTCAGAGTGAAGGGGTGGGGTGGAATGGCATGAGCATTACTGATGGCAATCCAAAGGCACACCCCTGATGCCTGTCAGTCTGTACAGGGTGGGACATTATGGTAGTGACACTGTGAATTTGTTAATCTGTCCCCAACTTTGATTTCCCACATGACTGCACAATTCTGCCCCAGATGTGTGAAAACATGGATCGGGCAGGATGTGAAAAATGACAGCTGTACCATTCATAGGGAGGTGTGAAGAGATGGCAATGTTGAAAATCTGGAGTGAAAATATTAAAAATGCTCAAATTTTCCAATCATAAATACACACAAACTGCACAATGCACGCTCATAACACAGTGATTTAGTGGAATTATTTCACCAAATTTTCAACATAGGCATTTTGTGACCTCTGATCATTAACACTGTCACTATGATTTTCTTTATCTGTCCTGAATGTTGATTTCCCACAGCAGCCACGCCATTGTGCTCCACATGTGTGAAAACACATTTCAGGCAGGATGAGAAAAATGACAGCTATAATGTTCATAAGGAGGTATGCAAAATTGACCATGTTGAAAACTTTGACTGAAAATATTACAGATTTGCAAAGTTATGAGTGTGCGTGGAAACTGTGCAATGCATGCTCATTTTATGGACCAAATTTTCAACATAAGCATTTTAGGACCTCCACTCAAGAACAGTGTGACTCTGATTTTATTTTTTATTTTATTTATTTATTTGTGGCCCTCGGCTCGGGGGGGTGCCTTTGGTTCCCCCTTTTTTCTTCTGCCAGCCTTCATGGCAGCCGCCCTTGCCACGGGCAGAGCTCTTAGACCACTCTGCCACAGCACTCTTCAGGCCATGTTGCAGCAGATACATACCCCACCACTGTGGAAACCTGGAGGGTGGGCAGTGAGGGAGCTAACTTGCGCTCATCTGTGTTTTTCTCCCTTTTGGGGAGGGACATGCAAGGATGCCGATGGAAGGAGCACGCACACGACTGCACACACTCCTCCCCTGGCGTCTCTTACCCCTACTCCTCCCCACATCTTTCGGCATCAGTGCATCACCCTCTAGTCTCCACTGGGGGCCAGTAGAGCACCAGCCACTGGTGTCCCCCCCATCCTGGAGAAAGAGAGCAGTCCTTCAGACACTCAATCCTTCTCCAACCCTGCCAACCCCTGGTGACACATGCTTATTCCCAAACACGGGTCACCGGTGCAGCGTGAGGTAAGATGTCCAGTGCCTCAGCCCTCAGTGCCAACGGGCCAAAGTGTGATTTTCTTAATCTGTCCCAAACACTGATTTCCCACTGTGACCGTGCTATTCTGCACCAGAAGTGCGAAAAAACATTTAGGCCAGGATGTGAAAAATGACAGCTGTACTGTTCATAAGGAGGTGTGAAAAAAATCCAATGTTGAAAATATGGAGTGAAAATATTACAGATTTGTGAAGTCATGAGTGTGCATGGAAACTGCACAATGCATGCTCATTACACAGTCATTTTGTTGGAATTTTTTTCACCAGATTTGTAACAGGCTTTTTGAGAGCCCACCACATGAACAGTGACACTGTTGTTTCATCAATGAGTCCTAAAAGGTGATTCTGCACAGTGACCGCAAAATCACCTTCAGGACTGAATAACCAGATGACAGTCACTGAATTCATGAAACGGGGTCCCAAGAACCCCATGTTGAAAATTTGGTGCCAAAATTTGTGAAAATGGCTGAGATATCCACATAAGTTAAAAAAAAAAAAAAAAACATTTATGCCATTATACAGATTACCGGCACTTTTTCAGTTCGCGGTCAGCTTTGAAGAGTGCAGACGTGTTCCCGGTCCACCGAAGATCATCGCGCTGGGCTCCAGAGGTAAGTATTGGGTGAGGGTGTGTGTGGGGAGGTGGGGTGCGCAGAGGGTGGGTGCAGATTGGGGAAGGGGGCACCGGACTCAACAAGGGATGTTTTTTCTTTTTCAGGAGAAAAAAACAAAACAAAAAGACAATGCAGGAAGGTTTTCTTGTTTTTACAGGTGGTTTGGTATGCTGGAGTGGGCTCCCAGCATGCCACCTGAATGTTTCTTGGGGGAGGGTCTGTAGCCGATGGGGGATTGGGCACCCCCCATCAGCACATTCAGAGTATTGGGGGGTTGGTGAGCCAATTGGGCACCTCCCAGGCACACAACAAATGGGGGGCATTATGCCAATGGGGATTGGGCTCCCTTGTTGGCAAATTAACTGGGAAGGGGGCATACTGACAGGGGGATTGGGCACCCCATTGGCTTTTCATGGGGACTGTGAGAGGCAGTGGCTGTCAGAGAACTGCCACCATGTTTATTGAAATGGGACACCAGACAATGCAGCTATAATTCTCTGCTGCAATCAGGTACCACCCCAGCAGCAAAAACAGCTGATTGTTAATGATAAGGTGCTCTCTGATTGCAGCGGTGAGTTTCTTTCAAGTTGGTGGTATGCTACACTACTGCTGTCATGGACAGCGTGATTATCTACTGGTGCCATGCAGGCCAGCCCCAAAATGGACTGCTGGCATTGGCAACAGCACTGCCACAATTCCACAACTTGCTACTGCAGCAAGCTGCCGCAATATGTTTCTTGCACATGCGCACAAGCAATCATAAAAATGGGAAGCTAGGGTTGCAACCAAGCACATCAACAATACAGCAGGGCCTACTGTTATCATCAATTAGCACTGGCCAGTATGACAAGGAACACAGAACTCCAGTATGAGATTTAGGGAGAAACCACTAATCACATTCAAAAAGAATGCCACTTTCAAGGATAAATTAGTTCACACATTGCACAAAGTACTTACTTGGATGGAAGAAAATGAATACTTATTGGATCCCCTATGACCAGGAAATTATAAATGTGGACATGCACACAGTGCTCAAGCACATTCAGAAAAAGGTGTTTCACATCAATAAACTCTGCAGAAAGCTTTGATATCAAAGACCACATAACCTGCGACACTAGACATGTTCATACACTTCTTATGCTGTCCCAGTAACAATTATTATGTGGGAAAGACCACAAGACCAATAGCATGATAGACTTCTGACAGATATTGTCTATGCAGCATTGAGGGAGTTTACATGTAGCTGACACTAGGCTATTCTACACCATGCTACATTATGGAGTTCACAGGTAGCTAATCTGTGTCACAAAATTACCACTAGGTATTTTAGAAAAGATTTAAACAACTACTTCATTTCTCACGTTTGTTCACATTGATACAGGTTTGACCAAACCACCATGCAAAGAAGTCAGCAGAATATGGCCATTTGGTCTATTTAGTCTTCTTATGTACGGAGGCAGTATAACATAGTGGTTAAGGTCACTGACCTGCAAACCTGGAGACCTAGGTTTGAATCCCATCAGCCCCCCACATCCATACTGTGTGACACTGAGAAAGTCACTTAACTTCCTTGTGCTCCCAGATTGCACCTGGAAACAAACTCTGGCTTAGTTTACCTTTCCTGGTTAAACAATTTCCCCTTTCCCTTATTTTTCAGGGTCCTCAGTTTAAGCTACTGACCTTTCCACTCTCCCCATTTCACTCTTCCACTCTGTCTACCCCTCCCTTGACCCTTATTTTCCTCTCAACTCTATCCCAGCCTCTCTTGAAGCTGCTCTCTGTCTTCAATGAAACCACCTGGTCCAGAAGCACATTCCAACCCTCTATCACCATCTCAATGAATAAGTGCTTCATAGCCTCTCTCTTAACCCCCACTTAAGGTGGCGTCCCTTACTTTTTCTCTTTCTGTTTCCACTATTGTTGAAAAGACCCTCTTTAGCCACCTATTAATTCTTTTGAAATACTTGAAGGTCTCAATCATGTCCCCTCTCTCTCTCTCTCTCTCTCTCTCTCTCTCTCTCTCTTTCTATTCTCCTCCAGGGAGTACATGTTGAGGGCCTCCAACCTCTCCTCATATACCCTATCTTGCTGGCTCATAATCATCTTTCTTGTCCTCCTTTGGACCGGCTCCGATAGGTTAATGTCCTTTTTAACTGTGGACTCACTAATGACCTGTACAAGAGCAGTATTACCTCCTTTGGCCTGCTGCTGATCCCTCTGGCAATGCAACTCAACATTATATTTTACTGCTGCTGCTTTCCTACATTGCATGGAATGCTTCAAGTCACTTAGTGTTCATCACCGCTAGATCCTTCTCCTCTTCTGATACAGATATCCAAACCCTTCCCAGGCTGTACTCAATCCTTAGATTATTGGCTCCAGTGTGCAAACCTTTGCATTTATTTGCATTGAAGCATTTGCCACATGCTGCATGACAACATGCAGTGTGCCGAGGACTGGGCGGAGGCACGTAATGTGGAGCATGTGGTGACCATCTGTGACCTATGTCTGGATATTATCACCAGCATGGATCACATGTGTGCCACTATGCTGGAGTCTGCAGCCATGGTGGCAGGCCCTGTGGTGTCCAGCTATAGCCCTGGCCTGTCCAATGGGAGTAGTGTCACCTTATGGCAGACAAGGTGTACAGCTACACCATGCAGTGCCTGAATTAGAATGTCCAGCACACCCATAACTCCCAGGGCACCAAGGACACTGCACACACCATGTCATGTCCTGTGTCTTGATGTAGTCATTACCCTGCGGGGCTATTGCTAGGGGCAGCTAACATCATCCCCACACTCATCCCTCCTATCATGGATGATTACCCCCCCAACCATACTGATTACAGCACACACATACTGCCCATAACCTGGGAGGTGGTAGGGGATGCATGTAGGCTGTGAATCACCAACCTCACCAAAGCGTCCCCCCTCAATCACCCACCATAGAATACCCATGTTTCACTGCCCGCTGCCCCTATGGCCCATCCCATTCCTGTCCCCCCAGATGGCCTGTATGTCCATCAGCCTCCCCTTTTTGATCCCCCCCTCCCCTTGCCAGGCTGGCGTGGATTTAAGTTTTCACCCCTTTGGAATCCCCCTGCCAGAATGGACTGTGTATGTGTGTGTCTTATTTTCTACCCCTCTACCTGGATGGACAGTAGTTCTTTTAACCTCCCCCACCCCGATACCCCTTTCTTGGATTTCTTCTATGTATGTACTGATATTGTCATGTGATAGTACATTGACTAAACACATTACAGTTCCCTCTGTGGTCTGTATTTACCCTCTATGTCTGAAAAGGTCTGTTATGAAGTAGAGTCTGTACTCCTGGGCTCTCCCATGGTCACGCCTGTAATGCTGCTCCAGTGTCCCCTGGTCTTGTGTCTCTGATTCTGCCTCAGGTTATTCCTCTGGGGACAGCATGCATAATCCATGGTTGAGTGAAATGCTGTGTTGTATACTACAGGCAAGCAATATAGCAAAGGCCTTCTGAGACATTTACTGTAGGGCACCACTAAAATGATCAAGGCACCTAAACCACATCTTAAGCATTCCAAGGATGCACTCAGTGATGTTGTGCATGGTGCTGTGTACCTTAGTATACCTGTCCTCTGCAATGGATGTGGACAGTAAAACAAATGTGATGAGCCAGAGATGCAGGGAATATGCACTGTCCCCTGTCTAGATAAATGGCACTGGTTAGTGACATTGTCTGCAATTTGGGGATGGGGGTGAGGTCTTTGAGATATATGTGCTGATGACATATCCACTACAGATGTCCCCACCTTTGAATATCTGGCACATAATGGAGTTGTGCCAGATGAAGGCATCATGGGCACTGATGTGGTGCTGTGCCAGGACATTGATGATGGACCCTGTTGCATCACACACCACCTAGCAATCAGTAGAGTGGTACTCCTTCCTATTCACATAGGCCTCCACACCATTGCTGATGCATCACTGGATGGCAACACGGGTGCAGTCAATGGCACTGAGTACAACTGGTAGGTGTGTGAGTCAATACAACTGCTGCATGGTTGCTGTTTGCTCTGCGGGAGTGCTGGAGAATATAACAAAATCCCCAGCATGGGCCAGCAGGGCATCTAGGAACTGGCCCAACACCAGTGAGGTGACTGATTTGAGATATCGGTGGTGCCCCTCATCAGTATCTGGAATGTTCCAGTGGCCAGGAAGCTCAGTGCAGCCATCAGCTTGAACTCTATGGACATTGCATGGCTGCACTGGGTGTCTGTCCAGCGCTGGTCATGCAGCATCTCACACAGCTGCCTGAGTATGGGCCTGTTGAGCCTTTACTGGCCCATGATCTGACTGTCACTGAAGGCTTTGAATGTGAGTTGTGGACAGTACTGTCTGCAGCAAAGTGCTTTGTTGGCCTGCGCCTGAGTCCAGGGTGGCCATTGGCCCTCTACTCATTTTCTTTGATTTGCTTGATCAGGTACATGATGTGTGTTTCCATATGAGCAAACTTAGTGTGCAGCCTGCACTCTCTGCATCTGCCTCTGGGGTTTGCCCCGGCATAAGATGTTGTTTTTACAAGCTGTACTTGTGCAGCACTATGTGACCTGTGCAATCCCATTTGCACAGTGCTATCACACTGAATAGCATGCAACACATGCTACATAAGGTACAGCACCCCCCCTCCCTGATTCAGATGCTGCATAAACTATCGCTATCTCTAACAGCACACATAGCAATTCTCTCTGAATATGGGATACTGGTGCAATTACATATGTAGCACAGGTACAAACACTTTGTGCCTGGCATAAAGCTTTAACTATCTGGGCCTTTTTTTTTTTTTTTTTACTTTGTAAAGTGGTGTAACAAGTTAGACGTACTAATTGGTTCAGTATAAATTAATGCCTAGACAGATGCTGTAATTCTTGCACAGTTTTTGTGTTTGACCAGCATGCCTCATAGATTTAGTAGGAAGTACCAGATGTATGCATGTATTAATTAATGTATTTATTTATTTATTAGAATGGACTTGGTCAGCACTAACCTGGAAAGGTGATGGCTTGGAAAAAGTTTGAATAGGAAAAGATGTGTTAGAAATTGCACACTGATTAGTAGCAACTGGAAAAAAATACTTAGAAGAAGTACATAGGAGTCACTGGATAATGTGATACCTTTCTTGAACCAATATATGGCTGGTACAAAGATCATATAATACACATGATTTTGGGGCCCTGCAGGTCCCTTCATCAGGCACAATAGCAAACTATGCAAATAAGTTGTAGTCATATACATCAAGATGCATTGTTTCAAAAAATATGACAGATTAGTGAGAAGACTTAAAATAAAACTACATCCTCAAGTTTCGTAAATGTTGCTTGTTTCCATGTCAATAGACAACTCTTTTCCTGTAGCTTTTGGGGTTATGTGTTTGCTTTAGTTTGTTTTTGATGTTCGTGATAGCCTCCTATAACTATCTTGGGGGGGTCTTCATTTTCTGGTTGTTGACATCTCATTGTCCATAACAGCTTAATTAGCATATGAAAACATGATGTCACAGCACCCATTTATACGATGTATCTCTATGCAGAAAGTAACACATGTACTGAAAAAACACTCAGGAAACACACAGACTGAATGCAATTTAAAGGAGAAATCCTCCATATTACACATTAGACAGTTTGCAAAGCTAACTAAAGGTAAGTGTGTTTTTTCACACCTTGCAGCAAATTGTTTTAGTTTAAATCTAATTAATCAGACAGCATACTGTGGTGTCTAAAGGGTACCAAACATTATGTTTGCACATGCTAATGTAGCTCTCAGGGACAATTAGATGTCATCACCAGAAAATGGAAACCATCAGTATAGTTACAGAGACTACTATGAACAGCGAAATTATTTTTTATGTAATAATTATTTCAGATTGAGATTAATAACTTTGAGTCAGAGACTCATTTACAAAGGTTCCATATCATACATAGAACATAGGATGAACAAACGGAACATAGGTGGCAATCTGTTTCATGGATATAATGAAAGTTACAATTACATAGCAAGATAAGATACATTATATAATAACGCTGGGTTCACTATAATGCAAGGGTTCCAGTGAACAATACTTAGTCCTAGGATCCCAGGGTGCAGTAGTAACTAGATTCGGAGTCGATATCTACATGGGGAGAGCTATTTACAAAACTAAAGCAATCACCTATATCCCTTACAGCTACCCAAAAAGAGCTGCATATTGACATGGAAACAAATATAATTTACAATATATGATCATGATGTAGCTTTTCTTGGAAAGAAAGAGTGCATGGGTTGGTGGGTGGAAAACAGATGGAAACAGGTCTATAGATGTGAGGGGTGATATGCAGGAAGTGCTAAGGTAGTTGTAAGAGAGGCTGAATGGGTGCATTAAGGTGTCAATTTAAAAGGTTTCCTAACAGAAACACATGATATAGTAAGTACATGAAAAACACAAAGTGCAGGAATATCACATAAAGAAAAAAAAATATCTGTATAAAGTAACTCTCAGTATTAGAGTTTTCCACAGTGTGCCACAAATCCAGTGTCCCCACTACTGACCCACTGCTCTTCAAGTTAAATTGTTTGATATATTTTGATGCCCATGTCCTTCCCTCCTGTGTGTTTCTAAAGTTGTCTCTTAGTATTAGGACAGACCAGTCTGATAAAAAATGGTCTGGTTGGGAAAATGCTGTTCTAGTGGACATATAGTAGTGAAGTTGGTGGGTCCACCTTAATGTCTGTGAGCTCTTCCACCATGTCTTTCACCCATAGTGAGAGTAGGTCTTTGAAAACCTTATAACACTTGAGGTGCACCCATCCATTCCTGGTATCTTCATATTTGCCAGCTCCACAATTGCACTCTCTACCTCTTTTATGTTAAATGGAATCTCCAATGGGGGGTCTTTTAAAAAACAATTGCTCCAAATAATCTGTGACTCTAGTGCCTTCAGTTTCTGGAGGAGCGTTATAAATATTGTCAAAATGATCTACTACTGATTCCCTTATTTTGTTTTGCTCAAACATTCAATTTTTCAGTTTATTCATGATTTTTAGGATACAGTTCTGTTACTTGAGCTTTTTCAGTGCAAAAGCCAAATGTTTTCCTCATTCATCTTCTAGAGTGTACAGACCAGATGTTACTTTTGTCACATTTCTTTCAGTTTCTAAATGCAACATCTCTAGCTAATTTCCACACCATAAATATGTTTTTAAGATCATGAACCCCTAATGTGTCTAATTTCTTTATTCTGTTGCCAGTTTCTCTTCCCTTGCTTTCCTTATTGTTCTGCATCCACCGCATGTAAGAGATAATGTGATCCCTTACCACTTGAAGACTTCCCATAATTTAGCACAGGCAGATCCCACTATAAATATAGGCCCAGAAGTCAGTGATGTCTTCTTTAATCATTTCAATAACATCTGGGTCTGACTCTCCTTCAGCAAGCCTTTATCAGTCCTCCAAGTGTATCCCCTTTTTAGATTTATAAATGGAAAAGAAATTAACTTTACTACAGTATAATCAGAAAAAATAATTGGTAAAGTTATAGCTTCCACCATTGAATCCACATTACCCTATGAGGTAAAAATATGATCAGTTCTAGAGATTAGTACTGCTTTAGCTGAATTGTATATGTGTTCTCCTGATGTTATATTTTTAAGTCCTCACAACTCTGTCAAATTAAATGGCTCCTAAAATTGATTTAAAATCAGAGATAAGTTAATATCAAACTTCAAAGATGGAAATGATTTATCCATCCCTGGAATATACATACACCCCCCTAAGAAAAAATTTACTCTCATAGAGGCTAATTCCATCAAACTAGTCAAAACCACATCTATAAATGAATCATAAGTCACAAATGGCCCATGAATAGAACTCAGATTTACTTCTTGTTCAAATAAGGCCCCTTCATTAAAATGATTCTACCTTACTTAAATCTTTGAAGGTTTGATGACACTTAAAATCCAAAGATTTTGTAATAAGAATATCCACCCAATTACTTTTTTGGAACCGACTGAGAAATAAATGTGTCTCACCTACTGCCTTTTGAGTTTATTCATTTCTGAGTCAGAAGATCTGTTTCTTTCAATTGTAATATAGGGATCTTTTATTTTTTTCTAAGTTAAAATCTGTTTCCTTTTATATCTGTGACTTGATGCCATTAATATTCCAGCTTGCCACTGTGGCTGTTAACAAATTACTATTCTTATCCATTATTGGTGTTAAATCCTCTAAATCCCATCTGCAGATCTTTCACTTGTTCAGTTCATTCCCACTGATAGTAATGATGCAATCTCCACATCCAGAACCAAGAATTCCAGTAACTAAAAAACACTTGAAAACACAAAACACCCAACACCAACCACATCCTCATAAACACTAACTTCCCTATTTTACCTTCATTAACTTGACAATAAGGAAATAAAATACACACTATAAGACAGATACTGTATGCAACTTGTACCCGGGTCGAACCTGGAAATGGACCTTGGCTCATTGTGCCTTTCCCAGTCACCAATTTTAAATAAATAAATAGATTTTCTGGACCACCACGTTGGAGCCCAGCTCCATCAGCATAGCATAAACTATAAATATGTTGTTATTGCACTTACACTTCAACTGTGTAAACCCAATTTTCACCCCTGGATCCCACCTGAAAAGGAATTTAAGTGGTGCATGCCATTCTGGGTTATCAGTTTTTAAATAAATAACTAAATCAACTAGTAAATGAATGAAATTAAGTCCCTACATTTTCAGGAAATCATGACAGATGAGCAGTACCCCTTATGATAACTTACATTTTTAATCTTGGACCTTTAACTCTGTTTTCGCATAGTAAGGAAAATTGGACATTCATTCTACCTCTTCAGGAGCCTTTTTGCTTTCATTTGCCAAAGAAGGTTTGCTCATTTGTCTTTGGACCAGGAGGTTGTAACTTCAAGTACCAACCCAGGACTTGAATGTGTGCCAGTGCTGACTCTGCAGTGCAATACTGGGGTAAGGGCGGGGCTCCTGCACTGTTAGAAATGCTGTTTTTCTATTGAGATGTATAACTCAGATTTGTTTCTGATAGTTGGCCAGATGAAAGTCAAATATACATTAGGGCTATGCCAGAAGAAACCGAGATTACGCCGGCATTCTGCTCAACAGTACCTTCTCAGACAAACCAGTTCAAATGCAACAGTTCTTCAGAATAGAAAGCAGCAGAGTATGTATGGACAATCACATAATAAGGCTTTTTAATACATTTGATGCCCAGGGGATCTACAGGTTGGTAAAAGGAACAGCTTTTAACAGATGTGAACCCTGTGCCTGTATTAGGCTCTCCATTCATTTAGCAGCAAGCCTTCCTCAGGGAGTAAGGAATGAAAATGTCTTTTTGCTGAATGTGTGGAAAGCCTAATATAGACAAAATGTTTATATTTGTGTTAAGTCCACATAATATTTTCAGGAGCACATTTATATGGAAAATGGTAAATTACTCAACAAGGCCTTCTAGAAAACACTGAGTAATTAAAATTGTTATTGTTTAAAGGATAGATGTGGCCTGACTAATTTTAAATGCAACACAGTAGAAACACAGAATTTGATGGCAGCTAACCTTTTACAAAAAATGTGCGCTCTTGGCATGGACGCACATGCCCTAGGATGGTTTGCTAATTACCCTACGGGCCGGACCCAGAGGGTCAAGTGGAAGGATTATGTCTCCCAGTCTGCACCGCTCAAAGTAGGAGTGCCTCAGGAGTCAATACTTGGTCCCCTTCTCTTCACTTTGTTTATAAATGATCTGCACTTACATTGCAGGAGCAGCAGCGTCATCCAATACGTGGATGATGCTGTCATTTTCTGAGCCTCCCCTAACTTAGGAGAACTGGGGAATGCCCTCCAAGAGGACATTCTTCAGATGGAGGACTGGCTCACTCGGAATAAAATGGTATTAAATACCAGTAAAACTAAAGCAATGTTGTTTGGGCCCAGATCCTTGGGAACTGAGAGGTCGCTGCTCCTTCAGCTGCAGTCCAGAGGGGGTGATAAACTTGAGGTGGTTACCTCCACTAAATACCTAGGGCTAACCTTGGACCAAGGCTTCACCCTAAAAAATCATGTTGACCAACTCACCAAAGCCATACATGGAAAACTCGGTATCCTCTACAGAATAAAGGACCAGATTATCCCTGAAGCCAGAGTTGCCATCGCAACTAGCATCCTTCTCCCCAAGCTCACTTATGCGGCACCTGTTCTTCAAGGTGTGGCCTCTACGGAACTTGGCAGGCTCCAGACCTTATACAATAAGACTGTCCAATTTGCAACATTATCACACCCTAGGACACACCACTGCGAGGCTCAATCCAAGCTCAGCTGGCCATCATTGGAAGCCGCCTCATCTACCCCCTATGTCTCGCTTTTAGCTTCTGGGCCCTTACCTCCCCTAGTCTCAAAGGACTAGTTAGTGTCAACCAACCTGAGGAGTCTCCGTTCCTCAGGACAAAACCTCCTTGTGGTCCCCAAAATAAAGACTAAAGCTGGGTCCAGGTCCTTTGCTTTTACTGCACCTTCCCACTGGAACAAACTCCCACTGGAGGTACGGGAGGCAGGGTCGAGCCCCTGCTTCTGGTCTAAGCTCAAAGCACACCTGCTCGCCAGGAGCACTTGCCAGTGCATAAGGAACTGACCTTATGCCACGGCCCCTCCTCCTTCTCCACCTTCCGTATGTGAATGCCATTAAGTCTTTCACAGTTATACAGTATGGAATTTGCCTTATGTGTGTTATCACTGTTAAACCATTTGGTATTTACGCAAGTTTACAGCTCTGCTTACCTACTTGTACTGTCTGTTTACCTGTATGTTATTTTTACAGCTCTGCTTACCTGCTTTTACTGTTCTGTTTACCTGTATGTTATTTTTTACCCCCGGGTCACCCCTGAAAAAGGGACCTCCGGGGCCCAGTGGGCCTACCCGGTCAACAAAATTCAATAAATAAATAAATAAGGACCACATGGCCTACCCAGTCTGCCCATATTTTCTTCCTACAATATCACCTCAGAACCTACTTGATCCTCAGTCCATTCTCCCTCCCCCTTCCCAGGAAGAGTCCCTTATGCCTATCCCATGCATTCTTGAATCCTGCAACTGTTTTCACCCCCACACCTCTGATGGAAGGCTGTTCCAGGAATCCACTACAGTACTCCTCACATCTCTCCTAAATCTGCCCCCTCCAGCTTCACAGCCTTTGTCCTGAGCACCTTTTTCCTGACAAATGCAGTACTTCCCTCCTGTACCTTATTTACTCCTGTGAGGCATTTAAAGGTCTCCCCTATATCCCCCCTCTCCCTCCTCTCTTCCAAGGTGTACATATTAAGGTCCTTTAGTCTCTCCTCATAGGGCTTCTCATACAGACCCTGTAGCATTTCAGTTGTCATCCTTTGGATTGCCTTCACTCTGTCTATGTACTTCTGGAGATGTGGTCTTCAGAACTGGACACAGGTTAGTTTAGTTGTGGTCTTACCAGCAATCTATTCAAAGGCAACATTATCTCCCTCCTTCTGCTGGTGATACCCCTCTCTATGCTCCCCAACATCCCACTAGCCTTCTGAATTGCCTTGTTGCACTTCCCGACCACATTTATGCCATTAGATATGGTCTCCCCAGGACTCTTGCCTGCTTGGTGGTTATCAATACCACTCCACCCATTTTGTACTCTGTCTCAGGGTTTCTGTGCCCCAGCTCTTCACTTTTTCACATTGAAACCCAGCTGCCATACCCTTGACACCTCTTCAAGTTTTCTAAGGTCTCTGCTCATTCTTTCCGCCCCCTGGAGTGTCCACGCTATTGCAGATTTTGGTGTCATCTACAAAGAGGCAGACTTCCCTTTCAACTCCTCTGCAATGTCACTTATAAAGACATTAAAGAGGACTGGTTCAATCACTGATCCCTAAGGCACCCCACTAGTCACTCTCCCTTCCTCGGAGTGAACTCCACTTACCGCCACCCTCTGCCACCTATCCCCTAACCAATTTTTTACCAAGTTTACCATCATTGGACCCATTACAAAGCTACCTTGCATTCTTATTAGTTTCCTGTGTTGAACAATGTTGAAAGTCTTACTGAAATCTAGGTAGGCCACATCTACCACTCCACCCTGATCTATTTCCTTGGCCACCTAGTTACTTAAATCTATCAGATTCATCTGACATGACCTCCTTCCCCCATGAATCCATGCTGCCTCGGGTCTTGTAACATATTGGATTCAAGATAGTCCACAATCCTTTCCTTCAGCAGTGATAACAATAAATTTCCCACCGCCAACGTCAGGCTGACTTGCCTGTAATTGCCAGCCTCCTCCCTGCTACCACTTTCATGAAGTGGGACTACATCTACCCTCCTCTGGTCTTCTAGAACTGGTCCTGTTTCTAATGAATTGTTAAATAGGGCTATCAGAGGTGTAACCAGTAGCTCCCTGAGCTCCTTCAGTATCTTTGGATGCACCCTGTCTGGCCCCATTCCATTGTACACATTCAGATTAGCGAATCCTTTCAGAATCCTCTCCAGCAAAAACAGACTAATGTCCACCTCCCTCCCTTCAATGCTCCTATTACCTTTTTGTGGCCTCTCCCTTCCCTTCTTCTGTGAACACTGAACAAAAGTATTTGTTCAGGATGTCTACCTTTTTCTGGTGCCAATCTGCACAGCTTTCCCTTATCTTTTTAACCTTAGAATCCCTTTCCGGTCTTCTCTTTTCACTTACATACCCAAAAAATGTCTTGTCCCGTTTTGTTACTTCCTGGGCTATTCTCTCTTGAGTTTGTGCCTTTGCACTCCTTACTGCCCTCCCTGCTTCTCTCTGTTTAACTGATACACCTCCCAATCATCCTTCCTCTACTTCTCCTTCTCGTTCTGAATGCTACTGTTTTACCCATATCCTTTCATTGTATCCCCACACATACATGTTTCAGAGATTCATTGCACTTCAGTGATTTAGCACACTAATCTTTCCTGCTGATGATGGTTGGAACCAAAACAAAATGATGATTTTACATTGTGACCTAATGGCAGAAACTGCATGCATTAATACAAACAGTCACCTTCTGCAGTTGTGTTATTTGATCACAAAGGCTTACATAGAGGAGAAGTGGATGTAGTTTTAAGGGGTGGTGCAACAAGCAGACTCCAGCCAAATGCAAATAACTGTTTATGTGACCTTGTACCTTTGAATTCCATGCAGTTAAGCCTGAGAGGACCGTACCATGTAGCATCAAGACTGGTTTGCCACATGTACAGTACTATTACAAACTATATTCTGAGAATGTTTGTTTCAAAGAAATGTCACTACACTGTGAAATTGAAGGCTTTGTAGGGAATTTTACTTCCACTGCACTGAGTTAGATATGATGTCTTTTAAAATACACAGCCCAGATGTAACCATGACATTAAGCCTTCTTTAAAAGAGGGTGCTTAAAATTGGCTAAATCAGAACTACAGTCTGAAACATAGAAACATAGAATTTGTCAGCAGAAGAGGACCACTTGACCTACATAGTCTGCTTTTGTATTCCCTGCCTATTCTACCTCAGCAGACCCTGTCTGGTCTCCAGTGAGCCCCCAACTCTGATTTTATGTAACCCCATGTTTAATCCATACATGCTTGAAGCTCTCCAACATTCTAGCCTCCATCACTTTAGCTTACAGTCAGTTCCATGCATTTATTTCCCTTTCAGTAAATAAAGATTTCCTCGCATCTATCCTGAAGACCCCCCACCCCAGCTTCATTTCATGCCCACTAGTCCTGGAGCTTGTCCTCATTTGGAAAAGGGCCCCCTCCTGAACCTTCTTTACCCATGAGGTAGTAAGTCTTGACCATATCACCTCTCATTCCCCTCTCCTCCAGGTTGTACATGTTAAGATCTCTCAGCCTCTCAGCCTCCCTTTGTAGGGCTTTGCTTGCAACCCCTACAATATTTTGATTGCCCTCATCAGGATTACCTCCACTCTGTCTAAGTCTGTCTCAGGTTTGTTCTCCTGAACTGGACACAAAACTACAGGTGGAGGCATACCATACAGCGATACAGAGTCAGCACCACCTCCCTCCTCCTCCTAGTGATGTCCCTCCTTCTGCCCCCTTATGCACCCCAACATCCCATTAACCCAGCCCACAGCCTTTTCATATTAAGCTGCCTCCTTGAGGTCCTCTGTTATAATCTCAATGTCTCTTTCCTGTCTAGGGACTGGCAAAATCACCCATCCTGTACTCAGCAATGGGGTTCCTATGCCTTAGATGCATGATTTTGCACTTTTTGGCATTGAACTCCAACTGCCATGTCTTTGACCACTCCTCATATTTCCTTTTTTTTTTTTTACCATTCAAATTTTATTAAAATTTTCAATACAGAGAGTGAATCAAAACAATATTAACGTTATCCACTCACATCAGGTACAAAGCATGTAATGATTCATTCTCCCTCCCAACCCCCTCCCACCCACGCAGCACCCACCTCAAACAACCCAGCACAGCATTTTACACCTTCCAGCACTGCACTCTATGGGTGTGGCCTTGAATACTTAAACTTGCAATGCATAGAGGATTTATAACGGGCCCCATATCTTGTCAAACTTCCTAATTTTATTGTGAAGACTGGCAATAGTCCTCTCTGTTCTGAGATTCCTGGAGCCATTCCACACACGTTGGTACATCCAAGTCTTTCCAATGTCTTAGAACCACTTTCTTAACATACAGCGAGATTAAAGCTATATGATACTTCCTGTTCACCACCGAAATAGAAGAGAAGTCCCCCAGAATACATATTTCAGGGGTGAACAAGTCTGAGAGCCCTAGAAGAGGATCAAACTCATTGTTTAATAGTAGTCCAAAGAGGGACAATCTTGGAACAGCTCCAAAAAATATGAAGAAGGTTTCCTCTATGCGTTTGGCATCTCGTGCAGAGAGGGGAGGGCATCAAACCCAGTCTGGCCAACTTCTGCGGAGAATAATAGATGTTGTGCAAAATTTTAAATTGCATTAACCTGAGTCTGTTCTGCTGAAGAAACTTGTGGCAGCTTTGCCACAGAAAAGGCCAGTCCAATTCTTTTCTTTGGAAAAGGGAAGCCCAGAAGGTAATGGGAGCATAATTATCAGGGTAGGCCCAAGCAAATAAAGCACTATATATTTTGGATACAGCATGGGGTGAAACCGCCAGCTCCGTTAAAGTAGCTTGAAAGCTAATATGGGTAGCTGGAGGGGGAATCGAACCTATTACCTAAACCAGGAGATGACGAAGCTGGAAAATCTTAAAAATACTTGTACGGGGTATCATAAACTTGTGCAAAATGGCTGCTGAAGAACACCATTGTCTGTTGGGTGTTGTGAGCTCATCAAGGTGACAGTCTCCTATCGGAGGAAGCTAGCTAACAGAAAGGGGTTTGTTATCTAGTAGAAAATTGGGGTTACCTTTCAAGGGTTGAAATAAATCCTTGAGATTCTCATATTTCAGAAATGCACACAATTGAGAATGAACCCTAATCGAAACTGCTATAGGGGATCTGCGTAGAGATTCAGGTAGGGAGCTAACTTTGGTATATAACAGCGCAGCAGGGTAATAACCATGTTTTCTTATGGAAGCTGACTCCATGGCTAGCCAGATCAGAATGTACGTAGCAGGGGTAGCAGACTGATCCGCGGTCAGCCACCGGAGATACTTATTGGCCTGGCTGGCCCAATACTACAGCCCAATGTGGGGAAGCCTTAATCCTCCTTTAGCTTTCAGAGCAGCTAGTTTATGGAATGCCATCCTAGCCATCTTATCCCCCCATAGAAAGGTGGAAATCATACCGTGTACTTTTTTAACCCAAGACAGGGGGAGCCATATGTTCAACATATTGAGGGGATAAAACAAGCGAGGAAAAACATTCATTTTAATTATATTGATTCTACCCCAGAGAGAGAGAGGGGAAGTAAGGTCCATCTGTGAAGGTCTTGCTCTATTTTGTGTACCAGGGTGTCAATATTTAGTTGTCTAAGCCGGGCAACGTTCCGGGTTAAATGAGCCCCAGATATTTAATACAGTCAGACTTCCAAGTAAGCCCGAAGGCGATAATTTCTTGTTTATAAACCCTATAGTTAAGAGGGAAAAACTACAGTTTCCCTACATTAAGTTTATAGTTTGAGACCTTACTGAAGTCGTCTATTGTTTTAAGCATGGCGGGGATAGATGTAAGTGGAAGTGTTATTTGCAACAGGAGATCATCCGCATATGCAGCTACCTTAACCTCCTGCTCACCTACAGAGATATCAGATATGTCCTGGGCAGCTAACAACTTCAAATAAGGGGCTTTAAGTATATATTGAAAAGGAGGGGGGACAGGGAGCATCCTTGTCTGGTTCCCACATGCAATTTGAAGGGACTGGAGATAACCCCATTACATGATATTCTGGCTGAGGGAAACTTATATAGTGAGATAACCCAGTTCTGGAATTTCATGGGGAAACCAGATACCTCCATCGCTGTGAACAATTAATCCTAATGGACTCTGTCGAACTCCTTCTCGGCATCCAGTGAAATCAGGACCATTGGATGAGAAGCATCCCTGGATGCCAAGAAGACGTGAGCCAGAGTCCTCAGATGGTCCACCGAGGATCTCCCCTTCATGAAACCTACCTGTTCAGCCCCGATTAGAGAAGGAAGAACCATCTCCAAGCGATCAGCTAGTAATCTTGCCAGAATTTTAATATCATGGTTGAGAAGGGAGATCGGCCTATAACTTGAGACCTGGTCAGATGGCCTGTCCAGCTTGGGCAGCAGAACAATCAAAGCCTCGAAAAGAGAGGGATTGGATACCTGACCAGAGAGGATAGCCTGAAAAAGTGGTAAGAGAATGGGAGTCAGTTGTTTAGAAAAGGCTTTATAAAAATTGGAGGTGAACCCATCTGGGCCCGGAGATTTATCTGATGGAAGGGACTTAATTACCCTTTCTATCTCGCCCTCAGTGATGGGAGACTCCAATGCCTTCTGCTGGGACTGTTTAAGGGAGGGCAGTTGTAGGTCCCTCAGGTATTCATAAAGCCTTTCCTTTGATGGAGGATTAGCCATAGGGCCATATCAATCCCTGAAATAGCTTGTAAACTCCTCCGCTATCTCCGAGGGTAGGACTTTAAGGGAGTGATCTTTAGGAGAATGATTCGCATGAATAAATCTGGTGGATTCCTGCTGCTTGATATGCAATCCTAGCATTCAACCAGCTTTCTCTTCCTGATCAGTATATACCGCTTTTGTTTTCAAAATTGCAAATTCAATCTGCTCCGCCAGCATAGCCAAGTAGGCTTCTCTCAATTTTGTTAAATCTTGTTTAAAAGTCTCCGAGGAGTATGAAGAGAGAGTGGTCTCCATACCTCTAATCTGAGAAAGGAGATCAGAAACCCAAGATGCCCTCTCTCTTTTCCTTCTTGATGTTAGGCCAATTATAATCCCTCTTAAATATGCTTTACAGGCTCCCCATACCATATCGGGCTTCCCTATGGAGTTAGTGTTATTAGCAGTGAACTGCTCTATTTGGGATACTATATATTGGACCGTCTTCGTCTCCTTCAATATTTGATTATTCAGCTTCCACGTGCTCCCTTTGTTAGGCAAAGAAGCTAAGGATACTAGGCAGGTGACCATTGAATGATCTGATGGGGGCCCTGAGACAATACTGGAACCTATAACCCCGGTAAAAGAGCTTGGGAAATTAGAATATAGTCAATCCGCGAGGAGGTTGCATGAACCTGGGAAACAAAAGTGTACTCCCTTGTATTGGGATGCAACACACACCACACGTCACAGAGACTTACCGAGTCCAAAAGATCCCTGAAGGCTCTTTGGGCTGGGGAGAGACCTTGATGGGATTGGCCCAATCTGTCTAGAGCCTGATCAAAAACAAGGTTAAAGTCGCCCCCTATGATCATAGGGATATCCAAAAATGGAGCTAGGGCTTCAATTATCTGAACAAAAAAGCTAGGGGAGTCCACATTAGGGTCATAGACAGTACCCAGGATAATGTCCAAGGTATGCAATTTACCTTTTACAAACATAAATCTGCCCAAAGGGTTAGAGACTACTTGGAGAGGTTTGAACGGAACCGACCTGTGCAGAAGGATCATAACCCTTCTACTCTGGGTCATGCCCTCCACCACGAAAGTCTGCCAAATCTGTTGCCGTCTCATTTTGTCAGCCTCCCCAATAAGCAGGTGCATTTCCTGAAAAAACACAATTTCAGCCTTCAGATAGTTTAAGTGCTTCAAAATTTTATATTGTTTAGTTTTATGCCTGACCCCTTTAACGTTCCAGCTAATAAACTGAATATTTCTAGCCATCACCCTTATCACCAGTCACAGACCTTTCAGAATGCCGCTTGTGCTAGTATATAACATCCACACTACCCCAAATGTAACGTGTGCTGGGCTGTTCTACCCTCCCCCCTACCCTACCATTACTTAGTGCTATCCCCAGACCGCCCCTCCGAAAAACCCCCTCACAAAACACCCCATAAATCCTAACCCCCTCCTCCCACTCCCGTCCCCCCCTTTTGCACAGTACATGATGATCGGCAACCCGAAAAGTCCCTCTCCCTCCAATCCCCTGCCCTCACAGGTAAGAAGACCAGAATAAAAGTACCCCGTTGTATCTGAAACATTCCATAAAGTATCCCCATTCCTCCTTCTTAGCAACCCTCCTTAATAGTTCAGGAAAGTTATCTAGACATGCCCAACATAGAAAAATAGCCCACCCCCTTGTAATCCGGAGAAACCGCAGAATAATATGTACCACAAAGCAAGAGGTGTGTAAAACACCGATAACTAAGGGAAAAATAATAATCTCAGACGCCCTCTTGTGGCACAACCCGAGAACAATGGGCATAATGAACCGAGGGTGGGCAAGCCACTAACACCCTCTCTGAAAATAAAGGATAGTGTATGCACTCCAAAGTTACCATCCGGATCACTTTACTTTAACTCCAGAAGCAGTAACTTCATCATTCATTTAAAGGAAATATAAAGAACAGACCCTCCAAAGAGACAAAACAGGCAGGACTGTAGCAGAGATGCTTACAAACGCCTGATTGAAACTTTCAGATACCTCGTTTTCTAATCCTGTCTGCAACATCGAGGTCCCCACCTGGAAGTCAAGCTTACCGTGTCCAACGTGTGCAGGCATTTTAGAACAAAAGAAAGGGAAGTCATGGGAAAACCTGAGCTTGAAATATAGACCAGGAAGGGACCTCGGTTACAGGCAGAACCTCATTATGGGCTCATAGAGAACTGAGCATTCCCCCCCACCATTGCCTTGAAATCGAGGCATCGCCCCCACAGGAATAAACAGCTATTACTGTCTAAAATAAAACATAGCTTGACCGCTAATACACCGTCCAGACACCCTTTTGTTGAAACCAGATCTGAATAACCACAGGTGGCCACTTGCACCTCACTTCTGTACCCAAAGGCAAGGCTGGGCTTAACATTAACTGAAGCATGCAAAGTCAGCATAGTAATGGGCATTCCTGAGGATAACAGCCAAAGCGGGAACAAAGCATCTCTTTTAGGTCAATGAGGTCACCCTCCACGGTGATTGCAGCATACGAATGGGTGACCAGACAGAACAGCTTGTTGTAGAGCTAGCCCAAGACTGTTCACTGAGATCTGTAAATTAACAGCAACTGAACAGATCCACCAGAGGACATCACAACATAGCAGATTACTCCAGGTCGAGATTCATGTGGACTTGAATAGGTCAGGAAGCGCTTCTTTAAGCCCAGCAGTTGCCAACTCCACTTCCTCGTAGGTCACCCAAGTACCGTTGAGAGAGACTTGAAGCCTTGCAGGGAAACCCATTCGAAAATCGATTCCTGCGGCAATTAGTTAGAGGACCAGTTTGTGAAATGTGGCTCGTTTCTGATGCACAGACAGAGGCAGATCTTGTGCCACCCTCAACATTTTGCCTTCCCATTGCAACTCTTGTGTATCTTTGACTTTGTAAAGAAAGTGCTGCTGCTCTTGAAAATTCAAAAAGCGAAATATAAACAACCTGGGGGGGCACCATCAGGGGAAGGGGGGCGTAGTTCCCAATGGGCTCTCTCTATGATGTAGCTTGCTCCAAAGGGGAAAGGACCAACCACCTTCTCTACAAACCTCTTAACAAACTTAATAGTGTCATAGCCCTCTTCTCATTCAGGCAGACCTATGATTACTGCATTATTGCAGTGACTACCACCCTCCAGATCTTCCACTTTAATTTTCACCTTTACTAACGTTTGCCTAATGGCTACCAAATCCAGCTCAGCTTATCCTATTTCCTCTCGACAGAGTGTATTCGTGCTTCATTATCAGCAGTTTTCTTGGAGAGCTCCTCCAAGGCATTCGAGATGCCTTTTATTTCTCCTGCCATGCTCTGCATTTCAACCTTAAAAGGCTGAAACTCCTCTAGAAACTTGGAGGGGGTAAGGAGATCTGAGTTGGAGCTCTCATTAGTGGTGGGCTGCGAGGACTGCAAGGAGGAGGCCCTGGCTTTTTTAGAGGCCTTCTCCAGCGTTGCAGGAGGTGTGTGTTTGGTGGCAATTTTCCTCATCTCCTCTTCCATCGGCTGCTTATCAGGGATGCACAACTGCTTAGAAAGATGAAAGTCAGGTGATCAGTGGTAAATTATGCTGCAAAATGGGATTTTTAGGGATATTTAATGAGCGGAAGGTTGGAGCAAACAGCGAGGCGTCTTATTCAGCGAACCGCATCACGTGACTCCAACCACTCCTCATATTTCTGTAGATCCCTGTTTATTTTCTCCACCCCTTTCTGAGTGTCCACCCTATTACAGATTTTGATATTATCTGCAAAAAGGCATACCTTCTTCTCTAGTTCCTCTGCAGTGTTCAATGTTTTGATTTTTAATGTGGGTTTGATGGACCTACTCTAACTCAGAGATAATGGTATTTTAATTTGGATTGCTATGAAAGTTACCAAGGTACCAGCAGCCATCAAACTATGGGATAAATTGCAGTTACATAATAATATGTGCTCCACTCTGAAACCAGGAAGTGTCCAAGTTGCCAGAAACTATTTTACATAAACAATATCCTCCTAATCTTACAGGGTGAGATGTACAGCCCAATTCCCTCTACCCAGCTTTGTTACACAGTGGAATTAACACTGTACCAAGTGAGAAGGGTATTTCTCTGGTATCTTGCATATCAATACAGTACCTCTAACAAGTCCTAGTGCAGCTAACCAGGATGATATGAGAGTATAAGTGATTATCAGAAATGTAAAATATTGGACTACTTTGACATCCACTAAGTCTGACCACTCCCCATCACCAAAATAAAAGAGAAAGGAATGACAATCCTAACTGCTCTATGTGTTTTCTTTTCATTTTTATGTTTGCTTGCACTCACGTACAAGAAACATAGTGCCACCATACAAAGTTTCATAGGTGTGCCACCTCACTTCCAATGCCCTGGTACTTGTCGCAGGCGCAGCCTCACCGCACGAATAAATGCCTGAGTTGTCTATGACAGCAGTTCACATGCACTGGCCTACAGTTACAAGCAAAACACTGCTACAATCAGTGGTGGTAACTCGTAGGCAATTTGCATACTGCTGTCAGCAGTATGCAAAGTGCCTACACGTCGGCACTGCATTAGAATAGCTGTAATAGACAGCTCCATCCCCCCAAACAAACACCCAAGTAGCATGCTGGGAGCCCACCCCAGCATGCTCATGTGCTCCCCACCCCACACACACACTGCATAGCCGATGGGGGTGTCCAACCCCTGACAGCTGTGCTGCACTTCCCCAACAGACTTCCAGATGCCACGGTGGGAGCCCACCCCAGCATGGCAAATGTCTGTATGGCCAACAGGGGTACCCAATCCCCATCAGCTCCATATTCCCCACCAACAGACTTCCAGATGCCATGCTGGGAGCCCACCCCAGCGTGGCAACAGTCTGTATGGCCGAAGGGGGTGCCCAATCCCCTGTTGGCTCCACTACCCCCCAAACAACCTGCCAGCTGCCACTCTGCGAGCCCAACCGAGCATGGCAAAAGTCCCACATCGTCTTTTAAAAAAAAAAAAATCACCTGTAAGAAAAAATGGTCCCTTGCTGACTGTCTTGCCCCTTCCCCCAACCCATGCCCACCTTCTGAGTGCCCCACCACCCAACACCCCCACCACACACCATACTTACCTCCAGAGACTGGTGTGACAATCTTCGGTGGACTGGAAACACATCTGCACTCTTCAAAGCAGACCGCGAACTGAAGAAATGCCAGTAAGCTATATAATGGCATAAATGGTGTGGCACTGTGTTTACCTTCAACACTGTGTGTGTCAACACCATCATAATGCCCTCAGTGAATGAATCCTGCATTTAAAGTTCAAATGTACCCTCTGTGGAAGAGTCCTGTGAAAATTATTAGTAGTGGGCATCTTTCTTGACTTGAGTCAATAAATATGAAATTGGTAATACTGGTGGTTTTAAAGTATGTCAGGGAAATAAAAAAATTACGCTTATGTGAATTTAAGAATTTTCAGAAATACACCACTGCCAAAAAAAGAAAAAAATAAGATGCTATTTATGCCTACTAACAAAGACTTAAATTGTAAGCCAAGATGAGGGTACGGTGATGTCGCCTGCACGTATTTCCATTCGGAGTTGATAATTTCTCATAATTATTGAAATGGTGCAATAAGAAGGGGACAGGGTAAGTGAGAGATTTATTTTTAGAATATATATGGAACTTGCAAGAAACTGATCCCCAACAGCTTAAACAGGAAAATACCCTTATTTTTTTATTTTAATTATGTTTTATATTAAATATAAAAAGGAGGTCCAAGGCTCTGTGCAAATTTTCTTCTTGTATGTAGTTATACTTCATGACTAGGCTAGGCATAACATTGTCTTTAATGCAAAAGGCATGCAAATCACCAGATGTCAGCATGGCTCAGTTGGTAGCACGTCTGCATCTGAATTAGAAGGTTGTGGGTTCTCGCCCCACACCGGGATTGGACTTGCACCTAAAAATTGCTGGCATCCGAGTGCAGTATTGGGGGTGCTGTACTGCTGGGGTGTGCCATCCTTCAGATGAGAAGTTAAACTGAGTTCCCTTCTGCCCATTCTGGTGTTGTCCAGGTGGAAGTAAAAAGAACCCAGGGCACTCTTCGCAAAGAGTAGGGAACATTTCTAGTGTCCTGGCCAACATTCCCCTTCCCATAAACTGATTCATGTAATTATCCAGGCTGTATGTGGGTGATGATGTGCAATATGGCCGCCACCACACATTCAGTCACTTCACTACCAATCTAGCATTGCTTGTAAAGCACTTTGGGATACCCAGTATATGAAAAGTGCTATATAAAAGCTGATTCTTCTTCTTCTAAATCAACATGCATCCAGATTCTTAAAACCCCACATTCAGTTTTCCATTAGCATGCTTGCTTTATTTACTTGCAGGTTCAAGGTGAGGTCAATATAAACACATACATCATTTTATTTTTTCTCACATGGCAGAATTTATCTTATCCTTGCATGTCATGTTCTCCTCCTGAATATTATATTTAATATAGGAATGTGATTGGCTGTCTAATTATAACACGTCCATCCATGTCCTGCTCATGGTGAAGATGTACAGTAATCCAGTCTGTGTGAAGTTTTATTTATTACCATAGAATGCTTCATAAGAAACACTTGGCAGGGGACTAGGCGAAAGTGGATTACAGAGCCTTCCACCACTAGACCACTGGTATGAATCTGGGCTAAGGCAGTAGAAACCAAAAGTCATGTAATGGCTGTTCTGTGACCTGTGTGAAATGAGTTGTGGTGGTGGTCTCAGTTTAGTTCCTAAGCGACCAAGTGACTGGATCGGGGGATCACAATTGGTAATAATCAGCATAACTGTTGCTTTGTGAGAGGCAGTGTAGCCTACTGAGTAGCGCATAGAGCTGTAGACCCAAGTTTGACTCTCGCTGCTTACTTACTGTGTGGGTTTCAGCTAGTCACTTATAAGTAAGCAAACATGCATATTTATTTGTTTGGTGCCCTATCCTAAAGGCTCACGGTGCCTTACAGGGAATAGTGCATAAACAGCAGTATAATGTTTCCTAAACTAATTTTAAAATTAATTCCATGCCAGGTAATTTATCAACTAAAACTTTGGTGGACTTCTTCCCCCCATGAGCTTTTTAACTCCCCTCTCCCTTTTATGTGTGCTTTATTTCTCTGACAGATACCCCCTCCCATGTGCTCATCTAATGGATGATGACAATTGTGTTCTGCTTGTAAGGCACTTTGGGGCACAGTGTACATAAACTGTCCAACAGAGTGTGCATGTAATATATACACACATACTCACATACACACATATATATATATATATGCATATACACACACACACACACGCCCCTGCCCCCGAGAGAGAACAAGGAATAAGTGTGCATGTAGGGAGAACTGCCCTTTCATCCAGATGGAGTTGCTCCATGTGGTTGTTGAGATACATAAGCGGGGAAGCTTGTATTGCCTCTACCTGCATTGTAGCAATGTTAGGGTAACAAAAAGGCTTTTGTCTTCAGCTGTGTCACTATGGCACTGTTTACAAGCACTTTAACATTTACTACAGAAAGACAAAAGATTTGATACAACACCTAGAAAACGGCAATCCATGCAGTGTAGGGTCCCAGACATTGCACTAATTAAACCACAGGAAACAGAGTCATTCTAAAAGTGCTCATCGCACCTATGCAATAATCTGTTCCTTTAGTCAGTTAAGCTTTATATGAGATGGACAATGGAGTACATTCTCAAAGAAAATGATATGAAATTATTTATTTATGTATTTAGTTTTTGTTGACCAGGAAAAGAGCAAAGAAGAATAACAACAAAACAAAAGTTATGCTCTTCATGGGAGACCATCCCCCCACCACCACGATCCACTCACTTCAGATGAAACCACTGACAGGGTCACTACTGGAATTTGAAAGCTAATTCAAAAATCTGGGCTCCTACCTCAATAAGAAACAATCTTTTTTGAATCACATATTCAGGTTAGTCAGGAGTGTGCATCAAACATTTGGTCTGCTTTATCGTAATAAGAGCAGTTTAAAACACAAACACATGGAAACTGCCATTATGTCAATCTACACTTCCAGCCCAGGAATACGGCAGCCAAGTTTTGTTTGTTTATTTAAATTATTTATTATCCTTTGGTAACCAGGTAAGGCCCATTTACGTGGCAACCCAGGGGCACCAGAAAGGTTAAGGAACTTGCTCAGGGTCACACAGCATGCAAGTTGAGGTTATGGGAATCAAACTCCAGTCTGCTGGATGTACCAAGCTTGTTTACAGCTTGTTGCTCCAACCAACAGGCTATACTACCAGTCCAGTTTGTAAGTCTTCTTGTGACATCATACTCATGAAAAAAAGCAAGGAATTTAACATGCGCAGTTTTGATTCTGGCTGAACAAGCTGCGCAAAGAGAAACTATCAGTTAAATTTTCACTTGAGTAACCTCCTGCATGTACCAGACACACAAACCCACTAGGGATATCACCCAACTCCCTGCCTGAGAAAACGTTATCTAAAACTTACCCTCCTTCAGAAAAGTCCTGTTCAGTCACCTTTCTAGTCCTTTTGTCTGTTGGTCTTCACTCAACCCATCTTAATCTACGTCTTTTCCAAGGCCAGCACCCATCTAGCTAGTCTAATCTTACCTATCCTTATTCATCAACCCCTTACCTCAATTTATTTATGACAGTGCCACAGAACTGTATTGCTGTTTGTATGCTTATAATGCAAATATGCACACAAATAGTAACTTAAACATGCTGTAACTTCTACTGTATCAACTGCACAGCTGATCTGTCCCCCAAGGCCCTCCTGAAAAATATTGTAGGTGACAAACTGAAATGAGGCTAGCCTACCATGTGAAATTCAAAAATAAATTTAAAAGAGAAAAGGGGAGTTTTTGCTATTTGTTTATCTGTTATGTTTTATTTTATTTTGCACTTCATGTACTTAGTATAGCTGGTACCCCCATTCCACATGGTAGGAGTGGTGCTTGGAGAGTTCAAGAGATTTACTCAGGGGCACACATGTCCCTGGTGTCAACATGTCAGGTAGGTGTCAGTGTGGCTCCATTGGCTAACACCTCTAGGCCAGAAGGCCATGGATTCTAGTCCTTCATTGGGACTAGGCTCATACCATAAACACTGACACCCTAGTGCAGTAGGGAGATGCCATTCTGTTGGGGTGTGCCATCCTTTGGGTGAGATGTTAAACCAAGGTCCCTTCTGCCTTTTAGAGTGGTTGTTCTGGTGGACATTAAAGATCCCATGGCACTTCAACAAAAGTTGGGAAATTTGTGCTCTGGGATGGCCCAGTTTCCAGTTGCCTTGCTGGCACAGCTGCTAGCATAACCAGGACAGTATTCTAGGTGGCCTGAGTTTAAGTCCTAGCTGAGACACTTACTTCTTTTTCTCCTCTGTTTGTATATGTTCCATAATATATGCATACCACACTCTTAAGTTTTAAGAATGTCCCTCTTGTCCTGACCATATTTCCCCCAATCACTAAAATATAGCCGTTCATTTAACCTGGTTCAGTTTCAGCTGGTCTGCATCTGTACCCCACTCCCCTAGGATGAGGTTGAAAATTGAAGTATTGCCTAGCCTTCGTTTCCTAGACAAAAAAAACGAAATAAATGAATTAACTTAGTGAGCCAGTTGTTGCAGTGAGGGTCGGATATGTGCTATATTGTTTAGTTCTCTAACCACTAAACAGACCTGTGGCTACAGGATGGAATTTGGGGACACAGCCCAGACACCCCCTAGCCCCTACACATACTTTTCAGTTCAGTAGAGTGAGGGTACAATCCCAAAAAATATCAAGTCAAGCCAGAGCCACACTTCATTCACACCCGAACTGTGACCCCAACATTTTATGGACTGGCTACAGGCCTACCACTGGACCATATGGACTGCTCTGTCACATGCCTGTCAAGTACAGTGTGGGATCTGTATCACCATTTATGTTAAGCTATAAGTGTTTGTTTTATTAAACAAAAAGGTAAACACAACAATATTGTACTTTCCTAGGGATGGAAAATAACCTGGCTTGAGCTGTGGACAAAGCTGGTTCTACTGGACTTCCAGTTTAGAACACAATGTAAGTCAATGATACCATAAAAAGGTAATTTGATCTTGTAATAATACAGGGTACTTGTATTGTACTTAACATGTACAAAAATGCCAGGCAATGCAACAGAAAGCAAAAAAAAAAGAGAGAAAAGATATTGTCACTGTGCACCGTGGTGGTTCCAGGCCAGGGTCAAACAGGGTACATGCCCAGTAAAATTCTGCTATGCTCAAGCTGTGCCCTAGAAGTGCTACATGGCTGCCAACATAGTTCAGATTGAAATTCCACCTAGATGCCTGGCCAGAATGCCTCTGTGCATTGTCGATGCCTCAGTCGTTTTAGTTTCTGGAGCTGCCACTGACTGTACAGTCCAAATTAGAAGGGATGCGGCGGTTATTATAGGAAAAACACTAAAGCCTTGCTCGAGGTCACAGAGGAAATTGGTGGCAACAATAGTATTCAAATCAGTGACTACTAGTTTGCAGCTCAGAGCTTCAATCTTGATGCCATAACACCTTACTATTAACTTTGTAGTTTGTGATAAACAGCATTAAAGATGGCAGCCAGGCAGAAGTACTTTGTGGCAGTCGCTGATGCGTCTCTGTGGTTGCTCTTCAGATGGGCATGCGGTATCCATTTTGTTGCTTCCTATATCAGGTGGAGCAAGAATGTTCTCTCATCATTTTGCTTCCCTCAACGTCATTTCTTCAGAATGTTGCCAATCCCTGGTTCCTGCCAGAAGTACTATATCTCAGACTAGCCTCCAATTGGCCAAGAGAGATCTGCACCGCCTTCTTGACTTTTTTAGCCCTCCATTGGCACCCCCTCCTCTCCATAGGCCTGTCAGAGATGAGAAGAAAAGCAAGCTGTGTAGATAGGCACCACGCTAGGATACTGGAGGAGTCTAGCAAACATGGTCCCTGATAGCATAGACAGGGCAAAGTGGCTATTTCTCAATACTGTGCTAGGATGCACTTTTCAGACATCCCTGAACATTAAACCCCCAGGACTCCTGGTGTGCAGTGGAGGTCTGGGTGCTTAACATGGATTATGGGACTTTATGCTTTAACTTTTGCAGGGCCTGTCATTCTGTGACCTTTAATATTTAGAAGGCCAATCTCACACTTTCCTGGGCTTCAGAATTATTAATGCTGAATCAGGTGTGACATTGTGCTTGGCACCACCTGAGCTCCCATCCAGTGTCAAAGGGGCTAAGAGACAATTGATGTAACCAGTGGGAACCTAGGCCCAGAGCCAGTGCAAAAGGGGAACTGTTCAGAGAAAGGCATATCTGTTTTGAATCCATAAGCATGCTGAGGCAGCATGTGTTCGGAGTCTACATGCATTACTCCCAGGCCTTGTGTCAGAATGAATAGTATGCAAGTGGCATACGCATGCTAGCCTGTGTGAGATGACATCTGAAAGTCAGTGAGTAGACCTTGGCAGAGGAGTACAGACTTGGACATATGTGAATCTGCAGTTGTTAATAATCACAATGCAAGATTTGCCTGAAAAGGAACTGTGTGCCCTTATCTGGTCTTTAAGAGCTGGTGACACATTCAGGAGAACTTTAACAAAACTTAATATTTAGACACAGTCCAGCTTGTATTTCCCATTAGTGCTATATTCCTCCTCCCCATTATTTATTACTGGGGGCATCTGCATGAAAACAGGATCTTTGCTCCTGAAGAGCTGGTCTATTCCTGCTGCTTTCTCCCTACCTACCAGAAGTCAGAGCACTGCTTGCGGTATCATAGTTATTCCCATGGCAACAGACTGTGATGTCACAACAGAGGGTTATGACTAAGTAGGGAGTAAGCTGCAGAGGAAGATGGACTCTAAGGGATAAAGATCATATAGTCATGTAAATTTCCTTAGTATTAACTAATGGGAGAAGAAAGATATAATATATAAATGGAATACAGGCAAAATTGTACCACATTATGTTTTTTAAAGTTTTCTTTGAGGCTTCAGTAGCTCTTTAAAATCAAGCCCAGTGGAAAGTGAAGCTTTGGAGAGCCATCCTTGGTAACTGTGAGTACAAGTGGAAAGCGTTCTACAGCATTGAAAGTGTGCATGAATGTTTTTTCTGATTTGGACTGAAATTTGGGTTCCAAGTCGGATTACAGAGCCTCATGTTTATGAGTTGTGACAGGCATTTAAGCAATTGCATGGCATGTGGGGTTTAGGTAAAATACACCTGTTGTGCTAAAGTTTGTGCACCAACACAGGCCAACCCACAGAAACATGTGGGCCTGCAAAATTCAACACTAGATGCCCATGGACTGTCATATTGGAGCTCCCATTACATTTAATAGTAACATCTTGGTACCAGTTGTGGTAGGTAACAGTCTTCAGTACAGCCATTTTATCAAAGGGGGTTGCTTATTGTAACAATTGATAAAGTACAGCACTGCATCTCATTGGGTGCAGTTAATGGTAGCTTCCAGTGTCCTGCGTCACCACTATCCAGTTCAGGTTTGCCTAAACAATAACTTTTACCATTTATAAGACCTGCCCAAGTTGGGCTCCTAACCTGGGCTGGTCAGTTACAACACTGAATGTCATGTCAGCATTTTTTCTGTTGCAGGGGATTTGAAGTTGTAATAAACTGGTATTCCTGCTAAACTTGTATCATTATTGTCTGTCATCATTCTGTATTGCATTTTGGGGGGAGTCCACTATAAAGGGGAGGTGGGTAGTTGCAGCTTACCAGAGTGTTGTGCCCACTACTGGCTAATCCACTAAGTCATATTCTCTGGGTAGAGGCACCACACACACACAAAGTTATGTAAGCCCAGGGGACTGCCAAATCTCTGTCAACCACCGGGTGGTGGAGTAAGGTGGGAAAGTCAAGTTAGTAAGAGCCCTGAAGTTATGGTGGAAGAAAATAGAGCATGACCTGTGGTCCTACAATGTAATAAGTTCCAACCAGCAAATGGAAAAAAGTGGGGAAGTACACATCAGCATCCTCAATGGTGCACCAGCAAAACAGGCAAACCAAAACAAAAAATTAAGCTGGGCACACACCAGAAACATTAGATGGAAAACCTAAATTTACTGAAAAATTATAGAACTGCAAACATGGCTAAAAACCAGGCTAACACACCTACTTATCGACCCAGCTAGTGAGTCTTCGTCAGGAGGCCCCTGGTTTTTAGCCATGTTTGCACTTCTGAAATCTTTGTAATAAATTAGTTATTCCATCTAATGTTTCTGGTGTGTGCCCAGCTTCATTTTTCATTTTGGTTTGCCAAGCCAGCAAATGTTGCCTACCTAGCTACTAGTTAGTAGGCACATGGTACCCAAGGTCAGTTGTAGCAGAACAAAGACACACAGGGGAAATGCCAGACCTCATCCAACAACTAACACATCAAAATCTGGCCAATGGAAAATCATGTCAAATGCTCTCAGTCTAGGAAACAAGATCCCAGACCTGCAGGCAATAATGACAGATGCTAAACTGGACGTAGTAGCAATTAGCTAGACGTGGTTTACCAGTAACCACACTTGGAAGAGTTCAGTACCTGGCTATGTACTGTTCAGAAGAGACCAAGGTACAAAGGGGGGTGGAGTGGCCCTGTATGTCAATGAAAACTTTAAAGCTACAGAAATTCAAAATACACATAAGGAGCCAGAAGAACTGTGGGTCACCCTGGAAACTGGAAATGGGACAGCCATAAAAACTGGGGTTGTCTACAGGCCCCCAGACCAGGGGAAGGACATAGACATACTACTGTTAGAAGATATACAAAACATGACAGGTAAAGGGGAGGTTCTGATAATGGGAGACTTCAACATGCCAGGTACAGATTGGTCAATACCAGCAGGAACATCTGCTAGAACTAGACACATGGTGTATTCCCTGCAGGGGGAGGGCCTCAAACAACTGGCACAACAATCCACAAGAGACAGGGCTATCCTAGATCTAGTACTGACTAACAGGGAAAGGATCACAGATCTCCAGGTAGAAGGTCACCTGAGGACCAGTGACCATCACGTGGTATGGTTCAATTCGGCCACTACAACTAAATCATCCCATTCCAAGGCAAAAATATGGGACTTCAGAGGAGCTGACTTTGATAAGATGGCCAACAGAGTTAAGCTAGCCCTGAGAAAAAGAAATACAGATGAGAGGGTACAGGCAAAGTGGTCAAGCATTAAGGATGCAATACTTGAAGCAACATCCAATTGTGTCAGAGAGAAAAGGAAGAGCAAAAGAAGAAGGAAGCCACTTTGGTTCTCAAAAACAGTAGCAGAAAAGGTCAGAGCCAAAAGGCTGACCTTCAGGAAATATAGGGGAACACAGCGGGATGAAGATAGGGAGGCATACCAAACTTCCCTAAGGGAAGCAGAAAAAGCAGTAAGGTAGGCAAAGGCCCAAACTGAGGAAACACTAGCCCAAACAGTAAAAGAAGGTGACAAGACTTTCTATAGATACATTAGTGAAAGGAGAAAGTCCAGAGGGGGTATTGCTAAGATCAAAGGAGATAATGGAGCGTGTGAGGAGTAGGACCATATAAAAGCATCTATCCTAAATAGATACTTCTGCTCAGTATTTACTGAAGAGAAGGTAGAGCAGGGCCCACAGTTCAGCACCATGAACACAAGGGGAGAGAGAGGTGTACACTAGTACCTTCACAAAAGAAAGGGTCCTACAAGGGCTCGATAAGCTCAGGGTGGACAAAGCAATGGGACCTGATGGCATACATCCCAGGGTACTAAAGGAGCCAAAGGTGGAATTATCAGAGCCATTATCAGAACTGTTTAGTAAGTCTTTGAGCACAGGAGAGGTTCCAGAAGACTGGAGAAGGGCTCATGTGATCCCATTCCACAAAAATGGTAGCAGGGTGGAGGCAGGAAACTACAGACCAGTCAGTCTTACCTCAGTAGTGAGCAAGATTATGGAGGCACTTCTTAAGGAAAGGATAATGTAACACCTGGAATCCATAGGAGCACAGGATCTAAGACAGCATGAGTTTACAAAAGGAAGGTCCTGTCAAACTAATCTCATAGATTTCTTTGACTGGGTAACCAGAGTGGTAGACCAAGGGGGAGCAGTTGATGTCGCCTACCTGGACTTCAGCAAAGCTTTTGATACTGTTCCACATAGAAAATTGATTAATAGGCTGAGTAGGCTATGGGTGGGTCAGAAGTTGGTCAACTAGGTGGCAAACTGGTTGACTGGCAGAAAACAGAGAGTGGCAATAAATGGTATACAGTCAGAAGAGATGCAAGTCACAAGTGGGGTACCTCAGGGATCAGTCCTGGGTCCAGTCCTCTTCAATATTTTCATCAGTGACATTGCAGATGGACTGGAGGGTAAGGTTTGTCTGTTTGCAGATGACACCAAGATCTGCAACAGAGTAGATGATCCAGATGGTGTGGGCAGAACGAGAAGAGATTTAGATAAACTAACACAATGGTTGGAAGAATGGCAACTGGGGTTTAATGCAAAGAAGTGCAAGATCATGCATATAGGGAAGAGAAACCCTGAAGCCACCTATAAGCTGGGAGGGGAGTTGCTGGCAGTCACAAGGAAAGAAAGAGACTTGGGCATCATCATCATCACCACTGATAACCTGTAATCATCCAAGCAGACTACTAAAGCAGTAGGTAAGGCTAGGGAGATGTTAGGGTGCATTAGTAGGGGTATCACAAGTCAGAAGAGGGAGCTAATAATCCTTCTTTACAAGACACTGGTTAGGCCCCATCTGGAGTACTGCATGCAGTACTGGAGGCCACATCTTCACAAGTACATTAACCAAACTGAGGCAGTCCAGAGAAGGGCAACCAAAATGGTGCAGGGACTGCATCAGAAAACATATGTGGACAGATTAACAGAGTTCAATATGTATACCCTACAGCAAAGGAGGTGGAGAGAGGTGTTATGATCGAAACATTCAAACACCTTAAAGGCATTAACAAGGTGAAAGAGTCTAACATGGTTCAATTTAAGAAAAATAGCAGGACAAGAGGACACAGCATGAGATTAGAGGGAGGGTAATTAAGGGGTAATGTGAGGAAGTTCTTTTTCGCAGAAAGGTTGGTGGATGCATGGAACGGCCTACCTCAGGAAGCGGTGGATATGAATAGAGTGCAGGGCTTCAAACAGCCATGGAATAGGCATAAGGGAGCAATACAGATGAGTATGAATAGATAGGCATTAAAAGAGCAAAGGCCAATGGCACATTTATAAGGTAGAAAAAGAAATGGGCAGACTGGATGGGCCTTGTTGTCCTTATCTGCTGTCAACTTCTATGTTTCTATGTTACCTGTAGGTAGTTCAATGCCAGGAAGTGTTTTCATGCTCTTTGCACATTTAAGCATGAATACAGCAAGTGTGGGGGAACCAGAAGCTTTTGTATGCCACAGCAATATAAAAAGGCATCAAGGCTCAGAAGGACAACAGCAGAGGGCAAAAGCAAGGAGGAAAGGGCCCGCCGCACAAGCCTGGCAAAAATTCCAGTAGTAATTGAAAATCTCTGCAGCTGGCTCAATCACTACCCCTGCGGAAATTATGCTAGTTACATTTTAGACATATTTACAAAAGATTTCCCAATACCATATAAGTGCCCTAGATTCATGTCATAAACCCCTTAAAACATGTGCTAGCAAATGAATTGCAAAAGGATATGGGGGTGGCAGACATACACAACAACCTACAAATTACCCCAATATGGATCTCTCTCTGAGGGATTGTGCTGAAAAAGATTGAGGGGGGAATACAGGTTAAAATACCACCAGTCTTATACAAAAAGCCAGTCTGTCAATGATCATTTTAGCCCAGAGGCAGCCACAGTAAAATATGCATCATTTCATGTAGTGGTCAGGTTGGTCCAAGGGGTTAGCAATAATGCTCTTTGGTGAAAAGTGAGATAGTAAGCGTTTAGGCTCATGCCAGTAGGGACAGTGAGTTTGACTTGCTCCATTTCTGTTTTGAAGGAAACTACTACTACAGTATTTCAAAGCAACACTGAAGTGATGCTTAGTATGTTGCTTGGCTTTCAAAACCTTTGGTCTACTCAAGGAATGAACTGCAACATAGTATTTGGGAAATCAGTACAAAACTCACTAGATTTCTTTTTTTGTAGGAAGACCAGATTCAAGGAAGTGCAGATTGAAGCTGTTTTTCAACCAGTGCAGCATTCTGGGGTACAGTACTGGTAGCCTGAGAAAAAGACAGAAAGCCAGACACAAAAGTTAGCTTATTTGGGAACAGAGATAGACTCAGAGTTAGTGGTATCCAGTTTCCAGGTAGGCAAGGTTGAAAAGCGGAAATTGTTCCTGAAGGAGGTAACAAGATCATACAAGGATATGCTGGTGATGTTCCAGTCTCATAGGACATTTGAATTTTGCTTTCAGGGCAGCCTCACCTGGAAGGTCATTCCTGAGGTAAATGGTGATGACCACAAATGGGGCAATATAACTACATCACCACACTTGGGTGAATAAGGGAATGAGGATGGCCTAGAGGTCTGAAGCATTTTTCCTCAGAGTTTAATAGGTAGTTCAATAGGATTGCAATGCAGCAAGCGCAGTTTAGAGAAGCAACAGTTACTGACAGATGCCTCAGGCAAGATTGGTTATAGGGATCATTTCAAGGGTTATAGGTTTGTGGTGTCATGGAATGACAACTAAACTGGGCCTGACAAAGAACATCAGACTTTTGGAATTTTGGTTTGGGGGTGCAGATTAAGAAACTCCAGGGTATTGTTCAACATGGGCAATAGATCATTGATGGACATAATCAACAGCTAAACATCAAAATTAGCTGAGGGAATATGTCTGGTGCAAATATTTGTACTGAGTTGCCAGCAACTCATCGTCACTTTCAAAGTATAGCATGTGCCGGGCAAGGAGAATGTCACTGCAGATTTATCATCTCACTTAATGATTTTCAACAAGAGGCCTCAAAGGCAGAGAAATTCCCCAACTCCAATCCCAAAAGCAATTTAGTAAGCAGTGACGCAAGAGCAGGTGAACTGGTTCAACATTCTTGGACCTCAGGCACGTGGTGTCAACTGCAGCATCACAATGCTTAGGGAGTTGTGTGGCTGGTAAGCTTCCTGCAGCCGCTGAGAGACAAGTTGACGATCAGAAGTTCTGTGCATCATCTAACAGATAGGGAAAGATTGCCAGTACATATTCAGAACCACTTCGCAGTGATAGCCTTCTTCGGGAAGCTCCAAGGGGTAAGGGACATGACAAGTACTTTCATAATCAGGCAGATGGTCAAAGGTTGGACTAGGCAGAGTGGCAAGTGGAAGGAAGACAGAAAGCCAACAGACAGTATGTTGCTGAGTGAAATTTTGAGATGCCTAGAGTTCATTTGTAACTTGACAGGGCAGGCAAGGCTATTCAGAGCCATTTATTTACTTGCCCATGTTATGGGGTTCTCAGAATTTTGGAGTTGGTTACTCAAAGGGGGCACAGGGGAGAAACAAATGGCTAGATGAGCTATGCATGAGGACAGACAGTGTAGTGGGCACTTTGCGTACTTTCAAAACTTAACCAGGTGGGTCTGGCAAAGCTGATCACATTGCATAAAGCTGTCTGCCAGATGTTATGCCTATGGTACCATCTAATAGAATACTCTGCACACAGGCTTCAAGTGGGCAAGCATTTGTCATATACAGGCATGGGAACCGCATTACCAGGTATGAATTTGCAGTAGTACTGTGGAAGGGATAGGGGCAATAGGCAGGGGGCCCAATGACATACACACTCATTTTGGATTAGGGCAATCACTGAGACATTTCCACTCTGCGTGCTGCAGGCCAAAATACAAGATAATAGCAGACAGGAAGCACAACAATATAAGGAATGCATCAGGTGCTGGTAAGATACTGGTTCAGTACCTGTACCAGAAGATGCAAGGAATTCAAGGTGCTAATGTATTAGATTCCCTTGCATACAAAACACACCAGGCACTAATGATCTGGGTGGCTGGCCAATCCCACAACTACAGGGCACAGGAGATGGCCACAAAGTGGACAACTGGATTACAGCTGGGCATCAACAAGGATGGAGGTAGGATATACTGGCATGATAAAGGGGGAATGCACTGGAATAAACTTGCTGAAGATAAGGAAGCTAGGCTTGCTGAACTCTCCTCCAAATGGCATGATAATTGCCTTGGTGGGAAAAACCTGTGTCACAAATCCTCCATGACATGTTTAGACTCATCACCTGTGACCTTCTGTGGTTGAAGAAGCACCTCCCACACAAAAAACTAACATGGCCCAGAATCATTCCCTTGCCAAGGTGAAGGGGGATGAGTCACAAAAGCCATAGACAGAGCAAGAAGGGAGGTGTCTTGTTTGAACAGTAAGAGAACAAACAAGTGCTATAGCTGGGATTTAAACCCAGGCCACCCAGAATAAAGTTCTGGTTGTACTACCAGCTACAACACCAAGGCAATTGGAAACCTAGGACTCCCAGAAGCATCCTACTCTTTCTCTAATACACGTCATGGTGCTGCACGTTTTTAGTATATATTCATTTTGCCACGGTATGAGAATTGTATGTTTTGAATATGTCAAGTAAAAGATATGGCCTTTACCTACAAAAGTTGTGCGATGTGGCTGTTGGGTTATTGCTGCCAAGTGGGATAGGGGGATCTAGCTGAGCAGTAGCACACTTTTAAAATCAGTCTGCCGGCATGTGGTCAAGGAAGGAACTGGAAAATTCCCTTTAATAAACAAAGGTTCTTTCAATACAAAAGAAAATCCAGGCTTTGTTGCTAAATATGGTGCATTCAGAGCAAAGCATTGAGCAAGACTCACTGTGTGAACAGCAGCAATGTGGCTGTTGGTGACTCATACAGCACTTGCATAGCAAGAGAATGGCACTTGGCTCAAATCCTGTAAACACTTCACTTGTTGAATTCCAACTGAACAGTCTACTGCACTGCTGAAGATGTTGGCCTTCAAATGAAATATTAAAAATCAAATCCTGAGTACATATAATAGGAGATACCATTTTCACAGAATGCCCTTAGGATATTTGCCCGTATTGTTTTTGAAAATCGTCCCTTATTTTATATTGAAATAAATTTCACAGCTGCTTATAATGTGATCTTGTTTTAGTGAGATACTAGCAGAAATTACTCCAGTTCAGAAATATTTTTGATGATGGAAAAAGGATTTCCATTCACTGCTGGCACTGTATTTCCTCAAGAAGACATTAGATCCTTGCAGTAGGATACATTTTCTCTTGGTTTGCAGTGAAAAATAGAAAGTATCTTATTTTACCTGGACTGTCTTATTATTATGTCAAGGTCAAAGACTAAATAAGTCAATCCAAAATATTTATTAGCCTAAACTAGTCATTCTGCTGGAGATACAACAGCCAAACCTGGATCAACATAGTATTAGACTAACTGGTAAGCAATGTTAGCATTACATTTTATGATCCTTTGGAGCTATGGTGACCACTCTTCAAAACCCTCTCCCTCCATTTTAAATGGATGGCAGTGGTGAGTAAATCATCAGGGTTCATTTCATAACTATGGGGCACAATGTTTACCCAACTCAATATCTTTTTCACTGTCATCACAAGAGAAGAAGAACATGTTATTTGCCGAGATTACACAAGTCAGTGTCTCGTCAGTTAGGTTTTTCCCAATAATTTTTTCTAATCAACTTGGGAGAAACATACTTATGGAAACTCCAGCTCCATTGGGAGAATTGATTCATCCAACATATTTAGCCAACTATAGGCATTATTCCATTATTTATATGTTTGCTTGCATGCATCTGCAAGAAACATAGTGCCACCATACGATGTTTCGCAGGTGTGCCACTTCGCTTCCAATACCCTGCTCCTTGTCGCAGTCGCGGCCTCACCACACCAATAAATATTCGAGCTGTCTATGACAGCAGTTCAGATGCAGTGGCATACAGTTCCAAGCAAAACACCACTACAATCAGTGGTGGTAACATATAGGCAATTTGCGCAAATTGCTTACACCTCGGCACTGCATTAGAACAGCTGTCTTAAACAGCTCTGCCCCCCCCCAACAAACACCCAAGTAGCACACTGGGAGCCCACCCCAGTGTGCTCATGTGGTCCCCTTCCCATACACACTGTATGGCCGACAGTGGTGCCCAATCCCCCATCGGCTCCGCTGCACCCCCTCAACAGACTTCCAGCTGCCACACTGGGAGCCCACCTCAGCGTGGCAAAAGTCCTGTGTTGTCTTTAAAAAAACAAAAAAACACATCACCTGTAAGAAAAAATGGTCCCTCACTGACTGTCTTGCCCCCCCCCAACTCACTCCCACCCTCTGAGTGCCCCACCTCCCCACCTCCCCCCATACTTACCTCTGGAGGCCGGCACGATGATCTTCGGTGGACAGGAAACATGTCTGCACTCTTCAAAGCCGACCGTGAACTGGAGAAATGCTGGTAAGCTGCATAATGGCATAAATGTTTTTTTTTTAACTTTGTGCATATCTTGGGCATTTTTGGGAATATTTTCACCAGATTTTCAACATGGGGTTCTTGGGACCCCAGCTCATGAACTCAGTCACTGTCATTTTGTTATTTGGTCCCGAAAGGTAATTGTGCAGTCACTGCGTGGAAACACCTTTTGGGACCAATTTTATGAAACAGTGTCACAGTTCAAGAGGTAGGCCCCAAAAACCCTATGTTGAAAGTTTGATAAAAAAATTCTCAAAAATGACTATTCTACTAGCATGCATTGCGCAGTTCCTACGCCTGCTCATATCTTTGAGAATTTGTAATATTTTCACTCCAGATTTTCAATATTGCCATTTTACCACACCTCTGTATGAAGAGTATAGCTGTCATTTTTCACATCTTGCTCAAAATGTGTTTTCACACATGTAGCGCACATTGGCGTGGTCGGTTTGCGAAATCAATGTTCGGGACAAATTAAGAAAATCACAGTGAAACTGTTCATGAGCAGAGGTGTTAAAATGGCTATGCTGAAAATTTGGTGACAAAAGTCCATAAAATGACTGTTATTTGCATGCATTGAGCAATTTCCACGCACCCTTGTAAGTTCATGAATTTGTAATTTTTTCAGTCCAGATTTTCAACATTGACATTTTTCCACATCTCCTTATGAACAGTACAGCTGTCATTTTCCACACCCTAGCTGAAATGTGCTTTCACACTTCCAGTGCAGAATAGCGTGGTTACTGTGGGAAATTAGTGTTCGGGATAGATTAAAGAAAATGACAGTGACACTGTTCATGAGCGAAGGTCCCAAAATGCCTATGTTGAAAATCTGCTGTAAAAAATCCTCAAACTAATTACATTACGGATGTACATTGCGCAGTTTCTATGCATGCTTGTGACTTCACCAGTTTTTTTATATTTTCACTCCAGATTTTCAACAATGCCATTTTTTACACCTCCTCATCAACAGTACATGTGTCACTTTTCACATCCTGTTTGAAGTGGGTTTTCGAACCTGTGGCACCAAATGGCGCAGTCGCTGTGCAAAATCACCTTTCACCTAACGAACTGATAGTGTCACTGTTCATGCTGTGGGGTCACAAAAATCCCATGTGGAAAATTTGGGGTAAAAATACCAGGAATCGCCCAGGGCGTTAGGGTTTTCTACCATAACGCCTTGCTCTGTAGGGACTGACAGGTGTCAGGGGTGTAACTTGGGATTGTCAACAGTAATGCTTATGCCATTGCACCCCCCCCACCCTCCAGCTGATGACAGGCATCGAGCTGCACCTTGGACCCTTTGCACCCAGAGTTCACCCCATTCTCCTATACTGCGCTCATTTCAGCATATTTCCTTATGGAATGAGGTGAATGTAAAGCCCAAACACTCCAAGGCACACCACAACACTTGTCAGTGTCTGAAGGGTAGGGTGATGTGAAATGTCGTGACCGTCATGGGTGACAACCCAAAGGCACACCTGAATGCCTGTCCATCTCTGCAGGGTGAGGGTGTAGTTGGTGTCAGTTCAATACTTTATTGCCATTCCTATACTGCATCTGTCTAACTCCTGCACTTCCACTGCTAATGCCAGCAATCAAACATTCGGCATTGACAAATGCTTGTTAGTGTCGCAATGGGCTGAACCCTGCAGACCTCCTGCGATCAATCAAAAAAGGCAATTTTTCCGACTGAACAACAGTGTAGAGTTGCCTTACTTTTGGTCCCTGTCCATGAAGCACTCTGCTCTCTCCATACCTTATAAAAGCATAACCCGTAGACCCCTTTCAAAAGCATACTTTCTCCCTAAGTTTTATTATTCAAGTGTGGACTGAAAGGCCGGATTTTACTGACACTGCCTGTAGCTGCATTACTAATTAGCTTTTCATTGTCTGTTAAATGGCTGCCTTATTTAAACTGAGATTTTAATCACCTGCTTCAGCCTTGCTACAGAATGTCACAAAGCTCTTTTCATGAATCACAGAGGCACCCTCCCTCAAATGGAGATCAGATCAAAGAATGCCAGAGCATGTCACAAATCATATTTTACCAATCAAAGAAGCACTTAAGTGCTACTGGCATTACATTTCCTTACTCAACTCACTGGCACACACTGCAAATTGCACTCACCATTAAAAAAAAAAAAACTCACCATTAAAAGAATACCAGGCTGGATAAACATATAGCCCCATTAAACACATACTTTTCGGTGGTCTTAAAGGTGTGTGTTAAGGGTGCTGCACTGCATTGATTCTTGTTTGCTAGCAGCATCCTCTGTATAGGAGTACATTTTCTACATGTGAAAATACATAATGATTGAATTAGAACATGTTTTAGTGACAGGGGATGTCAAACATTTTTCAATAGTTCTAAAGTATATAAAAACCAAGTAGTCTGGCAGAAAGGACTCATGGTGCAACTGTCCACCCATAGTGCTGCACAGTTTTATGAAGTCTTTAGCTACCACTTGGATGACTCCCTGCAATACACAGAGGGAACTCTTTCTAATGTCTCATTCAAGGGATGCCATTTCTATGAGTCTTGTTGGGGATGTGAACCCACAGCAGTCTGACTCAGAGATAAGAGGGCTACCAAACTAAAACATCCTAACATAAATCTGCATTGGGTGTATATTTCGTCCTCTTAGGCATGTTTTGTAGTTTCTTATCTTTAATGCCTTTTTTATGAAAACACATTCCTGGAACAGAAAGAGTAATGAAAGATTTGGTTGGGACTTGCTGTGCCCCACCCAAATTACCTCTCTAGGCAAAGGCCTTGCATGCCTTTACTCTTGTATAGTATATCGTTCAAGACCATATTTTACAAAGCTATTGTCATTTTTTCTGTTCTTTTTTTCTAAATAAAGTCATGTTATGTTAGCTTGTATTCATTGAAAATATAGGCACTCCTCTTGTTTATACATGAGGGCCCTGATTCTAGAAGGGTGGTGCAAGTTGCCGCCAAATGCAACTTGTGCCACCCGCACCTGCGACATTGACCCTGCATCCTATTCTAGTAGGGGCAGGGTCATTGCAGTTAATTCCTGTGACTTGCAACATGCAGCCAGTGCGCCCGAACTGCAGGGCACCTGGCAAGCATGTTGCAACCCGCCTATAACAGATGGACGGTCCAACCCCCACCCGTCCCGACCCTAGTCTCCAGCCACAAATGTGGCATATACCCAGAGTAGCCTTGGTAGTCTAGTGCCCCCCAGCTGTATAATAATAAATAAGATCCCCATATCCTGGTAGTCTAGTGGCCCCCAAACTGTATAATAAACATTAAGATCCCGCATCCCTGGTAGTCTAGTATCGCCCCACCCCAACTCAGCCATGCCAGCCCACCAGCTCAACCCCACCATCCCAGCCAGTGACTGGCATAGCCCATCTCTCACTACCATGACCAGCCACCAGCTGACTTCAGTATCAGCGCATACTGTAAAGATGCGCTCAGATATTAATATCTGACTGTGTCTTTTAGTATGCACTGATACTGGACTCAGTTGTCAGCTGGTTTGTGGTGATTAGAAGTGGGCTGTGCCAATAGCTGGCTGAGGAATGAGTAAACAGATTGGCTGTTTGTAACTGATGGCGCCGAACACCGGGGATCTAATTTTATTATACAGTACGGGGGGCTGCTAGACTACTAGGATATGGGATCTTAATTTTTATTAAACAGTTTGGGGGGCCACTAGACTACAAGGGATACGGGGATCTTATTTATTATTATACAGTTCAGGGGGCCACTAGACTACCAGAGCAGGCTTTTTGCCACATATGGGGCTGACGACTCACTGTTTGGGGCACGGGTGGGGGGATGGCAGCATGTTGGCATCTCTGCAGGCAGGTCTACAGGACCCCCGGGGGGGCTGCCATAGGTTACACCAGCAAAATGCTGGTGTAATTTACGATGTTGGTTCTCCTCTGGGGGTTCTTGTAGAATCCCGATGTGGGAACTTTGTGGCTGCCCTTCTAGAATGGGGTGCAACTGCTGCTGTAAATCCCCTAGCACCATGTTGCAGGGGTTTATGCGGCGTAACTGCTGTTTGGTGTAAGTGGCCTGTGACATGTCGTAGGCCACTTTGTAGAAAAGCGCATGTTGCAACTGCTGGTGTAAGTTGCTACATGCACCATTCTACTTGGTGCAACTGCTGTTACGCCAAGCATAACCCTTCTAGAATCGGGCCCGAGGACCATGGCCAAGTGTTCCTCAGCACAAACTGGAGAAGAACAAATATCTTACAAGAAACAAGGTAGCCTGTTGTGTATTATTACACTTATGAAATGGTCTGGTATTAAAATATTTGGTTTAGAAAATGCAGCACAGCCAGCCTGATGGTACTGAGGGCTTAGGAGCTGGACTCCACACCTCATGCTACACCAGTGACCCGGGTTTGGGAAAGGGCCTGGGTCATTGTGGGTCAGTTGGGGGGAGGGCAGGAGTTGGACTGAGCAGCCACAAGGCAGCTGTCCTCTTCTAGGGAGCGATCTCACTGCTCCCGCCGTATGGCTACTCCCAGGTGGAGGCCTAAGGGAAGCGCAGGTAGGTAATGACACAAGAAAGGGTAGGTGCTGCAGGGCTGCAGCATGCGAGTGCCTCCAAATGCATGTGTGCGGCCACAGCAGGAACGGGGAGAAAAAGAGAACTGGCAGGTTCCATGACGATCCCAGCAGACAGCAGGGACAAGATGTACCCCCCCCCCCGAGTAAGGAGGGAAGGAGCCTCCTGCCAGCTCCCAAGAAAACCAGAAAAAATCTAAATAAAAAAAAAAAAGAAAGAAAATGCAGCACAGTGCATTCACAAGTCCAAACAGACATTGAAGGTGACCTGGTTTGTTCAATCAGATAGCAGTATCTGCGGCGGCCTTCTTAACACATTTTATAAATGTACACCCATAATGCCTCAGCAAGCAAATTAAAGTCAAATCCTGATATTTTCATTGTAATAATGCGGCTATCCCTGAACAGAATAACCTAAATTTATCATGTAGCTTGTCATTCTCATTAGTGCTAGAGCCTGTAAGGTTGGTAGCAATTAGCTGGGAGGTTTTTAAGTTTCAGATGCCAAAAAAACAGCTATTTCACTGTTTTAAGTCCTTCTTTTCTTTTTGGTTGCTCACTGATAGCATAAAAACAGTTTTTCTCTTTTCATGTTTTTTGGATGAGGTATTCTTTTGCAAGAGTGAAGGCAGTTTTTGTGACCCAGTGCAGCATACTAAGTCATGAACACTGCCCTTTGAAATAGCTCTGCACAAGCATGAAAACCTCCAATAAAATGTTTTAAAAATCAAGCCATTGGGTGCACAATTCAAGTGGTCAGTAATCACCACCACTGACTGATACGGACACCTGAGTACCCAATGCCAGCATCAGTCCACAACCCACAACCCCACCCCCAACATGGGGTTCCAAACCTCAGTATCACATTTTCTTAACAAAAATGATAAAAACTTGTGAAGCCACTGGGAGCCAAACATAAAGGGCCAAATATTGAAAATGTAGCCCAGGTGCTAAGGGGTGTTTGCTCATGCTAACCAGGTTATGCACCCAATTTATGAGAGGAGTCTATATTCGGACACCCCCAAAACATGGGCAAAACCTGTTAGCAGTTGAGCATTAACTTACCACTATACCCATGCAAATGAGGGGGCCTGCCCTGCATACAGGCACAGCAGGAAATTCAGAGGTTTGCACAGGCAGCAAATGCCACCTGAAAGGGCACAGATTCCCACCTCTGCAAACCCTGACTTAACAGTGCACAAAGCCATGGTGGTGGGCAGCAGTACTGCAGTCGACCCCCCCACCCCATGAACCCTGACCTCTGTAATTAATGAATGCCCTGCTGTCCAGTGGCAACCCCTGTCCTCTGATTGCCTGCTGCCAAAATAGTAATACATATCTTAGTGTCTAGTGGCACCCTCCACCCTCTGATCACTTGTTACCATCATGGGAGCGATTTCTTTGGTGTTTAATGGCATCCCTACTCTCCAATCACCCGTCACCATCATAGAAATTATATCCCTGGTGTTTAGTGGCACCCCAACCCTCTGATTGCCTAGCAACAAAAAAGTAATGTATGCCATGGTGTCAAGTGGAACCCCCACCCTTGGATCACCCACTGTTATATAATTAATGCTTACCCTCATGTCAAGTGGTACCCCCCCACCATGCACATGTCTTGTGCCATGCTGCTCCCCAGTGGCTAATGGTTCCTCTGCACCACCCGCACTGAGCACAACACCCTGCCATCCCACTGTACCTATTTGACTGGTGCCACTCTATGGATCTGATAAAGTGACTGGCACAGCCCTCCTCTCACCACCAAGGCCGGCCTCCATATGGAATGACAGCGAGTGAGAAGAAGCCTCTAGTAATTTCCTGTTTATACAAATAGAGCTGGTGCTGTTTTAAGTGGTCATTCCACTGCTTGTCTTGACAACATCATCAGATGGACATTGGACTAAGTGATCTGATTCCATGTGGTGACTTTGGATAGTGGAATAAAAGCAGTGATCATCATTCATAGACATAACCAGAAAACATGAGTAAGTAAGCAATTGAAAAGTGTCCAAATTATGCTCACAAGAAAAAGAAAGGCATAATGGTAATTAAATGTGTACATCACACATCTTACATCTTGTTTGTTTCTGGTGATGGCTTCTTGATGTATGGCCTTTTTTTTGTATTAATCAAAGGACTTTGTTAGTGGTTAAATGTGATGCACAGAAAGAACGGAGGTGACTAGTAACTGAATGTTCTTCATGAGCATTCAGATCAGATGTTACTTTTGTCACATTTCCTTCAGTCTATTTCTTCCAGTTTCTCTTCCCTTGCTTTCCTTATTGTTCTGCATCCACCTCATGTAAGAGATAATGTGTCCCCCTTACCACTTGAAGACTTCCCATAATTTAGCACTGGCAGATGGCAGATCCTACTATAAATATAGGCCCATAAGTCAGTGATGTCTTCTTTAGTCATTTCAATAACATCTGGGTCTGACTCCTACAGCAAGCCATTATAAGTCCTCCAAGTGTATCCTCTTTTTAGATTTATAAATGGAAAAGAAATTAACTTTACTACAGTATAATCAGAAAAAATAATTGGTAAAGATATAGCTTCCACCAATGAATCCACATTACCCTATGAGGTAAACATATGGTCAGTTTTAGAGGATTAGTACTGCTTTAGCTGAATTGTATATATGTTCTCTTGATGTTATATTTTTAAGTCCTCAGAACTCTGTCAAATTAAATGCCTCCTAAAATTGATTTAAATTCAGAGATAAGTTGATAACAAACTTCAAAGATGGAAAGGATTTATCCATCCCTGGAGTATACATACACCCCCCCCCCCAAAAAAAATTACTCTCATAGAGGCTAATTCCATCAAACTAGTCAAAACCACATCTATAAATGAATCATAAGCAGGGCCACTGGAAAATTGCAGAAAAGGTTACCCAAAATTGCGGAGCATTTTGCACAAATTGCGGGAAATTGCAGGGGTTCTACTATAGACCGTGAGTGCTTCACAATAAATCTTTTAGTGTTTTTTGCAGCATATTTTAGTCAGTATAAATTGCTAAATGAATACACGGACACCTGAATATGTTTAAAATATCAAAAAAAGTTTATGTTCCTAAAAAGAATACTAAACTGATAAGCTATCATAAGCATTGCCTATCTTCCAAAATGTAAAAGCATCTTCCTCGTACAGTGCTAAATAGATTATATAAAGTGAGCCACAACAAATCAATATTAAATAAATCCAGAAGAAATATTTTTTTTTGTTTCTGGCTGTAGAATAATGAAGCCTAATCAGCAGCTGTTTACAGTGCTCTGCCAGCTATTCACCCACTTTGGTACAAGAAAAAATAAGCAGACAGAGTGGTGAATAATTGAGTTTTAGTAAAATGTTATTAAAGTGTTTAATGATCATCATTTGTACTGTAGGTACTGTACACTATTTTTGAAATCACATATTTAAACATTAAATCTGGGGGTTATTGGGCCTGGCAGTATAATCTAGAGGTTAGAGTAACAAACTGTGAATGAGTTGACATCCAGCAGACCTGGGTTTGATTCCCACAGCCTCCACCTGCATACTGTGTGATTCTGAACAAGTTACTTAACCTCCTCAGGGCTCCTGGGTTGTACCTGAAAACAGGTCTTACGCAGTTACCAAAAAATGTAAAACAAATACCAATATATTTTTACTGCATCATACAGTACTCAGGGCACCCTGTAATTCACCTTTATTTTACTCTGGCTGAAATGATTTTGTTTAGTTAAAGATAAATGTTCAGATGCATTTTGTGTTTAATAAGCTTGTTTTTAGACTTTAGTCAGGTTTTTAGTGTAGTCTTTGATGTGGGCATCTAGGGGGTAGTTGCTAAGAGTGAGATCACTGTTAGCAACTAGCTTATTCAAGTTTAAAATCAGCAGAGTCATCCAAAAATCCCTCAGCTGTTTGAATCAAAACTAGTCTGAAGGAAAGTATGCTCACAAGGAAAATCTTGCCGTGCCACTTACAAAAAGGCTTCATCGTTAACAACCCATTGAAGTGAATGGGATAATTTACACCTTTTCTACCATCTTTTGTTTCCGTCTGTGTTGCAACAAAAAGTTTCTGATACACTACTTCAACACAAAACAAATATTAAGTGTTTAAGTGCACTCATGCTTGGCCAGTGGATTTGAAACCAAACAAGACAAGGATTCAAAAGAAATCAGTGTCACATAAAACCCTTGTCCTACCTTGCACTGCATTGTTTTGGCCAAACTCAAGTCTGCATGCAAAATAGTCAATATATTTGAGAGTATTTTATTAAAAATGTTAATACTTTTTATGCAGTTCAATATAAAAACTCAAAAATTGCAAGAAATTGCGGAGCATGTCAGTTTTTGCGGAGAATGGTGAAAATTGCGGATTATGCAAAAAAATTGCCGGTGCAATTTTCCAGTGGCCCTGATCATAAGTCTCAAATGGCCCATGTATAGAACTCAGATTTACTTCTTGTTCAAATAGGGCCCCCTCATTAAAATGATTCTACCTTACTTAAATCTTTGAAGGTTTGGTGACACTTAAAATGCAAAGATTTTGTAATAAGAATATCCACCCTATTACTTTTTTGGACCCGAATGAGAAATAAATGTGTCTCACCTACTGCCTTTTGAGATTACTCATTTCTGAGTCCGAAGATTTGTTTCTTTCAATAGTAATATATTGATCTTTTATTTTTTTTGCTATGTTAAAATCTGTTTCCTTTTAATTTATGAATTGATGCCATTAATATTCCAGCTTGCCACTGTGGCTGTTAACAAATTATTATTCTTATCCATTACTGGAGTTAAATCCTCTAAATCCCATCTGCAGATCTTTCACTTGTTCACTTCATTCTCATTGATAGTAATGATGCAATCTCCACACCCAGAAACAAGAATTCCAGTAACTGAAAAACACTTGAAAACACAAAACATCCAACACAAACCACACCCTTGTCAACACTAACTTCGCTATTTTACCTTCATTAACTTGACAATAAGGAAATAAAATAAACACTATAAGACAGATACTGTATACAGCTTGTACCTGGGTTGCACCTGGAAACGAACCTTTGCTCATTGTGCCTTTCCTGGTCACCAATTTTAAATAAATAAATAGATTTTCTGGACCACGGTGAAGCCCAGCTCCATCAGCATAGCAGAAACTATGATTTAAATATGTTGTTATTGCACTTACACTTCAATTGTGTAAACCCAACTTTTACCCATGGATCCCGCCTGAAAAGGAAGTTAAGCATTGCATGCCATTCTGGGTTATCAGTTTTTCAATAAATAACTCAATCAACCAGTAAATAAATGAAATTAAGTGCCTAAATTTGCAGGAAATTATGACAGGCGCGCAGTACCTCTTGTGATAACTTACATTTTTAATATTGGACCTTTAACGCTGCTTTGGCATAGTAAGAAAAATTGGACATTCATTCTACCTCTTCAGGAGCTTTTTTGCTTTCATTTGCCAAAGAAGGTTTGCTCATTTGTCTCTAGACCAGGAGGTTGTAACTGCAAGTACCAACCCAGGACTTGAATGCGTGCCAGTGCTGACTCTGCAGTGCAATACTGGGGTAAGGGCGGGGCTCCTGCACTGTTAGAAATGCTGTTTTTCTATTGAAATGTATAACTCAGATTTGTTTCTGTTAGTTGGCCAGATGAAGTCAAATATACATTAGTGCTATGCCAGAAGAAACCAGGATTACGCTGGCATTCTGCTCAACAGTATCTTCCCAGACAAACCAGTTCAAATGCAACAGTTCTTTAGAACAGAAAGCAGCTGAGTATGTATGGACAATTACAGAATAAGGCTTTTTATTACATTTGACATCCAGGGGATCTACAGGTTGGTAAAAGGAACAGCTTTTAACAGATGTGAACCCTGTGCCTGTATTAGACTCTCCATTCATTTAGCAGCAAGCCTTCCTCAGGGAGTAAGGAATGAAAATGTCTTTTTGCTGAATGTGTGGAAAGCCTAATATAGACAAAATGTTTATATCTGTATAAGTCCACATAATATTTTCAGAAGCACAATTATATGGAAAATGGTAAATTACTCAACAGGGCCTTCTAGAAAACACTGAGTAATTAAAATTTTTACTGTTTAAAGGATAGATGTGGCCTGACTAATCTGAGATGCAATATCATAGAAACACAGAATTTGATGGCAGATAAGGACCACATGGCCTAACCAGTCTGCCTATTTTTCCTTCTTACAGTATCACCTCAGAACCAGTGGAGTCACCATGTTGATTCTGGGGAGGCTACAACCCCCCCAATCTAAGTTAAAGCCCCCCAATCATTTTCGGTAAATATAAATAAAATAAATAGCAGCCATATACTTTTTTTATTGATTTTTTTGTGTGTGTCTCTCTGAGTTTCTTGCAACTTGCGACTTGTACTGAAGTCTAAGAAGAAAATATCCGACTGACTCCTACTCCCGTCTGACTTAAGAGACAGAGTAGTGAGCGAGCGAATCGAGTGACCTGCACAGTTGCAAGGCAGCAGCTTGAGCCAAGCTCTAACTGAAAAAGTTTCTGAGAAATGCGCAGCTTGCTTCGGAGACTAAGAGAGCTCAGCTCACATTAAACTGAGCTGAGTGTGAGATCTCTCCGAGTCCCGAGTCCGACTTTCTGTCTCTAACCAATCCTCCATCCTATCCTCTCCTAGTAGTAGTCTCTCTCCTCTGCTCTCTCGGCCACATTCCCCAGCATCAAAACCTTGAAAAAAATGTAAGAAACAAGTTAGTTAATGTACTACATTTAATGAAGTTTTCGTTAAGGTCCATTTAGATCTGATCATCTGTGTGGAATATTATGATATGCATAGTGTGTGATGAAGAAAACAGGGCAGTGAATGAGTGAAATTTGAAATTTCACTCATTCACTGCCATGTGTTCTTAATCAGACACTATGCATATCATAATATTCCAAACAGATGATCAGATCTAAATGACTCAAACGAAAAATCTGATTTCCTTGCAGAAAGAGAGAGAAATCGAGCAGCGAGTTGCACTTTAATGCAGCGGATTCCTTGCACCGACCAAAATGTCCTGTTTGCATGAGGAGTCATCATTGACCCGGCTGAAAATTCATTCATCCAGAACTGTGATTAATTCCGGTCAGGTCACAGCTCATCTAGGTGTCCATTGCTGGCGTGGAATTTTAGTGGCACTGGATGGCAGCTGGCAGCTGCGGGCAGGTATTAACTGTGTGCGGTGTGGCTTCGCTTGGCTTGGCTGGCTTGGGGGGGCGGCAAGAAGAATATTTATTTTTTGTATGGATTCTTGAGGATTCTGGAACATGAAATTAAAGTTCTTAGGCAGCAGCAAACAACAAACAAGGTCACTGCAGAGTAGACTAGAGCAGGCAGGCTCAACTTAGACTCAGTAGTAGTCAGCAGCACTGAATAGGGTTTGCATCGCAAGGACTTCCTATCATGTGTGTCATCAGACAAGAGCAAAGACTTCTTGCAATGTGAACCCGCTTCAGTGCTGCTGATTACTGAATCTAAGTTGAGCCTGCCTGTCCTAGTGCTGCTGACTATCATTTTAAATCTCATCATCTGAGTTGAGTAGAACTGGGGGTGGGGGAAATGGATGTAGGGAGGGTTCTACTCTGAGCTGATTCTGCAACCTTCCCAGCAGATCTGCTGGGATAATGGTGTCTGGCTGTTGTGCTCTGCTCTCTTATTTGCTCTGGGGTCCTCCTGCAACCTTCCCAGCAGATCTGCTGGGATAATGGTGTCTGGCTATTGTGTTCTGGTCTCTTATTTGCTCTGGGGTCCTCCTGTAACCTGTCCTCAGTGGACCAGTAACCACATTTTTCCATATGCCATTAAATAGATGGCTGATAACTAGGCTTCTCAAACATATTTTTCATCACTAAAATGCAGGAAAAGCCATATTGGAAGGTAAAATTTCAAAATATTCCAGGGGGCATGTCCCTCAACCCCCCTAGCTTTGTTAGAATTTTGACTAAGGGGCATTAGCCCCCCCCCAAGTTTGTACCCCTGGTGAGGCCCCTGCTCAGAACCCACTTGATCGTCAGTCCATTCTCCCTCCCCCCTTCCCCTGAAGAGTCCCTTATGCCTATCCCATGCATACTTGAACCCCACAACTGTCTTCACCCCCACACCTCTGTTGGAAGGCTGTTCCAGGAATCCACTACTCTTTCTGTAAAGAAGTACTCCCTCACATCTCTCCTAAATCTACCTCCTCCAGCTTCACAGCCTTTTTCCTGAGTACCTTTTTTCTGACAAATACAGTACTTCCCTACTGTACCTTATTTACCCCTGTGAGGCATTTAAAGGTCTCCCCTTATATCCTCCCTCTCCCTCCTCTCTTCCAAGGTGTACATATTAAGGTCCTTTAGTTTCTCCTCATAGGGGTTCTGATATGGACCCTGTACCATTTTATTTACCATCCTTTGGACTGCCTTCAATCTGTCTATGTAATTCTGGAGATGTGGTCTCCAGAAGTGGACACAGGTTAGTTTAGGTGTGGTCTTACCAGCAATCTATTCAGAGGCACACTACTTCCCTCCTTCTGCTGGTGATACCCCTCTCTATGCTCCCCTGCATCCCACTAGCCTTCTGAATTGCCTTGTTGCACTGCCTGACCACATTTATGTCATAAATAAATATAAAGGCACTCACAGGGAAGGACAACAAAACAGCCATCACTGCTAAATATTAATGCCACAAATACCATGGACCCCCACACCATTGCTGAAGAGTTCAACTCCACCTTTACGGATCGTAGCTCTGTTCTACTGGCTGAATACCTCAACCCTATCAAAGCTGACACTAGGCGCCCACTGGGCATCAACTTGCACCCTCAATTTTACTTCAAGAGAGTCACTGTCAGAAAAGCATTGGGTTATGTTAAAAAGGTCCTGGGAAAAAACAAAATGGTGGCTGACAACACTGACATGAAACTGCTGGCACTGGCAATCAATGAAGTCATCTCTCCCATCACTACGATTTTCAATAAATCTCTCCAGCTCACCAAATTCCCTTCTCCTTGGAAACAACCACTGGTGACCCAGCTGCATAAGGGAGGTGATAGGTCACTGACTGCAAACTACAGGCCCATCTCTATCCTCTCCCCCCTCTCTAAAGCACTGGAAAGGATTGTGTCAGACCAGTTTACTGACTATGTTCACAAATACCAGTTGCAATGTCCCCAGCAGCACAGCTTTAGGAAACTCCACAGCATGGACACTGCACTGATGGATTTCACTGAATACATCCATAAGCATTGGATGAAGGAAAACTGGTTGGGTCCATGTTCATTCACCTAACAAAGGCATTCAACACACTCTACCATCCACTCCTCTTGTCTCAACTGCATGCCTTGGTGTATCCCCAAATGCCGCTCTATGGCTCCTAGGTGACAGGTTTAAAGGCTTCCTTGGCAAGCTTTTAAACTAGCCAAGGGGGGAGGTGCTGATAGGAAACAGGAAAGTTCAAGCCTCCCCCCACAAAACATGGCAGGTAGTAGGGTAAATACCGAGGTACAGAGCTTGACAGAGGGCAGAACAGGAGCAAATGGAAAAATGGACAAGGACAATAAGAGCAGGGATGGGGTAAAAAAGGATAAAGCCAACATTAAATGGAGGGCAATGAGTACCAATGCCCATAGTCTTGGAAACAAGCTTCCAGAGCTAGTAGCCCTGATGGAAGAGGAACACTTAGATATTGTGGCAGTCACAGAAACATGGTACATGGAGAACCATGACTGAGATGTCAACATAACAGGGTACACAATCTACAGAAGGGACAGGGAGGGTAAAAGAGGAGGTGGAGTAGTTCTCTACATAAGGGAAGGGATCAAAGCTACAGAACTAAAAAGTAAAGGGGGAGGACAAGATGAACTCTGGGTCACCTTGGAGACAGGGAATGGTATCACAGTCCGCACAGGGGTTGTATACAGACCCCTGTCTCAAGGGGAGGAAATGGACAAGAAAATTATAAAGGGCATTCTCAGGATGGCTGAAAAAGGGGAGATACTGTTGATGGGGGACCTGAATATGCCAGATGTTAACTGGGTGACATGAACTGCAGCCACATCTAAGAGCAGGGTCATTCTCGATGCTCTACAGGGAGCATGCCTTAGACAGCTAGTGGTGGAACCCACTCGGGAGGGAGCAATATTAGACCTGGTACTCTCAAATGGAGAGAGGATGACAAACTTAGAAGTCAGTAGACATCTGGGAACAAGCGACCATTGCACAGTGTGCTTCACAATAAACACAACCATGGAGACAAACCATACAAAGACAAGGATACTGGACTTTAGAAGGGCTGCCTTTGGTACAATGGGTGAATACCTGAGGAATGCATTAACAAATGGCCAGAAAGGAGGGGTGGAAGAACAATGGAGAAAAGTCAAAACTGCCATCATGGAGGCAACAAGCCTTTGTGTGAAACAAATAAAGAAAACAAAGTGGAATAAAAAACCACTATGGCTCTCAAAAGACGTGTCAGGGAAGGTTAAGGAGGAAAAGGCAGCATTCAAAAAGTATAAGGAATCACAGATGGAGCACAACAGGGAACTGTATCAATTAAAGCAGAAAGAAGTGAGGAAGGCAGTCAGAAAAGCAAAGGCCCAAACCGAGGAAAAGATAGCCAACTCAGTTAAGACGGGGGATAAAACCTTTTATATGTACATTAGGAAGCATAGAAAGGTTAGGGAAGGGTTAGTGAAGATTAACAGAGGAGAGGGGAGGTGGGCAGAGGGAGACAGTGAAAAGGCAGAGATACTGAATGAATACTTTTGCTCAGTATTCACAAAAGAAGAAGAGGAGGAGTTACCTAAACCAAACAGTAGAAGCACTCTGGATAGTGGGTTGACACCAGTCCACTTACAGAAGAAAGAGTACTGAATGAACTCCTAAAACACAAGGTGGACAAAGCAATGGGGCCTGATGGGATTCACCCCAGAATCCTAAAAGAGCTAAGGGAGGACCTAGTGATACCACTAACCACACTTTTTAACAAATCATGGGAAGATGGGGTGGTACCTGAGGACTGGAGGAGTGCAGATGTGATTCCCCTTCACAAAAGTGGGAGCAAGGCAGAAGCAGGAAACTATAGACCTGTTAGTTTGACCTCAGTGGTGGGGAAAATGATGGAATCACTTCTGAAAGAAAGAATTGTTGAGTACCTAGAGGCCAGCTGGGCACAGGACCCAAAGCAGCATGGATTCACAGTAAGAAGGTCATGTGAGATGAATCTAATCAATTTCTTTGACTTGGTGACCAAAGTAATAGACCAGGTAGGGGCTGTGGATATGGCCTACCTTGACTTTAGCAAGGCATTTGACACAGTCCCGCACAAAAGATTAATAGTCAAGTTAGCCAGCCTGGGAGTGGGTCCCAGGGTGGTAGCCTGGGTAGCAAACTGGCTGCACAGCAGGACACAGAAGGTAATAGTGAATGGAACACATTCCGAAGAAAGGGGGGTTACTAGTGGAGTACCTCAGGGCTCAGTACTGGGTCCAGTCCTCTTTAACGTCTTTATAGGTGACATTGCGGAGGATCTGGAAGGAAAGGTATACCTCTTTGAGGATGACACAACGATCTGTAACAGAGTTGATACACAAGGGGGGGTAGAAAGGATGAGAAGGGACTTGGCAAGGTTGGAGGAATGGTCAGACATATGGCAACTTAGATTCAATGCAAAGAAGTGCAAAGTAATGCACCTGGGAAATAAAAATCCAGGAGAAGAATACACAATAGCAGGGGAGGTACTAACGAAAACAATAATGGAAAGGGATCTGGGAATAGTCATATCAGATGACCTAAAGGTGGGTAAGCAATGCGAGAAGTCAGTAAGGAGAGCCAGGGGGATACTGGGATGCATAGGGAGGGGCATCACAAGTAGAAAAAGGGAAGTGGTTATCCCTCTATACAGACAGTTGGTGAGACCCCATCTGGAGTACTGTGTGCAGTTTTGGATACCTCATCTATGCAAGAACATAGACAGGATGGAAGCAGTCCAGAGGAGGGCAACTAAAATGGTGCGGGGTCTGCATCAGAAACCATATGAAGAGAGACTGAGAGAGCTTAATATGTATACCCTTGATGAAAGGAGGGACAGGGGGACATGATAGAAACTTTTAAGTACCTCAAGGGAATCAACAAAGTCCAGGAGGGTAGCATCTTTTAGAAGAAGGGATGTGTAAGAACAAGGGGGCACAATTTAAAGTTAGAGGGGGGAAGGCTCAGGGGTAACGTGAGGAAATTATTTTTCATGGAGAGAGAGGTGGACGCATGGAACCGCCTTCCTGGAGAGGTTGTGGGGTCTAAAACAGTGGGGGAATTCAAACATGCATGGGACAGACATATTATAGTGGAGGGTAGCAGGAAGTAGGCTGTTGGTTAACTAGAATCTGCAGCTTATCCAATAGGTAGGGAAATGGGCAGACTGTGTGGGCCAAGTGGTCCTTATCTGCCGTCAAAGTCTAGGACTTCTTAACTTCCTGGTCTCAAAGGGTCAAGATAGGTTACTCCATATCTGCATCCAAGGAAGTCTCCCTAGGGGTGCCTCAAAAGTCGATAGAAACATAGAAACATAGAAATTGACGGCAGATAAGGACCGAAAGGCCCATCCAGTCTGCCCATTTCTTTTTCTACCTTAGGCCTTTGCTCTGTCAATGGCCTATCTATTCATACTCATCTGTATTGCTCCCTTATGCCCATCCCCTGCTTGTTTGAAGCCCTGCACTGTATTCATACCCACCACTTCCTGAGGTAGGCCATTCCATGCATCCACCACCCTTTCTGTGAAAAAGAACTTCCTCACATTACCCCTTAATCGACCTTCCTCTAATCTCATGCTGTGTCCTCTTGTCCTGCTATTTTTCTTGTATTTAAACATGTTAGACTCTTTCACCTTGTTAATGCCCTTAAGGTGTTTGAATGTTTCAATCATATCACCTCTCTCCCTCCTTTGCTCTAGGGTATACATACTGAGTTCAGTTAATCTGTCCTCATGTTTTCTGATGCAGTCCCTGCACCATTTTGGTTGCCCTTCTCTGGACTGCCTCAATGTGGTTAATGTCCTTGTGAACGTGTAGCCTCCAGTATTGCATGCAGTACTCCAGATGGGGCCCTAACCAATGTCTTGTAAAGAGGGATTATTACCTCTCTCTTCTGACTTGTGATACCCCTACTAATACTCCCCAACATCCCTCTAGCCTTACCTACTACTTTAGAGGTCTGCTTGGATGATTTCAGGTCATTGGTGATGATGACGCCCAAGTCTCTTTCTTCCTTTGTGACTGCCAACAACTCCCCTCCCAGCCTATAGGTGGCTTCAGGGTTTCTCTTCCCTATGATCATGATCTTGCACCTCTTTGCATTAAACCCCAATTGCTACTCTTCCGATCATTTTGTTAGTTTATCCAGCTCTCTTCTCATTCTGCCCATACCATCTGGACCATCTACTCTGTTGCAGATCTTGGTGTCATCTGCAAACAGACAAACCTTACCCTCCAGTCCATTTGCAATGTCACTGATGAAGATACTGAAAAGGACTGGCCCCAGGACTAATCCCTGAGGTACCCCACTTGTGACTTGCATCTCTTCTGACTGTATACCATATATAGATACATTAGTGAAAGGAGAAAGTCCAGAGGGGGTATTGCTCAGTATCGAAAGCTTTGCTGAAGTCAAGGTAGGCAACATCAACTGCTCCCCCTTGATCCACCACTCTGGTTACCCAGTCAAAGAAATCTATGAGATTAGTTTGACAGGACTTTCCTTTTGTAAACCCATGCTGTTTTGGAACCTGTGCTCCTATGGATTCCAGGTGCTGCACTATCATTACCTTAAGGAGTGTCTCCATAATCTTGCCCACTACTGAGGTAAGACTCACTGGTCTGTAGTTCTCTGCCTCCTCCCTGCTACCACTCTTGTGGAGCAGGATCACATGAGTCCTCTCCAGTCTGCTCGGACCTCTACTGAGCTCAGAGACTCACTAAACAGTTCTGATAATGGCTCTGCTAGATCCATCCTCAGCTCCTTTAGTACCCTGGGATGTATGCCATCAGGTCCCATTGCCTTGTCCACCCTGAGCTTAATGAACTATTCTAGGACCCTTTCTTTTGTGAAGGGACTAGTGCACACCTTCCTCCCCCTTGTGTCCATGGTGCTGAGCTGTGGGCCCTGCCCTACCTTCTCTTCAGTAAATACTGAGCAGAAGTATCTATTTAGGATAAATGCTTTTACATGATCCTCCTCCTCACATGCCCCCTTATCCCCTTTGATCTTAGCAATACCCCCTCTGGACTTTCTCCTTTCACTAATGTATCAATAGAAAGTCATGTCACCTTCTTTTACTGTTCATGCTAGTGTTTCCTCAGTTTGGGACTTTGCCTGCCTTACTGCCTTCCCTGCTTCCCTTAGAGAAGTTTGGTATGCCTCCCTATCTTCATCCTGCTGCATTCCCTTATATTTCCTGAAGGCCATCCTTTTGGCTCTGACCTTTTCTGCTACTGTGTTTGAGAACCAAAGTGGTTTCTTTCTTCTTTTGCATTTCCTTTTCTCACTAACACAATAGGATGTTGCTTCATGTATTGTATCTTTAATGCTTGCCTACTTTGCCTGTACCCACTCACCTATATTTCTGTTTGCCAGAGCTAGCTTAACTCTGTTGGCCATCTTATTTGCCCTGGAATGGGATGATTTTGTTCTAGTTGCCAAATTGAACCATATCATGTGATGGTCACTGGTCCCCAGGTGACCTTCTACCTGGAGATCTGTGATCCTTTCCCTGCTAGTCAGTACCAGATCTAGAATAGCCCTGTCTCTAGTGGGTTGTTGTACCAGTTGTTTGAGGCCCTCCCCCTGCAGGGAATCCACCATGTGACTAGTTCTGGCAGATGTCCCTGCTGGTATTGACCAATCTGTATCTGGCATGTTGAAGTCTCCCATTATCAGAACCTCCCCTTTAGCTGTCATGTTTTGTATATCTTCTAACAGTAACATGTCTATGTCCTCCCCCTGGTCTGGAGGCCTGTGCACAACCCCAGTTCTTATGACTGTCCCAATTCCTGTTTCCAGGGTGACCCACAGTTCTTCTGTCTCCTTATGTGTATTCTGAATTTCTGTAGCTTTGATATTTTCATTGACATAAACGGCCACTCCACCCCACCCTCCTTTTGCACCTCGGTCTCTTCTGAACAGTACATAACCAGGTACTGAAGTCTCCCAAGTGTGGTTTCTAGTAAACCATGTTTCACTAATGGCTACTATGTCCAGTTTAGCCTCTGTCATTATTGCCTGCAGGTCTGGGATCTTGATTCCCAGACAGATAGCATTTGTGTACATGATTTTCCATTTGGTCAGATGTTGGTGTGATAGTTGTTGGGCGAAGTCCAGCATTTCCCCTGTGCATTGAAACAGAAACATAGAGGTTGACGGCAGATAAGGACCACAAAGCCCATCCAGTCTGCCCATTTCTTTTTCTACCTTATAGATGTACCATCAGCCTTTGCTCTGTCAGTGGCCTGTCTATTCATACTCATATGTATTGCACCCTTATGCCTATCCCACGCCTGTTTGAAGCCCTGCACTATATTCATAGCCACCACTTCCTGAGGTAGGCCATTCCATGCATCCACCACTCTTTCTGTGAAAAAGAATTTCCACACATTCCCCCTTAATCAGCCTCCCTCTATATCTCACGCTGTGTCCTCTTGTCCTGCTATTTTTCTTATATTTAAACATGTTAGAATCTTTCACCTTGTTAATGCCCTTAAGGTGTTTGAATGTTTCGATCATATCACCTCTCTCCTTCCTTTGCTCAAGGGTATACGTATTGAGCTCCATTAATCTGTCCTCATATGTCTTCTGAGGCAGTCCCTGCACCATTTTGGTTGCCCTTCTCTGGACTGCCTCAATTTGGTTGATGTCCTTGTGAAGGTGTGGCCTCTAGTACTGCACATAATACTCCAGATGGGGCCTAACTAGTGTCTTGTAAAGAGGGATTATTACCTCCCTCTTATGACTTGTGATACCCCTACTAATACACCCTAACATCCCCCTAGCCTTTCCTATGCTTTAGAGGTCTGCTTGGATGATTTCAGGTCATTGGTGATGGTGATGCCTAAGTCTTTTTCTTCCTTTGTGACTGACAGCAACTCCCGTCCCAGCTATAGGTGGCTTCAGGGTTTATCTTCCATGTGTGCATGATCTTACACTTCTTTGCATTAAATCCCAGTTGCCACTCTGCTAACCATTTTGTTAGTTTATCCAGATCTCTTCTCATTCTGCCCACCTCATCTGGATCATCTACTCTGTTGCAGATCTTGGAGTCATCTGCAAACAGACAAACCTTACCCTCCAGTCCATCTGCAATGTCACTAATGAAGATATTGAAGAGGACTGGCCCCAGGATTGATCCCTGAGGTACCCCACTTGTGACTTGCATCCTTCTGACTATATACCATTTACCACCACTCTCTGTTTTCTGCCAGTCAACCAGTTTGCCACCCAGTTGACCAACTTCTGACCCACCCCAGCCTACCCAGCTTATTTATCAATCTTATATGTGGAACAGTGTCAAACGCTTTGTTGAAGTCAAGGTAGGCAACATCAACTGCTCCCCCTTGGTCCACCACTCTGGTTACCCAGTCAAAGAAATCTATGAGATTAGTTTGACAGAACCTTCCTTTTGTAAACCCATGCTGTCTTGGATCCTGTGCCCCTATGGATTCCAGGTGTTGCACTATCCTTTCCTTAAGGAGTGCCTCCATAATCTTGCCCACTACTGAGGTAAGACTGACTGGTCTGTAGTTCCCTGCCTCCTCCCTGCTACCACTCTTGTGGAGCGGGATCACATGAGCAGCTATCCAGTCTTCTGGAACCTGTCCTGTGCTCAGAGACTCACTAAACAGTTCTGCTAATGGCTCTGCTAGTTCCACCCTTAGCTTCTTAATTACCCTGGGATGTATGCCATCAGGTCCCGTTGCCTTGTCCACCCTGAGCTTAGCGAGCTCTTGTAGGACCCTTTCTTTTGTGAAGGGAGTAGTGCTTACCTCCCTACCCCCTGTGTCCATGGTGCTGAGCTGTGGGCCCTGGCCTACCTTCTCTTCAGTAAATACTGAGCAAAAGTATCTATTTAGGATAGATGCCTTTACAGGGTCCTCCTCCTCACATGCCCCCTTTTATCCTTTGAGATTAGCAATACCCCCTCTGGACTTTCTCCTTTCACTAATGTATCTATAGAAAGTCATGCCACCTTCTTTTACTGTTCGTGCTAGTGTTTCCTCAGTTTGGGACTTTGCCTGCCTTACTGCCTTCCCTGCTTCCCTCAGGGTAGTTTGATATGCCTCCCTATCTTCATCCCACTGTGTTCCCTTATATTTCCTGAAGGCCAGCCTTTATATGGGGAGCCGGACCTTTTTCTTTACTTAGTGATGCAAATAAACTGCAAACATGCTGAACTCCTGTTTGACCCCAGCTGAGGGGAAAGGGGTGTTCTTCCCATTTGATGTTGCTGGTGCTGCACCCCTCTCCCCATTTGCTAGTTTAAATATTCTGCAAAGACATCTAACTTCTGCCCCAATGCACTGTCTCCCTCCTTAGTCAGATGCAGTCCATCAAATTTAAAGAATCTTAGCTCCCAAAACTGTTGCCAGTTCCCTACAAATTTGTGTCCTTTTTCCTGGCACCAGCCCTTGAGCCACATGTTTAGCTCCCCTATCCCCCCTTCTCTGACCTTCCATCCATCTGTCCCCCTCTCCCAGACTGGCAGGATCTCAGAAAAGGAGATGCCAGACAAAATGGATGATACTTTGTCACCCAGCCTGGTCAGGTGTTCCTTGGTCTCCACAACTGACCGGCTGGAGAGATCGTTAGTCCTTATGTGTAGCAGGACATCAATGTTTTCTCCTGCTTCCTGAACAATTTTAGCAATGTGGTCAGTGTCTCTCCACGCTGATGTACCTGGGAGACATCTGACCATTACACCTGGCTGGAGATACGTATCAACTCCCCGAATCATGGAGTCTCCTATGATCAGAAGTTTTTTGGATTTCCTTTTTGCTTTTTTTGTTTTGTTTCCTGTTTTGGGTGCATTTTGTTGTGCTAGCTCCTGTGCTGCAGTGTCCTCTGCCTCTTTGTTTGATTTCAGAGATAGAGGCAAATATCTGTTTGTAGTTTTTATATGGTTTTTGGAGGTAATATGTTGGAGAGCACTGAGTGATGGGGCTCCCGATTTGCCCCTCCTAACCACCTTCCATCCTCCTGGACCAACTACCCTCTGCAGTCAAGGTGCTTCTGTTGGATGTTGGAGAAACGGTGGGTGGTTCTTATAATGTATTTCCTCTTGAATTTGCAATTTGAGGCACTCAGTCTCTGCCCATGCTGCCTGGAGCGGAGCCCTTAGATCTCCAAAGGCCCAATATGTATGGCAGTGTCCTAAATCCTGTAAAACTGCCCTTCTGAAAAGTGTTCCACAGTACCTGCAGTTAATGATATCCATTCCAGGTAATTTGCTGGGTTTATAACCTGGTCAGTGTAATCAGAAGGAAGAAAATTAAAGCAAAAGTTTGAGTTTGTGTTTTGTTTGTTTGTTTTTGTATAACTTGTTATAACAAGTTAAATTACTAGTGCCCCTGTAAATGATGTCACTGTGTGGATAACCCTTCTTGCTTTGCTACAGGAAATGTTATGACTGTTTTACTCTATAAAAGGAGCATAGTGTGGGATGGTTGGGGATGGGGTGGGTAGCTGGGCCCTTCCCCTGTTGAAAAAGAAGAACCAGGGACGAAAGAAACAAGGAGGTAAGAGCAGAAGCAATCAGCCAGCAACAAATGCAGTAGCCTTGAAAGCTTATCCTAATGACAGATAAAACTGTGAAACCTGTAGAAGACCACTTGTAATAATTTCACAGAAGATATACCCTTTAAGAAAAACTTTGCTACAAAGAAAAATAAAGCAGTAACAGAAGATATACCTTGAAAGAGACAATCTGAATCAGAAGATTACAGCAGTAATCTGTAAGCACACACCTGTAGGCACACCCTGTAATAATGCAGCAGTATGTGTACCCAGCAACAAAAATTTGAATCCGAGAAAAATAAAGCAATAAAAGATTAGCAACAAACAGTTACAATCCTTTGTGAGTACAAAATAAAAATAACAACACACAGTAAACCTGCCTAGCCAAAAGAAGCCTTAATCCTTATTGTTGCTCTGGTAAGGCTCATTGCTTCTGTCCTTTCAAACAACCTAGAAGAAAAGAGCTCCGGTGAAGCTAGGTGCCTTGGCCAGCAAGCCAAGTCTTCCACCTCCAAGATATAAACTAACCTGACCTTTTAACCCTTCCTCTGTTGGAAGGGACTGACAGCTTGTCAGCTCCGCCACCCCCCCCCAGATACACACCTAATTCCCTGGAAGAACTGTGGGAAGAAAGCAATTAACTCCTTCAATGTTAGAAGGAGACTGCAACACCTGTGAGACAAAAAGAAATTGGGAAAAAAATAGTGGCAAATGCTAATTTTGCTTAGCCTAATGATAAAAAGTCACACAAATGTAAGCACCACCTGTAATAATTTCACAGAAGATATACCCTGTAAGAAACACTTTGCTACAGAGAAAAATAAAGCAGTAACAGGATATATACCTTGCAAAAGACAATTTGAAACAGAAGATTACAGCAGTAATCTGTAAGCACACACCTGTAGGCACACCCTGTAATAATGCAGCAGAATGTATACCCAGCAACAGCAATTTGAATCCTAGACAAATAAAGCAATAAAATGTTAGCAACAAACAGTAACAATCTTGTGTGAGTACAAAATAAAAATAACAACACACAGTAAACCTGCCTAGCCAAAAGAAGCCTTAATCCTTATTGTTGCTCTGGTAAGGTTCTTTGCTCTGTCCTTTCAAGCAACCTAGAAGAAAAGAGCACAAGTGAAGCTAGGTGCCTTGGTCAGCAAACATCATCTTCCACCTCCAAGATTTCAACTGGGTCCACTGCTCTTCAGCATGTTCCTGAACGACCTACCCGATGCCTGCACTAGCAAAGTCATTCTATATGCTGATGATGCTGTCCTACTTAACTGTCACTCTCGCATAGAGCACCTACAGGCTGAGCTATAATTATCCTTCCAGCAACAGGAGACCTGGTTCTACTCCTAGAGGTTGCTACTAAACTACAAAAAAAACAAGACAATGCTCCTCTCTAGCTCCCTAACTAAAAAGGAGATGCCCAGAACTAACAATTACAAATCACCTGACTGCCCCACTGGAACAGGTGCACTCCCTTCAAGTACCTGGGTGTCATTGCGGATGATACCCTCTCATATTTTCAGCACACTGACATGGTGGCGAAAGCTGTGAACACTAAATTAGGGATCCTGTTTAGGCACAAGAAAAGCCTAACTGCTGAACCCCTCTGGATCTCAGTCTCCAGCTCTGTCCTCTCCCTGGTTAACTATGGACTGGTAGTTTATGGTGTTGCCACTGATACGGCCCTCAAAAGGGTTGCCACTGCCCTTAACAAGGCTTGCAGACTTTTGCTAAATGCTGACCGCTTCACACACACTTATACCCTGTATGGTCTGGCCCACATACTACCGCTTCAATCCAGAATCAGATATCACACCTGCCTGTTAGGGAGAAAGGACATGCTCTCCCTAACCCCTACCTGCATTGCAGACCTGGTAAAAAGAAGCAAGCTCCAAACACAACACATGAAGAACAGTGACAACACAGCTTGATGTCCCATTTCATAGGACTTCCCTAGGACAAAGATCCTTCATGTTCCAAGCTCCACTATGGCTAAATGAGATCCCTGCTGCAGCTCTTAATACAACAAATGTTTGGTCCTTTAAAAGAGAACTGAAGCAATACCTGCTGAACTCAAATGCCTGTGACTGCCTTACCTGAATCCATATCTTCAACCTGGATACCAGCTCTTAAACACCTCTGACTCCCTTACCTGAGTTCACATCCTCAACCCGGATACCTCCCTTGTCTGTCTGAGCTTTCCTACTGTTTTACCTACCCTGAACCCTCACCTGCCATCCCTTACCACCCCCCTCTCAAGCTCACTCCAGCTCCCTCCCGTCCATACCCCCAACACCTCCCGTTTCTACCCACTCTCTCCTCCTAAATATTCTCCTTCTCCCAGTCCCTTTCTCTCACTCTCCCCTCTCCTCCTCCTCTCTTTCTCTCTCCCTCTCCCTCTGTCTGTTCAATTTACCACTCATTTGCACTCTCCCCCCTTTCTTTCCCCTACCCTTTCTGATACTCTACCTTGACAGGCTCCCCTGGGCCAGCTATGCCACACATTGGTAATTGGGAAACCACATTCGCATTCTCCTCCTTTCTTTCCCCTACCCTTTTCCATACTCTGCCTCGACAGGCCCTCCTGGGGCCATACCTCTCAACCTGGCAGGACCAAAATCAGGGACACCCACCTAGAAAATCAGGGACAGAAGACCAAGATCAGGGACACCATTTTTTGGACAGCGTGGCGGCAGGCACCGGTCTCGCACCCACATGTGTGAACTGCATATTAGTCAAAATACTGAAGAATCACTCTTAACGCATATGCAAGCATGTATATTAACTTTATTGAACAGTAAAGCCATCTTTACAGATTCAAAATATAATTTCATAGAACTGTAATCTAGAACACATCTGTATGTATTGCATTTTTGCTAGCAGTACCAAAAAAAGACTACTTTCCATACCTTTAAACACCTACACCTATCCTTGACCTCACCCTTAAATATAAAAAAAGCACACCAAATTCTATAGCTTCGATCAATTGATCAGTCTATAATGTATACACATAGTCATGCACAGCCATACATATATTATTTACATTATTGCACAAACTGTAAAAAAAAAAAAACACCAAAAAAAAAAAATTTTATTCCCTTCACAGTCCCATCCAGCCCACATAACCATTTCAGCCGAGGTTCACATTGCAATTAATGTCACATCAGAGTCCCAAACTTGTTGTTGCACTCCATACACACATCCCTAATGGGTAAACGTTAGTGTCATTTTGAGGTGCCATGTTCTCGGTTATAGAAGTGTGTTGCCTTCTTAATTGCTTCAAGGACATCCTTGGAGTGCTGTACATCAAAACATTCTCTGTCTTCATTAAACTTTATGGCAAGTAAGGAATTTAGAGTTTTTGTATTTAAAGAATGTCTGAGTTCTGTTTTCACCTTCCTTACCATACTGAAAGCAAGCTCTGGTTCTGCATTTGAGTGTGGTAAGCACAGCACTGTCTCCATTAACTGTCTGAACATTGGTATGTTTTGTTCAGACATTCCAGTGAGTTGGCAAAGAACCTTCCCCCAGTATTTTAGAGCAGAGGTGTTTGTGGCAAATGTTGGCTGTCCTCCCTGAAATGTTTCAGCAAACTGATATATGCCAAACTCATCTAGCATCTGGTCACATTCAGTTGAGTAGTAAATGCCCAGCTGCCTTCCCAAGTCCACAACAACCATCCTGACATCTTCAGCTTTAAAGCTGGATTGAGTAAGTGGACACACTTTTCAAGAGCTTGCTGTTCAATGGAAATTTGGTCAGCATTTTTCTCAGAACTGCTGTGTAGAAAGCTCTTGCCTTCCTGTATATGTTGGTTTCAGCTGCTGTTCCAGAAATAGTATCCTCATTTTCTTTGATGAAATCTTCCACTTCTGGTCCAACCCGAGTTTCCTGAAGGGAGGAAATTCTCTGCCTTATCGAGAAATGTGGTTTGCATTCATTAAATAAACTGACTGCTGCTTCGGAAGAAGAAGTCTGCTAGAATACAACTGAACCATTTTGCTAATTTCCCCATGAAGAGTCATTAGCTGACTCCCTGCTATGTAGCTTTTTGTTAAATTGGCATAGGGGCACCATTGCATATTTTAAGAAAAGAAAAGTCATCCTCATTTCCTGACTGCTTAACTGCTCTGCTGTGAGTTGGACTTTTGCACCTCGGGGCTCACATGACATAAAGTAGGACAGCAGAGCTGGCCACATGTCCACCATTCGCTGCACAACCTTGCTCAAGCTGAGCCATCTTGTAGGCACATGTTTGATAATTTTCAAGGGCTCAATGTCCACAAACAAACTGAACTCCTTTAACTGCTGTTGCCTCTGAGAACTTGAAGAAAGATGGCAGTAAATGTCTGAAATTAACTCTTCAACTGGTGATGAAATTGCTTTAATGGCGGATTTGGTGCAAGGTCTGCCAGATGGCAAAGAACATCCCATGTTTATGATATTTGGGCAGACCTGGTTCAGCCTAAGCAAGAATTGTTTTCCCGATCATAGCAGAAGCATTATCGGATGAGAATGCTAGTCAGATTGGTCAGTGGGATATGGAAGTGCTCTAAGGTTTTCATCACAATGTCAAACATTGCCTGCCCAGTTCCAGATACACAAGAAGGCATGTCCAGGAAGCGAATGACATTTGTTTCCAACTTCATGTCATAAAAGCCCACCAGAATAACCAATAACTTTTCATCCCCTGATGTCTGTGCTTTGGTCGATATAAGCAGAATGGAAGCTAGACACTGGGCAGCTGCATCCTCCTGATACTTTGGCCCAAGGACTTCCTGTGCAATGCATGCAGATTTGGTTGATCCACAGGTTATTTTTTTAACCACCTCCTGGTCTGTGCAGTGCTTCCTCATAAATTTCAAGATGTGGTCAGCACAGGAAAAGGAGAGATTGTGTTCTGCTAAAAGATTGACAAAGGCCACCTCAGCCTCCACAACCTTTGTGGAACTTTGAGCTTGAAAAAAGTGGCTCAGCTTCTTCCCAGAAGCATGTTTCACATTCTGCTGGTGCTTATGTGATGATTCGTGGCACTGTATATCGTTCCTTCCTCCATGGCTCACACTGATGTCAGATGCACACACTTTGCAGAATGCATACAGGGGCCCTTTTCTGCTGGCTGCTACCCATTCAAATGTAGTCTTCCATGCAGTCTGGAACACAGCATTTCTCTTCAACTTCTTGGTTGGGGTCATGTTTACCTCCACTGCAGATGTCATCCTCGGAGAAAGTGTTGTCATCATGGTCCATTTTCTAATAAAATTGCAACAAAGACAAAATGTAGAACAAGTTAACCTCAGGTGCAGGACCTCTTTAAATGAGAGAAATCTCCTGCTGGCAACTGCAGGCTGAATCAGCTCTCCAGAGTCCACCTTTATATTTTCCAGCTCTGAAACATTGTCCAGGCTGATTCTTAAACTGTTGTGCTGTCCCATAGCTTCTTCCATTATGTGCACATAAAGACTTGCCAGTGTATCAGGTGTGGTCTGAGCCTTTCTCCAGCCCTACAACTGTACCAGAAGCATACAAACAATGAGCTGCTAACAAGTCTGGAGTTCTCTTTATCTGTCCAACAGCTTATGCTAAGTAAATTAAGAAGCTGTTAATGTTGCCTAAATGACACATTCACAGTACTTAAAAACTCTCCCCATTCTTGCTGACTAAGGCTTATACAGCACAATGGTTTATCTAGCTTACATTTTATATTAAGCTGTGTGGCATGCCATGCCATGGCAGTACCAAGTAGACTACCCCCACACACACACACAATACACACAATAAAAGATAATGCGGTTCCAGGCAGAGAGCAAAACAGTCAGATTCATGCCTGCAGCAATCCTTTCCCCCAAGCACAAATTATATGACAATATCTTTTGTCTTTTAAACAGTGCCCACAGGGGAGGGCTTTGACGCAGCAGCACTGCTTGTTACCAACGCTCCCCTAAGACCACTGGGCTCAGTCAGCTCAGACTAGGCAGCAATCCTTTCACCCAAGAATACACATAATACCTTTCAAGTGTCCTGGATTGTCTGTGAAGTCCCAGTCAGACTCCAGCTCTACAATTATCTGCCAGACTCCACAGATCTACAATTATTAAGTAGCAAAGGGAAAAAAAAGGGGGGGGGGACTTTGTGATTGTCTGCCTGAAGAATGAGGGAGGTTGTTTACTGCTGGTCAGACAAAATGACAAGACAGACAAGTGCTGCTCAAGTGCTCAGTCAGTGCTTGTGGCTGCCCAGTCTCAACACTCCACTGCGCTGTTGCTGCTCCGTCCTCGGTCCAGTCTTCTACACTTCCTCTGCAGTCATTTCAAGCCAGGAGGAGCCCATGGTGGGTGAATAGATGCTGGATTTGGTTGCTGCTCTTTTACAGTTTACTTTTCACTGATACATCAGTGATACAGCTCTTTTTGGGGTGATTTGTTGCTGCAGTAGTCCAGCAGCTGACCTGGCTCCCTCTGAGTGACTGCAGCCCACACGGCTCAGGCCAGGCTCCACTTGACAGACATGTGATGGGCACCTTGAGTGGTGTACTGGCTAGCATCTCTCTGCCTCATCTCAATTTTCTCTTCCATGCTCTGGAACTCTGGAGGGCTTCTTTGACAGTTTGATTCTCCATCCTCAGACCCAAGGAGAGACACAACACTTGAGATCCGTGGGTGCCTTCGTTCTGAATGAGTTGCACTGACTGACACAAAGAGCAGTACTGTCTACATAATCTTTAAAATACAATAAAGAGTCCTTGGCAGACAACTAGGAGTATTCTTTGATAGCCACACAAGAGAGCATGTACTGACTGAGTACTAGTGTTTGTACTGCAAAAGAAAATAAAAGTCCCAATAACATCTACAGAAATTCCTTCAATAATTGTGCAAGCCAGTCACATCACCCAACACTTTCGCTATCTTTGATAAACATCTTGGGAACCTACTTAACACCAAGAGACTGCAATGCATGCAATATAAAAAATATAACCAAGCAACGTACGTAGACTGGAGGAGGGTGGACTGACTGACTGATATACAAGAGACACTGAGGACCAGAACTCCACTGGCACTGACCTAATAAATGAACTAGAACTGGCATGACAGAGATAAAATGCAGCTTGTATTTAAAATACAGTGATACTAGTGTTCCCACATTCATTTGGCAGATTACCTGCAACTCCACAGCAATTTTTCTGTCACTAAGCATGCCACTGACTTAAGTGAACTGTTGACCGCAGTATTGAACTCCATAAAATATTAGTATTTAGAATACCACCACATAGCACAAGTTACAACTGGGAGTAGACACAGACAGTACACCCAAAAATCAAGTTAAGCTCTCCTCTAATGTGCTCAAATTTAAAAAGAAAAAAAATCCACCAACCTGATAGATGATAATTAAGGGTCAAATGAGCTCAGATCTGGCTGTCAGCTGCTATTTGCTTACGTTTTATTAGATTTTGTATCAAACAGCACAATTCATGCTTTCCAGATAGTGTTTATAATACATTTTAGGGTACATCATTTTTTAAAAAGGATACAGTAAGTTCCTGCAGTCAGTACTTCATGGGGGGTGACTAAAATATTATCCTTTTCATTTTACTTATACCAAACAGCTAAATGCTATCATGAGCCGTGACCCCTAAAACCTGCATACTGCCTAGTACTCCCTTAATATAGGGATAAATGCCCCAAATCTTTAAAATAAGATGTTATCTGTGAAACATTTTAAGTAGATAGCAGAGCTCTTAAACCAAAATACTATTTGTTTTCTTCTTAATAACAATGTATTTTACCAGGGGGCGCAGACACTGAGTGGCTATGTAATTTTATGTCTTTATTCTAACTGCTATATCCCAGGGATTGCTATTCAATCAATGCAATGACTAGACAACGAAACATGCATTATTTAAAAATCAGCTTTGTTTCTCAATTCCAGCAGATTACTTCTTTGGGTAGCTCTGGGCAGGGGACCCAGAAAATATGCACCCGGGAAAGCTACCAGTTTATCTCTTAGTGATAAAATGCTAGTTTATTTTAACTAGGAAAAACAGTTATACAAAGTAAAGACATGAGGGTTATAACATTAGACCTAACATTTTAGATCTGTCTTGCTAGAGATTACACTTAATAGAATATTATAGTCTTTCAAGGGTTCCCACTGCCACTGGCAAAAACCTGATATATACCCAAAGAAAGCTGTTCTAAACGGCAACTAACACGGACTGATGCTGAAAATCAACTGCTGTCTGTCTGCTAGGGAATGCATATCCTTTATAATAATACAGGACTCTGTTTACCTCAAAAGGTCCCCTTCGGTTCATTAGATGGACTGTCTGGACCCTGGACTGGAGTGGAAGTGGACTGGAAGATCGGGTCTCGAGTGGCACTACTGGAGGAGTCAGGAAGACAAGTTCAAGCCTCGGTCTCTGTCTCGGTCTGGGTAGGCGGCTGCCGGCAGCAGGGTCCTCAGGGATGGATGCAGGAGCCAGAGGAATAAAGCAGATGGCAGGCACTGCGGCACTTCTTGCTTGCTGGTGCGGCTGCTATTTTCGTGCTGGACTTGACAGTCGGCAGGTTCTTCTCTTCTCTTCTGCTTCAGACAGCTATGGTGTGCCAAGCATTGCCGGAGAGCTGCTTTAAGCAGCACTTGCGGACCTGAGGTGGGAGGGACGGGAATCAGGGGCTGGAGGGAGGGGCTGGGGGGGGACTAAAAAATCATGTCTCAGTTGGGCTGGGGTGCCAAAACAGCAAAGTACGCTGAATACAGCCCATGATTGGTGGAGTGGTCACCTACGTCACCATGTGTGATGTATATAGGCCCCAATGGTGCAGCACTAAAATGTAGACTCAGGCAAACGGTCGGTCATTCGGCTTGGAGACTGCATGGCTGAGAGGAGTCGGCGTTCTCGGGACAATGGCGCAGGGATGCGGAATGGCGGAACAGTCACCTCGAAACTGGGACTTCACGGACAATCCGGGACACTTGAGAGGTATGCCTGGGGCAGCTATGCCATATGTTGCTAATTGGGAATCTCCTTCCACTGTTTAATTTCAGTTGTCTAGGTTACTCAAATGTATTATTTATCTATATTCTGTATTACATAGCAATCTTATCTTTTGTGTTAACTGTCAAGTTTTTGTTATGTCTCTGCTGTTTTACATCCTGACGTGGAACCTTTGTAAAAGAGTGTATACTCAAAGGTTGTATCTGAATTATCAAATAAATAAATAAATAAATTAGATATGATTAACCCAGGTTTCTTGCCTGCTTAGTGGTTATCAATACCACTCCACCCATTTTGTACTCTGCCTCTGGGTTTCTGTTCCCCAACTGGATTATTTTCTCTTTTTCGCATTGAAACCCAGTTGCCACACCCTTGACAACTCTTAAAGTTTTCTAAGGTCTCTGCTCATGCTTTTCATCCCTTGGAGTGTCCATCCTATTGCAGATTTTGGTGTCATCTACAAAGTTTACCACCATTGGACCCATTCCTAAGCTACCTTGTTTCCTTAGTAGTTTTCTGTGTTGAATGATGTTGAAAGTCTTACTGAAATCTAGGTAGGCCGCATCCACCACTTCACCCTGATCTATTTCCTCGGTCACCCAGTTACTTAAATCTGTCAGATTCATCTGACATGACCTCCTTCCCCCATGAATCCATGCTGCCTCGGGTCTTGTAACACTTTGGATTCAAGATAGTCCACAGTCCTTTCCTTCAGCAGTGATAACATTAAATTTCCCACTGCCGATGTCAGGCTAACTTGCCTGTAATTGCCAGCCTGCTCCCTGCTACTTTTGTGAAGTGGGACTACATCTGCCCTCCTCCAGATTTCCAGAACTGGTCCTGTTTCTAATGAGTTGTTAAATAGGACTATCAGAGGTGTAACCAGCACCTCTCTGAGCTCCTTCAGTTTCCTTGGATACACCCTGTCTGGCCCCATTCCGTTGTCCACATTCAGAATTCTCTCCTCCAAAAACAGACTAGCGTCCACCTCCCTCCCTTCAATGCTCCTTTTACCTTTTTGTGGCCTCTCCCCTTCCCCTTCTTCTGTGAACACTGAACAAAAGTATTTGTTCAGGATGTCTACCTTTTCCTGGTCCCAATCTGCACAGGTCTCCCTTATCTTTTTAACCTTAGAATCCCTGCCTGGTCTTTCTCCTTTCACTTACACATCTAAAAAATGTCTTGTCCCGTTTTGTTGCTTTCTGGGCTATTCTCTCTCTCTTGAGTTTGTGCCTTTGCACTCCTTACTGCCCTCCCTGCTTCTCTCTGTTTCACTGTTACACCTCCCAATCATCCTCCCTTTACTTCTCCTTCTTGTTCTGAAAGCTACTCTTTTACTCATATCCTTTCATTGTATCCCCACACATACATGTTTTAGAGATTCATTGCACTTCAGTGATTTAGCACGCTAATCTTTCCTGCTGATGATGGTTGGAACTGAAACAAAATTACGATTTTACATTGTGACCTAATGGCAGAAACTGCATGGATTAATACAAACAGTCACCTTCTGCAGTTGTGTTATTTGATCACAAAGACTTACATACAGAAGAACTGGATGTAGTATTAAGGGGTGGTGCAACAAGCAGACTCGAGCCAAATGCAAATAACTGTTTATGTGACCTTGTACCTTTGAATTCCATGCAGTTAAGCCTGAGAGGACTCTACCAGGTAGTGTCAACACTGGCTTGCCACATGTACTATTACAAACAATATTTTGAGAATGTTTGTTTTAAAGAAATGTCACTACACTGTGAAATTGAAGGCTTTGTAGGGAATTTAAAGGTTAGTACTTCCACTGCACTGGGTTAGATATGATATCTTTTAAAATACACAGCCCAGATGTAACCATGACATTAAGCCTTCTTTAAAACAGGGTGCTTAAAATTGGCTAAATCAGAACTACAGTCTGAAACATAGAAACAGAATTTGTCAGCAGAAGAGGACACTTAACATACACAGTCTGCCTAAGTGTTCCCTGCCTATTCTACCTCAGCAGACCCTGTCTGGTCTCCAGTGACCCCCATCTCTGATTTTATGTAACCCCATGTTTAACCCACACATGCTTGAAGCCCTCCACCATTTCAGCCTCCATCACTTTAGCTTACAGTAAATTCCATGCATTTAGTTTCCTTTCAGTGAATAAATATTTCCTCACATCTATTCTGAAGACACCCCCACCCCAGCTTCATTGCATGCCCACTAGTCCTGGAGCTTATCCTAATTTGGCAAAAGCCCCCCTCCTGCACCCCCTTTACCCATGAGGTAGTGAGTCTTGACCATATCAGCTCTCATCCCCCTCTACTCCAGGGTGTACATGTTGAGATCCCTCAGCCTCTCTTTGTAGAGCTTCCCTTGCAACCCCTACAACATTTTGGTAGCCCTCCTCTGGATTACCTCCACCCTGTCTAAGTCTGTCTGAGGTTTGTCTCCAGAACCAGACACAACACTTCAGATGGAACCATACCAGAGAGCGATACAAAGTCAGCACCACCTCCCTTCTCCTCCTAGTGATGTCCCTCCCTATCCACCCCTATGCACTCCAACATCCCATTCAACCAGCACACAGCCTTTTCACATTAAGCTGCCTCCTTGAGGTCCTCTGATATAATCTCAAGGTCTCTTTCCTGTTTAGGGACTGGCAATACCACCCATCCTGTACTCAGCAATGGGGTTCCTATGCCATAGATGCATGATCTTGCACTTTTTGGCATTGAACTCCAACTGCTATGTCTTTGACCACTTCTCATATTTCCGTAGATCCCTGTTCATTTTCTCCACCCCTTCCTCAGTATCATAGATTTTGATATTATCTGCAAAAAGGCATACCTTCTCCTCTAGTTCCTCTGCAGTGCACAATGTTTTGATTTTTAGAGTGGGTTCGATGGACCTAATCTAACTCAGAGATAATGGTCTTTTAATTTGGATTGCTATGAGAGTTACCAAGGTACCAGCAGCCATCAAACTATGGGATAAATTGCAGTTACATAATAATCTGTGATCCACTCTGAAACCAGGAAGTGTTCAAGTTGCCAGAAACTATTTTACATAAACAATATCCTCCTAATCTTACAGGGTGAGATGTACAACCAAATTCCTTTTATACAGCTTTGTTACACAGAGGAATTAACACTGTACCAAGTGAGAAGGGTATTTCTTTGGTATCTTGCATATCAATACAGTGCCTCTAACAAGTCCTAGCGCAGCTAACTAGGATGATATGAGTATATAGGTGATCATCAGAAATGTAAAATGTTGGACTACTTTGACATCCATTAAGTCTGACCACTCTCCATCACCAAAAAAAAGAGAAAGTCATGAAGCAGGACTGGCAATCCTTACTGCTCCATGTGTTTTCTTTTCATTTTTAGTGCTGCAGTGGGCTAAATCCTGCAACCCCCCCCCCCGTGATTGATCAAAAAAGGAGATTTTTCTGACCGAACAAGGTGTGGACCCCTCCTCTCTGCGTTGGTTCACTGACTATCTTACAGGGCGCCTTTAACAAGTTAAAGCCGAAGGAGGCCTGTCCCCCTTAAAAACTCTGCAAAGAGGGGTACCTCAAGGTTCTATATTAGGGCCCTTACTTTTTGCAATCAACATTAATAACATCGACTACTGTATAAAAGAAGCCAACATCCATCTGTTTGCAGATGATACAGTTCTCTACATGAGTCGCCCAACACCCGAAGCTGCCTGCAATGACCTACAGTCAGAATTCAACCTTTTGCAAAGCCAACTCCTCCAAAAAAACCTACTCCTTAATGCCAAAAACTAAAGTGATGGTCCTCTCTCCTTTTATCCATATAGCTAACCCTGTGTCCAGTGGGACAGTTCCCAAATTACCACAGTTCTAGGTGAAAACTAGAATTTGTTACAAAATTCAAGTATCTGGGAGTTTGATAGACCAAAGACTCTCCTTCATTGAACATATCGAGGACTTGCTAAAACGACTTCGCAAAGGCTTGACTGTTTTTAGAATCAGCCAATTTCTCACCAGAGATGCCAAGAAACAACTGGTCCAATCCATTTTCCTATCATTGGTTGATTACGCTGACTTCCCTACAGCCAATGCCCCAACTCTTACATGGCTAAACTGGACACACTCTACCATCGAGCACTGAGGTTTATTACGGGACTCCCTTCGACACACATCACTGCACCCTATATGCGGCAGTGGGATGGACATCACTAAAGTTCAGGTGCCACAGAACGCCGCCTCTGGACCTATAGAGCCATCTCTAATAAGCTGCCTTACTATATCTCCTGCTGTCTTCCCCAGTATAATTGGGAAATACAGTTAAGAAGTTACTCAGCTATTACACTTAAAGTACCCAAAGCAAAATCCCGCCGTGCAGGCAGCCATAAGTTCATGGGTTACCTACCTTATGGAATCCATCTACAAAAACCCCTCAATTTAAGTACTCTTAATCGGTATAAATGCATTCAAGATGCTTTATTTCCGATACAATCAGAGAAGTATGTAACTGCTTCACCCACTCAGACCCAGTACCGTGTCTGCACTGGTATATAGCCACGCCCAGACCCAATTTTAAGTACTGACCCCCCCAGCTTGCTCCTCACCAGCCTAATTGTTCTCTCTCTTATCCCCTGTCTTATCAACACTAGGCCCATCCATCCCCTTATTCTTCCTTTCCCAACCTCGGATAGGAGCTCACTACCCTGGGCTGTGACATCCTACCATGTCCCTGTACTTTATAGCATTCAATCCTGGGGCTCACACATACTCCTTTCTCCATCCACCTTCTCTACATCCAGCTTTACCAACTCCTTCTGTGCACCGTGCCCTCCTAGCCTTCTCCCCTACTTCCTCCCTCTTCCCCTACCCTCACCTCTACCTGGTGTATATTTTATTTTTATTTTTTCTTCCGTACTTTCCTCCTGCAACCTTAGATAACCTGCTTTCTTCCTATAGACACTTCTATGTATGTAAATACCGTGTAATCTCTACAATATCTGTATAATTCTATGTACATATGAACTTCTTTTTCTTCCTCTCTGTAAAGAGTATTATCTGTATTGCCTTGTAAATACCTATGTTGACCTGTATATACAATTGTTCATGCTCCACCCAGGTCCATCTTGCAAATGAGCTTCTGCTCAACGATGAATGCCTGGTTAAATAAAGACTTGATTGATTGATTGATTGATTGATTGATTGATTGATTGAACAACAGTGTAGAGTTGCCTCACAGCTGGTCCATGTCCATGAAGCACTCTGCTCTCTCCATACCTTATAAAAGTACAGCCTGCAGACCCCTTTTAAATGCATACTTTCTCCCTAAGTTTTGTTATTCAAGTGTGGACTGAAAGGCCCGATTTTACTGACACTGCCTGTAGCTGCCTTACTAATTAGCTTTTCGTTGTCTGTTAAATGGCTGTCTTATTTAAACTGAGGTTTTAATCACCTGCTTCAGCCTTGCCACAGAATGTCACAAAGCACTTTTCATGAATCACAGGGGCACCCTCCCACAAATGGAGATCAGATCAAAGAATGCCAGAGCATGTCACAAATCATATTTTACCAATCAAAGAAGCACTTAAGTGCTACTGGCATTACATTTCCTTACCCAACTCACTGGCACACAATGCAAATTGCACTCACCATTAAAAGAATACCAGACTGGATAAACACATAGCCCCATTAAACACATACTTTTTGGTGGTCCCAAAGGTATGTGTTTAAGGGGGCTGCACTGCATTGATTCTTCTTTTTCAGCAGCATCCTTTGTATAGGAGTTCATTTTCTACATGTGAAAATATATAACAATTGAATTAGAACCTGGTTTAGTGCCTAGAGATGTCAAACGTTTGTCAATAGTTCTAAAGTATATAAAAACAAAGTAGTTTGGCAGAAATCACTCATGGTCCTACTGTCCACCCATCATGTTGCACAGTTTTATGAAGTCTTTAGCTCCCACTTGGATAACTCCCTGCAATACACAGAGGGAACTCTTTTTAATGTATCATTCAAGGGGCACCATTTCTGTCAGTCTTGTTGGGAATGTGAACCCACAGCAGTCTGACTCAGAAATAAGAGGGCTACCAACTAAAACATCCTAACATAAAATCTGCATTGGGTGTATGTGTTGTCCTCTTAGTCATGTTTTGCAGTTTCTTATCTTTAGTGCTTTTTATGAAAACACATTCCTGGAACAGAAAGAGTAATGAAAGATTTGGTTGGGACTTGCTGTGCCCCACCCAAATTGCCTGTCTAGGCAGAGCTTTGCATGCCTTTACTCTTGTATAGTATGTCTTTCAAGGTCATATTTTACAAAGCTACTGTCATTTTTTCTGTCCTTTTTTTCTAAACAAAGTCATGATATGTTAGCTTGTATTCATTGAAAATATAGGCACTCCTCTGGTGTATACATGAGGACCATGGCCAGGTGTTCCTCAGCACACACTGGAGGAGCACAAATATCTTACAAGAAACGTAGTAGCCTGTTGTGTATTATTGCACTTATGAAATGGCCTGGTATTAAAATGTTTGGTTTAGAAAATGCGGCATATCTGGTCTGGTGGTACTGAGGGTCAAGGTGCTTGATTTCACACCTTGCACTATGCCAGAGACCCGGTTTTGGGAAAGGGCCTGGGTCATTGCGGGTCGGCTGGGGGGAGGGGAGTAGTTGGACTGAACAGCTGCAAGGCAGTTGTCCTCTTCCGCAGAGGAATCTCACTGCTCCTGCCGTATGGCTGCCCCCAGGTGGAGGCCTAAGGGAAGCACAGGTAGGGAGTGACACAAGAAAGGATAGGTGCTGCAGGGCAGGACTGCTGCATGTGCATGCCTCCAAATGTGCGTGTGTAGCTTCAGCAAGAACAGGGAGAAAAAGAGAGCTGGCAGGTTCCATGATGATCACAGCAGACAGCAAGGACAAGATGTGACACCCCCCCGGTACGGGGGCAGAGCCATCTGTCAGCTCCCCAGAAAAAAACAGAAAAAAATCTAAGTAAAAAAAAAGAAAATGCAGCACAGTACATTCATAAGTGCAAATAAACATGGAGGCTGATCTGGTTTGTTCAATTAAAGAACAGTATTTGTGGTGGCCATCTTAACTCATTTTATAAATTTACTCACATAATGCCCCAGTATGCAAATGAAAGTCAAATCCTGATATTTTCACTGTAATAATGCAGCTATCCCTGAACAGAATAACTTAAATTTAGTATGCAGTTTGTCATTCTCGAAGTGCTGGAGCTTGTAAAGTTGGTAGCAATTAGTTGGGAGGTTTTTGAGTTTTAGATGCCAGATAACAGCTATTTCACTGTTTTAAGTCCTTCTTTTCTTTTTGGTTGCTCACTGATAGCACAAAAATAGCTTTTCTCATTTCATGTTTTTTTGGATGAGGTATTCTTTTGCAAGAATGATGGCAGTTTTTGTGACTCAGTGCAGCATACTAAGTCATGAACACTGTCCTTTGAAATAGCTCTGCACAGGCATGAAAACCTCCAATAAAATGTTTTAAAAATCCAGCCATTGGGTGCACAATTCAAGTGGCCGGTAATCACCACCACTGGCTGATACAGACACCTGGGTACTCAATGCCAGCATAAGTCCGCAACCCACAACCCCACCCCCAACATGGGGTTTCAAACCTCAGTGTCACATTTTCTTAACAAAAATGATAAAAATTTGTGAAGCCACTGGGAGCCAAACATAAAGGGCCAAATATTGAAAAGTTAGCCCAGGTGCTAAGGGGTGTTTGCTCATGCTAACCAGGTTATGCACCCAATTTGTGAGTGGGGTCTATATTCAGACACCTCCAAAACATGGGCAAAACCTGTTAGCAGTTGAGCATTAACTTACCACTACATCCATGCAAATGAGGGGGCCTGCCCTGCATACAGGCACAGAAGGAAATTCAGAGGTTTGCACAGGCTGCAATGCCACCTGAAAGGGCACAAATTCCCCCCTCTGCAAACCCTGACTTAACAGGGCACAAAGCCATGGTGGTGGGCAGCAGTACTGCAGTTGACCCCCCCGAACCCTGGCCTCTGTAAACAATGAATGCCCTGCTGTCCAGTGGCAACCCCTGCCCTCTGATTGCCTGCTGCCAAAATAGAAATGCATACCCTAGTATCTAGTGGCACCGTCCACCCTCTGATCACCCATTACCATCATGTGAGTGATTTCTGTGGTGTCTAATGGCACCGCTACTCTCCAATCACCCATCACCATCATAGGAATTATATCTCTGGTATTTAGTGCCACCCCCAATCCTCCAATTGCCTAACACCATAATAGTAATGTATTCCCTGGTGTCTAGTGGAATCCCCACTCTTGGATAGCCCATTGTTATATAATTAATGCTTACCCTCATGTCGAGTGGTATCCACCCCCACTGAGCACATGTCTTGTGCCACCCTGCTCCCCAATGGCTAATGGTTCCCTCGCACCACCCGCATTGAGCACAACACATGCCGCCCCCCCGTACCTATTTGACTGGTGCAATGCTGGGGATCCCAAAAAGTGACTGACACAGCCCTCCTCTCACCACCATGGCCAGCCTCCATATGGAATGACAGGGAGTGAGAAAAAGTCTCTAGTAATTTCCTATCTATACAAATGGAGCTGGTGTTGTTTTAAGTGGTCATTCCACTGCTTGTCTTGACAACATCATGAGACAGACTTTGGACTAAGTGGTCTGATTCCATGTGGTGGCTTTGGATAATGAAATAAAAGCAGTGATCATCATTCATAGACATAACTAGAAAACATGAGTAAGGAAGCAATGGAAAAGAGTCCAAAATATACTCACAAGAAAAAGAAAGGCAAAATGGTAATTAAATGTGTACATCACACATCTTACATCTAGTTTGCTTCCAGTAATGGGTTCTTGATGTGTGGTCTTTTTTTTTTGTATTAATTAAAGAACTTTGTTAGTGGTTAAATGTGATGCACAGAAAGAACGGAGGTGACTAGAAACTGAATGCTTCTGTTTGTACTAAAAACTTGTGGGTGTGTTCAGGATATTAACTAATTCCAATTCATACCCTGAACACACCCAGCAGTTTGTAGTATAAAGTCAGCTGCTTCAAGTAGGGTCCATAGGGCTCTATGTGAAGCAAGCTACAGGTCTGATGCTGGGTCTGCAGCTTTATGAATCGCCCACAGGCCAGACGCAAAGCAAGCTACAGGTCAGCACTGTGCACAATGGGTTTGCTGCTTCACAAAGCACATAAAGGACCCAGCACAAATTATCTACTGGTCTGGAGCACTGCATAATGAGTCTACTGCATCATTTAGTGTTTGCAAGACCCTTTACATAGAAACATAGAAGCTGTTGGCAGAAAAGGACCTCTTGGCCCACCTAGTCTGCCCTAAAGTCCCTACCTATTGTGCTACAGTAGATGAAAGCAGCAAAAAACAGCTCCGGCTGCAAGGGAGTGTGCATGGATCAGGAAATCAACAGCAAACAGCAAAACCAGTAGTCATTATTTTAAGTTCTGTGCAATAGAAAAGATCAGAATGGGACATAGAGGTGGTAATATTAAAGAAAAGTTGAGATATAGGGAATTATTTTGGAGCTCTACATTAGGGGCATTGGATTTACCTGGCCTCAATGATAGAATTGATCTGTTGACATGTATGAGAAAGTGAACTTTAAAGTATTGTATTGGTTACATTTAGGTGAATGTACCCTAATCAAAATATTATTTTTTCTTATTGTTTTCAGGTCCTTAATTGGTTTGTGTTGATCCATCAACCTCCAGAGAATATTGCACAACTAAAGAAAATGGCAATAGTTTCTTAAGTATGGATTAATCTGGTTGAAACTCTAATTGAATCAATAGTTCCCTAGTTCCCTATATAAATATCCTTTCAAAGGGATTTCAACATTCGTATTGGTTAATTCTAGTGTGTGTCTCTAATGCAGTCTATTTAAAGAGAGTTTTTTCTCCAAATATAGATATGTTTATAGTATATATATTTTCTAATAACTGATTTGTAGTAACTCCTGCTGCACTTTTTAATATTTGGTGGTGGTAACAAAACACAATGTATATACATATAGATTTATGCAGATAAGGATGCAGAGAAGAAAAGAGTGAGTATATATGTATATACTAAAAACCTTTTTTGTGCAATATACTGTCTCTTTAAGAGAACCACTATTTATGTGGTCTCCTTATGTGAATGGACCATCCCCCTGATGACGTACTAGTTGCAAAACTGGTCTGGGTTTTAATATTGTTGCCTGTTCTAGCATGTTGTGGGCATTTTGCCTTTGATATTTATTTAATAAAGCCTTTGCTTCTCACGAAGTCCGGAGTGGTGCTGGCTTTGCTGCTTGCTGTGCTACAGTAGACCCTATCTGATCTCCGGCCTTACCCCCCCCCACCCCAGCCTGTTACTAAGGTTCCTTCTATGTCTATCCCATGCACGTTTGAAACCTGTTACCATTCTGGTACCCACCACCTCTGCTGGGAGGCTGTTCCAGGTGTCCACCACCCTTTCCATTAAGAAATATTTTCTCACATATTTTTTTATCAAGCAAGCTACATGTTCTGCACTGTGCCTGATGGACAGCTACTTGGCATGTGCCTGCAAAGCCCTGTCAACAGCAAACTACTAGTCTAGCATTTAGCTCTGTCAGGTCTGCTGCTTTCTACAGGGTCAGCAGGGCATTTGGTGAAGCAAGCTACAGGTCCAGTGCCATACCCACTAGGGCTGCTCTACACAAAGAAAGCTAACTGTGTCAGTGGTTGTGTATATTTTTCAATTTTTCAAAAAGTAAGGAAAAAAATTGCAAATAACTTCCAGTATATTGATGCATCTGTTGGGGTTGCAGCATGTAGTGTCAAAAGTAGGAAAATGAAAAAATCAAGGTAAAAAGTCTCTAGAACCCTGCAGAATTTGTAGAAGTATATTTCATAGGTCTTCAAAGATCATGTGATACAGTTTTGATGTTACTTTAAAATTGGTACTGCCTTGACACTCCAGAGGTGGTGGGGTGGCTATTTATATTAAGGAAATGTCTCTGTCTCTGTTATTGACTTTACATCTGTCCAGAATGAATTTGAAAACCTTACCCTTCAGGTTGGGTTCTCACCTGGTGTCCCACTTTGTGTATCAGGATGCTACAGACCCCCTACTGCGGGGCTACAGCTTCTGGGTCACTTAAATAAGGTCTTGGGTCACAGATCCTCAGAGTCTATACTACTAGGTGACCTCAATTTAGACTGGTTTTCTAGTGTCTCCACTCCTCTAAAAATGCAATGTGACTTGCTTGGATAGACCCAGCTTATCAATAAAACTACTAGCCCAGACAAGTTCAACCCTACAAACAGCACTCTGCTGGATATTATCCTAGTTAAGAAACCTTATTTCTTTACCCATGCTGGTGTCTTTTTCTCTGACATCAGTGATCACTGTTTCATTGCTTGCGTAAGGTCAAATCATACTCTGCCACCTGCTTCTAAATTTTCTACTAAAATATGTTGATGCAACTCTGATCCCTGTACATATATTTCTGAGCTGAGCCATTCCATGCACTGGCAGGACTTTTATCTAGCTAAATCAGTGGTTTCAGCATATGACATTCTCCAAGAAATTGTGGTAGGAGCACTTAATAGGCATGCACCCCTAGTGAAAGTCTGAGTCTGAAACAAAACTTGTCAATGGTTTACAGAGGAGCTGAAAGACTCCCTGTGGAATAGGGACATGCTTTGGAAAATCACCGAAAAACTAAATTCACGAATTATGGGATTTCTTTCAGGAGGGCGAGAAACCTTTGCACCAAGAAGGTCAGAGAAGTAAAGGCTAACATTTTTCATTCACAGCTCGATCTTTCAGCCAATTGCCCCTTCAAATTCTGAAGAGTAATTAAGGATATAGAAGGCCACTCAGCCGGGAATTCCTTGCCTACCAAAATCTCAATGGATACTACCACATTCACTGATAAACTGTCAATCCTTGATGCTTTCAATAATCATTTCGATACAGCAGGACTTGCCTTCAATACTTCCCCAGCCAGTAACCTTCGAACACAACTTGGGTTTGATAATCAAGGCACCTCTTTCTCCAGTCTGACCTTCTCACTTCAACCTACATCTCTGAAAGAGGTTGAAGACCTTTTGCTAAAATTGGATGTCAGAAAAAGAGCAGGAGCCAACCTCTTTGACCCATATTTCCTAATGGTGGGCTACAGGGTCTTAGCTGCTCCTATTACACACCTATTCAACCTATCCCTGTCGCAAGGTGATCTTTCTCCCATTTGGAAACAGAATACATCATCCCCTTGTTTAAGTCAGGAGACCCCTGTGACCTCAACAACTATAGGCCGATTTCTCTTCTCCCTATCCTAAGTTGTTGGAAAAAATCGTGAACACCCAGCTCAGGAACCATCTGGAATCGTCAAAGCTTCTCAACCCATTACAATCAGGGTTCAAAGCACAACACAGCACAATTTCTGCATTGGCCAAGGTCAACAGTGATTGGCAGCACGAACTGGACAATAAGAACTTTGTTTGCACAGTATTCCTGGACCTAAGTAAGACCTTCAATACCGTTGATCATAGTCTGCTCCTTACGTCCCTTCAAACTATTGGATTGGATGCTCTTTCTCTTAGATAGTTCGGTAACTATCTCTCAGGCAGTTCACGGCACGTAAAAGCAGATGGTGACGTTTCAGCACTGAAACCCCTTCAGAGCGGCGTTCTCAAAATTCCATTCTGGGTCCCCTGCTTTTTTCCCTTTATATCTACAGAATCGATGTCACCATCCAAATGGCCCATATACACCTATTTGCAGACAATACAGTGCTGTACTCTAAAGGATCTTCCCCTCAAATGGCATGCTCAGAACTCCAGGATGACTTCAGTCTGCTGTAGACCAAGCTCCTAAACCAGAAGTTGCTCCTAAATGCCAAGAAAACAAAAGCTACATTCTTGTCACCCTTTCCTAACTTAGCAAATCCGGCCATGACGGGGTTACTCCCCCCAATTACCACTATTCTGGGTGAACAGTTGGAGTATGTATCAAAATTTAAATATTTGGGGGTTTGGTTGGGTTTTAGACTTTCTTTCCTTGGTCATGTAGAAGAGCTGATAAAGAAACTTAGAATAAGACTTGATCTTTTCTACAGGATAAATAATATCCTCCTTAGGGATGCAAAATTGAGGCTAGTCCAAACTACCTTTCTCTCCTTATTAGACTACGCCGACTTCCTCTACACACAGGGTCCTGCAGGTGCTCTCTCCAAACTTGATACGCTCTACCATAGAGCTCTAAGGTTTATAATGGGCCTTCCCTATTCCACCCATCATTGCTCTTTGTACAGGGTGGTGGGTTGGTCATCCCTTAGCTTTAGATGCCAGAGAAATTCTGCTATCTGGACCTACAAAGTTATCTTAAACAAACTGCCAGATTACATCTCAGACTGCTTACCATTCTGCCCAATAAGTAAGTATGCCTTGAGAAGTGCCTCTTACATTTTGCTGAAGGTTTCCAATGCCAAATCTTGGTTTGGTGAGGCATCTGTTAGTCATGTATGGCCCCTTTTGTGGAACAAGATACAAAAAAACCTAAAAATTAATCACCCTATTAGTCTAGCAGCCTTCAAATCCTTATTTTCACTCCATATTAAAGAATCTTGTGTTTGTGTCCCCTGACTCTAGGTGTTCCTATCCTTTACAGAGTTCCCTGCTCAGATCTCTGACTCCGTCTCTGCCTCCTCATGATTTTAGTTCACTCTCTGTTCTGAGACTCCATTTATTGCTGTCCCCATGCCTACCTCTGTCATTCCCCTGCCCCAACCTATACCGCATATCCTCTTACCTGTGACTCTTCAACCTCTTTTTTGTCTTTTTATCTGTTCTTCCTCCTACCTCCCCCTCTTTGCTTTGAACTCATCTCGCCACTGTGCACCTCTGGGTGTCAATTGGATCATCTTTACTTGCACCTACTCTGTACCAACTATCTTCCTGTATGCTTCTGCAATTCTGTCTGTGCTGTACACATTGCCTGTTTGTAAAATAATGTTGCACATTAATTTGCACCTTTAACTTCCATTTGTACTGCCTATGCCCAATTGTTGTACACAAAATCATAATTGTAATGTTTTCCTTTACCAAAATTGTATTCATCTATTTGTATGTCCCAGGTCCACCTCAAAAATGAGCTTTCTCAATGGTGTCCACCTGGTTAAATAAAGATTTTGGTTGATTGATTGATTGGCTGTCAGACAAAGTAAAATGATAACACAGCAATGCTTACATATAGGGTGCTGATGTGGGGTAATGCCAGCACTGCATTGAAATGATTGTTAAAACCATAAGGAACACCATGCCACAGATTTAGCAAGGTTTCAATTACCTTTTACTTTGATTTTTTTCCATTTCTCAACTTATAATGTTTTGTGCTTCAACCCTAAAAGATGCATTAATGTAGATTTTTGGAATTACACACACACACACACACACACACACACACACATATATATATATATTCTTTGCAAAACAAACTTTGTTAATGCAAAAGTTAGGATTAAACCTTCAAAAGTAGGGAAATGTGGCGTTAAGGTTTCTAACCCCAACAGCCCACCCTCACGCACAAGGCAGCAAGAGGGAAAAATCATTACAGTTTCACCTTTCCTGCATCTTTTCTAATCAGGCATGGGGTATGCCTTGGGGTTGTCAGCCTTAATGCTCACACCATTCAATAATGAAAGAATTTGAGATGTGTAGAGTATATGAGAATGGGGTTAGCATTAGGGCTAACAACCCCAGGGCACGCATGATGTCTGATTAGTGAAGATGTAGGAGAGCTGAAACTGTAATGGTTTTTCCTGTTGTTGCCTGGTCAGTGGAGGTGAGGTGTTAAGGTTGGAAACCCTAATGTCGTATTTCTCTGCTTTTGTCCTTTTGTCAGCTTAACCCTAACTATTGCATTAATTAAGTTTTTTTGCAATGAATTTCTTACCTTTGAGATAGTCAAATCGTATTTTCATTTGCCTGTGGAAGTGCAGTGCACTTTGCTCCCATCCCCCCATAGATATTTTTATTTTAATTTATGTATTTATTTATTTATTCATTCATTCATTCTTGGATTACAACCTTTGAACACAGAACAGCTCATCTACAAAGGCTCCATGTTAGTAGGGTGGGAAACATACATATATACAAATGGATATAGGATAAGGTTACATCATAACACAATACAAACTGTCATAAAAGGGTTGCATAAAAAAACAGAATACAGTGGGTTCTAAGAAAAACCTGTGATTCAAAATAAAAGTTGCAGCCAAGGGGGAATTGTCAAAGAAAAAAGGGGGAAAGGGAGGGATGGAAGAATGGTAAAGGAAGATGAAGGGGGTGGCTGGAGGTAGGGGACGGAGGAAGGGGTGGGGTGAAGGCACAAATGGAGGAAGGGAGTGTAGGGCAAAGGACAGAGCTATTCAAGAGGGTGGTCAGGTTGAATGGGCACAGAGTGGGGGAGGCACTCTAGGGTGATCGAGGGCTAGGTGAAGCAATCACAACAGCTGTTTGTTATGAGATATTGGCAAAGAGCAATTTTGTACAGACTTAGTTCTGGTAATTTTGATACATATATATATGTTGTTGTGTAAGTACAGGGCCTGGAGGGTCCCGCACATGCATTTCTGCCAGAACAGCAACCAAATTATCAGCATCATTTTGTTATTACCGTACCTCATGAGCCCAGAACTGAGAATTTTCAAATCCACACCAAAACATTATTCTGTGGCATGGAATTGTCATTCCATGCCACAGGTGCAAAAACATATTTTGGCCAGGATTTGAAAATTCACAGCTGTCACATTCATAAGGCAGAGTAAAAATGGCTATGTTGAAAATTTGGGGTCAAAATATTTAAAATGACCAAAGTTATGAGCGAGCATAGTAAAATTTCAACACATGCACATAAATTTGCCATTTTTACAAATTTTGACTCAAAATTTTCAACATAGCCTTCTTAGAACCCCACCTCATGAATAAGGGCAGTGGAACTTTTTAAATCCCACCCAAAAGGTGATTTCATTAAGTGACAGTGAAATTGTCTTTCCAAACTGATTTGCATAACTTAACCACCATTGTTCATGAGGTGGGGTCAAAATATGCAAACATGGCAAAGGGTTCTATGTCATTATAGCGACCAAATTGCTATTTAGAGGTGGGTGAAGTGGTCAAAATTCACTCCACAAAGCACTTCGCGGAGTAGTGTGGAATCGGTGAAGTAATCCGCAAGACGAAGTGGAATACTTTGCGTCATAATGAGGAACGCAAAGTCCATTGATAACAATGACTTTGCATTACTCCGCCTTTCTCCAACCACTTCTGCACCAATTTTAATGCAAAGTACATAAAAATCAATGTACTTCGTATCACTTCACCTTGTTATTGAGCTCCAAGGTGAATTTTACAGTGATTCATGGGATTGCAGGTCACATGGGCTCTAGATTGTTCTGCACAGCCTCAGTTCTGTGTAGGGTGTGTGTCGTGATAGATGTAGACGGTTTCCTCTCAGAGCTCTGCAATTCAAATTCTCTAAAAGCTGTTAAAAAAGCCTTTTTGAGCCTTTTTTTTTTTTGTTTTGCACAAAATTAAATATATCGATTGTAGGAAATCCTCCTGTGCTCATACCATTGAGTGTTTATTATTTGTGTGTGAATTTTGAATGTTAATTTAGAACATTCAGTCTGTGTACTGGCAGAGTCAGACACTTGAAGTGTGCTTTGGGGGAGGAGCATATCTGTGGTGGAGGTAGGTTAAAACTGGGAGAAAAAGGCAGTCTTTCGGTTTTGGTTATATTTTTCTTGTATAACTGTTAATGTACACAAAGTAATTCTTGGCATTTTTTTTTTTTAGTTTTTGTTGACCGGGTAAGTGCACTAGAAAACTATACACTGTTGTGGTGCAGCAGTGCATAATTTCAGGTTGTTTAAAACATTTGCTTGTATTACTTGAAGTTTTCAATTTGCTATGCATTACTTGTAGTGTGTGTGTGAGTGTGTATGTGATGAGTGCCATCAAATCAGACACATTTTATTGTGCCAGAGAGTAATTGCAGCAGTGTGAACCTGCTATACACTGCACCTGCATGATTTTGTACTGCTTTGTGGTGTCTTGGTTTTGGACTGTTACTGCAGTGCACTGCACCCCCCGCCCCAAACCAGCAAAAGGTATTCTTTTCCAGATTGGATTGTGACTTGTGAGCACTGGTTAAGGTGTTATTGTGACTTTGCATCTGCATCTCTTCTTAATTGCACAGTGCAGTCTTAATCTGTCTCTGCTTTTGCATCTGTTTAGTGCCCAATCTCCATCTGTAAGCCACAGTTGTTGCTTTTTTTGGCTTCATATCCACTGGCCCAGACTGAAAGTTCAGAAATCTATATTTATTTAGAATTTTCTTGGTGATCCCCCAAAATACCTGCAAAGAGACAAGCAAGCAAAGCTGTTTCTGGCCATGGCACTGCTGCCAGTGGCAAGATTGTCCATGGGCATGGTAGTACGCAGAAGTGCATAGCTGGTGTCAGTAAAGGGATTTCTCCACCAATGTTTTTACAGCACAATCTGTAGCTTCTCTCATAGTTGAAGGAGATTATGTTGTCCCAGTTGGTGGTGTTAGTGCAGTTTCTGCTGGCATGAGTAGCAGTGGTGGTGGTAGTGGTCAATGCAGTATGTCTAGTGCAAGTGGTAGGTCAACCCCTGTACATAAAATGGGGAAAATAACTTTATTTGTGGATGTGTCACCTATGCACCTCTCTTCATCACAAGTCCACACCCCACTCCGGCCATTTGCAGAGCAGAGCCATTTGTCACATTCCATGCAAAACATGTAAGTCAGCCCATGTTGGAGAGTGTTTTTGCCTGTAACCTCCTGTCTGCATGCCTGAAACATATGACCTACACTGTGTAAGCCATGTGATGTATGTGGGCTGCCTGTGAATTCTCACTCTGCCTTAAAGCGGAATAAGGTGGAGTGCACAACGTGAAGTCATAATTACAATACAAAGTGGTGAAGTGAGGGTTTAAAATGGGCACTATGCGTAGCGGGATACTAATGCAAAGTGTCCACTTCATGTCCACTTCACGGGTGCAATTTTACTTTGCTGCATCTCTATTGCTATTATGGTGAGTGCATATCACCAAAAAAACAAATCGGTGATATGCACTTGTAGGCGACCTGACATCTGGCATGACAAGCGTTTTATGGGGATTTGCCCTACCCCGCAACCCCCTGCTTCTAGATTCTTAACTCCAGGGGGGTGTATGTTGAAGGGGGGGTGGGTACAGTGCAGACCCTAAAAAAATAAAAATAAAGTCCTGCAGCCACAGACACTGGCAAAGCAACAGCCCTCCCAACACTTGCCCCAAACCCAGTACCCGTTATACTGGGGCAAGCCTCCCTCACCACCACACAGCTGGCTTGGCGGCAGCAGGTCCATTATATCTCCTTAACCCACTTCCCTATTCCTCCTCTTCCCCTCACTAACCTTGCTTTCCAGTCACCATCTCCTTCCTTCCTCATCACAGTAGGTCACTACCCTTGCGGTCACCCTATGATAAAAAAGCTGAATATGAGTTGCCATTTTTGTGGTCGTTCTTACAGTATTCTGGTGCTGTTACCACAGGATACCATGGCAAAGTTATGCATCAAAATTGAAAACCAATTTAAATACACTGAACCACGCTTATCTTAGTTTCTCATATTTTAGTCAGCAGTTAAAGCAGCAAGACATGTCTTCAGTTGTAGAGAGGATCTTCATCCTGTGGCCTGTTCAGGTGAGTGAGGGTGTAAGGGGTGTATGGAGGGGGTTGGATGGTTGGTGCTGAGTGAAAGGTTGGGGGGGTTCAGATCGGTGAGGGACTGTTTTCTTTACTGCAGGTTAAAAAAAAGGGGGAAAAAAGACATCAAGGGACAGATTTCTTTATTTCAGCCTGGGACGATGATCGGAGGGTGGGGTTGCAACTAGACACCAGGGAAAGTTATACCATATAGGGATTGTAATCAGACAGTAGGGGTGCCAGTGGATCCCAGGGAAATTGAAAGCAGCACAGGGATGGCAATCGGAGGGTGGAGGGTGTCAGTAGGCACCAGGGTAGGTGAAACCATTACAAGACTGAAATCAGAGGGTGGGGGTGCCACTAGACACCAGGAAAAGTTGAAATCATTACAGGGACAGTGATCAGAGGGCAGAGTATGCCACTAGACAACAGGGAAGTCAAACCATTATGACTGCAATCGGAGGATGGGGGTGCCACTAGACAAAAGGAAAATTAAAACCATTATGGGGATGGCAATCAGAGGGTGGGGTGGGGGGTGCTATGAGACACCAGGGAAACTAAGTATAAAATGTGCTTGTGTATGAAAGGATCCCTTTTTGATAAGGCCAAATTATGTTTTTTTGTTTGACCATATGAAAAGAAAGTGGAAGTGAGTCACAAAAAAGGATGCAAATAACAATACAAAAACATATTTTGGATCATTTTAACAATAGTAAAGTGCAACCTAATAGGGTTCTAATGAGCAAGTTACATGCATTGATCTCTCTGCAGCGTGTTATTTTCATGGGTTTTAAATTTTTTTTCTCAAAAAAGGAAAGAAAAATGGCAGCATACACAAAATTATTTTTTTTCATGAAAAAAGGATTCACCCATATGAAAAAGGATCTTTTTCATAGGGTCACATTTTTTTTTCATTCTCTGCAGCTATCCTGAAAGGGCCTACTGAGGATGCTCAAAACTGACATTTTTAAATTTTATAAATTTGGAATGGATTAATATTTTTTCACCAAACCAGCAAAACACACATCTGAGGGCCAAACCCTTTCTACTCTGAAAATTATAGACCAAAATTCCAAACCATTCTGGCACTAGGGCCCAGATATTCAAAAGGGTTGCCCCACCGCAAGTCCGAAAAATGCGCCATTCTGCGATATTCAGCGGGAGGCAGTTGCACCCCCCAAAGCACGCTGAGCAATAGTGCAATGATAATGAATGTATGCACAACTGAAGGGGGAGGAACCATGCATAAATGGCACAGTGCGATATTCAACAACATGCGCCATGCGCAATAGGGGAGCAAGCGGAGGTTGCGCGGTAGCAGAAATGAGCCAAAATAAAAAGGAACAAGGGAGAGGTGCAAGAACACTACAGGAAAGGCACATGAGGCTGAACCATAGCTGCACAAAGAGGGCAGGAGGGACACACAGGGCAGGCCAGGGAAAGAGCACCCTGAACAGAAAGGCACAGGGAAGGTGTGGGGAGACACAGCCAGTGCAGAAGGGGGAAGTGCCACACAGCACAGAGGCCACCACATTTAGGTGTTCCTGGTGCAGTGGAAGTAGCAGCCAGGACAGCGGGGGGAACACAGAAACAGCTGCTTGGGGGGTGAACACAAGCCAGGGACATGGCCAGTGCCACCATCCAGATGGAGGCAGTAATGAGGGGGTGAGAAGGGGGCGCGGCCGTGGAAGGGCCCGTCGGCGGTATGCCCCCAACAGGTAGTACCGAGACCGCACCAGCTTCGAGCTGTACAGCAATACTGAGATCGTGGGCCAGTACCGCCTGAATAGGGCAACTCTGAGGCGGCTCTGTGAGCTGTGCAGTGATGTGATGCAGGCACCCACACAACGGAGCCATGTTCTGTCAGTGGAGACTAAAGTGACAGCTTGCATGTGCTTGCTCACCACGGGTACCTTCCAGAGACCAGCAGGGGACACCACAGGCTAACCCAGTTGGCTGCGTCATGCCACCTCACCCAATTCCTCAGCGCACTGCTGTCACATGCTGTGGAGTACATCCTTTTCCCCAGCACACCAGCGGATCGCACAGCAAGCATACAGGAGTTCCACAGGGTAGCACGTATGCCTGGCATGCTAGGGGCAATAGACTGCACCCATTTGGCCATCTGCACACCACCTGGCCCTGAGGGGGCCGCATATATTAATTGGAAGGGCTATGCTAGCATCAACTGCCAGGTGGTGTGCGCTGCCAGGGGGTGCATAATCAATATCTGTGCCACGCACCCTGGGGGAGCACATGATGCTGTCATCTGGCACCAGTCAGCACTGTGCCACAGATTCGAGAGTGGGAACATCCCCACTGGCCACTTAGTGGGTGAGTATGCAAACCACATGGACAAACTTAGGGCTTGGGAGGGGCATGGGCAGAGGTGACATGGGTAGTGGCTCCATGGCCCGGGGCAGGGCGATGCTGATCACCAAACCAACCTCCACCCTCTACACACAGGTGACAGTGGATACCCACTCTGTCCCTAGCTGCTCACACCATACCGGCATCCCATGACCCATCAGCAAGTAATGCAGTACAGGAGGCACATGCCACCACATGTAATGTCATTGAGCGGGTGTTCGGTATGCTGAAGGCACGCTTCCATTGCCTGGACACCTCCGGCGGTGACCTACAGTACAGCCACTCAAAGGCCTGTGGGCTATTCCTGGCCTGTTGCATCCTGCACAACATGGCCAACGAATGTGGGATAGCCGTACAGGTCAAAGAGCGGGACAGCAATGGGGACGATGAGGACACTGGTGACAATGGCGATGGGCAGCCCCCCTTGGGCAACAGGACCCCCGACTGCTCGGGCTGGCACAGCTGCACCGGGACACCATCACGAAGGAGCACTTCAGCCAACCCGGGTAAGTCATGGGGCCATGTGCAACCACCAGTGGCAAAGGCACAACCCACAAACACGCATGGACACACACCAGGGGTGCATGCCATAAGGGAAGTGGTCGGGCATGGAACCACACACACCGCCAGGGATGGGCGAGGTCTAACATGGCACACAGTCAGACACACACACACACACACACACAACTCACCAGACATGCACAAAGGGTAGGAGGCACGCCGACCCAGAACACCACCCCTAGCCACACACATGTCCACAGACCACCACGCCCACTGCCTGTCATTGTGCATGTGTCAGATGCTGGGCACCATTGCACGGTGGCGTGCAGCGCAATGCAGGCATCATCATGCACACGCAACTGCAGACAGCAGCCGGGAGGGTGTGCAGATGGACTGTGTGTGTGTGTGTGTGTGTGTGTGTGTGTGTGTGCGGCAGGTCTGGGTACCCACCTGGGCATTGCCCGCTGAATGACACAATGCACACAAGGCAGCATCAGACAGTAGCCATGCTGGGAGGCAGATAAGTCACTCGCCACAGTGCAACGGCCACCACAGACGTGTGGGCGGCCCCGCTGAAACCCGCCAGCAGTGATAGGCTGACCACTGGCCTCATGGGGTGGCACCGATAGTCCTCCAGGGGTTCCACTGTGTGAATGTGACCGTGCTCACGCAGGGGTCTGCAGCTCACCGAACATGCCTGAGCCAGGCATGCTCGGGATGCCCACAGCTGAACCCGGTGTCGACAAGGATGGTGTCGCATGACGCTGGGAACGGGGGGTGGACATTGCACTGTTAGTGTTCAGACGCATGGAATAACTGTGTGCCCACTAGGCCATGCAGCTGTGATTGTCTGTGTCAGCCTGTCAATGGCAGCGGTCACATTCTCCGGCATCCGGTCCATCCCTGCCAGGAGCAGAGTGGTGTCTCTGCTGCAATGCTCCTCTGTCTGGTGCAGAGCTGCACTCAGTGCATCCACCGCCATCACAAGCCGCATCTGCTGATTGACTGATGCTTGCAGTATGTGGGTGTGCTCATCCAAGAGGTCATCTGCCTGATCGGCATGCTGTCCCCCAGGGTGTTTGCAGCACTGATGCTCATCATCCCTTGAGGGTGGGCGCTGCACACCAGGGCCAGGCCTGGGCATGTCCATAGGCGGTGCAATGACGCCGCCCCCTGACAGTGTACACCCATGCCCATTGGCCGACTGCTGATGCTGCCCCTCCCCAGGGCTCAATGGTGTCACCGCAGTGACCGCAACAGTCCCACTGTCCTGTACACACACCAGTGCTGCCCCACCGGTGCTGACAGGCACAGGCTGGGACTGTGATGACACGTGGGCCTCCACGACAGCACCACCCACAGCCATGGGCATGATGTAACCTGCTGTGTGGCCGTTCTGTGGCACACACGTGTCACTGCCAGTGATGTTAGCGACATCCTCATCAGTGATGGATCTGGCACCAGCCCGAGTCTCAGCATGCTGGCATCCATGGACGCTAGCACGCTGGGACACAGGCAGGGCCTCCTCTGCACCTGCTCCACCAACATCAGTCTGGATGTCCAGGTGGGCCCACTGTCACCCTGAGCCGCGTATTCCTGTGGAGGTGGATGGTCAATCCTCCATCTCCATGTGACCGGCCTCAGCAGAGAAGTCCACCACCGCTGACCCATGCAAATGCTCAGGAGCTGTAAGGGAAAACAAAGTCATGTTACTGCATTTTACCTACTCTGTCCCCCCCAATAGACAGACCATGACCTACCATGCAGTGACAGGCTACCACCCATCTGGAATCCACCACCCAGAACACCCTCAATGGCGCAATGCTGCATGCTGCCAGCAACCCACTCCTCCTGTGGGGTCAGGCGTAGCACCTCCGGCTGTCCCCCACCTGTAGCAGACCATGCTGCCCTGATGGCAGCCACCTTCCCCTTAATCCTCTGCCTGTCTGTGCCCATCTTCTTCTTGCACTCCTGCACGGAGTGCTGGTGGCTGCTATGCAGGTTTACAGCACGCGCCACCTCCTCCCATGCAGCAGCATGGGCCTGTGGTGTTCCCTGGTGTCTTCTGAGAAGTGGCTCCTGGTCTAGGGAGGCCTTGAACAGGGCATCTGTCTCGGCCTTCATGAAATTCGGCCTCCTTTTCCTCCCACGACTCTGTTCCTCTTCCTCCACAACAAGCTCGGTCATGATTCAGCCTGTGAGAATGACAGGTGTTACCTGTGACTATGCAGTCCCATGCATGTGTCAAAATCCACAGTCCACACTCCCAAACAGCATGCAACTCACCGCAATAGACTGCAGTAACCGACTATGGCCAGTGCAGCCCAATGTCGCACTTTTATAGCGCAACCCATGCAAATGAGGCGAGGCGCATCTTTAAGTGGATGTAAATACAGTGACTACGCCATTGAATGGCTGATTAGCTGATTTGCATATGCCGGCTGAATATCACGCTGTTGCGCTTTGCGCAATTGTGTTGAATGTGCTGAGCCACGGGCATAGTTCTGTGACATGAGCAGTACACACCTAACTGCGCATGCCCAGGTTGATGACGCAGGTGCCTGCCATGCTGCTGACGTGCTGTGCATGGGAGGCAATGCAGGGCATGGCCACCATTGTGCCAGTGGTGCTACAGCGCTGTTCACCTATATGGCGCTGTGGCACTGGGGCGTTGTAGGCACACCGGAGCAACAGCGCGGTAGGCCACTACAGGAGGTGGCACACAGTCACCCAATCGCGCTACATGCATTGGGTTCCAATCGCGCTGTTGCTGTCCATGCGCCAGAGACTCTTGACCCTATCCCCAACCTTTGCCACCTAGGTGCCATGCGTCAGGCATGGGTGCACCACTATCGTGCTGTTCGGAGACAGCATGATAGGGAATGGCAGCGCTGTACCGCGCAGCATCTGCATGTGGCAGGACCGCACTGCAGAGCACCATTTTGACTAAACTGAGCAGCAGAGATGGCATGGAGGCATGTTGTGCAGTGGAGCCAGGTGGAGCTGGCAAACCTTGTTGCCACTGTGGAGCCACATGTTGGTCCTTTATTTGGGGAGGCACCCCTGGACAGGGCCAGGAGTCAGATGTGGCAGGAGGTGGCCGATGCCCTGGAGGAGGCCACCAGTACAGGGCGGAAGGCAGAGCAGTGCCGCCACCGATATGGGGACCTGAGGTGCAGGGACCTGGACCTGCTTGCCCGCCTGCAGGCACATGCCAGGAGGGGCACGGTGCCATGGCCAGGTAGGTGCAACATCCATAGACTTTTATCATCCATACGGGTATCACAGTTGCATGTGTCCGGCACATGGGGGGACTGTCCGGTGTTGGCCGTGGTGGTGTTATCGGGGTGTGGGGTGGGTAGGTCGGCTGTGTGGGGTTGCACACACATGTGGGTGGGGGGACTTTGCTACAGGATTGTACTGATGTTCCTCTCTCCATGTTTGCACCTTAGGCCCAGAAGAGCGCAGGCTGGTGAGAGAGAGGAGGCACTGCCAGGAGGACCAGCAGGCCAGGAAGGGTGAAGGCCCACAGAGGCGCAGGAACCAGCCTGATGATGGTGAGTGCCTTACATCCATGATTACTATTGCATGCTGTGTAATAGGGCGGGCAGCGGGGGCATGGCCACCATCCATTGACACCACTGCCATGCACGCAACTTGTTACAGTCAGCACTGTCCAGTGGCACTGCATGTCTGGGAGTGCGTCAATGGTGGTCGATGTGTGCACTGGGCACATGGCTCTGCCACTGCCTTCACACCACATAGCCAAGTTACTGTATGGCCATGGTGGTGCTGTGCAGGACATGGGTGGTGGGTGTGTACAGTGGTCTACATGGCTGTGGCTGCCTGGGTAGGTAGGTCTTGTAGACACAGTCACTGTGGGTGGTCGCACACCATCACAGGGGCATGGCACATGGCTGTATGCCATGCACAATGGGTTTGCTGCAGGGGGCTGGACAGTCACACGTATTGACTCTGCTCCCTTGTCCTAGGTGGACAACACTGGATGGCCCTGGAACAGGGCATACAAGAGCTTCTGCAGCTGGCACGGGCGTCCCTGGCAGTGATGCAGTGCATGGAGCGGCATGGGGTCCGAAGGAGAAGAACCCGGAGGCGCCACATGAGTGGAGAGCGGGGCACAGAATAGGCCCTCCATGACCCCCTGACACCCATAACCCCCTGTACCCACCCTCACACCCGTTCTTCCCTCTTCCATTTGTACACCCCTGCCCCATGCCCGCCCCCACCTGGTTTGTGGCCCTTCCCCCACCCTTGTATATATTTGTACATATGTTTGAGAGTTGTTATTTTTTAATACATACATTTTGCTATAACAACTGTGGTGGTCTCTGATTTGCAGTGGGCTACAGGTGCTCAGCTGGAGTGGTGTGCATGGCTTCGGAGGTGGTGCACGCATGGGCGTGTGTGTGTGTGTGTGTGTGTGTGTGTGTGTGCAGAAGTGAACCGCCTATGGTGTGGGCAGGGGAATCAGTCACTGTCTGTGGTTTGTGTGTTGTACTCTGTGCACTGGATGCCTGTGTGCAGTGGTCCATGGGGCCTGCACTGTGTGCATGGCACCCCTGTCAGACCGTCCATGGCCTGTGCAGCTGACACCCTTGCATGTCTGTGATATGCACAGTCTGCTGGTGTGTCAGTGGTGGCTGTTGTGGCCAGTGCTGGGACAGGATGTGTCCTTGGGAGGGTGTGCAGGGTGCTGTACCACTGGAGGTGGGGTCTGGGGCATGTCCTGTTGCATGTGGGGTACCTCGTGTGCTGACGCATGGTCAGTCTCTCAGCTGTACCTCAGGGGGGACGTGCAGGGTGCCACTGTGTATCCCTCTGTTGCATCACTGTCTGCTGCTGCCCACTGTAGGGTGTCCATGGTGGGGCTGCCTTGCATGGCTCCATGGTGCACAGGGTTGCATTGTTACAGTGGGGGTGGTGGCATGCATGGGGTGTCCTGCACTGTTGGGTGCTACTCCTGGGCAGGGTGTATGAGGATCATGGTGCAAGGTGTGCTCTGCATTGGTGGGATGGTGTGGTACGGGGGTGGTCAGCCATCCTTGTGTGCCGGTCACAGCTTGCCAGGGGATGTGATAGGGCACCATGGCCAGCTGTGAGTTGATTGCTGGTCTCCATGGGCCAGTGGTTATTCCAGCCCTCCCCCAGTTGTGCAGTGCATGGGGTGTGAGGGGATGATGTCTGTTCTGCTGTGTGTTCCTCTGCCCATCTGTGGCATGGGTGGTGGGCCCCTGCATCCCTGGTTGTGCTGTTGCATTGCTGCCCTGCTGCTGGGGGGGGGAGTCCCTGGTTGCGCTATGGCGCATCTGGACTGCTCAGCTGAACATCCTTTGTTGCGCTATGGCTCATCAGATATGCTCAGCTTCACCTCCCTAGTTGCACTATGGCGCAAGTGGTGCGATATTCAGTCGTCGGCCATAGGCGCATCTTGGCCTGCGCAGTTTTTGAATATCGCGCTTCTTGTACATGGGCACAGTGGACTTGTGCTTGCTCCTGCTGCTGTGCACTTTTTGGGTGCAGTTTGAATATCTGGGCCTAGATGTGCACAAAGAAACAGCAAAAAATCCTGAAAAATTAACTTTTTTACTCTCTGGATCTCAGAATCTGCACTTCTGATCAGAATGAAAGTTTGAAAGTCAAGAGATCCGCCCCCTGAGACTGCATATTCAAAAGTACGTTCAAATCTGTTAAACAGTTGTAAAGTTATTAAAGTGCAAAATGTGGGGTTTAACATTGAACAGCCTAATCAATCCTTACTATAGTGGTAGAACTACATCATTATAATAAATATATACTGTATGTACATGCAGTACATATATATGGATATATGCTGGCTTAATAGAAGATATGAGATATATGCTCATGAGTTGACCTCTGACCTCATGAGTGACAAAGCCAAAACTGAGTTCAATAATGGTCAAGTACAATGAATGAAGATAGCTTGGATATATTATGTTAAGTCAGCACATATTGGACATATACAATATGGTTCCACAGTGCCGGTGCACCAGTGATTCTGCCACTGGCAATTAGAGCTCTGGCAAAAAGCCGATAGCAAACAGCACTGCAGATGCAAAGTGCACTCCACACCACACGCAAACAGCCACACCTCAACAGGGACAGGAGCACCCCTATGGGAGGCACATGCATTCCAGCGAACACAAGAAGAGTGACCACCAGGTACTGCAACAGTGTGAGTCGCATCAGCAGACAAGTCACCTGCCATGGTGCCCGATGTGAAAAGCCCACTCCCATGGGGCAGGATTCTGTGCATCATTGCAAATTCCTCTTGTGATGGGGGGGAGGGATCAGGGATACCCTTCACCTGTCCTTTTGGCATGCTTGCTGTCTCACAACTAAATGTACACCAGAGGATCCAAGTGCACCCTCTCTCCATGTGAGGGGGTACAAATACAGTCTAGATTCTTTGTTCCTGAGATAGAACCCTATCAGCCACTGCACATGAACCAGAAAAGCTACAGGCATGTACAGGCTTTGGGGGGCCCTATACACCTTATTATGTGTCTTTCTCCTGGAAATGCAGAGCTAGGTTCAAACCCCCACAGACTCCTCCTGAGACCCTTCATATTTCCTCCCATCCTTTCATCACACAGAATTCCTAGTGGTTCTTTCATTTGGTAGTGTTTTGGCCCTTAAGCAATCTAACAGGTGTAGTATAGTTTGAATCAACCTCCTCTAAGGCAACACACACAAATGACATTGGCAGAATTATCTTAAAAGTAAACCAAAAGCTTTACTAATTAATTAATAAATGCAGTAAATACATAAAGACAAATAATTTTAAATACTGGTTACAGGATATTGAAAATGAAATGGAAAATATACATAAAAACCTGCACTTTAAAACTATAAGATTAATGTCTACCTCAAGTCCTTAGTTGCTGAATTTTGACATGCAAAGTCTTTACAAAGGCAGCTGAAAATCTTGGTTTTTGGTAGTGCAGAAGACTGCTTGAAGAAAATGTCTCTGCACTCCTAAGCAGGCAGGGTCCACAAATGCTAAAAGTGTAAAATCTCTGATGCAGTCTTTCCACCCTTGTTTCATGGGCTTCTCAAAGGGCAGGTCCCAAGGACAGTGGCTTGCCTTGCGATTGGCTAGCATTCCATCTATTTGGCTATGCAGCCAATCAACTTTTAGTATTTTATTACAAAACAACAAATGCATCTCACCTTTCCCTAATTTTAGTGAGATTATTGTTTTGGGTGACTTTAACACAAATTGGCTAGCACCATCAGCTGCCCACTATAAATATGCTTCATTGGCCATGGGCCTGACTCAAGTTGTCCAATCCCCCACAAGATATAACCACAGGACAGGGACCACTACTCTGCTGGACCTAATTTTCACTAACCGCCCTAACTGAATCTCAAAGTTCCAAGTGCTCACAGATGCCATCAGTGATCACTCACCTGTACTCTGTTGGTGGTCCAGTAAGGCCCCAACTCCCCCCCAAAACCATTTACTGTAGGCATTTAAAACAAGGTTCATTAACTAGGTTAAAAAACCATGTCTTAAACTGTGACTGGTCAACCATTGATACAGCAAGTAACACAGATGAGGCCCTTAGCTATTTCATATACTCCTTCAACTCTGCATGTGACCTTTTTGCCCCAGTTACAAAGCAGGTAGTAAAAAACTGTGATACCCCCTGGCTAACTCAAACACTACTTGACCTCATGCACAATTGGGATCATCTCTGGCATAGAACTTTCATTTCAAGTCTGCCTCAGGACAAACAATGGTACAGGAAAGCTAGGAACAAATACACCTGTGCCTTGCATCAGGCCAAAGTCATTTATTATCGGAATGTCGTCACCTCCTCTAAGGGCTCAGGTCATAAATTCTGGGATACTATCAAAGAACTAAATGGTAAAACCCTATTCCCTTCACCGTCCCAACTCTCAGTCAATGGGATTATATCTCAAGACCCCATACAAATTGCCAATGCCTTAAACTCTTCCTTCTTTGACCTTTGCAGTGTGCTGCCCCCTAACGTTTTTGCTCCTCCTAATGCTACAGCTACTCCATCTTCACATGTTCCCCCCATATCCACCCCACCTTTCAGGTTTCGAGTAATAACTCTAAAAGAGGCTAAGTCTTACATCTCTAATGTCCTGGGTAAAAGCCGCCATAGTGGTGACTCCCTAGACTTAAAACTCCTCAAACTATCTCTTGAATCTGTCCTAGTCCCCCTCACTAAAATCCTTAATCACCCCCTCTATCTGGAGGAGTTCCCCACCCACTGGAAAAGGGCTGTCATCACCCCGCTCCTGAAAGGTGGTGAGCGCACCGCCTCTACTAACTACTGGCTGATCTCTATTCTATCCCCCTCTCTCGAAGGCCCTTGAAAAATAGTTGCTGATCAGCAATCTGAACACCTATCAAAACATAACCTCTTGTGCTCTGAGCAGCATGAGTTCCACAGGGCCACAGCACCACCACAACTCTCCTTGAATATACCTCCTACAGCCACAAGGCCATGGATCTGGGGCACTTAATTGGGTCGGTTTACATTGACCTAACTAAGGCTTTTGATATGGTCCATCATGCTCTTCTCCTTAGATCCCTGACTAAAGTGGGACTGTCACCTGATACTATGGCTTGGTTTGAAGATTACCTATCCAACAGGTCACAGTAGGTCAAGCTTGGCACGACCCTCTCCTCCTACCTCCCAGTTCACTCTGGGGTCCCTCAAGGCTCCATTTTAGGTCACCTCCTATTAAGCCTTTTCTTAAACTCACTACCCAGAACCTGTTCTGGTCAGCTACTTCTTTATGCAGATGATGCAGTCATCTTCTTGAGCAACCCTTAGCCTCAACCACTGCAGGATGCCCTACAGAAGTATGTCATTGAAGCTGAGACCTGGTTCACAGAGCACAGGCTAGTAATAAACTATAAGAAAACTAAGACCATGATCTTCGCACACCATCAAAACCCCTCCTTTTCCCTCTTCACCCTTGGTCCCTTTGGTATGATGGAACTTTAAGGGAGTTGAGGAGAACAGGGCAAAGGTTGGAACGTTGTTGGTGGAAATCCAGCAGGGAGGAAGACAGGCTTAGATTGATGTCCTATTATTTGGACTATCAATCAGCAGTCTCCCGTAAGAAGGCAGAGTTCCTATCCAAGGAGATTGCAGCAGCAAAGAATCGACTGGTTCAGCTCTTTTGGACTGTGGACAGGCTTTGCAATCCAGCCTGTCTTCGGGACCGGAGAGCTTTTTTACAATTGAAGTGTGAGGAGTTTGTTCAATTCTTTGCATATACGGTGTCCTCCATCAGGTTGGAGATCCACTTGATTCATTCAAATGAGCAGAGTGGTGGTTGATGGGAGGGTACGGACACTCAGTCTGTCTGGATGGATTTCGACCAGCCAGCGATTGTGGATATTGTGAAGATTGTTCAGAACTTGCCACCGACTTACTGTAGTTTGGATCCTGGTCCAACACACCTCCTGGTGGGGTGATTGGATGTCATTGGACCGATCCTTGCGGAGGTAGTCTGGTGCTCGTTGGACCAGGGGGTGTTTCCATACATCCTGAAGGAGGCCCTGGTGACACCCCTTTTAAAGAAATCTTCCTGCCACCCAGACTGTCTTGCTAACTACAGACCAGTCTCTAACCTTCCCTTTTTGGGGAAGGTTATTGAGAAGGTAATCATGTTGCAGCTTGAGAACCTTCTTACCACCCACGAAGTCCATGATCCTCTCCAGTCTGGTTTCAGAAAGAGGTATAGTACCGAGTCAGCACTAGTTCGAGTACTTAATGATCTCCTGATAGCGAAAGATTGGAGGAGTCATTTGATCATGGTCCTCCTTAATATCTCTGCAGTGTTTGACACCATGGACCATGGGGTGCTGCTTGAATGCCTGCAGCTCCTCTGTGGACTGTCAGATACAGTCCTCTGGTGGTTTAAATCTTTCCTCACAGGCAGGACACAGAGGGTGGTATCAGGGATTTTTTCCTAGGCCTTCTTCTCCCTGCCTTGTGTGGTTCCGCAGGGTTCAGTGTTGTCCCCCATGTTGTTCACGGTGGACAAGCTGCCATTAGAAGACATTATAAGGTGGTATGGGCTGAGTTTTCACTGTTATACAGATGATACTCAGCTGTACATGCCCTTTGTGCCCAAACAGGATAGTGCAATATCGGTCTTTAACAACTGCCTCACTGAAATCCAAGACTGGATGAGTGCTGACTGGTTGAAACTAAATCCGGATAAGACTGAGGTGTTGGTGGTGGATCCAGGTCAGCGGGTAGAGAAGCTGACTCCTGGCCAACCATCTGGCCTTAAGCTAGGTGATAACCAGTTGAGATCTTTTGAACAGGTGTGGAATCAGGGTGTTTTACTTGACAACAAATTGACATTAAAAGTGCAGGTGGCATCAGTTGTCAAGTTCTCATTTTATCATCTGAGGAACATCACCTGGATAAAACACCTGAGGACCTGCCTACATTGATTCACACCTTCGTGTCCTCTCGTCTGGACTACTGCAGTGCCCTGTACCTAGGGTTACTGGGGGTGGACCTCCATCGCCTGCAGCTGGTGCAGAACGTGGTGGCCAGGTTGCTGATGGGGCTGTCAGGATCTAGCCATGTCACACCTGTACTATGCGAACTGCACTGGTTTCCAGTGCAATGGAGGATCATTTTCAAGATCACGTTGCTGACCTATAAGACCCTACACGGACAGGGTTCGGGTTACCTGCAAGACCACCTTTGGCCCTCCAGACCCCTCCACTCCCTCCGTTCCACCAATGAGGGATGGCTAGAGGTTCCAAGGGTCCGTTTGCAGACATCTGGAACTAGGGCTTTTTCCTTTGCAGCCCCAACCCTTTGGAATACTCTACCTCATCAGATTAGAGAGTGCATGTCTGTCGAGGCTTTTAAATCACTCCTAAAGACCTACTTATTCGAAAAGGCCTTTGGGGAATATGGGTAGCCCCAGAATTGCTTTGGTTTATTTTATGGTTATTTTAATCTGTATGTATATTTTAAGGATATTGTTTAATTCTGATGTTTTATATTGTATCAGTGCTTTGGTTACAGAAAAGCGCTCTATAAATAAATTTGACTTTGACTTTGACTTTATGACTCCACCCTACTTGTCAACACCTCCCAAGGCTCCCCACTTGAGCAGGTAAACACTTTCAAATACTTGGGCATCACCCTTGACTCCTCCCTTACCTATAATACACATATCCATATTCTCTGTAACACCATCAACTCCAGAATCACCTTGCTTTATCGGCTCAAACACTGTCTGCCTGAGGGGCTGCCGCTTGCTTTATCGTCCTCGGTCCTCTCTGTGCTAGACTATGGAATTGTGTTCTATGGCTCAGCAGATAACACTGCTCTCTGTTTCATTAAGACAGTGCTAAACAAGGCCTGTCACCTGGTGACAGGCTGCAATAGAACCACCCACACGTGTAACCTCTACAGTCACTCTAATTGATTAAACTTTGAATGTCACCTTAAGTACCACACATGCCTCCTGGCAAAGAAAATCCAGTGGAAACTCACCCCACCTAGTCTACAGGGCCTCATTCAACCATCCTTCCTTCAAAGACTTACCAGAAGTACCTCCAATGTCCCCTTTTTGGTCCCTCACTGCAGGACATCCATGGGTCAGAGAGCCTTCTATCACAGGGTGCCAAGGCGGCTAAATGACCAACCTGCAACTCTGACTGCTGGGTCAAAAATAGGCCCTTTTGAATCCCTTCTCAAGAAATTATTTGCTAACAACTCTACTTGCAACTGCTCCTAGTAGTACTATTCTAACTTATCCCTGCCACCTCCCTCACACTGACTAATTACTTTTTTTTCCTGCTTTGTTATCAGTTATTATGATTGAATACCTGCCTTACAATCTGTATCTTTGTTTGTTGTAAATCTTGCTGCTGTTTTTGCACATGCCGCTGGGCTGTCTCTTCCCTCTGCTATGGAATGTTACCCAGTTCTTTACTTACCTATCTACTATTGTAATATATGGACTGACTGATGTCTTGATGTCTTGCACCTGTACTTGTAATGTTGTACTGTGTTTACCAATGAGGAGCCTTTGCAAAAGAGTCCATGGACTTAAAGGATGTAATTCCAATTTTCTCAATAAACAAATTAATAAATGTGCATCTCTGAATATGACAGAAAAAAAGGCTCAGGGGTCAGCTAGTCTAAACCAGAATTCTAAGGGAAAATCCAGCCTCCCTACTTGGAAATGGCTGTAATTAAGCTACCCTCAGTACAGCCATTTACTTAAATGGTAGCCCATTCAGTGGTAATGAGATTATCTCAGGTCGGAGTCACATGATGCTAGGGTAGCAGTAAGGAGTGTGGTTACTGAGCTCCAGTAAAACCTCTAAATATTTATTTAATATGTCATCTCTAAATTGCTTCATTTTGCTCCAATATGTTTTTTTTTACCTTCCTGAGATGTCTCACTCTGAATCAAAAGACTCTACAATGGAGTCTGCAAATGTGGGAGATCAGTCTCGCCAACAGCAACAACCTGAGGCAGACAATGAGCCGCTACCTGAACTAGAGGCAAAGCAACCATGCTGGAGAGTCTCTCCTTCATCCCATCTTCCCAGGCCCCAGAAGATTTGTCACTGAGCCAAATATATTTGGAGCTTAATACAATAAAAGAAGCTGTTTTCACTTTACTGGCTGATATGAAAGAGTTAAAGACTGCTTTAAAGGATTTAATAATGAGGATTGAAGCTACAGCAGTACTGGTTTCTTCTCTTGAGGACCGTCAAAATAAAACAGAACCAGAGCTGGTCGCCCTGAAAAGATTCATCAGCAAGCTCAAGGAGAAGGTGGACAACCTCAAAGGTCGCAACAGGAAAAATAACCTGGTGCTCACTGGTCTGTCAGAAGGTGAGGAGGGGGCTAACACGATGGCATTTTTGCAAAAGCTTTGTGCCAAGGTGGTGGGATCCTGTCCTAATGGTCCCCACTATATTATTGAATGGGCTCATTGGGCTCTCCTAGCTAAACCAGCCCCAGGAGAATCCCATCGACCTATAGTATTCAAGCTATTGAATTTTCTTGATAGAGACCACATTCTCAAGGAGGTCCGATAGTTAGGTGGACTGCAATGGGCAGAGAAGAAGTTCTGCTTGGTCCCGGATTTAACTATGAAGATCTGTAATGCAAGGGCCATCGACTGACCTATTCTTTCTAAGCTCTGGGCAGCCGAGATCAGACATCAGCTGCTGTACCCTGCAAGATTGGAGGTGACTACCCCATCAGGGATTCATCGGTTCAAAACTGAAGACCAGGCACAGCAGGAATTGTCCAAACTCTTCCCTGAGCTATTTGGTAAGACAGTCAGTTGAGGGGTTTTATTCCCAATGAATCTAAAAACTTGCTGCAACAGAAAATCCTTAATTGCATTTGTTCGGACTAGGATGGTGTGCCGAATTTAACATGATTATTCCCCGGAGATTTGAACTGCTTCCTTTGCTCAGGATGTACTCTAATGCAGTCCAGAAGTTAGTTCTTTCACCAGTTGTTTGGAAGTGGAAGGCTTCCATCTGTTTTATTTTGGACTTATAGGGATGTGAACTGTTTTAGAAAGATATTTTTTCTTGCTTTATGAGCTCAACCAGGCTCTCCCTAAGTTTATTCTGTTATTGTATGACAAAGGAGCACAGTACTGTGGAAAAGGGGGTTGTCTCCCTCTTATTTAATTTCTAAGTGGTAGTTTTTTTAGAAGTTTTGAGGCTTTACTGATGATTTGGACTCTGGCATTTTGTTGGGATTAGTCTAATGTTACCACGGCGCCATCGTATGGACACTCGTAGATTAGACTTTGTATTAGTTGCATACTTTAAACAGACCTATCCGTCTGAAACATTCATATTATCTAGTCTAATAATGGGGGCTGTTAATGTTGTTCCTATTACTTTAAGCAACTCCATTATTGGGTCCTATACATACAAGACGCAAAATGGCTAGAAAGGTGATTATTAATTTGAACAGCCGGGAGTACATTTCTTTTAAGTTGAACCTTGGGTAACACATGAGGCTGTCCAGAATATCAGAACATCATTGTTATTAGGATGGTACTCCTGGCTAAATGTACTTTTCGTTTGGGATCTGGGCGCTGGTAATCACTCAGTACAGCAGAGGCCAGCTCTATTGAGGTCATGAGTGACTGTGTCATGTTAAATATAGTTTAATTAATGCAAGTTATTCGGCTCCCCAATACATGTTCTTTTAGTTGCACCGGGAGCCCAAACCAGACCTTCCCCCATGCAAGTAAATTGTATAATTACAAACTGTGGGATTCAAAGTTGTATTTATCAGGGATTATAGAAGTTTTGTTTCTGAAGCACACTTGCTAGGATGGTTACTGGCACGGTTTGTGGGTGGGTGAGGATGTTAAGGAAGTACTAAGGATGAGGTAAAACAAAACCTGTTTTGCTGTACGAGGTTTTTGAGAAGCCCCCCCAGGACTATCATGGACATAGACATTTGTTGGGGGCTATTGGCCCAGGGTTGGTCCAAATTTTCTGTTTCTAGGTTTTATTTTCCTGTTTTCAATTGAATAAAGTGGTGGGGTCTGTAGGTGTGTAGGAGGGAGGGAGGGACTAAGGGGGGTTTCTCTCATGCACCTCAGTCTGGTTAAATGTAAAGTCCCAGATTTATATTTTAAATATGGAAGGTCAAATAAAACTGATTAGTTGAAATGTTAGAGGTGGGAGGGATAAGAAGAAAAAAAATATGATATTGAAGCATTTCAGTAAATTTTCCCCACATATTGCGTTTGTGCAAGAACCTCATCTCCTGGAATCGCAGGTTGGAAAACTTTGCAAATTGTTGGTAGGCAGAGTTATAGCAGCAAGTAGTAGTCCCAGACATTAAAGGGTGGCAATTCCAATAGCCAAAACATTCCCCCTGGTGTTGATTAAAGAAATAAAAGACCCCGATGGCAGATATGTTCATAGGTTCACAGATGTAGGTTTCAAGTCCATCAGATGGAAGATTCATATGTGGACTTATCAGTTATCAGTGGACACATTTCCATGTTTTGTTTCCCATATACTGGTCAAGTAGGTTCTTACAGTAAAGGCAAATATACTGTTAGCACTAACCACTGTAGTGGGAAACCTGTTCCACACATCCACTATTCTCTGGTTAAACCGCCTTCCCCTTTTTATAGTTCTATACTTTTTCCCATTGTAACTGAAATGGATGTGCCCTTGTTGCCATACCTAAGTTTTCCTTCTTGTATAAACCTGTGGATTCCCAAAACATGTATATGTAGCAAAGTTCTCTAGTTTTATGATAAGCCATGGAAAACATCCCCAGTTCCTGCAGTCTAGCTTGGTATGCTTTGTCCTTAACTTTATACACTCTTTTGGGTAACCTGCTCTGTATCCTTTCAATCTTTCTAGTTAATGATACTTTGGAGAGCACAGAATGGGACATCATACTCCAATACTGGTCTAATCAGAGATTTGTACGATGGCACCAGGCCCTCTTCACTCCAACTCTTAATATTTCTAAGGATGTTTCCTATGATTTTGTATGCATGTTTTGCAGCTTCATGTCTTTATTCATGGCAAGGTTGGGACTTTGGAGATGGTGTTTGGAGTGGTGTATGCCTCGAATATAGATTCACCCTCCTTTTTTACACAAGTAGCTTCCGCCTTGGCCCCCATTAGCCATATTCCCCTGTTGTTAGGGGGTGATTAGAATTTAACCTTCACCAATGATTTAGATATATCATGTAGAACAAGAGCAGGGTTATCCCTAGTGCAAAGGTCCATAAGGGAATTCATGTACCATTTGGGGCTTGTGGACCCCTGGTGCCTTTCTAACTCCTCTGCCAAAGATTTTACATTCTATTCGGTGGCACACAGTGTGTCTTCAAGGTTGGATTTTTTTCTTGTTAGTCAGCAGTTGTTACCTTACATATTAAACAGCTAGATCCATGCCAGGGTCATATCTGACCATTTCCCTGTAGAACTGTGGAAATTCCCCACTTTACCCTCCAACTGCACACTTGGTCTTTAAAAACCTTACTTTTGAAAGGCCAGACTTCAATAGCCCATTTTAAGGTTTTTATATAGGAACCCATTCAATTTAACCAGAATTCCATTTTAGCCATGGACACACCGCATTTGGAGGGAGGACTCTATTAGGATTGCCACTGCATGTAAAAGAAAACAAAAGGTGCAGGCCGATGACTGACTTCAACAGGTACGCACCTTAGAAAAATGGTAGATTGACTCCTCCTCAGAGGAAGATAGGTTGGAATTGGTTCAATTAAAGTCTAAATATTCAGCCCAGCTTTTAGAAAAGGTAGCTAGAGCTGCTTTCTGGATTATAGTTACATACATCGGACAAGGGGAAAAGGCAGGTAGACTTTTGGCTCTTCACCTAAAACAGAAAAGAGAGTCAAAATGGGTTACTGCAATAAAAGAACCATTTCCTAACTCCTTAACTAGTGATGCAAAGGTAATTGCTTTTATTTTTAAAGAATTCTATCAGAAGTTGTATTCAGCCCCAACCTTGGCACCCACTCAATTGGAAATGATGGAAAATTTTTTGAACTGCATTAGTCTTCCTAAATTAACTGAAGACAAGCAGGACTCGTTGAATGGCCCTATAACAGCAACTGAGATGGAATTGGCCTTTAATTTCCTTTCTACAGATAAGGCTCCGGTACTCGATGGATTCCCTCTCCCTTTTCTAAAAAAAAATATAAATGTGAATTGTTCCACTAATTAACTTCTCTTTTTAATGCATGGAGTTCAACCCCTATAGTGGAGAAGACACTGTTTGATGCCAGAATAGTTCTCCTCCTGAAGCCAGGAAAGGATCCAACGCTGGTAGAAAATTATTGATCAATATCTTTACTAAATATGGACATTAAAATCTACACCAAAATACTGCCCACTTTCCTAGCCAAGGTTTGGACAACCCTGTTGGGTCCAAAATAGACAGGGTTTTTGGCTGGCTGCAGTGCAAGTGAACACTTTTAAAAATAATTTTATCTCTTCTCTGCATCCAGGGACCACAGCATGGATGCTGTGTTGGTGTCCCTGAATGCAAAGAAGGCTTTTGACAGGGTGTTCTGGCCCTATCTGTTTGAGGCCCTCCATAGGTATGGCTTTCCATCTGATTTTGTCTGCATAATAAGAGTTCTGTATCAATGCCTCTCTGCCAGAATTTTGTGTGACAACAAGCTTTCAGATTTGTTCTGGTTGGCAGTGGAACTAGGCAGGGTTGTCCCATGTCTCCACTTTCATTCAATTTGTATATAGAGCCGCTGGCCTACAGAATAAATTAAGCCAAGGAGGTGACAGGTATTACTGTTGAAGGGGGTGAATTCAAGATACCATCCTTTGCCGATTATATCTTGCTCCATTTGTCCAACTGAAAATCTTCCCTAACCATGGAACTGAACATTATAGAATGGTTTAGTTCCTTCTCTGAATATAATTTAAACAGAAATAAAACCATGGTTTACCCGCTCTCTTCAATGTGTGTTAAAAGTGAAGTCTTAAACCTAGGGGTGCAATGGGAGGCAAACTCCTTGACTTACTTTGAAATAAAGATATCTAAAGAGGCAACGCATCTGAATATGTTAAATCTAGATCCTTTGGTAAAGAAGATAGAGGAAGACCTCACTAGGTGGTGACAGCTACCTTTGTCATTGTGGGGAGAGTAAATATAATTAAAATGGTAGTCTTGCCTAGATTACTCTACCCACTAAATATGTTAAATATTTTTCTACCCAAAAGTTGGTTTTATAAGATTCATACCATGGGTGGGATATTCAGAAATGTGTCAGAAGCAGGCACAAGAGCAGCGCAGCACAGGTACACTGCTCAGGTGCGCATCCAACGTGATATTCAAAGGCTGAGCACCAAGGCAAGTGACAACACAAGACGGCTGAATATCACAGGGATGCGCCATAGTGCAACTAGGGTTGCACCAGGGAAAAGGCAACAGGTGCCATCGCGCAACTGGGGTTGCGCAATGGAGCAAGGCAGGCAGTGCAGGAACATAGCATGGGCAGGGCAAGGGACAGAGGCACAGGGCCCCTGGCACAGTGTGAAGCAGGCCACAAGAGCAGGACACACTGCCACCATAGTGCAGGGGATGACCAGAGAGTGGCAAGGCAGGTGCATGGCCACATGCCCTGACCATGCGTCCTACTGCAGCATATGGAGGTGGCGTGACATCCATGGCCACCGGCAGGCAGCCATGGGCAACACCCACAGGACGGAACGGGACATGGCACCGGGACCAAAGCAGACAACACACAAGCCAACAGCACACACCACACCAGCCACACAGCCCAGCAGGGAACATACGCATGCCTCAGGGCACACACACACACACATACAGGCCACTGTGCGCAGACCATCTGACACAAACCCCAGGCAACTGCAAACGTACCACACAGCCACCATGCACACCACTGCAGCATGGCACCATTGCCATCTGCAAAGCAGACACGGATATGGATGGCGAATATAACTGTATTGAAACAGCAAGCAAAAAACAAAACTATGTACAGTTGAACAGGGATGGGGCAGGGAATGGGGAGGACACATTCAGGAACGTAGGATGGGGAAGGGGTTTGGGAAGACAGGGGACATGGTAGGGTTGGAACAATGGAGGAATGGGATGGGTTTCAGTGGAAGGGAGGGTGAAGCAGGCCAATGGGCCCCTTGGAAGGTCCTCAACTATTGGCACCTCTGCCGCCTCCACCTCTGTGGCCGGAACATGGCCTGTCAAATGATCAGGGACACTGATTTACCGGGATTGAGAAAGGGCATATTCCATTTTGCACATTGCAAAAAATGGTATTGTCACCGGTGTCTGCTAAGCCAAAATCCAGTTTTACTGGTATTTGGTTCTGTGTTCTTTATTTAACAATTTTTAACTCTGCTAACATGCCTTTTAGCAGTTTTGACCTCCACTAGTGCACATCCTTCCATCCTTGTACCAGTTTAAAGTTATTTTAGGTACAAGATGTGATGGCATCAGCAGCACTACAGTCCCCCCCCACCCTGAAGTGTGATGGAAGCAGCAACATCGACTCCCATCCCTCTGGTGTGATGGCAGCAGCAACAGCACTATGACCTCCCTCCCTCAGGTGTGACAGAAGCAGCAGCATTGTGGCACCCATCCCTTAGGTGTGATGGCAGAAGTACTATATTCTCCATCCACCAGTGGTGATGGCAGAAGCACTACAGCCCCCAACCCTTTGGTGTGATGGCAGTAGCAACAATGCAGTCCACATCCCTCAGGGGTGATGGCAGTAGTGACAGCACTATGATCCCCTTTCTTCAACACCCACACCCCACATCCACAAGTTACAAATGACTTGGTCTCTTTGCTTGTTAGAACTCAGATGTGAATTAATCTGAACCATCACTGCTAAGGTGGACTACCTTTGTCTTTTTCTATCTATAATTTAACTGCCTGAATTGGAGTTCTGCCTGTGACAACCCTGACCAGGAATAGGGAATAGACTTGGGTGTTGGAGGGCCAGCTGGTGGGTGAAGGCTTGAGTGTCCAATGACCACTCACCTTTTCCTGGGAGGGAGGGTGGGTTCACAGCTCAGCATTTGCTGGCTCCTGTTGGAGGACAGAGGCATGACAACATCTCAGCCCTCACTGCGGGAGCGTGATGGACATCGGCTTGTGCATTGACATCATGTGGACTGTCACACTCCCAAGAAAATGGGAAAAAACTCGGTGGCCAATCGAAGGATGGCTGTTGGTCCCTCTGTAAGCTGGAAGCCCCAGACATGTGTCCATTCTGAACCCTGCCATGCCCAGAATACACAGGAAGCTCTTTGGGGAAATTCTCCTCCCCTGGTAGCCTCCCACAGGGGTAGTGGCCCACTTAATGAAGGGTTACTTTGGGTTACCCAGTAGCACAGCAGTAAGGGGCAGTGGATGGTGGTCAGGACTCAGCAGCGGTGGTAGGGGGCATTGGCAGGCCTGAAGAAGTGGATGGCCAGGGGGTAGGAGGGGCAAAAAATAAAAACTTCTTGAATTTGCTTCTTTGAAATAAATTGTCTTCACCTAAAAAATCCACAAGTGATTAGTGGATGACCTTCAAATGGATTAATTCATCTCCCAGACATGTGGATGCTTTTTTTTACTTAGTGTCCATGAAAAGGGTGTCTCCCAGTTTTCATGTCTTTGTTCAGATGCGAATTGAGCACCACTCTGCCCTCCAGCATCGTACAGCCCCTGGGGTCTTACCTTCTGTATGTCATTGACCGTGCTTTCAAAATCCACTGACCAAACATAAGTACACTTAAATATTTAACATTTGCTTTTTGTTGAAGCAGTCTATCAGAAAACTTTTTGTTGTCACAGAGACTGAAACAGTAGGTGGGAGAAAGGTGCAAATGATCCAATTCACCTAAATGGGGTGTTGACTGTGAAGTCTTTTCATAAGTAGTAAGGCAGTTTCTTCTTTATGAACATACTTTTATTCAGACTAGTTTTCATTCAAACAACTGAGGATTTGGGAAGGCCCTACTGCTTATAAACTTGAATAAGTTAGTTGGTAACAGTGATCCTGCATTTAGCAATCTACAACTTTGATGCTCATATGCAAAGAATACAATAAAAACCTGACTAAAATCTAAAAAACAAGCTTATAAAACATAAAATGTATCTGAACATTTATCTTTATCTATACAAATTAATTGCAGCCCAAGTAAAACTCAAGTAAATTACATGGTACCCTGACTAATATTCTATGATGTAGTAAACATATATTGGTATTTTTTTACCTATTCTTTGTAAAGTAGGTAAAGTCCACTAGGCAGAACTGTCTGTTTTCCGGAGTGACCTAGAAGTACTGGGGAGGTTAAGTGACTTGCTTGGAGTCACGCAGTATGCAAGTGGAGGTTGTGAGAATCAAATCCAAGTCTGCTGGTTTTAGCCAGTTCAAACACTGTTACTGTAACTGCTAGGCATGGGTGGTTAAACTGAATGGCTGATTACAACAAAGCAGTGCAGGTGATTTCCTTACTGATTATATATGCAGCAAAGCAGAAAGAATGCAAAGCACAACAGCATTCATTTTAAGATGCTGAAATCTAGGCTGGCCCGCTGGCACCGCGGTAGCACTATTGCTTGCAGTGCCAGCGACCCAGGTTCAGAAGTGAACTCGGATTGCTGGAGGTCTTGCCAGGGGAGTAGGATTGAACACCCTGGGGACTGCTCTCCTCCTCGGGGAGACTGGGCTGCAGGTCCTGCTGCTTTACCACAACCTGTGTGACCATAGGTGGTGGTGCAATGATGCTGCAGAGTGATCAGGAGGGGAGGACTCTAACCAGAATCTGGAGCAGTGGCATGTCTGTATGTGACCTACCTCCTTGGATCTCCTCTATTGCCAGTGCCATCAGGGACAGAGACCAGAAAACCTGGAACAATCACCCCACATCAGCCACTGGCAGAAGGGACCCAGGTGCCCAGACTTCATAACCAGGCTCCATGAGGGACCCACTGAGCTGCCCGACACACACGAAGGGAGTGTGGAGGCGTGACCTGGGGTCCCTTCCCTTCCCACCTGGGGGGGGTACAACCCAAGCAGGATAGGGGCAGGCCCACAGAATCTGCCTGAGCATTACCTGGGGTGAAGCTAGGAGATACCCATCCTAAGGATCTCTGAAAAGTGGAGACTGATGCTGTGAGAAAGGGACACAGAAAGAGAAAATAAAAAAAATTTAAAAAGATGCTGAAATCTTAGAGATTCTCTGCAGTGACATGCAATTTCCGTGAGGCACTGTACAAGAATCCAAAATCAGCTAACCAAGCAGGATTCCGTGATTGTTACCGGTGTTACCGGTAAAAAGGGAAAACCAGGGTCCCTGCGAATGATGCATGCCACCGCAAGGGTGGCTGTGGTGACCCGCAGAATTCACTCCAGGAGCTTTGTATGGGCATCCACCGGGTTGGGCTCCTAGGACAAAGGAGGGGACATGGATGAGTGCATGCTCATGCAACTGTAGCCCACCCACCATGCACAGCGGACAATGTTGGCATGTGCCCTGCAGGGGGCACACAGCCAACCACAGTGTGCGCGCCCACACAAGTCGCCATCCCAACTATCCACAGTAACACACAGCACTGCACACCACCACCAACCAGGCGCAGCATGCCACAGCAATGACAGCCAAGGGAATGGCTATTGCATGGGGCTGACAGTGGCCTGGCTGGGACCCGGATGCACCCACAGCCCACCTGCAGCAGCCATACACATGTGCCCTGCATGCAGCATGGTGCAATGGACCACGCTGGTGAGGCACGGAATGTAATGGCCGTGTGCATGGGGGAGATGTGGCCCACTCCAACCCCACACAACAAAATACACTACCAAGGTGCCTAACTGCAAGCTGTGGCCCAACTGGCACCTGACCACCTGCACCACCTGGCTGTCCGGCAACTCTCCATTGCACACCACCACTGGCCTGCTGCTGTCTGGCAGCGGCACCCTCCATCCAGGCTCTTCGCTGATCTTCAGGACCTAGTAGGGAGACAGTGTGAGACAGACATCAGTACCAGGCAGCAAGACATGGGCCCCACCACCACAGTAAACCCCATGACCCCGCGCAGCGGCAGTGCCGAGGCACAGCACACCAGCTGTGCACTGCCATGTCCGGCAGCATTCCTGGCCACTGGTCCCCACCCACGGCAGCACGGCGTGACACCCGCTGGCAACCCACACAGCACTGACATGGCCTGGATGGGGATATATGCACTCACCTGGCTGTGGCACAGCGCCCCTCTGGACACATGCTAGCAGTGACCTGAGACGGTCAGGATCCCTCCTCTGCAGGTCACCGTACCTGTGGCGGCACTGCTCCCTACTACGGCGCAACCCTGTTGCCTTCTCCAGCTCCTTGGTCACCTCCTGTCACACCTCAATGAGTGGCTGGTCCAGGGGTACTTGCCCATAGAGGGCACCAATATGTGGATCCACCAAAGCCACCAAGTTTACAAGCTCCACCTGTGTCCAGTTTGGTGCTCTCAGTGTGCTCCTGCATGGCATGGCTCTATCTTGAACCACAGCAGCATAATGGCACCCGGGAGAGCACGAGACGCTCATGCGAAGGATGTGAGATACGCCTAGTGATACGCTGGCATCCCCTATCACGCATTGGCAGGGTATGCACGATACACATGGGGCAGCACTGACATGTGCTGCAGTCACTAGGGGTCAAGCTGCACATGTAGGGGTCAAAGGGTGACATAAGCACCGTGCGCAGCAGTGCGACAAAGATGGGTGGCATGGTGCACTGTAGGTCCAGTGTGCCCCATGGGCCAATATAAAGCCAATGGCTCATATGTTCGACTGATGTACGGTACATGTGCGCCACGTGCCCAATAGCAGCTAAGCACCATGCCGCCCGTAGCGCATCATGCATGGGATGCACCACTGACGTATGCGATGTCAGTGCGCACATGCGCTGTACCATGCAGACTGCGCACATCACACAGATGCGCCATGACATGTGCATGAGCAACCCCACTGCACAATGAGCAATTCTTCGATATTCAGTGGGCATATGCAGATGAGCTGATCAACATATTGGTGGCGCATCGGATGCATTTGAATCCCATTACAGTTGCGCATTCCCTCATTTGCATGTGATGCGCTATAAAGGTGCCATGTGGCGGCACAGGCACCAGACCGGTATTGCAACCTTCACAGGTAGGATGCCAGGCACTGGGCATGTGGGGTCTGGGGTGGGTCCTCGTGTGTGGCAACCAGCACTGACTTCATGTCCCCACCAACAGGAGCAGCATGTCGGAGCAAGAGGAAGTTGAGGAGCAGGGGCCTGCACGGAAGCGTAGGCCCAATTTCACAAGGGTGGAGTGCGATGCCCTATATGATGCCTACCTTGACCAGGAGCCCCTCCTGAGTGGCTCCACAGGCACCCAGAAAGCCAGGGCAGAAGGATGGGTGGGTATAGCCAGGGCCATGAACCTGCAGGGCATACATCAGAGGTTGGTGCAGGAATGCAAGAAGAAGGTAAGCATGGACTACAGGCGGATTGAAGGAGAAGGTGGCAGCCATCTGGTCTGCACATGCCACCACAGGTGGTGGACAGCCTAAGGTGCCGCAGCTGACATTGCGGGAGGAGCTTGTGGCAGCGACAATGTGGCACAGCACCATTGAGGGCGTTCCCAGCGGTGGATTCCAGATGGGGGGTAGCCCTTCCCTGCATGGTAGGTACAGCAGTGCAAGGGGATGTGGGTAAGGGATGCATTGGGGTGGGGGTGCATGGTGGCAGCACTGATGTGTATATGTTCCCTTACAGATCCAGGGTGCCTACGTGCAGATGCAGGGGCAGCGGTGCCCACCCTGGGTGATGTCAGGGACCTGGAAGAGTGCCCATCCACCTCCGCTGGGGTCTGTGGCCTGGACCCCTGCTGGAGCCACCACACTGTCTGCACAGATGCCTGTGGCATGGGCACAGATGAGGCCTAGGCAGCATTTCAGTGGGATGCCAGCCATGGCGTCCAGTATGCTGAGACAGTGATGGGGGCAGAGTCCATGTCCGATGACTACACGGCCGATACCCAGGACAGTGATGATGCTGTACAGGGGGAGGCACCCCTACTATGTACAAGACATGGCAGCACCAATGGTGCATGTGTGGCACTGGCGGACCCACCAGCCGTACCACCCAGTGTTGCGATGGCCACAGTACCTGCGGCGCAGTCAGGCCCGTCTGGTGGTGTGGGTGCAGCCTCCCCGGCGACATCATGTGCACAGCGGCCGGAGGGACAGAGGTGGCAGCAGGACGGTGCTGAGGGTGGACCAGGTGCAGTGTCTGCTGCCAGTGCACCGCAGTCAGGACAGGCCCAAGATGGCCCTTCTGTGCAGCCCCCTCCTGCACGGGGGGCTGTGCTGTGGGGCCGCACAACCCCTGCAGGTCAGCATGATGCCCAAGCCCCCCAGGGCGCTGACTCCCTTGACGAGCACACCCATCTGCTCAGGGCATCCATGGAGCAACAGATGCAGGTCGTGGAAGGGATGCGTGCACTCCGCACTCAGCTGCGCCAGTCCATAGGGAGGCGTGACCATGACTTTCAGCAGCTCCTGACTGAGGCAACACGCATGCGGGAGGACACGACTGTAGGCCTGGATCGGCTCACCATTGCAGTCATGGCCAGCCTGGCCACTCTGGTGCAGGGCCATCTGCGGTAGTCAGTGCAGAGTGCATTCTCCACCCCCTCGGTCCTGGCATTGTGTGACCCCAGCATGGTTGTCACCAGGATCAGCTGTAGGTATACCAGGCACGCCTGTATCAGGCCTGTTTGGGGCTTGCAGACACCTGTGAGGGCCCGGTCATGTTCTTGCAGCAACACACCTGGGGGTATGTCTGTGACACCCCCTGTGGCCGCCGCGCAACCTGCGTCTGCTGGGCAGTCTAGGTGGGGCCATCCATGTGTCCATAGTAGCCGTGCACTTGCACGGCAGACATGATCCGCAGCCCTCCCTGTCCGCTGCCTGCCGCAGCCCTGTATGCAGGGAGGTGTGGTATGTGTGTGTCCATATTTGGGCCATGACATCTGTGGCCACATGGCATGCCCACCTTGTGCACACCTTCTTGGCCGCTGGCCACCGTGGCATGTGTATGATGATGCCATCACATCACCAGCCACCACAGTGCACCGGTGTTCAGCGTCTGACACATGCCCACTGGCGGCCTCGGGGTGTGCATGTGTGTGTGCCCATGTAACTGCACCTGTGTTAGTGTGGGTGTGTGGGGCTGTGTGGGTGGGGTCCACTGTTCTGTCAGGGGTGCTTCCTCGGTGAACTGTCCCTTGTCCGTCGTCGCCCCCCTCCGGCCATGTCTGTTGTGGGGCCCTGCCAGCCATGCCAGTTTACCGTGCTCCGGTCCCTGTGACCTGAGTGTGGATCTGATCACCTATCTACATGTACCATAGTGCTCCTCTGCAATGGTGTCCCTGTGCTGCTCAGCCATCCTGCACAGCCAGAGCTCCCATTGTCCTGGGGGGGCTGCCCACCACCGTTGGCCCCGGCATCCGCGTTGTCCCCACTGCTGTTCCCCTCTCTGACCTCGACAGCTATCCCACAGTCAGTGGTCATGTTGTGTAGCACACAGCAGGCCAGAAATAGGCCACAGGCCTTTGAGGGGCTGTATTGTAGGGCACCGCCGGACCTGTGCAGGCAACGGAATCATGCCTTCAGCAGTCCAAACACATGCTCGATGATGTTCCATGTGCTGGTGTGTGCCTCATTGTATCTCTCTTGTGCTGGGGTCAATGGGTGCTGGTACAGGGTGAGCAGCCAGGGCCTGAGTGGGTATCCACTGTCACTTATGGGGGAACATGTTGGGTTAGCACGTTGGCCTGTGTGGCTGCCCCCTCTCCTACACAGCTGAACCCTCTACACCCCATGCATTGCATCACCCCCCACACACCCTGTACTGTTGCGCAGGGCTGCCCTTTCCTGCTGCATACTTACCTACAAGGTGGCCGGTGGGGATGTCCCCACTCTCAAACCTGTGGCACAGTGTGGACTGGTGCCAGATGAAGGCATCATGTGCTCCCCCAGGGTGTGTGGCACATACATCGATTATGCGCATCTTGGCATCGCACACTGCCTGGCAGTTGACACTGGGGTAGTACTTCCTGTTGATGTAGGCCACACCCTCCGGCCCCGGTGGTGTGCAGATGCCTACCTAGGTGCAGTCAATGGCCCCTAACATGCCAGGCATACGTGCAACCCTGTGGAACTCCTGCATGTTTGCTGTATGCTCCGCCTGTATGCTGGGGAAGTGGATGAAGTCCGCAGCATGTGGCAGCAGTGCATTGAGGAATTGTGTGAAGAGCCATGACGTGGCCAACTGGGTTATGCCTATGGCATCCCCTGTTGGTCTCTGGAAGGTGCCCGTGGTGAGCAGGTACATCATGGCCATGACCTTGGTCTCCACTGATAGGGCGTGGCTCTGTCTCGTGGGTGCTTGCATCTCATCACTGCACAGCTCACAGAGCTGCCTCAGAATTGCCCAGTTCAGGCGGTACCGGCCCACGATCTCAGTGTCACTGTACTGTTCGAAGGTGATGTGGGCACGGTACCACCTGTTCCGGGAACACCACCGACAGGCCCTTCCACAGCTGCACAGCACAGCCGCCTGCCTCCTCACACCTCTCATTACTGCCTCCATCTGGAATATTGCACTGGCCATGGCTCAGCCTGTCCAACCCCCCCTTCAGCTGTCTCCCTGGGCTTCCCCAGCTTTATGCTGCTGCTTGGGCCCCTGAACAAGGTGCACATCTGTGTTGGGGACACACACGCGCGGTCTGGCCTGCCCACGGGCTCAGTCTGGGTCCCGCATTCTGTCCAACTGCCTGTTGCACCTCCTGCCTCTGTGACTGTCCTGCACCACTGCTGCTGTCCTGCCTGGCCAGTGGCCCTCACCCTGTCACAGTCTCACACTGTCTGTCCCTCATTCTGTCTCTCTCTCTCTCTCACTCTCCCTCTCCCTCTCTCACCCCTGCTCCCCTGGGTGCAAGCCACCATCTCCTGCTTACTCTATCCTTTTATAGGCTCAACTTTGCTCCACGCATATCCCAGTTGCTCCACGCTTGCGCCATCGGCCTGCTGTTGAATATCACACTGCGCTGTTTATGCATGGCTACGCCCCCTGTACTTGCGCTTGCATTCATTATGGTTGTGCATTGGCGCACTGTGATTTGCACAGCGCATTGTCGCCCGCTGAATATCGCTCTTTGGCGCATATTCGCTGTTGCGCTGGCGCATCTCACTTGCACCTTGCGCAACTGCTTTGAATACCCCACCCCATATGTTAAACCTTTTTATGGCTTGGGAAAAACTCCTAGGAGAGCTAATGTGAAATTATGTAAGTTGTGAGGTTCTGGAGGTTTACAACTCCTAGACATCTATTATTAATATTTAGTAATCCATGGTACAAGATATTTTCAATGGTTCTCTAGTAATCCACCCAGGGATACTCTCCCAAGTTGGCTCACCATAGAACAGGCCTTACTGGGCAAGTACAAATTCTCATTAGCTTCTCTACTTTACACAAAGAGATCTTACTTACCGAAAGAGGTAAGGGAGACCCCTCTAGGGTGGAATGTTATGGCTCACACACAATTCTGCAGAGAGTTTAGCCTGTCCTACATCAAAGATCTTAGTCAACCTCTATTTAATAATTTAAAGCTGTTTGTTTTAGCATTGCCACTGTTCCCAGACACATGGAAGGATCTAGCAATCAAAATCCTAGGTGGTATCTGCTTGGGTGGTAAACTTCTGTCAGTGGTGGAGATTATGGGAAAATTCTCCATTACTTCTTGGGACTACTTTAGAGTCTCCCAGATTAGGCATTGTGTCTCTCGCTTTCTAGGAGGTGCCCCCTAGGGCAAAATGGTGATAATATATTTTGTAAAATGTACTCATTATCTAATAAAAGTAGACTAATTTCTAATATTTATAAAGAGCTCTGCCACCAAGCATGGCACAAATTTCCATCAGTGGCCTATTATTGGAAAGACTCACTTAACATCAATCAACCTGATTCTTATTGGCAAACTGTTTGGGTAGATATATACAGATATATAAAACATGACAGGCTAAGGTTAGTTCAATTCAGTATTTTATATAATTTGTATTATACACCCATAAGATTACATCGTATGGGCACGACACCTTCCCCTTATTGTGAGGTCTGTGATTCTGAGGAGGGTACTTTACTGCATAAACTTTAGTCTTGCCCCTGATTAAATCCTTCTGGTGTTTGATTTTTAAGGAAATGTCTACTTTTTCTGATGTAACAAGTTTTTTATGGCAGAAGTCCGTCTTTTAGGGGACTACTCAGTAATTCCTACAACTAAATGGAAAGTTCAAATGGCTTTAATATCATTGGTCATCAAGCTTTTAATTTTGAGACACTGGAAATGAAATTGGTCTCCATCCCTTTCTGAATTATTTCAGGAGTTTTTGAAAATGCTAAATGCAGAACGGATTGTAGCATTAGCCAATGGTACATGGCATGGGTTTCAGGATTGCTGGTCATCCTTTTATTCTTTTCTCCAGAGTGTATCCTGATAGTAGTAAGAAATACTCCCTTGGTATAGAAATATCGGGGACCTGTTTAGTGAAAAATGTTTAGGATTACATTACCTTGAGGAGAAGAATGGTGAGTTATGTTATGAGGTGCATGGGGGGACCAGGAGGGTGTTGGATGTGGGTGGGGGGAAGTGAGGGATGGGAAACTTGCTTAGATCGATTTTTGATATTGTTTTTTTCTCTTTTGTTAGCTATTTGTAATTTATTTGTTTGAGAAATTGTAATTTGTTTTGTATTTCTTGAAATGAATTCAATAAAGTATATTCAACTGCAAAAAAAAGAAAGATTATCTCAGGGCAGACTTGCAGAGACAAAAGGAACCAAGACTGAATGACATCATTGGAGGTCATGGCCTTTGACTAGAACAAATGAATGTGCCTTGCTTCCAGCTCTGATTAATTATTATTTTATCTCCTTTTAAATGATTTAATTAAACTCCAGTCCTGGCTAGCAGCTGACAGATTCTCTGCCCAGTAACAAGAATTACAACATCATTCCCCAGGACCCATGTCTTTGTATCCATGATCCCTTGCAACTTACATTGGGCCACCATGGGCATCTCTGATGCATTTCTCACATAAAATACAATGAAACATAATTAGAAAAATAAGATATGGCCTTATCTCACCACACTTCTCCCTCCTTAACAGAATCTGGGGGAACACATCCCTTTTTAGTAAGAGTTTCCACTAGTTCTGCCGCTTTCTATGACTGATGGAATAGGCCATCTGCAATGGCATTAGCAGACCCTGATCTATGTTTATTGTCCAAGTCATAGGCCTGTAGTGCAATACTCCATCTAAGGAGTCTCCCATTCATCTTTCCCATTTGGTTTAGCCACACCAGAGGATTGTGGTTTGTCTGTACCTCAAAGTTCCTCCCATAGAGGTAGGGCTTTAGCTTCTTAAGTGACCACACCAGGACAAAGCATTCTTTTTCCACAGTGGGGTACAACTGCTCCCAGAGAAGTAGCTTCCTAGATAGGGACACAACTGGGTGTTCTTACCCCTCTTGGGATGTCTGGCTGAAGATGGCACCAATCCCCACATCTGAGGCATTCATCTGCACCACAAATGATTTAGTGTAGTCTGGGCTGGCCAGCACAGGGACACTGCACAGTGCAGCGTTTAGCTAGGTGAAGGCCCTGTTACATGCTGGGTCCCATTTTACTTTCATGTGTTGCTTTTTCTTTAACAAGCAAGACAGGGGAGCTGCCAGGGTGCTGTAATTTGGTACACATTTTCTGCAGTACCCTTCAATTCTCAGGAAGCTTCTGACCCACTTCTAGTTCTCAGGCATGGGCCATGCCTCATTGGCCTCTTTTGGCCTGGTTTGGACATAGTTGTACCCTCCCCACCACTGACCCAAATATGATACCTCAGGCATGGCCACCTGGCACTTTGTGGCCTTTATAGTAAGTCCTGCCTTCTGTATCCTGCCCAACACTTCCTTCAGATGGGACAGGTGTTCCTTCCAGCTGGTAATGAAGATGGCACTATCATCCAGATAAGCCACTGCATACTATTCAGTAACCTGTAACACCTGGTTGACCAACCTTTGGAATGTGGCAGGGGTGTTCTTCATCACAAAAGGCATCACCTTAAATTCAAAGAGGCCTATTGGAGTGACAAAGGCTGACCATTTCCTAGCTAAGGCAGTTAACTTCACCTGCCAGTACCCTTTCATCAAGTCAGTGGTTGTTAGGTAGGTCACCCCCTCTCCAAGTTGTAAAACAACTCATCTGTCCAGGGCATTGAGTGGGTGTTGGACTTCATGACTGCACTGAGTCTATGACTGTCCACAGAAAAGTGGGTAGACCCTTCCAGCTTGGGGACGAGGACTACGGGTAAGGCCCAGGAACTGTGGGATTTCTGGATTACCCCTAACTCCAGCCTCTCCTCTACCTTCCTCCTAATGCCCTTTAGGACAGCCTCAGACACTTGGTAAGCTGTCCATCGTATGGATGCTTGCATCCCCATGTTCACATCATGGGTTGCTAAGGGGGTTCATCCAGGCTTGGCCATAAATAAAGGGGCAAAGTCCTCTAAAATCTCTCTCACTTCCTGGGTCTGTTCTGGGGTCAACTGGGGCAACGGCTTGATTGTCTTCACCAATGACTCCCACTTGCTTTCCTCTAGCAAGTCCAGGAGGGGGTCTTCTTCATCCGTCCCCTCTCCAGGACTACAAACAGCAAACACCATGTTGGCACTATTTACAGGTGGCTTCATCATATTGACCTGGTACATTCAATGGGTATGTTTCCTGTCAGGCAGTTCCATAATACAGTTCACATCATTTACCAGTCAGATTACCTTGTATGGTCCAACCACTTGACCTGCAGCTGGTCCTTCTGGACTGGAATGTTTTCATTTTCCTTTATTTTTTCATTTATTCTTTGGTAACCGGGTAAAGGTACTGGACCGAAGGTCCCTTTTCAGTCCTAACCTGGACAAAAAAAATACAAAAAATATAAATTACATTGAGGACCATTATTTCCTGGCCACTGTGCTGTATGAACGATTTCTGGCTCTGCAGTTGTACCAGACTTTTTGCTTTTGCTGGGCAGCTGACAGGTTGCTTTGGGCCACCCCCATAAGCTCCTTCAGTTTTTCTCTGAACTTAAGGACATACTCCACTGTAGGAGTTCCCTGGGTGGTGTGCTTGCCTTCCTGGTCTTCACAGATCAAGTCTAGGGGTCCGTGCACCCTATGTCTGAACAAGAGTTTGAAGGGGGAGAACCCTGTCAACTCTTGGGGCACCTCCCTGTATGCGAACAACAGGTGGTGAAGGTATTTCTCACAGTCCCTCCCATGCTGTTCAGCAAACACATGGAGCATAATTTTTAGGGTACCATTAAAATGTTCCACAAGCCCATTGGCTTGTGAGAGATAAGGTGTTGTGCATCTCTGCACTACCCCACACTTCTCCCACAAAGACTTCAACAGGTCTGATATGACATTACCCCCTTGATCAGAGATAACCTCCTATGGAAACCGGACAAGGGAGAAAATCCCTAGCAAGGCATCTGCCCCTTTTTCTACCTTAATTGAGGAGAGGGCAACCACCTCTGGGTATCGGGTGGTGTAATCAACCACTGTCAGGATAAACCTTTTTCCAGAGGAGCTTGGGATATTCAAGGTTTCCACAATATCCATTCCTACCCTCTGGAATGGCTCCTCCACAATGGACAAGGGAAGTAGAGCACCTTTTGTTTTACTACCTACCTTCTCTAGCCATTGGCACCAGTGACAAGACCTACAAAATTCTTTTACCAGCTGGGTGAAGTTGGGCTAATAGAAAGTTTGACCCAATTGCTGCATGGTGTGAGCAATGCCCAGATGTCCAGACATGGGGATTTCATGGGTGACTTTGAGCAACTGCTCATGATACTCCTGAGGAATGACAAGCTACCTGCCCATCACTCCTCCCTCTGTCCTCACATCCTGTGTAAAGAACAGTCCTCTGTTCCAAAATATCCTCTGTCTCATGTCACCTCCCTGTGTCCCATCAGATTCTGCAGAGGCCCACAGCCTCTCCAAGCTAGGGTCAGTCCTCTGAGCAGCTGCAAAATCTTCACATTCTTCCAAAGCATGGGACATGTCCCCCTTCAGTTCCTAAACTGGGGTACATAGCTTTAGCATCAGGGCATTCAGAGTCACTGCCATCCCTGACCTTCTGACCATTTCTTACCCTTCCCTCCTCAGAGTAACCTTTTGTAGCTGTTTTGTGGATGGCTACTTGGGGAAGTCCTGCCTCCCTTTCACTGTTCTCCATTTTGGGATACACAGACTGAGGAACCAGCCTCCTATTCTTCTCCACAGTGGTTCTATGGTGTTCAGGGAATTACAAGCAGCCTTAGCCATCTGACTGTGGGTAACCCCACACACACACCCTGCTTTAGATTATTCCCTATAATTACATCCAGAGTGAAGTTGTCTGTCACTGCCACTTTTTAGCACCCTGTCTTCTGTTTCACCCCAATCAAGGAGAACTCTGGCTAGTGGTATGGTTTTCTCCTCCCCTGTGAATCCCCTCACAGTGAAAAACTTATTAGGTATAAGTTGTTCAGGCTCAAACAATTTCCCTTTTATGAGGGTAAGAGATGTCCATGTGTCCCTTAACCCATGGGTCTGCACCGCATTTACGGTAACTAGGTGTATGTACTCCCTCATGTTTGCAGGCATACTCTTAGGGATACACAATGCACCCACCTCCTTTTGAGGGACACTTTGTCCACCTTGCACCTTTTTAGGACACTGCCTAGTAAGATGCTCTGGCTGCTTACAAAACCAACATTCATCATTCTTTTTTTCCAAGACATCCCTTCTTGTTAACTTGGGGTTCCCCCTTTCTGAAGAGACATTGAGGGTTTTAGCTGCCCTGAAGGCATGCTTTTCCCCTTTTGTACTGCAGCACCTGTTCCCCCACTTTGTTTCAGAGCAGGCCTGCTCCTGGCATAGCGATCTGAGAGCTCAGCAGCTTGCTGTGCTGTTTTTGGATCCTGCTCCTCCAGGCAGGTTTTTACCTCCAGTGAGCAAGCCCCAAAAAGCTGTTCTAAAAGTATAACCTTCTCAATTTTCCCCACAAAGTCTGCTTCCACCCTCTCCAACCAACGTTTTAAAAACTGCCATTACTTTGTGGCTAGTTCTTCAATGCTCATGTCAGGGCTTTTTCAGAGTTTACGTAATTTAACTCTGTAGGCCTCAGGAGTTAGTTCATACTTTTTAAGTAAAGCAGTTTTAAGTTTCTCATAATCTGTGCTGTCCTCATTGTCTATTTGGCCTAGTGCCTCATGTCCTTTTCCAGTAAGCAGCGGGGATAGCTGAAATGTCCGGGCCTCCCTGGGTATCTTGGCCTGGATACAGACCTTTTCAAATGAATTAAAAAATACATCCATATCCTCACTCTCTTTAAATTCAGCTATTAATTTGGAATTTAACTTATACTTCAGCCCTGGAATTTCAGGTTCACCCCAGCCATTTACCTCCTCTGGCACTGGTCACTGGAGTCTCAGCCTCTCCAGTACAAATGTTCTCTGGTGCTGTTTTTCCTCAGCATCTCTCTCTCTCTGGTGCTGTTTTTCCTGCATCTCTAGTTTGAAGTTTCTCTGCTTGAATTCCCTCTGCTGCTGGGCTTTAAACTTTCTCTGCTCCAGCTCCAGTTTCCTCAACTGCAGCTGCAGCCTGATCCCTTCTAGCTCAAGCTCTGTGGTCGACTTCCCCTAGTGCTGTGGCTCTGGGTTCCCTCTGGTCTCGCTGTCCTCCTCCCTGGGACTAATCACTGCGAAGGTCCTTGGCACCCCCATGCTCAAGGTCTGGTCCCTTTCATTCACCAGCTGTGACTTGGTACCACAGCCTGCCACCTGTTCATCAGCTGCCTCAAAGACTTCCATGAGGTTCTTCTTACTATGTCCCCTCATACCAAACCCTTCTCTCCTGGCACAGCTGCTTCAGCTCTTCCACAGTGTAATCGCTGTACTTAGAAGTCATCTTTCTTCCCTACACTACCACCAGTCTGTCTTTACTTGCAGCAAACAAAAAAAAAACGAGGTGGGAAACTATATCTTGTAATCAGTTTTCCCTTTGCCAATTCTGCCCTCTTTGCATGTGGTTGTTCAAACAGTTTACCAATTGCACTGCTGCTCACCCAATCTGTCAGAAGCCCACTCCCATGGGATGGGATTCTCTGTGTCACAGAAAATCCCTCTTGTGATGAGGGAGACAGGGATACACTTCAGCTGTCCTTTTAGCACAGTTGCTGTCTCACAACTGAAAGTATGCCAGAGGATCCCAGGGCACCCTCTCTTCATGCAAGGGGGTACAAATACTATCTTGAGTCTGTGTTCCTGGGATAGTATCCTCTTGGCCACAGCACATGAACCAGAAAAGCCACAGGAGTGTATAGGCTTTGGAGGGCCCTATACATCCTATGATGTGTGTTTCCCCGAGAAATGCAGAGCTCGGTTCAAACTCCCCACAGACTCCTCCTGAGGCCTTTCATATTTCCTCCTGTCCGTTCATCATACAGAGTCCTTAATGGTTCTTTCTTTTGGTAATGTTTTGGCCCTTAAGTAATCTCACAGGCATAGTATAATTTGAACAACCCACCTCCAAGGCAACACACACAAACAACACTGGCATAATTATCTTAAAAGTAAGCCAAAAGCTTTAATAATTAATTAATAAATGCAATGCATACATAAAGACAAATACATTTAGACACTGGTTACAGGATACTGAAAACAAAATGGAAAATATACATAAAAACCTACACTTTAAGACTCTGAGATTAAAGTCAACCTCAAGTCCTTAGTTGCTGAATTTTGAAGTGTAAAGTCTTTACAAAGGCAGCTGAAATCTTGATTCTTCATAGTGCAGAAGAATTCTTGAAGAAAATGCCTATGCTCTTCTAAGCAAGGCAGCGTCCCCAAATGCAGAAAGTCTAAAGGCTCTGATATAGTCTTTGCACCCTTGTTTTATGGGCTTCTCAAAGGGCAGGTCCCACGGACAGTGGCTTGCCCTGCCATTGGCTAGTATTCTGTCTCCATGGCTATGCAACCAATCAGCTTTTAGTATTTTATTACAAAGCAACAAATGTGCATTTCTGAATATGACAGAAAAAAATGCTCCAAGTTCAGCTAGTCTAAACCAGAATTCTAGGGGAAAATCCAGCCTCCCTCCTTGGAAATGATTGTAATTAAGATACCCTCAGTACAGCCATTTACTGAAATGGTAGCTCATTCAGCAGTAATGAGATTATCCCAGGGCAGACTTGCAGAGACAAAGGGAACCCAGACCGAATGGCACCACTGGAGGTCCTGGCCTTTCACAAGCACAAATGGATGTGCCTTGCTTCCAGCTCTGCTTAATTATTCTTTTGTCCCCTTTAAAATTATTTAATTAAACTCCAGTCCCTGGCTAGCAGCTGACAGATTCTCTGCCTAGTAACAAGAGTTACAACATCATTCCCCATGGCCCATGTCTTTGTACCTATGCTCCCTTGCAACTTACATTAGGCCACCATGGGCATCTCTGATGCATTTCTCACATTCAATACCATGAGAGATGATTAGAACAATAAGGTATGGCCTTATCACACCACACCTGACAGTACCCAAAGAACCACCTGGGGACCTGGAAGTCAAAGACCACCTACCCAACACCCGCCCCATAGTATGACACGACATTACCCCCCCCAAGGGTGTCCAAAGGTATGGAAACCCTCCCAGCCAGTGGACCAGTCCTGAACACCAACCAAGCAGTGGACCTGGACAGCAGCCCCCCCCCCAATTTGGACCACCTCCAGCACATTGCCATCTTTCACAGGCGCTGCTAGGTCTAGGTTGCTGTTACTAATTTCACCACTTTGCTGGTGTGTACTGCTGATGGTGAAATGATGGCACTCTAATGATGTGGAACCATACAACACTGTGTTGAATTTAAGTCACAGTCAAATCCTGAACATCATTTCAACATTTTTTGGCATATCAGAATTATTAGCAGAGGAAAATGATCAGTTTGGTTGGTTGATGAGTACTGTTGGTATGTGTGTATGATGATTTTAAACTATGACATCTGACAGTGTCATCATTAATTTTATTTTATTTATTTATTAGCTTTTGGTAACCGGGTAAGTGCATTAGGCAATAATCCTGTCTATTTTCAAGCATGTCTCGGGAGAGTACAGTTTACAAACAGTGAAATCATCTCAAAACAGGTCCAAATAGTTTACAATTACAGGCTTCCAACATACAGGGTGAAAACAGTCTTACAAGAAATCACAGAATAATTACAACATAGTCATGGAATTAACAGTGTTGACCCCCACAGAGAGAGTCATGGTATAACATCAAGCATTATCCATCCTCCAGGGATGAATAGAAATATAAAACAGTCAGGCATAACAGTAGAGTTAAGAGAAACCAGGGTAAAGCAGGGTATAGATAAGCAGGAGGCAGAGTTCAGGGAAGAATTAAGTACTGACACAGGAGTCAAGTGCACGAAGGTGGAAAAAAAGTGCAGATTTAAAGGCAGAGTGAGATAAGGGGCCCTTTAAGCTGGCAGGTAGGGAGTTCCAGAATTTGGGGGTGAAATGGGAGAAAGCATGCTCCTCCATTTTTGTTGAACAGTGAGGGACAGAGAACAGAGGCAAATTAAAGGACCTCAGTGTACAGGAATGAATCAGGGGGGTGAGCATGGCCCCAGTACAGTCAGAACAGGGGGTTCTGTTCATGGAGTCAATAAAACAACCCAGAGAGAAAGAGCACTGTGATTTGGGGGACACCCAGTGCAATGTGGAGTATAGAAGACAATGGTGGGTAAGGCGAGGGGCAGAGAGGGTGAATCTACAGATGGTGTTATATGAGGTGTCCCATTTATGAAATATGCCCATGTTGGCATGTGAGAGAGTGTGGCGAGCATACAGAAGCCTAGGAAGCAGTACCCTACATGCCATAGAGATTCTGGCAGTAGGGGTAAGGGAGTGACACACATGTCAGGCTGCTCCTAACTTGGCATTAACAGATCTGCATACCTCATTTATATGTGCAAAGAAATCAAGTACAGGATCAAGGGTCACTCCAAGGTATTTGAAGGAGTCAGTAGACGTGACTACCGACCCATCATAGCTAAGCACATGAAGCTTAGTAAACTCTGCAAGGACTTTTCTAGCAGACTCAAAAAGCATTGCCTTAGTCTTAGATAGATTGAAAATGAGTGAGTTGGAGGACAGCCAGTGTTGGGTCTGTTGGAACACGGAGGATAGGTGGGTGTTAATGTCTGGGACAGAACGAGAGGTGGCGTAGAGCACCAGGTCATCATACATGATAGAGTGACAGTGTGGAAGGGAGGAGAGAGTGTCACTAATGAAGATGGAGAAGAGTAAAAGTCCTAGAATGGAACCTTGAGGGACACCACAGGAGATAGGAGCAGGGGATGAAAGAACGTTGCCGAAGGAGATGGATTGCGAACAGTTGGTGAGGTAGCTACTGAACCAGGACAGGGTAGATCCAGTAGCACCTAATAAGTGAAGTTTGTTTGGGAACAGAGGATGATTAACCATGTCAAACACCTTGGTGAGGTCTATGAACACAGCACCAGTGAGAAGACCATTGTTCATGTTGGACTTAATCTCACTGGTCAGTAGAGTGAGGGCGGTGGTGGTGCTATGTCCTGCCCTGAAGCCATGTTGAGCAGGTGATTGAAGATTAAAATTCAATAGGTGTGTAAAGATCTGGCAGTGTAGAAGTTTTTCTAAACTCTTACTGAGGGTTGGTAGTAAGACTATGGGCCGATAATTAGCTAGGACTTTTGAGGTCACCTTTCTTGAATACAGGGATAATCCTGGCAGCTTTCCTTGCTGTGGGCACTGTAGAGGTGCAGATAGACAGATTAAACAGCCTAGTGATTGGGGTGACAAGGAGTTGTGTGCCAAGTCTAATTATCCATGGTTCAATACCATCAGGCCTGTGGCTACCCCGAGGAAGGGATGGACTGAAGTAACCTGAGAACATCCGAGCATGCAATATTTGAGAGGATAAGTGGTGGAGGAGCTGAAGGGGGGGATGGGACCCCAGGATACCAAAGGGGAGATTTTAGGAGCCTCGGTAAAAAGGGAGTTGAAAGCATTGGCTATAGTATGGGGGTTGTTGCACAGAGTATCGCTAATTAGTATGTCCTTGGGAGCCAGTGGCTTGGTGTTCCCCAGTATCTCATTGATCTTGTTCCAGTACTTCTTGGGGTTAGAGGCTGAGGACAGGAGGAGTTTCTGGTAGTAGTTACTCTTGGCAGCTCTAACCTCTTTCTTGCAGGCGTTGCGTAGTGAGCGATAGGCATCAAAGTCAGTTTGAACAGAGGAGGATTTCCATTTTAGTCAAAGCTTGTCATGTTCCTTGATTAGTTGCAGGAGAGGCCACTTCAGCCACTTGGTTGCCTGCCCTTTGATCCTCTGTGTCGAGACTGGGATATGTTTAGTCTGTAAGGCTAGCAGAGTGGCAATGAAATGGTCAGTAACCAGGTTAATGTCATTTGTTTGAAATGGGGGGACCAGTTAGCTTGTTTTAAATCATGTAGGAATGCCACAGAGTCCAGATTGGAAAAGTTAGCAAAGGACAGTACTTTGGATGGAGGAGAGACAGTAGAAGCACCCCTTATGCAGTAGACAGGGCAGTGGTCACTGATAGTGTCAGGTAGAACCCTGGTAGAGGAGTAGCAGTCCTTGTGGTTGGTAAAGATCCAATCAATTATAAAATGACTGAGGTTATTCTGAGTTATCTGAGTGTGGGACGAGATGAGTTGCTCGAGGCTGGCCTTGCTGATTGTTGAAGCAAGTGAGGAGAAGTTTGAACCCAGCCAGTCCAGATTAAAATCACCCAGACAGATCACTTCGTTGTTCTTTGCTATGGCAGGAATCAGACTAGTAAACTCCTCAAGATCAAGCTTGCTATTATGGGGAGGTAAATACACCCAAATATGTGCAACTTCTTGGTACTCCCAAAGAGCAAGAGAGAGTGCAGTACCTCACTGTTATTCAGGCATTAACTAGTGATATTTTCTGATTGAGACATTATTAACTAGGGATATCTTGATGGCCCCCATAGTCAGATGGTGACCATCTTCAGTGCACTGTCAGTGCTGAGAAAAATGTGCTGTATCACCAAGCTCTCTAGGAGTGATATTCATACAGACAGTGTGACCTATCTGGTGCACACTTCCTTTATGAATTTAGGGCTGTGATAGTGCCATGCAAAGAGCACATGTCTGGTGCTACTGCAAGTTCCTATGGACAATAAGCTCCTAGGACTGAAGGGAGATATTGTGTCACAAATAGGATAGCACAATCACTCCAAGGAGCCATAATCAGCAGCTGGCATACTTATGAGCACATTTGGCATGAATGGTACTAAAGAGCCTTTTGTATGTCTTTATTTGTCCACTAACTGCTCTTCACAATGACACTACACACAAATTCACAGACCCATAGTGCAGAGCCTGACCCATTGTCTCCGGTGGCAGAATTATTTCAAAAGTAGCATCATCTGCAGTAAATGTTATGCAGAGGCATTGTGTTCTGATCCTGGGGATGGGGAACAGGTTCAGCTTCTGTCACAGCACCTCCCGTGGTGGGAACTGATGCCTCAGGTATTCATGGTATGTCAATCATCTCCCTGACAACAGTAATGGAGTGATAGGTAGCTTCCAATCTGAGAACCCATGGGACCCTCTCCTAACCTCAAAGATGGCTCCATTTCCAAATTCTGCTGGGAACCATGGCCCAAGCTGAAAGGGTCTTGCTGTGGGAGTACTAGGGGTTCAGGGAATGTGGACCAGTGTCCCCAGGAGGGTTTCTAGTGGTATGACTGGTGAGTCTTGAGCAGTAGACCATTAAGAAGTAAGGAGATTGGAGATGCAGTAGCTGGACTGGGGGAATAAAAAGGAAATTGGGGCACTAAACATGAAACAAGATTTATCCAATTTTCCTGATGCAATTCAAGTACTTTGCTAATGGATAACGAATACCAAAATAAATGGGAACATATTTATTGGGTCTGAATATGAACCAAAAATCTGAACATTTTAAAAAGCTACTTAGAAAGTTTTTTTGTAAATACATCACCTTAAATAAATTAATTGATAATGCAATTATAATTTAAATATTGATATTTGTAAACTATATTGATAAAGGTATTCTGTGGCATCATTGCTCTAAGCATTAATTAAAAATGATAATTAAATTTGAGCCTCACAGTTTCAAGGTTAGCCCTTTCTATAAAATAATATCTTAGAAAAGGGATAACTCTGGAACCATTAGGCAAGTCCCCTGGAATTTTACAGTTCCATGGCCACAGGATTTTCAACAGAATTTGCATCATGCTGTGGATTATAAGTAGTGCCATGGAATTCTATGCCTGTGGCAGGGCCAGGTGTAGGGTACAAAGGTTCCAGGACATTTCCAAGCTCAACTCCCTCTTCCGCTGTAGCACCACCACCACTGCACCACTTTCCCATTCTGCAACTCCCAGTCAGACCCCCCCCCCCAACACATATACACAGACCATACCACATTCCAAAATACAGGTTAACATTAAAAGCATAGGATTCCATCTAAATAGAATGAAACCAAAAATATTACCCAAGCTAGGAGCCATGATGAGAGGGAAGTACAGTGCTGCTTTCTAGGCTCAGATGTCTGATTCTGCAGGATTTTGCAGAGCTAGGTAGGTGGGCAGAATTACAGGTTAGAGAGGAAAAGGAAGGGAAGCATGGAACAAGTTATATGATTTTATCCTTCCTTACATATGGTAGGAAGTTAGTGATTGGCTGCAACAGTCATTTCACCATATGGTATATCTCAGAAAATACATCAAATAGGATGTAAAAGTGTGTCATAAAATTATAAAAAGAAATGGTAAAATAGCTGTAACAATAACATGTACACTGAAATATACCACTCTTGTTTTATTCTCTCTATATTTTAGGAACATGCCCGGCTGGCAAGCATTGCCCTACCTGATTTCCCATACACAGCACACCACCATCTCCATGAACAACTTCATTTAAAGCAGAAGTATCTATTAACTATTTTTTTAATTACATAGTAATACTGTAGTTCTGGCTAAATTGTTATTAAACTCAACAGGAGTTTACTGTTCTCTAGCCATGCACACTCATCAAAAAACAATTAAAAGGCTACACCTGCAGTTCAATGGATGAGCAACCAGCCCCACCAACTTCCTGAGCAATATAACCAGTTCCTTTCAGCCTCCTTCTCAAGTTCTTTCTCTTTGCTAGCTGGAGGCTCTGTTGGTTTGTCCTCTCCCTTGGGGCCTTGCCCCCCCCTCCAGCTTTGCTTGCTCTGTACTCTGGTTCTGCTGGATTATTTTATGTTTGTCTCCTGCTTTGGTTGGTATTGTTGTTTTGCTTTTGGCTGCTGCTGTGTGCTTCCTTGTGTTCTTGTTTTTCTGTATGTGTTTTTTCTTTTGTGTTTTCTTTTGGGGTTTTCTCCATTTCCCAGCATTTTGTTGCCCTTGTTTGCACTGTGTTTATTTTAGCCTGTGCTTCTGGCTCCTGGTTACCCTCAGTTTTCCTGCAATTGCTGTTGCATGTTTCAACTCTCCCTGCATTTTTCAGCTCACTCTGCTCTTGCTGCCTCCTCAGTTTCTCCTTTAATTGATTGCACCATGTCTTGGCTCTGCTGCTCAGCTAGCAGCTAATCCTTGTTTTTTTTCCCCTGATCATGCTTTACTCAGTGTTAGTACAGTTCATTCAGCATTCGAGTTCAGAGTGCTCTGCTCTATTTATTCTGAGTTTTCCAAACAACAGTTAAGGGGCCAGAACTAAGACATGATGGGAGTGGTGCAGTGCAGTGGCTGTGGAGCAGCATTCTTCTGGGAGATGTTCTGGAGGATGCGGTGCTGTCCCATCTGCAAGCACCTCCTTGGGCTGAGGGAGGAGGTTGCTCATCTCCAGGCTGAGTTGGTCAAGATTTGGGGACCTCCTGTCCCACCGAGGGACCACCAGGACCACTGCTATTGCCTCGGAGGTTGCCAAGAAAGAGGAGCGGTTGGACCACAGTGGGCTCAGGGAGGGTGAGGGAGGTGGAACAGAGGTGCATCCCTCCAGTTGTACCTCTCCACAATTCATATGCCATTCTGGCAAAGTGTGGTTCCTCCATGGAGGCACCCGTAGTGGAGACCAAGGAGGATGCTGGGAACCTCCACAAAGGAGACCCACAGGAGGGTGGCATGGGACCCGAAAAGGGAATGGGAACTCCTGGTGGGGGACTCCATTGTTAGAGGGGTAGAACTGGGGGAGGAAGGAGAGAGGGAGGTAAGGTGCCTGCCTGGCACCATGGCTTGGAGGGACAGGAAGCGAATCATCAGGATCACTGGAGCAGCTACATGGGGAAGGGAGCTGGATCTCATTGTCCACCTAGGGACAAATTACCTGGCTGACAAAGGGATTAGAGCAGTGCAGGAAAAGTTTGTGGAGTTGGGGAGGGCCTTAGACAAGCAGCACACATGGTAACTTTCTCGGAGGTGCTGCCTGTCTATGGCATGGGTGAGGCTAGGGTGCTCTACGCCATGGGATTCAATCAGTGGTTGAAAAACTGGTGCAGAGCTCAGGGATTTGGCTTCATTGGGGACTGGGGATCCACCTGGAGTGATGCAGGCCTATACTGGTGTGATGGTCTGCATCTGTCCAGGAGGGGTACCAGGATCCTAGGTGATAGGTTTAAATGCTTCATTGGCAAGCATTTAAACTAGTCTGGGGGAGGCACTGGAAAGGAGCAGGGAAATCCTAGCCCCCCCCCAAAAAATCAGGGTAATAAATGAGGTAAACACTAAGATAGAGATGTTGATAGGGAGAAGGGCAGGGGTAAATGGAGAAAATGACAAAGGCAATAAGGACAGGGATGGGGAAAAAAGTGGTAAGGCCATTAAAAATTGGGGGGTAATGAGTACCAATGCCCATAGTCAGAGCAGCAAGCTCCCTGAACTGGTGGCCTTGATGAAAGAGGGATGCAGGGATATCATAGCAGTCACAGAAACGTGATACACAGAGAACCATGGCTGGGATGTTAACATACCAGGATACACAACCTACAGGTGAGGCAGAGAGGGTAGAAGAGGGGGAGGAGTAGCTCTCTATGTAAGGGAAAGGATAAAAGCAATGGAATAGAGAGGAGGCACTGTGGGTTACCTTAGAGGCTGGAAATAGCACCACAATCTGCACAGGGGTTGTATACAGACCCCCATGACAGGGGGAGGGAATGGACAAGGATATGATAGAAGGCATCCTTAGGATGGCAGAGAAAGGGGAGATACTGTTGATGGGGAACCTGAATATGCCAGATGTTAACTGGAGCAACTTTGCTGCAGCCACATTCAAGAGCAGGGCCATTCTGGATGCCCTACAGGTGACATACCTCAGACAGCTAGTTTTGGAACCCACTCATGAGGGAGCAGCCTTAGACCTCATGCTCTCAAATGGGGACAGTGAGAGGGTTTCAAATCTAGAAGTGGGTAGCCACCTGGGAACAAGTGACTGCAAAACAGTGTAATTCACGATAAACTCAGCTACAGAGTCAAGTCATACAAAAGTGAGGGTACTGGACTTCAGGAGGGCTGACTTTGGCAAGATGGGAGAGTGCCTTAGAAAAGCACTAGCAAACAGGCTAGAAGGAGGGGTGGAGCAACAATGGGGAAACATCAAAACTGCTATCACAGAGGCAACAAACCTTTGTGTGAAGCAAATAAATTAAAAAGAAAGAAAAAGCCACTATGGTTCTCAAAAGAGGTTGCGGGGAAGGTCAGGGAGAAAAATATAGCATTTAGGAAGTATTAGGAAACAAAGAAGGAGCAGGACAGAAAACTGTACCAGTTAAGGCAGTAGGAAGCAGGGTGGGAAGTCAGAATAGCAAAGGCCCAAACTTGAGGAAAAGATAGCCAACTTGGTTTAGAAGGGGGATAAAACCTTTTATAGGTACATCAGGGAGCATAGAAAGACAAAGGGAGGGATATTGAGACTGAATAGAATGGATGGTGGGTGGGCAAAGAGGGACAGTGAAAAAGCAGGGATACTGAATGAATACTTCTGCTCAGTATTCACAAAAGAGGAGGAGGGAGGTGCCTGATCCAATTAGCAGAAGCACTCAGGGTGGGGGGTCGATCCCAGTCCATTCATAGAAGAAAGCGTTCTGAAAGTACTCCTAAAACTGAAGGTGGACAAAGCAATGGAGCCTGACAGAATTCACCCCAGAATTCTAAAATAAATAAGGGGAGAACTAGTGACACCACTGACTAGCCTTTTTAACAAATCATGGGAGGATGGTGTGGTACATGAGGACTGGAGGAAGGCGGATGTGATTCCCCTTCACAAAAGTGGGAGCAAGACAGAGTCAGGAAATTACAGACCTGTCAGTCTGACCTCTGTGGTAGGGAAAGTGATGGAATAACTTCTGAAGGAAAGTATTATAGTATATGGGTGCTGCCTATTGTCAATGGATTTCAGTAACTGCTGAAATCTTGTTGTAGTACAGTTCAAAGGTCAAAAAAGTTGTTGTACTATCGCTCTGACATCACATCGATAGTACAACAACTTTTTACCCGTGACCTGCTGCCTGATTGGCTCAGATGATGCTCTATAGAAAAAAAAAGAAAAACATGGCAGCGCCGATGAAGCGAAGCGCCGAAAGAAGCGAGCCACCGACTGAGAAGTCGGGAATCGGACACAGAGAGCCATACATGGCTCCCTTTCTAAAAACAATTTATTTTATTTTTTCTCACCGATTTAAAAAAAATGGTGTGCTGAGGAGCAGGACGGAGCATAAGCGGAGCAGGCACAAGCAGAAGCACCAGAGGCAGGAGCCGAGTACTCCCGGCAAGAAATGAAAAAAAAAGTAAAACAAAAAAACCATATACAAAAACAGTGAATGGGTGAACATCACAACTAAGTTCATGTCCCTCATCTGGCAGTTGATGACATCAACAAGACCTCTCGAGCTTCGCCTCGAGGTCTCTGTGATGTCATCAACTCCCTCAATGGAAACACAGACTTGTTGTGGATGTTAACCCATCCACTATTCTATATATAGTATATGGTTAGGGTTTATTGTGGATGGAAAACGATGGTTTTCCAAATCCTGTTATAGGACAGTTCAAAGGTCAAAAAGTTGTTGTACTATCGTTCTGGCGTCACAGCGATAGTACAACAACTATAACTTTCTCAACTGTTTCCCGAATGGCTGAAACATTGGCTAAAAATACTGTACAGCATGGCTCGCTGAGTAGCGGCGGTTGAAACCTGAGCTTTTCAGATAGTTTTGGACACAGACTGCCATAGTACAGCACCTGTTTCCAAACTATCAGTTTGTCAGCAGTTTTTTATTATTTTATTTAAATAAATCAGTGGTCCCTCCGTACAAAGCTAAGCTGGACGACAGTGAGCAATGGTACCTTCAGGGTCAGCAGCAGAGCAGAACTGCAGTGAGGACCTGGAGAAAACGGCAGTGTCTGGACAAGGTACAGAAACTAACAAATCCTTGTGAAATTAATGAGGCACAGTTTGTGGGGAACCAAATACTATACAAAATAACAGATAGAGAACTGTGCACGTCAAGGTCATGTTTCCATCTCGGGTGTTTGATAACATCATAGGGACCTCTCTAGCTTTGCTCTCAAGGTCTATGTCATCAAAACCCTCGATGAGAACACAGCCTTGTTGTGCACAGTCCCCTATCCATTATTCTATATATAGCGTATAGTGGAATGCTGTTATGCATGAAATTCCATTCATGGAATATGCTTGTTCTGCTGCAGTAGTGATGTCATTATGTTGTTCTGCTGCAGTAGTAATGTCACTACTGCAGCAGAACCACTTGGAATCCTGGCACATTGTTGCTTTCCTCTATTTAATTCTGTGGTTACAGTATTCTAGAACCTCTAGAGACTTTTCAAGTCAGTTTTATTATGAAAAAGAGAAAATAAAACACAAAGCACACATTTCACATAGTACTACTATACACTATAAAAAATACAGGATGAGAACTTTATCACAACCTGTGTGTTCTGAGTCGATTGCTGGGTTCTGATTCCCATGGACCTCTCTAGCTTCGCTCTCGAGGTCAGAGGGAATCAGAACCCCTCTGTGGCAGAACACACTGGTTGTGCATAGTTGCCCATCCAGTATTCTCTGTATTGAGTACCTAGAGGCCAGTGGGGCACAGGACCCAAGGCAGCATGGGTTCACAGTGGGAAGGTCATGTCAGATGAATCTAATTGATTTCTCTGACTGGGTGACCAAAGTAGTAGACCAGTGAGGGGCTGTGGACATGGCCTACCTAGATTTTAGCAAGGCATTTGACACAGTCCCACACAAAAGATTAATAATCAAATTAACCAGCCTGGGAGTGGGTCCCAGCATGGTAGCCTGGGTAAAACATTGGCTGGACAACAGGACACAGAAGTAATTGTAAATAGAGTCCACTCTGAAGAAAGAGGGGTTACTAGTGGTGTACCGCAGGGTTCAGTACTGGGTCCAGTCCTTTTTAATGTCTTTATAAGTGACATTGCAGATGGACTGGAAGGAAAAGTATGCCTCTTTGCAGATGACACAAAAATCTGCAATAGGGTTGATGCACAAGGAGGCATGGAAAGGATGAGAAGGAACTTGGCAAGGCTGGAGGAATGGTCAGAAGTATGGCAGCTTGGATTCAATGCAAATAAGTCCAAAATAATGCACATGGGAAACAAAAACCCAGAGGAAGATTACACCATGGGGGGGGGGGTTAGTAACTACAACAAAAGTGGAAAGGGACCTGGGGGTAATCATATCAGATGACCTTAAGTTTAGCAAGCAACGTGAGACAGCAGTAGAGAGGGCTGGTGGATACTAGAATGTATAGGAAGAGGCATCACCAGCAGAAAACAGGAAGTTGTTATTCCTCTGTAGAGACAGTGGGGTGAGACCCCATCTGGAGCACGGCGTCCAGTTGTGGAGACCCCATCTCTGCAAGGACATAGGATGGAGGCAGTCCAGAGGAGAGCAACTAAAATAGTGCAGGGTCTGCAAGAGAAGCCATATGAGGAGAGACTAAAGGAGCTTAATATGTATACCCTTGAGGAAAGGAGGGATGGGGGGACATGATAGAAACGTTTAAGTCCCTCAGTGGAATCAACCAAGTCCAAGAGGGTAGCACCTTTCAGAAAAAGAGATGTGCAAGAACAAGGGGACACAATTTGAAGATAGAGGGGGGGGATGTCTCAGGGGCAATGTGAAGAAGCATGTTTTCACAGAGAGGGTGGTGGATGCATGGAACAGTCTTCCTGAGGAGGTGGTGGCATCAAAAATAGTGGGGGAATTCAAGAATGCATGGGACAGACATAAGGCAATTCTTGTTGGGGGGTTGGAAGAAATAGGCTGTTGGTTAACTAGGATCTGCAGCTTATCCTGTAGGTAGGGAAATGGGCAGACTAGGTGGGCCAAGCGGTCCTTATCTGCCATCAAAGTCTATGTTTCTATGTTTTCTATGTTGCTCAGCTAGGCCCAACTGCTGCATTACTTGTCTTTAACTTTCAGCTATTCTTCTAGCTGCCTGGTCTCAGCTTCCAGCTGCAGGCCTTTTAACAGTGTTTCTGACTTTATCTATTTTGGCCTTTGAGTCATTTTGCTTCACCATCATACTTGCTGTTTAGTCCATGGTGCTCATCTTGCATACAGCTTTTTGGGTTTTCAATCTGCTCAACCATGTTTATTTGTACTTGGTGGGACTCAAACCAGAGTCTCATGCAATTCTATATTACTTTCACCATATGATTAAAAACTGCTTAAATGCAATTGTACCAAGCAATTATTATTGTTTCAGTGCATTACTGCCCATGCCTACAAATTTCCATGCTCAGCTACTGCTTGAAGCTATATAACTCATTACTGCTGGAAACAATTCACTATTTGTACAATGTTTCATTATACTCTTGAGGTCAGCTCAGCTGCAGCTGTCGCTGTAAACTAGTTTTACTATCTGCTTGTGTGCCACAGCACTTTACAGTGGCTTCTTCGTTTTTCCTATGGCAGAGGACAGGGTGGTTGTAGTGGACAGTCATGGACCTGTGTGGTTTAATTACCTCATGTTCATATGCTGACTTTGCCACTAAAATCCTCTGGGTATTTATATCACCTTTAATTGGCACTTACGAACATACGAACATACGAAATTTGCCAGCAGATAAAGGCCTAGAGGGCTATCAAGTCTGCTCGAATGTGCAGCTAGCACTCCTTATTCTGCAGCTGCCCTTCCCTTCCACCCTTCCCCTTCATTAACCCTCCCCCTTGTCCTGTCCCATCCTCATTTGAAGCAGTCCACTGTTCTACTGCATACCACTTCAGCAGGTAACGCATTCCACCCAGCCACCACCCTCTCTGTAAAAAGTGTCTCTCATCTCCCTCCTGAACCTTCCTCACCCAGTCTCATATCATGGCCTCTGGTGGCCTCCTCCCTTACTTTGAACAGCCTCTCTGTACCCGTCTTGTTTATTCCTTTCATGTATTTAAAGGTTTCAATCATGTCACCCCTGTCTCTCCTCTCCTCCAGTGAGTACATGTTCAACTCCTTCAACCTCCTCTCGTATGATAAGTCCCCCAGCCCCTTGATCATCTTTGTCGCTCTGCGCCGCACCCCCTCCAGTAACTTAATGTCCCTCTTCAGATATGGACGCCAGTACTGCACGCAGTACTCCAGGTGTGGTCTAACTAATGACCTATACAGGGGCAGAATCACCTCCTCCCTCCTCGAGGATATACCCCTTGCAATACAACCCAGCATTTTGTTGGCCTTTGCAGCTGCCTTCCTACATTGTGCTGAGTTGTTCATTGACCCTGTAATGAGCACACCCAGATCCTTCTCCTCCTCTGTCTGGGCTAGCTGCACTCCCCCTAGCTGGTAACTCCTCCTTGGGTTCTTCATCCCAAAATGCAGCACCTTGCACTTTTTGGCATTAATGCCCAGTTGCCAGGTGTCTGACCAGGTTTCAAGCTTTGCCAGATCATCCTGCAACCCCTGCCATCCCCCTAGGTCATCCACCACTGCGCCTACCTTGGTATCATCAGCAAACAGACTGATCTTGCTCTGATGTCCCATGATATGTCTGCAATGAATATCCCAAACAACACTGGTCCCAACACTGAGCTCTGTGGAACACCGCTCGTCACTGCCCTTGGGTATGAGAGCTCCCCACCCGCCACCACCCTCTGTTGCCTTCCCTGCAGCCAGTTTCCTACCCATCTCACCAGCTTTGCACCCGCCCCTGTTCCTACTAACTTCCTTCCCAGCCTTCCATGTGGCACTGCATTGAATGCCTTATTGAAGTCCAGATACAGGACATCCACTGCATGGCCCCTGTCCAGTTGCCTAGTTACCCAGTCATAGAACTCGACCAGGTTGGTTTGGCAGGATCTGCCACATATGAAGCCATGCTGTCTGCTGTCCTGTAGTCCTTTGGCCTCTAGGAGGGCCACCAGCCTCTCCTTCAGGATAGTCTCCATTAGCTTACCCACGATGGATGTGAGGCTCACTGGTCTGTAGTTTCCCGGTTCATCCTTGGGGCCACTCTTGTGGAGGGGCACCACATGAGCCATCCTCCAGTCCTGAGGTACACACCCTGAATGTAGTGAGGCATTATATAGGTCTGCCAAAGGTCCTGCAAGGACCTCTGCCAACTCCTTCAGTACCATCTGGTCCTGGTGCCTTGCCCACCCTCAGTGCCTTCAAACCCTCTCGAACTCTGCTCTCCATGATTTCCCCATCTGTCACCACTTCCCCCCTGCTTCTGCCATTTCTCCCACCTTGGGTGTCACCCCCCTCTTCTCTTTAGTAAATACTGAGCAGAAGTACTCATTCAGTTCTTCCACCTTATTGCACCCTGCTTCCACCCAACCCCCCTCCTTCCTAATCCTTACTATGTGGTCCTTACAGCTCTTTTTCTCCCTGATATACTTAAAGAAGTCCTTCTCCCCCTTCTTAATGCCTTGTGCCAGCCTGAGTTCTGTAGATACTTTGGCTCCCCTTACTGCCCTTGTCACCTCCTTCGATTCTGTCAAGTACTCCTCCCTGTCCTCCCCTGCCTGTTTTCTTGTACTTCCTAAAGGCAGCTTTTTTCCTCCTTACCTTTCCATGACCTCCTTGCTCAACCAGATCGGTTTCTAGCCCTAGCCTTTCTTGCTCTGGGCTTTGCAGCAGGTTTTGGTTGCCTCCACTATCCCCAACTTTATGAGCTCCCACCTCTGGTTAGTGTCCATACTAGATTGAATTCTGGCCAAGTACCCTTTACCACTTCCCATCCTCCCAAAGTCGGCCCTCCTGAAGTCCATCACTATTGTGCCAGATTCCACTCCTTCCTTGCCCATATCCAATGTGAGCCATACTGAGCGGTGGTTCCTCTGACAGTGGTTCCTCCACTGTAAGTTCTCTCACAAAGTCCCCATTTGCCAGCACAAGGTCAAGGGTATTTCCTAACCTGGTTGGTTCACTGACCATTTGCAGCAGGAAGCTGTCCTGGAAGGCATCCAGCAGTACCTGCTCACTTCTGTTCCTGGTTGTCGGGGTGCTCCAGTCCACTCCTGACATGTTGAAGTCCCCCACAATCACCACACTACCCTTCTCGCAGGTCCTCCTGATCTGTCCCACTAGTTCCCTGTCTAACTCCTCCATCTGAGATGGTGGCCTGTACACCACTCCCATTCTAAGAATCTTATTCTTGGAATCCTGGACTTGCATCCAAAGTGACTCTATACTACCCTCCTCCCTTCCTCCCTACACACTTCAGTCCTTCCTTCACATATAGTGCCACCCCTCCTTTCCCAATCACTCTGTCCCTACGAAATAATCTGTACCTGGTACAGACAGGTCCCAATCATTGTACTGGGTGGCCCATGTTTCCTGATGACTGCAATGTCCATCTCTCCTCTGCCATGAGAACCTGTAACTCTGCAGTTTTCCTCCCAAGGCTCCTAGCATTAAGGGTAACCACCTTCCACCCTTTCCCCCTCCCATCCTGCCCTCCTTTCCTAGCATCACCAACAGTGCTTGCCATTTGTCCTTTGTCACTGTTATGGGGGGTAAGCTCATATGGTTTCCCAACCTGTGGTCTCTGCATATCTCTTCCTCAACTACCACCCCCCACTCCTAGTTTAAATTCCCAACTTCCTCTATGTACTCCTCCATCCTCTGTTTCAACACTTTCTTTCCTCCTCACTCAAGTGTATTCTGTCCTTGGCATAGAGACTACTGTCCTCCCAGGTCCCTCCCCACCCCCAACAGCCCATACCCTTTAGCACAACACCAGGTTCTTAGCCATCCGTTAAATTCTCTTTTCTCAGCTTGTTGTGTTTGCCTTTGGCACAGGAAGTATCTCTGAAAAGTTACTGATCTTCCTGCCCCTCACATAATTGTGCTAGTTCCTCAAACCTCCTCTGGACTGTATCTACTGTCTTGTCAGCCAGGTCGTTTATCCCAAGATGAATAATTAAATGAGGCTTGTCCCTACCCCTTCTAGCATATTTCAGAACAGACTGTCCCACCCTTTCCGCTGTCATTCCTGGCATGGCCTCCACCCAAATGCGACTATGCCTCACTTATTGATGGACTGGTTGCCTAGCCTCACACTGACTAAAGGACCAGATTATCCTGAGCTGTTTGGGCAATTCTTATTGCTATCATGCTTCTGCATACTATTTGTTTGCCATGCTGCACATTGCCTGTGAATGATTGCATTACCATGTATAGCCTGCTCCATGACTAAGGGTGTTTACCATGCTGCTTATTGCCTGTTTTGGCCTGCTCCATTGCTGAAGGTGTTTAGCATGCTACACATTGCCTGTTACTCCCTGTATTACCTTGTATGGCCTGTACCATTACTCAAGGTGTTTACTATGCTGCATATTGCCTGCTATTCCCTGCATTACCATGTATGGCCTGCTCCATTGCTAGAAGAAAATAACCGACCATGGCCATTAATTTACTGCCTCTGAGCTTTCTCTCTGCTGGCAGTCTCACTCTTCACCCTAGTCCGCATCCTGAGCATGTGATGCCTTGAGTGAGGTCCTTCCTTTCTGGCCCATAGCGGGAATATACTTACTCCAGGTGGAGCTCTAGTCATTTGTGCACAGCGGCACCACTTGATATAGAATTTATGACTAACTGTGAAGAGTGGTTATATGCATTCCCCCTTCAGCTGCAGTGTTAATTTACTACCATTAAATCTTAATTGCTTCTCCCTATGATTGCCTCTGGTCCACCTGGTTTGTATTTTAGATTGGTAAGCTGGCTGAGTGCCTCAGCAGTCGTCACTCTGTTCCTTCTGCCTTGGAGGTGCATGTTGCAGAGAACACTCGCAACCCTTCATTGCATTTCCATTACAGGGATAAAGTAAGAGCACTACATCAAATTGGAATATTTTCTATGCCCTTGAATTGAATTTAAAATGTAGCAGCCGAGCCCTCACTATATAAAATAGCCCAAGCCAGGAGGGAAGACTATCTCGGCCTTGGATCCCCAGAGATTTCCTCCACTTAGGTTTTTTTTTCTCTCCTCCGTGCTACAGATCACAATACTTAGTTTTAGTAATACTCTTAGCTTTCTTAGGTAGCTTCCGCTGTCAGATGGAGATGGATGGTGGCTCTACTAGCCATTCCCTCTCTCCTTGGGAAGCCCCTTGCTGTTATCAGTGCAAGCCATATTATTGGAGCTATCCTGCTAACGTGTGCATCTCATTTATGTTTCATTACGCTGCCTGTTGCTGTCGGTCTGCTTCTTTACCTCCTAGTCAATGATCACTACAATTCTTTTGGGGTTCCTTCCTAAGGTATCTTTAGCCTAGGTAACCTTACCGCAGCACCTCTAGGGGTGGAACCCTCTGACAAGGTTCCTTGCCTTCAGTATCTCTACAGGGTGGTAATTCCTAATAGAACAGAGAGTGCAAATGGCCACAATGTTGTAATACAGTTGCACAAGCATAACATTATTCTGGTTGCATGAGCCATTTAATTAAAAGGATATGCCTGCAGTTCAATGGGTGAGCTTCCAGCCATGTCTACTTCCTGAGCTATATAAACAGTTACTTTCACCATCTCTCTGAAGGACTTTCTCTTTTTCCCACCATCCTCCCAACCTCCCCCAGTGGCTTCACTCTCTACTCCCAGGGGGTTCCTTCCTAAGGTACCTTTAGCCAAGTGACCCTTCCCATGGCACCTCTAGGGATGGAACCCTTTTACAGGGTTCCTTGCTTTCAGTACCCCTAAAGGGTGGTAATTCATAATGGAATAGAGAGTGTGAATGGCCATGATATTCTAATACAGTTGCACAAGCATAACATTATTCTGGTTGTGAGAGCCATTGAAACATATTAGTGTGATGTGCTATTAGACATCACAAGTACAGTAGTAGTAGTAAGTTTATTTGTTTGACTATTGTAGTCTTTACAATCAGTAAAAGAAGAAAACTACATATTATCAAACAATAATTATACAATGTGTTCCTATAGGCTATACATTTTTCATTTATTTTTTTTATTTGTTTATTAACTTCTCGAAGTAACACCTTTGAGCTAAAAGCTATTTTACAACGGTTCCACATCAGGGCAAGGTTCAGACAATTGGTACAACTGAGAACATAAACATATGATACAGACATAGGCAGGTGCAAACAAACTATACAAGCAACTGATGAATTATTGTGTTTAATTGGAGGAAAATACAAACAGTAAAAAAAACTGTACTATATAGAAGAAAAAAGTGCAGTTGGTGTATACTATAAATTTACAGACAGGATATACAACAGCTCTGATAAAACTCTGTGCACAAAGGCCTCAGTTGGTTGCATAAGCCATTGAATTAAAAGGCTATGCCTGCAGTTCAATGGGTGAGCAACTAGCCACGCCCACTTCCTGAGTCTACAGGATATAAGTGGTTCCTTTCAGCCTCCCTACTTACCCTACTATCACTCAGTGATAGTAGGGTAAGCTGTGTGGTGTAAGAGGAATATAGGGTAGACCATGCTGGCTTTGTCAAGGAGTTAAGAGGGGAGAGGGTGGTAGTGGTCAAAATATATGGTGCAGACAGTGATGTCCTTGTCAGTAGAGGGAGTGAACAATGTGAGAGTGTAGGGAAAAGAGAGATAGGAACCCACTACTAGCAGGGTGGCAGGTGACAGTAACAGTTACCACTGGAAACAGAGGGTGGGAGTGGGTTGGATAGAGAGGGGATAAGTAGGTGTGAGAGGAAATAAGGGGGGATAAGGGGGATTAGAGGGGGGAAAGTCCAATGGGGGGGAGCACCAGGGCAGTAGGCAATGGATTAAATATAATAAAACTGGGTCAGATCAAAGCATGCAAAGCATAAAATGCATATAATAACTGGTTACCATTTTCTCCCATAGGGAAACCGGGTTATAATTCTAGCGTTATAACCAGCCGGTTATAATGACATTTACGGGCCCGGTTTCCCTACTTCAATGCATAAGTCTACCACAAATTTCCTGCTCTCTGTGCTGTCTGTCCCAGCTCTTCAGCACTCTCAACTTCCCAGACAGAAGTCGTCGGTAAGCTCTTTTTTTATCTTAACGCAATACTATTGGGCACCAAAAAAATCAACTACCTAATCAGCCCTAAGTTAGGAAAAAGCTGCTTCAGTTAACAAGCCAGCCGCTATGGACAGCTCTAAAATTCAACAGTCTGCGTCTTGACTCTTACAGAAATAGCTATTTTATGTAATTTCTGTGGTGAAAAAATTACCCCCAGCAATTATACAAAATAAAGGATGGGTAGGTGTGTAAAACTCGGATTTTACACACACCCTTGGGGTGGGATGCCTTAATAAACCCCTCAAGCTTTGTTCTCGGGTTTATGTGGCATCCCACCCCTCGGGAGTGTGTAAAATCCTTGTTACAACTACCTACCCATCCATTATTCTCTATATAATGGATGAAAGACAGTCATAAGATGGTTCATTAATGTATTATCGGTCTAAAAGTTAACAGGAGTACAATAAATTTATAGAGATAATATTCACTGAAAATACCACCAAAAGCTTAATCTGGTTCAAGGTCAGTTGGCATTCATCTGTATCCCCCTCCCCCGGGTCGTGCCTGAAAATAGGCAGGATTTGTCTAGTGCACTTACCCGGTCAACAAAAACTAAAAAAAAAAAAAAAAGATATTATACCAAAACAGTTTAACTTTCACAGATGTGCCATTAGAGAAACCAATACAAAATAGTTACTGTCTATGAAAATTTCTGTAACTGTTTTATTGTGATTATTCTGTTCTAATGCATCTTTAAATCCTGCCCCATACGATAAAGGATGTAAAACAATCTTAATTCATTAAAGATAGCACAGACAATTGACATTGCTTTTGGGAGGTAGTTGGTGTATTAACAATGATGATTTAATAATAGCCTAATCAACATTTGCAATTGGAATTACTGCAGTATTTGAACCAGTGAATGGCAACATCCTTTTCCAAATCTTTTGATATTTTGAGAAAATAATTGGTTAATATTGTGATAATATGGTCATCTCCTGTATGTAGTAGTATTTTTGTAAGGAGCAGTTTGTCCATATCAGATAAGTTTTGTAAGTAAGAAGCAAGCTGATACCACCAACAATTTTTGTACCATGTACAGCACCATAACATATGCATTAGATCCTTCTTGCCTCCCTGTGCGCAGTAGCAGTTGTCTCCAGTAGGGGAGTGTTTGTTTTTTTTATATTTGACAAGAAGTGCATTACTTTCAAAGAGTTTCAGCTTATATTTAATATATATTATCCTGAGTGGGGGGTCAGCAAGAACATTTAGACAGTACATATAGCCTAAAAATTAATTATTGCTTGCAAACCATGGAGAGTACCTTGACATTTCGATGTTTCATAAATCACTGTTTATCCAATAGTTTTTTATTTTATTTCTGATGTTTTTTTTTATATTGAAGACTAAGAGCCAGATATTCAAAGTTTTGCTGGGATTGTGTCACATTTGCGTTGGTCTGCCATATTCAAAAGACTAAATAGCGCTAATGCAACATGTTAACACCCACGCTGATAATGTATGCACAGAGCAAAGTGAGGGGTGGGGACATGAATATGGATGCAACAGGATAGTCAGTGTCACAGCACTGTGCTACATGTGTTAGTGCAACATGTAGTGTGGCACAAGTTACAGCCTATAAAAAGACAGTCTTAACTCTGGGCAAACCAAAAGGGGGGGGGGGGGTGACAAACCAGCAACAGGCAACAATAGTGTCATGATATTTCTTATGGCTGCAGTCATCGAGGAGGATGAGTGGGAAGAAGGCCCCCCCGGGCCACTCCATAGGCCAAGGAGGAGATATGCTGTAAACAGAATGTACCGGCCTTGAGTGACATTTGAGACACTCACAGATGACCACCTAGTGGGCCAGTATTGACTCTGTGAGCTCCTGTATGAGCAGTTGCAGTCTACCACCCAGCGCAGCCATGCCACGTCACTAGAGAAAAAAGTGACAGCGGCGTGTCACACCTTCTGGCCCTATTCTTAGATGACCTGCTGCCTCATTCCATTGAAGTCATTGTTTTTCTCAGCATGGCAGTGGAGTGCAGAAGAACAATGCAGCAATTCTATCTGATCATGCACCTACCAGCAGTACTTGATGCTATTGACTCCACCCATGTTGTTATCCAGGCACCACCTGGTGAAGTAGGAGACACCTTTCTGAACAGGAATGGGTACCAATCCATTAATTGCCAGGTGATGTGTGATGCACCCAGGTGCATCATCAATGTTCTAGCATGGTACGCCGGCAGTGCCCACAATGCCTTCATCTGGCACCAGTTGCAGTTGTGCTAGGCATTTGAGGGTGAACAAAAACACAGCGGACACGTTGTCAGTGAGTAACTGCAGTAGGCAAAATCACAGTCCCCCCCATTGGTGGGACAGTGCCACAATACAGCTCACACAAGAGGGAAAGAGGGGAGGGTGGGGAAGTGAGGGTGTACAGGTACACAGAACAACCAAAGCAGTAGGGGCTTCACAGTGGACAGGGTGAGTGATACAGTATATAACTGCTAACATGTGGTAATGTTTCCCACTGGGGACAGTGCCTAGCCCTTGCGACCCTGGTTCCTTACCCCAGTCCTATGGATGGCAAATGTGGACAAGGACACATATAATGAGGGACACATTGCAACACAGAACATCATTCAGCCTGTCTTTGGTATGCTCAAAATTAGATTCAGATGCCTGGACACTTGTGGGGGTGCCCTACAATATATCCCTCAGAAGGCTTGTCGCATATTCCTAGCCTGTTGTATGTTACACAACTTGGTGCCCTACCATGGAATACACCTGCCAGAACCTGAGGAACATGTCGACAGTGACATGGAGAAAAAGGAGCATGCGACAGTGGAGCAATTCGATAAGCGTGACCCACGCATGACCAGGAGGCCACATGAAAATCGGCTGAACATTACTGGAACTCTGTCAGGGATGAGCAGGTGAGTGAAAACAACGTGGACAACAGACATGCTTGCAATAGTGTATTTACAGCATATTTACAAGAAAACAATGGTGTTAAGATGCACACAACAAAAACAAAGTAAACACCAGTAGCAGCCTGCATTGTGCAGGCTGCAACAGGTCCATGTAGTGTCTGCACACCAGTACGTGTGGGAAGTGTTTTGGATGCAGGGACCAGTGGAAATGGTCTAGTGCACACTGTGTCCAGGCCGATGCACAGCATAGCATGAGGTACACATCCACATGATGGTGTCACGAAGAACTGTCATCTGAACAATATGGTTCTGATGTGACTGTTCCACCCCCCGTGAAAGTAATGCATACTTGTAGATGCACATGGGCATCCATGTCACAATGTGCCACTCCAGTGCCACTGTCACAGTGTATACATGTGCTAGGACAGTACAATAGTGCATCACAACATTAGTCCACACTTGTAAGCTGGGCCTGGTGCATGTGTGACTGCATGATTCGGCCGTACCTGACACATTACATTTCATATTTGTTCACTCACAAATACTGTAGCCCCAGTTCATTGTAACAGACTTCACACAATGTTACAGACCATGACAGCCATGAATTGCCTGGAGAAAACCTACCAGTTCCTGTGGAACTCCTCTCCTGGGACATGTTGAGGTCTACCGTGTACAGCAAAGAAGTCAGCCTACTGCTTGCAGTTCCAGTTAGCAGTGCAGTTGGTGCTGTGTCACCACTGAAATAGCCCGGGCAATCCACACTTGGTAATGTATGCAAATGATGCCATAATGTATGCAAATTATGCCATAATGACATGCCAATGTGGTGGTTTGCACTCTGACTGCCTAAGTAGGCTTATTTGTATAGCACCTCTGAATATTGCAGTCATTAGCACCAGGCAAATGTGATTGTACCAGGCAAACAAGTGGACCGTGGCACATAGCTAGCCGTCTTGCGCCAGGCAAATGGAATTTGCGCTGTCATGGGATGCACGCGTGATGATGTCATCACTGGAAAGGTCATGCAAGGGTCGTGCATGCTCAGTGAAGCCATTCTGTGTTAGCATGGTAGTGTAGTAATTTGTGTGGTGCCCTCCATAGTTAGTGCAGCGCTACGGTGCGCACATTTCCAGTTGTGGTCTGGGCAGCATTCCAAGCACATTGGTGTCATGGTGTTGCCTCTACCAGTAAAATAAATACTATGGCTGACAGGAGAAAGGTCAGAGTAGTGGTACAGAGGGACAATAGGTGGAGGGAGATGGAGCTGGCCAACATAATAATAATAATCATAATTATTATAAAATGTTATTTTTATGTCACCTTTCCAGAGTCAAGGCGCCAAACAAAATTAAAAAAAAATACCACATATTGCAGCAGCTTAGTTGATACAACAAACAACCAAAATTGAAATAAATACCACCAGTCAGTTGCCATATGCTTGGTGCCAAAGATGTGTTTTTAAAGCTCGTTTAAATCCCTCCACAGACACGCACTCATGTAACTGGCAGGGTAGAGAATTCCAGAGAGAAGGAGCCACATGCATAAATGCCCAGGCCCCAGAAGATTTCAAACAAACTCCTGGAATCTCTAGCAACCCCTTGCCAGCTGAGTGGAGGGCTCGCCTGGGGAGGCAGGGTACCAGTAGCTCTTTCAAGTAGTCCGGGCCCTGTCCATGTAGGGCTTTATAAGTCAGAAGACTGACTTTAAAGGTGATCCACCATTATATCGGCAGTCAGTGCAGACCGCAAGCACTGGATAAATATGGCAGGACTGGGAGGTTCCTGTCAAAAGTCAGGCTGCTGCATTCTGCACTAGCTGCAAATGGTGGATTTCCACCCCAGGTAGCCCTAGGTACAGGGAGTTGAAATAGTCCAAGCGCGAGGACACAAAGACATGAACCAATGAGGGAAGGTCACTGGGACAGAACAAGGTGCTTAATCCTGGTGATATTCCTCAGATGGTAAAATGAGGCCTTGACGATGGCCGATACCTGCAAATACAGAGTCAGCCCTTCATCAAAGATTACCCCCAGGTTCCGCACCTGTTCAGTGGCCGGGAGTGATAAACCCCCAAGGAAAAGCCCCGAGGGTGAACCTACCCCCAACCCCCTATCTGGCGTCCTGGATCCACAACCAGCACTTCAGTCTTTCCCAAGTTCAGCTTCAACCAGCTCGAATCCATCCACTCCTGGATCTCCGCCAGGCAGTTATTAAAGACTGAGACAGCTCTATTCTGGTTGGGTGCAAAAGAAAGGCAGAGCTGGGTATCATCAGCATAGCAGTGAAACCTCAGCCCATACCTCCTTACAATGTCTCCGAGGGGCAGCATGTACACTTCGAACAACATGGGGGACAGTACCAATCCCTGAGGAACCCCATATAACAGAGGGATGGGGTCCGAAGAATGAATCCTGGGCATCACCCTCTGAGTTCTTCCAGTGAGGAAAGATGTAAACCACCTGAGGACTTTACCCGACAGGCCACAGATGAATCTCAGATGACCGAGCAGAACCCCATGGTTCACAGTATCAAACGCTGATGAGAGATCAAGAAGGACCAAGATGAAATTGTTCTTCATATCTCTAGCTATCAGGAGATCATTCAGCACCCGAACCAGCATTGTCTCCATAATATGCCTCTTTTGGAAACTGGAATGGAGGGGTTCATAGATATCATGGATGGTCAAGTGGCTCTTCAGCTATACAGCCACTACCTTCTCAACCAGCTTCCCTAAAAAGGGAAGCTTGGAGATTGGTCTGTAGTTCACATGACAGCATGGGTACAAAGAAGCTTTCTTCAGGAGGGGTGTTACCACCGCCTCCTTCAGGGAGCTAGGCAACTTGCCTGTTTCTAAGAAGTGCCAAACTATCCATGCAAGGACCGGACCAATAGAATCAATACAACCCTAAACCAGGGAAGTTGGTCCTGGGTCCAAACTACAGTACATAGGGCACGCATCCTGGACAATCCTCATGATATCCATGAACTCCGAGCAGTTGAAGGTACTCCAGGAAAGCTGGAGGCTAGTGGCCAAGCACTGGTCACCAGCAGCACCCATAGAGTGTGCTGGCCGGAGGGCTGCCCTGATGTTGGCCACCTTAGCTGCAAAAACCGAGCAAGCTCATCGCACTCTATTTGGAAAACTTTTTCTGAACTTATAGACAGGCTGGGTTGCACAGTCTGCCCACAGTTCAGAAAAGCTGAGCTGGTAGGTTCTGGGCAGCTGCAATCTCCCCGGATAGGAACTCAGGAACTCTGCCTTCTAATGGGTGATTGCAGATTGATAGACTTGATAATGGTCCATCAACCTAAAGCAGTCGGCATCAAGGGCAGATCTCCGCCAGCAACGCTCTAACCTTCATCCTAGTCGCAGCATCTCCCTCAAGGTCCCATCAAACCATGTGGACCGTGGGCGAAGGGAGAGTAGACGAACATGGACAGGAGCAATGACATCCAGCACCACCAAAATGGTCATATTATAGGCCATGATAAGGTCCTCTAGGTCATTGTTTGCTATGGGAATAGACAATAGGTCAAGTACCGCCATTACGCTTTCAGAGCTGACATCTCATAACGGGTGATATTTGACTATCTCCACAGGGGTAGGCCTTCGAGGGGGGGCAATAAAATTAAACCTCACAGTGTAGTGATTGGACCATCTGACTGGTTCCACCACCAAATCTGAGGCTTTGATCCCCAGGAGGAAAACTAAGTCAAGAGAGTGACCATGTTTATGGGTAGCAGAGATAACTATCTGTGTAAGGCCCAGAGATGTCATCAGCTGGAGGAAGTGTTGTCCAAATTGTGAGAGTTCATTGTCGACCCAGGCATTAAAGTTGCCCAGGACCATCAGCCTGGGAGACTGAAATGCCATGTCAATGATGAAATATGCCACTTCCTGAAGGAACCGTTTCCCATCCCCAGGTGGACAATAGATGAGGACGATCCTACAACATACACCTGCTACCACAGCACACTCAAATGTCTCCTCAACTGGTACACTCATGAGGCCCAATTTGATCTTGAAACAAATGCACCCCCCCAATGATCCAATCTCGAGCAGTGGATCACTGAGTAACCAGTTGGAATTGCAGCCTCTAATATAGGGCCAGAGTTCTCATCCAGCCAGGTCTCTGTGATGCAGGCGAGATCCCCTGAATTTACACGATCTGCAATAATTGCAGTCTTGTTTTTAATGGATCTGGCATTGCATAACACTGCTTGAGTTGGATGAACGTCTGGAGCTGCCCGAACTACGTGCCCACCCAAATTGGTGGTGCCATTGGGTATGGAAACCAGACATGGAGGACCACGATCTGGGTTCCATTTTGCCTCAGGGCATCTTCTGAACCCCACAACACCAATGCGATGGTTCCATTCATTCAATCTCCGCCGTTGGCACCCCCGACCCCCCCGATGTGCAATACCCAGTGCTCTACAGTGATGGTAGATAGAGTAATGTAGTGGGGGGGGGGAAGGGGAAGAAAGAGTGGAGGTCAGAGGATGAAAGCGCACGACCATTGGGGCAGGCCTACAACACATTCTGGTGACCAAATTAAGCAGAAACTAACCATACTAAAATATGGGACTTCAGAGGAGCTGACTTTGATAAGATGGCCACCAGAGTTAAGCTAGCCCTGGCAAAAAGAAATACAGATGAGGGAGTACAGGCAAAGTGGGCAAGCATTAAGGATGCAATGCTTAAAGCAACATCCCACTGTGTTAGAGAGAAAGGGGAGTGCAAAAGTAAGAAACCACTTTGGTTCTCAAAAACAGTAGCAGAAAAGGTCAGAGCCAAAAGGCTGGCCTTCAGGAAATATAAGGGAACGCAGCAGGATGAAGATGGGGAGGCATACCAAACTTCCCTAAGGGAAGAAGGGAAGGCAGTAATGCAGGCAAAGGCCCAAACTGAGGAAACACTAGCACAATCAGTAAAAGAAGGTGACAAGACTTTCTATAGATACATTAGTGAAAAGAGAAAGTCCAGAGGGGGTATTGCTAAGATCAGAGGGGATAAAGGGGTGCGTGAGGAGGAGGACCATATAAAAGCATCTATCCTAAATAGATACTTCTGCTCAGTATTTACTGAAGAGAAGGTAGGGCAGGGCCCACAGCTCAGCACCATGGGCACAGGGGGAAAGAGATGTGCACTAGTCCCTTCCCAAAAGAAAGGGTCCTACAAGAGCTCAATAAGCTCAGGGTGGACAAGGCAATGGAACCCAATGGCATGCATCCCAAGGTACTAAAGGAGCTAAGGGCAAAACTAGCAGAGCCATTATCAAAACTGTTTAGTGAGTCTCTGAGCAAAGGAGAGGTTCCAGAAGACTGGAGAAGGGCTCATGTGATCCCGCTCCACAAGAGCGGTAGCAGGGAGGAGACAGGGAACTACAGACCAATCAGTCTTATCTCAGTAGTGGGCAAGATTATGGAGGCACTCCCTAAGGAAAGGATAGTGCAACACCTGGAATCTGTAGGAGCACAGGATCCAAGACAGCATGGGTTTACAAAAGGAAGGTCCTGTCAAACTAATCTCATAGATTTCTTTGACTGGGTAACCAGAGTGGTGGACCAAGGGGGAGCAGTTGATGTTGCCTACCTTGACTTCAGCAAAGCTTTCAACACTGTTCCACATAAGGAGGCAGTGTAGCGCAGTGGTCTAAGACTCTGAGCTGCAAATCTAGTGACATCCAGCAGACCAGACCTGGGTTTGAATCCCACAGCTTCCACTTGCATACTGTGTGACCCTGAGCAAGTCACTTAACCTCCTTGTGCTCCCAGGTCACTCCTGTAAAAAAACTTTCAGCTTAGTGTGCTATACCTGGTTAAACAACTAAATAAAAAAAAAACAACAGAAGATTGATAAACAAGCTGGGTAGGCTTGGGGTGGATCAGAAGTTGGTCAGCTGGGTGGCAAACTGGTTGACGGGCAGAACATAGAGAGTGGTTATAAATGGTATTCAGTCAGAAGAGATGCAAGTCACAAGTGGGGTACCTCAGATCAGTCCTGGGGCCAGTCCTTTTTTTTTTTTTTTTGCAATTAACATTTTATTGAGTTTACACGCCACATAAACCAAATCGACAGAAAATTGTAACAATTGACATAAAGTGCTGAACCATAATCATAATCTTCCATAATACATATAGGGCGCATTACAGATAATACCATATAGAGCACTACCTATACTATAAACTCACCCCGCCCCAACCCCCCACCCTCAAGGTTACATTGAGAAATAAGGAGCAGAAACTAAAACAATCTATCTGCCAAAAAACACATTAAGGTCTCTGGTTTCCAGGTCTTTAAAAGGAGTCTAAAGGACCCCACAGAGATACAAAGTGTTTTTGTTGTCCATGATATATGCTATATGCTTCTAGTTGTAACGCTATGGTACATTCCCGATGCCACTCCAATAAAGATGGAGAACTGTCCGACAACCAATGTCTTAGAATTAGCAACTTCATAACAGCTGAGATAAATGATACTTGAGCTCTCCAAAACCTAGGGGTGGCCGCGGGAAAGATATGTAGTAAACAAATCTCAGGGGTATGGCCAGTCCTCTTCAATATCTTCATCAGTGACATTGCAGATGGACTGGAGGGTAAGGTTTGTCTGTTTGTCGATGACACCAAGATCTGCAACAGAGTAGGTGATCCAGATGGGGTGGGCAGAATGAGAAGAGATCTGGGTAAACTAACAAAATGGTCGGAAGAGTAGCAATTGGGGTTTAAGACAAAGAAGTGCAAGATCATGCACACAGAGAAGAGAAACCCTGAAGCCACCTATAGGCTGGGTGGGGAGTTGCTGACAGTCACAAGGGAAGAAAGAGACTTGGGCATCATCATCACCGATGACCTGAAATCATCCAAGCAGACCATTAAAGCAGTAGGTAAGGCTAGTGAGATGTTGGGGTGTATTAGTAGGGGTATCACAAGTTGGAAGAGGGAGGTAATAATTCCTCTTTACAAGACACTGGTTAGGCCCCAGTACTGGGGGCCACACTTTCACAAGGACATTAACCCAATTGAGGCAGTTCAGAGAAGGGCAACCAAAATGGTTTAGGGACTGCATCAGAAAACATGAGGACAGATCAATGGAGCTCAATATGTATTCCCTAGAGCAAAGGAGGGAGAGAGGTGATGTGATCGAAACATTCAAACACCTTAAGGGCATTAACAAGGTGAAAGAGTCTAACATGTTTCAATATAAGAAAAATAGCAGGACAAGGGGACACAGCATGAGATTAGAGGGAGGCCAATTAAGGGGTAATGTGAGGAAGTTCTTTTCGCAGAAAGGTTGGTGGATGCATGGAACGGCCTACCTCAGGAAGTGGTGGATATGAATACAGTGCAGGGCTTCAAACAGGCATGGGATAGGCATAAGGGAGCAATACAGATGAGTATGAATAGATAGGCCATTGACAGAGCAAAGGCCGATGGCACATTCATAAGGTAGAAAAAGAAATGGGCAGACTGGATGGGCCTTGCGGTCCTTATCTGCCATCAACTTCTATGTTTCTGTGTTCCTATGTTTCTGTATAAACACAGACTAATCTTTAAAATTAAACTAAACCAAACCCCCCCTTCAACCAAAATCACAAAAATTAGAATAAATAAAATATGAAATCACAGTTTTTAAGTCCAAGTCCAGGACAGTTTAGATAACAAAAAACCTTGCAAAGCAGAAAATCTGCGAGCTACTAAGGTCACAATGATATGAAAAGGCCAAACTTTCCAGTCCCCAGTAGATCTCTCTATTCCAAAGGGGCAGATAGACAAATCCCAGGCACTCAAACTTCCAGGGCAAGACAGATATAAAGTCTTACTGGACTCTTCACACCCATTAGTCACTCCCACTGAAGAAGAATGAAACCAAAAGTCCAAATACTTCCCAGTCTAAAGGCACTCTCACTGCCTAGGCATGAGAGGATAGCAAGGCACTCTCACTGCCTTCCTAAAAGAATCCGACAAAGTCCTCTTCGGTGGATTGCTGGCAGCTCTGAGGCTAATACAGGCCCCAAAAGATCCACAACCAGGGGTCATCCACAAAGCACACAGCCAGCACTACAGCTCTCCGTCCAGGGCCACCCGAAAAGTGGGACTAGCGGAAAGATCCTGGGGGCCACCCACCCATGCTGCTGGCTACCCAGCAAGATAGAGCTGAAGCCCACCACCCAGCTGCATACCAATAATCAAACCCACCAGGGGGATTGGGAACAACTAGTTACCTCCTCAAATTAAACTGCTCTTAGCCCACCAGCCTGACCACCTTGCTGAGCCGACTGTAAGAATACAAAAGGGGCTTCACCACCAAAGTCTCCTCATGCAATGTTCAGGGATCACTTTCTCACAGATTCCTTATCTTTCAAAGCCTCTGATTCTTTGTCAGCTTGTAATCAAGCAAAACCAGCTGACCGGGAACAGTACAGGCCCCAAAACATGATTCAGCTGGTGATGGACAGGGAGCCCCAGCTGTTTCGAGAGGTGCACAAGGGGGATAGACCTCAGCGTGTGGTGTGGGCTTCCATTGCACACCACCTCACTGACCGCACAGGCATGCCATGTAATGGGAGGCAGTGCAGGCATCGATATGTGGAATTGCATCACAGGGAGCAGCAGATGCTGGACAGGTTTTGGAGCATGGTGCATGGTGGAACTTTGCCTACACCAGGTAAGTGGACATATTTCTCAAAGTCATGATTTATGCATGTCTGTGGGTGTGGGCTTCCATGTACACAGTAGACATATGGGTAAATATGTGTTGGACAGGTCACTGCACACATGCCTGTCATGCTACAGGTCATTGTCATGCATTGCTCTGCGTACACCAATATGGGTACATTGGTGCCCATGTGTGGGTCAACAGTGCCTGTGTATGTGTTTGTACATGTGACATGCACAGTGTTACCCTGTGACAGGTATTGGTGTTGTGCATCAATGGTAGTGTAGCACATGTTGCATATGTGCACATATATGTCATAATGGTGGTGGAACTGGATGGTGTGTATACCACACTGGCTTGTCCGGCCACACCTCTTTACAGAAAAATGGTCTGCTGTGGGGGGGTGGGCTACTGGACACACACCATCCAGACGTGTGCAGGTTACAGACATGCTGCTGCCTGTATTCCTGGTAAGGTACCACTGGACACTCCCTGTGGGTGGACATGGTGCATACTGTGTGACTGTGCAGGAATGTTGCTGACCACTGCCACCTATGTCAATAACTTCCACCCGGTGTGGGCAAACAATTTCCCATGAGTGACAGATAGCTGCCAGTTGGGTTCCCTATGGTCACTGTGATGTGACCATGTGCTCCATGGGCCATGTGACATTGGGCTCTGCTGTGTCCTTTGGTCAGCTGACACACATGTCCATCACAGTAATGGGCACTGTAGTGGCACTGTCTGTGCAGGGTGTGCTTGGCACAGCTATGACGCCATACAGTATCCCCTGTGTAATATGGTCATACAATCATACAGGACATCTTGGTTCATCACTGGGCCACCACTGGTACATATCGACAGTGTGGCATGGGCCATTGTGGGGGGAACAGGTGGGTTACAGTTGTGGCTCATCCCTGCTGTGCATTGGGGGTATACTGTTGGGTTTGCCATTTTGTTCTGTGTCACCTGCAGGACACATGTGCCGGGTGCATACAGATGTGTACACATCTGTCCCACTGTTGTCTGTGCTTTGCTCCTCCAGATGACATTGGATGGCCTACAGTAGCATGTATGCTGAACATGGACCACTACGGTACATTGTAACAACATTGCACATTTGTCCCATATGTCATATGCTGGTTGGGGCAGGACTCAGTACACTGTTTGATGTTTTTACACAGCATCAGTTGCACAGTTGGGGTGGGTTATTATTGGTGTTCATGTGGGTACTAATACTGGTCTATTCCCTTTGCTTTTCAGACTGCATCACCAAGGGACAGCAGTGGAGAGGGTGCAGACAGGGAACCATGGTTCACAGCCAGCAGGCTCAGGACGGAGGTGATGTGCAGCAAGATGACGTACGTGAGTATGCTCTTTTGTAGTTTACATATGTTGCATTCTTTTGTAGTTTACAGATGTTGCATTCTTTGCTGGGTGAGGCAAATATGGTACCCCTAACAGCACAGTGTTGCAGCCATATGTGGAATACTGTTCTTTCTAGCACTAGTACTTGTTGGTCTCTTACAGGCTTTATCCCTAAAATGTGACTAATTATCTGTTTTTCTGTAGTACCCTGGGTGTGAATCCTAAGTCAATTGCTGTCATGCCTGATATATCTGTACTCAAATGTTTATTGTGTTTTTCTGATCCAGATTATGTAATTGTATATCAACCTATAACTAATGTATGTAATTTAGTTTATTTAGTTTTAGTTTATTGTCCTAGGAACTATTACCTTTGAGCGATGGCTCTTTTACAAAGGTTCCATGTCGATTGTGTACAAACAAGTCAAGTTACATAGGATGGCAAACAAGTTGTGTTGTGACAATAGCCAGTGTAACACAGTACCTTAATGACAAACTTAGTCCAAGACAGGGAAAAAAACAAAAATACTTATCATAAAACAAAACAAGCTGGTTGGGGGGAAAACGTTAGGGAAATGTACAAATGGAAGGGATAAGAGGAGGTGAGGGGAGCAGACATAGCGAGAATAGAGATACTCAGATGCCTTTGTCAAGAAATGAAGTAGAGTTGGTAGATGAAAACAATAGAGCAGTCAGGTGGGAAAAAAAAAAAATTTAATTGAGGCAGTCACAGGAGCTGGAGGCTGCGAGGTGAGAATATAGCCTAGATTTGAAAACTTCTAGGGAGGTGGAGGAGGTGATGAGAGTGCTGAGGCCATTGAGCCAGCTGGGGGCACGATAGGTAAATTACCTTTGTCCCTGAGTAGTCCGGCATCGGGAGACCTGGAGAGGATGATGTTCCGAACTTCTGGTGAAACGGATGCTGGTATTCGGGCATAGCAGGTCTTGGATACACGGTGGAGTGAGGCCCATGGTGTATTTTTTCGCCATCAAGCAGGTAAGGTACTTTAAACGGTTTGAGAGTTGCAACCAACCTGTTTCAGTGTAGAGCTCACATGTGTGAGTGCGTCTATGAGCACCAGTGAGCAGTCAACAGGCCTTGTTTAGGGAGGTTGTAATGCGCCTAGAGTGCGGTGGTTGAGGCAGAGCCATAGATAATTAAGCCATAGTCAATGATTGAGATGACAGAGCTTGAATAGCAATCCTCAGCGCAGATTGGGTGAGAACTGTCGGTTCAGTACAGGATACCAATCGCTGATTCACTCGCTAGCTGTACTATCAATGTGGGTGCAAAGGTTAGGCCTTGATCAAAGGTGATTCCAAGATATTTAAATGTCACTTGTTCGAGGGTACTTCCCAGGTACGTATTGATAGTAAGTGGAATTTGCCTTTTCTTGTTTTGTGGGCTGGAGAAGAGCATGGATTTTGTTTTTTTGTGGTTTAGGACCAGCTTGTGATCTAGGAACCACATCTCAACCTTGGAAAAAGCAAGTTGCAGGCTATTGAGTAAGGGTTTCGGATCTTTATGAGAGGAAAGAATCACGGCATCATCAGCATAGAGGATTATTTGTTCTGGGCAGGATTTGGGGAGAGAGTTTAGGAAAAGGCCGAAAAGAAGAAGGCCTAAGATGGATCCCTGGGGAACACCTGAGAGAACCGGATTTGAGTCTGAGAGAACTCCTGCGATTTTTACAGCTTGAGAGCGTTACGTGAGGTAACTTTTTATCCAGGCACCAGGACCCTGAGAGAACCCAAGAGACTGTAGTTGTTTGACGAGTAAGCCATGGTGAACAGTATCAAACGCCTTAGTTAGGTCAATGAAAACAGCTCTGGTTTGGTATCCTTTGTCCAAAGCATTGTGGATTGCTCCTGAATATTCAAGTAGGGCGGTCGACGTGCTGTGCCCTTTCCTGAATCCATGTTGCTGAGCTCAGAGGATGTTATACTTTTGCAGGTAGTCTGTGAGTTGGTCTGCCACTATACGTTCAAGGGCCTTGGAGAGGGGGTGGAAGTATTGATATGGGTTGATAGTTACCAGGTAGGGACTTGTTACCACTTTTGTACAGCAGGGTGACAATTGCAGACTTCCATTTGCTGGGAAATTGACTGAGGCAGAGGGAAAGATTGAAGATTTTGGTGAGTGGGAGCAGCACCTCTTCCACAGTAAGGGACAGAAGTTTGAGGTCAATAGTATCGCTACTTGCTCGGGACTTAGAAATAGCCTTCTTTATACATTTGCAGACTTCATGTGCTTTGATTAATTTGAAATGGAAGGGTGGTTTGTTTTGAGAGGCAGTAGGAGACGTTGGTTTTGGAGAGTCAGCATCAGAGAAGAAGTCCGAAGGGAGGACCCCACTAAGGTCTGTGAAGGTTTCATTTAGGGTCTTTGCCATGACCATTGGGTCTAGGGTAGTGGTTCCATCCACAGTCATTATTGTAGGTGAGGGCTTGGACTGCTTACCGGTGATATTTCTAATGTTGTCCCAGAAGGATTTCCCATCACCCCAGGAGTTGGAGAGGGCATTCTTGTAGTAGGAGCTCTTCATCAATCGGATTTGTTTAGTACAGTGGTTGCGAGTCTGTTTATACTTTTGAATGTCCATCAGGGAGCCTGTGGCTCTGGCAATAGCCCAGAGGTGGTCCCTACCTTTGAGTTGTGCCAATAGCTTTGCTGTGAGCCAGTGATTTGAGAGCGCTTTGATTTTGTGCTTTTGTACTGGTGCGTAGGTGTCGCAGGCAGTGTTGAAAGTAGTGATAAAGTAATCAAGGGCTGTGCCAACATCTTGAGTATTGTATATTAGGGACCAGTCTTGCTGCCTGAGACAGGCCTTGAGATGAGTAAGGTTGCCATAAGGTAGTGCTCTGCTTGAGATGGTTTTTGGAGGTGGCTTTCGGAACTTATTGGTCCAGGTACAGATTACAGGGGAGTGGTCACTGAGAGAGTCCAGGAGAACAACTGCATTATTTATGCGGGCTGGGTGGCTGGTAAGGATCCAGTCTATGAGGGTGCTAGTCCCAGATTTGTAGTTTTTCCTGGTAGGGGAGCTAACCAACTGCATTAGGTTTGCTGCTAGGATAGCATCCTTGTGGGATCCTACCTCAGGTGCAAGCCAATTGATATTAAAATCACCAAGGAGAAGGAGCTCGGTGTCAGGAGGTTGTGATCTTATGAATTCAAGGACAGTCTGGAGGCTGGACCCAGGGTCTTTAGGTAGGATATAGACAGCAGCAATGGTGAGGACTTTGTTTTGGGCACCAAGGAGTAGTTTGACAGGAAGGAATTGCACTGAGGTGTCTGTGGTGGTATAACTGACAGGGTGACTGGTGAGGTTGTCCTTTATGTAAATTGCACAACCCCCTCCCCTTTTTGTAGTCCTATCCAGTCTGAATATATTGTAGCCTTGTAGAGAGATGGCATGGTCGGGAGTGTTAGGTGTCAGCCAGGTGTCAACAATGGCTAGGATATCGGGGTTGTGTTGGCTGGCAAAGATTTGAAGGGAGGCCAGTTTTGGGAGGAGACTGCAAATATTTAGGGTGGCAATAGTGAGACCCCCCTCTGTTTTGGCAGGATTAGTTGAATTGGAGGAAACAGGGCCAGGATTTGGATGGACACTTCCTGACATCAGGAGGAGGAGGAGGAGGAGTTTAAGAGTCATCTGTCGTAATTCATAGTATGTGGAATAACACCTCTGCTGCTTGTCTGGTTGAATACAGTGCAGGCATCTAGGGTCCCAGTGCATGGTAATGCTTAGAAGCAGAGGACGATTTGCCCACATTCCATTGGCGTGATTTGTCATTAGCAGCCAGTCCTTTGCAGGAGGGTGCCACAGGTGAGGGTAGGGGGAATTTGCCATGGTATCAAATAAGTGGTAATGGGCGTGAATAGTCAGAGTGTAGGGTGGAGAGGGATAGGAGGAATTTGGAAGATGGCATAGAGGAGGAAAAAAATGAGAGGGCTAGAAGATAGGAAAAGGTGGCTGTAGAGAGGCATATCAGAGAAGGAAAAACAGGGATGTGAATTTTGGAGGTGGCAGGGTGCAGAGCAGAAAAAAATCGGAGATAACTAGAGAGTGCAGGGGGTTTGTAAAGCCGGCTTATTACAAACAGAGAAACTAGCAGGAAAAATGCAGGAGGAGAGGGAGTGGTATAGCTGGGGGACAGGAAGGAAGGCAAGATCAGGGGAGGGTCCTGGGAGCAGGGGGAGGAGCGAAGAGACTATTTAATAAAGGTCGGAGGGGGGGAGTGGGGGAGGGCATAAAATTTCAGCACTGAGCAGTGCAAGTGAATGGGCGCCGAGCCCAGCAAAGCAACAATTTCGGAATCACCAATCAGTAGGCAGGGTCTGGAACCGGAGGCCAATCAGTGTTCGGCTCAGAGTGCGGTCGGCCAATAGCAGCCGATCACAGCTTCCCCAGCCCAGAGGATGTCCTTACCCGGCTTTCGGGAGTCGAACAGCGGCAGGAGGAGGCGTCAGGGGTGGCGTGGAATTCCCGGGCACCAAAACCGTGCCTACACGCACACGGCTGGCCCGTTTGGGGCTCAATTCTGGAGTTAGGAGAAGAGAAAAAAGACTGGGGTGAGTAGGCAACTTAACATGAGGAAAACAAAAGGCAGTGCCGTGGGTTCGATTTCTAGGGGCGGGGGGAAAACGCCAGAGACGGCAGCGAGATGGGGAAGCAGAAAGAGATTAACGATGAAGGTGTAAAATTGTAAATGTAGGGGGCGGGGGTAGCAGCGAGAAATGATTGGCATCAATAATTGCTCTGGTGCCAGCTTGGAAAGACAGTATGGGCTGGGAAAAATTAACAGGGAGCAAGCGAGGGAGCAAGAGAAGAGCTGAGAAAGAAAGGAAAAATTTAAACAACGAGGGTAGATTTTGGAGACAGGGGATAGACCAAAGCAGATAGGCAGGGCAAAAGAGTGGGAGCGAGAGACAGAGTCAGATATAGCACGGCAGAATGAAAAGCAGACACTGAATTCAGGCAAGAAATGCAGCAGAGATCACTGTACAGAGCCTGTATAAAGGGAAAGCCAAGAGCAGTTACAGGAGGAGAGTTAGAGTAGCAGACTTAAACAGGACAATTCAGGAGAAGAGTTAAGAGCAGGCTATCAGTACATTCAGGGAGGGGTAACAAGCAGGCTAAACAGTGCTAGAGCAGTAAATCGGATACGGCAGCTAACTAAGCTAATAGCAGAAACATTTCATACTACAGCTGTGGCTACTGGAAAATACTAGAGCAGTAAACCTGTTTCGGCAGTTAGTTCAAATATAAGCAGAAACCTTTTAAAAAAAATATGTAACACTGTGGCTAATGGAAATACTAGTGCAGTATATCAGTTTTGGCAGCTAGCTCAAATAAATGCAGAAATATTTAAAGTAAACTCTGAGGTTACTGGAAAAATACAACAGAGCATAATTTAAACAAGAAAGAGATTCAGGCAGCAATGTCCAGTTGTAAAATTTCGGCACTGAGCAGTGCAAGTGAATGGGCGCCGAGCCCAGCAAAGCAACAATTTCAGAATCACCAATCGGTAGGCAGGGTCTGGAACCGGAGGCCAATCAGTGTTCGGCTCAGAGCGCGGTCGGCCAATAGCAGCCGATCTCAGCTTCCCCAGCCCAGAGGATGTCCTTACCCGGCTTTCGGGAGTCGAACAGCGGCAGGAGGAGGCGTCAGGGGTGGCGTGGAATTCCCGGGCACCAGAACCATGCCTACGAGGCACATGGCTGGCCTGTTCGGGGCTCAATTCCAGCTTTCGGGAGTCGAACAGCGGCAGGAGGAGGCGTCAGGGGTGGCGTGGAATTCCTGGGCACCAAAACCGTGCCTACGAGACACACGGCTGGCCCATTCGGGGCTCAATTCCGGCTTTCGGGAGTTGAACAGCGGCAGGAGGAGGCGTCAGAGGTGGCGTGGAATTCCCGGGCACCAAAACCGTGCCTACGAGGCACACAGCTGGCCCGTTCGGGGCTCAATTCCGGCTTTCGGGAGTTGAACAGCGGTAGAAGGAGGTGTCAGGGGTGGCGTGGAATTCCCGGGCACCAGAACCGTGCCTACGAGGCTCACGGCTGGCCCGTTCGGGGCTCAATTCCGGCTTTAGGGAGTCGAACAGCGGCAGGAGGAGGCGTCAGGGGTGGCATGGAATTCCCGGGCACCAAAACCGTGCCTACGAGGCACACTGCTGACCCGTTCTAATTAACTCCAGGTCGCCCCTGAGAAAGGGACCTTTGGTCTCAGTAGGCTCACCCGGTTACCAAAATGCAATAAATAAATAAATAAATATGCGCATTTGCCCTGTCATCTCACCTGTCCCAGGGCACATGGCTATGGGGTGCCCATGCGACTGTGCTGCTGGTCACGGTATCGCACACACCTACTGCAGCCTGTTGAGCAGTGCACCTGGTGACTAATTCTGCTGGCCACACACCTGTGGGCCTGTTATGTGTATGCACATGTCATCTCACAGTCCTGCACTGTGGCAACATGGTGTGTCATGCATGCCCGAACCATGCAGTGCTTGTGCTTTATACATAGCAATCCCCTACATGGGCACACACCCTCCTTGATGCTGCTGCCCTGCTGTCCTGCATCTGCATTCTGAGGGGATGCATGTTAGTCATTTAGTGGCCCAGTCCCACATATGTGGCTGTGACATGCTACCATGGTCATTTCTGTCTACTTGCACTTTGTGCATGGACTACATCTGTTGGTCTACAGTCCACCATGGGCACATACATTCAACACCACTGGACTGTGTGTGGGGCTCTCTTCTCCCACTGTGTTCACTTTATGTGCTGTGCATGGTCTATTTGCTACCATTCTACAGCTGTAATATACCATTGATTGTGGCTGTCTCCTCTTGTAGGTTGTGTTATACTGTACCCATACATAGCCATAAGCATGTGTGCAGTGTACAAACTGTATTGCCGGAATGTGGTCTTCATGACTGTGTCATGATGGGTGTGTGTATTGCGTAGTTCCTGTGGTTGTGTGTATACCCACAGCATGCATCAATCTCATACCTTCCTGAGTGCTTGGCCATGGCCTTTTCAGATGTTGTGTGCTTACAGTGGTGTGGCCATGTGTGCACCATTACAGTTGGCCATGCACACCGCTCCCATTAGAATGTGCCACCATGTCAGGGCTGTGCTGCACACTGTGGCCACTGACCCAGCATCTGAAAGAGGAGTGTTGTTGCTACTGCTGTAAAGCTATGTGGTGTGTCATCACCTAGGGTACTGTGTCTGATACATGTCAACACAGCACATATGTGCCATGGACAGTGGCTGTGTGTGTGTGCATGGGAGCACTTGTGCTGGGTCTACTTCACAGCCCTGTTATTTGTGTCCTCAAGCCCATTTTGCTGCCCTGTGGATAGGGGTAGCAGGGTTTATGATTGTGCTTTTGTAATGTTTCATAGGGCTACATTGTGTTCCAGGCGGCGGCATTTCACAGACAGTATGATGCTCCAGTATCTTTGATCCTGCCATGGGGCTGACTGGGGGCTACCTCAGATGGGCTGTGTGGCAGTACTATATCACAGGCAGCACTGGGAATGCATGGGGCAGCATCCCATTGGTGGTGTTGTGGCCAATGGTCATACCAGCCTTCACATCTGTGTGGGTTGGGTATGCAGGTACCATGGTGTCATGGGATGTTGCCTACTGGCACATGTATGGTGGTATCTATGCTGTGTCCATTTTTGGGTATATGGGTGTGGTAGGAGCCTGGTAGCCCCCCCTTCTCTTTCTGTCTATGTTTGTGATATGTCAAATGAATGCTTGTCTTTATGTATCTGTCCTTTGTTTAAATAGTGAGTGATAGACTGGCCATCTATTGCACAATATTGAGATACCCCCCCTTATTTAGTATTATTCATTGGGTACCCCCTCTTTAATTTTAAGGATGTCCTTTTCCTCAGGGTACACTAAATCAAAATAAGCCTGTTATCATTGTGTTAAACTTTGTAAATTTACGTAGTATGTATAATAATGCTGGCTCAATATTCCTAAACACTTTGTCATTTTGCCAAAATGCTGTATTCTGCCCACTTGTATTTCCAAAATAGGATTGTAGAAAGGAGCTCCCGATTTGCCATTTTGGCACTTGGGTGTTCTGAGATACAAGACTTCTGACCGTAATACAAGCGTGGGGTACAGAAAAGTGATTCACTTTCACAGCGTTATATTTAAAAAGCAATCCTGCTTCAGGGAGGCTGTAGAATAACCTACCTAGCGCCTGTTGTAAGTAATCCCGATGAGCCGCTAGTGCGGTCCTTGTTTTCTAGCTCCCTGCATGATTGTGCGCACATTCGTCCACTTTTCATTTGCCATTTTGGGAAATGGAATGAAAGCATGAAGCATTCAGGGATTTGGCAATGCTTTGGGTCCCCGACGTCTAGGGGACATTAGAAATGATCAATTGCTGTGAGTATTTAGGGTTTTAAGCCCTGTTGGGAATATTTTAATTCTGAATTAAATGCCACAGAACCACCCAGCTTCCCTGCTTCTTTAGAGCTGGCCGGCCTCTTTCAACCTTCTTTTATGCAGGAAAGCTGGGGCCGGTGCTTGTCAGCATTCAGAAACATGAAATATTAAATTAAATTCATTCTAAGGAAGATAGTGGACACTAGAACTGTTTAAACAAATGATTATAGAGTCAATCTTATTGAAAACTATGCATAATAACTTTATTGTGTGAAATATATTAAAATGTAACTTGATTGATGGATGGGTGGACCAATCCATTAGTTCTGCCCCTTTAATATGTTACACATTGTAGGGAGCTAGTCAGATTCAAGTTGGGTGTTGACCTAATAACACCTAAGAGTTTAAAAGATGGTTGCTACTCCTGTGTATTTGGAACTACTAATGCTTTGACTATTGGAATGAAGCCTGCTGTTTAACCTTCAGCATTATTTTGCATTTGATTATTTTGGATGTACAGTTTGTTTTATTTTCTTTTTGGTTCCTGTAAATAAAATCCTTGCAAGATTTCTGCAACACTATAGCTCCTGTGTCGAAGTGTCCATCTGTTAACGCATAGCCTTCCACATTGATGTCAGAGTGGAATCGGCTGGTAGGGGTTAACCAAATGGAAAGACCTGTACCAAGGACCTGGAGGACTTCTAATGCTACAAGAAAGAACGGACATTGAGCAGACGGACCAGCAGAGGCTTCTGGGAGTGAAAACTTGGTTGGTGACTTCAAAGTATCAATTGCCCTTGCTTCAAAGCCTGGACCCAGTAACTAGAAAGAGGGTCACAGATAAAACAGAATCCAGGATGGAAGACAAGAAGATGGAAGGGTTGGCTCAGGCTAGTGGGGGTGGAGAGGAAGAACGCCTCCCTGAGGAGCCCCATGACTTATTAAAATGGCTGTGTACATGACAAATTGAAATGGAGAGACAAAGGGATAGAGACCGAAGAGAATATGAAGCCAGGTGGAATGACACTTTAAGGGCGATTCAAACGATGGGCACTGGTAGACAACCTGCTGCCCCTGTAGGAGGCCACAAAGACATTAAATTAGCCAAATTATCAGACTCTGATGACATTGAAGCCTACCTATTGACTTTTGAAAGAGTAGCAACAGCATGTAACTGGCCAAGAGACCAGTGGATCATCTGACTGGCACCTTATTTAACTGGAAAAGGCCAGCTTGCATACAACCGAGTAGAGATGGTGGATATAAATAACTTTGACCAAGTTAAACAGGCCATCTTGAAAACGTATGACATCAACACTGGGACCTATCGACAGAGGTTCAGATCTTATAGATATAGCAATGCTGATAACCCCCAAGATGCATTTACTCAGCTCAAAGACTTGTGTGTCAAATGGCTGCAGCCTAACACTCGGACTATAAACCAGGTCATAGAGACAATAGTATTGGAGCAGTTTCTTCGGGTCTTACCACCAGATGTTCAACTATGGGTGAAGGAACACCGCCCAGAGGTGTCAGACACTGCAATCCAATTGGCTGAAGATTATATCGCAGCAAGACCTCACAGGCAGAAAGGCACCAATCAGGCAGCCAACTATCAAGGGTACACGGTAAGACCTCCTTCTGCTACTATGGGAACAGCTGGTAACACTATTACAAACACTGGTATGAAGAACACTGGTAGATTAGGACAGGGGTACAACCCAGACGTTGTATGTCATGAGTGTAAAACCAAAGGACACATTGCACGGTTTTGTCCCAAGAAGAAACCCGAACAGATACATCTTGCCTTAGCTAATTGGGGACAGTTTATGGTACCTGTACAAGTAGGACAACATTTAGTTACAGGCCTTCTTGATTCAGGAAGTAAACAAACCCTGGTGCAACCAGAATTGTTATGTATACCACCATCCTCAGGAGGTCCGACTACTAGGGTAACATGCATACATGGTGATACACATTATTATCCACTGGAAGAGACAGAAATAACAATACAAGGACAAGTGCAGACTATGAAGGTAGGAGTTGTACCTAACCTTCCAATTCCCGTAGTAATCGGACATGACTGTCCCACTTTTCAGAACCTTATTTCTGCTAACATTTGTGCTATGGTGACGAGATCGCAGACCACACCTATTCAACATTCAGATACTTTAGAACACTTCTTCCCCTTTGATAAAGATATATATGGAGCAATAGGGAAGGACAAGAAGACCAAAAAACAGAATAGAAAGGAGAAGAATAATTGGTCTTTGAACACAAAAGACACTGTGAAAAATAACCATGATGACAGCATTGTGTATGCTGTAAAGGAATATGATAAAAATACTTTTGCAGAATTACAGATGGTGGATGAGTCTTTACAATTTTTTTTCTTCACGAGATAAGACTCAAGGGACCGGAGACAGGTATCAAATAATAGATGGGTTAATGTATAGGATATGTACTAATCCCAAAATTAATGAAACCATTGAGCAACTGTTGGTACCTATGAAGTACAGACCAATATTATTGAGCCTTGCCCATGATATTCCAATGGCCGGACATTTAGGGAGGGACCGAACCTTGAGTAGACTACTTCATAGATTCTTTTGGCCTGGAATACATGAGCAAGTGGCTGAATACTGCAGAAGTTGCCCAGAATGTCACAAAGTGGCAACAATTGTAAAGAAAGACAAAGTACCTATGCAAACAATGCCTTTGTTTACTACCCCCTTTCAAAGAATTGCTATGGATATCGTGGGACCTGTACAAAACAGCTCAAAAGGTAATCAGTATATACTAGTGGTTTGTGACTATGCAACTAAATATCCAGAGGCTATACCACTTCGAACTGTCACCACCCCTAGAATTGCTGAGGAACTGGGTAAAATCTTTAGTAGAGTAGGTATCCCACGAGAAATATTTACACACAGGGGTACAAATTTGTGTTCTCTGGTCTTCAAGCGGCTCTACCAGACCCTAGGGATAGAAGCTATATGAACCACACCATATCATCCCCAAACAGACGGTCTGGTGGAATGTTTCAGCCAGACAATGAAAAAAATGATTCAGAAATTTGTCCAGAATGAAGGGAGGCAATGGGACATTTACCTTCCTTATCTAATGTTTGCCTATAGGGAGGTGTCACAAGCCTCAAGCAGATTTTTGCTGTTCAAGCTATTGTATGGTAAAAACCCTAGAGGGCCTTTAGATGTTGTAAAAGAGTGGTGGGAGGAAAATAGGTTTTGCCAGAACAAATGTCCCCTTGAGTATTTACAACACTTAAGGGAACGAATAAAGAAATACAGTCAACAGGCACATGCTATTAACCAGAAACAACAGCTAGTTTAAAAGATACAATATGATAAAGGAACATGTACTAAGGACTTTATGGAAAGGGATCAAGTGTTGTTACTACTACCCTCATCAGATAATAAGTTATTAATCACGTGGCAGGGCCCCTGTAAAGTTCTAAGGAAAACCGGTCCTGTTACATACAAAATAAATGTACATGACAAAGTTAATAAGAAACGTATCTACCATGCAAATCTTCTGAAACCTTGGGTAGAGAGGGTACCAACCTTATGTGGGTATGTCTACCCGGAGGATGGTAGTAGTGAATTGGACATAGCTTATCAAAGATTGGAAATGGAAGGAGATATTAAGGAAATTAATATAAATCCTGATCTAAACCCCCAGTAGACTGCTGAACTATTAACTATATTGAAATATCATGAAAAAACCTTTAAGGGAACTCCAGGAAAAGCTAAAGACGTGACACATAGTATTTCGGTTACCCCAAATAGTCCCATTCGTCAAAAACCCTACTGCCTACCTGAAAGGGTTAGAGAAGACGTTATTAAAGAACTAAGAAAGATGCAAGATATGGGGATTATCAAACCTTCCCATAGTGAATGGAGTTTTCCTTTGGTGGTTGTGAACAAAAAAGAGGGTGGGGTGCACATATGTCTAGATTTCCGAAGTCTTAATTCTGTTTCCAAATTTGATAGTTACCCCATGCCCCGTATAGACGACATATTGGATCATTTGGGAAAATCCCAGTACTTCACCACAATAGACTTAACAAAAGGATATTGGCAGATTCCCCTGGATCTGGACGCTTGAGACAAAACAGCATTTAGTACACCCCTTGGTTTATTCCATTTCACAGTAATGCCCTTTGGGCTACATGGTGCCCCTGCTACATTTCAAAGAGTTATGGACAGAATCCTTGCTCCTCATGCTGTGCTGCGTATCTAGATGATGTGGTGATATTCAGTCCTACGTGGGAGGAACATTTACGTCACCTATCGGAAGTCCTGTCTGCTATTTCTAATTCTGGACTTGCCATAAACCTTGGGAAATGTACCATGGGGATGCAGGAAACAAAATATTTAGGATTTCTTATTGGAAAAGGGTGTATTAAACCAGAAGTAACTAAGGTTGATGCTGTTGCCAACTGCCCCAGACCCAAAACGAAGAAAGATGTCCGGGCCTTCCTGGGTCTAGCGGGGTACTATCGGCTCTTCATCCTCACCTTTTCAACAATAACTGGCCCTTTGTCTGATTTAACAAAGAAACACAAGCCTGATAAAGTAGTGTGGAGCCCTGAATGTGAAGAAGCCTTTTGTACCATAAAAGCTCAACTATGTTCTTCACCAGTTCTACATACACCTGATTTTACACATCCTTTTATACTGCAAAGTGACGTTTTCAACCGAGGTATTGGGGCTGTGTTAACACAGTGCATTAGTGGGGAAGAACACCCTATCATTTATGTTAGCCGTAAATTACATGAATGAGAAACCAAGTATTCCACTATTGAAAAGGAATGCTTGGCGATCAAGTGGGCTATTGAGGCCCTTCGCTTTTATTTATGGGGTACTGAATTCGAGATTTGGATGGATCATGATCCGTTATGTTGGTTGCACAACATGAAAGATAGAAACCCCCCAATCATGCGGTGGTACCTCTCACTGCAACCTTACTGATTTTGTAATAAAACATCGGAAGGGGGTTACAAATGGAAATGCTGATTACCTGTCAAGATACGGAATAGGAGAGTATCTATCTTTAGACCCCGGGGTAATGAAGAATAAAAACCTGGAAGACATCTGTCTTCCTCTTACTTGTTGAGATTGATGTTTGTTTAGGCACCCCGGGATGGAGTCATGGAGAGGGTGGGCTGTGGCTCCATCTCTCAATTATACGGAGATCTGATCGATAGATTAAGTAAAGAAAGAAAATCCAGAAATAATAAAAAGGGGAGGGTTTGTCAAAAGGGGGGAGGAGTATGTGGTAGGGGCCTGGTAGCCCCCCCCTTCTCTTTCTGTCTATGTTTGTGATATGTCGAATGAATGCTTGTCTTTATGTATCTGTCCTTTGTTTAAATAGTGAGTGATAGACTGGCCGTCTATTGCACAATATTGAGATACCCCCACTTATTTAGTATTATTCATTGGGTACCCCCCATTTAATTTTAAGGATGTCCTTTTCCTCAGGGTACACTGAATCAAAGTAAGCCTGTTATCATTGTGTTAAACTTTGTAAATTTACCCAGCATTTATAATAATGCTGGCTCAATATTCCTAAACACTTTGTCATTTTGCCAAAATGCTGTATTCTGCCTGTTTGTATTTCCAAAATAGGATTGTAGAAAGGAGCTCCCGATTTGCTGTTTTGGTACTTGGGTGTTCTGAGATACAAGACGTCTGACCATAATACAAGCGTGGGGTACAGAAAAGTGATTCACCTTCACAGCGTTATATTTAAAAAGCAATCCTGCTTCAGGGAGGCTGTAGAATAACCTACCTAGCGCCTATTGTAAGTAATCCCAACGAGCCGCTAGTGCGGTCCTTGTTTTCTAGCTCCATGCACGATTGTGCGCACATTCGTCCACTTTTCATTTGCCATTTTGGGAAACAGAATGAAAGCATAAAGCATTCAGGGATTTGGCAATGCTTTGGGTCCCCGACGTCTAGGGGACATTAGAAATGATTAATTGCTGTGAGTATTCAGGGTTTTAAGCCCTGTTGGGAATATTTTAATTCCGAATTAAAACACCACAGAACCACCCAGCTTTCCTGCTTCTTTAGAGCTGGCTGGCCTCTTTCAACCTTCTTTTATGCAGGAAAGCTGGGGGCAGTGCTTGTTGGCATTCAGAAACATGAAATATTAAATTAAATTAATTCTAGGGAAGATAGTGGACACTATAACTGTTCAAACAAATGATTATAAAGTCAATCTTATTAAAAACTGTGCATAATAACTGGGGGCATGTGTGATTTTGTATTTTCTTGAAACTTGGCTTCCCAGCCAAATGCCCTTTGGGGTAACCCTTGCCTCAGTGTTTGCGCACAGAGGTTCTTTGTCTTTTAAATAGTTTTTTATTTTAATGGGTTCACCACAACATATCCAAGGCACACTGCCTTAAGGGTAGCTGGTCCATTCCACTGGGGTGTCAAACAGACGAGGCATACTGATGAGTCCTGGTAGGACGAAACACGTGTCTATGTCTTCTGTTAGCACCCTTTGCAAACTGTGTGAGAGGCCTTTCAGCACCATGCAATTCTGCTTAAAGTTGGACCAGCATAACGTTCAGTGGTGATTTGCATATGCAGCCCATGATGCTTTGCATTGTGGGGGCATGTGTGATTTTGTATAATAACTTTATTGTTTGAAATATATTAAAATGTAATTTGATTGATGGATGGGCAGACCAAACCATGAGTTCTGCCCCCTTTATATGTTACACATTGTAGGGAACTAGTCAGATTCGAGTTGGGTGTTGACCTGATAACACCTAGGAGTTTAAAGATGGTTGCTACTCCTGTGTATTTGGAACTATTAATGCTTTGACTATTGGAGTGAAGCCTGCTGTCTAACCTTCAGCATTATTTCACATTTAATTATTTTGGACGTACAGTTCCTTGTAGTTTCTTTTTGGTTCCTGTAAATAAAATCCTTGCAAGATTTCTGCAACACTATAGCTCCTGTGTCAAAGTGTCCATCTGTTAACCCATAGCCTTCCACAATGGGCTTCCTAGTTGGGACATGCTGTCCTTTTCTGTGGTCAGATTCTGGTATCTACAGTGTTCCACAGTGTCAGTTCACCATACTTACATGGGCATCTTTACCCCATAGGTATGTGTCACACATCGATGTGGACATGACGAATGGAGGGGGATAAAGGCCGGGATAAACTACTTTGGTGCCTTGAATGACAGACCCAGGACATAATGGAATGGCAGGAGCAGTTGGTGTGCCTTGGCGAATGAAGTGTTCAGCTACTGGAGGAGCTTGTTAGGGCCCATCAGCCATCTGTGGCCTCCCAGTAGCCACAACCACCATATCCCTGCATTTTAACTCTGCCCCAGTTTTCACCCACCCAGCTCCCCCCTCCATTATTGTTGTTTGCTGTTTTTATATATTTTCTTTGTACATTTCTTCTGTTTGTTTTAGATAATATACCTTTGACTGTTGTTATCCGGTGTCCTGTTTTTCTTTATGGATGTTTTAGCTTTTGTTGCCTAGGTAAGCTTACTAGCCAGACAATGCCTATTTTCAGGAATGACCTGGGAGGTTACAATGACAAATATGCAAACAATATAACATTGATGGGATTGACAGGCAGTAATCGGCAGACATGTCCACAGTGTTGCAGCCCTCCTACAGTAGGAGGGTTATTGACATTATATGACAGTGTACATAGGCATTGAGGTAGGAAAGGGTACAGTCACTTGGTGGCCAATGATTGCTTGGGTTACAGAGTGTTGCCAAATATTAGGGGAACCACTCATAGTTCTAGGTAGTTGTTACCTCTGGCCAGTTTTTTTGCAGTTCTCCTCCTACATACCTCCTGCATCACCCTGGTGAATGACATCCTTGCCTATCCCATGGCATAGGGTTTTCCAGTGCTCCCCCTGCAGTGTCTTTGCCTGCACATCTGCTTATACAGTGTTCTGGCCATGGTGGTCATGTGCTCCTGTGGGTGGTCACATTCTGTTCTCCATGTGTCACCTGCATCTCCTGTGTATGTGCTGGCCACCTTCTTGGTTGTGGCTCTCTATGGTCATGGTATGGTCTCTGTTTCTTGGCCATAATCCCCTCCACCCCAAGTTGCATGGCTTTGTGACCTTGGTGTGCAGGCCTGTCTGTGGTTTTCCCCTTGTTGCTGTGGGTGATTTCTATCCCTGTGACCTCATACTGCGTCCTTTCGTGTGCTGTCCCCTGCTTCATGTCAGGGTGTCTTGTCTCCTCCACCTGTGCACAGTGGGCACAGGTTTGGGTCCATCTGGTACAGCAGCAGGAATATATATATTTGTGTGGGCTCCTACCCCACTGTCCTGTCTATGCTCATTTTACACACTACACATCTGACACGTGCAGCTACATATTAGTTTACTTTTTGTGACATTGCCTTTGGTGTGTTTGTTGCTATTATTTGGCTCTTTCACTGCTGTATGCTCATGATGTCTGTTTCCTGGTCTCCTTCTGTGCTGGAGCTCCCAGTGGTGATGTGGTTCACCTGTGCCTTGCTCCACCTCTGTGTACATTGTGCTGCTGTTTGCACTGCCTGGTTGCTATATTCAGAGCTTTCTTCTTTTCTATGTTCAAAGCGTCTTCTTTTCTGGGCTATCTTTTGCCTGCTAGGCAGTGCTAATTTTGCCCACAGGCAAAGTTTTGAATATTGGGCCCTAAGTGTTATATTTCCTTTTGAATAATTGCTTGAGATTTGTAAGTCATATTTCTTTAAGAGATTCATTATGCTCTTATACCAAAGTGACTGTCCACATCCTAGCTTGATCCAGTTCTTTTTTCTCTTCTAGACACTTATTTGGCAGTCTATTTGTTGTAAGTCTTGTTGTTTATAACCAATAGTTTATCTTTCTAGAGTCCATAGCTGTGTTGATATCATTCAAGACGAGACCTCAAATACAAGGCCAGACAGGAGTGTCCAGCAGCCAGTACTTGTCTAAGAAGTTTGAATACTGGAATCATCAGTTTCTCCCTGTTGATTAGATCCCAGATTTCCACTCCATACAACATTTGTGACAGATATTTTACTCTAATTGCTTTAATAAGAGGCTTCAGTGAGAGACCACCATAGACATAACTAATGTTTCCCAGGGCAAGAGCTGATTTTTTTTTTCTGCTGAGATACTTTTGTTAAGTTTAGACCACTGGCTATTACTAGAGAAGGTTATTACTAAATAAACATAATAGTCTATACGTTCTAGTTTGTGTTGACCACATTGCCATTTCCCTGATTTTTCTTTACTGTCGGAAATCATAATCTGCATTTTTACATGGTTTATTTTTAATTTTAGTTCTTTCACTTTTCTATCTAGTGGCCCTAGCTTTGTTTGCAGTCCTTTTCGAGACATGGCTAAAATGATATTATCAGCATATGCTCATGCTGGCCAAGGGCTATCCAGAAGTTTTGGGGAATCTAAGTCAAGTTTGGAGGGATGTGTCTATATAAAGGCAAAATAAAGTCAGGGCAAGTACACAGTCCTACCGTACCCCTTTTGTATAGGAATTGTATGTGAGAGTTGGTCATTGGCTCCCAAAAACATCCTTGCCCAGGTGTCCTCGTACAAGTTATGTATTATGTGGACTAAATAAATGGGGATCAATAACTGTCTGTATCATAAGAGTCCATAATAGGCTTCTTGAAATTGTATTAAATGCCAATGAGAAGTCAACAAAGACAGCAAAAGGTTTTTGTTTTCTAAATGAAACTTATTTCTCTATTAGGTGATGAAGTATGAAGCAATTATCAGTAGTAGAAATTTTTTTCTAAAACATGCCTGGAATTCACTTAAACCACCTGCCAATTTAATCTGTGTTCACAAACTGTCCAAAATAAGTTTGGAAAGTATTTTTAAATGGACATCTAGTAAACTTACTGGCCTGTACATGGGTGGCTTTGATATGTTTCCTTTGCTGGGTATGGGAGTAATTTCTGTTCCCTTCCATGTTGGTGGTACAAGATTTTCTAAGATGCATTTATTGAACAGAATAGTCAGAATGTTAAACCACAGGGCAATGCTGTATAAGTATACTTCCACTGGGATATGATCTAGGCCTGGAGCTTTATTGGATTTTAGTGATTTTATTGCAAAATAGACCTCCTTCTTTGAAATTAAACTAAAGGTATTAAACATCATGAGGTCATGAATTCTTAAGTTGCTATCAGAGTCACAGAAAATATTTGTAAAATAAGTGATCCATTGTGTTTCAGAAATGTACGTATCAGTTTTTTGTTTATAATTATTTGCTCCTTTGGCTACTAACATCCAAAAGCCTTGTTGTCTATCAAAAATTGCCCTTAGCATTTTTACCCATTGAACGTGATAGTATTGTATTTTTTCCTGTGCTAAGAAACATTTATATTTTTTCCTTTCTTGTTTCGATTATATAAAGTTATTCCTATCGTTCCTGTCTTTACTATTTCTAATCATTATCTGAAGCCATGTTTTTTATTCATTGCACTCAGTGTTAAACCACCCAGTAGTCTTTTCCTTCCTGGTCTTTTGTATGTGTGGCTCAATCAATCAATCAATGGTTTATTGTTCGGCCATTTACACCATTACAATTTTAAATAACAGACTAATACACAATAGGACATATATACATTTTCAATTGGAATTTCCATATTAAAATACATCGAAGTACCTATTATTAATATATTAAAACAAAGGATGTATACTTGGCCAAAAACTATGACTACTTACAAAATACCATGCAGAGCAAATATACAATATACAGTCTCCACCTCATTGCTCTCAGACTTTTACCTTTCCCCTTTAGTTCATAAGATATTAGCAAGTAAGAATATAAAATATAAATTGTATCCTGTTAGAGAACAATATGAGTTACAATTCATTACTTAAGGCTCCATTTAGGCATTGCAAGCCATGGTCTTTCAAATTTTTGACCACAAATTTCCAAGCTCCATTTTGCATATAAGCAATACTTTAAAGGGGGTTGCAACAAAGCCAGGAAATCTTTCCATATGGCATCCTCAGGTCACCAAACAAAATATAGCCATAATTAAGTTGTATACTTAACACTTTCTGTATCAGATAAAAGCCATTTAGCATACTTGCATAACGCTTTTCTGCCTTAACTACATCTAGCACCTGGAAGTTCTTTGTCCCCATGTTGACAAACATCCCTTAGCTGGAATTAAGTTTGCTTGCTTAACATAACACTTTCTGTATTGGCTGGAAGCCATTTAACTTACTTGCATATCGTTTTTCTGCCTTGACTACATCTAGCATCAGGAAGCTTTTGTTCCCATGTCAACAAACAACACTTAGCCAGAATTCAGTTTCCATACTTAAAGTTGCACTTTCTGTAATAACATGCTTGTATATTGTTTTTCTGCCTTAATTACACCTAGCATCTAGAAGTTCTTTGTCCCCATGTTGACAAGCATCACCTGGCCAGAATTAAGTTTGCATACTTAACATAACACTTGCTGTATCGACTGGGAGCCATATTCTAACATACTTGAATAGCATTTTCTGCCTTAACTACATCTAGCACCTGTAAACTTTTGTCCCCATGTCAACGAACAACACTTAGCCAGAATACGTTTGCATACTTAACATAACGCTTTCTGTGTAACATACTTGCATAAAGTTTTTCTGCCTTCACTACATCTAGCACCTAGACGTTCCTTGTCCCCATATCGACAAGCATCACTTGGCCAGAATTAAGTTTGCATACTTAACATAACACTTTCTGTATCATCTGGGAGCCATTTAGTAAGTAAGTAAAGTTTATTTCTTTCAAGTGCCCTTCTCAAGTTCAGGGTGCTTTTACAATAGTTCAGACACTTTAAAACACATCATATAAAACAATAAATACAGCAATCAAAAATAACTCCCACTTATTATGTCCCAACAAATGCTTGGGTAAAGAAGAAAGTCTTTAGCTGTTTTTTAAAACTTTCCACAGTCAGGCAACCTCATATCTGATGAGGTAGAGAATTCTACAGGGTAGGTGTCATAAAGGCAAAAGATCTACCTCCAGACATCTTCAAACGTACCCTGGGTATCTCTAGCAATCCCTCATCAGAGGATCAAAGTGAATGGCCAGGACAGTAAGGCACCAAGAGCTCTTTCAGGTAGTGAGGTCCCAAATCATGTAGGGCTTTAAAGGTCAGCAATGTGACCTTGAACGTGATCCATCACTGTATTGGCATCCAGTGCAGATCACACAGCACAGGAGTCATATGGCTAGATCTTGAAACTCCCATCAACAACCTGGCTGTTGTGTTCTGCACAAGCTGCAAGTGGCGGATATCCACAACCCAGCAGCCCTAGATAGAGGGCATTGCAGTAATCAAAATAGCTGGTGACAAAGGTGTGGACCAGGGTAGGAAGAACTTCGGGTGGGACCAAGTGTTTCACCCGGGCTATGTTCTTCAGATGGAAAAAGGCAGATTTGACTACGACTGACACCTGCGCCTTCATGGTCAGGCCCTCATCAAATATCACGCCTAGTTATGCACTTGGCCCGAGGCCAGAAGCGGGGGCCCCCAAAGATATAAACCTGAGGGTTTCCCAGTCCAAACTCCTATTGTCCTCCCTCCAGGGTCCACAATAAATACCTCGTTTTTTCAGAGTTCAACCTAAGCCAACTAATACTCATCCAGTCCTGAATCTCCAGGAGGCAGTTATTAAACACTGTGATAGAATCATAGACTTTGACGGCAGATAAGGACTGCTTGGCCCATCTAGTCTGCCCATTTTCCTACCTACAGGATAGGCCACAGATCCTAGTTAACCAACAGCCTATTTCTTCCTACCCCCCACAAAAATTTCCTTATGTCTGTCCCATGCATTCTAGAATTCTCCCACAGTTTTAGACCCCACAACCTCCTCGGGAAGGCCGTTATATGCATCCACTACCCTCTCTGTGAAAAAATACTTCCTCACATTGCCCCTGAACCACCCCCCCATCTTTAAATTGCGTCCCCTTGTTCTTGCACGTCTCTTTTTCTGAAAGATGCTACCCTCTTGGACTTTGTTGATTCCACTGAGGTACTTAAAAGTTTCTATCATGTCCTCCCTCTCCCTTCTTTCCTCAAGGGTATACATATTAAGCTCCTTTAGTCTCTCCTCATACGGCTTCTCTTGCAGACCCTGCACCATTTTAGTTGCCCTCCTCTGGACTGCCTCTATCCTGTCTATGTCCTTGCGGAGATGGGGTCTCCAGAACTTGACGTATTACTCCAGATGGGATCTCACCAACTGTCTGTACAGAGTGATAACAGCTTCCTGTTTTCTGCTGGTGATGCCTCTCCCTATGCATCCCAGTATACCCCCAGCCCTCCCTACTGCCTTTTCACATTGCTTGCTAACCTTAAATTCATGTGATAAGAATACCCCCAGGTCCCTTTCCTTTTTTGTTTTGTTACTACCTCCCCCACATTGTGTATTCTTCCCCTGGGTTCTTGTTTCCCAGGTGCATTAATTTGCACTTCTTTGCATTGAATCCTAGCTGCCATACTTCTGACCATTCCTCCAACCTTTCCAAGTCCCTTCTCATCCTTTCCACGCCTCCTTGTATATCAACCCTGTTGCAGATCTTTGTGTCATCTGCAAAGAGGCATACTTTTCCTTCCAGTCCCTCTGCAATGTCACTTATAAAGACATTAAAAAGGACTGAACCCAGTACTGAACCCTGTGGTACCCCACTGGTAACCACTCTTTCTTCAGAGTGGACTCCATTTACAATTACCTTCTGTGTCCTGTTGTCCAGCCAATGTTTTACTCAGGCTACCACCCTGGGACCCACTCCCAGGCTGGTTAATTTGACTACTAATCTTTTGTTCAGGCATAAAAGATAGATAGAGCTGAGAATCATCAGCATAACAGTGAAAACTCAGCCCATACCATCTTATAATGTCCCCCAATGGAAGCATATACACCGCGAATAACATGGGGGACAGCACTGACCCCTGCAGTACCCCACAAGGCAGCCAGTGAGGGGCCAAGGTGTAAATCCCGGACACCACTCTCTGTGATCTGTCCTCCAGGAAAGATCGAAACCAGCTGTGGACTGCCCCCCTCAGACCATAGAAAAACCGCAGGCGGTCAAGCAGCACTCCATGATCCACGGTGTCAAATGCTGAGAGATCCAGGAGAACCAAGATGGAATGGGTCCTCCGATCACTTGCCATCAGGAGATCATTCAATACCCGAACAAGAGCTGTCTCTGTGCTATGTCTTTTCCTGAAGCCGGATTGGAGAGGGTCATAGATATTGTGGCTAGATAAAAGATCCTCCAGCTGCAGAGCGATCATCTTCTCAATGACTTTCCCTACACAGGGTAAGTTAGAGACCAGTCTGTAATTTGCTGAGCAGTCGGGGGTCAAGAGAGGGTTTTTTTCAAAAGGGGGCATGCAACTGCCTCCTTTAAGGGATCTGGGAAGATCCCTCTCTCTAATGAAACCCCCACTATCCCAGCCAGGACTGGGCTGATAACATTTACACACCCCACCAACAGGTGAGTAGGGCCTGGATCCAACTTACAGTAGGTAGGTCTCAGAGTCTGGATGATCCTCACTATATCTATCACTGCCAGTAGGTTAAAGGTGGACCAGAACAGCCTGGCATTAGTACCATCCAATTGACCAGTGCAAGGTCCAGTGGAAGGGTGCTGGCGGATCTCATCACTGATGGTGGATACCTTGTCAGCAAAGAATTTTGAAAACTCCTCTTACTGTACCTGTGATAATGCTCTGCCAGTCTAAAGACAGACTGCTTGCACAGTCTGTCCACAGTCTGGAAGAGCTGGGATGGTTTATTCTTTGATGCAGCAATTTCCCTGGACAGGAACTCTGCCTTCTTATGGGAAATTACTGATTGGTAGAGCTTATAATGTTCTAACAATCCAAGTCTATCCACCTCCAGTTGAGTTTTCTGCCAGAGTCTTTCCAATCTTCGTCCCTGCCTCTTCTACTCACGGACCTCACCATCAGACCAGGGAGCTCCCAAGTGGAGAGTGCGGGGATGAACATGAATTGGAGCAATGACATCCAGGGCCTCTACTTCAGCACTATTATAGGCTAGGACCAGAGGCCCTGGATCCATGCTATCTTTTGGAAGACCCGAGAAGTCCAGCTCCATCATTAGGCCTTCTGAGGTCACCCCTCTTAAAGGATGGAACTGTACTAACTCCCTAAGGGCAGGCCTATTTCGAAGGGCCACAAATCTAAACCTCAGGATGTGATAGACCATCCGACTGGCTCCGCCTCCAATACGGATATCTCCATCCCAAGATGGAACACCAAGTCCAATGTGTGCCCCCCCTCATGGGTTGCAGAGGTAATAACCTGTGACAGGCCCAATGAGTCCATCAATTGGAGGAGGTTTTGACCAAATGGCGAGAGTTTGTTGACCCAGGCATTGAAGTCTCTCAGAATTAACCATCTGGGAGACTCCAATAGCATATCAACGATGAAGTCCACAACCTCATTCAGGAACTCACTCCCATCCCCTGGTGGATGGTAGATGAGAAGGGCCCTGTAGCCTGTACCTGCACCCACTATGCACTCAAAGGAGTTGGTATCACCAACTGGCACCTCCCTGAGATCCAGATCTTGTCTAAAAAAGACAGCAACCCTACCGCCCCTCCGGTCCACTGTCAGGCAGTGAATCACCGAGAACCCAGCTGGAACAGCAGAATCCAAAATAGGACCAGCATTTCCATCTAGCCAGGTCTCGGTGATGCCAGCCAAGTCAACAGAGGAAACAAGATTTGCAATCACTGCAGTCTTGTTCCTAATCGACCTGGCATTGCTTAACACTGCCTGAAAGGGATGGGAATCCAAGGGTGACCACACTTCCTGCCTGATAAAACCTGATTTAACATACTTGCAAAGCGTTATTCTGACTTAACTACAGCTAGTACCTGGAAGCGTTTGTCCCCATGTCAGCAATAAACTCTTAGCCAGAATTATGTGTGCATACTTAACATAACACTTTCTGTACCATGCCACAAGATATTTAACATATTTGCATAGCGTTTTTCTGCGTTAACTAAATCCAGCACCTAGAAGGTTTTTTGAGGAGACCCAATTTGGGCATTTCTCTTTAGCCACTGGTACACAAGTTGCTTCTATCGCTTATCAAAACAAACAGTGCACAAAATCATCTTCTGTCAAACAAAGATTCAGTCAGTTAATGCAACACCACACCAACAGAGGTAAACTTCCTTGGAGAGCTACCTTTAGGTTAGTAGCAGAATATTTAATCACAATATTGTTGAACACAAACTTATTCAGACAACAGCCCTCGAGATCCAGAGACCGGAGGGGCTCCGAGCCGCCAGCGGGCCGGCGGCGTCCGTCTAGCCGACCGAGGGATCCAGGAGGCCGGGAGAAGCAGGCAGAAGCCGGCAAAGCCCTCGAGATCCAGAGACCGGAGGGGCTCTGAGCCGCCAGCAGGCCGGCGGCATCCGTCTAGCTGACCGAGGGATCCAGGAAGCTGGGAGAAGCAGGCAGAAGCCGGCACAGCCCTCGAGATCCAGAGACCGGAGGGGCTCCGAGCCGCCAGCGGGCCGGCGGCGTCCGTCTAGCCGACCGAGGGATCCAGAAGGTCGTGAGAAGCAGGCAGAAGGTACGGGCAAAGCCGCAAACCAATCAGAAAGCGACCGCTGACTCTGCCTTGCTTCCGATTGGTGCGCCTTTCCCATAGACTTTAGCTGGACTTTGGCAACACTACTCAGGCCGGGATTTCTGTTATTTTTATTTTAGACTTAAATTCACCCAAAAAGAACTGTTTTAGTCTTTAATGTGCCCGATTTGAGGGTCGTATTGATGATCTTGTTAGCTTGTGATTACAGCCTTTTTTGTGTTCTGTGTGGGTTAGACGCTTAGGCGCCTAAGCCCCCCCATACCCTCCCAGTCTTTTGTTATGCAGATTCAGATCCTTAGCACCTTTTTGCAGATTGCCTGCACTAAAGTACCTTGCTCACTGCCTTCTCCTCTGTCCCCCACCTTGCAGCCGGCACAGCCCTCGAGATCCAGAGACCGGAGGGGCTCCGAGCCACCAGTGGGCCGGCGGCGTCCGTCTAGCCGACCGAGGGATCCAGGAGGCCGGGAGAAGCAGGCAGAAGGTACGGTCAAAGCTGCAAACCAATCAGAAAGTGACCGCTGACTCTGCCTTGCTTCCGATTGGTGCGCCTTTCCCATAGACTTTAGCTGGACATTTGCAACACTATTCTGGCCGGGATTTCTGTTATTTTTATTTTAGTCTTAAATTCACCCAAGAAGAGCTGTTTTACTCTTTAATGTGCCTGATTTGAGGGTTGTATTGATATCTTGCTAGCATGTGATTACAGCCTTTTTTGTGTTCTGTGTGGGCTAGATGCTTAGGCGCCTAACCCCCATACCCTCCCAGTCTTTTGTTGTGCAGATTCAGATCCTTAGCACCATTTTGCAGATTGTCTGCAATAAAGTACCTTGCTCACTGCCTTCTCCTCTTTTCCCTACCTTGTAGCCGGCACAGCCCTCGAGATCCAGAGACCGGAGGGGCTCCGAGCCGCCAGCGGGCCGGCGGCATCCGTCTAGCCGACCGAGGGATCCAGGAAGCCAGGAGAAGCAGGCTGAAGGTACGGGCAAAGCTGCAAACCAATCAGAAAGAGACCGCTGACTCTGTCTTGCTTCCGATTGGTACGCATTTCCTATAGACTTTAGCTGACTTTTGCAACACTATTCTGGCCGGGATTCTGTTATTTTTATTTTAGTCTTAAATTCACCCAAAAGAGCTGTTTTACTTTTTAATGTGCCTGATTTGAGGGTTGTATTGATATCTTGTTAGCTTGTGATTACTGCCTTTTTAGAACTTGTGTGGGCTAGACGCTAGGGCGCTAACCCCTCATATCCTCCCCAGTCTTTTGTTGTGCAGTTTCAGATCCTTAGCACCTTTTGCAGATTGCCTGCACAAAGTTACCTTGCTCACTGCCTTCTCCTCTGTCCCCTACCTTGCAGCCGCACAGCCCTCGAGATCCAGAGACCGAGGGGTCTGAGGCCGCCAGCGGGCCGGGCGGGCGTCTGCCTAGCCGACCGAGGGATCCAGGAGGCCGGAGAAGCAGGCAGAGAGAGTAGGAGTTAACTACAAACCAATCAGAGAAAGCACGCTGACCTGCCTTTGCTTCTGATTGGTGCGCCTTTCCATAGACTTTAGCTGGACTTTTGCAACACTATTCTGGCCGGGATTTCTGTTATTTTTATTTTAGTCTTAAATTCACCCAAAAAGGGCTGTTTTACCCTTTAATGTGCCCGATTTGAGGGTTGTATTGATATCTTGTTAGCTTGTGATTACAGCCTTTTTTGTGTTCTGTGTGGGCTAGATGCTTAGGCGCCTAACCCCCTCATACCCTCCCAGTCTTTTGTTGTGCAGATTCAGATCCTTAGCACCTTTTTGCAGATTGCCTGCAATAAAGTACCTTGCTCACTGCCTTCTCCTCTGTCCCCCCCCTTGCAGCCGGCACAGCCCTCGAGATCCAGAGACTGGAGGGGCTCCGAGCCACCAGCGGGCCGGCGGCGTCCGTCTAGCCGACCGAGGGATCCAGGAGGCCGGGAGAAGCAGGCAGAAGGTACGGGCAAAGCTGCAAACCATTCAGAAAGTGACTGCTGACTCTGCCTTGCTTCCGATTGGTGCGCCTTTCCCATAGACTTTAGCTGGACTTTTGCAACACTATTCTGGCCGGGATTTCTGTTATTTTTATTTTAGTCTTAAATTCACCCAAAAAGAGCTGTTTTACTCTTTAATGTGCCCGATTTGAGGGTTGTAATGATATCTTGGTAGCATGTGATTACAGCATTTTTTGTGTTCTGTGTGGGCTAGACGCTTAGGCGCCTAACCCCCCCATACCCTCCCAGTCTTTTGTTGTGCAGATTCAGATCCTTAGCACCTTTTTGCAGATTGCCTGCAATAAAGTACCTTGCTCACTGCCTTCTCCTCTGTCCCCTACCTTGCAGCCGGCACAACCCTCGAGATCCGGAGACCGGAGGGGCTCCGAGCCGAAAGCGGGCCGGCAGCGTCCGTCTAGCCGACCGAGGGATCCAGGAAGCCGGGAGAAGCAGGCTGAAGGTACGGGCAAAGCCGCAAACCAATCAGAAAGCGACCGCTGACTCTGCCTTGCTTCCGATTGGTGCACATTTCCCATAGGCTTTAGCTGGACGTTTGCAACACTATTTTGGCCGGGATTTCTGTTACTTTTATTTTAGTCTTAAATTCACCCAAAAAGAGCTGTTTTACTCTTTAATGTGCCCGATTTGAGGGTTGTATTGATATCTTGTTAGCTTGTGATTACAGCCTTTTAGATGTTCTGTGTGGGCTAGACGCTTGTGGCTCCTAACCCCCATACCCTCCCAGCCTGTTGTGCAGATTCAGATCATTAGCACCTTTGCAGATTGCCTGCAACAGTACCTTGCTCACTGCCTTCTCCTCTGTCCCCTCCTGCAGCCGGCACAGCCTCGGAGATCCAGAGACCCGGAGGGGACCCGAGCCGCCAGCGGGCCGGGCGGTGTCCGGCTCACGACTGAGGGATCCCAGGAGGCCGAGAAGCAGGTGCAGAAGTACGGGCAAGCTGCAAACCAATCAGAAAGTGACCGCTGACTCTGCCTTGCTTCCGATTGCTGCGCCTTTCCCATAGACTTTAGCTGTACTTTTGCAACACTATTCTGGCCGGGATTTCTGTTATTTTTATTTTAGTCTTAAATTCACCTAAAAAGAGCTGTTTTACTCTTTAATGTGCCTGATTTGAGGGTTGTATTGATATCTTGCTAGCATGTGATTACAGCCTTTTTTGTGTTCTGTGTGGGCTAGACGCTTAGGCGCCTAACCCCCCATACTCCTCCCAGTCTTTGTTGTGCAGATTCAGATCCTTAGCACCTTTTGCAGATTGCCTGCACAAAGCACTTTGCTCACTGCCTTCTCCTCTGCTCCCTTGCAGCCGGCACAGCCCCAGAGATCCAGAGATCCGAGGGGCCCGAGCCGCCAGCGGGTCAAGGCGTCCGCTGTCAACCGAGGGATCCAGGAAGCCGAGAAGAAGGCTGAAGGTACGGGCAAAGCCGCTAAACCAATCAAGCGTATCGCTGATTCCGCGTTTGCTCCGATTGGCGCATTTCTATAGACTTTAGCTGGACTTTTGCAAACACTATCTCTGGCCGGATTTTGTTATTTTTATTTTAGTCTTAAATTCACCCAAAAGAGCTGTTTTACTTTTTAATGTGCCCAATTTGATGGTTGTATTGATATCTTGGTTACTTGTGATTACGGCTTTTTTGTAGAAATTTCAGGGCTAGACGCTTAGGCGCCCAACCCCCCTATATCCTCCCAAGTCTTTGTTGTGCAGATTCAGATCTTAGCACCTTTTGCAGATTGCCTGCACAAAGTACCTTGCTCACTGCCTCTCCTCTGTCCCCTACCTTGCAGCCGCACAGCCCTCGAGATCCAGAGACCGGAGGGGCTCCAAGCGCCAGCTGCCGGGCGCGTCCGCCTAGTCGACCGAGGATCCAGGAGGCCGAGAAGCAGACAGAGAAGGAACGGGCAAGTCAAGTAAACCAATCAGCAAGCGATCGCTGACTCTGCCTTTGCTTCCATTGGTGCGCTTTTCCCATAGACTTTAGCTGGACTTTACAACACTATTCTGGCCGGGATTTCTGTTATTTTTATTTTAGTCTTAAATTCACCCAAAAGAGCTGCTTTACTTTATTGTGCCCGATTTGAGGGTTGTATTGATATCTTGTTAGCTTGTGATTACAGCCTTTTTTGTTCTGTGGGCTAGACGCTTAGGCGCCTAACCTCCAGCTACCCTCCCAGTCTTTGTTGTGCAGATTCAGATCCTAGCACCTTTTGCAGATTGCCTGCACAAAGATACCTTGCTCACTGCCTTCTCCTCTGTCCCCTACCTTGCAGCCAGCAAAGCCCTCGCCGAGATCCAGAAACCGAGGGGCTCCAAGCCGCCAGCGGGCCGGGCGGAGTCCGGCTCAGCCGACTGAGGGATCCAGGAGGCGTGAGAAGCAGGCTGAGAGATAGCAATGTTGATACTAATCAGAAAGCGCATCATTGACTCGGCCTTGCTTCTGATTAGTGCGCCTTTCCCATAGACTTTAGCTGGACTTTTGCAACACTTTTTCTGGCCGGGATTTCTGTTAATTTTATTTTAGTCTTAAATTCACCCAAAAGAGCTGTTTTACCTTTTATGTGCCCGATTTGAGGGTTGTATTGATATCTTGTTAGCTTGTGATTACAGCCTTTTGTGTTCTCTGTGTGGCTAGACGCTAGGCGCCTAACCTTCCCATACCCTCCCAGTTTTTGTTGTGCAGATTCAGATCCTTAGCACCTTTTTGCAGATTGCCTGCACTAAAGTACCTTGCTCACTGCCTTCTCCTCTGTCCCCTACCTTGCAGCCGGCACAGCCCTCGAGATCCAGAGACCAGAGGGGCTCCGAGCTGCCAGCGGGCCGGCGGCGTCCGACTAGCCGACCGAGGGATCCAGGAGGCCGGGAGAAACAGGCAGAAGGTACGGGCAAACCGCAAACCAATCAGAAAGCGACCGCTGACTTGCCTTTGCTTCCGATTGAGCGCTTTTCCCATAGACTTTAGCTGGACTTTTGCAATACTATTCTGGCTGGTATTTCTGATTTTTTATTTTAGTCTTAAATTCACCCGAAAAGAGCTGTTTTACCTTTTTAATGTCCCCTGATTTGAGGGTTGTATTGATATCTTGTTAGCTTGTGATTACAGCCTTTTTGTAGCCTGTGTGGGCTAGACGCTTTAGGCGCCTAACCTCCCCCCATACCCTCCCAGTCTTTGTTGCAGATTCAGATCCTTAGCACCTTTTACAGATTGCCTGCACAAAGTACCTGCTCACCGTCTTCTCTCTGTCCCCTGCCTTGCAGCCGCACAGCCTCCTGAGATCCAGAGACGGAGGGGGTTCGAGTCAGCCAGCGGCCGGGTATGCCCGCTTTCAGCTTCTTGAATGAGGACCAGGAGGCCGGAGGAAGCAGGTAAAAGGTACGGGCAGAAGCCGCAACCAATCAGAAAGCGACCGCTGACTCTGCCTTGCTTCCCATTGCGCGCCTTTCCCATAGACTTTTGCTGGACTTTGCAACACTATTCTGGCCGGGATTTCTGTTATTTTTATTTTAGTCTTAAATTCACCCAAAAGAGCTGTTTTACCTTTTAATGTGCCAGATTTGAGGGTTGTATTGATATCTTGTTAGCTTGTGGATTACAGCTCTTTGGTGTTCTGTGGGTTAGACGCTTAGGCGCCTAAGCCCCCATACCCTCCCAGTCTTTTGTTATGCAGATTCAGATCCTTAGCACCGTTTTGCAGATTGCCTGCACTAAAGTACCTTGCTCACTGCCTTCTCCTCTGTCCCCCACCTTGCAGCCGGCACAGCCCTCGAGATCCAGATACCGGAGGGGCTCCGAGCCACCAGTGGGCCGGCGGCGTCCGTCTAGCCGACCGAGGGATCCAGGAGGCCGGGAGAAGCAGGCAGAAGGTACGGGCAAAGCTGCAAACCAATCAGAAAGTGACCGCTGACTCTGCCTTGCTTCCGATTGGTGCGCCTTTCCCATAGACTTTAGCTGGACTTTAGCAACACTATTCTGGCCGGGATTCTGTTATTTTTATTTTAGTCTTAAATTCACCCAAAAAGAGCTGTTTTACTCTTTAATGTGCCCGATTTGAGGGTTGTATTGATATCTTGTTAGCTTGTGATTACAGCCTTTTTAGCCCAGGGCTGGGACGCTAGGCTTGCCTAACCCCCTCCATACTCCTCCCAGTCTTTTGTTGTGCAGTTTCAGATCCTAGCACCTTTTTGCAGATTGCCTGCACAAAGTACCTTGCTCACTGCCTTCTCCTCTGTCCCTACCTGTGTTTCTGCACAGCCCCCGAGATCCAGAGACCGGAGGGGTTCGAGCCGCCAGCGGCCGGGCGGCGTCTGGCTCAGATGCATCGGTGGGATCCAGGAGGCCGGAGAAGCAGGAGTGTTGTGTTAAAGCCGCGAACCAATCAGAAAGCGATCATTGACTCGGCCTTGCTTCTGATTGCGCGCCTTTCCCATAGACTTTAGCTGGACTTTTGCAACACTATTCTGGCCGGGATTTCTGTTATTTTTATTTTAGTCTTAAATTCACCCAAAAAGGGCTGTTTTACCCTTTAATGTGCCCGATTTGAGGGTTGTATTGATATCTTGTTAGCTTGTGATTACAGAATTTTTTGTGTTCTGTGTGGGCTAGATGCTTAGGCGCCTAACCCCCCCCATACCCTCCCAGTCTTTTGTTGTGCAGATTCAGATCCTTAGCACCTTTTGCAGACTGCCTGCAATAAAGCACCTGCTCAATGCCTCTCCTCTGTCCCCTGCAGCCGGGCACAGCCTCGAGATCCAGAGACTGGAGGCTCCCAGCCACCAGCGGGTCAAGCGGGCGTCTGCTCAGCTGATCGAGGGATCCAGAGGCCGGAGAAGCAGGCAGAAGGTACGGGTAAAGCTGCAAACCATTCAGAAAGTGATCATGACTTGCCTTGCTTCCGATTGGTGCGCCTTTTCCATAGACTTTAGCTGGACTTTGCAACACTATTCTGGCCGGATTTCTGTTATTTTTATTTTAGTCTTAATTCACCCAAAAGAGCTGTTTTACTTTAATGTGCCCGATTGAGGGTTGTATTGATATCTGTTAGCTTGTGATTACAGCCTTTTAGGAAATTTCAGGTGGGCTAGACGCCAGCGCCTCAACCCCCCATACCCTCCCAGTCTTTGTTGTGCAGATTCAGATCATTAGCACCTTTTGCAGATTGCCTGCAACAGCACCTTGCTCACTGCCTTCCTCTGTCCCCTTCCTTGCAGCCGGCACAGCCCTCGAGATCCAGAGACCGGAGGGGCTCCGAGCCGCCAGCGGGCCGTCGGTGTCCGTCTAGCCGACTGAGGGATCCAGGAGGCCGGGAGAAGCAGGCAGAAGGTACGGGCAAAGCTGCAAACCAATCAGAAAGTGACCGCTGACTCTGCCTTGCTTCCGATTGGTGCGCCTTTCCCATAGACTTTAGCTGTACTTTTGCAACACTATTCTGGCCGGGATTTCTGTTATTTTTATTTTAGTCTTAAATTCACCTAAAAAGAGCTGTTTTACTCTTTAATGTGCCTGATTTGAGGGTTGTATTGATATCTTGCTAGCATGTGATTACAGCCTTTTTGTACTGCTGTGGGCTAGACGCTAGGGCGCCCTAACCCCCACATACCCTCCCAGTCTTTTGCTAGCAGATTCAGATCCAGCACCTTTTCGTGATTGCCTGCACTAGCACTCTGCTCACGCTTCTCCTCTGTCCCCTTCCTTGCAGCCGGCACAGCCCTAGAGATCCAGAGACCGGAGGGGCTCCGAGCCGCCAGCGGGCCGGCGGCGTCCGTCTAGCCAACCGAGGGATCCAGGAAGCCGGGAGAAGAAGGCTGAAGGTACGGGCAAAGCCGCAAACCAATCAGCAAGCGACCGCTGACTCTGCCTTGCTTCCGATTGCTGCGCATTTCCTATAGACTTTAGCTGGACTTTTGCAACACTATTCTGGCCGGGATTTCTGTTATTTTTATTTTAGTCTTAATTCACCCAAAAGCTGTTTTACTCTTTAATGTGCCTAATTTGAGGGTTGTATTGATATCTTGTTAGCTTGTGATTACGCCTTTTTTAGGAATTTCAGGGGTTGACGCTTAGCGCCTAACCCCCCATATCCTCCCAGTCTTTGTTGTGCAGATTCAGATTCTTAGCACCTTTTGCAGATTGCCTGCAATAGCAGTTCTTTGCTCACTGCCTCTCCTCTGTCCCCTACTTGCAGCCGCACAGCCCTCGAGATCCAGAGAGACCGGAGGGCTCCAAGCTGCAGCGGTCGGGCGGCGCTCATTAGTCGACCGAGGGATCCAGGAGGCCGGGAGAAGCAGACAGAGGAACGGGCAAAGCCGCAAACCAATCAGCATGCACTGGCTGACTCTTGCCTTGCTTCCGATTGCGCGCTCTTTCCCATAGACTTTAGCTGGACTTTTACAACACTATTCTGGCCGGGATTTCTGTTATTTTTATTTTAGTCTTTAATTCACCCAAAAAGAGCTGCTTTACTTTATTGTGCCTCGATTTGAGGTTGTATTGATATCTTGTTGGGCCAGATTACAGCCTTTTTGTAGTTCTGTGTGGCTAGATCGCCAGGCTTCAACTCTGCATACCTCCCAGTCTTTGTTGTGCAGATTCAGATCCTAGCACCTTTTGCAGATTGCCTGCACAGCACTTTTGCTCACTGCCTTCCTCTGTCCCCCTACCTTGCAGCCAGCAAAGCCCCTCGAGATCCAGAAACCGGAGGGGCTCCAAGCCGGCGGGCCGGGCGGAGTCCGCTCAGCCGACCGAGGATCCAGGAGGCCGAGAAGCAGGCAGAAGATTGTGGCAAAGTTGCGATACTAATCAGAAAGCGACCGCTGACTCGGCCTTGCTTCTGATTAGCGCCTTTCCCATAGACTTTTAGCTGACTTTGCAACACTTTTCTGGCTGGGATTTCTGTTAATTTTATTTTAGTCTTAAATTCACCCAAAAGAGCTGTTTTACTTTAATGTGCCCGATTTGAGGGTTGTATTGATATCTTGTTAGCTTGTGATTACAGCCTTTTTGTAGTTCTGGTGGCTAGACGCTAGGCGCCTAACCCCCATACCCTCCCAGTTTTTGTTGTCAGATTCAGATCCTAGCACCTTTTTGCAGATTGCCTGCATAAAGCACCTTGCTCACTGCCTTCCTCTGTCCCCACCTGCAGCCGCACAGCCTCGGGAGATCCAGAGACCGGAGGGGCCTCAGCTGCCTGCTGGCCGCGGCACCGACCAGGGTCACCGAGGGATCCAGGAGGCCGAGAAACAGGCAGAAGGTACGGGAGACTCAAGAACTAATCAGAAAGCGACCGCTGACTTCTGCCTTGCTTCCGATTGGTGCGCCTTTCCCATAGACTTTAGCTGGACTTTGCAATACTATTCTGGCTGGTATTTCTGTTATTTTATTTTAGTCTTAAATTCACCCAAAAAGAGCTGTTTTACTCTTAATGTCCCCTGATTTGAGGGTTGTATTGATATCTTGTTAGCTTGTGATTACAGCCTTTTTAGCAAGTGTGGGCTAGACGCTAGGCGCCTAACCCTCCCCCATACCTCCTCCCAGTCTTTTGTTGTGCAGATTCAGATCCTTAGCACCTTTTACAGATTGCCTGCAATAGCAGATTCTTGCTCACTGCCTCTCCTCTGTCCCCTGCCTTGCAGCCGGCACAGCCTCGAGATCCAGAGACCGGAGGGGCTCCGAGCCGCCAGCTGGCCGGGTGTCCGCTCAGGCCGGATCGAGGGATCCAGGAGGCCGGAGGAAGCAGGGTAGGGACGGGCGTGTCCGCAAACCAATCAGAAAGCGTTACCGCTGACTCTGCTTTGCTTCCATTGGTGCGCCTTTCCCATAGACTTTGCTGGACTTTGCAACACTATTCTGGCCGGATTTCGTTATTTTTATTTTAGTCTTAAATTCACCCAAAAGAGCTGTTTTACTCTTTAATGTGCCAGATTTGAGGGTTGTATTGATATCTTGTTAGCTTGTGATTACAGCCTTTTTTGTGTTCTGTGTGGGTTAGACGCTTAGGCGCCTAAGCCCCCCCATACCCTCCCAGTCTTTTGTTATGCAGATTCAGATCCTTAGCACCGTTTTGCAGATTGCCTGCAATAAAGTACCTTGCTCACTGCCTTCTCCTCTGTCCCCCACCTTGCAGCCGGCACAGCCCTCGAGATCCAGATACCGGAGGGGCTCCGAGCCACCAGTGGGTCGGGCGGCGTCGCTCAGCCGGATCGAGGGATCCAGGAGGCCGGGAGAAGCAGGCAGAAGGTACGGCAAAGCTGCAAACCAATCAGAAAGTGACCGCTGACTCTGCCTTGCTTCCCATTGGTGCGCCTTTTCCCATAGACTTAGCTGGACTTTTGCAACACTATTCTGGCCGATTCTGTTATTTTTATTTTAGTCTTAAATTCACCCAAAAAGAGCTGTTTTACCTTTAATGTGCCCGATTTGAGGGTTGTATTGATATCTTGTTAGCTTGTGATTACAGCCTTTTTGTAGTTCTGTGTGGGCTAGACGCTTGGGCGCCCAACTTCCCCATACTCCTCCCAGTCTTTTGTTGTGCAGTTTCAGATCCTTAGCACCTTTTGCAGATTGCCTGCAAAAAGTAACTTGCTCTACCGTCTCCTCTTCTGTCCCCACTGCAGCCGGCACAGCCTCGAGATCCAGAGACCGGAGGGGCTCCGAGCCGCCAGCGGGCCGCGGCGCATCTGGCTCAGGCCCAATCGAGGGATCCAGGAGGCCGGGAGAAGCAGGCAGGTAAGAAGTCAAGAACCAATCAGAAAGCGACCGCTGACTCCGGCCTTGCTTCTGATTGCGCGCCTTTCCCATAGACTTTAGCTGACTTTTGCAACACTATTCTGGCCGGATTTCTGTTATTTTTATTTTAGTCTTAATTCACCCAAAAGGGCTGTTTTACCCTTTAATGTGCCTGATTTGAGGGTTGTATTGATATCTTGTTAGCTTGTGATTACAGCCTTTTGTGTTCTGTGGGCTAGATGCTTAGGCGCCTAACCCCCCATACCCTCCCCAGTCTTTTGTTGTGCAGATTCAGATCCTTAGCACCTTTGCAGACTGCCTGCACAGTACCTTGCTCACTGCCTCTCCTCTGTCCCCCCTTGCAGCCGGCACAGCCTCGAGATCCAGAGACTGGAGGGGCCGAGCCACCAGCGGGTCAAGCGCGCCTAGCTCTAGCCGACCGAGGGATCCAGGAGGCCGGAAGCAGGCAGAAGGTAACGGCAAAGTTGCAAACCATTCAGAAAGTGACTGCTGACTCTGCCTTGCTTCCGATTGGTGCCTTTCCCATAGACTTTAGCTGACTTTTGCAACACTATTCTGGCCGGATTTCTGTTATTTTTATTTTAGTCTTAAATTCACCCAAAAGAGCTGTTTTACCTTTAATGTGCCCGATTTGAGGGTTGTAATGATATCTTGCAGTATGTGATTACAGCATTTTTGTGTTCTGTGTGGGCTAGATGCTTAGGCGCCCAACCCCCCCATACCCTCCCAGTCTTTTGTTGTGCAGATTCAGATCTTAGCACCTTTTGCAGATTGCTCAATCCAGCACCTTGCTCACTGCCTTCTCCTCTCGTCCCCCCATTGCAGCCGCACAGCCCCTCGAGATCCAGAGACTGAGGCTCCGAGCCGCCAGCGGGCCGGGCAGCGCCCGCTCAGCCGGATCGAGGGATCCAGGGAAGCCGAGGAGCAGGCTGGAAGGCACGGCAGCCGCGAAACCAATCAGAAAGCGATCGCTGACTCTGCCTTGCTTCCGATTGGTGCACATTTCCATAGGCTTTAGCTGGACGCTTGCAACACTATTCTGGCCGGGATTTCTGTTATTTTTATTTTAGTCTTAAATTCACCCAAAAGAGCTGTTTTACTTTTAATGTGCCCGATTTGAGGGTTGTATTGATATCTTGTTAGCTTGTGATTACAGCCTTTTTGTGTTCTGTGTGTGCTAGACGCCTAGGCGCCTAACTTCCATACCCTCCCAGTCTTTGTTGCGCAGATTCAGATCATTAGCACCTTTTTGCAGATTGCCTGCAATAAAGTACCTTGCTCACTGCCTTCTCCTCTGTCCCCTTCCTTGCAGCCGGCACAGCCCTCGAGATCCAGAGACCGGAGGGGCTCCGAGCCGCCAGCGGGCCGGCGGTGTCCGTCTAGCCGACTGAGGGATCCAGGAGGCCGGGAGAAGCAGGCAGAATGTACGGCCAAAGCTGCAAACCAATCAGAAAGTGACCGCTGACTCTGCCTTGCTTCCGATTGGTGCACCTTTCCCATAGACATTAGCTGGACTTTTGCAACACTATTCTGGCCGGGATTTCTGTTATTTTATTTTAGTCTTAAATTCACCTAAAAGAGCTGTTTTACTCTTAATGTGCCCGATTTGAGGGTTGTATTGATATCTTGCTAGCATGTGATTACAGCCTTTTTGTAGCTCTAGGGCTAGACGCTTAGGCGCCTAACCCCCCCCCATACCCTCCCAGTCTTTTGTTGTGCAGATTCAGATCCTTAGCACCTTTTTGCAGATTGCCTGCAATAAAGTACCTTGCTCACTGCCTTCTCCTCTGTCCCCTTCCTTGCAGCCGGCACAGCCCTAGAGATCCAGAGACCGAAGGGGCTCCGAGCCGCCAGCGGGCCGGCGGCGTCCGTCTAGCCAACCGAGGGATCCAGGAAGCCGGGAGAAGAAGGCTGAAGGTACGGGCAAAGCCGCAAACCAATCAGCAAGCGACCGCTGACTCTGCCTTGCTTCCGATTGGTGCGCATTTCCTATAGACTTTAGCTGGACTTTTGCAACACTATTCTGGCCGGGATTTCTGTTATTTTTATTTTAGTCTTAAATTCACCCAAAAAGAGCTGTTTTACTCTTTAATGTGCCCGATTTGAGGGTTGTATTGATATCTTGTTAGCTTGTGATTACAGCCTTTTTTGTGTTCTGTGTGGGCTAGACGCTTAGGCGCCTAACCCCCCCATATCCTCCCAGTCTTTTGTTGTGCAGATTCAGATTCTAGCACCTTTTGCAGATTGCCTGCACAAAGTACCTTGCTCACTGCCTCTCCTCTGTCCCCTACCTTGCAGCCGCACAGCCCCGAGATCCAGAGACCGAGGGGCTCCAGTCGCCAGCGGTCAAGCGCGCCGCCTAGTCGACCGAGGGATCCAGGAGGCCGGAGAAGCAGACAGAAGGAACGGCAAGTGCAGCTAAACCAATCAGCAAGCGACCGCTGACTCTGCCTGCTTCCGATTGTGCGCCTTTCCCATAGACTTTAGCTGGACTTCTACAACACTATTCTGGCCGGGATTTCTGTTATTTTTATTTTAGTCTTAAATTCACCCAAAAAGAGCTGCTTTACTCTTTAATGTGCCCGATTTGAGGGTTGTATTGATATCTTGTTAGCTTGTGATTACAACCTTTTTTGTGTTCTGTGTGGGCTAGACGCTTAGGCGCCTAACCCCCCCATACCCTCCCAGTCTTTTGTTGTGCAGATTCAGATCCTTAGCACCTTTTTGCAGATTGCCTGCAATAAAGTACCTTGCTCACTGCCTTCTCCTCTGTCCCCTACCTTGCAGCCAGCAAAGCCCTCGAGATCCAGAACCGGAGGCTCCGAGCTGCCAGCGGGCGGCGGCGTCCGACTAGCCGACCTGAGGTATCCAGGAGGCGGGAGAGGCAGCAGAAGATATTGCAAGAGTCAAGATACTAATCAGAAAGCGCACCGCTGACCTCGGCCCTTTTGCTTCTGATTAGTGCGCCTTTCCCATAGACTTTAGCTGACTTTGCAACACTTTTCTGGCCGGGATTTCTGTTAATTTTATTTTAGTCTTAAATTCACCCAAAAGAGCTGTTTTACCTTTTAATGTCCCCGATTTGAGGGTTGTATTGATATCTTGTTAGCTTGTGATTACAGCCTTTTGTAGTTCTGTGTGGGCTAGACGCCTAGGCGCCAACCCCCATACCCTCCCAGTTTTTTGTTGTGCAGATTCAGATCCTTAGCACCTTTTTGCAGATTGCCTGCAATAAAGTACCTTGCTCACTGCCTTCTCCTCTGTCCCCTACCTTGCAGCCAGCACAGCCCTCGAGATCCAGAGACCGGAGGCGCTCCGAGCTGCCAGCGGGCCGGCGGCGTCCGACTAGCCGACCGAGGGATCCAGGAGGCCGGGAGAAACAGGCAGAAGGTACGGGCAAAGCCGCAAACCAATCAGAAAGCGACCACTGACTCTGCCTTGCTTCCGATTGGTGCGCCTTTCCCATAGACTTTAGCTGGACTTTTGCAATACTATTCTGGCTGGGATTTCTGTTATTTTTATTTTAGTCTTAAATTCACCCAAAAAGAGCTGTTTTACTCTTTAATGTCCCCGATTTGAGGGTTGTATTGATATCTTGTTAGCTTGTGATTACAGCCTTTTTTGTGTTCTGTGTGGGCTAGACGCCTAGGCGCCTAATCCCCCCATACCCTCCCAGTCTTTTGTTGTGCAGATTCAGATCCTTAGCACCTTTTTGCAGATTGCCTGCAATAAAGTACCTTGCTCACTGCCTTCTCCTCTGTCCCCTACCTTGCAGCCGGCACAGCCCTCGAGATCCAGAGACCGGAGTGGCTCCGAGCCGCCAGTGGGCTGGCGGCGTCCGTCTAGCCAACCGAGGGATCCAGAAGGCTGGGAGAAGCAGGCAGAAGGTACGGGCAAAGCTGCAAACCAATCAGAAAGCGACCGCTGACTCTGCCTTGCTTCCGATTGGTGCGCCTTTCCCATAGACTTTATCTGGACTTTTGCAACACTATTCTGGTTGGGATTTCTGTTATTTTTATTTTAGTCTTAAATTCACCCAAAAAGAGCTGTTTTACTCTTTAATGTGCCCGATTTGAGGGTTGTATTGATATCTTGTTAGCTTGTGAGTACAGCCTTTTTTGTGTTCTGTGTGGTCTAGACGCTTAGGCGCCTAACCCCCCCCATACCCTCCCAGTCTTTTGTTGTGCAGATTCAGATCCTTAGCACCTTTTTGCAGATTGCCTGCAATAAAGTACCTTGCTCACTGCCTTCTCCTCTGTCCCCTACCTTACAGCCGGCACAGCCCTCGAGATCCAGAGACCAGAGGGGCTCCGAGCCACCAGCGGGTCGTCGGCGTCCGTCTAGCCAACCGAGGGATCCAGGAGGCTGGGAGAAGCAGGCAGAAGGTACGGGCAAAGCCGCAAATTTTTGCCCGCCCCCTCCCCCACCTCGGTTGATTCTTTTTATACACTTTCCTCTGCCATTTCGCTAATCCACACCCACATCTATTTCCCTTCCTCTCTTAACCCATACCTAACCTCCACAATGCTACTTTGCTTCCTTTTGCTCCTGAGCCTCTTCTCCCCCAATCCCTTATGATAATTATGATATACCCCCTGTCATGATGAATAAGTTAGTGAATATGATCTGCCCACCCCTGCCATCCACAATGGACAACCACCTATTCCTTATTCATTTCAACCACTTTACACTGCAACCCCTGGGTATCCACATAAAGCCTCTCTAACAATTCAACACTCCCCTAGCACCTTACATGTATCCTGGTTTTATATTAACCCACTATGCCTGTCCATCAGATTATTATGTTATGATAAAATTCACACCTATATAACAGGACCTTCTCCCATCACACAGCTGGCACCCAGGAAGAAGAGGAAACGCTCTGACCACTCACTATCCCTGTCCCTTGGTGCCCTCCTCAAATTAATCTTCTTCCTTCTGATCTGCATTGGTACTATTGAAATAAATCCTGGCCCCATTGAAAGTTTCTTTTCCCCTGCTGATCTTTCCTCCATAAATGGCCTAAGCTTCCTACATTTCAATGCTTGCAGCCTCTTAAAAAAGTTCTCCTTCATACAGGCTTGGGTTGCACATACTCTACCTGACTTCCTGGTCATCTCTGAATCTTGGCTCAGACCTACAACAAAAGACAGTGTTGTAAACCTTCCCAACTATCAGCTCTTCAGAGCAGATCGCCCTTCCAGGTGGTGGGCGCCATATACATTAAGGACACCATTTCTGCAACCTGCCTCATCAATACATCCGAACCAAAGGAATTTGAATGTTTGTCAATCAAAATATCCCTTCCTAACTTGTCTTCATTTAAATTGATTGGCTGCTATAGGCCCCCCTCTGCAGGCCTCAAACTACTATCTCACCTAGGGTCAATACTCAATCTAGGCCCTGAAGATTCCATCATCCTTGGTGATTTGAATTTAAACTGGCTATCTAATGTATCTGCACCATTGGTAACCTTTTGTGACACCTGTGGATTTACACAACTAATTAAAGACCCAACCAGGGTTAACCTAAAAAACTCTAGCAACAGCTCACTCCTGGATATTATGTTGGTAAACAAGCCTCACTTATATTCACATGCAGGAGTACTACCGAGTGATATAAGTGATCATTATCCTATAGCTGGCATAAGATCTACACTCAAACCACCCAATCCTGCAGAATTTGTCCTCAAAAGGTCAAAAAAGAAATTCAGCATCTCAGGATACCTCCATGACTTGAGTAATACAATATATTGGCAAGATTTCTACCTTACAACCTCAGTTGAAACAGCTCTCCAGACCTTAAAGGACATTATCACTAATGTCTCAATATTCATGCACCAATCACCAGTATCAGAACTAAAGCAAGATCCTGCCCTTGGTTCACTACTGATCTTAAAGCAGCCTTGTTAACCAGAGACAAACTGTGGAAAAGGCAAGAAAACAAAGGATACCAGAGACTGGCTAAATTTCAGAAAAGCAAGGAATTCATGTACAAAACAAATAAGAACTGCCAAAGCTGCCTACTATAGAGCTGAATTGGATGCTCCTACAATAACCCAACCAGACTCTGGGGTACTATAAAAGGAATTCTGGGCCAAAACTCTACTCCTGCCTTAACCTCCAAACTACTACTAAATGATACAGAAATTACGAGCAAACAAGAAATCCTAAATACCTTCAATGACCACTTCACCACAGCTGGCCTAGCATTTGACTCATCACCTGCAAATCTCCTGAGATCTTCCTTGAACCTTCAATCCACTGTGGGACAAAAGGCTACTTCAACTTTTCCTTCAACCCAATATCCTTGAAAGAAGTAGAAGACCTCCTCTAATTTAGATACTTCTAAGAGTGCAGGTACAGACTCTGGATCCCTACTTCCTTAAAATTGCATCACACATCTTATCTGCCCCCTCACTCATCTCTTCAATCTTCCCTAACTACTGGATCCATTCCCTCCACTTGAAAACAGCTCAAGTAGTTCCACTACTTAAATCTGGTGATCCCATGGACCTCAACAATTACAGGCCCATTTCCATCCTATCAGTACTATCCAAGATGCTCAAAAATTAGTAAACTCACAATTAAGGGACTATCTGGATAACAATAACCTTCTAAATTCAGCACATCGGATTCAGATCAAGGCATAGCACCATTTCTGCCCTAGCCAAAGTAACTAACGATTGGCAGATTGCCTTGGATAAGAAGAAAAGTACCTGTGCTGTGTTCCTGGATTTGAGTAAAGCATTTGATACAGTGGATCATGAATCATTAATCACCTCCTTAGCTCACTAGGACTGGATTCTCTCTCACTCAACTGGTTTAAGTGCTACCTATCAGATAGGTCACAACTGGTAAAAATGGAAATTACCTATCCACCTTAAAACCACTGCTAAGAGGTGTACCCATGAGCTCTATTCTTGGCCCCATCCTCTTTGCCATTTATATTAATAATATCGATGCCAACCTCACTCAATCTAACATTCATCTGTTTGCTGATGATACTGTATTATATGTCAGCAATCCCTCATTACCTAAAGCCTGTGAGCTGTTACAATCTGAATTCTCCATCCTGCAACACAATCTACTGGAAAAAAAACTACTTCTAAATGCCAAAAAAACAAAAGCTATGTTCTTTGCCACAAAGAGTTGCTCTGCCACTACCCCATCACCCACCACCCTACAATTATCCACCCTACTTGGAGAGAAGCTGGAATTTGTTGATAACTTCAAATACCTTAGAGTCTGGCTTGATAATAGGCTTGACTATTCTGTCCATATTGAAGAGCTACTAAAAAAACCGAGACAAAGACTTGGTCTATTTTTTAGAATAAAACACTACCTTAACAGAGACTCCAAAAAAAGATTAATCCAGGCATCATTCCTATCCCTCATTGATTATGCTGACTTCTCTATGGCCATTGTTCACTCCCCTCTTAAACAAGCTGGACACCCTGTATCATAGATCCATCAGATTTATTACTGACCTTCCCTCCAGCACCCATCATTGCTCTCTTTATATGGCAGTCAACTGGACATCACTACAACACAGAAGAAATAGGAATACTGCAATCTGGATATTCAAAGCTTTATCAGGCAAACTACCCACCTATATCACAGACTGTTTTAGCTGAATTACTTCTAGGCCATACACCTTAAGGATCAGTAAACTCATCATACTAAAGGTCCCCAATGCCTACACCCGGTTTGGGAGGGCCGCTATCAGCCACTCACTAGCAGTTGCATGGAACTCACTCCAAAAATCCATGAAGCTAAATAGCCTCTTACCTTTAACATCCTTCAAAAGATTATTCTCCACCCTATTTCCAGAGCTCTGCAATTGCTTTTATAAGGCCTAATCCCCTACCCTACCTACCCTCCCACCCCCTTTTCCGTGTTCCATTATGTTAGTTCTACTTCTATTTTCCAGTCACCTGATATACTCTCATAAAAGCCAATTAGGCCCTATAATTTATATATTATGCCTGATATACCCATTGTCTCCTTTTTCTTACAGGTTAAATGGTTTTACTGTGCCTTGTATATATGTAAATTGTTGTATATTATCACTTTATGTCATTGTACTACTGTTTATGTTATTCTTGTCTATGTAAAAATACTTGTACTCTTATTTGTATGACCACTCAGGTCCATCTTGTAAATGAGCTACGCTCAATGATGTTCGCCTGACTAAATAAAGATTTTGATTGATTGATTGATTGATCAGTTTTCAGTCTCTCAGGGATATAAGCCATGAGCCTTGAGTCAAAGTAAACTAGTGTTCATTTGTTAAAGTACATTTCAATATATTTCAGCCTCAGTGCCAAGCAGAGAACTTTTTAGGATGGTGTCTCAATAGACTGCTCTCTGTAAAAACAGCACTTGCTTCGGGCTATAAGTAGTAGGAATTAATCCATTGATCCAAAACAACTTTGCTGAATTCCAATTGTCCAAATAGGCTTACTGATTCAAAGTTTATCCTAGGCTGAGTTTTACTAAATTTTGCAGAGTCGTAAATTCAAACTTGTATAACGCAGAAAATACAAACATATGTTTGAATTTTCTAAAACTGATAGGTGAGTTCACAGAAAAGATAAACTATTTGATTGCCAATTGCAATCCAGAGGGGCATTTTACCCCATAGACCCCACAGACAAATTCCACTATTCACCAAGGCAGTGTTTTTGTGAAGCTGTGGTCAGCGGCCAGCAACCACACACTATTTTTCTGCTTTTTCTGCTCTCCAATCTCCCTGTTCTGGGAATCTGTCTTACTATACAAAATGCTCCTTCAGTAATTTTGGGGCTGTGTCTTTTCCCTCTGGCTCTGTAAACAGCAGCACTTCTAAATTAAACAAAAGAGAATACTTCTCTGAGAGCAGTAACTTTGGGGTTGTCTAACTTGAACAGCAATAAAACTCCCAACCTTTACGCAACATTGGCTTACCTTATAATGAATAAAAAAATTCTTGTCAGAACTGACGTGTTTCTCCATATCAGCCATTCCAGCCATACCAGCTAATCTCATCTTCTCTCATGTCCAAATGAAGGGAAATGACCACATAAATTCAGGGCTGGTGCTCATCCTCAGAAGTCCACCACAAGACACATTTGTGTCTCCAGCTGTTGATTTTAGTCCAGCAATTCACAGCGTGGCAGATAACATGCCAATTCTAATATAATTCAATGCTTCAGGTACACCATCCAAACATCGGTTACCAGCAACGAGCTTCCAAATTATAGAGATGGAGAACAAAAAACAGTTTCAATTATCAAAATTGGCAAAATCAGCATTAGTGTCACACACCAACTTAAGAGCAGAATAAAAACAAACAAAGTAGAGCCAAGGTCTTTTCACCTGCCTGGCCTTGAAGTACACAGAGCTGGAGCTCACAGAATCACTCCCAGGCCACACAATCGCCCTTAGCAGACACCGAGCGCTCCACTGCACAGGGTCTTCTCACCTGCCTGGCCATGCAGCATACAGAGCTTGGAGCTCACATAATCAATCCCTGACCACACAATTGCCCTCAGCAGACACTGAGCCCTCCACTGCACAAGGCACAGGAGCATATTAAAAGAACAATTTCATGGACTTTCCTTCATTTAACAGACCACACTGCATCTCATTACATTTTTATTTCCTGTACTAACTAGTACAGAGTTTTTTTGTTACTGTACTTTTCAGTATGATTAGCTACTTTTGCTTGTTATGCAAGTGTTACTTTTAGAGCCTGTGTTTAGGTAATGTGACCGCTTTCTCCAGCATTACTTTAAAAGCCTGTAGTGCTTTTGCTCTGCTACCTGTGCTGTTTTACAGTGCTTACTTTATGATATTTGCAGGTTGTGTTTAACATACTAGTGTCCTCACAGCAATTTCTTTGTTATAGCTCCCTAGCTCTACTCCTCCACCACCTATTGGGTACCTTTCTCTGCTGTCCTTTCTTTGCCTGCATTTACTCTGTTATGTTAACACAGTGAGTTTCACAGCTTCTTACCTGTTGCTGGAGTCTTTGTTTCAGGAAGCCGTCTTTCCTCCCTGCATAGTTTTCGTACATGCTCAGTGTACCTGTCACCCTTCCTTACCCCATTCTCTGGTCCTACTACTTGCCCCATGTCTGGCCTTTTTGTATTATTGCAGAAATTCCGCTATAACACTTTGTCCCTTCTATTCACAGGTCTATTCACCTGCCTGGCCTTGCAGCACACAGAGCTTGGAGCTCATAGAATCACTCCCTGGCCACACAATCACCCTCAGCAGACACTGAACCCTCCACTGCACAATGTACAGGAGCATACTGTGTTAGCCCATCAATGCTTTGCATCAACTGCCCCAGCCACCCTGGGATGTCCCTTAATTTATAACTCATCACTATCATTTGACCTCTCCATCAAATGACCTCTCCATCAAATTCTATCTCCCCATTTCCCATTAGCAGGTTATACTCCTTGACCTCTAGATGTCACCCTAACATGCTAACTCCTCCTCACTAGCCTGCCTGTGCTACCTCCATTAATTACACCAGTGACTACTAGGAGTCACTCTTTTCTCCCCTCTCCCTTGTATTTTCCCCCATATTCTTTTGACTCCAATTTTCAAAGCCCCCTAGCCAATAACCTCTACCTTATCACCCTACTGCCTTTTTCCTATCCCTTCCATTGCCCTCTCCTGGGATTTGAACCCCTGACCCTGTTCCCCAAAGTCAGGTACCCTATCCACTACACTATCTGTGGGGTACAATTTCTCCTGTTCTGTTTCTCTGCCTTATATTTAATTTTGCTTGCTCCCCCTGTTTCTCAGCATGATTTCTACTCTCTCCATCCCCCTTTTTCACCAACAGCACCTAATTCGTGTCACTATCCACCCCTTGCTGATGCCTGTTCTCCCTAGCCTGCATTGTCATGGGGCACTTACTAGTTGAATAACACTTGTATTCATTATTGCTTACACTCCCTCTGATCTAGCTGATCACATATCCACATCTTCCCCACTTTGCCACTTTTAACTAACACACCTCAAGCTACCGGCACTGTAAGTGGTATACCAGCCCACTCTCCTTGCCCCCCATCTTGGCTTACCACACCTCTGACAATTTCAACTCATTCACCCCCCGTACCACTCTTCTCCTCACAGCCACCCCTCGCTATTGTGTGTAAACCTTCGAAAAGCAGATTACCTATTCATTCTAAGCTGTTTAAGATCTTCATAATTTGTTGCATCCTATTTCTATTACTACTCTCTGGCAATATTCACCTTACTCCTGATCCTGTACAGCAACCACTTGGAAGCATATGTAAACAGGACAGCATTAAGCTAGTGTCAATCAACATCTGCAGTCTTCTGTCTAAACTCAATCTCCTCCAGACATGGGTCCTTCAGCACAAACCCAATGTCCTTGTAGTGGTCGAAACCTGGCTGTCCACCAAAATACCTGACACTGCTGTTGCTCTTGATGGCTACACCCTGTTCAGAGAGGATAGACTAGACAAGAGGTAAGGGGTGTGTGCTATTTACTTATCAGACTTACTACAGGGTCAGATCCTCCCGACAATTGCATCTGATAACAATGCACAGGCACTTGTAGTCAAAAATGGTAATTGGCACCAGTGCTAAGTCTCTGACTGTTCTCTCTGTATATATTCACTCAAAGGATACTTGCAGAGGCTTTAGTCTTATTCTTGACTACATCTCTAGCCTTGCAAATTGCTCTGAAATAATAGCTCTTGGTGACTTTAATGTAAACTGGCTTGCCTCTGAAGCTGACCATTTCAAAGATGCACTTGCCACCCTTAACCTCTCCATATTGGTTAATTCCCTCACCAGGCGCAACTATAGAACAGACAACAGCACTCAGACCTATTTCTTACCAGCCATCTTGAAAGGTTTATGGGCACTGAGGTCTTATCTGACTCGCTCAGTGACCACTTCCCAGTTATCAACTTCTGGTCATACAAGGCTCCTAAACTCCCCCCAAGGCAGTTTACCAGCACGTCCTGAAAAAAGGGCAGTGGCAGCAGTTCTTCTGTTACCTTCAGCAGTGTGACTGGATGCCTATTTTTTCAGCCATTAATGTTGACTCTGCAAAAGAATACTTTATCATCACTTTCAATGTAGCCTATGATACCTTCGCCCCTCTCAGAAAAAGGAAATCCAAAGGTGCCTGTAACCCCTGGATCTCCACCTCTCTCCTTAATTAAATGACTGCTTGAGATCATCTCTGGCATAAAGCCCATGCCACTGGGAACCCCCCTGATTGGGAGAGGTACAAGATGGCTAGGAACAACTTCACTCTTGCAATTTGCCTTGCTAAATCTGATTATTACAAAACTGTATCTACTGACACATTGGGTAACAGTAGAAATTTTTGGGAGAACATCAAGGAACTGACTGGCAAGCCCAACAAAACTCCACCCTCACTTATCAACATCAACTGGGTTTCCACCCAGGATCCACAACAAATTGCTGACATCTTTAACATAGAAACATAGAAACATAGAATGTGACGGCAGATAAGGACCGCTTGGCCCACCCAGTCTGCCCATTTCCCTACCTACTGGATAAGCTGCAGATCCTAGTTAACCAGCAGCCTACTTCTTCCTACCCCAACCCCCCAGAATTGCCTTATGACTATCCCATGCATGCTTGAATTCCACCACTGATTTTGACTCCACAACCTCCTCCGGAAGGCCATTCCATGCATCCACAACCCTCTCTGTGAAAAAATACTTCCTTAAATTACCTCTGAGCCACCCCCCCTCTATCTTCAAATTGTGCCCTCTTGTTCTTGCACACCTCTTTTTTTGAATGCCTTCTCAGACCTGAATGGAGTCCTTCCCCCCTGACTCCTTCTCTACCACCCCCTCTACACCTGGAACCCCAAACAGGTCCCCTAAATTAATGGCCACTCCCTACTCCCCCCCCTTCTACTTCAGCACAGTCTCAGTCAAAGAGACAAAGTACCTCCTTCGGATCCTTAATAGATCATGCTACAGCAATAATTTCCTTGATCTAAAACTTCTCCACCTTGCCATAGATGCTGTACTACTACCCAACACCAAGATTTTCAATCTGTCCCTCTGCCTAGGTCATTTCCCTCTCTTGTGGAAAACAGCCATAGTTACCCCTGTCTACAAGAGCGGAGACAAGATTTTTCACTCTAACTACCTTCCCTTCTCTATACCCCCCCAAAGTGTTTGAACATATAGTTTCTGATCAGCTCTCCGATTACCTATCGAAATACAACACTCAATGTCTGCATCAACACGGGTTTAAAAAAAAGTCATAGTACCACTACCACACTTCTTGAATATACTACATTTAATCACAGAGCGCTCGATCATGGCCACCTAGTTGGGTCCATCTACATTGACCTAACTAACGCATTCGACACAGTTAACCATTCCCTACTTATTAAGTCTCTTCACATCCTTGGTCTTTAACATGCAGCTACTTCCTGGTTTCAGAACTACCTTGCTGGCAGAACGCAACAGGTGAAAATTAGGGATACCCTCTCCACCTCCCATCCTGTGCTCTCTGGTGTACTGCAAGGTTCCATTCTTGGCCCCCTTCTTTTTAGTCTCTTCCTCAATTCCCTCCCCCAAGCCTGTCCCAGTCAATTCCTTCTCTATGTGGATGATGCTGTCTTATTCATGAGCCAGACAGACCCCTCCCTCCTTACTAGAGAGTTGCAGCACAGCTTTGCCCTAGTTGAGTCCTGGCCTACAGAACACAACTTAATCCTGAACTGTGAAAAGACCAAGGTGATGTTATTTACAAATTCTCACAACAAGCATAAGTCAGCTCAACTCATCATCCTTAACAACTTTCGTGATTCTCTGGAGCAAGTACACAACTTCAGTTACTTAGGCATCACACTTGACAGCACCTTATCAATTAATGACCATATAAACATCATTTCTAAAGCAGCTAATACTCAAATAGGGCTCCTCTACATACACTGCCACAGCCTTACCCCTGATGCACTCTGCCATGCTGTCAACAACTCTGTCCTGTCTCTTGTAGACTATGGGCTAGTCATTTATGATGCAACGACTGACACTTCACTTAAATATATTAAGGTTGCCCTTAATAAGGCCTGTCTTTTAGTTTCTTGGGCTCACAAGCACACCCACATATGTGATCTGTATACCCAAACCTGCTGGCTGAATCTTAGTAGCAGTATCATGTACAAGACCTGCCTACCAGGTAAGAAGATCTGCCTGGGTATAACAACTCCAAAAAACACAACACCTCCTTATCCCAGTAACCAATCCTCGAGGGACGAGAAGCACAACTAGACCTACATGTCAAGTCCCACTCTGTCAGACTAATCAAGCGCAGCGGGCCTTACTCTATAGAGCTCCCACCTGGCTATCTGATCTCCCTCTTGATGTACAAATTGCCTCCAAGTTAGGGCAGTTTAAATGCAACCTCAGACAGTACCTCCTTTCTCTCAACTGCTGCAACTGCTCAGCTTAAGCTACTTCACCCTCACGTATCCCCTAATTTCCTGGCTAAACAGCTGCCACTCTCCCCACCCTCCCCCACACCCCCCATAGGTACCTCCCTTGATGTGCTTTCTCTGTACTTCATCTAACTCTGTAGCTCCTGAACCCTGATTTCCACCTATTCCCCCTCCTCCCTCTTTCCCCTTTTTCACTGCTCCTTTTTATTTGTCTTGGCTGACCCATGTTAACCAATTAACTTCGACAAACTTATTCTCGATGGCCTATTATCACATACTGATACCTTATTGTATTTTATCTTAGCTTTTACCCTGCTATCTATTTTTTGGTGCTTATTTGCCAACTTTGACAAAGTCTGATATAATGACTGCTCTGATTGTCTATTTTTTATATATCTATGTCATGTTTTTGTTACATTGTTGTATTTAGCTAATTATTATGATTTCTTTTGGACGTGGAACATTTGTAAATGAGTCTCAGACTCAAAGGTATGTCAAATTCTGAGACTGTAATAAATAAATAAAAGTAAATAAATAAATAACTCCACTTCATGTTGAGAGCTGTGGGGAGTGGAGGAGCACTGCGGACATCTTGCTGCCCCCCCCCCATATATGTGGCTTATCAATTTTACTGTCTATTTCAAAAAGATTTAAAAGCTTCTGCCAGAGAAGAATCCCACTTAACTTTTCTAGGTTGTCCCAGTCTTCCAGGGCAAGGATTTCATGAATAATGGTCCTAATACAGTCTTCTAGTGTATAGTCCCAGATCATTTTCTTATAGTATTTGATATGATTTCGGTAAAGGGCATTTCTGGAGAAGCTCTTATAGCTTGGTCCCTGCTCAAACCTTTTAAGAGAATAGGGAAGTGATCACTTTCTGACCTGATTGTTATAATCAGGTGGGACCATGATGTGATAGGCCTGGACCAGAAGGCAAAGTCAAGGGGATCAGTACCCATAGATCTAATATAGGTACATTGCCCCTCCAGGTCTCAAAAAACATAGAAACATAGAAGTTAATGACAGATAAGGTCCGCAAGGCCCATCCAATCTGCGCATTACTTTTTCTACCTTATGAATGTGCCATCGGCCTTTGCTTTGTCAATGGCCTATGTATTCATACTCATCTGTATTGCTCCCTTATGCCTATCCCATGCATGTTTGAAGCCCTGCACTGTATTCATAGCCACCGCTTCCTGAGGTAGGCTGTTCCATGCATCCACCACCCTTTCTGTGAAAAAGAACTTCCTCACATTACCCCTTAATCAGCCTCCCTCTAATCTCATCCTGTGTCCTCTTGTCCTGCTATTTTTCTTATATTGAAACTTGTTAAACTCTTTCACCTTGTTAATGCCCTTAAAGTGTTTGAATGTTTCGATCATATCACCTCTCTCCCTCCTTTGCTCCAGGGTATACACATTGAGGTCTGTTAATCTGTCCTCATATGTTTTCTGATGCAGTCCCTGCACCATTTTGGTTGCCCTTCTCTGAACTGCCTCAATTTGGTTAATGCCCTTGTGAAGGTGTGGCCCCCAGTACTGCATGCAGTACTCCAGATGGGGCCTAACCAGTGTCTTGTCTCCCTCCAGTTTTTCATTCAGAGGGTAAAAATAAATTTCTGTTAGGGTTTCGGTCAGGACTAGACCGCTTTGTTGATTTTTTTGTCTTTTGTGTTTCTTATGGGCATTATTGAAAGTGTGCTAATGTAGCCCAATACTCTATCTGTCTCCCTGTCAAGGCCACCTATTCTGGTGTTCCTGTTACCCATTAATAGGGTATCTGCTTCTGGAAATTCAAATTTTGTATCTAATAGAAGCGTACTTAAGAAGTGCCATGAATTGTACTTAAAATACTTAGAATTTTCTCGTGGGACATAACTGTTAATTCTAATTATTTTATTTGCTTGATTTTTTTTTAACAAGGTAATAATGAAATTATGTCAAGTGTATAAATTCACTACTGTACTGAATATTCTGATTTTTATGTACTTAGCCAGGCCTCCTGACACTCTTACATATTTGTTTTCCCTAATTTCAGGATATTATATATAAGTTGATAACCATTGAGGAAAATACTTCTGTCAGCCTCATGCCAAGTTTCTTGCAGGCATATCACATTACCAATCATGATAAATACAAACCAGTCTGTGGCTACAAATTTGTTCTCTACTCATGCTACATTCCAGGAGAAAAATGTTATACCATTCCCTCCTCCTAAATCCATTTTATTTTTACCATCCAAGTAATTATTTTCTGAGATAGAATTTTATTCATGTGATGGAAGTCAATGATCATAGTTTGTTGTAATGGAAGTCAAACTTCATAGTTTGCTAATAGCATGACTCTGTTTGTTGGTTTGAGTTGGGCTAATACAGTACCCTGTGATTGCTGATCTTCTGCATTATACAAATCTTTCACAGTAGGGAAGGGTAATAAGGTTGAAAAATCTCCCAGATGGAGACCCATAGAGTCCATAACATCACTTTTTTGAAATAGCTTATTTGCTGGGTCTCTATTCTTAACTAAAATATCAATTTGCGAGGCATTGTCTTTTCTCCAGCCCCCTTAAATACCTTGCTTCCCTAAATTAATTTGCAAAAAAAAAAAAAAACTGCAGAGAGAACCTGTCAATCTGTATTTATTTTCTTTTGTTAACAATAGCATGCCAAACAAACTTAAACTTATTGGAGCTTTGGATGCCCCACAGTCCACTTTGGGTAATTTGTTGAATTTGTGTCTGTTTGGGAAGGATATAAAGCTGTCTTCAAGGCAAAGAAGTGTTTCATTGTTACATACATAAATTGCACTTTTAGGTGAAGTAATACTTAAACAGTATTTATCCTTCCATCTTGACTTCTCCTTACTTCAAATATGTCCTCATCCTGAAAGTCTAAATCCATATCAATCTTAAATAAGTTTGCTACTTGATTGTTTTAGATTTTCCTGAGCAGGATGTAACCAATTGTTTGGGCCTGAGACCCTTAGCAAGGGAAGATCCCCAGTAAAAGACTGCTGTGAGCTTTGTATGTCCTGCTGGTCATTCAAATCCACTCCAGTAAGTACAGGAATTTGCAAATTATTCCCCTTGAACCAAAGGTGTTTCTTATATTTGCATTAGCTCTACCTGCCTCATAAAAAATATTATTTGTTGAAATTGAAATAACATCTTTGACTTTGTTAAATATTAGGGCAGTTTGCTAGAGTGTCACTTAGCGCTTTATTTAGTAATAAGATTTCATATTCAAGCTGGGAAAGACAGACCCCAACTTCATTGGTAATGTTTGTATTGCCTGGAAAAAGATCCTTGTAATCCATGTTTTTATCAGCAACAGCTGTTTTCTTTAGCACTTGAGAGTCAGAGTTAGAGATAAGATGAAGATAGGCTTTATCTTTCTCAGACTTTGTTCTTGAGTTTCTTTCATTCTCTGTCGCTTTTTGGCTCCCAGAACTATCTGTAGAACATGAATAACTTATATTTTTCTTCTTTTTCTTCCCTTGTTCTGTTTTTGTTTTAAGGGGTAGAAGGAATAATCACCATACTAAAGTCTGGCCTGATATTCTTAGAATGGAGAAGTGAAGACTTCATAAGCATAGAGTCAGATTCATTTGGGGAACTAAAACATTCAATTTCTTAATGATTTCATCCAATTAAGCCTCATTTCTTGCTATATCCTGTCATGTGGTGTCTATCTCATTTTTCATTTTTATTAATTGCTCCATTATTATTAAGTTAGCAGTGTGTTGATAATTAGAAAAAGCAATCAAGTCTGCACTAATACAGACTAGAATGTAAATTGGTTGCTTGCTACTTTCAGGACCCTTCAAGGATGTATTTCTTAGTTTATTTAGTTGTTCATTAATCTTTAAAGACTTTTTGTATTTACCTTCAATAGACTGCTGAAGACCGTTTATTGCATCTTCAACTTTTGACTTCAAAATAGTAAGAATGTCCTGTTGGTTATTTTCATTACACAAAGGATTAGGTATGTCTGCCTCTCTGTAGGTACTATCTTTGGGAAGGTTCAAGAAGCTATTCTCTAACAATGTATTCAGAGCTACCCTTTACTTGAATTGTTATCATGATCACCAGAGTAAACTTCTTCATCATCAAATATAAACTTAGGTGATTTGTCCAGACTCAAGTCAATTACTCTGTTAGTATTCAGAGTGGGTAATGAATTATTAATTCTCAACTTTGGGGTTGAAGTTTTATTCAGTTCTAGCATATTAAGTAACTTAATGTAATGTGTCATCTTAGTTTGTTTTGTCTTGCCAGAAGTTTTATTTTTCCTTCTAATATCTAGGAGGGATTCACTAAATAAAGGTGAACAGTTACTTTGATTTTTCCTTTGTAATCTAGTACTAACCATTTTATTATGCTATGGTAAGTGATCCCACTAGAGTAACTGAGGGCTATTAAAGTTAACCACAAAGTTGGGAGGCAGTATAGTGCAGTGGTTTAAGGCTCTGAGCTGCAAATCTGGTGACATCCAGCAGACCAAACCTGGGTTTTAATCCTACAGCTTTCACTTGCATACTGTGTGACCCTGAGCAAGTCACTTAACTTCCCTGTGCTCCCAGGTCGCACCTGTAAAAAAAAAGCTTTCAGCTTAGTGTGCTACTCCTGGTTAAACAACTTTAAATAAAATAAAAAAATAAAATAAAAACAAAGTTGACCAAAATAAGAAAACATACACTTAAATGTGATATTCTATGTTGTACTGCTTATGAAGCTATAGAACCATTATACAAACCACTACAAAAACCATATTATAATACTATGAATTCACTATGAACCTGCGAAGCAGTTAAAAATCAACTCCAGAAAATGCTTGTTGTAGAATAAAGATTATGACAAGGGAGGGTGATACTAAAAGTATGAGTTCACAGGCAAACCTGAGTTGAGGTATAATCAAAGTAAACTCTTTCTTGTGCCACCTATTATTTGATTGCAGAGATGGGCAAGACAGTCTCTTACTCAGAGTCAGTTCTTAATGTAATCAGTATAAGAAGGTGGTCCTCTCTAAGACTGTGATGGAATATGCTAGTTTAATAATTCTTTGGAGAGATATGGTAAGATGTAGTCAACACTCAGAGTCTGATGTAAATGTTGAAAAATGTTGCAAAGCACTTTAAGATAAATAAAAAGCACAGTGTCAAAAATTGGGAAATAGCAGCTTGACAGCAAGGCTAAAATGCAATTTTTTTAAACTAGTGGCCACTTCCTTGCAATCCCTTTATTAAATCATTGTGCTAGTGCTTATTTGCATGTGTCAACCTCACTTATGAATTTATTTTAGCAGAAATAGAAATAAAAGAGCCAGGTACCTGTATGTGAGAAAAATTCTGCATAAACCAAATCTTAATGACCCGTATTTTAAAAACGAAAAGCAAAGTAATATGAATTCAATGTTACTTGCTTAAAATTTATAGTGTAGCCTTTATAACTATAAAATTAAGCACTTTTTACTCTTTAAAAAAGTACGTTTTCTATGGTAATTGCTGGTTTTAAATGTATTACTAAAAGACAGCAGAACTTAATGCTTCTGTACCGGTATCAAAAAGGGCATCAGCTGAGCAGAGTTAGATGAAATCCACAAAGAGTTTTTATAGACAAAACCCTTGTTAATTGCAACATCTGACCATGGCAGTCTCCAGAGCAAAATGGCTAGTATACCAGCAAATGCCACGCATATGCATTTAAATGCCCTGATCACGTGACTCAGTGGCACAAAAATTGGATAGTATAAGATCAAAAATCTTAAAATTGTCAAAGAGATAAAAATATGTAAAAGAATGTAGATGGCAGCTGACTTAGATCTGAGATGAGAGAGGGCACCAGATTATAAAAACAAAAATAAAGCCCATCAACAAATCTCCGCCTAAGAATACAGATCGGAAAAATGAAATGGAAACCAAAACATATGAATCGATAGTAGCTACAGGTCCAAATATAGTACAAATAACAAAGTACCAAAAGCAAATTTAATGAGGGAAAAAGTGATACAATAAGAGCAATATAACAGTGCTTCTTCCCTTTATTGTACTGGTCAAAAACCAAGAGTGATAACCAAAGCAATGCTGTGTTCCTTGCATTGACCCTCTGCAGGGCTCATTGCTTCATCCTGCCACAGAGCGGGATCCCCACACCACAAGGACTCCACGCACCTGTAAACAGAAAAGCATGGCAGTAAACATGGTACATCGGCAGCTACAGTAGCTCCACTATCTGACAGCACAAGAGAGACTGAAAAGAGTCTGAAATAGCAAACAAAAAAAGTTAAAGACAACTGGTGGTTTACCTTTAGCAAGTGATATTAGGCTTATCAGATCCCTGCTCTATCTGTGGACCAGCTAGCTAGCTAACACGTCCACTGTATGAGTCCGGTGTTAGATAAGAGAAAGAAACCATGTATTATGACATTTTTACAAATTGCAAGTGATGGCTGTCTTTAATTACATGAGTCATTAGTTACAAAATCTTAGTTATAAAGTGACTGATGAAAGCACTTGTGGAACTATCTGAAAGAAATAAACTTACTTTGATGTGAAATCTAAGGATGCCAGAAATATATTTTTGCTAAAAGAACTGCACAATGCAATTTTTTTGATGCCTAAACAAATACTGTTGCTTTAAGATCTGTCCTTGCTGCATTTTAATAGCTATTCTTTTTTTGTCCCCTGGCCTACCTTATCAACAATTACCCCTCACAAGGCCTAGCTGTGCTACAGCACACATATCTTGTCATTAAACCTTTGTTAGACTAAATGAAGAAATGTTACCCAAGCTTTCAAGACATCTATGGTCTCTTCATCAGGTGTAGGTCTAATTAAAGATATTACCTATTACCACAACAGAAGTATAGTAGAACATTATGAGACTAACATGGCACCACAAACCTGCTACGTATCTGTGCTGTAGATGGGCTAAAGGGTCACTAGCTATGGCTTGGGTGCTCACAAGCCCACTGTCACACTGGCAAGAAAGAACTCAGCACTGACACTCCTCTGTAGATAAATGCACAACATTGTCGCTCAAGTGTTCACAAGAATACATTTATTGTGAAGACATGGGACAGTACACCTGAACTGACAGAACCCAATGAGGTATCCCACTATGTCTATTTTGCACCCATTTCATGGGTGCTTTGTCAAGGTGGACAGCATCGCCTACAGTACATTTTCATATACAGGAAATAGTGCTAAAACACATGAAAACATGAAAATGTGTGCAAAACAAGCAACATTGCTGTGATCTAATAGTATCATATTGTAACGCACCATGAGATTACAGTGATAGATGCTACATATTTGGATAACTGACAAGTGTTAAGCAAATGTGAGCTGAATGAAAACACTGACAAGTCCGATATATTTAGTTGGGCTAGTAAGTACAGTAAGTAAAGCTTTGTGAATGGCAAAACCTTTCTTTTATGAGCTCATGTTAAAAAGTCAGCTATTTGGACTAATGTTGGATTGAAAGCTTGTCCTGGATGACAAACTGGAATTCCTGAGGATAAATCAAGCATTATTTAAGCCTATTTTAGAGACTGCTTTTGAGCAATGCAGTCACTGTGCCTAATGGGGTACTTCCCCTTCCCCGATCACTGATCACCATCCTCATAATATAATCAAAAACATCTCCCTAGTCGGTAGTGTTTCTCCCCATCCCATATCCACTGGCTGTATGAGAATTAACTGTCCCTGGTGGTCTAGTGGACTCCTCCATGCCCCTGCCCGAACAGGTAGTGCCCCATAACCCTGCTCCCCCCCATCCAGAAACCAAGTCAGTGACCGATCCAGCCCTCCTCTCTATACCACAGCTCACTGCTGACTGACCTGTCCTGGAGCATGAACAGTAAACAGTTTGTGCCCATTGATTGTCGGATCACTCACCGAGCTGTCAATCAATGGGCACATACTATATACAGTACAAGCTCTATGACAGCTCAGTCAGTGGCCGGCCGTGATGGAGAAAGGAGGGCTTTTCTGGTCACCAGCTCAGTTTCAGGATGGGGTAGTGGGGTGGTGGGCACTACCTGCCAGAGAAGGGGTGTGGAGGGTCCACTAGAGCACCAGGGACAGTTAATTCTCATACAATCAGTGGATTGGGGATGGGGGGTACAACTATCCACCAGGGAGATGTTTTTAGTTTCATAATGGGGACAGTGATCGGTGATCAGGGAAGGGAAAAGACCACTATATCACCAGGAAAATAAGTTTTATAATCAATGAGACAGCGATCAGTGATTGGGAAAAGAGAAGGACCACTAGATCACTAGGAAAATATGTTTTATAATCAACGGGATGGCAATTAGTGGTAGGGAAAGGGGAGTGACCACTAGATCACCATGAAAATATGATTTGTAATAAATGGGATGGTGACTGGGGAAGAGGACAACCACTAGACCACCAGGAAAATATGATTTATTATCACTGGGAGCGTGATTGGCAATTGGGGAAGGGGAGGGACCACTGGATCACTAGGAAACAAGCAGTGAAGAAGTGCTACAGGGACTTCAAGAGGCTCACAAAGGAAGCCATAGCAATGCTGCCATTTGCCCTCTGGTGCTGGGTAGAGATGGGCTGAAGTTTAATTTTGCAGATGAAGTTCCTGTGAAATCAGCAATTTCGCTACACAAAATATTTCGTGAAATTCAAGCGATCCGCAAAATATTTAGTGGGTGCAAAATTATGAAATTACAGTACTCTTGTGAAAGTACTGTACTTTAAACTTTGAACTGTAATGATAACTATACAACAATAGTGAATGCGTGATTTGAAAAATTAAATCTGGGGTAACTATTTCTGTGCAATTGTAGTATGCATTAGGCAGTCATAGTCTGACACCTAAACAATCACTGTCCAACACTAGGGTTTGACCTGGCAATAAATATATATGTTTAGATGTTTGATAATCCATACTCTGGAATAAAGTCACAGTCCTGCACAAGGTTCCTCTGACAGAGACATAAAAGGACTATCCCAACTCCAGCCATGTTGTGAGAATTTCTTATCTGAGGTATTTCTCATTTGAGAGTCCTGCAGAAAAAAATTGAGTCCTCTGACTATTGTAGACTAGAAACTGTGTAGTCCCTCTAGAATTTCCTTTAATGACTGTTACAGAAAGTTAGGACACACACTTTCAATGTATTCTTTGAATGTAGAAAATATCTGCACTGGAAGTTTGCTTTCTACAGTTTAAAAAAAATCTCATTCGCCCTGAGGATGTGTGCCACAGAGAAGGGATATCAGCAGACTCAGATGCAAAACTAGAAGGTTCACCAGGATGGATAGGAACTGACCCCACACCTAGCTAGTTTGCATTTTCATCCTTTTATTTGTATTCCTCTCTGACTGGTGATCTGCAACTGGCACTTTCACCAATGTGTGCATGACATACAACAGTATATAGAACACCAGAATGATGTGCACCATCCTTCCCATGCAATATTTGAACCTCTGGGACACACAGTTAGCAAACCACATCATGGACTTCTACTCCTCTTTGTTCTCCTATTCCACAGCATTCCCAATAAACAGAATAGTTTGTAGTACCCAAATCTGTTCCAGTTCTGTACACTCTGTATTCTAATCCCATCTGTTTTCCCAAAATGATGTGCACTTCTGTGGTCTCTGATGACAAAAGTGTATTGCTGATATTGTCCACATCTATTAGCCTTTCTGATACCTTGGAACAGCGGTCCAGTAATGATAGTAGCCATTCATTATGCATGCCATCTTCATTTGTGGAACAACTTCAACAAACAGTGGCAGCATGCAGTGATCATGGGAGACACAGACATAGCCCATAGTTATTCTGCACCTGTACTACTGTTGCTGGTGTTGTACTTCTTGATAACAGGCTCTGTCATCTCCTGGAGACTGCATATTAAGTGTAATTGGTTCATCTGCCCCGAACCAGCACAGTTCTGTACACTGGGGAGATCAACCAGTTTCTGCACATCCTTTTTTTTCCTCCATAGGTGGCAGTATGGCATGATGCTGATAGATGGCCATTCAACCCCGCTGTGTCCTGTTTCTGTAAAATAAGTATTCTGTTGCATGTCTTCTGTGTTTCAATTGTTGCAGTGACATTCATTCATAAAAAGGAGAAACAAATCTGGCAAAAAGTTTAAAGTACATTGCATAATTTCACCCCCAAATGGCAGAATTTTGCCCACAAATGGAGAAGTTCCACCATTCGTGGGTGAAATTCTGCTGTTCATGGGTGAAATTTCACACTTCATGGGCAAAATTCCACATTTGTCGGCTGGAATTTTGCATTTCGCATCTACAAAAAATTTAGCGAAATGCATGAACTTCGTGAAATATTTTTCAGAGCAGTATTTGCAAACTTGGCCAATCTCTAGTGCTGGGATGTGCGCAGTATGGGGTGGTGCAGTGTGTCACAACCCCACTCAGCAGGTCAGCCCTCTACTCCCAAAGTGCCAACCTCTGAGCATAGAATTATGAACAGTCAACAGAACAAGGTAACCCTCTTGTCTGTTTTGTGGGTTCGAGTCACCTTTGTCCCAAGTTCTGGAGGGATTCAAACTGAACCTCTTGTTGGCGTACCCAATTGTCAGGCTCAGATAATTCTGTCTTCGGGGGGCCAGATATCTTTGCCTACGGGAACCTAACCAGGTATTACAAAATTAATCCTTAGAACTCTATGCAAGCCCTAGAGAACTCTGACCTGTTTCCCAGTTTGGTACCACAATAAGCTCATGCACAGTGTCAACTATAACCATCTAAGCTTCACTTATATATAAAGAAGTTTCAAGGCACACCAGGCAGTTTCTGTTTTTAAAATATATCTTTACTTTAAAATAGGTAAAATAGGAAAACAGTAAAATACAGAACAATATATCCCAACACATACAGCCTTAAAAACAAAACAGGTTTCAAAGTGCAAATTCCTACAACACATACACTCAGACTGGTCTTATCTAAGGTCTCCTTACTTCTTAATCTTTCAGTGCTTTGTTGTTCCTCTTTTCTCAGTCAGAAAATAATGTCTATGAGTAAGGGCTGCTCAGTATATTTAAAAGCAGTCTCGAGCCGGCCTTCTTTCTGAGGTTACATAACTCCACCTTGGTGTATTAAAATTTATATTTTCTAACACAGGATGTCCTAATAAGATATTAAACAAAAATAAGTGACATCTGAATCTCATCTCTTCATGTGATTTCCCCCAACCAGTCTGTGATCCTGCTTCACATAGACATCGAAGCCTCTTTTATGTAATTCACTGGATAACTCCAAGCAAATGCATATTGGACTTCCTAATTTAGTCTGGGACCTGCTTCACACAGACATCAAAATCTCTTTGATGTATTTACTGGCTGTCTTGGGAGATACCCCAACACATGCATATTCTCCTTCCTTCATGACACCTAGTGCAAATCAAAGGATTTCCCTGAGGATGTCATGAATGGATATTTTATTTCCTGGGCTTCAAAGCAAACTTAACAAAGTAATTGCATTTCATATATCTGCAGTTTAAGCTACCTCCTGTCCTTTGAACTTATCCTTGGGGGGGTTTGATGTGTCAATTTCAGCAAGACAGTATTTTCTCCTGACAGACACTCCCTTACATATTTTATATTGTAGAAAAAATATATTGGAATCAGAACCAGCTGTCCACGTGCCACACAGTGTGCCTGGTTCTGCTGGGTGTGTTTCCAATGGTGCTGAGTATGTGTTCCTGGGTGTTGGGTTGTGTGCCCACTGGTGCTGGATCGGTATCCACTGGTGGTGGGGTGTACACACACTGGTGTTGGGTGTATGTACACTTGTGTGGGATATGAGCACATTGGGGATGGGGATGTGGGCACCGGTTGTATGTTGAGTTTTCTATGATGATGGCCTATGTGTTCCTGGTGTAGGGGTGTCCAGTGCCTGTGAGATATGGGCACCATACTGCACACAACATCTGGATGCATAGCACTGTATGCTGGGGCATGCAGGCAACCTCAGCCTGAAGACTACTCTGTGCTGAATGTAACTCCCCTCTCATCTCCCTACAGCACAGTTCATGGGTTCAGACACAGAGAAGGATGCTGCAGGATCATCCAGGCATGTACAGTTCCTGCTGCCCACCCATCAGAACCACCCTGAGGGAAGCAGTGAGGAGGCCATGGAAGTGGATGAAGATGAGAAAACCTACATTGAGAGCTTGGGGCAGGCAGGGCCTGTTTCAGACCAGAGAGGTCATACTCCACTGCCAGCCCCCATACTTCTGGGACCCAGCCACTGTCCCTATGTAGCTCAGTGGTCATAGTGGTGCAGCCCACCTCTGGCCCCCACACAGTCATTGATGTGCAATCCCAGGACCCGACCAGTACCACGGGCAGCACCCTACCACTCCCTACCAATACCACATGGTCAGCTAACACTATGCTTCTCCATGATGTCCCAACAGTATGCCCATGGCCCTCCTGCCCCACTCCTGTCACACTGGGCTGACCACAGTGAGCCTGCAGCACTCGCCACAGCACACCACACCTATCATGGTGCAGCCTCAGCCATTACAGTGGGCACAGGTACAGTCTGACCCTGTACCAGTGGACAATCCCTGGCTACATCGGTACATGGCCAAGAACCAACAGCTGCTGCGATCTACTGTGGAGGCACAGAGTGCTGTGCAGCAGAAGCTGACATACCTCCACCAAATGCTACACTGAAACATGCAGCATGTCTAGCAGTTGGCAGAGGCAGTGTATGTGGAGCTCATGGTGGTCCCACAGGACCTATGTGGCACTGTGCTGGAGGCTGCAGCCATGGTTGCAGACACTGTGAGAGCTGGCCATAGTCCCAGTCTGTCCAGTGTGGTTAGCAATACCCCTCAACAGACATCATAGAGTACACTAACACCACACATTGGCAAGACAAGAATGCCCAGTACACTCAGGACTCCCAGGTCACGGAGGACACCACACACACCAGGTCATGGTCTGCCCTCCCCGGGGGCAGTACCTTGAAGGGACAAAGCTGGGGGCAGGTTACACTGTCACCTTGGACATCCCCACTAAATTGGCTGAGATCCACCCCTCCACCATACAAGGGACAGCGCAGGCAGACTGTCCAAACCTAAGGTGGTGTTGGATGGCAGATGTAGGCAACGCATGACCACCCCTTACCAACAAGGTGCCCCAACTACCCCTGCTGTACCCAAGCGACACTGTCAGCTGCCCTTGTGTCATGGCCCAAGCTGACAGAATCTGTCTCACACACACACACACACACACACACACACACACGCACACATGCACACACACGTGCACACACATCACCGCAAATGTGCATAACTTCTAAAGTATGTGAGATAGATAAAGTATCAGCAGGTAACTTGTTCAGCACAAATTACCTTGCTAACGGTTCCATGCAGTCAGCTGTAATCAATTTTTTTTTGTTCTAGCTGAAAGACACCAAGTTCAGTTTTCTGAAACTAAAAGTGGTTATTATACAATAGGAGTGAGCAGAGAAAGTATTCTCACTGCAGTCTGAAAACTCCAGATTTCACAATGTCTCCAGATATCTCCAGATGTCACACAGTGATTCTCCATATATTACTGATTACAGCAAACAAACAAACAAAAAAAACAGCACAAAACAGTCCTATTGTATAAAAGGACTCTAATGGCCAGATGTGTGATACAGAATAGATCTGAACTCGTGACAAATTAACTCAGGCAACTCACGCAACCATCATTCGTGGCAACGCTACACTCCATCGTTCATAAAGTTAATATCGTCTATTAGGTAGGAAGAGGTGTTGATAACATCCCACCTTGGGTGGTTGGGCCTGAGGCCACCAGCCAAGTGCATCCAACACCCAAGAAGGGATGTTATCCCAGCATAACACCCACCCTGGAGGGCATTATTCCTATTATACAATGGCTAGTTCTTTTATCTAGAATAAAAAAAAAAGTTTAAAGAATGTTTTTGTTAGTGTGTAAAAATATTTTTGTTTCTTTAGAAAAGAGGCAACAAATCAGCAGGGATGTTATGCCAGGGTAACATCCCTGCTGTAATGGCCAACTGACCAATCAGAATCCAAGATTCTTTCTTGCCATTGTATAATTCATGATATTCCACCAGCTTATTTGCCAATCATTCAGATATATTCTGCATCACACACCTAGCCATCATGTATCCCCTTAGTACTTTGGTACTAAAAAACAATCTTTCATGTCTTTCTATTGCATCAACATATGCAATGACATTCAGCAACACAGCATAGTCCCAAATATCAGAAGGTGCATGGCGGCACACTCTTTCGTACACTCATGTGTAATAATGAGCATAAGGGCATAACATCACAACACATACAAGCATGTGTATGGCAGCACCCATGGTATCCGGCACAGCAGCCACAAGTTGCAACACAGAATACAGAATGTCAACAAATGTCAACAAAATTATTACAGTCACTACAATTACATTTTTCTGACATTTTTAGATGGTGTCCCATGATGTTGTCACTGCACTGAAGCAATTTCAGCATCCTTACCTGGTGTGGTTCCTACATCTCCTCTGTTGTCTGTGTCATCCTTCTGTAAATAAAATAGTTCCATCCTCACGTCTGTGTCATCCTTCTGTAAATAAAGTAGTTCCATCCTCTCCACTGTTGTCTGTGGCATTTTTATGAAAAGAAAAGGAAAAAACAAAAAAGGTCCAACCTCTCTCCTGTTGTCTTTTGGCATCCTGTGATGAGAGAGAGAAAAAAAATATTTCCAACCTCTTGTTTGAAGTCTGTGTCAGATATTTGTCTTTACAAAGTCCTTCAGTTGTGCTCCTGTAGTCATCCATGGCAAATTTATTGTCTTCTGTGATCTTCTGCTGTTCCCTCATTGTGCTCCTGTCCACTGCCACCTTCACGTACTGTAGTTGCGGGACCACCACCTCTGCATGTCTCTCCACTCCATGCACTGCAGCAGCTGTAGTTGAAGATGATACTCCATTGTGCAAGTCTTCGTATTTTATTCCATTCTTCTTTCTTCCCCAGGCAGGACTTGGCTTCAATCAAACAGTCAATGCCATGCACAACAGACAGTGCAAAGGACAGTGCAAAACACAGAACAGCCAATGTGGCAGCCAAATAAAAAAAAAATACTGAGCTAAAACCTCCACTCCACATAAATTATACTGAAAGAGGTACTGGAGACAAAAACAGGTACACTGACATAGTCACTTGTCACTCTTTATTTCTGAATTTTTTTTGTATTCCTTTTGATCCTTTGAGTCCTATACTTTGATAAACAATTTTCAATCTGCCAACCGACACATCAACCTCTATGCCACCACACCACCACATCATCATTGCGACTGCTCGATGAAAGCACTGTCAGTACACTAACAGATGATGTAGTGGGTGGCCATTACAGATATGTCCGCTGTCAGGCAGAGAGCTGCTATGAGCATCACACATAAGGGCAGGTGACAGCAATTCTGGACTGACCAAAAGGAAAAGAAACTACTTCAGATGTAAAAAGGTGATTGCTGACTTCCAAAGTAATACAAGTTTCAGACCTCCATTAGCACTTTCAGTTGACACCTTTGGTCTGGTGAGTGATATAAGCCTCACACTGTCATCTGCTGTGTGAAGCCACGCTCGCAATTCTTTCTGAACATCCCCACCTTTCTCACTGCCCGGGAACTCCAAAGTAACGTTTCCATCACTTTTGCCTTTACTTTCACTCACCAGACCTCTTTTAGCTCAGTATTTTGCATTTTCATTTGGCACAGCCTATTCAATGACTGGCATGTCACTGCATTACGTCTGAAACACCAATGGGCCACATCTTGTTTCACCAACAACACGCGACAATCTGTTTCACACCTATGACACCATGTCTGAGATTTTCAGTGTCACACGCCGCACCAAACTCTATGGTCTCCCACAAACTCTCGGTCTCTGGTCTCACTCTTAGTCTCTCTCACTCTCGATGTCTCTCCCAAATTCGGTCTCTCGAAATCTCGCTTGCTGGTCTGTCTCGCAAACTCTCGCTTGCCGGTCTCTCTCACAAACTCTGGTCTCTCTCGAACTCTTGATCGCCGGTCTCTCTCGAACTCTCGATTGCCAGTCTCTCTTGCAAACTCTGGTCTCTCTCGCAAACTTGAGTCACAAACTCAATCGCCGGTCTGTCTCGCAAATTCTGGTATCTCTCACAAACTCGATCACTGGTGTCTCTCACAAACTCTGGTCTGTCTTGCAAACTGTCACTCTCCGGTCTCTGTTGCAAACTCTGGTCTCTCTTACACTCTCGATTGCCGGTCTCTCTCGCAAACTCTGGTCTCTCTCGGACTCTCAATCGAGGGTCTCTCTTGCAAACTCTGGTCTCTCTTCCAAACTCGATCACCAATCTGTCTCACAAACTGTCGCTCGCCAGTCTCTCTTGCAAACTCAATCACTGGTCTGTATCAGAAATTCTCACTCGCCGGTCTCTCTCGCAAACTCTGATCTCTCTCGAACTCTCAATTGCCGGTCTCTCTTGCAAACTCTGGTCTCTCTTCCAAACTCAATCACCGTTCTGTCTTGCAAACTCAATCGCCAATCTGTCTTGCAAACTCTCGCTCGCCAGTCTCTCTCGCAAACTCAGTCGCTGGTCTGTCTCAGAAATTCTCGCTCGCCGGTCTCTCTCGCAAACTCTGATCTCTCTCGAACTCTTCATTTCCAGTTTCTCTTGCAAATTCTGGTCCCTCGCACACTCTCAATCGCCAGTCTCTCTTGCAATCTCTGGTCTCTCTCGAACTCTTGCTCGCCGGTCTCTCTCGCAAACTCTAGTCTCTCTCGCAAACTCCTCCTGGTACCATTGTCTCCTTCCCCTGCAGCTCCTCATCATGTACACTCAAAGAAGCTGTAGAGAAACTATTAGTGGCAAGTCTTTTGTGTCGCTAGCATGAGACTCTTTATCTGTAGCTGTGATACTCTGGAAAACAATCAACACAGAGGTGTACATTGCATGTGCGGCATGTATATGATGGTTCAGCATGTTTCTTTTTCAGTGCACAATTTCTGCACCTACCCTTCTTCCCTTTCACTGGGTAGTGTAGTCCAACAGAAGTAGGATCCTGCTCAATTACAGCAACTGAGTCACTTTGTCTCCTATTGGTGCACCCTTACAGCAGATGCTCCGAGAGGGCAATGAGAAAATTTAGCTGCCTATGCTTGTCCTCCCTCCCAGTCTTGGATCATTGAACAAGATAGACACTCTCTTGAAACAGAGTAAAAGCATTTGCCAATGCTATGTCCCACAAAAAACAGAAAATATATAGAAACATAGAAACATAGAATTTAACAGCAGATAAGGACCGCTTGGCCCACCCAGTCTGCTCATTTCCCTACCTACTGGATAACCTGCAGATCCTAGTTAACCAGCAGCCTACTTCTTCTTACCCCCACCCCCCAGAATTGCCTTATGACTGTCCCATGCATGCTTGAATTCCACCACTGATTTTGACTCCACAACCTCCTCCGGAAGGCCGTTCCATGCATCCACAACCCTCTCTGTGAAAAAATACTTCATTAAATTACCTCTGAGCCACCCCCATCTTCAAATTGTGCCCTCTTGTTCTTGCACACCTCTTTTTTTGAAAGATGCTACCCTCTTGGACTTTGTTGATTCCCTTGAGGTACTTGAAAGTTTCTATCATGTCCCCTCCTCCTTTCCCGAGGCTATACATATTAAGCTCCTTAAGTCTCTCTTCATATGTCTTCTGGTGCAGACCCTGCACCATTTTAGTTGCCCTCCTCTAGACAGCTTCCATCCTGTCTATGTCTTTTGCGGAGATTGGGTCTCCAGAACTGCACTCAGTACTCCAGATGGGGTCTCACCAGCTGTCTGTACAGAGGGATAATAACTTCTCTGTTTTCTACTGGTGATGCCTCCCTATGCATCCCAGTATCCCCAGCCCTCCTTACTGCCCTCTCACATTGCTTGCCCACCTTAGGTCATCTGATATGACTACCCCAGGTCCTTTCCATTTTTGTTGTTGTTAGTATCTCACCCCCCATTGTGTACTCTTCCCTGGTTTTTGTTTCCCAGGTGCATTACCTGCACTTCTTAGCATTGAATCTAAGCTGCCATACATTTGACCATTCCTCTAACCTCACAGTCCCTTCTCATCCTTTCCACCCCACCCTGTGCATCAACTCTGTTGCAGATCTTAGTGTCATCTGCAAGAGACATACTTTTCCTTCCAGTCCTTCCGCAATGTCGCTTATACAGACATTGAAGAGGACCGTCCTAATACTGAACCCTCATGTGTACCCCACTAGTAACCCTCCTTTCTTCTGAGTGATCTCCATTTACTATTACTCTCTGTGTCCTATTCTCCAGCCAATTCTTTACCCAAGCTGTCATCTTGGGACCCACTCCCAGGCTGGCTAACTTGTATATTAATCTTTGTGTGGGACTGTGTCAAATGCCTTGCTAAAGTCTAGGTAGGCCATGTTCACAGCCCTCCTGATCTACTACTTGGTCACCCAGTCAAGGAAATCTATCAGATTTGTCTGGCATGACCTTCCCGCTGTGAATCCATGCTGCCCTAGGGTCCTGTGCCTATGGCCTCTAGATACTTGACAATTCTTTCCTTCAGAGTGATTCCATCATTTTCCTATCACTGAGGTTAAACTAACAGGTCTGTAGTTTCCTCTGCCTTGCTCCCACTTTTGTGAAGGGAATCACATCTGCCTCCTCCAGTCCTTGGTACCACCCCATCCTCCCATGATTTGTTAAAGGGTAGTCAGTGGTGTCACTAGTTCTACCTTTAGCTCTTTAGAATTCTGTGATGAATCCCATCAGGCCCCATTGCTTTGTCCACCTTCAGTTTTAAGAGTTCTTTCAGAACCCTTTCTTCTGTAAATGGGCTGGTATCAACTTCTGTATCCAGAGTGTTACTACTGTTTGTTTTATGTACTCCCTCTTCATTGTAAATACCGAGCAAAAATATTTGTTTAGTATCTCTGCCTTTTCACAGTCTCCCTCTGCCCACCCTCCCTCCCTTTATTAAGCCTCACTATCCTCCCTTGGTCTTCCTTTGCTCCCTGATGTACCTATAAAGGTTTTATCCCTTCTTAACTGAGTTGGCTATCTTTCCTCGGTTTGGGCCTTTGCTGTTCTGACTGCCTTTCCAGCCTCCTTTGCTTTAACTGGACAGTTCTCTGTACTGCTCCTTCTGGCTTCTTGTACTTCCTGAATGCTTTTTCTCTTGAACCTTCACTGCCACTTCCTTTGAGAACCATAGTGGTTTCTTACATCGTCTTGTTTTGTTTATTTGCTTCACACAAAGGCTCTTACCTCTGTGATGGCAGTTTTTATTATTCCCCATTGTTCTTCCACCCCTCCTTCCTGTCCATTTGCTAGTGCATTCCTTAGGCACTCATCCATTTTGGCAAAGTCAGCCCTCCTAAAGTCCAGTACTTTTGTCTTTGTATGGCTTGACTCTATTGCTGTGTTTATTGTGAACCACACTGTTCGATGGTCGCTAGTTCCCAGATGGCTACCCACTTACATCTGTGATCTCTCTCCATCTCCATTTGAGAGAATCAAGTCTAATATTGCCCTCTCAAGTGGGCTCCAGTACTAGTTGTCCAAGGCATGCCCCTGTAGGCATCTAGAATAACTGCACTCTTCAAGTGGCAGCTGCAACTGCACTCCAGTTAACATCTGGCATATTCAGATCACCCATCAGCAATATCTCCCCTTTTCTGCCATTCTAAGTATACTTTCTATCATTTCCTGTCCATTTCCTCCCCTGAGAAGGGGTCAGTACAACCCCTGTGCGTATTACAGGTGCCATTGCCTGTCTCCAAATTACCCACAGTGCTTCTTCTCCTCCCTGTTTACCCTTTTGTTCTGTTGCTTTTATTTCTTCCCTTATGTAAAGAACTACTCCTCCTCCTCTTTACCCTCCCTGTCCCTCCTGTAGACAGTGTATCCTGGTATGTTTATGTCCCAGTCATGGTTTTGAGTGTACCATGTTTCTGTGACTGCCACGATATCCAGATGTTCCTCCTCCATCAAGGCCACTAATTCAGGAAGCTTGTTACCCAGACTATGGGCATTGGTACTCATTGCTCTCCATTTTTTGATGGCTTTACCTTCTGTTGCAGCATCCCCCACTGACCGTTCTACCTCGGTGTTTTTCTCCTTTAGTACCCTGTTTTGTAGGAGAGGCTGGGATTTTCCTGCTGCTTGTCAGTGCCTCCCTTTGACTAGTTTAAAAGCTTGCCAATGAAGCATTTAAACCGATTGCTCAAAGACTTGTTCCTTCCTGGACAGATGCAGACCATCCTGCCAGTATAGGCTGGTGTCCTCCAGGTGGAACCCCAGTCTCCAATGAAGCCAAACCCCTGTGCTCCACACCATTTTTTCAACCATTCATTAAACTGCATGGTGCCAATTACCCTCGCCTCCCCCATGCCTTTGACAGGCAGCACCTCTGAGAAGGATACTGTGTGTGCTACTTGTCTTAGGTCCCTCCCCAACTCTGCGATGTCCTCCTGCACTGCTCTAATCTCATGATGAGCCAAGTCATTTGTCCCTAGGTGGACAATTATGTCCTGCTCAGAATCCCTTGCAGCCCTTGCATATATCCATCACTTCTTAGATTTTCTGCTACTGTTGTACTAGACCTGAAGCTGGCCAGTGACATCCATGTCATTCATGTGCATGTTATACTGCATCAGTACTTCCAGACAGGAAACAGATACTTCAGTGCCATTTCTTTGTCACCTGGTCACAGATGTTCCTGGTAAGGTCGGGTGATGATGAGCTGAGAGAAGAAAAACAGGACTGTTGTCTTTCCAAGCTGTGACGACTAGTGATCCATCCTGTAGTTTTTCATAATGGCCACAGACTTTCTTCATTGCTGCTTTGTTAAGTTCTGCAGGCCATCCAACCCTGTTGGTGCGCATTGTGCCACATGCATACAAGCCAACATTCAAATGTTCTTTTGCCAGGTGAACCAATGTGAAATAATTATCATAATACACATGGTGTCTTTTGCCATGCAGATCTTTGGTCAACTCCATCACCACTCTCTCTCCAAGGCCCACTTCCAGAGTGCCAGCAACCGTTCCTCTGTAGACTTGGAAGTCTGACACATAACCATTGTGAGGATCTGCAAGAACCCACACCTTTATTCCATGCCGTTGCAGCTTGCTTTGCATGTACTGCTTGAATGAGAGCCGTCCTTTGAATCCTACCATGGCCTCATCGATCGACACTTCTTAGTGTAGGTGATACTCCATCTTGCAGGCCATCTGAACGCGCTCCATGATGGGATGCACAAGATGAAGTTTGTCATGATTTTCCGATCCTTTGGGTGGATTTAGTGTGCTATCATTGGTGTGAAGATACTGCATAATCTACTCATAATGCTTATGGGTCATTACCTTTGAAATCGGAGAATGTCCATAGAGATGGTGTTTCCCCCAGTACATATAGTAGTGTGGCACCTTCATAATAGACATGTATAGCCGTATTCCAAACAAACATTTTATGTTGCATGCCATCACCAGAGTCCATCGGGGTCCAATTTGTTTGCTTCTGCCTGCTTATGGGCACTGTACTGGTTTGTTCCCTCAGCAGTCAGTTCATAGAGTATCGGTGGAAATGTAAGATTCATGAAATCCATAGGAGTCTTCTCTGTACCCATCACTGTGGTTGGACCCACAGGCTCCTTGAAGTCTTCAACATGCACCAGCTGTAGCAGACATGTCCAACCATCATTGTGAATCACATCCAGATGTGTTGAAAATTGCTTATGTTGTTCAGCAGTATCCACTTCAACAGGACTACCTGCACACTGCAGTCTAGCCAAAGGGAGATCATCTTCACTGTCCATGTAGTTGCTCTGCTGCCGTAGCTTGGCTAGTGGAACATCATCCTCTTGTCTCTCTGAGGAGTGCCTCTTCCAGCACAACATGGCCAGGGCAGATCATCTTCTTCACTGAATTCACTATCCAGTGTAATCAAAGGCATCATATGCATCAAGTCTACCTGGATGTAGGAATCATCAGAACTATCAAAACCCTGACATTCCTCTGCCTTGTTGTCACTAGCTCTATTAAACAGCCACAGCAGGTCATTATTGTAGACATTCTTCATATTCCCCAATTTGATTGCTCTGCGCGCATTACCACATTCTGAGATGGTCTAAGAATGGTCTCTCTGAAGGTTCTAATGATCTTTGGAGGTTCTAACAATCTCTGGAAGTTCTAATGATCTCTGTGACGTTCACACACAGTCTCTATAACAGAAAAATACAGCCATATCTTTGCACTGCGAACCACACATACTTGCACACCACATCAGTTCATTTTAAAATGGTTCAAAAACACACAAAACCATGAAGAATGCATACTCAAGTAGTTATCCATTCGCAGATGTGTATCTGGGATGTTCAATGTCAACCCCCCGTCACCATACCACAAAATGGCTTTCTGGTAGCCAGTGGTTCTTCTCACTCACTGTTACCAGGCACAATGAAAGACAATCCTTCCCTGGTCTTCAGTGGTCTCACCTCCCCCGAGACCCAGCAAAATCAACAAATAGAGCTTTTTCTTTTGGCATATTGCACTGCACCAACAACCAAATAACAAGCACCCTTACAAAAAGTCTTAATCTTCAATAAACGTTCTCTGACATCAGAGAATTAATTTTCTGACATGATGCTGAGTGTTTTACAGTTGGGGGGCAGAACCCATGGAATTCATTTTAAGTAATGTTGCTCTGTGTTTAAAATTGGAAGTCAGTACACTCGCACCATGGAAACCATTTTGTACAATGATGCCAAGCCTCCTGGGGTTAAGGGGCACACAGACAACAGGTAATGCAGTTTGTTAGATGGTGTGGGGTGTTGGAACAACAGGTAATATTCCACCAACAACATTCCCAGTTGTTGGTAGGCTCCCACTACCATCTGAGACCCATTACCATCACACAAAGAGGATTTCTTGGTGTCAGAGATGTCCCTCCAACCAGCAAATACACAGCACCATCACACAAAAAGGATTTCCAGGTGTCTGGGTTCTCCCACCCCAATGTAAAACCATTCTCACCATCCCACAAAATGGTTTTCTGGTATCCAGTGGTTCTTATCACTCTCTGTTACCAGGTACAATAAAAGACAAATCTTCCCTAATGTTCAGTGGTCTCACCCCACCCTCTGATACCCAGCAAAATCAACAAAAGGAACTTTTTCTTTTGGCATATTGCACTCCTCCAACCCCCCAAAAAACAAGCACCATCCCCAAAAAGGCTTTGTCTTCGATATACATTCTCCAACACCAGGGAATTCATTTTCTGACAAGATGCTGGGTGTTTTACAGCTGGGGGGGCCCAGAATGCAAGGAATCCATTTTGAGTAATGTTGTGTGTTTGAAAGAGGAAGTGAGGACACTCACACCATGGAAACCATTTTGTGCAATGGTGCCAGGCATCCTGGGGTGAGGGGCACACAGACAACAGGTAATGCTGTTTGTTGGATGGTGTGTGGTGTTGGAACACCAGGCACCATTCCACCAACAGCGTTCCCAGTTGTCGGGAGGCTTCCACCACCATCTGAAACCCATTACAATCACATAAAATGGATTATCTGGTGTCAGGGACCTCCCTCCAACCACCAAACACAAGGCACCATCACACAAAAAGGATTCACAGGTGTTTGGGTTCTCACACCCCAATGTAAAACCCCCTTCACCATTACACAAAACCTTTTTCTGGTATACAGTGGTTCTCCTCACTCTCTGTTACCTGGCACAATAAAAGACAAACCTTCCCTGATGTTCAGTGGTCTCACCCCACCCTCCAAGGCCCAGCAAAATCAACAAAAGGAACTTTTTCTTTTGGCATATTGCACTCCCCCAACCCCCCAAAAAGAAACACCATCCCCAAAAAGCATCATCTTTGGTACACATTCTCCCACACCAGAGAATTCATTTTCTGACATGATGCCAGGTGGTTTACAGTTGGGTGAGCCCAGAACACATGGAATCCATTTTATGTAACGTTGCTGTGTGTTTGAAGGTGGAAGTCAGGACACTCACACCATGGAAACCATTTTGTGCAATGGTGCCAGGCCTCCTGGGGTGAGGGGGCACACAGACAACAGGTAATGCTGTTTGTTGGATGTGTGGGGTGTTGGAATACCAGGCACCATTTCAACAATAGTATTCCCAGTTGTTGGGAGGCTCCCACCACCATCTGAGACCCCTTACCATCGCACAAAATGGATTCCCTGGTGTCAGATACCTCCCTCCATCCAGCAAACACATGGCGCCATCCCACAAAAAGGATTCCCAGGTGTCTGGGTTCTGCCACCCCAATGTAAAACCCTTGTCACCATCCCACAAAACAGTTTTCTGGTATATTGCACCCCCAGCACTCCCAAAACACTCTACAGATATGTGCTATGGTGTCTCAGGAGGGCAGCCATACCCAGAGTAATGCTGCTTGTTGGATGGTGCTGGGTGTTGGGCACCCTCTGCAGTGTTTCCTGTTGTCTGGGGACTCCCACCATCCATTACCATTGCACAATGGATGCTGCCTGGGACCTCCCCACAATTGGCAAATGCAAAGTGCCATCCCAGGTTCTCCCACCCCAACATGAATCACCCAGAGAAAAACATTCTGTGGTTTCCAGTGACCCCCCATTGACACAGCAATCAGAACAGATGGTGCAGTTGTCCCCCCACCCCAGACCCATTCCAAATAGCACATAGTTCTCTGGCACCTTTCCTCTACTTGCAACCACCAAACCGCCAAACAACTGTAATCCCCAAACACCTGAACACACAGGTCCATCTGGGTTGCAATGCAGAACGCTGTCCAAAGGGAAGGACAGAAAGGGCATGTAGATGATTTTCCTCCCAGGACGTCAGCTGCACAGTCGCTCCCTGCTATGCCCAGAATACAACCAGAAATAATAAAAATAACAGAGATTATGCCTCTAGTTTCCTAGCTTCCCAGTAACATGGCAAGGACCAAGAAAAACACAGAAACCCACATAATTAGCTTGTATGGCAGCTTGTATGTACCTGGATAGCCAAAAAGATACCACCCGGGTAGAAAGCAACTTAGAAAATGCCTCCAGAAACCCACATAATTACCTTGTATGGTAGCTTGTATGTACCTGGATAGTCAAAAAGATACAGCCAGGGCAGAACACAACTTAGAAAATGCCTCCAGCTTCCCGCCTTCCCAGTAACACAGCAAGGACTAAGAAACAAAGAAAAAAAAACAGAAAGCCACATAATTAGATAGTATGGCAGAATTTTAGAAGTAGAAGTACCTGCATGAATCTTGTTCTCAGCGTGCAGACCAGGAAAGCCCCCCAAAAAACCCAAAATACGGCCCGTACCACAACCACTCAGCGAGACACAAATCTGACACAGCAAACAGACAAGACACGAAATAAAAATAAAACGAGGAGCCTGTATTGAGCCTGCAGTGACTGATATGTCATACTTCCAGTTTTATGGTTTCTCAGTGACACAGCTCTCAGAAAACAGAGAAATACACATGAAACCCTCACAATAAGATGTACAAACACCACAATTGTAAATACCTGAAATAAGAGGCATAAAAGGGAAGTAATAATGGGTGTTCTTCAAATCAGAACAAACACAATGTTTCAATGCTCAGCAGCTCAACTCTTGCTCTCCCTGCATGCAGCAGCAAAGTGAGGACACCAGCACTAAAACAGGGTTTTCTCACGATTTTCAAATGGGACCCCTACACTTGCCAGCCAATTACAAGAGGCTTATGTGTGGTGTCACCCAGGAAGGATTAATAAGCCATAGCTTGATTGGCTGACAAGTAATATTAAACTAAATAAGTGACATCTCCAGACATCACAAGGGCACACAGAAACTCAGCAGCTGATGTCTGTAGTCATCCATGGACACACCAGTGCATTTGACTGCTGACTACAGGCAGCAGCCAGGAGAACATGAGTTAATTACAGTAGACCTGACAAAGGGGTACTGGCAGGTGAAACTCAGTGACAGGGCTAGGGAAAGGTCAGCATTCATCACCTCAATCGGCCTGTTCAAGCTCAAGGTCATGCCCTTTGGAATGAAGATTACCTCTGCTACATTCCAATAGTTAGTAAATCAGATGTTATAGGATACAGAAGTCTTTGCAGTTGCCTACCTGGATGATATTGTTATTTTTAGCCATAGCTGGGAGAAGCACCTGACACACCTGAGGAAGGAGTTTGGCCAAATACAGGCCACATATCTGACTATCAAGGCAGAAAATTGCCAGGTGGCAATGGCAGAAGTCACTTATTTGGGACATGTGGTGGGGCGGGGCCAGCTCTGCCCAAACCAAGCAAATCTAGAGGTAATTGTGGCATGACCCACACCAGAAACCCAGAGACAAGTCAGGAGCTTTCTTGGAACAGGGGGGTATTACAGGAAATTTGTACCCAACTACAGCTCCCTGGCAGCTCCTTTATCTGGGTTGATGAAAAAGAAGAAGACTAGGAGAGTAAAATGGGATCCAGCTTCTGAGTGGGCCTTCATGCAACTGAAAATCTTGCTGTGTAGCGCCCCAGTGCAGACCAGCCCAGACTACAACATGTCATTTGTGGTGCAAATGGAAGTCTCAGATGTGGGAATAGAGGCAGTCCTCAGCAAAATATCCAATCTGGGAGAGCGCACCTTATTGTATACTTAAGCAAGAAGCTGCTTCCACGTGAACAAGCTTATTCAACAGTAGAAAAAGAATGCCTCGCCTTAGTTTGTGCATTGAAAAAACTGGAACCGTATGTTTATGAGAGGCATTTTAAGGTCAAAACAGACCACAACCTGTTAGTATGGTTGTGCCAAATGGGAAAAACAAATGGGAAACTCCTGAGATAAAGTATTACCTTGCAGTCTTTTGACATGGAGGTTACACATAGGTCTGGGTCTGAGAATGGGAATGCAGATGGCCTATCTCGCATATTGGATCAATAACAGAACTGGGAAAAATGCTACCATCAATAGGGGTGCATTATCCCCAGGTTCTGTTTTAGGAGGAAGGGATGTTGCAAGAGAGGCCTATACCACTTTATTTATGTTCATATTTAATGTGTTGTTATGTACTCCAGAGTTTAAAACACTGTCCCTTTAAAGGCAAAGGGAGATTTGAAAAAATATAAAAAAGATATTTTTTTAACATTTATGGGTCGGCATTCAACTAGGAATGAGCCAGACAGGGTATGCATATTTCAGTGGTTATATCCCTTACATCAAAAGGGCGCTTAGCCATTACAAAGCTCACTTAGCCATTCCAAAGCAAAAGGCCCCAGTTGGAGGTCAGCAGCAAAAGGACCCAGTGGGAGGTCAGCCTCCTACAGCAACATGAAGAATCATACTCAGGCATAAGACATGTTAAAGGGGTTTTAAGCATGGAACCACAGTAACACCGACAGGACAAGGTGAATTGTCACACCCATCCAAAAGCAGAAGAGGACTCAACATGACATCACTCAGTCTTTAAACTAAACACACATTTTGAAATCAGTGCATTCTCTTGGAAGTTAAAACTTGAGAAGGAAGTGTATTCCTTGGGAATCTCAGAGCTGAGATCTTATCAAGTTGTTATATACTTTTTGAAAGGGTACTAGGTCCAAAGAGTGCTGGCAAGAATAGTGTTGGCATGGGCGCCAATTTTCTTTTGTGGGGGGCTCTGCCCCCCACAATCCCTGGATTTAAGGATTCCTTCTCTGGGGGGAGTGGATCACGGGACAAGTTAAATTTCTGGGGCCATGGAATACCACTTCCATGGCCCCTTGTAAAACAAAACTATATCCTGAAGTGTGTAAAATTGTTTTGAGACCAGCATTAGAACCCTGATCTCCAGTGCTTCGGGCTGAGCTGCTCTTTGCCCCAGCCCTCCATGCCACAGGAGCAGCTCAGCCAGCTTCCTAGATTCTGGTGCCCTTGTGGTGCACCAGCACCATGGACAGCGACCAGGGGAGTGCTTACAGCAAGCTTTATAAATCCCTAGTCGCTGTCCATCTGAGAGCTTACCAGACTAGCACTGTATAGCGCATCGCTATTCTGGTAGAGCTCAGTTGATGGGGTACCTTTTGAAAGTATATGTAGGTCTGGGATAACCCATGAAAAGACCTCGGTTTTATGAAAAGTTGACGTTTCACATTCTGTGCAGAAATTCTAATTTTTAAGTTAGAATTTGAGAACAAAGACTTTACACAAAGAGAACCCTGAATTTTGCAACAGAAGGAAATTCAGAGACTCACTTTCTATCCAAAAATCTTGTTTTCTAAAGAACTTCACCTACAGAGAGAATTTCCTCTCAAAAGGGATATGTGATCTTTCTGGACTCTTAGCATCAGAACAAGGTATAGTTTTAGAAATAACAGTGTATAGTGTTTTTCTGTATATCCATCCAGTAACTATTTTTGTATTGTCTGTATTTCCAGTCTTCCAAATTGTAGAATTTAATGTGTTTTTCTTTAAGTAAACTTTTATAATTTCTTATCAACTCTGCTTGGGATCTGATTGTATGATATAACATTTTTAACAGAAGGGTTTTGTAAGGACTGCATGCCTTGCTAATTAAGACAGAAAATGACTCTGCTATCCTGCAAACCATATTAGCAAGAGGCTGCCAGCAGGGAGTGGGGATTCTGGCCACAGAACATAGTACAAGAGTCAGGGCAACTCGAGACTACATTTCCATCCTCCCTCTGAGAAAAGGAAGGTTGTTTACACTTTCTGAATCCTACAATTGCTCACAAGTTCCATAAAAAGGGGGCCATCCCTGAAAACAGGAAGTCCTTCCATTCCCATGGGGCTGGGTTTGTGACAGTCATTACTGAGGATTTCATATGAGACATGTGGCTGGTGCTGTCTGTGTGAATCATAGAGCCTTCGTGGCCTGCATATGGGCCCAGGGTTGGTATCTGTCCTCTCCTCCTCCTGTACAGCCTGCTGCAGCATGTAGACAATGTGTGCTCCCCTGAGCACCATCTTGTACTGTTTCCTGCAGTGTTTCTGCCCATCTCTGGGGTTTACCCTGGTTAAAGGTGACTTTTTTATATGTGGTAATTGCATTGCACTAAGTGGTCTGTGTTAACCCCTTTGCACAGCACTAACACACTGAATATCATTCTGGTATGCATGGTCCTGTCACTGCCTTTGAGCACTGCAAACATTTTCTTTGTAAGCACACGCAATTAGATTTAATGTGTGCCCTGCACCCCTTTGAATATGGGATTTCAGCGCAATCCCCTTACAAAGTGTGAACAAACACTTTTCTCCCAGCGCAAAGTTTGAATAGCTGGCTTCTGGAGTGTTAGTTATGTCATGGTTTATGCACAGAACTCTCAACAAGGTTCTGATAGGTCAACAGCTCATAATTAGCATTCTTTAACAAAACCAGGACATAATAAGAATTCAAAACTACCTGTTCCATGAAAAGAACCATATACCATGTTGCTCATGAAAAACAAACAAAAAAAAGAAACATTGAAAGCACATTTTTTTTTCACATCACTGTGTATTCAGGAATAGTTAACATGGATTGTTTGTAGGTACTGTATGCATTTTATCATTGTAAACAGGAACGTTACTACCTGCTGCCAATTAGCACTAATTTTCTGCCACCTTTAAACTCTCTTAGCCTATCCTCATATTCCCGCTGTCCCTAATCCATCTTTGTTACCTTCCTCTGAAGTGCCCCGAGCTGGTAGATATCCTTTTTTGAGTAGGGGCTCCAGTATTGCACACCATACTCCAGGTGCAGTCCCACTGAGGATCCGTATAGTGGCATCATAATCTCTTCCCTTCTACTCGTGAACTATCTAGCAATGCAGCCCAGCATTCTATTTTCTTTGGCTGCTGCCTTGCTATACTATGGCCTGTTTAAGGTCACTGGTTATGGCTATCCCCAAGTCCTTCTACAGTATTTCTTCCTTTAGAATGGTCTCCATGAGCTTACACATAATGGAGGTCAGACTGACTGGCCTGTAGTTCACTGGGCCATCTCCGGGCTCACTCTTGTGAAGCGGTACCACAGGTGCAGTTCTCCATTCCTGCAGCACCATTACCCCTGTATTCAAACAGCATATCCAAAGAGCTGTTAAACAGGTCCACCAGTGGATCTGCCAGCTCTGCCGCCAGTTCCCTGAACACCATTGTGTGCATGCCATCTGGTCCCAGGGCCTTGTTTACCTTCAGAAACATGATCTCTTCCATAAACCTATCCATTGTTATCCTATCCTCTGCCATGGTCCCTCTCCTCCAGTCATCCTCCCTTGCGGCACTGGTCTATCCTTTTCTTAAGAAAAGACAAAGCAGAAGTATTCATTCAATACTCTTGTTGTCTCTTTAATGTCTTCAACCAACCCTCTCCCATTTTAGGTTAACTATACCTTCTTTCATGTCTTTCTTCTTATTTATATGCCAAAGGTAGGCCTTCTCCTTCTCTTTAATGCCTTTTGTAATTTGAAGCTCCTTCCTAGACTTGGCCTGTCTGATTATCCTACCAGCCTCCTGAGCTTTCTCCAATTGGATCCCGTCATACTCATCCCTCCAGCACTTCCTGTACTTATTATATGTGGCCCTCTTATCCCTTGCTGTCTGGCTCACCCCTTTACTGAACCAACTTGGTTTCCTAGCCTTGGAATTCTTTCCCTTCTGTTTCACGCATGTGTTCCTGGCTGCTGCGATTCCTTGCCTGACCGCTGCCTACCTCTGTTATCCCATTTAGTTTAAATTTAGGCTCCTGTTTATATTTTCCCCAAACTGTTCCCTTTGCAGCCTAGTTCCATCCTGCTTAGCGGTAACCTATCAGGTACATAGAGGGTTTTGTCATCCCAGGCCCCCCCCAGCCCCCTACATATCTGAATCCCTCCTCCTCCTTTCACCATTCCCTCAGCCAGCCATTAAATTCTTCTATACATTTTGTTTCTTGGGTGTGCTGGCTCTAGGTACTGGCAACACTTCTAAGAAGGCTACCTACCTTGCCACCACCCTGCTGACCTGATCTACCAATCTAAACTGTTCCTGAATTTTCCCTATCTTGCAACCAGCTACGTCATTGGTACTGAATGGGCCTACCTTTGGTATTGTGTGTTCTGCTTTCATACCTGAGGGCTACATGACTCTCCTATCTTCCTGCTCTCCCCTCTCTAGCCCATCAATTCCTCTTCCCTTCTGAATCCCCTATCACTATGACTCTGGCCATTCATTTCCTCTCCACCCCCTTGCTACTGAATCAAACTTTAGTTGCCCCATCTGACCTATCATAGTCCAACTTCATTCCCTATCCTCCTTCTCCTTATTGTTTGCCTACCTAGCACTACCTCAGCTCCAGCTGAACATTGCCCCCATCTGCCTGCCTTCTCCTCTGTACTCCGCCATGGGTACCTCCTTTTCCTGTTGTTACCCTTGCCTTGCCCGTTTCCCTTTCCCTACAGCAGCTTCTCCTAAACCCTTACTACAGAACAGCTGCCCCTCCATCATCATCTGTGTCCCACCTAGCTCCCCCACTCCTTGCAGTTCTCGCAGTACTTTGTGGTTGGAAGCAATTCCTTATTAGTACCACCATGGGAACTCTCACCACCCCCTCCCTACTGAACCCATCCTCTCCTCTCCATGCTATTCCACCTCCCCTCCCTTGGCTTCCTAACCCTTTTAGGTAGTGGTTCCCAGTGTAATCAGACCCTCAACCCCTCTACTCGCTCATCATACCCTGCCCTGGTCTAACTCTCCTGCCTTCCTGCCAGTATTCCCAACTCCTTCCTTAACAGCTGCACCTCAGCTATGAAGGAGCTTATCCTCCTACATACTGGACAACCCCCTGCCTCCTACACTGTTCCCAGAAACACTGCAGCCAAACATGCCCCTCTCTTTTCCAGTCTCCTACCTCAGCATTTTATTCCTTACATTATCCCACAGTCCTACCATAGATATGGCTACACAAATAAGTACACCCCACCCAACTTTGTAAGTCTACCACAGATAGGGAGTAGGATCAATCACTAATCCCTCCTGGCTACACAGACCTACCCCAGATATGGAGTAGGGCTACATCAGTAATTCCACCGGTCTATACAGGCTTATACTAAAAACAGAATAGGGATAAATCAGTTATTCCACCTCTCTATACAGGCCTACTCCAGATAGAGAGTTTGACCAAATCACTAATCACTCCTGGCTACACAGGCCTACCCTACATAGAGGGTGGGGCCACATCAGTAATCCCACCTGTCTTTACAGGCTTATCCCAAAAATGGAGTAGGGTCACATCAGTAACTCCACCTGTCTATACAGGCCTACCCCAGATAGAGAGTTGGACCAAATCAGTAATTTCACCTGCCTATACAGGCCAGCCCCAGGTAGGGCATAGTACCAGCTGCAACCTAATCTACCTCCTCATGCCTACCTAGCCTGTTACCTACCTTCAGTTGCAGGCCTCTTTTCAACTGTTATCTCCTGTTCCATTTCCAGGCCTCTGTTGAGCAGACTCCCCTGAGTCCTGCAGATAACAATTAATAAAACATCACACTCCTGCTTTTTGGCACTCACACTTCAGAGTTGCTCACATGAGGAGACTCTCAGCCTGATGGAAAATTTAACTTGGGTGGCACCATACTACTGACCAGCTGAAGTCACTTAAGAGACTCCCAGAACAAGGGCACAGATTCCAGCAGCCTTTTACTTCACCTTCCTTCCTCTTGCAATGCCGTGTACCTCCCTCTTTCCTGTCCCTTCTCCACAAACTCCAAAATAAGTCCTTTTTTAAAGAGAAAGCTGAAAAAACCTACACTCTACCTGATTCAGCTACTACAGCTCAGTGGCAACTCACCAGACTGCCCTGTGTAAAGGAAAAAAACAGCACACTGGTTTTGAACATCAGGAATGTAGCTGCGCTATTGGTTGGCTACAGTCACATGAGAGACTTCCAGAACAAAGGCACCAATTTTGGAAGCCTTTCACTCTACCTCCCTTTTTCCCACAATGCCTCCTACCTCCCTCCTACCCCCTCCCTTCCCCACAATCTATAAACTTAGTAAGTTTTTAAACAGAAAGCAGAAACAATATGCATTCTACTTGATTCATCTACTGCAGTTTGGTGGCTGCTCACCAGACTGCCCTGTGGGGCTGCTTACACTGGCTCATGGTGCCCTCAGTAACTTTTGAAGATTCTGTCACAACACCACAAAGAGTAAGCCATAGCAGAAGTATGCAATAGCACCTTCCACAAGTAAGTTACAGCAATTAATATTCATTTCTGACCACAAGGTTATTTGTTACTGCCCCATTTGTAGTCTATTTTATATCATGCCAGTTACCGAATTGGGAGCTGAAGTGGTTCCACTGGATTCTCAGTGCTGTGGGTGAAGGTGAGGCAATATAGCCTAGAGGTAAGAGTAATGAGCCTGAGCAAGCATAGTACATCCATCAAACATAGGTTTCATTCCTTTAACCTTCACCTGCCTACTGTGTGACCCTGAGCAAGTTAATTAGTCTTCCAGTGCTCCTGCTGTGCCATGAGACTTGCTCCCAGTGGACTTTACCAAGTTATCAAAAAAAGAATAAAAGAACGCTAAACAGAATCTATGGGCTATAAGTCATAACCAGACCAAAGCTGCCAATGGCTCACTTCTCTTGCCCTTAGCCCAAGACTTGGGAGCAAGTAAGGGGTTTCAGCTTAATATGTGTACCCTTGAGGAAAGGAGGGAGGGGGGACATGATAGAAACATTTAAGTACCTGAGTGGAATGAACAAAGTCCAAGAGGGTAGCATCTTTCAGAAAAAGAGATGTGCAAGAACAAGGGGACACAATTTGAAGATAGAGGGGGGATGGCTCAGGGGCAATGTGAGGATGTATTTTTTCAAAGAGAGGGTGGTGAACACATGGAACAGCCTTCCTGAGGAGGTTGTGGGGTCTAAAACTGTGGAAGAATTCAAGAATGCATGGGAAAGGCATAAGGCAATTTTTGTGGAGGGTAGGAAGAAATAGGCTGTTGGTTAAATAGGATCTGCAGCTTATCCTCTAGGTAGGGAAATGGGCAGACTAGGTGGGCCAAGCGGTCCTTATCGGCCATCAAAGTCTGTGTTTCTGTGTTTCTGTGTTTCAGCTAGCAGCAGGGAGTGGAGTGGAGATGGATTATTATGTTAATGAACTGGACTGCTGTTTGGATGGAATAATCATGGGGTCAGTCATAGAAGGTGATGATTTAAATGGTAAAGAGAATGAAGAGAAAGTGATAAAGGAAAACCAATAAAAACAAATAGTTTTTACATGCTGCAATTGAGACACACAGCTATGACCAACAAGAATATAGTTAGGCATTCCAGAAAAAAAATAAAAAAAACTATCTGAACAGGGAAGGATTCCATTCCCCACAGAACTGAAAAACCTATATAGCAGAGATGATATTATCTTTGAAGAATGTACTGTACATGCTGAAACGTGAATCTTATTAAAGTTAAATTGTCAAGTATAGAGAAATGAGTGGAAGAGGTGGATAAACAAGTGGCTCCGATGGAATATTACTCTGAGAACCCAGAGTGGGAAATCCAATAGTTGCTGTAGTTAAAGACATAACTAGCTTTAAAACTAGATGATGTGAGATATTTTCAGATAAGAGACGTTTACAGCATCAGCATCAGCATTAGACAAAATAGGAAATCAATATTTTTTTACCAACTTAGTAACTGAAATAACTCCAGGAAATCCACAAGACCTCTAATGTTTACACACTATAATACTCTTAAAAAGTTATCAAAATCTTAAGAGACAGGTATATGACCACAAATGGCAATGTGAATGTAATAAAGTTCTTCCTGATGAATAGTAGAAATAGATTTTAACTGATGTTCATAATGTCCCAAACGCTGGAGTCAGGAAGGATTTTTGTTTGAAACATCCGAATAGACTATAATTTTTACAGTACTATTTATTTTGAGAAAATATGGTATGGGATACACTTGGAAATGTGGGAGATATGGTAGCAGAGAGAATGCTGACCGCACATTCATATTTCAGGCATGATATGTTTGAAAAATGTTGAGTAGAGCTTGTAGAGAATACAGTGGTAATTTTATGAAAATATACCATTATTTTCACTTTAGCACAGACAATTTTGCTTGGAGCCTTATAAGAAGAAGGGCAGTTTTAAATACAACAATATTTACTTTCTATCATTGCCACTGCAGTAAAGAAATATGTAGCATCACTAAAAGTGATTACAAAATGCTTTCTAGCCACAAAGGAATCCTGGAGCATAATCAAAGGAGATTTATATAGAATAGCCTAGAGTTTAGAACACTGAACTATAAAACAGGAGACCCAATAGTCCAGAATTTAAATTCCCACAGCCTCCTCCTGTATACTGTATTACCTTAAGCAAATCACTTAACCTCCCGGTGCTACCAGTACACACCTGGAAATGAGCTTTGGTTCTCTGAGGCTTTTCTGGCCAAACATTTAAAAATAAAAAAAAAACTAACAGAAATGATTGATTGATTTAGTTTTTGTTAACCATTTAAGTACAGTAGGCAATCAAATGCCTATTTTTAGGGATAACATGGGAGAGTACACATAAAATAATAAACAGGGCAAAACATGCAGTATGATAATGAGAAACAATAAACAATAAAAGTGAAGTAATAAACAATGAAGGTAATGTACTGTGAGGTGAAATGCATTTACAGCATATAGATGAATATGATTGTAGTCATATACTGTAGTAAACTTAAAGCACTTATGCTTTCCCTTAAATGCTTTGGAGCATGCAATATTTTAAAGTAGTACAGTACAGAGATACAAGAGACATTGGCACAGATGAAGAGGTATAATATAACCTAATGATCTAGACAAGGGATAGAGATGTTTTTGCTGCTGAAATGGGTATGTAGGAAGTATATAATGATTAAAAAATGCACATACATATTGTACCAGATGAGATATCCAATAAACAATATTAATGATAAAACTATGTTGTTTTTAGGGTCCTCTATGCTAATTATGTGGAATAATCATTAAGGATATAAAAAAATCTTGATTCTTTGATTTTGCATGTATTCTAGAAGATGTAATAAAAAACTTTATTCACCAATCACAGAAGGAGTGACTTAAGATTATAGATGTGCAAAGTTGGCAAACTTTGCTTCATAAATTAATTTGCAAAGTTTGCTAAATTTGGGAAGTGCCAACTTTACAATGTTTTGGGCAGTTGCAATTGAGCTCTATCAAGCTAAGTCATGCAAATTCACTGCAAATTTACAACTTGCCATGACTTCCCCTGATTTCACCTGAAAAAGTTGCAGTTTCCCAGGAAAACTCCTGCAATGTGGCAAAGTGGGCAATTCACAAAGTTTTTCATGAAAGCAGATTTCACAGCTTCTTTGGAACTTTGGCAGTAAAATAAATCTTTGCAACATCTCTACTTAGGATCTTATCAAAATAATGGTAGTAGACATGTAGGGCAGAATATTGGAAGCTTATATAAACTGTATTACAGGCACATACAGTATATCCATACAGGACCTGCAGGGCTGCCCTTGAAATTCATGAAAACTAAGTTTGAAGGGTCATATCTCAAGTCCTGTATTGATAGTCTGTACATATCTGTAATACAGTCCATTAGTAACAGACTTGCAGGGTGATGGTGGCTGACCATGGTGGTGAGTGAACTGTTATGCTAGCTGCCATTCTAGGGTGGGGAGTGGGGGGCACTTTGGTACCACTAAAGATCAAGGAACATTATTATTAAGTAAATAAAATCAGCACTGTCGTGGGGGATGGTACTAGATGCAAGGGATTTTTTTTTTCAGTTTCTGGGAATGGGGAGACAATAGATACCAGGTATAAACATTTAACTCAGAAAGTTGGAATGGGGAGGACACAAGACAACAGTGATTATTCATACAGTGAATAGCAATTGGTAGAAGGGGGAGACACTAAACACCAGAGTTAACCATTTTACACAGCAACTGGGGATTGGAGGAAAGTGACACTAGACACCAGGGACAATTATTTTACACAAAGCAACAGTAAATTGGAGGGACACTAGACATCAGCGATGTGTCCTCTTAAACAGTGTTTAGGAATGGGGGGGCACCAATCAACTCTGGCACCTGCCTGCTGCGGGGGGGGTGCTGTTCAAAACAGGAATGGGGAGACAGTCTTCCATGTAATCCACAGAGCAAATCCTGGTACATCACTAAGTAATGAGGACATAATGAGATGCAAATGACCTCATTGTGCCTGTATGGGCAATGTGATCATTTGCACAGTAACATTCTAATATAAACAATGCCTCTCTGGGGAGGGGTCTCAAGCAACTAGCTACTTCTGTCACTTTCTCAGAAGTACTACCTGTGAGAGGCAAGGGAGAGCATAGGAGTGCATGCACCAGGAACTTTAACTCATGGTTGAAGAACTGGTGCTGTGAGGAAGGGTTTGGATTCATTGGTGACTGGGGACCCACCTGGAGGATGGAGGTTTGTTCAGCCTGACGGCCTGCATCCATCCTGAGAGGAATCAAACACTCAATGATAAGTTTAAATGCTACATTGGCAAGCATTTAAACTAGCAAAGGGGTGGCAGGCCAGCAAGGAGGGTACCTACTTGCTCACCCCACAGCTAGCAGTGAACCAGTGAACCAGAGGAGTGGCTATCCTGTGAACCATGTGCAAAAGATGGAGATTAGTGCCCAAGAGGTGGATAAGCAGAAAAAGGGTAAAATTCAGCAGAAGGGCAGACAGCAAGGAGAACCAGGGATAAATGACAACCAAGGAAGGGGCTGGAGTAGAACAGTGAAACAGTCTAGGGAGGTCAAATCATGGAAAGCCATGTGTGCAAATGCCAGGAGCCTTAGCAACAAGATGGAAGATCTGGAGGCTGTCATGGTACAGTCAGACCTGGACATTGTGGCCATCACTGAAACCTGGTGTAATGATAACCACGACTGGGAGATGGCCATACCTGGCTTCAACATATTCAGAAGAGACAGAGCAGGCAGGAAGGGAGGAGGAGTGTCACTGTATGTGATAAAATGGCATAAGGGCCACAGAGATCCAGGAGGAACAAATTGGGGGAGAGATACTGTGGGTTAAGCTGGAAAGGAAAATGGGGACAGCCATCCGCACAGGTGTGGCCTATAGACCACCAGCCCAGGAGGAAGAAACAGATAGGGAGCTGATGCTAGCCATCCAAAGGATGGCAGACAAAAGTGAGTAGTACTGGTTGGAGACTTCAATATTCAGACATGGACTGGAGCATCCCAGCAGCAGCATCAACTAAGAGCAGATTTATCCTGACTCCTTCAGGTGCCTTCCTCAAGCAACTGGTCATGGAACCAACTCGGCAGAAGGCAATACTGGAACTTGTGCTCACAAACAGGGACAGTATGATGGGGGTAACAGTGGGGAGCACCTGGGAAACAGTGACCACCAGTCATTGTGGTTTGAAATCACAGAAGAGCAGAACCAAACCACACAAAACACGTATCCTTGATTTTAGGGGGCAGACTTTGGGAAAATGGGAGATACTTGAAAGAGGCATTAAGAGAATGGGACAGGAATCAGGGGTTGAGGAACAGTGGCAGTATTTAAAATGGGGATTACACAATAACAGAATTATGCATTAAGCAGGTTAGCAAGAGGAAAAGCAAGAGGAGACCATTATGGTTTTCCAAAAGAGGTAGCAAAGAAAGTGAAAGCCAAAAAGATTGTATTCAGGCAATACAAAAGACACAGGCAGAAGGGGATAGGGAGAAGTACCAGGAGAAGCAAAGGAGGCAGGGAGGTCAGTAAGGGAAGCTAAAGCTCAGACAGAAGAACACATTGCAAAATCAGTGGGTAGAGGGACAAACCTTTTACAGGTACATAAGTGAAAAAAGAAAGACAAAGAGAGGATAGTGAGACTGAAGGGGAGGATGGGGCGCGTGGAGATGACAACAGTAAAGCTGACATATTGAACAGGTATTTCTGCTCAGTCTTTACTGAGGAAAGAGGAGGGTAATGGGTCTGAAGGAGTACAAGGGGTGAGAATGGTGCAGAAATGGACACAAGTCCTTTACGAAAAGGTTCCTGAAGGAACTAGAGTAATAAGAGTTGATAAAGCAATGGGGCCAGATGGGTGCACCCCAGGGTCCTTAAAGAACTAAGAGAGGTGGTGGCTGAACCTCTGGCTATCCTGTTTAGCCGATCACTGGAAACAGGGAGAGTACCAAGACTGGAGGACAGCAGATGTAGTCCCTTATACAAGCGTGGGAACAAAGAGGAAGCAGGAACTACAGACCAGTCAGCCTCACCTCAGTAGTGGGAATCATGGAAGCACTACTGAAGGAGAGATTGGTGGAACATCTGGTTGTCAAAGGCTACAGGACCCAAGGCAGCATGGTTTCACCAGGGAGAGTCATGTCAGACCAACCTCATTGAATTTTTGACTGGGTGACTAGGGAGGTGGATCAGGGGAGGCAGTGGACATGGCCTCATCTGGACTTCAGCAAGGCCTTTGACACTGTGCCACATAGAAGACTATTACACAAAACTGGGGAATATGGGTGTGGGCAGGACAGTAGTGTGGTGGGTAGGTAACTGGCTGGGTGGCAGGACACAGAGGGTGGTGGTAAATGGCTATCACTCCACAGAGGGAAGAGTGACCAGTGGGTACCACAGGATCAGTGCTGGACTGGTCCCTATTCAACATCTTCATCAGTGACATTAGCGGGGATGTAGAAGGCAGAATTTCACTGTTCGCTGATGACACAAAGCTCTGTAACAGAGTAGACACACCAGAGGGTGTAGACAGAACATGAAGGACCTGCAGAAACTTGAAGAATGGTCAGGGGTTTGGCAGTTGAAATTCAATGCAAAGAAGTGCAAGATAATGCATATGGGGGCACAAAAACCCTGGCACAATATATCAGTTGGGGGGTGAGGATATAGCATGCACCAAGCAGGAAAGGGATCTTGGGTTGTCATCCTGATGACCTCAAGGTAGGGAAACAGTGTGACAAGGCAGTAGGTAAGCAATAGGATGCTGGGATGTATAGGCAGGGCATCACCAGCAGGAAAGGGAGGTCATAATTCGCCATACAAGACACTAGTGAGGTCCCACCTGAGTACAGTGTACACTTCTGGAGACCATACCTACGTAGGACATAGACAGGGTAGAGAAGGTTCAGAGGAGGCAACAAAGATGGTACATGGATTGCATCACAAGTCCTATGAAGACAGGTTGAAGGAACTGAACATGTACTCCTTGGAGGAGAGGAGGGAGAGGGGATATGATAGAGACATACAAGTATCTTACAGGGAGGAACAGGGTGCAGGAAAACACTATTTTAAGAGAAAAGATGTTCCAGGACAAGAGGGCATGGATGAAGTTGGAGGGAGGACGATTCAGAGGAAACATGAGAAAGAATTTCTTCACAGATCGGGTGGTAGTCAAGTGGAACACCCTGCCAGAGGAAGTGGTGGGGGCTGAAACAATCACAGGATTTAAGAATGCATGGGATAGACATTAAGGAATTCTGGAGGTCAAGGGTAAGGGGCAACAGACTTCTAGGAAAACAAACTGAACTTACAAGCTCAAATGGGCAGACTGGGTGGACCATAGGCCCTTATCTGCCAACACTGTCTATGTATCTATGTATCTATGTAACACTAGTCAGAGCCAATATGACTTCAGAATGATTTTAGTGAATGTTCATGATATCAGGAATTAGTACAGTGTTTTGTTGTTAAAGGTTCTATTTAAAATTTGTCATTGTACATGTAATATGGCATACAGTGTCATATATGGAAGAAACACTAGCGGTCTGTTACTAATGAGACACATCCTCAGGATACGAGGAGACTCATAAAGTTACAACTGGCAATAAAGGTGATGAAAAGTACATCAAACCTGGTATTAACTACCCACAATGCATATTTTCATTAGTTGGTTAGTATATGTAATTATTAAAAAAAGCTTTACATATAAAACAATATCAGTAAATATAAATTTATATAGAAGGCCATTTTGCACATGTTGGGGTGAAGCACTGAGAATATAAAATGTTCAGGTGCCATCCATATATATTCCTTCTCTTGTGAGACATTTTCTCTAGCACTGTGGATTCAATGAACACTGCTATACAAAATACAAATGTCAGGCATGTATTCTAAAAACAACAATAAAAAAAGGACATTATTATATCAGATGCTCATTTAGTCATAATCATAATCATAATACAATAAAAACATTTATATTGCAAAGTATGCCATCTTTATATATTGGAAATAAAGATTGTCTGTAGAAATCTTAGAGAAAGTGCACAAGTTCAAAGCAATCATTCACACTTGGACTATTATGAGCCCTCCAAGGTATGCATCCATTATGGCTGAGCATCTGATATAATAATGCCCTGCTTTTTATCTATTTTTTAGACTAGATTCCTGACATTTGGAGTCATTGTACTGCAGAGGTCATTGGTTCCACAGTCCTAAAAAAATGTCTTTCAAGAGAAGGGATATATAAATGAATAACTGTACATTTTATATCCTCAGTGTTTCACTCAAACATCCACAAAATAGATTTCTATATTGTTTATATTTCCTGATATTTTAGTTTTTATGTAAGGTTTTTTTTCTAATTACATTCACTAACCAACTGTGAAAATATGCCTTGTGGGTAGTTTATACCAGGTTTGATATTATACTTTTCCTTACTTTTTTTTTATACTCAAACTTTGTTGGACTGGTTCGATGGAAATAACAAACCAAGAGAACAAGAGACAAAACAGCGTGGCAATAAGAACAAATGTGCACTACAGTATCTAGGTTAAACAATATGATTTAGAAGTCACTAACAGCTATAATTCCAAAATAGAAAAAGTCTACAAACAGCAGATAAAGAAAAAGGGGTCCTCTATCTTATGGGAAAACCTCCCGAAATAGTAATAAAAACAACTCCTAAAGGGCAAGTACAAAATGAAAAAAAAAGGCAATCGGTACAATAACTGACTCTATTCTGTAGTAATAGTGTCAAGCTGGTCCAAGTGAGTATCAAACACATACCAAAATGAGCCTGTGCCTAAAAAAATCTGAACAAAAATAAAACAAGAAAGCAGAGAGGGAAAAGAACATCAAAATGATTTATGAGAAATGGGAACCTTTATACAAAATCCATCGGGTTCATCTGCGCTGAAATAGGGGAGATTTCTGCCACAATGAAAAAGCAATTTTCTCCATGGTATAAACAGAGTTGACAATATTAAACCAATCCAATACAGTCAGTATGGCTGTTAAAAGACATTTCTTAGTAATGGCTTTATATGCGGCAGCAGTTAAAATATGCCATAGGTATTTAGCATCTTTACCTTTAATCTCTGATGGCCAAACACTTAAGATAAAGAATTCTGGTCCTGGATTCAATGCGACACCATAAATATTTATCATATATTCTCTGACTTCCAACCAATAAGGATGTAGGGCCTCACAAGTCAAAAAAATATGAGTATGCGTAGCAGGGTGAACCCCATAACCTCTATAGCAAACAGAAGGGACCAATGGAGACCACTTAGTTATAACAGCCTGTACTCTAAAATATCTAATTCACAGTTTCCAAAGTAATTCTCTCCAGTTGGGAGAGGAAGAAGTCTGCCAAGTGGCTTGCCACACCTGCAACCACTGCTTTTCATCAATGTGAATAGCCAATTCCTGCTCCCATTTATGACAAATTTTGTTTGTAGTTTGAAGGGAATCTGCAATACACTTGGGCCCAGATATTCAGAAATGCTCCAAAGTTCGATGCAAGTCCAGAGCAGTGCAAATTCAATGTGCCATGGCACAACAGGAGCCATATTCAGAGGTTGGCAGGCTGAACTGCACCAGTGCAACCCGGCTGATTATGGCAGAGTTGCGTCATGCTGCAAACAGAGTTGCGTCATGGCGCAAAAAGAGATGCTCTAGTGCAACTGTGGGAGCAGAGCAGCTGAGCAACAGAGAGGGGCATGGCCCAAAGAACAGACCCAGGGATAGAGCCATGGAAGTACAGTGACAAGCCACATGAGGCCTCCACCAGCAGGGCACAGCAGGGCACACACAGGCACCCAGACACTTGACCCCAGAACACAACAGTGGCACAGATGGCAGGCAACAGGAGTTGCTAACGGCCAATGGAGGGCCACCAAGGGAGCCTGCCCTGCAGGTCACTGGCTGTGTCCTCCCTTCCCAGACCATAGCAGGCCACACCCAGGAACATGCAGCCAAGCACACACACACCACACAGGCACACAGGAAGCCCACACAGTAGGCATTGAATGTGCCAGGTGGCAGGCAGCATGGCAGACCACATGGGACAGGCCACACAACACCAAGCAGGGGCCCCAACACAGTGTGCGGACAGTACCTGACCAATGACCATAGCTGTGTGCCATCACCACAAACACACCCACCACACAGTACTGACAGCTAGCCCATGGGCACCCCAAGGCACAGCCACAGACCTAGGGGATGGACACCACCACAGTGGGGCACACCACAGCACACTGCAGTGAACCACTGAAGCACAAGACATGCCCCTTCACATGCACACCACACGGACAGACAGTGGGCCAATGCAGCATGGCTCCTCAGGCCACCTGCAAAGCAGACACAGATACAGGCTGGTAAGTCAGAAAAATATATTTTGTAACAAACTATTTACAATAACCAGGGGCTGGGAAAGGGTAGGTATAGTGAGGGAAGGGACTGTACAGTGGGAGGGGGAACTGTAGGGGGAGGTACAGCAGGAGAAACAGTGGAAGACTGGGGCCAAACTAATGGCAGCCCCTGTCGGCCACTCTGGCAATCAGACGCTGCCTCTGCTCAGCCACCAGCATCCTGCAGATCTGAACCACTACCTCCAGTGTTGCTGAGGCCACAAGGAGTGTCTGGTGCAGCAGTCGGGAGATCATCGACTTTAGCAGTCTTCGCTGCCCCCGGACACCTATAACAAGGGACAGGACAGGTGATCAGTGCAATGTCCCATGGAATCATGGCCACCCACAGTGCTCAACGGGCAGTGGGAACACACAACACTGGAGGGCCCATGATGGCCACCCGCAGGGGGGGTGGGCCAATGCCAGCCAGCAACTCGGCACACCACAACATTGCACAGAGGTGGTCCCTGCCACACAATGGCCACCTGACTATGCAATGACAGTCACAAGGCACAGTGCACCGGCAGCACCACAATAACAACAGTGGCAGCCAGGCACGTGCCCACCCCACCAACAGCTGGCACACGTGTCCAATGGACATGCCATAGTGGCATGCCCCATGCACAGTGTGGCACACAACTGTCATGGCACAGGCATAGGTGGCCATGCCCGTACCCACTTCCCCTGCCACCCCCATGTACAGTGCAAAGGACCATGACAGTGCCTACCTGACCTCTGCGACTCTGCTGGTGCTGGTCCTGCTCCTTCATGGCCCTCTGTGGCCTGCTGCCCTGCTGCAGCCTGTGCCCTCCATCAGTCCCCCTGTTCTGGGAATGGAAAGAAGACAGATGCACATCAGAAACTAACCACAGCAGCTGTACCCCACTCCACCCCTGTGCACACGGTGTGCCCCTGCCTGACATGTCATGCACGCCTGCACGGCTGCATCGCAATGAAAGTGGAAGCTGGTAATGCCACTCCACGATGCGCATGACAACAGTATACCCCTTTGCAGGGCATGTCAGGCAGCCAAGCCAACACCACAGTACAGCACCAGGGCAGACATGCAACATGGGATGACTTACCTGGGTGTGGCACAACCCCTTGCCTGGCACATGCCTGTAGCCTTCTCAACCACTCTGGGTCCCACCCCATGAGGTCCCCATAGTGGTGGTGACATTGCTTGCCTTTCCTGAGCACTCCCATCCTGTGTTCCAGGCTGGCAGCTATATCTTGCCACACTGTGCCCCTGGCCTGCTGCAGGGGCACCTGCCCAAAGATTTGGGGTGTGTGGGTCTCAACACAAGCCATGAGGTTTGCCAGCTCAACCTGTGTGTAATTGGGGGCACGTCTGACTCGTCCCTCCACCATGTTGTTGAATGCGATATCAGCAGTGAAAATGGCTGGAGGAGGAGCACATGATCATGACATGCACCTAATGCACGATGCGTGGGAGCATGCGCAGTGCCCACCCATCGCGCAGTGCCAGAGATGCATGGAATGGGTGTGCTACATGTGGTCACAGGGTCAGAGGTCTGACCCAGGGGTCAGGGGTTGCCCGCCATTGCGCACATGCGCCATAGAGCACGGCACCCCAGTGTGACCATACACATAGCTAGCCATGCACAATATGCGCAATGTCACTGCATTGCACTGGCTGCGCATGGTGTGCGATTGACACCACGATACCATGATGTGCATGTGCACTGCAGGCCTGCACACTGCCATGCATGTGCATTGCACCACCATGACTTGCTCTGGTGCAATCCCATTGTGCATGGCGCAAAATATCGAGATATTCAGACATCACATGCAAATGAGCTCATTAGCCAATGAATGGGGCAGTGTGTGCATTAGCATGTTATTACTGTTGCACCAGACCTCATTTGCATGCATTGCACCTTATAAGTGCCACAGAACAGCACAGGCCATGGACTGGTATTGCAACCTTGATAGGTAATGCAGCTCACTGAAAGCAGACAGCACTGCAGGGTGGGATGGACCTGAGAGATGCTACCACTGACACGCTGTGCTGTCCATGTCCACAGGCAGCAACATGTAGGCACATGAGGATGGTGAGGAGCGGAGACCTGCACAGAAGTGCAGGCCCAACTTCACAAAGGCTAAGACTGATGCCCTGTTTGAGGCCTACCTGGACAGGGAGCCCCTGTTGAGTGGTGCCAAGGGCACACCACAGGCCAGGGCTGGTACATGGGAGGAGGAGGTGGCAACCTATGGGAACCAGCATGGCAGCCACCAGCAGTTGGTGCAGCAGTGCCACAAGAAGGTGGGAACAAACAAGCTGCAGATCAAGGAAAAGGTGGCAGCCATCCAGGCATCCCATACAGCCGCCTGAGGAGGGCCTGTGCATGCACCCACAGTAACGCTGTAGAAGGAGTTGGTGGCAGCCACCATATGCTGCACCATGTTGGAGGGTGTGCCAGGAGGAGCATTCCAGACAAGTGGCATCCCATCACTGCGTGGTATATATGTCAGACATGCACAGCTAGTGGCACGGAGAGTGCATACAAGGGCATGCTGACGTGCATGCAGCCAGCATGTATGCCATGTGCATGTGTGTTCACCCACGCATATGCCATGCTGCAGAACACATGCAGCGGCAGTGTATGGGGGGCACATGTGGGCATTACATCACAGACATGCCATTTGTCTCTTGCAGCACTAGCATGCCTCCATGCAGAAGATGGGGTGCCGACAGTGGCAGCAACAGTGGACACCAGTATGGCCCCAGAGAACCAGCCATCCACATCCACCAGCATCCAGGGGGGTGATAGACTGCAGCTCAGCACCACAGTGCAGGTGGATATCCTGGACCTGGGATTGGATGAAGCCATGGATGTGATCCTGCAGGATGCCAGCCTTGATGTCCTGTGTGTGGAGACATGGATTGGGGTGGGGTCCAACTCCAATGAGGATTACTCTCAGCTCCTGGACAGCATGGGTGACATTGTGGGTGTGTCACCCCTGCTGGTATCTGACACAGGCACCATGCCCAGCACCCTGCCAGTGGTGGAACAGCTGCCTGCCACCACTGTGGGTGCAGTGGTGTGCACTGCCATGGCTGTGCCCTGCAGTGGTGTTGGCACAGACGCGCAGGTGCAGAGCAGCATACAATGTCTAGACGGGGTGATGGCAACATGCTGTGGGTGCCACTGAGCAGCTGGACACAGGGTCAGCCACCAGTGCTCCTGCTATGCCAATTCCCCCTGCAGACCTCACTGTGCAGTGTCCACCGTAGAGGGGGGGCTGTGCAGCGTGGCCGGTCACCACAAGAGGATCAGCATCCCGCCCAGGAGCCCCAGGACACTGACTGTCTGGCTGAGCACACCTGGCTGCAACAGGTGTCCATGCAGCAACTGGAGCAGCTTGCCACTGGGGTGCATGTACTGCTTGCAGAGGTGTGCCAGTTGGCTGAGCAGCAAGAAAGGGGCACTGCGCAGATCCTGACTGGGATGCAACACATGTTGGAGGCCATTACTGCATCCTTGGATTGCATTTGCCAATGTGATCACTGATGGCTTTGTATTGCTGGCTGCCACAGGGCATGGCCATGCACAGGTGACCCCCCCCACAGTGCGCTGTCCACCCTGCGGACCCAGCATCGGGTGACCCCAACACAGATGACACTGGGTACTGATGTAGGCATCCCAGACACACTCAGGGCTGGCCTGTTTGGGCACCTGCACACCCCCACGAGGACACTGTCATGGTCCCACGGTTCCACCCTTGGGGGGGCTTTTGGAAACCCCGGCTGATGCTCAGCCTGTGGCTGCTGATTGGCATCAGTACGGCTGCCCCCATGGCCATGGTGGCCATGGTACTGTGCAGTAGTCATGATCCGCGGGCCGCCCTGACCGCAGTCTGCAGCTGCTGCCCTGTGCACACATGGGCGGTGTGTGTATGTGTGCCCACCACTGGTGTCGCACCTGTGTGTCATGCTGCATGCTGCCTGTGTGTGTGCTTGCCCGGCCACTAGCCATGTGGCGTGGGTGTGATGAGGGCACTCTAGCACTGGTTGCACCTGTGCATTGCTGCAATGCATCTGATCCACGCCACATACCAACGCCTGGGTAGGTGAGTGTGTGTGTGTGTGTGTGTGTGTGTTGCTGCATGTGGTTGCATGTCACTGACTTCCCTACCTCTGCATCACCCCTCTGTGTGCGCATGTCTGGTGCCATGCATGCCCCTGCATGTGTTCTGTACCTGGTTGTGTGGCCCATGCTTGTTTACCGCACCACCTACCTGTGTGCACCATAGTGCTCCTGTGCGATGGTGTCCTGGTGGTGTCACACTTGCTGAAGCAGCCGGGGGTCTCTCTGCCCAGGGGGTGGCTGTCCACCACCCTCCAGCCCATTGCCTCCATTATCCCCACTACTGTCACCCTCATCAGCCTTGACAGCTATCCCATGGTCAATGGCCATGTTGTGCAGTGTGCAGCAGGCCAGGAATAGGCCACAGGCTTTTGAGGATCTGTACTGTAGGGCACCGCCTGACCTGTCTAGGCAATGGAACCATGCCTTCAGTATGCCAAACAGTCACTCGATGATGTTGCGTGTGCTGGTATGTGCCTCGTTGTACCGGTCCTCTGCTGGGGATGATGGGCACTGGTAGGGGGTGAGCAGCCAGGGCCTCAGTGGGTATGCACTGTCACCTGTGTGGAGATTGACATGGTTAGCCCTTTGCTGTTCTGTGCTGTGCACCTTGTCTGTCCCTGGTGCCCACACCACCATGCACTCCCTGAACACCCCTGGTCTGCTCTGCCCATTGCCCCTTGCTCATGCAATACTCACCCACTAGGTGGCCTGTGGGGATGTCCCCATGTTTAAACCTGTGGCACAGCACTGAGCTGTGCCAGATGAACACATCATGTGCACTCCCAGGGTGTGTGATGCAGACATTGGTGATGTTCCCCATGGAATCACACACCACCTGGCTGTTGACACTCGGGGTCCCCTTCCTGTTGATATATGCCACACCCTCAGGGCCAGGACAGGTGGCATGCAGATGTCCACATGGGTGCAGTCAATGGCCCCAATTACGCCAGGCATGCGTGCCACCCTGCGAAAGTCCTGCATGGTTGCTGTACGTTCTGCCTGTGTGCTGGGGAAAATGGATATATTCTGAAGCACATGGCAGCAGTGCACTGAGGAACTGTGTGAGGAGGTGGGATGTGGCCAACTGGGTTATGCCTGTGGCGTCCCCTGTTGGCCTTTGGAAGGTGCCTGTGGTGAGTAAGCACATGACAATGGTCACCTTCATCTTCACAGACATGGTGTGCCTCTGTCTGGTGGGTGCCTGCATTTCCTCCCTGCGCAGCTCACAGAATGACCCTGTTCAGATGGTACCAGCCCATGATCTCTGTGTCACTGTAATTCTCAAAGGTGATGCAGGCATGGTACCACCTGTATTGGGCATACCACAGATGGGTCCTTACTTGGCCATGCCATTGTTCCTCCAGCCCCCTCACACCCCTCATTATAGCCTCCATCTTAAAGGCCACACTGTCCATGTCCCTTTCTGTCCACTGTCCCCCTGAGCGGTTGGTTGCTGGCTGTGTGGCACCCTGGCACATGGTATATGTGTGTGTGTGTTTGTGTGTGTGTCTCTCTCTGCCCCTCTCTCCCTCTCCCAGGCCACCTCTCTGTCCCTGTTCCTCTGTGTGTGTGTCCTTTGTCTGGCTGTCTATGCCTCTGGCTGTCTCTCTCTGTCTCTCCCTCTCACTCTCACCCCTGGCACAAGTGCTGTCTGTGTGTTTGTGCCCTGTATTTATAGGAACATGTCTGCTTGAAGAAACTTCGATTTGTCCACACTTGCACCATGGAGTCCCAGTTGAATATGTCACTGTGCTGGATATTCATGGGAATGCCCCCTGCTCTTGCTCCTGCATTCATTATAGTTGCATTATAGTTGTGCATTGGCACAATGGCCTTTATGCAGCGCACTGGCTGCCACTGAATATGGCTCCTTGGCGCAATTCTGTACTTGTGCTGGCACAACTCAGTTGCACTCATGCGCAACTGCTCTGAATATCTGGGCATGGGAATATAATAAAGAAATGGCTTTATCACCTGATTGAGTCCCCCAAAGGGATTCAAATGGTGGCCCTGGCAGATCTGCTTCCCCCCGCCTAAAAGAAGTCCTCAACAAAGCATTTACATAATCTCAGAACTGATAGTATCAAAGCTAATCCCTTTCTAGCCAATCAAATTTAACTTGGACTTCCTCAAAAGTGATAACAGTACTTCCAGATAGGAGGTGCCAAGGTGCATAAATGCCTCTATGAAACATATGACAATACCATGTATCCTCCCGTACAGGAAGAAAATCTGAATCCACCATTCTGCTCCTGTATTTCCATAAATGAAGTCAAGTGAGGCCTCAATTAAGACCTCACTGAGATCCCTCTAGGATCACCTCCATACCTTTGAAAATAGACCTATCCCACTTTGAAGGTCTGGTAGGAGAGAAGCATTGCAATATAAGTGACAGCGCAAGAGGGAGGGATAGATCTATTGATTTCCAATGTGCATGGTAACCCGTATGTCTCAATAACATGGCAATATGGGTCTGGACAGCTGTTCAATAACCAAACAGCCAAAGAACTGACAGGCTGCCCAATCATTTTGGCAAAAATAAGATTTGATAGGAGATCCTAGGCCTCTTGGCCTGCCACACATATTTTATTAGAAGCTTTTGCCAAGTTTCAAACTCTGACTTTGGAATTAGGCAGGGTATACATTGAAACAAAAACAGAAAATGAGGCAAAAATTCATTTTCAAAACCTGGGTATGATAATGTAGAGAGACAGTAACAGGGATCAGTGCTGAATATCTGATTTCAGTTGGGTAAGAAGCAGGGCATAGTATAACTGAAATAATTGAGAAACCTGATTCGACATTCAAATTCCCCAAATACGGAAGGAGGGAAGGTCCCACTTCAAAGGGTAAAAATTCCATATATGAGAGATAACTGTATAATTAAAATGTAATACTTCTGTTTTAGCAGTATTTAGAGTACATCCAGACAAATTTGAGAAAGCAGTAATATGGGAAAACACCGCTGGTAGGGAGGTATTGGGATTTGTTAAATGTAACAACACAGCATCAGCATATAAAGCCAGCTTATGCTGTAGCCCCCTGAAAACAACAACGGAGATGTCAGGATTTTCCCTAATACTCTGAGCAAAAGGCTCAATATAAAGGGCAAAGAAAACTGGGCAGAAAGGGCATCCTTGACGTTTTTCCCCTACCTAATTCGAAAGGAGAAGAAATATGCCCATTTGCTCTAATATACCCAATCAGTTTATGGTATAATTTGAACAGAAAATGAAGAAAATCCTCCAGAAACCAAAACCTAGAGAGAGATGCATGTAAGAAGGGCCAAGAGACCTTATCAAAGGCTTTCTTAGCATCAAGACTGAGGAGGACTGCAGGTTGTTGGGACCATTGTAAGTGATCCATGATATGAACAGTCCGCCGAAGACTGTCATAAGCCTGACGGCCAGGTATAAAGTGCATTTGGTCCAAATGAACCAATCTTGGCACCAATTGTTCTAACCATTTAGCTGTCATGGAAGATACAGTAATATCCTACAATCTGTGTTTTAAATTGATATTGGTTGATATGAGGCACAGTTTGTGGTGTCTGCCAGGTTTGGGTATAACTGAGATTAGTGCTTGAGACCAGAAAGGAAGTATAAGGGCATCATGAGTTAAGGCAGCCTGGAAAACCTTCAATAACAATGGGGGAAACCAAATCTTTAAAATGCTTATAAAATTCCTCCAGTAGCCCATGTGACCCCGGTCATTTATTGGATTTAAGGTGAGAAATTTCCATCAAAATTTTAGTTGTTGGGGGGTTCACAAAGAATTGAGTATCTAAATGAGTAAGAGACAGTAAAGACAAGGAATTCAGAAACTGTGACAACCGAGTTGAATCAGGTGAAAGGTCAGAGGTATATAAATCAGTGTAATATTGTCTAAAAGCCTCTGCAATGCCTGGAGTCAAATGTAAAGGGGCTTGAGTGGAGGGATGTTTAATTGAAGTTATTGTGGCCTTCACCTTCTGAATATGTAAACAGGTGGCCAAGAGTCTACTAGCCCTAGGGCCTCTGTCATAGAATTTCTGCATTAAAAAGTAGAGTTTTTGCTCAACTGAATAATCTAGGAAATTATTAAGTTCCTTTTTAAAGGTTGTCAAAACCTTATCTCTTTGTTTATCAAACTTCTACTGCTGCAGCTCCTCCAATTGGGATATCTGAGTAGTTAAATTCACTTTCTTAACATCCATTTGGCATTTCTTATAAACTGAAAGGAAGATAAATTACCCCCTTAAAACTGCCTTTATTGTGTCCCATAACAGTGCAGAAGAACTGCTAGGGTAGTCATTGTTCAAGAGGGCCTGACTATTGGTCTCCTGAATAGCTTTCTGTACCTCTTGATCTTTCAACAAAGAGAGGATCAGTCTACAAAAAGTAATACATTCAAAACCTGCTGATTTAATGGTAAAAAATGAAGGGGCATGATCAGATAGAACTATATCACCTGCACAGCACCAGTGAACAAAGTTTAAGGACTCTGTGGGAAGAAAAAAGTAATAAATCAGAGAATAGATTTTATGAGAAGGGGAGTAAAAGGTGTAAAGTTTTTGAATCCCTTTTAAATGCTGCCAAACACCTCCGTAACTTAATTCTCCCAGCTATTTAGCAGCTTAAGAAGACAGCCTTTGGTCTTGGTGCAAAACAGTCGATGTGGTATCAAGTTGCGAATTATGTAAAAAATTTAACTCTCCACCACAAATGACCTCCCCTATGGCCCAGTTTTGGAGAAAGAGCAAAATAGATTGGTAAACCTGTTAGTCAGACCCTGGCAGGATATTTATTGAGGCTAAGGTAAGGAGCCGACCATGATAACGGCCTTTCATAAATACAAATCTACCCTCTCTGTCTGAGATCGTATCTATAAGCTCAAAAGAAACTCTGGAGGGAATTAAGATGACAACCCCTCTCCTTTCTCCTTTCTTCTTTCTTATGTGAAGCAAAGGCAGTGTCTCCAAACCCAAAATGAGCTAATTTATCAGTGGGTCTCCTGTAAAAAAATAAATCCACACAGGTTCTTCTCAGAAAACTCAGTACTTTTCTTCTTTTAACTGGGTTTGTCAACCTGTTGACATTGTAGGAACAAATAGCTGTTAAAGTATCTAAAAATATTAAGAAATAAAACACAATGTCTGTATTCTGGATAAAAGGAATAACTTGGACCATGCTCGAAACCATTAGGAACTTTAGAACTATTCCATGAATAAAGAAAAAGGAGGACCACATATCCAAATATCAAATAATAGCATGACTATATATAACAAATGAGTAATAAAAGTACACTTCCAAGGTGGGGGTCCATAAAAAACAGGGCCTTTAGTTCCCGTCCAGCGAGAAAGCTAACAGGAACAAGCAGAGAGGGGTAAGAGAGAGAGGAAATGCCCCTAATAAAAGGGTTTCTCTCTGTGAGGCACCGGAAAAAGGGTATCTCACAAATTGGGAGGCAGTGGAAAGGTAGGTTAAGGGGATCAAAAAAATTAATAAATAAATGCTGTGTAAGGATAAATGAAATGAGAGTCCCAGTATATAAGGGAAAAGGAAAAAAGAAAGGCCCCAGGAATGATCAACTACCCGAATGGGCTTAGGAATATATAGGTATAAAAACGAAAATCAGGAAGAGAGAAGAAATCCTCCATTTAAACAATCAATGAAGAGGTATGGTTGGGATATCTGTCACAAAGGACCTTAAGAATAAAAACCAACAACCTATTCAGTTATTGACTGAAAACGAGCATGTGCATATTCCACCAAAATGCAATTCCATGCAGTATTGTAGCCCATACCCCAAAAAAAAGAATGAAACAGCCACATGTATCTGTGGAGAGAAATAATAAAACCTGCATATTATGCATAACCTTGGTTACAACAGCAATAACCCTGTCTTGGTATCAAACAAGTAATTAAAAGATCAAATTTAAGGCTAAATTAAGCATAAGGAAAATAAAAATAAATATATCTCACAACAACCCTGCTAAGTTAAACAAACTATAGTCACGGTCACGTTGCATAAAAAACTGTCCAATAAGTAAATAAAGAAAACTGCAGGTAGATGAAGGGCTAGTATGAATAGGTCCATCTGTAAGAGCAGAACCAATCTGCTCCGATGCAGAGCAAAAGGAAAAGGTCTCTCCACAACACTCCCTGATGCATCAAAACATCCAGTTTATATCAGTTCATGGGGAGAAATAGAGTTAGAGAGAAAGCGGACCAGTCCTTAAAAAGTCCATCCAATGCTGCTTTCAGGAGCTGTTCCAATCAGATCTCCCGAGGAGCAAACTCTGCAAAGTTCAAAAGTTGGATGCACTGAAGATCAAAGCAAAAGATCACAATTTAAACCAATTGCAGTGTGGTCCATAAGGGTCTTTTGAACAAATTTTGGTTATGGCTGTAAATAGGACACCATTCTTGATTAGACGGGTGGAGGGACAAATAATAACAGTAGCTGCCAGGCTTTTTAAAGAAGAAATCGAAGGTTAAACAGAGCACAGCCAAAGGCCAAACGGGCATTGCTGCAGTTATATGCAGAATGTGTATCCCTCAACCATCAGTTGCTCTGGATCAATGATCGAACATCTCCATACCATGAAGCCATAAAGGGAAAAGGAAACCTTTCTCACCTCACATCCCTAATTTATGAACAGTGGCTGTAATGTCCAGCAAGCATGATATATAAGTTGAAGATAGGCAATAGGAACAGCAAGTGGGATTAATACATAATTATTCAGCCGATTCCTTCCAAAATGTTTGTAGCAGTGTTTTGATCTCCTGCAAGGTCTGTTCTTTGCGTTGTTTTTTACCTGCTGACGAAACTATCACTCACTTCTTATGCAGTGCCCTTTTATCTCTGGATTGTTTTTGTAGTTAATAATTTTTATTAAGTTTGAAAGTTAATATCAGACATAGCCAGGTACATAGAGAAGATACAGCAAGACACATATGCATGCACATTGACTGCAGTGTCATTATATAATTGACAAAGTCTAGCCCATAGAAAGGCATATTGCTAAGTAATGATAGAGTAAGAAATTATACAGTAAGTTGTATTATGGTATTGTGCCCAAGAGATAAAAAAAAAAATTGAAAGATTGCATGATTACCACCACATCTAGGTTAGGTAAGACGTCAAATATAGGCATAATACATAAGTGTCTCCTGATACCTGAATAAGCCTGAAAAACACAGACGTAATAACAAAATACTAGCAACATTAAGGTCCAGATCTGAATTCTTATACTTTAAGGGGAAAAGACAACAGTCCTTGCAGGGAGGGGGTGGGTTTTGGGGTTCCAAACCTTTTCCTACCGGTGTAGCTACTATGTTGGTCCAGATCATTCCACAGGGGAAGTCAGCCAATCCCTGCGCATGGGGAGAGATAAGCTAGGTAAGGAGCCCAGGTAAGATAATATTGTGAAAGTGTGTTGGTAGCTAAGTGGGACTGACTATCCAGTACTGCTACATCAGCGAGAGCGTTATATAATTCAGAGATGGTGGGTACCTCTGTGGTTCTCCACCTACAGAGGATAAGCCTCTTAGCTTGGAGGCTAAGATGTGTCAGCCATCTGTGCTGTTGACGAGTGAACGCTCTCAGCACAGCAATGTCCAGAATCCAAACTAGGGGATCTACAGTCAGAGCAGAGTCTGAGGCCTGTTGAGCAAGACCCAAGACAGCCATCCAGAATGGAATGAGAAGTGGGCAAAGCCAAAGTATGTGCAAGAGGTCTCCCTCTCCTGAAAGACATCGCCAGCAATGACTGTTGTCCATGAGATGCAATCTGTACAAGACCACAGGAGTGTGATACCAATGCAACAGTGTCTTGTTTTACATAAGTTTACTTCTCATATCTGGATACCTAAAATGAGCTTATTTCCAGATTAGCTTCCACTGAGCATCCGAAATAGATTGTTGAAGAGCTTGCTCCCATTTATCTTTAGCCTGAGCTGACTGTGCAGGGAGATGATTCCTAAGATCAGCATATGTAAGACTCGCTTTATCCCCCTTATAGGTCAGCCATTTAATTAACAAATGGGACCTTGCTATATCTGTCTTGTGGTGTTGTTTAATATAAGCTAAAACTGAGCTTCTGATCTGCAAGTACTGCCAAAAGGCCTGCTTACCTAAGTGGAACTCCTGATCTAGTGTTTGAAATGTTTTGATAGTGAGACTGTCATCTGTCATCAAGTCCTTTAGTGTAAAAATTTCTTTACTATGCCATAGAGGTCAGTGCAAAGGTTTGCCAACCATTTTTATGAGCATGTTCCCCTATATAGGGGAGGCCAGAATGGGGCATAAATCTGCATCCAATTTCTCTTCCACTAAATGCCTTGTCAGTATTGAGCCTGCTATTGTTTGGCAGGAAGACAAATGTTTGAGAAGGGGATTGCAAAGTAGAACTGCTAGGGATTGGGTCTGGGCCATATACTCTTCCATGTGTATCCATTGTGGTCACTCAGTTGTCTGTGGGAGGAACCAGTTTAGGGTCTGTGCTACAGTGAAGGCCCATTTACATCCTTCCAGCCAAGGAAGGCCCCAGCCTCCCTGTGACCAATGGGCTCTAAGTTTATTTCTACTATAACAAGGTTTGGTGCCTTCCCAAATAAAATTGGAAAAGGTCTGGTCTATGGCTTTAACCCATGAGGCCGGTAGTGTAAATGGTATATGTGAGATGACATACAAAAGTTGAGGGGCTACTTTTGATCGCAGATATTTTACCTGCTAGTATAAACTGAAGACCACGCCAGCATGCAAACTCAGTCTTGATATTTTCAAGAAGGGGTTTAAGGTTCAGATCCCATATTTTAGTAAGATCTACTGTGAGCTGTATCCCTAGATACACACGGGAATGTGGGGCCCAATGAAGGCCAAGATGGGCTACCTGCTCCACAGTGCACAAGCTATTAAGGGGGAGTACTTCCAATTTAGATCTGTTGATTTTTAGGCCAGAGTAGCCTGTAAAATCTGCAAGGAGGGAAAGCAGAGCAGGGAGGGAAGTAGTGACGTCCACTAATGGGACTAACAAATCAACTACATATATAAATATGGGAAAAGTGATATCGCTAAAGGGAAAACCAGTTATGGCTGAAGAATGGAGTATGGCAATCGCAAGTTGCTCCACTGCTATTATGAAAAGTAAGGGAGAAAGGGGGCAGCCCTGCCTCATGCCCCACCCCAGAGGAAAGGTTGCTGACAGAGTTGGTGACGACCTGAGCCAAAGCGTTGTGATACAGAGCTGTCACCCAGCTTCTAAAACTGTGACAAAAGCCCACGGCTTCTAGCACCTGCTGAAGGTACTGCCATTCGAGAGAATCAAATGCCTACTCAAAATCTATTGCTACTGCAGCAACTGGTGCTGGGAAGTTACTGACCTGATATATAATATTTATAAGGGAATGTATATGATCTCTGCTGAGCTGACCTGGGACAAATCCGACTTGTGAAGGATGTATAAAGTGGGGAAGCAAGGGGTTTAACCTGGTAGCCAGAATTTTTGCAAAAATCTTACTGTCCAAATTGATAAGTGAAATAGGGCGATAGCTGGATGGTAAAGTGGCATCTTTCCCTTTTTTTGGAAATACAGTAATGATTGCCTCCCGAAGGGATGGGGGGAAGGATCCTGAACTAAGGGCCAAATTAAAAACGTCAATAAGTAGGGGGTGGGTGGTTGAACAGAGGCACATCCCTCCAGTTGTACCTCTCCACAATTCCTATGCCATTCTGGCAAAGTGTGGTTCCTCTATGGAGGCACCTACAGTGGAGACCAAGGAGGATGCTGGGAACCTCCACAAAGGAGACCCACAGGAGGGTGGCAGGGGACCCTGCAGGGGAAAGAAACAACTCCTGGTGGGGGACTCCATTGTTAGGAAGGTAGAACTGGGCAAGGAAGGAGAGGGAGGTAGGTGCCTGCCTGGCGCCATGGCTTGGAGGGACAGGGAGCGAATCCTCAGGATTGTGGGAGCAGCTGCACAGGGAGGGAGCTGGATGTCATTGTCCACTTAGGGACAAATGACCTGGCTAAGAAAGGATTAGAGAAGTGCAGGAAGAGTTTGTGGAATTGGGGAGGGGCCTTAGTCAAGCAGTGCACGCACGTAACCTTCTCGGGAGGTGCTACCATCTATGGCATAGGAGAGGCTAGGGTGTTCCGTACCATGGGATTCAATCAGTGGTTGAAAAACTGGTGTGGAGCTCAGGGATCTGGCTTCATTGGGGACTGGGGGTCCACCTGGAGTGATGCAAGCCTATACTGACATGATGGGCTGCATCTGTCTGGGAGGGGAACCAGAATCCTAGGTGATAGGTTTAAATGCTTCATTGGCAAGCTTTTAAACTAGCCAAGGGGGAAGGCACTGGAAAGGAGCAGGAAAATCCTAGCCCCCAAACAATCATGGTAGTAAGTGTGGCAAACACCAACATGGAGGTGTCGATAGGGAGAAGGGCAGGGGTAAATGGAGAGAGTGACAAAGGCAAGAAGGACAGGGATGGGGCAAAAGGGGGTAAGGCCATCAGGAAATGGAGGTAATAGTACCAATGCCATAGTCTGGGCAACAAGCTCCCTGAGCTGGTGGCCTTAATGGAAGAGGGATGCCTGGATATCATAGCAGTCACAGAAACATGGTACAAGAGAACCATGACTGGGATGTTAACATACCAGGGTACATAACCTACAGGAGAGACAGGCAGGGGAGAAGAGGGGGAGGAGTAGCTCTCTATGTAAAGGAAGGGATAAAAGCAACTGAACAAAAGAGTAAACAGGGAGGAGAGGAGGCACTGTGGGTCACCTTGGAGACTGGAAAGGGCACCACAATCCGCACAGGGGTTGTGTACAGACCCCCATGTCAGGGGGTGGGAATGGACAAGGATATGATAGAAGGCATTCTTAGAATGGCAGAGAAAGGGGAGATACTGTTGATGGGAGACCTGAATATGCCAGATGTTAACTGGAGCACATTTGCTGCAGCCACATCCAAGAGCAGGGCCATTCTTGACACCCTACAGGTGGCAGGCATTAGACAGCTAGTTTTGGAACCCACTCGTGAGGGAGCAATCTTAGACCTCATACTCTCAAACGGGGGCAGTGAGACGATCTCAGATCTAGAAGTGGGTTGCCATCTGGGGACAAGTGACCATCAAACAGTGTGGTTCACGTTAAACTCAGCTACAGAGTCAAGCCATACAAAAGTGAGGGTACTGGACTTTAGGAGGGCTGACTTTGGCAAGATGGGAGAGTGCCTCAGAAAAGCACTAGCAAACAGGCTAGAAGGAGGTGTGGAGCAACAATGGGGAATTATCAAAACTGCCATCACAGAGGCAACAAGCCTTTGTGTGAAGCAAATAAACAAATCAAAATATAGAAAAAGCCACTATGATTCTCAAGAGAGGTGGCTGTGAAAGTCAGGAAGAAAAAGATAGCATTCCGGAAGTATAAGGAAACACAGAAGGAGCAGGACAGAGAGCTGTACCAGTTAAGGCAGAAAGAAGCAGGGAGGGAAGTCAGAATAGCAAAGGCCCAAACTGAGGAAAAGATAGCCAACTCAGTTAAGAAGAGGGATAAAACCTTTTATAGGTACATCAGCGAGCGTAGAAAGACAAAGGGAGGAATAGTGAGGCTGAATAGAATGAACGGTGGGTGGGCAGAGGGACAGTGAAAAAGCAGGAATACTGAATGAATATTTCTGCTCCGTATTCCAAAGAGGAGGAAGTGCCTAATCCAATTAACAGAAGCACTCTTGATAGAGGTCGATCCCAGTCCTTTCACAGAAGAAAGGGTTCTGCAAGAACTCCTAAAACTGAAGGTGGACAAAGCAATGGGTCCTGATGGAATTCACCCCAGAATTCTAAAAGAATTAAGGAAGGAACTAGTGAAACCACTGGCTGGCTACTCTTTTTAATAAATCATGGGAGGATGGTGTGGTACCCGAGGACTGGAGGAAGGCGGATGTGATTCCCCTTCACAAAACTGGGACCAAAACAGAGGCAGGAAACTACAGACCTGTCAGTCTGACCTCTGTGGTAGTGAAAGTAATGGAGTCACTTCTGAAGGAAAGAATAGTTGAGTACCTAGAGGTCAGTGGAGCACAGGATCCAAGGCAGCATGGATTCACAGCGGGAAGGTCATGTCAGACGAATCTAATAGATTTCTTTGACTGGGTGACCAAAGTAGTAGACCAGGGAGGGGCTGTGAACATGGCCTACCTAGACTTTAGCAAGGCATTTGACACAGTCCCACACAAAAGATTATTAGTCGAATTAACCAGCCTGGGAGTGGGTCCCAGGGTGGTAGCCTGGGTAAAACATTGGCTGGACAACAGGAATTTGAACAGAAGGTAATTGTAAATGGAGTCCACTCTGAAGAAAGGGTGGTTACTAGTGGAGTACCACAGGGTTCAGTATTGGGTCCAGTCCTTTTTAATGTCTTCATCAATGGCATTGCAGAGGGACTGGAAGGAAAAGTATGCCTTTTTGCAGATGACACAAAGATCTGCAACAGGGTTGATACACAGGAGGCATGGAAAGGATGAAAAGGGACTTGGCAAGGTTGGAGGAATGGTCAGACATATGGCAGCTAGGATTCAATGCAAAAAGTGCAAATAATGCACCTGGGAAACAAGAACCCAGGGAAGAATACACAATGGGTGGGAGGTAAGTAACAACAACAAAACAGGAAAGGGACCTGGGGTAATCATATCAGATGACCTTAAGGTTAGCAAGCAATGTGAGAAGGCAGTAGGAAGGGCTGGGGGTATACTGGGATGTATAGGGAGGCATCAGCAGCAGAAAACAGGAAGTTGTTATCCTCTGTACAGACAGTTGGTGAGACCCCATCTGGAATACTGTCCAGTTCTGGAGGCCCCATCTCGCAAGGACATAGACAGGATAGAGGCAGTCCAGAGGAGGGCACTAAAATGGTGCAGGGTCTGCAAGAGAAGCCGATGAGGAGAGACTAAAGGAGCTTAATATGTATACCCTTGAGGAAAGAAGGAGAGGGGGACATGATAGAAACTTTCAAGTACCTCAAGAGAATCAACAAAGTCCAAGAGGGTAGCATCTTTCAGAAAAAGAGACTTGCAAGAACAAGGGGACACAATTTAAAGATAGAAGGAGGGCAGTTCAGGGGCAATGTGAGGAAGTATTATTTCACAGAGAGAGTAGTGGATGCATGGAACAGCCTTCCTGAGGAAGTTGTGGGGTCTAAAACTGTGGGAGAATTCAAGAATGCATGGGACAGACATAAGGCAATTCTTGTGGGGGGCAGGAAGATATAGGCTGTTGGTTAACTAGGATCTGTGGCCTATCCTGTAGGTAAGGAAATGGGCAGACTAGATGGGCCTAGCGGTCCTTATCTGCTGTCAAAGTCTATGTTTCTATGATATCAATGGTGCAACTAGGCTCCACATATCAGGGGGAAATCCATCCCCACCAGGGGGCCTTCCCATGATTTAAATTGTGGAGTGCATCTGTGACCTCTTGAGGAGTAATGGGAGACTCCAAGGTAGCAGCTTGCTGAGGAGTTAAATGACAGATAGGTATAGATGTCAGAAAGGTTTGTACCTGTGCAACATTAAAAGTGCTGGAGGAAGAATATAGCTGTTTATAGAAATCTGTCATAATTTCATTTATGCATTCTGGTTGAACTTGCACAGGGCCATCTGGTGCTTTGAGTCTGGCTATATGTCTCTCAGCCCTCTGTTTCTGGAGTCTGTAGGCTAATACTTTCCCAGCCTTCTCTCTCCCCTCCCAGTATTTATGCCATAGTCTAAGGAAGGCCAATTCAGCTTTCCTGGCAAGTAGGTCCTGTACTTGTTGACGGATTTTAGTGATTTCCTTGCCTATCGGGGACTGTAAGTAAGTGTGCTGCATACTTTTAAATTTGGTCTCGAGTTCCATAAGATGGGATTCCAATGTTTTAAGTTGGTGTTCTCTCTGCTGCCTATGAGCCTAATATCCCATGATAACACCTCGTATGGTGGCCTTCAGTGCCTCCCAAACCATTGTTGGGGGGACCTCCATTGTAGCATGATCTTGTTGAAAATTAGTGACTTGTATCCGAAGCCATTGAGGGAAGTTAGGGTCCCTCAAGAGAAGCGGGTCCAAATGCCAGTTCGGGGATCTAGTGGTTGAGGGACTACTTAGCATGTGAAGTTGTACAGGAGCATGATCCCATATGATAATTGGATGAATTACAGCATCATTGGTGCTGTTCATAGTAGATGAGGATACAAGCCAGTAGTCCAGCCGAGAGTGTGAGTTATGCACCGGAGAAAAGAATGTATAATCTTTGTCCCGTGGGTGCAGAATGCACCAGGGGGTCTTGTAACCCCATATCCATGATCAGCTGCTGCAGTGAGAGGCGAGATTTCTGATGATGATGGTCTAGACAGACGGACGTACAATCTAGGAAAGGGTCTAGGGGAGATTGAACTCACCCCATAAAACTAAAGGGACCTGTGGAGAGGCTAAGGAGCTAATAGCTTGGGACAGCGAGTGAAGCACTTCAGATGGGTCATCATTAGGGCCATACACGTTAGCTATCACTAAGGTACCTGTCGGAGTATCCATCAAAGCCACCACCCATCTGTCATCGCTATCTCACTGCACTTTTAATTGTGTCCACTGAAGGGATTCGTGAAATAAAATAGCTACCCCCCATTTGCAGGTGGAGGCTGAAGAAGAAACAACTTGTCCCACCCAAGAGCCTTTCAGCCTGTCATGGTCCAACTTTTTTCAACTTAGTCTCTTTTAGTAGGGCTACCTGCACACCCAGTCTCCTGAAATGATTCAGCACCTGAGAACGCTTTCACAGGGGTATTAAGGCCCTGTATGTTCCAGGTGATATAGATGAATGTCAGCCATAGTCTAGGAGTGGGAGGTCTGATTTAGAAGGGAGCATGCTATAGAACCTAATAGAGACTGAGAGTGAAGGTCTGCCCCATATCATCTGAACCAGAAAAACTGTTGTAATCTGTTTAAACACCACCAGCAAGGGACCCAAAATGCACCCCCCCCAAGCATGTACAAATCACGATCTGGAAAAACCTATAAACTATTTCAACTTGTAAATCATAATATTGACTGATAAAAACATTTAACCAACTATATACACATATCGGCCTGTCCACAGCCATTAGGAGTCCCAAAGGTAATATGTCACCGACCGAAGTCGCAAGACCTCCTTTGGTATCCATGGGGGTTGGCCTGGGATCAGGACAGGAGGAAAAACCCTCCAGAACAGCTTGTCCATACCACGGAGTATAAAGATATCGTTAGAGCTAAGACCCCCCTGAGAACGTATGAGAGGATTCCCCCCTGGGACCATGGGGCCCTAAGCACACAGCAGGAAATCCTCAAAAGCATGTCCCAAAAGGAGTTACAATATTCCAATATGCCCAGCCGATAGATGAGGGACAGGGAGAACTGAGCTGAATACTCCCAGCAATTTAGATCCCATGGCAGGCCAAGAGATGAGATGTTAACACTTAAAGGGAGAACCTAACAGAAAAAATGAGGTTCCCTTTCCCTTATTACATACTCAACCACCCATATTAAACTGGTACCATACAGTTTGAACATGTCCTCAGTCCAGGGGTTCTGAGTTAGGTCTGGGAAGACCAATTGTAGCATCAAGAGTTCCATCTCATGAGTTCGTAGTGGGAAGGCCTGCTGCAAGTTCTCGAGATGCGGGAACTATATCAGCCCAGGATTTGCATCAAGACATGGAGAGCATAGGTCTTGAGGATGTCGACCCACACATGTCCATCTCTGCCCCTTCTGAGATCCCTTGTGCAGTATCTGAGTCCTGCAGGTCCAGTTGTAGAATGGCAAATGGGTTAGGTGAAAAGAAAGTCTGCAGATCTATGGGATCTTGCTGATCTGAAAACTGGTCTGAGTGAGCCATCACCTGTGGGCTTGGGGAGCCGGCTCTTTCAGTAGGATGTTGTTGTCGATCATGATGATGAGATGGTTGCCATTTCCTTGGCCTCGATAGTAGTGATGTGTCAAAATTCTGCACACCAGACTCAGGTATGTCTTGCTTGGGAGCCGAGGAAATATTCGCTTCAGATGAAGAGGGAGAGTGTTGTATTTGCTCACTTTGATTGTTGGGGTCCCAAAACTCCACAGGATGTCTAGCCCACAGGAAGTTCATCAAGCTCTCTGGGTCTCAAACAGAAGGGGAGACCCATTGCGCATAATCCGCATGGTCGCTGGATACCACAGTGAGTAAGAGTAGTTTAGTTTTTGTTACAGTCTGCCTGCCTGGGCATATTCCTTACGGTGATCGGAGAGTTCTTTAGAATAGTCCTGATAGAGCTGAATATGATGCCCTTGCCAAGTAATTTCCCCCGCAGTTCAAGCAGCACCCATAATAAATTATTTTTGCCTAAAGTTCAAAAATCTGGCAAGCAGAGGTCTGGGTCTTGCTCCAGGCTTTGGCACTGGGGCAAGAGAGCGATGCACCCATTCAGTCTGAGGGTGAAAATCAGCTGGTAACTTGACCAGCTTTGGGAGGGTTGACTGTAAGAAGTCGACGTCTGATTTCTGTTCTGCACCTTCCGGAAAGCCAAAAGCCATATATTGTTTTGACAGCTGCGATTTTCCAGGTTATCTACTTTATTTTGTAGTGTGTGGATAAATTTGGCCTGTTCTCTCAGAGTAGTAGTTATTTCATGAAGAGCCGCATCATGAGAGGATATTTGTCGTTCATTATGAAAAAGCCTAATTTCGATCCTTGCAAAGTTTGCATAGTGACATTGACTGCAATTGTGAGTTGTGCCATTAGGGTCATGAGCTGGCTGAACATCACTTCAGTTCTCAATGATTCTGAAGAAGGCTGCATATTGTAGGCCACACTGCAAATCCGCCATCCGAGAGAAAAGACGAGTGATTTCCAAAAGAGAACTTGCAAGAAAAGTCCCAAAATTATGCCCAGGGGATTCCTCTCTGCTACGATAAAAAATTCTGGCAGAAATCGAGGGTCTTAGTGATGGCTGATGTCGGATTTATCCCCGTGTTACAAGAGCTATCTCTCAATGTGACCATACCGGATCAGGGCTAGGCCACGCCCCCCCTTACCTCTGGATTGTTGAACTTCCATCTACTCTTCCTGAGCAATGCCCTGTTCTTGTAGAGCTCGCAGGGCAGAGTCATAGTCATCAAAAATATGTGGTCTCTAAGGGAAAAAAGTCTTTAGTCAGGCAGGGTAGGGCATTTCAAATTTTAAGTTATTTGCCCAGAGGATCTGAAAATTGGGTGTGAAAGCTCTTCAGCACTTCTGGAGAGAAGGAGATTAATCCTCGTCAATTGAGAGATGTTGTCCTTGATGAATGAGGGATTTCTTTCTCCAAGACCTCACAAAAATAGCATGTTTTACTGCACAGTTGCAAAAGTGTACTATTATTGAGTGAGGTCTTGCCCCAGGACCAAGGGCCAGTGCTGCCAGTGATTGATGGGCACACTCAATAGGAAGATGGGATAAATCCTCCAAATCTAGAGTCAAGCTGAGGAGATCTGGAATAAAATGCATGAAGTCTGATCCTGCTTCAGATCCATCAGGCACTTCATATAGGCATATATTGTTATGCCGGGATTGGTTTTCTAAGTCATCGGACTTGTCTGACAAAGTATGCATGTCTTGGAGCAGCCTAGTAAAGAGTCACTCAAGTCTATCAACTCGGGAGTCCATTTTGTAGGAGTACTTTTCTAGTTCTTGGGTCTTTGCTTTGATGTATGAGATGGAGAGCTTAGGTTCTTGATAGAGGGTCCAAGATTTGCCTCAGAAAGCTCTAATTTCTGCTAGTAAAGCAGCATTAGTTAGTTGCGTGGAATAATTGGAAAAAAATTGTCCACCATGATTGGGCTGCCAGGAGGATCGGACTCTGCACAAAATGTGACAGCACCACCAGCATTATAGGTGATTAAATAAACAGTTCTCTGTCTTCCCAAATATCTCAGACCTCCCGAGGAATAAAAGGATTGAAGTAAAGTTGTAGCTGTCAAGGTGAAAGGAGGAAAATTCTCCTGAAGCCCAACGGAGCTCTTTACTTTGGCTGGCATCTATCTGCCACTGGACTACTTTTCAATACTGTAGTTGCCGGTTGTAATTTTATAAGTGCCTCCTCATATCCTGAGGATGCATCACATTCATTGTTTTAAATTTTTCATTTATACACATCACAGGTGGTGACCAATATGGTAACCAATTACAAAAGCGGTACAAATATAGCTCAAGGAAAAACAGGGATTTCCAAATGGTGTATCATGGACAGTGACAGGGATTAAAAAGTGCTGTGCAGTAAGTGCTACCCAGGTCACTGTCTGTGATACTAAAAAGAAGATAAGTGCTGGAGAATCGAGAAGGCTGGCCAAGTTGCTCCCGTAGCAGAGAAGATTGAGACATAAAGCAGCTTGGCCACATTGGTGGTGAAGACCAGGGTTGTAATCCTGGTCTCCATAATTGTGTTTTTCCCCTGTAATCCAACTCTGACTCAGAGTTGATTATTTTAGTTGGTTGGGTGTGGGGGTCACAGCCCCCTCATGTGGGGGGCATAGCAGGTGGAGCCCCCCCAGTAAAATAAGTGTTTGGACTGGCAGCAGTTGTCAGTGTGCTTTGTGACCCCTAACAGTGGGGCTGCCTTTACTTGCTGCATTTGTTCCTGCCACTGTTCTGCATAGCACTGTATGGATGGAGCGGTTATTGACAATGCTGTTCCTACATGTGCTATTCTGACCTAGTGCAGGATAATATAAGGGCATTTCTGCATTAAGTTACTAACTCTGATGAAGCTCTGCTTCTGGAATGAAACCTTAGTTGTTTTTGCCCCAATATGGCATAGCATTGCTCCCTGCTAGTCATTGCACTACTGCATTTTTGTTGTTTTAAGTATTCATCCTATGAATTTGCATATGCTTTTTTATGAAGCTGGTTAAAGTTTTACTACTGACTATGGAATAAAGCTACTTTTTTCTTGCTATATGAGTGGTAAGTACACAAAAGTGGAATAGTATAATGAATAGCAGGGAGCAATGCTACAATAAATTAGTGCAAAAAAAACAACTAATGTTTCTAAAACATCACTGGAGTTGGGCTCCCATTTTCTGCTTACTTTTTTTCATTGCCTCTTGGACCTTGGGGGCGGGGCATCTAGTGTCAGAATGGAGGATTGGCAGCATCATGGTTTGGCTGTCATTGTCCACTTACTTTTTTTTTCATTTACTGTCTGTCTCCAGGTTTGGGGACTTGGTGTCACAATTGGAGGAGTTTGGTGGCACCAGAGTTGAGCAGCAAGTGACTACTTACTTTTCATTTTAGTTTACCATCCAGTCCCGGAATTGGGCATGCAGTGTTGGGGCAGGGAGCAGCACTGGGGTTTGGCTCCTGGTATCTGCCTAACTGTATTAACAGTGGCAGCTTCAGATTTTTAAACAGAGTCAAGATACATATGCCCCGGACTACTCTGTTTTTGTGTCACAGATCCCCCACCCATGCCTTAACCAGCATGTCTTTAACACCTGGCTGCCACAGACCCTCACCTGTGTTTGCTCCACACCATTTCCTGTGCCCACACATAGACATCTCAGTAAAAGTGGTATGCTCTGGACTCCTGGAAGCTGGAAGTTGAAGCCCAGTCATCAGTCCTCTACATCAAGCCAAGGCTGACTGCTCAAACCCTAGGTTAAACATGTGTCTGGTTTTACAAAATTGCAGTCCACTCACTTCCCTGTATCAGGAGGGATTAACTTTTCTTCAGTTAATTACAAATATTGAAAATATTACAAAATATTGAAAATATAGTTACTAATATAAAAGGTACAGGTCTTCTGGGCATAGTGACCATTGCTCTATTATGTTTACACAAAATCAACCCCAACAAATCTTATTAAAGGACTATGATAAAGCAAAATTTGATTAAATAAATATAACACTTACAAAAATCAGCTGGACCGAAATATTTGCAAATCTATTAGTTAATAATGTTTGGAAAAAAATAAAAGAAATAATACTTAACTCAGAACTTAAATGTGTACCACTAAGAAAGAAATTTAATAATAATGGTAAAATACCCACCTGTCTAACTAAATCAATTAAAAGGCAAATCAAACTAAAGGAAAGATTGTTTAAAAAATTTAAAATTAATTCAGGACACTTAACCAGGTACAGACAATCCCTATTGACTTAAAAAAATTATTAGGAACTCTAAGCAGAAATTAGAACTTAGACTAGCATATACTAAAGACAATCAAAAATCACTCTACTCATCTGAATAATAGAAAGGGAAATTGTAGAATAATTGGGCCTTTAACTCAAAACAGCGCCACTTTAACCTCTGACATTGAGTTAGCAAACTGTTTTAATACTTACTTTTGTCCTGTTTTTTACATAGATAATGAAAGCTATGTTAAATATAATTCTACCTGTTTTCATACCTGTCAACATTCAGATGTTATCTCAGTCTTAAAAACTCTAAAAAAAAAAACAGTCCAGGTGCTGACGATATCCACTCGCGGTCTCTTATTAAGTGTATGAACTCCCTAGTGACCCCATTGACTATCTTGTTTAATAAATCCCTTGTGGATAATGAAATCCCTGAAGACTGGTTAAAAGTGTTAGTAACACCGATATTTAAAAAGGGCTGTAAATCTGAAGTACAAAATTATAGACTGATTAGCTTGACATACATTATAGGAAAACCAATGAAACGTCTCATTAAATCCTTATTTGAGAAGAAAATAAAAGTACTCAGCCTTGAAGATAATACCCAGCATGGCTTTTGGCTGACCTATTAGTGTACCTCAAACCTAATATCTTTTTATAATACTATCAGTCAAAACCTCAATCACAGTATTCCATCTGATGTCATACCCTTGGATTTCAGCCACGCATGGGACAGGGTGTCTTATCTCAAATTAATAAGCAAACTGAGGCACATGGGTTTCTCACTTTGCCTGGTTAACTGGGTAGGAAATTGGCTCTCCATCAGAAGTCAACAAGTTAAAATCAATGGAACCCTGTCCTAACCTGGCCTAGTTACTAGTGGTGTCCCACAGGCATCTGTTCTTGGGCCGACCTTATTTAATATCGTCATCAGCGATTTAAATATTAAATCAAACAACATCCTCTCAACATTCACAGATGATACCAAATTAGGAGGCCCTGTTAATAATCTAGCAAATTCTATCTCCCTTATAAATGACTTGGAGGAAATCCAACATTGGGCACAAACCAACAGTAGGATATTTAATGTAGATCAATGCTCAGTATTACACCTCAGTAAAAATAATCCAAATCAAGAGTATTATCTCTATAACACCCTCCTCACTTAGAGAGCATGATTTAAATATAGAAATTAATAATAAACTAACATTATCAGATCACTGTAATAAAGTAACCAGGGTAGCTCACAGTGTGACCAAACAGATTAGAAGAACATTCACCAATAAATCTGCCCAGTGTCTGATTCCACTTTATAGATCTTATGTTAGACCATACATCGACTATGGGTCCCTGTTTTGGAACCCTTATTTGAAAGGTGACATTCTGCAACTGGAGCAAATCCAAAGACGCATGAGTAAGATTATACCTAGACTATCAATTTTAGATTATCAATCCAGATTACACAACATTGGTCTTCTCTCATTAGAAAACAGGCTGCAAAGAGGTGATCTTTTATTTACTTATAAAATACTTAAATCACCAGAACTAATGACGTCATGTGGACTAGAATACTCTAATAATTGAACTGTAGTCAGATGCCTCAACAAATAGTTATTGGTTAATCAAGCAAAAACTAATACAAGGGTAAACTATTTTTCTATTAAAGCACCAAGACAATGGAATTTATTACTAAAGAATTAGTAGAGAAACCGACCTTCACCTCATTTAAGGCTGCTCTTGATAAGTGGTTTAATAATTCTACTGTTTTGAGCTAATAGCCCACAGTGTGTGGGGGACAATCTAGATGGGCCTAGAGCCTTCTTTTGTCCTATTTTACTCAGTAAACTCAGTAATTAAAATAACATAGCAAGACTCTTTTGGAATCCAGATACCTCCTGAGACTTACAATACCTCTTGTTAAACAGTGAGGGACTGGACATGATGGACCTAGAGTCCTTTATTTATTTATTTATTGAATTTTGGTAACTGGGTAGGCACAGAGACAATACAGTCCCTTTTTCAGGAGTGACCCGGAGAGAACAGTACAAGCACATACGTACATCATACATGTGAACAGCAGCAACAACAACATCTATGTATTTAAAAGCACACAAGAAGGCTAAATATTAACAACCAGGATAATCAAAGGTTAAGACTCAAATGTGTTGCAAGGTAATCTGAGAGCAGGGGGAAGATGGAAGCCATACATGTGAGCAGCAGCAACAACAACATCTATGTATTTATCCCTTGCTGTGCCACAGACTGATGTATCTGTCCAGAATTCCTATATGTTCTAATTCTGTTGGCAGCACAAGGGTTAAAAGCACACAAGAAGGCTGACAATTAATGACCAAGATAATCAAAGGGTTATGACTCAAATGTGTTGCAAGGTAATCTAAGAGCAGGGGGAGATGGACGCAATAAAAAAACTAGAAAGGGCACACAACTTCATTAACTATGTAATTATAAATATCTTTGTTTTAAAGACACCTTTTGCAGGAAATCAACACATATACCACAGAATCAGAGAAATATGCAGCAAAGAACAATTCTAAGCACATAATTGGAGCAATCTTTTTAAAGACAATATCTTGTAATGTTGAATTAAGCTGAAGCAGAGATTGGAATGCTGCTACACAGTGGAATGCAGTGCCAGAGTGCAGGGAAAGAAGTGCCATTGAAAGGAAATCATATTTTTAGTGTTTAAGGAAGTTAGTTGTTGCAAAGCTATTTGTCTTATATGCCCTTAAAATGATGAATGTGTTTCAATAGGAATTCTAGCCATTACTGCTTTACACACTTTTAAAAGGCACAATTATTAAAGGGGTTCTAGAAATAGTGCTATCTATTGCAGGCAGGGTTGCAGATACACACACCGCTGTAGTAAATAAAGAGAACAGTGGAGTAATATGAGTAACGCAGCCAAATCAAACTATTAAGTGGAAGACTACACTCTCACAATCCTGTCAGTCCTCAATCCCTTATTCACAGCAATACGTTAGCATGGTGACATCATCATGCAGCCATAAAAAGTGGATCTAAGAAGCAAACACTTTTGTCCATGCAAGCAGTTTGTACACTTCTTGGAATGTGAAGTACAGCTATTCAGTTTCCCAAGCCATATTTCTTTGATAAGCCTACAAGAGACTTTTTCTGCAGTTTTCACTTTCATTGCAATGCACATACAAGGAGTTACATTCAGACATAATTTGCACTGCAAACAATACTTTGCATATGTTTGAATATGCCTTGTTAAGCATATTAGACTAGTTTGCATATATGTAGGGGACTTTTTGCCTGGAGCTTTGTTCACCTTTTGAATATGTTGTCTCTAGGATTAAACAAATTGCTTACAGAGTCTTGTGTAAGATAAATGTTTCTGGAAAAATATTAGCAATGCAATAAGATTTCTAAAATCTTAAAGTAGATGGCAGATTAACTACTAGTAAAAGCACAGACCTATGAACCCAGAGATCAAGGTTTCAACCACCACCACCAACTGTTGCTTTCTTACTGTGTGGACCTGAGCAAGTTAGGTAACCTCTCTTTGCTTTCTATTTCCCCTAATTTCTCTTTATGCTGTTTGAATCTGCCTGTGCAACAGAAATGGTAGCAGTATTCTCTTTCCTTCCTTTTCTTGACTTAAAGCACTTTGGGGTGCTGTTTGCATGAAAAGTGTTACGTAAATATAAATTCCTTTCCATTTTTATACTAGTTGTGCAGGACATAACAACGAGATGATGTCTTAATTTTATAGGAGCTGTTGAGTAAGACCATCAGTGCCAGTTAGCCCCTCTCTGAGTTCTTTCTGAACCCTGGGGTGTGTCTGGTCCAGTTACATAGCTTTATCCACCTTCAGAGCTGCAAGTCCATTTTGAACTATTTCCTCTGAAAATGGACATGTGTTCATCTCCACATTCCTTCTACTCCCTGGTACTCTGTCCCGTCCCTCCATGGTGAAGACTGAGTACAAATATCTGTTTACCTGAAAGGTTACCTGAAAGGACTTGCAGCCATTAAGGTGGACAAATCTATGGGACTGGGCAGGAGACAACCCAGGGTTCTAACAGAATGCAGGGAGGTGCTAGCTGCCACACTGATGGCCTTGTTCAACATCTCACTGGAAACAGGTGTGGTTCCAGAAGACTGGAGAAAATATGTCACCTGTACAGAAGAGCAACAGCAGGCAAGAGGCAAGCAACAATAGGTGAGCAGTCTTACTGCAGTGGTGGGGAAACTAATGAAAACCTTACCAAAAGAAAGATTTATCATGCATCAAGAATTCAGTGGCGTGAAAGACCACAGGCAACATGGATTCACGGGCAGAAGGTCTTGCATGTCAACTGAATCTGATAGATTCTTTGACTGAATGCTCAGGGAAATAGATCATTACAGGGCAGTGAACATGGCCTATCTGAACATTAGCAAGGTTTTTGAAACTGTGCTGCACAGGAGGATGATACAGAAATTGACCAGCCCAGTAATGGGATCCAAAGTGCTGGACTGGCTGAGGAATATGTTAATGGACAGGACACAGAGGGTGGTGGTTAACAGCACTCACTGTAAGGAAGGGACTGTGATCAGTGAAGAATCACAGGGCTTGATACTTGTGCCATTCTCCAATGTCTTCATAGGGGACATTGCAGAAGAACTGGAAGGGAAGGTGTGCCTTTTTGTTGATGATACCAAAATGTTCAATAGAGTAGACAATCAGAAAGAGTCGAAAGAAATCTGCTGATATCTTGGGAAGCTAGAGGAGTGGTCAAAAACATGGCAGTTGGGGTTCAATGCAAAAAGAGAGCAAAATCATGCACCTAGGGCATAGAAATCCTGGTGCTGATTATAGGATGAGGGGGTACTGCCAGTCACTTGACATGAAAAGGACCTTGGGGTTATCATATCTAAGGACCATGAGGTGGCCAGGCAGTGTGACATAACAGTAGATAAGACTAGTGGGATGCTGGTGTGCATAAGAAGGGGCATTTCCAGTAGTAATACTGATTCTGTCCGGGGGCCAGAGCGGCAAGATGTCCACGGTGCTGCTCTGCTCCAAGCCCCTCTGAATTTACTCTCTGTAGGCTGTTTACTAAAAAAGTTTTAGTTAAACTTTATGAATGAAACTTAAGTTATTTTAATCTACTGCCTCTGGATAAGTGCTTTTTGTTTAATGCAAAAGCTACAAAGTGCTTATTCTGCCCTCGAACAAACTTTGGGCTGACCATTGGTTCTTAGCGTTCTGAAGGGGAAATCATTGAACTGAATTCAAGTGAGACAGGATCTCGGAGGCACATTGTTGGTGGATTTGGTGAAGATGGCCACCTTGAACTAAGCACAATTGAGATGGTGGCTTCTTTTGCCTACCATCTGATAATTGGGTGGCTTCAGAAATTGATTGTAAGAATGCTGTAGTTTGCATGAGTGAAGGTAGAAGATGTGTCAGTAGTACTTTAAGTACTGAGAAGCACAAATAAAATAAGGAAAAGGTATGCCATTGTTGCCTGGGATTGAGGCTCAATTATTCAGCGTATCAGAAAGAAAATATTACGCTCAGAGGAGCGATATCTCTCTTCTTTTTAAATTTCAGATAATCCTGTATTGGAAGAGATCATCAGCCCCTAAGGAACATGTAAGCCAATGATACTGGGGAGGTGAAAATCCACCATGAGTGATCGGCATCGTTTATCTACTGACCTGGGAACTATGGTGCCTCGAAATCATTGCTCCTTCCTTCTGCAGCATGAGACAGCCTCAATTGGAAATATTCTCTGGTATATGAGATTAAGAGACTATTAAAATACCCCGAGTTTATTAGATTTGGCTGTATGGTCCAACTTTTTTACTTGTTCTAAAACTGTTTATCCCAGCTCTAGACTCAAGAAAGACAGAAAAAGGGTAGGCTTATTGTTGGTTGAACTGCTCTGCAGTCAGTGTCCCTGATTGTTTTGCTAACCCTACATGAGGTACGGATATATGGAGGTGGTGTTTATAGACTGAGGTATTCAAAATCTGTGTTACTATTTCCCAGTTGAAAGGACACCTGGGGTAGGGTGGAGGGTGGGTATGTTATGGGTGGTAGCAGGGTGGTGGGTGGGTAGATTTGGAAGGGGGGTGGGAGGGATGGATGGGGTTTGTGATGTGGGTTTTTTTCTCCTTATTTATACCATGTATGACTATTTGACATTTATACATAATGATCTGTTTGTATTTGCTATGTTAAAATCAATAAACTTAAATTTCAAAAAAAAAAAGAAAGGACACCTGAATTTAAAGGAGCCACCGAGTCAATGCAAAGCTGAATGTTAGAAAAATCCTAGCTTTTGAGACAGAATGCTTTTTTTAGGGCCTGAGGTTGTGCTGTAAATTTTTTTTTAAATTAAATTTAAATATTTGAGACTTCTTCTATGGAATTGTTCCACTTATACAAGATTTTATATACTTTGCCTTCCTGGAAGCCCAGGAACAGCTTGATGGAACTTTATCATTATGAGTAAATTAGCTAGCAGGGGAACTTGTGCTGTCTTAGCACAGCAGTTTTTAGCTGAACCACCCTGGCTTTTAATTAGGAGTCCCTCATCTGTATTTGAGAGGAATAATGGTTGCTATTAATTTTATTATTTATTTATTTATTTTTTTCATATGTACTTTATGTATTTTTATTCCGTTTTTCTCCCTGACCCAGGACCACAGCATACACGTACATGCAGTTGCATGGAGGCACACGTGCATGCCGGGTACCAGCTCGGCCCTTTCCACCCCACCCTTGGCTATCACCGCCATCCCCTCATGCCTATGCTTCCCACCAGACCGCCACCTATTGGGAGCAGAACTACTGAGGGTGTGGGCATCCACCCTGGGAGGGGAGAGCTGCCTTGCAGTTGCTCGATCCAGTTCCTTCCCCCACCACTCTGGCTCCCCAATGACCCAAGGTCATTCCCGAAACTGGGTCACCAGCGCAGCGTGAGCTAAGGTGTCCAGCGCCTCAGCCCTCAGCACCACCGGGCCATTGTTTATTTATTTAAATCTCTGAATTAAACACCTGTGAGTCAGTGACTCATTTACAAAAGCTCCATGTCAAGAGAACAAGATTACAAAATCAATGGATAAGCAAACATTGCAGAATAGAATAAAACAAGCAACATTGTTTAACAGTAAGGTGAATAACACATAGCAGGTAGGAAATACGCACATTAAATGCAATTACACACATTGTAAATCAAGTAGCAGCCAAAACAGACATTGCCATCTGGAGCATACAGGGCATATAGGGCATACAGTAATGTGAATAACACTTATCCAAATGCAACAGGCTAGCAAAACAACATCATAAACAAAACCTCAACAGGAAAAACATCACAATCATAGGGGACTCCATAATTTGTGGTGTGGACCCCCACCTGAGGCAAAACAAACATGCAGATTTGCAGGTCAGATGTCTCCCAGGAGCATCTGCTTGGAGGGACACTGACCGAATAGTCAACATAGTTAAAAAGGAAGAAGAGGGCCCAAACATCCTGGTCCATCAAGGGACCAATGACCTTGCTAGCCGGTCGGCCGAGTAGGTTAAGGAGCACATTGTGCAGCTCAGCGAGAAATTAGTTTAATTTTCGTCCAACATTGCATTCTTTGGGATTCTACCTTTTGGGAATATGGGAAGAACAGGCAGAAAATCAGAGAGAAAGAGATAAGTGAGCTCAACACATGGCTCAAGGACTGGTGCCACAAAAAGGGGCACCACTTCATCAGAAACTGAGGCGACTTCTGGGAAAGAGAGTTCTTCGAGTTCAACGGCCTCCACCTGGCTAAAGAGGGAGTCAGACTACTGGGCCAGAAATTTGACGTCCCTGTAGGACATTTAAACTAGTGGGAGGGGAGATGATGGTAGCTCTAGGAGAAGCACACATAGAGCCTGCTGTCTCTCCCCCTCCAGCTAGCACCAAATCTACACACTCCAGGATAGCAAAAGCAGATAGCTGTGAAAATAAAACCCTTTCTGGCTCTAGTATTGACCATCACAATGGAAAGGAAGGAACCATAAATAGGGAAAACTACAAAGGGAAGAACAATAAGATCAAGGGAGTCATGACAAACAAATCGACACAGCAAGAGTGGTCAGCACTATGCCTCAATGCACACAGTCTGGCTAACAAGATGACTGACGTTACTGCCACAATAGCTGAGGCAGGACTAAACTGGGTAATCCGTGACCAAAACATGGTTCACAAATAATGTTAGTTGGGAGGTGACTATCCCAGGGTACAACTTGTTTAGAAGATATAGGACTGGGAAAAAGGGAGGGGGTAGCTATTTATGTTAAGGATACCATCAATGCTACAGAAATGTAGCAGGCACTAGGGGAAACAGAGGATCTAGGGGTCACAATAGGGTATGGAAGCCGGAAACCCATTCAAGTAGGAATAATCTACAGACCTCCAAATCAGGAGAAATCCAGGGATAAGGAAATCCTGGAAACCATCCTCCAGATGTCAGGCAAAGGGGACATGGTGCTGGTGGGGGATTTCAATTTGCTGGACATAGATTGGAATACCCACACTGGCATCACAGAAGAGCAAGGAATTTCTAGTCACACTACAGGAAGAAGGCCTAAGTCAACTAGTGACATCACCCATAAGGGATAATGTGGTTCTATCTAGATCTGATATTCACAAATAGCGATCAGGTTACGGGTGTCAAAGTACGGAACCACTTGGGCAACAGTGATCATAACATGGTATGGTTCAGGGTAAAAAAGACTGTAGACTCCACACACTCCAAACTGAAGGTCCTTGACTTCAGGAGGGTAGACTTCACAAACATGAAGGTTCACCTAACAGACAACCTTAGTAACTCAACCGAAGGGAGTGTTGAGAAATATTGAACAAGGCTGAAGGATGCAGTAACCATGGTCACATCACAGTGTGCCCGTCAGGTTAGTAAGAACAAAAGGAGGAAAACCCCACTATGGTTTTCCAAGGAGGTGGCAAGCATGGTGAGAGAAAAGTGCATAGCTTTCAGAAAGTACAAGGAGTCAGGGAACGAGGCAGACAAAACAGAATATAAACAGTAACTAAAAGAGACATTGAAAGTGATAAGAAATACAAAGGCTCAAACAGAGGTTAGGATAGCTCATTAAGTAAAACAGGGTAACAAAACCTTCTACAGGTACATACGTAAAAAAAGGAAGACCAAAGGGGGCATTGTTAGAATCACAAACAAAGACGGATAAACCACAGAGCAAGATAGGGAGAAGGCAGAGGCACTCAATGAGTACTTCTGCTCAGTCTTCACACAGGAAGCAGATGGTAACGGACCAACAATAGGCATAAGGAAGTGTCCGACTGAAGGAATAGACATGGGTCCCTTCACAAAGAAAAGGGTCCTGGAGGAACTAGACAAGTTAAAGGTAGATAAAGCTATGGGGACAGATGGGATACACCCAAGAATACTAAAAGAACTAAGGAGGGAGCTGGCAGCCCCCTTAGCAGTGCTCTTCAACAAATCATTAAGGAGTGGGGTGGTGCTGGAGGATTGGAAGAGTGCAACATTAGAACCACTCCACAAGTGGAAGCCAGGAACAGCCAGGTAACTACTGTCTGGTTAGTCTAACGTCAGTTGTTGTTAAAACTGATGGAGTCCCTGCTGAAGGAAAGAATCATAGCTTTTTTGGAGCAAACTGGTCAGTTCAACAAAAATCAACACGGTTTCACAGCAGGGAGGTCCTGCCAGACAAACCTGGTTGATTTTTTCAATTGGGTCACCAAAACAGTGGATCAGGGTGGGGCAGTGGATGTGGTTTACCTGGATTTCAGCAAAGCTTTTGATTCCGTTCCACACAGGAGACTAGCCAAAAAATTGGAGAACATGGGAATTGTGCCCAAGGTTACAAACTGGGTCAGAAACTGGCTACATGGGAGAACTCTGAGAGTATTAGTAAATGGCACTCTGTCTGTGAAGGGAAGGGTAACTAGCATGGTCCTGCAGGACTCAGTTCTGGGGGCCAATCCTCTTCAACATATTCATCATCAACATTGCAGATGAACTGGAGGGAAAAGTGTGCCTGTTTGCAGATGACACCAAAATCGGCAACAGAGTAGACACAACAGAGGGACAGCAAAGCATGGAAGCTGATCTCCAAAAACTGGAGGAGTAGTCCAAGACCTGGCAATTGAAATTCATTGCCAAACAATGCAAGGTCATGCACCTGGGAAAGCAAAACCCAGGGAAACTGTACTCAATGGGAGGGGAGCAGCTGGTGGTTACCAGGCAGGAGTGAGACCTAGGGGTGATCATATCGGGTGACCTCACGGTCAGTAGACAATGTGAAAAGGCAGCACTAAAGGCTAGTGGTATCCTGGGATGCATAGGGAGGGGCATCATGAGCAGAAGGCATGAAGTAATCATGCCCCTGTATCAGTCCCTGCTCAGGCCTCACCTGGAGTACTGTGCCAAGTTCTGGAGGCCACACCTCAGGAAGGACATAGATAGGCTGGAGATGGTACAGAGAAGAGCAAATTAGATGGTGCAGGGCTTGCATCAGAAATCGTTTGAAGCAAGTCTGGATAACCTCAAATTATACTCCCTAGAACAATGTAGGAATCGTGGGGACATGATAGAAACATTCAAATACCTTAAAGGCAACAACAGGGTGCACTTGCAAAACCTCCTTCAGGTAAAGGACTACAGCAGGACTAGAGGGCACAACCTTTGACATAAAGGAGGAAAGTTCAAAAGCAATATGAGGAAATTCTTCTTCACAGATCGTGTTTCGGAACCATGGAATAGCCTGCTGGAGAGGGTGGTGGGAGCCAAGACAGTGGGGGAATTCAAGCGGGCATGGGACAGACACTGTGGGATACACAAGCAGGCAGCTAAGTAGGGGAGTAAGAAGCCATGGGCAGACTTGATGGATCATATGGTTCCCATCTGCCAACAACTTCTATGTTTCTATGTTTATCAGGTTTGAGATTTGCACAATAAATGAAGTTACGCACATCGTAAGACAAGTTGCAGCAAAGATTGACATTGTCATCAGTGGCATACAGGGCTGGAGATGGGAGGGGGAATAGGAAATGAAGGGAAAATGAAGTGCAGTCACAGGAGCTACTAGCAATGAGGTGCTGCCGCAGCTTTGTTTACATTATTATTTATATTATATTTTAAATTCAATTATGTTAAATATTACTATTAATATTTATTGTTTTTACCTTATTAGTAATTCTTAGTAATTAGATGTTTGTTTTTGTTTTTATGTTGTCCATTATAATAGTGTCTGATGCCTAGAAATTCAAAGGTTTAGCCTAAGCGCTAGAGTTACCAGCACAACCCAGAACTACTACCAGGCAATATTCAAAATAGGGATTGTGCAACGCAATTCCCTGCACTGGGGCACTAGATAATGTACGCGCACATCTCCACGGGCGTGCCCATCCATATGCGGCACATCCCGATATTCAGCCAGTCATTCATTCACATATTTGTGGATGAGTATTACAGTATGCACTGCAAGCCAATTGGTCCACAGTGTGGTCCAATGGGCTTACAGCTACTACTTGTAAGCTGTCATTCGCGAAGCAGCCATGGATTTATATGTGGGTGAGTTTAAGCGCCCACCAGTAGATGGGGGAAGCAGTGAGCTGCGAGTCCTGTGTCGGTGGGGGGTTCCACTGGACCACCAGGGGATTGTTGTAGAGCACTTTATGGGTGATTGAGGTTACTGGCAGAGTGGGGGGGTACCACTAGACTACCAGGGATATCAGTGCCGGCTGAATGAATGATCTGTGCTATGGCAGGGGAGGGGAGTACCACTGGGCCACCAGGGATAATAATTTTAATAAAATGTGACGATGGGAGCAATGTGATGGGGGGCACTCTGGATCTCCACTGCCAGCACTGCATAGTGTGTAGGGCAGCATGTGCATTTCACTGGCCAGTCCTGCACAACTCATGCAAATGGAGCCATAATGACATGTAAATAGCCCCATTTGTGCCTTGCATGCATTATTGCCCCATTTGCATACTGGTGTCAGAATATCAGGAAGTTGCGCACAGTGTATCTCTGATGCACTGGCATATTTCCCATTCCTGGTATTTAGACCTGTCTGGGGGATGCACTGGTGCATTGTATTTGCCAAGCCCACATTATTTGATATATTTAGAAGAGATGTGCCATGGCACATCTCTTTTAAATATATCCCTTTGTTGCTGCAGCGCAGCTCAGTTACGCTGAGCACCCACTTGCCAGGTGCATTTCTGAATATCGGGCTCCATGTGTATGAAGTTAAGAAATATTTACAGTTTAGTTGCTGTTTTCAGTAATTTACTGGATTCACTGGATAAGTTGTATATTAAGCTAATTATATGCAGAAGAGGATGCAGAAGGTGAATAGTACATTGCAGAATGATCTTAGCATGCTAATAGAGGTTTGAGGCTTGAGTCTGTGTTCATTCCTAAAAGCAAGCTTTTAATGCTACCTGATGGGATTGTGTTACTGAGTCATGGCCGTGATCCAGTTATCAAATGGCAAGTGGTGTCTGAGATGAAATGACTGATATGAGGGGGTAGCCTGTGATGATGGTGACCTCAATTGAGTGCTTTCAAAAAAGGTGACTCAATAATGGCACCTGTGCAGTGGGCTACCTGGCAGGGAGGGCAACTGGACAGGAGGTTCGGCAAATATAGCTACAGGATGTCGCTATGGATGCATGCACCCGGGTAGGGGGGACTACACCATGCAAGGGGTGGAAGGGGAGGGAGGAAGGGTTTATGGGGTGTTGTGTGACAGTGGGCTGTTGAGCTGGCTGTGTGGCATGGTGGGTTGGTGGCAGGTTGGGGTTGGGATTGTGCCGGGTTTGGTTTTGGGAGTGCTCATGGTTTTTGCACCGGGTCAGACTTTTTTTTTTTTTTTACTTTTGCACCCCACCGACATGCACCCCCTTGGAGCTGAGAATCTTTTAGCAGGAGGATACAGGATGGAGCACAGCCCCCTGCATAAAAACTGAAAACCTAAGTCTCCAGCACCCTCTTGATGTTCACCGTGAGTGTACATCACCAGAACTGATTTTCGGCAATGTACACTTGCCCAAACGACGATCGCCGTTCCGCAATCGCCATTATCACATGGAACCATGTGAGGGTGTGGACCTGGCCTCAGGGACCTGCATTGATCCCAGGATGCATACTGGCAGGACATGTATGCCCAGGGATTAGTTTGCGAGGAAGGGGATAGCATGTGCTATGGGGTGCCCCCACCACCACCCAGTTTCCCCTTAAGGCAAACTCTGACTGGTGACACAGGTTGGACCATTTTGGTGCCATTGGCTAAGGCCCTACAAATCCATTCAGATACAGTAATTGAGGCAAATTTCCTGCTTTTTGGTTGTAGGTTCTGTGGCCAGGACTCAGACTGGTCCCTTTATTGAGAGCTATATTCAGTTCGCTAAGTGGGGTCCCAGATGACACTAGCAACTTTTGGTGTTCTGAGAGTTATTAAATTTAAAACCAATGGTTTGCTGGATAAAAAGTCTATCAGGCTGATTATATGGAAGGTTGACAGTACATTGGAAAATTATTTCAAATGACAATGCAGGCGTGAGTCTCTGATATCCCCTAAATGTGTCCTTTTGGACCCATACCGAAGTGGGGTCCCTGTATCATCGCCTCATCCCAGTGCTAATTTTTTGGGAGGTACCTGAAATGAAATGACCTGATGTGAGGGTATGGACCTGGCCTCAGGAACCAATATTTGCTCACAGGATGCACACCAGTAGAGAGCATATACCTGGGGGTTATCTTGTGGAGTACAGTATAACATGCTCTATGGGTTGCTGTCTCCAATCCCCCCTTATAGAGGACTCTGACTGCAGCAAAGGTAGGACCATTTTTGTGCCATGTCCAAAGCCTTTCAAATCCATCTGGATGTAGTAATTGATGTAAAAGGCCTGTTTTTTTTGGTTATGGGTTTTGTGGCCTAGGACGTGGTACAGCCCCCTCTCTAGGTATTTCTTCTGGTTCACTTAGTAGGCTGGCACATGACACATGCAACTTATGGCACTATAAGTCATCAAATTTTAGAAGGCCAGTTCCCTCAAAATATCTAGTTGATTGTGTCTAGTCTAATAATGAATCACTGAAGATGATCACAGCAGGTTAATGGCCAATTCTGACCATTTTAAACGAGTTATAGAAAGGTATAAAAATGCGGTGATTAAATCTGCATTTAATTATTAATTACTAACATAAAGTTTAAATTTAAAAGTATTATCTGTATATGTTTACACTGTATTTCCTTGTTTACATGTATAATATATTGTATGTATGCCTTTTAAATTTCATGTTATGATGGTTTTGATAACCGATCAACAATAAACCTACTTACTAGTAAGACTGAGGCAGTGTTGCCACTGTATTGCTCACTGGTGTAACCCCACCTGACGTACTGTATCATTTTGGTGACCACACCTCAAAAAGGACATAAGCAGGGTGGAGACTGTCCAGAGGAGGACAACTAAAATAGTGCATGTTTTGCACAAAAAGCCCTATGGAAAGAGTCTAATGGATTTCAACATGTAAACCCTGGAAGAGAGGAAACATAGAAACATAGAATTTGATGGCAGATAAGGACTGCTTGGCCCACCTAGTCTGCCTATTTCCTTACCTGATGAGTAAGCTGCAGATTCTAATTAATCAACAGCTTACTTCCTTTTACCCTCCACTAGAATTACTTAATGCCTGTCCCATGCATTCTTGAACTCTCCCACTGTTCCTGACTGCACAACCTCCTCAGGAAGGCTGTTCCATGCATCTACAACCCTCTCTGTGAAAAAAATACATTCTAACATTACCTATGAGCCATCCCCCCTCTATCTTAAAATTGTGCCCCCTTGTTCTTGCACATCTCTTCTTCTGAAAGATGCTTCCCTCTTGTACTTTGTAAATTCCCTTGAGATACTTGAAAGTTTCTAATATGTCCAACCACTCCCTCCTTTCCTCAAGGGTATACATATTAAGCTGCTTTAGTCTCTCCTTGTATGTCTTCTGGTGCAGACCCTGCACCATTTTGGTGGCCCTCCTCTAAAAAAGCCTCCACTCTGTCTATGTCTCTGAGGAGACGGGGTCTCCAGAATTGCACACAGTACTCCAGATGGGGTCTCACTAATTGTCTGTACAGAGGGATAACAATTTCTCGTTTTCTACTGTTGATGCCTCCCTATGCATCCCACTATCCCCCAGCCCTCCTTCCTGCCTTCTCACATTGCTTGCCCACCTTTAGGCCATCTGATATAATTACTCCTAGGTCTCTTTCTATTTTGTTGTTGTTATTAACTCACCCCCCATTGTGCACTCTTCCCTGATTTTTGTTTCAGATGCATTACCTTGCACTTCTTTGCACTGAATCTGAGCTGCCACATATCTGACCATTCCTCCAACCCTGCCAAGTCCCTTTTCATCCTTTCCACCCCACCTTGTGTATCATCCCTGTTGCAGATCTTTGTGTCCTCTGTGAAGTGGAATCACATTTGCGCTCCTCCAGTCCTCAGGTACCACCACATCCTCCCATGATTTGTTAAAGAGAGTAGTCAGTGGTGTTACTAGTTCTACCCTTAGTTCTTTTAGAATTCTTGGGTGAATCCCATCAGGCCCCATTGCTTTGTCCACCCTCAGTTTCAAGAGTTCTTTCAAAACCCTTTCTTCTGTGACTGGACTGGTATCAACCCCCCTATTCAGAGTTTCTCTCTTGTTTGGTTTAGGTACCACCCCCTCCTCTTCCGTTGTGAATACTGAGCAGAAATATTCGTTCAGTATCCATGCTTTTTCACTGTCACCCTCTGCCCATATTCCCTCCCCTTTATTAAGTCTCTGTATCCCTCCCTTGGTCTTTCTTCGCTCCCTATTGTACCTATAAAAGGTTTTATCCCCCTTCTTAACAGGCTTGGCTATCTTTTCCTCAGTTTGTGCCTTTGCTATTCTGACTGCCTTCCCTGCCTCCTTCTGTTTTAACTGATAAAGTTCTCTGTCCTGCTCCTTCTGTGTTTCCTTATATTTCCTGAATGCTATCCTTTTCTCTTTAACCTTCCCTTCCACCTCTTTTGAGAGAGAGAGAGAGAGGAGACATGATCGAGACTTATTGTTACCTCACCAGGGTGAAATGGGTGCAGGCATGGAAGTTCTTTCAAGGGGAGTAATTATAGTGGGGGACAGGGGGAGACATGTGTCCCCCAACATTTCTGTCCCTACCTATACCATCCCATCTGTCCCCCAGTATATTTTAGGCTCAGCCTGTAAGAAAATTAAAAGCAAATACACTGGCACTGCCTCTGCCAACAGTCCGAATGTCTTGAGTATTGTTGTGCACAGCATGCTTGCGTGAGCACTACCACTATGCTGACCGAATGCTCCTGCTGCTGAACAGCTGATTGACTGCACTGCTGTAAACATTCAAAGCTTAAGCTTTCCAGAGCTGCATGCTATGTAATAACAAAATCACCAGGTGTGAATGGCATAGGAAGATATGAGCAATATATTACTTTGTGCTAGTGTCAAACCTAGTGGACTAGTTTAGCACGATATAAAGTATGGAACAAGCGAGCCCCACAGCTCGATTGGATGTTGCAGTTTTAAATAACAAAAGAACCAGTGCTGCAACTCTTTCTGTTTCTGGCAGTCATTTTAACATTTTTGCTGCCATTACCTTTATCAGCCTTCTCCCCTCTTGCACTCTTTATACAAAATGCAGAAATCAAGTCAGTGCTACAAGTAACCCCCCCTCCCCAACTCATCATGACAGGGTGACAAGTGCTAGAATAAAGTATGTATCATGCATCTGCATCCCACTGAGTTCTCTAGTTTCCTTACTGGCATTTTCAGCAGCAGTTTCACAGAATGAACAAGCATTTGTCAATGTCGAATGTTTGCTTGCTGGTATTAGCATTGGAAATGCAGGAGTTAGACAGATGCAGAATAGGAATGGTAGTGAAGTATTGAACTTCATGCCAGCCCCACCTCCATCCTGCAGAGACAGACAGGCATTATGGTATGTGTTTGGGTCATCGCCCATGATGTTCATGTCATGTCACCTCACCCTACCCTGCAGACACCGACACATGTTGAGGTGTGCCTTGAGGTGCTCAGCTTCACAGTCACCCCATTCCATAAGGACATATGCTGAAATGGGTGCAGTATAGGACATATGCTGAAATGGGTGCAGTATAGGACATATGCTGAAATGGGTGCAGTATAGGATAATGGGGTGAACTCTTGGGCCGAAGAGTCCAAGATACACCTCAATGCCTGTCACTGACTGGGGGTTGGGGGTGGGATGGCATGAGCATTACAGTCGGCATTCCAAAGGCACACCCCGATGCCTGTCATTCTGTACAGGGTGGGACGTTATGGTTAGAAACCCTAATGCCCTGGGCGTTTGTTGGCATTTGCACTACAAATTTTCAACATCGCCTTTTTGTGACCCTACCTCATGAAAGCATGTGGGACCTCTTGTCATGAAGGGTGGCAGTGTGATTTTGTTAATGTGTCCCGAACTTTGAGTTGTATCAGCGACCGTGCCATTCTGTGCCAGACGTATGAAAACACAGATTGGGCAGGATGTGAAGAATGACAGCTGTACCATCCATAGGGAGGTGTGAAGAGATGGCAATGCTGAAAATCTGTAGTGGGAATATTAAAAATGCTTGCACTTCTGAACATATGTGGAAACTGCACAATGCATGCGCATAACACAGTCATTTTATGGACTTTCATCACCAAATTTTAAACACAGGCATTTTAGGACCTCTGCTCATGAACGGTGTCACTGTGATTTTCTTAATGTGTCCCGAACACTGATTTCCCACAGCGACCTCGCTATTCTGTGCTGGAAGTACAAAACACATTTCAGACAGGATGTGAAAATGACAGCTGTACTGTTCAAAAGGAGGTGTGGAAAAATGCCAGTGTTGAAAATCTGGAATGAAAATATTACAAATTGGCGAAGTTATGAGCGTGCGTGGAAACTGTGCAACGCACGCCTTAAAACTGTCATTTTTGGGATTTTTTTCACCAAATTTGCAACATAGGCTTTTTGAGAGGTCACCTCATGAACACTGGCACTGTCGTTTCGTTAATCAGTCCCCAAAGGTGATTCCACGCAGTGACCGCAAAAATCACCTTTTGGGACCAAATAACGTTAATACAGTGGCTGAATTCATGAGGTTAGTTCCCAATGACCCCATATTGAAAATTTGGTGCCAAAATTCCCAAAAATGCCTGAGATATGCACCAAAGTTCAAAAACCCCTATTTATGCCATTATAGAGCTTACTGGCATTTCTTCAGTTCACGATCGGCTTTGAAGAGTGCAGACATGTTCCCGGTCCACCGAAGATTGTCGCGCTGGATTCTGGAGGTAAGTATGGTGGGGTGGGGAGGCAGGGTAAGCAGAGGGTGGGCACGGGTTTGGGAAGGGGGCAGGAGAGACCATGAGGGACCGTTTTCTTGTTTTACAGGGTAAAAAATAAAAAGGCAACGAGGGTCGGTTTTCTTTTTTTGCAGGTGCTGTTTGGTACACTGGGGTGGGCTCCCAGTGTACCACCTGCATTTGTAGGTGGGGGACCAAAGCTGATGGGGATTGGGCCCCCATCAGCAGAGAAAGGGGGGGCATGCATGATGTTGAGGAGGATTGGGCACCCCCCTCGGCATACAGCAGAAATCGGGGGGATGGGGACATTATGCCGACGGGGAGTGGGCTCCCCTGTCAGCAACTGGAACTGGGAAGGGGGGTCTGAAGTCGATGGGGATTGGGCCCCCCATTGGCACAGAAATGTGAGGGGGCACATGATGCCGAGGGGGTTTGGGCACCCCCTCAGCACAAAACAAATGGGGAAGGGGGTTACATTATGCTGACGGGGAGTGGGTTCCCCCATCTGCAAATGAACTGGTCGGGGTCATGCTGACAGGGGGATTGGGCACCCGAGTGAGTCAGCTTTCATGGGGCTGTGAGGTGGCAGCATAAGTTGCCGTCATGTTTCGGTGAATGTTACACCAAGCGAGGTACCGCCCTGAAATGACAGGTCGCTTCCTCATAGCAGCGGAATGGCTGATGCTGCAATGATGAAGCAGCCCCTGGTTGCAGCGGTGAAATCATTTCATCTTGGTGGCACTTTTGGAAACCAGTGTCATCAGCACAGTGTACTTGCATTGGTCCACCAGTGCCAAGCCCCGAAATGCAGTGCCGCCGTTGACTGCCACAGTGCCGCACTTCCACAACCTACTTCTCTCCAAAGCTGCCGCATAATGTTTCTTGTGCATGTGCGCAAGCAAACATAACAGAAATGTCAAATTTAAAAAAAAAAAATCACCAAGCTACTTCCATGCCCATTTTGGTATGGTTAGCCCCGGATTTTACCACACAAAAACATTAAATGCATTTGACAGTTACTGGTGACAAAACAATATTTTGTTCGATAACAGGATTTTTCAAACAGTTAAAGCTGCATTGTTTATTTCAATGTTGCTGAACGGCAATGTCTACCACACAATAGCACAACGTTGATGAACACTCTTTTATGTAACAAGGGTTTGGCAGTTGAAATTCAATGCAAAGAAATGCAAGATAATGCATATGGGGCACAAAAACCCTGGCACAATATATCAGTTGGGGGGTGAGGATATAGCATGCACCAAGCAGGAAAGGGATCTTGGGGTTGTCATCTCTGATGACCTCAAGGTAGGGAAACAGTGTGACAAGGCATCAGGTAAAGCAAATAGGATGCTGGGATGTATAGGCAGGGGCATCACCAGCAGGAAAAGGGAGGTCATAATTCCGCTATACAAGACACTAGTGAGGCCCCACCTGGAGTACAGTGTACAGTTCTGGAGACCATACCTACGTAAGGACATAGACAGGGTAGAAGGTTCAGAGGAGGGCAACAAAGATGGTGCATGGGTTGCATCACAAATCCTATGAAGACAGGTTGAAGGAACTGAACATGTACTCCCTGGAGGAGAGGAGGGAGAGAGGGATATGATAGAGACATACAAGTATCTTACAGGGAGGAACAGGGTGCAGGAAAACACTATTTTTAAGCGAAAAAGATGTTTCAGGACTAGAGGGCATGGGATGAAGTTGGAGGGAGGGCGATTCAGAGGAAACATGAAAGAATTTCTTCACAGAACGGTGGTGGAAAGTGGAACACCCTGCCAGAGGAAGTGGTGGGGGCTGAAACAATCACGGATTTAAGAATGCATGGGATAGACATAAAGGAATTCTAGAGGTCAGGGTTAAGGGGAAATAGACTTCTAGGAAAACAAACTGAACTTACAAGCTCAAATGGGCAGACTAGGTGGGCCATAGGCCCTTATCTGCCGACACTGTCTATGTATCTATGTATCTATGTAACGGCTGGAAAGGACTCCCAAATTGCCGTTTCACATATCACTATAATTCTGGAGGGTATTTTTTTGAAAACAAAACTAGTACACTAAAACACAGGGAGTTTGCTCAGTACTACTGGTGTGTGGATTACCTAAACCAGCTACCCAGCCGGGCTATGTCTATCCTGATAACTGGCTGGTTAAGCTCCTCTGGACAGGATATTATCTTGGTGCTCAAGGACATGGTAAACTCAATCCTGGTTCATTCCCTTTGTTTTATTCATATTTCTTATGAAAGTCTTTATTTTGTAGGGGTGCTGCTGGTGCACGTCCAATTTCATATGCTTCATTATATATCTCTGCAGCTGCAGAATGCTCAGTGGCCATCAGAGCTTTATGTTCTGGCTGCTCAAAAAGAAAATTGAGCCAGCTGTTTTATAGAAACACAGAAACATGGAATCTGATGGCAGATAAGGGCCACTTGGCCCATCTAGTCTGCCCATTTTCCCTGCTTGTTTCATATAGTGTGGATCCTAAATAACTCGCAGCTTACCCTTTCTTTCCTTTTGCTAGGGTTCCTTTATGCCTGTTCCATGCACTTTTTAAATACCCTACCATTTTTGCCCCCACCTCTGCTGGGGAGCTCTACACTCCACACATCCACCACCCTTTCTCTGAATAAAAACTCTCACATTACCCATGCATCTACCCCACCCACATCCTCATATCATGGCCCTTTGTTCTTGAACATCTTTTTTTCTGAAAGATGCTACCCTCTTGTACCTTTTTCATACCCTCGAGTTATTAGAAAGTCTCTATCATACCCCCCAAATAACCTGCAGAAACCTCTGTCATCTGCATTACATAATGCCAGCTTAACTTTTTGGCAACATCAAATTAGGAGCCACTTGTCTGACCCACAGCTGTCACAGTTAGAACATCAAAATGAGTGACAAGATTGTGCTTTCTATCTGTCCCACTTAAGTTAAGGAGGCAGTATAGCTCAGTGGTTTAAGATTCTGAGCTGCAAACCTGGAGACCTAGGTTTGAATCCCACAGCCCCTACTTGCATACTGTGTGACCTTGAGCAAGTCACTTAAACTTCCTTGTGCTCCCAGGTTGCACCTGTAAACAATATTCAGCATAGTGAGTCTTTCCTGGTTAAAAAATAAATAAAATAAAGATGTTGCTCATCAGGAGGATTATAAGACCAAGATAAAACAAAAAAACTAAGACACCCATTAAAGTGCATGTCAATTGAGTGAGACCTTTGTTCTAATATAGAGAATACTGGATGGGAAACTATGCACAACCAGTGTGTTCTGTTACAGAGGGGTTCTGATTCCCTCTTACCTCGAGAGTGAAGTTTTAGAGGTTCATGGGAATCAGAAACATAGAAACATTGAAGATGATGGCAGATAAGGACTGCAAGGCCCATCAAGTCTGCACATTTATTTTTCTACCTTATAAATGTGCCATCGGCCTTTGCTCTGTCAATGGCCTATCTATTCATACTCATCTGTATTGCTTCCTTATGCCTATCTCATGCCTGTTTGAAGCACTGCACTGTATTCATATCCACATCCACCACTTCCTGAGGTAGACCATTCCATGCATCCACCACCCTTTCTGTGAAAAAGAACTTTTTCACATTACCCCTTAATCGGCCTCCCTCTAATCTCGTGCTGTGTCCTCTTGTCCTGCTATTTTTCTTATATTAAAACATGTTAGACTCTTTCATCTTGTTAATGCCCTTGAGGTGTTTGAATGTTTCGATCATATCACCTCTCTCTCTCCTTTGCTCTGGGGTATACATATTGAGCTCTGTTAATCTGTCCTCATATGTTTTCTGATATAGTCCCTGCACCATTTTGGTTGCCCTTTTCTGGACTGCCTCAATTTGGTTAATGTCCTTGTGAAAGTGTGGCCTCCAGTACTGCATGCAGTACTCCAGATGGGGCCTAACCAGTGTCTTGTAAAGAGGATTATTACCCCTCCCTCTTCTGACTTGTGATACCCCTACTAATACGCCCTAACATCCCCCCTAGCCTTACCTACTGCTTTAGTGGTCTGCTTGGATGATTTCAGGTCATCAGTGATGATGATGCCCAAGTCTCTTTCTTCCCTTGTAACTACCAGCAACTCCCCTCCCAGCCTATAGGTGGCTTCAGGGTTTATCTTCCCTATGTGCATGATCTTGCACTTCTTTGCATTAAACCCCAGTTGTCCCTCTTCCGACCATTTTGCTACTTTATCCAGATTTCTTCTCATTCTGCCCACCCCATCTGGATCATCTACTCTGTTGCAGATCTTGGTGTCATCTGCAAACAGACAAACCTTACTCTCCCATCCATCTGCAGTGTCACTGATGAAGATACTGAAGAGGACTGGCCCCAGGACTGATCCCTGAGGTACCCCACTTGTGACTTGCATCTCTTCTGACTGTATACCGTTTACCACCACTCTCTGTTTTCTGCCTGCCAACCAATTTGCCACCCAGTTGACCAACTTCTGACCCACTCCGAGCCTATCCAGCTTATTAATCAATCTTCTACGTGGAACAGTATCAAAAGCTTTACTGAAGTCAAGGTAGGCAACATCAACAGCTCCCCCTTGGTCCACTACTCTGGTTACCCAGTTAAAGAAATCTATGACATTAGTTTGACAGGATCTTCCTTTTGTAAACCCATGCTGTCTTGGATCCTGCACTTCAATGTATTGCAGGTGTTGCACTATCCTTTCCTTAAAGAGTGCCTCCATAATTTTGCCCACTACTGAGGTAAAACTAACTGGTCTGTAGTTCCCTGCCTCCTCCCTGCTACCACTCTTGTGGAGCAGGATCACATGAGCCCTTCTGCAGTCTTCTGGGACCTCTCCTGTGCTCAGAGACTCACTAAACGGTTCTGATAATGGCTCTGCTAGTTCAACCCTTAGCTCCTTTGCTACCTTGGGATGTATGCCATCAGGTCCCATTGCCTTATCCACCCTGAGCTTATCGAGCTCTTGTAGGACCATTTCTTTTGTGAAGGAACTAGTGCTCACCTCCTTCCCCCCTGTGTCCATGGTGCTGAGCTGTGGGCCCTGCCCTACCTTCTCTTCAGTAAATACTGAGCATAAATATCTATTTAGGATAGATGCTTTTACAAGGTCCTCCTCCTCACACACACCCTTATCTCCTTTGATCTTAACAATACCCCCTCTGGACTTTCTCCTTTCACTAATGTGTCTATAGAAAGTCTTGTCACCTTCTTTTATGGCTCGTGCTAGTGTTTCCTAGGTTTGGGCCTTGGCCTACCTTACTGCCTTCCCTGCTTCCCTTAGGGAAGTTTGGTATGCCTCCCTATCTTCATCTCACTGTGTTCCCTTATATTATCTGAAGGCCAGCCTTTTGGCTTTGACCTTTTCTGCTACTGTTTTTGAGATCCAAAGTGGTTTCCTTCTTCTTTTGCACTTCCTTTTCTCTCTAACACAATAGGATGTTGCTTCAAGTATTGCATCCTTTATGCTTGCCCACTTTGCCTGTACCCCCTCACCTGTATATATTTTTGCCAGGGTTAGCTTAATTCTATTGGCCATCATATCAAAGTCAGCTCCCCTGAAGTTCCATATTTTTGCCTTGGAATGGGATGATTTAGTTGTAGTGGCCAAACTGAACCATACCATGTGATGGTCACTGACACCCAGGTGACCTTCTACCTGAAGATATGTGATCCTTTCCCTGTTAGTCAGCATTAGATCTAGGAGAACCCTGAGGAGGCAGAACACACTATGCATAAAGTTGCTCATTCTGCATTTTTTACAGTGTATCGTATTATGTGAAATGTGTGCAGTTTGTATTTTTCTCTTCGGAGTGAAACTAGCTTGTGCAGTCTCTACAGGTTCTAGAATGCTGTTCCACCACAGAAGGGTACAATCACATTCCATAACCTTTGATCTGTGGTGTGCAACATCATTTTGAAAAGAATTAATTTCTATGTATAGCACAATGCTCTGCTGCACTCTATCCTTGTGTCTGGCTCCAAAAGAGAGACCAAACAGCAGTGGTGCCTGAAGACATGGCCTAAGCACTGCTGCTGTCCTCCAGTTCTGAAAGAGTTAAAGAGCTTCAACCTCTACCTGCAGCCCCTTGTGCAATAGTCACCCATCAGCCAGCACCTTCCTGAAACGGCACAGTCTCACTGTCACTGCACAAGGCCAACTAACTCTTAGTCATACAAACTCAGATCAGTACAAGCAATACCTCAATGAATAGGCAAAAGGTGGGTTAATGATGTGTTCAATAAGCAAGGCATTAGCCAGAGAAATTAAAACTGATTCACAAAATACCCACAACTGAATGATCAGTTCCCACACTGATCAGTCTGATTTACAAGCTGCGATAACTCTGACCTGAAAAAAAAACTGCCACATTGAATCAGATCCCATGCTTCCCCAATACAGTCATAATGCATCACCTTCAACTTTTTTGCATTTCCCCAGTGCTTTTCCTGTGTTCCTCCTAGTCTGATGTAAGGACGTCACTCAGTCCCATCAAATGTTGCACTCATTCCAAAAGCAAGTGTAGATGGTACCTGTGCATCAGATACAAAAACCAGAGGGGAGAGGAGAGAACACTGCTGTAAAAACAGCATATTAGAAACTAATAATGTTTGAGGAATTAAACCCAGATCTCCTGGTTCAGAGACCTGTTCAAATCGATAGCAGGGGATCATAGAGGATAATACACACTATAAAAAATAATTAATATTTTCGGCAAAATTGGACAGGATTACAAGTGTTTGGCAACTCCAGAAAACAGTAAGGAGTGCGCAGTGTATTATGGGGGATTTGGGGACAGCAACGGAGGGTTGGGGGCGGTACAGCGCACAGTGGGCAGTAGCGGAAGGGGTTCCTTTGTAGTGCGGGGAATCAGGGACAGCAACAGAAGGGTGGGGGCGGTACAGCACACAGTGTGTGGTAGCAGGAGAATAGGAGCCAGGTTTGTAAAATGTTTGGTGGGGCACAGGGGTCTGGGGCCAGAGCTCTCAGTGGGGGTCTATGGATGCAGAGTCACCTATATTTAGGGGTCTGGGATATTCTGTATGTGAAAGTTACCATGTAAAATATATATTCTGTTGTGGTTTTAAACTGGTGTTAGCAATACAATAAACTGCACTGCACTGTACTTATTTCATGTTGAACACCGAAGTGAGCTACACTAACCAAGGAAGAATAAGACTGTTGATTAATACAGCAATTCTGTAAGATTAGAAACAAAAAGCTATTTGTTGAAGAAACAATGTGGAGTAAAAACCGATAGTCTTTCAGTCTCTGGACCATGCATACTGTGCTCCCAGTCTCTGTACTATTCCCTCTGTGCTCCAACCCAGTTGTTTCCTTGATCCCTGCCTCTAGGTGAGTATTCCTCTTGAACAGTTACTTGTTCTTGTAGGAAATCCCATCCAGACCAATCACTATGTAGCTGAATTCTAGATGCAGGTGCAGATCCCACAGCAGCGGGCCCTAAACACAGCACAACATGCAAAGAGGGTTCCTACGCCAAATACTATATAGTAATTAAACCTGAGGCGGTGTTAAATTGCAAACTGCAAAAAAATGTATTAAACAGCCATTGCTAGTAGTGCCCCTGCTGGGGTCACAGGATCATATGATGCACGAATGAAAGATCCAACCAAATAAAGTGCCAATACTGTCAAACAAGGTACAAAAAATAGCAACAAAAAAATGCTATAAAATGGTACACACAGACTTTCAGTACCTGTCACCCTAACTGGAAGATTATCAGTTTGTACTTAAAGCAGCAGTACTACAAAAAATATTTTAATTTTTTGACAGTTTATTCCCTGGGCTCTGCTGATCATATACCTTGTACTCTGTCCTGCTGGTGTTGTACTATCACTGAGTAATTTGCTCAGTTATCCTCTGCTTTTGTTTGCATTTCTGCCACCAAGCATGTTGCATTGGAACCCCCTCTGCTGCCAACTGCACATGTGTATGACTTGCAGGGACATCAGGAATGGTCAGCAGAGGTTCCCACTGCTGTAGTCAAAAGATGTGATGCAACCTGAAGGAAAAGCACAGCTGAAAATTAGGCAGCTGACATATTTATTGTGGCACCAGAACAATTCAAATAAATTGTGAATATCTAAAATACTAAAGATGACTGAAAAAAATATTTACAGGTATGGAAACCGAAACTTTGGCCGCATACTTACAGCCAAAAAGCAGAATTTTAATAGATCACTTCCTGATTTGGTAGTACTGCTGCTTTAACATTATTATAATATTATATGAGGTTATGACCCTTGCTAGGACATTAACATTCATCTTAAACTTTGTGCTGTTTGTAGCTCAACACTGCCTCTGCTTTAAAGAGCTTCTGACACCTCAAAGAAAACTGAAAAAATGTAGTATTTGAATACAATTCAGCTTGCATTCCATATGTATTCAATATACTTCTCCTCCCCATTATTTATTACTAGGAAATGTGCATGGAAACATGCTCTGTATCACTTACACTTAATCTTCTTCTTTTGCTTACTCCCTGGTTCATGTCATAGTCTTCTGTTGTGACATCACAATCTGTTGCCATGGGAGTAATTGTGACATCACAAGTAGAGCATTATGACCTCAGGCAGGGAGAATGCAATAGAAATAGATGAACTTTTCAGGAGCAATGTTCCCATTTTCATGCAAATGGCCTCTGTAATAAATAATGGGGGATGAGAGAAATACAGGACTAATATGAAATACAAGGTGATCTGTGTCTAAATAACATGTTTTGTGAAAGCTGTCCTAATGGCATCAGTTGCTCTTTAATTACTATGTAGTAGCTGGAGTGTAAAACCTCTTTGCATTCTTTTAGATTTACAACTACACCACCACTCCGCAGTGTATCACCATTCATGTGATGTTTGACAGTAGCAACATATTAACATGTTTTGGGATTCAAACCCTGATCCTCCTAGTTACCAGTGCAGTGCCCAAATCCTTAGGATGGAGCAACTGCTGTGCTGAGTAGCTTCATTTCAAGATGACTCTTCAGATAAAAGTGCTGCCCTGGAAGTAGCAAATGAGTGTACTGCCCCAGGTCAGTCACACAGGTACACTGTTGAGGTGGGGGAGTTGGGCAGACCTGTGGAGGAGGGAATTACTCTGTTATGACTGTTTGACACTTAACTCATTGCCTCCACAGGCTCACTCTGAGATTACACCACTTGCCTCATGAATCTCCTGTATACTTTTAACAATGAATCCTGGGCCTTTCTAAGCAAAATCAAGCCATAGTCAGTATGTCGCAAACAAATGCTAATAGCTCAGTAACTGTACATGCTAGACACAAAGTATGAGTGGCAGAGTTATTCAGCACAAAATTGCCTTTCCAGTGGTGGCATGCATGTAATAATAAGTAATTTTGTATTTTTTCTATGCTTGTCGAAAGAGCAAACTAAATATTTTTTTCACTAAAAAGGGCAACATAAGCCATTTTTGTTGGAAAATATGTAAAATATCAACACCAAATTAAGCATACAGGCATTAGATGGTGTTTTGATATTATGTTTGCTAAAAAAAAGATATCTTTTTACTATAAAATGTAATTTTTCCCCATTTTAGCCAAGGTGCTTTGATGAGATTTGAGGGTTATATCTCAACCACACACACCATATCATAAACAAATGCGTATAACTCCAAAAGTACACATGATACACACAAAGAATCAGCATGAAAGTTGTTGAGCACAAAAATGCCTTTCCAATGGTGCTAAGCAACCAGTTGTAATCAATACAGTTTTTATTTTATACCTGCTGAAGTGCAAAAAAAGTGAATTTTATTCAAGCTGCTTAGGTGAATTTTGATGGAAAACATGTCAGCCATACACACCATACCATAAACAAATGCAAATAACTCCTAAAGTATACATGATATACACAAAATATCAGTGACAAGGTTGTGCAGCATAAAATTATCTTTCCAACGGTGCTATGCAGTCAAATATATATTATATTCTGTTACAATATATATTAAAATATATAAGTGACTTCTCCAGATGTTGCAAGGGCACACTGGGAGTCAGTAGCCGACTTCTGCAGACGTCCTCAGAACACACCAGTGTTTTTTTACTGACGACTACAGGTGTCTTCTAGGACCCAATGAGTTAAGAGTAGTCTCATCTTTAAGGTCTCACATTTATGCATTACAGCTACAAAAATTATATAAATTCAATGTATTTGTGCCCAGCTATGACTAACAGTGCCATGCACTATATCTGCACTGTGTGCAGTAGATTGTAATGGAAATTAAAGCAACAAATAGCTAGCTAGAGCTTAACTGGTCTGTGGTACTAAACTAAAACCCAGTGGCTGCCATAAGTTTATATGAACCTGAACAAGAACAGCTCATGCACATACAATATACCAATGCTACCTAAAGTGACAGGCCACCCAGTAGTTGTAATACACTTCAGAATGTACTTGTCTGAACTAAGGCAGTGACTAGCTAAAAACAGAAGAAGCTAGTTTACCCATTTCATTCACAGAACTGATGAGAAGCAGGCTTCATTTCAGATATTTGTCTATGCAGGACACAGACCCACTGGGTATAAAAAGTAAGGATCAGATGAAAACAATAATGGGTCATGTTGTTAAAGGGAGCCCAGATTCATAAAAGAACCGTTTAAAGCCTCTATAACAGTGAGCAAATTGTCCACAAGGGAGAAGAATAGGAGGTTCAAAATTAAAAACGGGGTTCCAGTTGTCCAAATCCCCCACCCAAAAATGAACCTTGGACAAGTTAGAGGAGTTCCAGTGATCTGTCACAATAAATAACACCTGTTCGAACAGAACTGGACTGCATTTCAGCCATTGTACAGCAATGTACAATCTTGTTTCACATAAAGTCATTATTACATAATCCAAGGGATATCACTTAATCATGAAAAGGAGACTATTGAATCTTCCTAACATGAAAACAAATCAACAAAAACTTGCTAGTATTTCACAGTAGTTAGTTGTTCGATTAATTAAATCAGAGGACTACTGAAACAGATAGCATACAACCTGACAGAGCAAGCACAAGAAACCATTATTCCAGCCTTGGATTTTCTTTTATGATAGACATCCTGCCTGATGCCTGAGCACCTATCGAGTCATAATGTCACACGCTTAATAGTGTGCAACATTATGGCTAACCTGCAACAGCCCTGTATGTTACAGCGAGTGGTGCAATACCACAGATACTGCTGTATGTGGCATTGCACCACTCGAAGCATCCCAGGCAGAGGATAACACCTCTGCTGGGATAGGGTTCCACCGAGCAACTGCCATGGCTCAATGGACTGAGCCACTGCAGCAAAAAACACAGGCGCTGCGTCTGGGACTGGTTTTGATTCCCGGTCCCAGAAACTTTTGTTTATTTTTTTACACTTTGCACAATCCTTGAGTTGACCCCCCCTCCAGAGTTAAGAATCTTTCTTGGGGGGTTTGGGGTACACACCCCCTCACAAAAAAAAGAGTTATGCCACATGGCAGAAATCTCGCTGTATGGGCAGCACAATTTTGCCATGAGGAATAATGTCTTGCAACATTATGACCCCGTGCCACCTAAGCAGGGATTAAATTGGGTAGGAGCTCACAGGAACTTAGTTCCACTACGTCTTAAAAAAAATGTGAAAGGACAGGTCAACCACTTCTGGCATCTTTCACTATTGATCACTACAGGGGAGTTTACATTCACCTCCTAGAAATGACGGGTTTGCTACTTAGAAATCTAGATGTGAGAGTTCCTCTGACTAAATATTTCCAATTTAACCATTGAACCTTAGTGTAACACATGTTAGTATTTGCATTCAGTCAAGTAATTGACTGAAACATCCTTACAAAAGAGGTAGCAGGGACAGTTAAGGAGAAAAAGGTAGCATTCAGGAAGTATAAGAAAACACAGAAGGAGCAGGACAGAGAACTGTACCAGTTGAAGCAGAAGGAAGCGGGAAAGGCAGTCAGAATAGCAAAGGCCCAAACCAAGGAAAAGATAGCCAACTCAGTTAAGAAGGAGGAAAAACTTTTATAGGTACATTAGGGAGCAAAGAAAGATCAAGGGGGGGGACATTGTGGCTTAATAAAGGGAAGAAAGGGTGGGCTGAGGGTGACAGTGAAAAAGCAGCGATACTGAATGAATACTTCTGCTCAGTATTCACAGAAGAAGAGGAAGGGGAGGTACCTAATTCAAAGGATTGAAGCACTCTGAATAGGGAGGTTGATACCAGTCCATTCACAGAAGAAAAGGTTCTGAAAGAACTCTTAAAACTGAAGGTGGACAAAGCAATGGGGCCTATCGAGATTCACCCAAGAATTCTAAAAGAAGTGAGGATAGAACTCGTGACACCACTGACTACCCTTTTTAACAAATCATGGGAGGATGGTTTGGCACCTGAGGACTGGAGGAGGGTAGTTGTGATTCCCCTTCACAAAAGACAGAGGCAGGAAATGACAGGCCTGTTAGTTTGACCTCAGTGGAAGGGAAAATGATGGAATCACTTCTGAAAGAAGGAATTGTTGAATTTCTAGAGGCCATTGGGACACAGGACACTAGGCAGCATGGATTCACAGGAGGAAGGTCATGTCAGATGAATCTAATAGATTTCTTTGACTGGGTGACCAAAGTAGTAGACCAGGGAGGGTCTATGGACATGGCCTACCTAGACTTTAGCAAGGCATTTGACACAGTTCCACACAAAATATTGATATACAAGTTAGCCAGCCTTAGAGTGTGCCCCAAGGTGGTAGCCTGGGTAAAATAACTGGCTGGAAAACAGGATGCAGAGGGTAATAGTAAACGGAGTCCACGCTGAAGAAAGGGGGGTTACTAACGGGGTACTGCAGGGTTCAGTACTGGGACCGATCCTCTTTAATGTCTTTATAAGTGACATTGCAGATGGACTGGAAGGAAAAGTATGTCTCTTTGCAGATGACACAAAGATCTGCAACAGGGTCGATACAGAAGGTGGGGTGGAAAGGATGTGAAGGGATTTGGCAAGGTTGGAGGATTGGTCAAATGTATGGCAGCTAAGATTCAGCACAAAGAAGTGCAAAGTAATGCACCTGGGAAACAAAAACCCAGGGGAAGAGTACACAATTGGGGGTGAGATTCAATGACAACAATGGAAAGGGACCTGGGGGTAGTCATATCAGATGACCTTAAGGTGGGCAAGCAATGTGAGAAGGCAGTAGGGAGGGCTGGGGGGATACTGGGATGCATAGGGAGAGGCATCGCCAGTAGAAAACAGGAAGTTGTTATCCCTCTGTACAGATAGTTGGTGAGACCCCATCTGGAGTACTGTGTGCAGTTCTGGAGATCCCATCTCCCAAGGACATAGACAGCTGTTGAGAGGAGGGCAACTAAAATGGTGCAGGGTCTACACCATAAGACATATGAAGAGAGATTAAAGGAACATAATATGTGTACCCTTGAGGAGAGAAGGGGGGGCGGACATGATAGAAACTTTCAAGTACCTCAAGGGAATTAAAGTCCAAGAGGGTAGCATCTTTCAGAAAAAAAGATGTGCAAGAACAAGAGGACACAATTTGAAGATAGAGGGGGGATGGCTCAGAGGTATGTGAGAAAGTATTTTTTCACTAAGAGGGTTGTGGATACATGGAACAGCCTTCCTGAGGAGGCAGTGGAGTCAAAAACAGTGGGGGAATTCAAGAATGCATGGGACAGACATAAGACAATTCTAGTGGGGGTATGAAGAAATAGGCTGCTGGTTAACCAAGAGCCGCAGCTTATCCATTAGGTAGGGAAAAGGGCAAACTAGGCAGGCCAAGCGGTCCTTATTTGGCATCAGATTCTATGTTTTGATGTTTGTGCTGTAACATGTAATCTCTCGTATAAGCCATGTCAGAACAAACTTCTGCTAATAGTATTATTCTGTTTTACTTCACTTTGTATTTATTACGTACTTGTTCACCTACTTATTTTGTCTTTTGACATGGAACCTCTGTAAACAAGCCCCTGACTCAAAGGTCTATCCAATTACCTCAAATAAATAAATAAATAAAATATATTATTATTCTTTTCTTCTGCAAAGACAAAAAAAAACAGGTATCAGCCTCAAAACCATTTACATCATAGCAACCTGTCGAATAGCTAGTAGCAATCTCGTGATATTTATTTATGTTATTTATTTCAAAAGTTTTACCAGGAAAGGCATACTGGGCTGGGAATCATCTTGTCTCTTTTGTATCAGTAGGACATATTTCTGACCAAGTGACTGTGCAGTAGGATAAAAGTGCTGCAGTGTTTAAGACATTGTTTTGCGGAGAAACATCGTGATTTTCCGTGCCTTGATAATGAAACAGGTGGTACATCAGTACAGAAGTGTTGTTTGCTCTCTTGACAAAATACTTAGCATATGCATCTGTCATCATTCAATTCACATGGGTCACGCAGTATCTGACCTTGAAAGATGTCCCTCACCTATGCCCCTTACAACCAGAGGGTTGTGTTCAGTGGTGCAGGAAAAGTATTTCAGTTTTTTGGGGGGACCATGGATGGGGGGGACATGAAGCTCCCCAGTCAGAGTAAAAAACAGTGCCCCTAGTTCAACTGCATGGCAAAAAGCTGCATCATATCTGCTGCTAGAAGTCAGAATTTCTGACAACTGGGTAGTGACACTTGGGCCCAGATATTCAAAAGGGTTGCACCATGTGCAATATAGATGTGCCAGCACAAGTACGAAAATGCAACATTCTGCGATATTCAGTGGGAGGCAACTGCGCTGCACAAGTCACAATGCTCAAGAGCGCAATGGTAATGAATGCATGCACAACCGTAGGGGGAGGAACCATGAATAAATGGTGCAGTGCGATATTCAACAGCATGCACCATGCACAATAGGGGAGCAAGCAGAAGTTACGCGATAGTTGAAATGATCCAAAATAAAAAGGAACAAGACAGAGAGGTGCAAGAACGCTACAGGGAAGCCAGAGGTGGGAGCAAGGTGACAGCAACAGGAAAGAGGGTAGCAGTGAGTGGGACTGGGCAGGAGCAGGACAGGGCACACCTGGGAACAAACAGGAATAGGACAGGAGCGGGGAGCCTGTGCCACTGTGCAGGAGAGACTGGGAAGTGCCACAGTGGACTGAGGGCATTGGCAGTAGGCAGGACAGCCAAAGACTGGAGGTGTACCCGGTGCAGGGAGAGCATCACAAAGGACAGTGGGGGGAATGGGATAACAGCTGCCTGGGGGGGAACACCAGCCAGGGACATGGCCAGTGCCACCTTCCAGATGGAGGCAGTAATGAGGGGTGTGAGAAGGCAGGTGGAAGGAGGGTGTGGCCATGGAAGGGCCCGGCGGTGGTATGCCCCCAACAGGTGGTACCGAGCCTGCACCACCTTCGAGCACTACAGTGACACAGAGATTGTGGGCTGGTACCGCCTGAACTGGGCGATCCTGAGGCGGCTCTGTGAGCTGTGCAGTGATGAGATGCAGGCATCCACACGACGGAGCCATGCTGTGTCAATGGAGACAAAGGTAACAGCTGTCATGTGCCTGCTTGCCACGGGCACTTTCCAGAGACCAACAGGGGACACAACAGGCATAACCCAGTTGGCCGCATCACGCCTACTCACACAATTCCTCAGTGCACTGCTGCCACATGCTGTGGAATACATCCGTTTCCCCAGCACACAGGCGGAGTGCACAGCACACATACAAAAGTTCCACAGGGTAGCAGGTATGCCTGGCATGCTCGGGGCCACTGACTGCACTCATGCGGCCATCCGGACGCTACCTGTCCCAGATGGTGTAGCATACATCAACTGAAAGGGTTAAGCCAGCATCAACTGCCAGGTGGTGTGCGATGCCAGGGGCGCATAACCAATGTCTGTGCCATGCACCCTGGGGGAGCACATGATGCCTTCATCTGGCACCAGTCTGCACTGTGCCACAGGTTCAAGAGTGGGGACATCCTCACTGGCCACCTAGTGGGGGAGTATGGTATGGTATGGTAACATTTTTATTTATACAGTGATACAGTCATTAGGGTTCCGAAAATCCCTATTCACAAGGCTTACCTGTTTACATTATGCAAAGTTACTACAACTATAGATTTATAACAATACAGGTAACAGAAAATTACAAAACAATACATCAGAGTTTACAAGTGCATCAATAATGGGCATATTAGCATTTTTAGATTTACATTAATTTCACCTATTACAACAACAACGAAAACTAAGTTCATGATTCAGGCCATTTTTAAAAACATAATCAGTAGTTGTTAATTCACGTAAAAAAGGAGGAAGACAATTCCAGCTTTTAGCTACTTGATATTGAAGGGTCATTTCACTAAATCAATTTTTTAACTTTGGTATTATTACATTTCTAGCACCAGTTTTTCTCAAATTTAAACCATGTTTTGGTTTTTGTAATTTGTTTTTTAAGTTATCTAAGGATTGATTTTTAAATATATTATGAACCTGATTTAGCCAGATTCCCCTAGCCCGTAAGTTTAATGGAATCCAACCCAAATCCATATACATAGTGCAATGATGAGTTTTAAAATCACACCGTAACACAAATCTTGCAAGCTTATTATAAAGTGTATCCAAGTTATTTAAATGTTTTCTTGCTGTATGTCTGTAAATATGACTTCCATAGTCAATAACCGGCATTATTAATTGATTGATCATAATCAATCTTGTTTCATGCACATCACGCAGGATGACATGGGCATCTGGGGTGGGGGGTGCATAGTCAGAGGTACCATGGGTACTGGCCTTGATGACCCATGGCAGAGCGACACTAACACCATACTAATGTCCACCCTCTACACACAGGTGACAGTGGCTACCCACTCTGTCCCTGGCTGCTCACACCATACCGGTGCCCCACGACCCCATCACAGCAATGGTACAATAAGGCACATGCCACCACACGTGATGTCATAGAGCGGGTGTTCGAGATGCTGAAGGCACGTTTCTGTTGCCTGGACACATCTGGCGGTGCCCTACAGTACAGCCCCTCGAAGGCCTGTGGGCTATTCCTGGCCTGTTGCATCCTGCACAACATGGCCAATGACTGTGGGATAGCAGTAGAGGTAGAAGAGGGGGACAGCAATGGGGACAATGAGGACACCGATACAGATGGTGATGGGCAGCCACTCCTTGGGATAAGGGACCCCTGCCTGATCTGGATGTCGCAGCTGCACCAGGACACCATCACAGAGGAGCACTTTGACCAACACAGGTAGGTCATGGGGCCATGTGCAACCACCAGTGGCAAGGGCACAACCCACAAACACACATGGAAGAACCCCAGGGGTGCATGACAGCAAGGGAATTGGCTGAGCGTGGAACCGCACATGCCGTCAGGGATGAGCAAGGCATAACACGACACATGGTCACACACACACACACCCACCCACACACCTCACAAGACATGCACAAGGGATAGAAGGCACGCCGACCCCGACTGCTACCCCTAGCCACACACAGGTCCACAGACGAACAAGCCCAGTGCCCATTATTGTGCGTGTCTCAGATGCTGGAGACCATTGCACACTGGCAGACAGCGCAACGCAGGCATCATCATGCACATGCCACAGCGGCCAGCAGCCAGGAGGGTATGCACATGGACCGTGTTTGTGTGCAGGGCCGGGTACCCAACCCATGCATCGCACGTTGCACAACACACTGCACACAGGGCAGCGTCAGACAGTAGCCATGGTGGGAGATAGGTCAGTCACGCGGCACAGTGCCACGGCCACCACGGATGTGTGGGTGGCCCCGCCGAGACCTGCCAGCCATGACAGGCTGACCAATGGCCTCATGGGATGGCACCGACGGTTCCCCAGGGGTGACGCTGTGGGAATGCGACTGTGTTCGAGTAGGGGTGTGCGGCTCACCGAACATGCCAGCACCAGGCGTGATCATGATGCCCACTGCTGAACCCGGTGTCGACATGGAGGATGTCGCATGACACCAGGAATGGGGGGTTGGATGTGACACTGCGTGGTGTCTGCAGCACATGTGCAACAAACTGTGTGCCCACTGTGGCCATGACAGCTGTAAATGCATGTGTCTGCCTGTCAATGGCAGTGGTCACATCCTCCCACTGCTGGGCCATCTCTGCCAGAAGCAGAGTGTGGTCTCTGCTGCGCCACTCCTCTGCCTAGTGCAGAACCACACTGAGTGTGTAAACCACCCTAACAAGCCGCGACTGCTGATCCATGGAAGCCTGGAGTAGTCGGCTGTGCTCATCAAAGAGGTCATCCGCTGGATCGGCATGATGTCCCTCATGGTGTTCCTGGGCATGCAGGGTATCACCCCTTGATGATGGGCACTGCACACCAGAGCCATGCCAGGGCACGTCCACACATGGTGCACTAACGCCGCCCCCTGGCACTGTCCCCCCGTCACCATTGGCCAACTGCCGACACTGCCCCTCTGGCCGCCGCTCACCAGGGCTCACCGGTGCCACTGCAGCAGCCACAACAGCCCTACTGGCCTGGACACACACCAATGCTGCCCCACTGGTGCATACAGGCACAGGCTGGGACTCTGATGTCATGCAGGCCTCCACGGTGGCACCACCCATGGCTATGCCCGTGCTGTTACCTGCTGTGGGGCCATCCTGCATCCCACACGTATCACTGTCCATGATGTGTGCTCCATCATCATCAGTGCCGGATCCAGCACCAGTCCGTGTCACAGCATGCTGGCATCCATGGAAGCTGTCACGCTGGGACACGGGTAGGGCCTCCTCTGCACCAGCACCACCAACTTCAGTACAGACAGACAGGCAGGTATACTGTTGTCCTGACCCTCAGACACCTGTGGAGGTGGATGGGCGCTCCTCCATGTCCAGGGTATCGCCCTCAGTGGACACACCCTCCACCACTGATCCATGTAGATGCTCAGGAGCTGTAAGGGAACACAGTAGCATTAAAGTCTCTGCCCTACCCTGTGACATTCCTCCCAACACAGTGACAGAACAGGATCTACCATGCAGTGATGGGCTGCCACCTGTCTGGAAGCCACCAACTGGAACGCGCAATAGGGCACAACGCCGCATGCTGCCAGCCACCCACTCCTCCTGTGGTGTCAGGCGTGGCACATCCGGCTGTCCACCACCAGTTGCAGCACGTGCTTCCCTGATGGCAGCCACCTTATCTTTTATCCTCCTCTTGTCCGTGCCCACCTTCTTCTTGTACTCCTGCACGGACCGCTGGTGGCTGCCATGCTGGTTGATGGTACGCACTACCTCATCCCATGCCGCAGCATGGGCCTGTTGTGTTCCCCACTGTCCGCTGAGCAGTGGTTCCCTGTCGAGGTAGGCCTCAGACAGGGCATCTGATTCTGCCCAGGAGAAGTTGGGCCTCCTCCGTCTCACACATTTCTGTTCCTCCTCCTCCTTCTCATGTTCGATCATTATTGATCCTGTGGGAATGACAGGTGTTACCTCTGAATGTGCAGTCCCATGCATCTCCCACACACCACAGTCCACACTTCCAAACAGCATGCAACCCACCACAATAGACTGCAATACTAAACAATGACTTCTGAAGCCCAATGTTGCATTTATATAGCACAAGCAGGCACATGACAGCTGTCACCTTTGTCTCCACTGACAGAGCATGGCTCTGTCGTGTGGGTGCCTGCATCTCATCACTGCGCAGCTCACAGAGCCGCCTCAGTATCATCCGGTTCCAGAAGCGGCGGGCCACAATCTCTGTGTCACTGTAGTGCTCGAAGGTGGTCGCGGGCTGGGTACGCTTCATTGAGTCCCTTCCGCCGATGGGCCCTTCCATAGCCCGCCCCCCTGCTGCCTGCCTTCTCACACCCCTCATTACTGCCTCCATCTGGAAGGCGGCACCAGCCATGTCTCAGGCTGGTGCCCTCCCCCACCGAGGCGAGGCGCAACTTTAAGTGAATGGTAATGCAGTGGCTGCGCCATGGAATTGCTGATGAGCAGATTTGCATATGCTGGCTGAATATTGCACTGTTGTTCCTTGCGCAATTATGCTGAGAGTGCTCAGGCAAAGGCGTAGCTCTGTGACGTGCGCAGTAGGCACCGCACGGCGCATGCCCAGGGGTGCTGATGCTGCTGCCTGCCACGCTGATGGTGTGCTGAGTGCAGGAGGTGGTGCAGGGCACAGCCACCACTGTGCTGGTGGTGCTAGTGCACTGTTCACACGTATAACGCTCCTGCCCTGGAGCGCCATAGGTGCCATGTTGCCACAGCATGGTAGGCCACTGCAAGGCGTCACACACAGGCACCTGGCCATGCTACATGCAGGGAGTCCCAATCACGCTGTGGCAGTCCATGTGCGACAGACCTTTGACCCTCCAGTCGACCGTTGCCCCCTAGGCACCATGCGTCCGCATCGGTGCACCCCTATCGTGCTGTTCGGTGACAGCGCGATGAGGAATGGCAGCGCTGTACCATGCAGCATCTGCACGTGGCGGACGTGCACTACAGAGTGCCATTTTGTTATCCTAGCTGCTGTAGTCATGGCATGCAGGAGAGCAGTGCTGTGGAGCCCTCTTGAGCTGGCCAATTTGGTGGCCATTGTAGATCCCCATGCTGGGGCCCTGTTTGGGGATGTGCTCTTGGATAGGGCTAGGAGTGCAGTGTGGGAGGAGGTGGCAGTGTCACTGGAGGAGGCCAACAGTATCTCCAGGACTCCAGAGAAGTGTCGCCACCACTATGGGGACCTCCGGTGGAGGGACCCAGACAGGCGTGCCCATCTATGGGCATGTGCCTGGCGAGGCGCAGTGCCAAGTCCAGGTAGGTGCTCCATCCATACACTGGTAGCATCCATCCGGGTTTCACAGTGGGCATGTGTCCACCTCAGGGGAGGGCTGTCCAGTGTGGGCAGTTTTGGTCATGGTGGGGTTGCGGCATGGCTGGGCTATGCAGGATCGCACACCCCGGGGGGGGGCCTTTGCTACTGTTTTGTACTGATGTTCCACTCTCCATGTTTGCACCCTAGGCCCTGAGGAGAGGCGACGAGCCCGAGAGGCATGGGCACTTGTGGTTCAGGAGGCTGCCCAGCAACAGCCACGTGATGGTGGGCACCATCTACATCAGCGACACGATGTTGAAGATGCAGGTGAGTACCTTTCTTCATGGATATTCTGTGCATGCTGTGTTGCGGGGTAGGTGGCGGGGCATGGCCATCTTCCAATGATGCCACTGATGTGCACACCACACGGTACACTTAGCACTGTCCTCTGGCACTGCATGTGTGGGTGTGCATTGCTGGTGGTCCATGCATGCACTAGGTACATGGCTGTGCCACTGCCTTTGCACCACATAGCCATGTCACTGTACAGCCACGGTGGTGCTGTGCGGGACTTGGGTGGTGGGTGTGTGCAGCGGTCCACATGGCTGTGTGCACCTGGGTGGGCAGGTCTTGTGGACACGATCACTGTGGGTGGTTGCACACCATCACAGGGGCATGGCCCACGGCTGTATGCCATGCACAATGGGTGGGCTGCAAGGGGATGGACATTCACACTTATTGACTCTGCTCCCTTGTCCTAGGTGGTTGGCATTGGATCACTCTGGAGAGGGCCTTGCAGGAGTTGCTGCAACTGTCAAGGGCATCCCTTGAAATCCTCCAGCGGCTAGAGAGGCATGGTATGCGGAGGCGGAGGTCACACAGGCGCCACAGGACCAAAGAGCAGGGCAGATGTTAGGCCCTCAATGCCTCCCAGATGATTGTTTCCTCCCTGGACCCACCCTCACACCCCTTCTTCCCTCTCCCAGTTGTTCACCCCTGCCCCTTACCCGCCCCATCTGGTTTGTGACCCTTTCCCCCCAATCATGTATATATATGTATATAGTTGTGTTTCTGGACTATTTATAAAACATTTGTTTTGTTATGACAACTGTGGTGGTCTATGATTTGCAGCAGGCTACAGGTGCTCAACTGCAGTGGTGTGCATGGTGTCAGGGTTGTTGCAGGCATGGGCGTGTATGTGTGTCCAGAGGGGAACTGCCTATAGCGTGTGTGGGGGAATCAGTCACTGTCTGTGGTTTGTATGTCATTCTCTGTGCACTGGTTGCCTATGCAGTGGTCCACAGTGCATGCTCTGTGTCCATGGTGCCCCTGTCAGACCGTCCATGGGCTGTGCAACTGACACCCTTGCATGTCTGTGATATGCACCATCTGCTGGCATGTCAGTTGTGGCTGTCCATGCTGGACAACCACTGTACCCGGCACAATGCCAGGTTGCCTCCTGTCACCGGTGTGGTGCATGTCTGCCTAGGGTGGCACTGTGGTCTCCGCTGTTTTTGTTCCCTCTCCATGCTGTCGCTTGTGTCTGTTGCATTGGATGTGCTCCACTGTCTGTCACTTATGCTCCAGCCATGTGCTGGTGGCGTATGGCTTCATGGTGCATACGCAGGGTGACTGGTACACCTGTGCCATGGAGGGGTGCTAGCCGTGGGTACACGGCTGCTGTGGCCACATGCCAGCGGGTTTCTAGACCCACTACTGTGTCCCTGTCTTGGTGTGCACTTGGGTATGGGTTGGTGTTTGTCCATGCACTGTGTTGCATCCTGTGTGGCGCATGCTTCCATGCACCACTATGGGCTTCTTTGTTGGCTGTTGAGGCCAGTGATGGGATGGAGTGTGTCCTTGGGAGGGTGTGCAGGGTGCTGTACCACTGGTGGTGGTGTACGGGGCATGCCCTGTCACATGTGTGGTACCTCGTGTGCCGGAGCATGGTCAGTCTCTCAGCTGAACATCGGGGGGGCCATGCAGGGTGGCACTGTGTCTGCAGTTGTTGCATCGGTGACTGCTGCCGCACGCTTCAGGGTGCTCATGGTGGGGATGCCTTGCATGTGTCAATGGTGCTCAGGGTTGCATTGTCATAGTGGGGGTCGTGGCATGCATGGGGTGTCCTGCAGTGTTGGATGCTGCTCCTGGGCAGGGTGTCTGTGGAATGCTGTGCAAGGTGTACTCTGCATTGGTTGGATGGTGTAGCATGGGATGGACAGAACTCCTTGTTTGGCGGTCACAGCTTGCCAGGGGGTGTGCTGGGGCACTGTGCCCCAGCTGGGGGATTGTGGCTGGTTTCCATGGGCCGGTGGTTCTTCCAGCTGTCCTCTGGTTGGGTGGTTCATGTGGTGTGGGGTGCGCTGTCTGTTCTGCTGTGTGCTCCTCAGCCCATATCTTCCATGTGTGGGGGACCCCTGCATCCTGTCCCTGAGCATCCCTGGTTGTGCTGATGCACTGCTACCCTGCTCCACTGCGCATCCCTTGTTGTGCTATTGCGCACCAGACCTGCACCACTGCACATCCCTGGTTGCACCATGGTGCAGTTTCCGTAATATTCAGTTGTGTGGTGCATGCACATCTAGCCCTGCGCAATGTTTGAATATCGCGTGTGTTGCGCATAGGCGCACTGTACTAGCGCCTGCTCCTGCTATTGCGCTACTTTGTGGTGCAGTTTGAATATCTGGGCCTTTGTGTTAAACATACCACATGTTGCAATCATTTTGCTTGTATTACCTCTTTTTTTTCCAGCTGGTTGTCCCTTGCTTGAGCATGCAGGCACAGATTATGAGTACCACTTTGCTGAATAATATTCACAGTGCTTTAAAGATCTTGGAACTTAAAAACCTCTATTCCCAGTACGCAAGACTAAAATTTACATTTTGTAATTAGTATTACTACTGGCTTGAACAATGATGACTATTTATTTTGATGGTGGGGTCCTTGAAGGTTTAGTCATAGACCTCCCCACCCACCCATTTAGAACTATTTCCTCTAAATGGGAGCAGATATTTTTATATATTTTTTTATTGACACAGTTTTTGGTCAGGACAGGTTCACTGAGAAAAAACTCATTTCTATGCACATCCTGGGAGCAGAGAGAGGTTAAGTAACATTTTGCATATGACACAGTATGCAAGTGGAAGTTGTGGGAATCAGCCCCAGGTTTGCTGGATGTACCAAGCTTGTTCACAGGTTGTTTCTCTAACCTCTAGGATATACTACCAGACCCCTCATAGCAAGTTGCAACCTAATAGCATTATGGTGACATTAGAGTAAGGATTTAATTATGCTGCACCCCCCTTTGGACTCTTGGACTCAGACTCCCATTCACCCATCCATCCTCCACTGTAGTGCTGGGGCGGCAAAGATGGTACTTTTCCCACAGCTAAGAGAACAGTTGTCTTCACAGTCAATGCCAAAGCCACTTCTTGGTTGTCAAGCAAGGTATACTAGAAATGCACATAATGCAGTTCTGGCTGGCTTTTGCAGTTTGAGCATTGAGTGACTCCCAGGTCTTGAGAGTTGCAGAATCATGGATTATTCAATCCTGTATTTAACTGGCGGCAGCAAATAAGGGTCCACAAAGAATGTTCCACTGTCCACAGACTTAAACTTTGACCAAGTGCTTAGCAATTAGCAGCTTTTATCTCTGCATCTCCCCCCATACATTTGTTAAAATGTACCTGTACTGGTCTGGTTCCAGCTTGTACTCTGCACAGTGCAAACTAGCTCTCCTCATCATTGGCGCGATGCAACCACTACACAAGCTTACACCATCCATGCCACTCAAGACAGGGCCTGCTTAAGAGCACCCACACTGGTCTGCGACTGTCTGCCACTCAAACTTCCAGGCTCCCATCCCTCGTGATTACTCCCTCCCTCCCCAATGCACTGACCATGACCGACTGTCTTAGCTCTCGCCATCCCCAATCCACCACTCTCACTCACACACTGCTGGGTTAGGGTCAAGGATGCAAATAATGCTGTTAGCCTGCCACATTGAGTCTTGCGTCGTGCCTCTTGACAGGTTTGCTGTTCAGGGATCAAATCCTCGGCACAAATTCCCCCGTGTGTTGTCTGTGTGCATGTGCAGTACATTCCATCTCAGGAAAAAAAAAGGACTCCAATAGGAATGGCGAAGGGATCGGGGACAGCAACAGAGGGGTGGGAGCTGTACAGAGCAGAGTGGGTGTAGCGGAAGGGGTTCTTTTGTAGTAGGGGACTCGGGGACAGCAACGGTGGGGTGGGGTGACACAGCACACTGTGGGGGCAGCGGGAGGAGTCATTTGTAGTATGGGTGAATCGAGGGACAGCAACAGAGGGGTGGGGGTGGAAGAGTGCACAGTGGGTGGTAGCAGAAGGGTTTCTTTTGTAGTACAGAGGAATCAGGGACAAGAACGGAGGGGTGGGGTTACACAGTGGGTGGTAGCGGGAGGGTTTCTTGTGTAGTACGGGGGAATGGGCGACAGGAACGGAGAGGTGGGGGCGGTACAGCGCACAGTGGGAGGTAGCTGGAGGGTTTCTTTTGTGCTACTTACCACACACTATGGAATTGCATCACTTCCAAGCAGCACAATGCACTTCTGACTGTGAAAGACAGGGAAGACACTACCACAAAAGGTACAATTTGCCGCAACCATCGGGGTGCCCTGGCATTGCATCGTCAGCTTCTCTTGGCAAACTGCATTCACAAACATCTCCACATCTATCTGCTTGCAGACTATTCAGGAGGGAATGAGAAGCTGACGCTGCCATGATGGGGCACTCCCTGATTGCAGTGGCCAAATTATTTCAGGTTTGTGGCACACTTGCATTGGTGACACACAACCAAGCCCACAAAATCAGTGGTGACATTGGCTGCAACAGAGTCACACCTCCACAACCCGCTTCTCTCCAAAGCTGCCACAACATGTTTCTTGTGCATGTGTGCAAGCAAACATAATAATTGGTTTCTGTCCAGAGGTAAGAGAATCAGGAACTGAGTACATACATCCCATTCACATCTGGGGAACAAGTCAGTAATACAAGCCCTCAGTGAAACTAATTCACATGACTTTAGCAGCATGAGCCTTGATTTTAGATTTTCAGAACCAGGGATTACCACTATGCATTACCACCACTGTGCATAGGAAGCTTGTAAACAACCCACAGGTGAAATCTGAGCTTGATCATCAGTTTAACTTCGGGGGTGGGAAAATTAATGGAGAGTATACTGAAGGAATGATTGGGGGTGTACTTGGACGAGTTGGGAGGTCTGGATAGTCGGGCAAAATGGGTTTGTGCCAGGTAGATCATGTCAAACCAATCTTGTGGAGTTCTACGAATGGATAACATCAGAACTGGACAGGGAAAAGCCTGTGGATGTATTATTCTTGGACTTCAGCAAGGCGTTTGACTCTGTCCCCCACAATGGTCTGGTGGAGAAATTTGCAGGGTTGGGAGTAGGCCCTTTGATGGTCAGATGGATTGAAAACTGGCTAGCTGGACTCACCCAGAGAGTAGTGATCGGTGGGGATCTCTCGAACCCTATAGAGGTCAGTAGTGGGGTACCGCAGGGCTCGGTCCTAGGTCCGATCCTGTTTAATGCATACATATTGGACATCAGGGAGGGTATAGGGTGTGAAATGAATCTCTTCGCTGATGACTCCAAGATGAGAGCAGTAGTTGAGGGAGAAGAGGGGAGTTTGGCCCTGCAAGGAGACCTGGACACCCTGGAAAGCTGGGCTCACACATGGAAATTAAATTTCAATATCACCAAGTGCAAGGTGTTACATCTTGGGTGGGGAAACCCTAAACACAGGTACACCCTGGGAGGGGAGGCGCTGGAGGCCTCAACAGGGGAAAAAGACCTAGAGGTCATGGTGGATGCATGTATGAATAACACTGAGCAGTGCAGGAGAGTGGCTAGCAAGGCAAACAGGTTGTTGGGTTGCATCGTAAGGGGGATCACCTCTAGGAGCAGGGAAGTGATTCTGCCGCTGTACAATGGACTGGTTAGACCACACCTTGAGTACTGTGTACAGTACTGGAGACCACACTTGAAGAGGGACATACAGCTCCTGGAGAGGGTACAGAGGAGGGCAACTAAGATGATACGAGGACTAGGGGATTTGACGTATGAGGACAGACTTGAGGAGCTCTGCCTGTTTTCATTGGAAGAGAGGAGAGACAGGGGACATGATTGAGGTCTTCAAGTACCTCAAAGGAATAAATAGGGTAAACATGGAGGGGATCTTTAGACTAAAGCAGGGAGGTATCACCAGAGGGCATGGTTTGAAGTTGGAAGGTGGAAGGGTGAGGGGGGAAAAGAGGAGGAGGTTTTTCACTGAGAGGGTGGTGGACCCTTGGAATGCACTGCCTGGTGAGCTGGTTCAGAGATCCACAGTGGAGAGCTTCAAGACAGGGTGGGACAGACACATAAAGTGGATGTATCAGATGATGGCCTGGGCCAGGGGGGTGGGGATGGATGATAGGGGTTTCTGGAATGCAAGGTGGGGGGAGAGCCTCGGCACCTAACTAGGGATCTGAGGTTCGAACAGACTAGATGGACCGTAAGGCCTAATCTGCTGGCAATTAGTACGTTAGTATGTTAGTATGATCTATGTCAGACAGAGTTACAAAGCTCCTGCTTCACTGCATTCACTTAGGATGATCAACTAAACAAGGAAAGTACACTGTTAAAGCACTTCCCATGCCACATTTCACTACTGTTTCAAGGAACTCCAATCACATAAACAAATCACATTCTTGTTTCAAATAGTAATCTCTCACTTTTTTCTCTTTTTAACATGTAATATCCATTTTACTGTAAAAATGCAATAAGACACTCCCAAGTGTGGGCTGCTCAGTGCTAACCACATTTCCATGGGCTCATCCTTGACAAAGCAGTGAAACACTGTGCCTGGTTATGATTTATTGGGGAAGAGTTTGTGGGTATCCCTTAATCCCAATCAGCTTTTTGCTGAATAAAAGGATATGAGACTTGATGGGCAACAGTTGTGTCGCTGGGGAGCTTTTGCTGAGCACTGAGGTATTTATGTTTATGATTAAGGGGCTACTGGTGTGCATTTTTGGAAACAGCAGGTTCATGACAGAGGGAATAATATTTATTTATTTATGTAAATGGTCCACCAGCAAAGGCACATTAAGCAGCTATTGCTCATTTCCAGGTGTGTCCTGGGAAAAGGGGAAGGGGAAAAAACAGAATGATCAGACACATTAAAGAGCTGGTGACATGATTCAGGCAGGTAACTCATTCGGAATTTGCCTGCCCGATTACTAACATACTAAAATGCCAGCAGAATAGGCCTAATGGTCTTTCATGTCTGCTCGTTTGGTCAGCCCCCACCCTGGGTGCTGACCTTGCTGTACCCCTCGCCTTCTCTGGCTTCTCCCTTCCCAGTTCCGGATATTCTTGCTGCATTGGATTTTGCTTCCTGAACCCTTCCCCTGTACCTGTCCCACCCCCTCTTGAACCCCTCCACTGTCTCTGCCTCCACCAGCCCCCTAGGTAGTGCATTCCATGGCTCTACCACCCTCTCAGTGAAGTAGCACCTCCTCCTTTCTCCCCTGAATCTTCCCCCCTCCAGCTTCCACCCATGCCCTCTAGTGGCCCCCTCCTCCTTCCTTCAAGCACCTCACTGTTCCTCCCTATTTACCCTCTTCATGTACCTGAAGACCTCTCATGTCCCCCCGGTCCCTTCTCTCTTCCAAAGTGTACATATTTAGCTCTTCAAGCCTCTCCACATAGGTCCTGTCCCCCAAGCCCCAAATCATTTTGGTTGCTCTCCTCTGGACCCTCTCCAGGAGGTTAATGTCCCTCTTTAAGTGCGGCCCCCAAAACTGCACACAGTACTCCAGGTGCGGCCTCACCAAGCAGCTAAATAAACTTGTACTGCAATTTTTTTTTCAGGAAAAATATTTACATTTTAACTTACAATGCCTGGCCCGTGCCTTCCCTATATGAGCTGAGCGGACATCTCAGCGCTGCAGCTCTGCCCCAAAAATCAGCCTTTCGATGACATTAGGAATGGACCAGGGCTGCAGGTGCTCTATATAGTAAGTAATTGGATGGGAATAGGATTGGGGAAGGGGGCTGTCTAAACGTACTAACGTTATCTTTAATGGTGGTTATACATGTATGGGAAAAGACAGATCACTTAAACTTTGAACAAGTGCTTAGAAATTAGCAGTTTTTATCTCTGCCTCTCCCCCATACTTTTATTAAAACGTACCTGTACTGGTCTGGTCCCAGCTTGTACTCTGCACAGTGCAAACTTGCTCTCCTCATCATTGGCGCGATGCAACCACTACACGAGCTTACACCATCCATGCCACTCAAGACATGGCCTGCTTAGGAGCACCCACACTGCTCTGCGACTGTCTGTCACTCAAACTTCCCGGCTCCCATCCCTCGTGATTGCTTGCTCCTTCCCCGATGCACCAACCGTGACTGACTGTCTTAACTCTCGCCATCCCCAATCCACCACTCTCACTCACACACTGCTGGGCTAGGGTCAAGGATGCAACTAATGCCACCAGCCTGCCACATTGAGTCTTGTGTCCTGCCCCTTGACAGGTTTGCTGTCCCGGGATCAAATCCTCAGTACAAATTCAGCCATGTGTTCTCTGTATGCATGTGCAATACATTCCATCTCACGAAAAAAAAAATGCCTCCAATAGGAATGGTGAAGGAATCGGGGACAGCAATGCTGGGGTGGGGTTGGCACAGCACACATTGGGTGGTAGCGGGAGGAGTCCTTTGAAGTATGGGTGAATCAAGGGACAGCAACAGAGGGGTGGGGGCAGTAGAGTGCACAGTGGGTGGTAGCGGGAGTGTTTCTTTTGTAGTAAAGAGGAATCGGGGACAAGAACGGAGGGCTGGGGCTGCACAGTGGGTGGTAGCGGGAGGGTTTCTTTTGTAGTATGGGGGAATCGGGGACAACATTTGTGGGGTGAGGCAGTACAGTGCACAGTGGGCGGTAGCAGGAGGATTTCTTGTGTAGTACGGGGGAATTGGGGACAGGAATGGAGAGGTGGGGCAGTACAGCTCACAGTGAATGGTAGCAGTAGGGTTTATTTTGTGCTACTTACCACACACTATGGAATTGCATCACTTCCAAGTAGCACAAGGCACTTCTGACTGTGAAAGACAAGGAAGACATACTACAACAAAAGGTACAATTTGCCGCAAACATCAGGGCTGCCCTGGCATTGTATCCTCAGCTTCTCTCGGCAAACTGCATCCACAAACATCTCCACATCTATCTACTTGCAGACTGTTCAGGAGGGAACGAGAAGCTGACGCTGCCATGATGGGGCATTCCTTGATTGCAGCAGCCAAATTATTTCAAGTTTGTGACACCCTTGCAAATTAGTGTCACCAGTAGCATGCATTTGCATTGATGACATACAGCTAAGCCCACAAAAGCAGTGGCAGCATTGGCTGCAACAGAGTCACACCTCCACAACCCGCTTCTCTCTCCTAAGCTGCCACAACATGTTTCTTGCGCATGCACAAGCAAACATAAAAACTGGTTTCTGTCCAGTGGTAAGAGAATCAGGAACTGAGTACATACATCCCATTCACATCTGGGGAACAAGTCAGTAATACAAGCCCTCAGTGAAACTAATTCACATGACTTTAGCGGCATGAGCCTTGATTTTAGAATTTCAGAACCAGGGATTACCACAATGCATTACCACCACTGTGCGTAGGAAGCTTGTAAACAGCCCACAGATGAAATCTGAGCTTGATCTATGTCAGACAGAATTACAAAGCTCCTGCTTCACTGCATTCACTCAGGATAATCAACTAAACAAGAAAAGTACACTGTTAAAGCAATTCCCAGTGCCTGTACTAAAAATACATTGTGATTGCTTTAGATGATTGTTTAGATGTTCTGTATATTATATTGTGAACGATTGAACTATGTGTATTGTAATGTTTCGTTGTTATAATTTATGAGCAATTGTACCTAACAGGACCATCTTGAAAATAGGACTTTGTCCTAATGATGTGATGTTTCTCCATCTGAATTCCTGTATAAAAATAAAGGTTTTAACTAACTAACTAACTAACTAACTAACTAACTAACTAACTAACTAACTAACTATTTCACTACTGTTTCAAGGAACCCCAATCACATAAACAAATCACATTCTTGTTTCAAATAGTAATCTCTCGCTTTTTCTCTTTTTAACATGTAATACCCATTTTACTGTAAAAATGCAATAAGACACTCCCAAGTGTGGGCTGCTCAGTGCTAACCACATTTCCTTGGGCTCATCCTTGACAATGCAGTGAAACACTGTGCCTGGTTATGATTCATTGGAAAAGAGTTTGTGGGGTATCCCTTAATCCCAATCAGCTTTTTGCTAAATAAAAATATATGAGACTTGATGGGCAACAGCTATACTGCAGGGGAGCTTTTGCTGAGCACTGAGGTATTTACGTTTATGATTAAGGGGCTACTGGTGTGCATTTGTGGACACAGCAGGTTCATGACAGAGGGAACAGTATTTATTTATGCAAATGTTCCACCAGCAAAGGCACATTGAGCAGATATTGCTCATTTCCAGGTATGTCCTAGGGAAAGGGGAAGGGGAAAAAACTGAATGATCAGACACATTAAAGGGCTGGTGACATGATTCAGGCTTGCAACTCATTCGGATGTTGCCTGTCCGATTAGCTAAATAAACTTGTGCTGCAATTTGTTTTCAGGAAAAATGCTTACATTTTAACTTACAATGCCTGGCCCTTACCTTCCCTGTACGAGCTGAGTGGCTGTCTCAGCGCTGCAGCTCCGCCCCAAAAATCAGCCTTTCAATGACGTTAGGAATGGACCGGGGCTGCAGGCGCTCTATATAGTAAGTAATTGGATGGGGATAGGATTGGGGGAGGCGGCTATCTAAATGTACTAACATTATCTTTGCTGGTGGTTATACATGTATGGGGAAATGACAGATCACCCCCCATACATGTATAACGACCAGCAAAGATAATGTTAATACATTTAGACAGACCCCCTCCCTTGATCCTATCCTTGTCAAATTATTTACTATATAGAGAGCGCCTGCAGCCCCGGTCCATACCTAACATCATCGAAAGACTGATTTTTGGGTCGGCCGAGACAGCCACTCAGCTCGTACAGGGAAGGTAAGGGCCAGGCATTGTAAGTTAAAATTTAAGTATTTTTCCTGAAAAAAAAAATTGCAGTGCGTGTTTATTTATCTAATCGGGCAGGCAACTTCTGAATGAGTTGCCTGCCTGAATCATTTCACTAGCTCTTCAAGCCAATAGCCAGTTTTACATGTAGCAGAATAGGAAGAGCTTACAGTTTGTAAGTGCTTAACCCATTTTACAGTTATACGCAGAAGTAACATACTGCAGTCACGGAAAGTAAAAATATGGTAGTGTGTCTGAAAACAGAACTGTAACAATCACAGTTTCCTCTACAAATTGAATGGAGAGAGAAGTCAGTAACACAGTCAGGGTATCTACTAGCAACAGGAAGAGAATTACAGCAGTACACCGAATACACATTTAAACATATTGCAGTTCCGCATTCAATAGCGATAAGTGCATATTGGTTAGTAGTTACAGTCCTATTAGGGTACTGGCATATAAACTAGGGTAGGGACTACCCTACTGGTGTAGAACGTGAGATCAGTGCACCGTGACCATGAATGACAGCACCAGAGTTGACAACATAATCATGGATGGGTCTTGGGTGGAAGGTACTAGTCAGAGGGAGGAGGTATACAGCAGGGGAGGGTCGAAGTGGAAAGGCAATAAGGGAAGGGGTGAGTAATTAGGAGCAATTGCAAGTAGGGGAAAAGAAGTTGTGTAGAAGGGAAGACATGGCAAAAGGGGAGGAGGCATGGCCGATGGGAGGGGGAAGGGAGTATGAAGAGATGCTAGTGCTCAGTGAAGGTATTGTCTGCCTAAAGCCCATGTTTTCTCCTGCTTAGAACATGTGGGAGTTGCCAAACCAGAGATAGGCTACTCCAGAGCTGCTACTGGCCCACAATTGACAGGAATGTGTCCAATTACTTTAGAGCATGACCCATTTGCCAAGAAATAGAGAAGTATGCTAACAAGGTTGATGTGACTTTTAGGCCCAAAGTACTGGGGGCCCTAAACTGCTGGGGCCAGACCATAATCAGGGCAGTGCACTTTGGGGGTAATATGCTTTAGGAAGGGGGGTATTAGAGACCACCTTCCTGACCTTGTAAAGGTGTAGGGAACTAGGTCTGGTATGGCTGACATAGAGCAGTCTATGCAACTGTCTGGCAAACCGAGGTGTAGAATGGCCAGGATATTAAAAGCTGTATTGTCCATATGGAGGGCAAGAGGTTGCAGAAATTGACAACTTCATTTCAGCTATGGTTCATACCCTCTGTCTTCAGTCTGACTTTAACATTTTGGCCAAAGAAACTTTAAGTTCTTTGTATGGGACAAGCTAACAACAGGGGTATATGGCAATCCTCCAACACCCCTCTACCACAGCAGCCAATCCCAACCTCTCCCACCATCCCCTGTTCCTCTAGTCAGTTTTGTAAAAATAACTCACTTTTTCAGTTTTTAAGATCTCATGAGAGAGGGGAGGAGGAAACTGATTGAGGTGGGAAAGGGATGGGCACTGAGCTAGCCTAATAATTGGCAAAGTATTTTTTTTAATTACTTGGCCAAAGGTCAAATTGATTTGAAGTAGCCCAAAAGTTCAAATGGACTGAATCAAATGCAAAAGTACTGAATTTTTGCAATACAAATTCATCATTGGTTCATCCTTAGTCCATATTCACCTTTAACCCAGAGAAATGGAAAAAAGCATTTGTCAATGCCGCATGTTTGCTTGCTGATATTAGCATTGGACATGCAGCAGTTAGATGCAGACTAGGAGTGGCAGTGAAGTATTTAACTCATGCCAACCCCACGTCCACCCTGCAGAGATGGACATGCATTGGGGTGTGCCTCTGGGACATTGCCCATAATGCTCATGGCATTTCACCTCACCTTATTCTGTAGACACCGACAAGTGTTGAGGTGTGCCCTGGTGTGTTCGGCTTCACAGTCACCCCATTTCATAAGGACATATGATGAAATGGGTGCAGTATAGGAGAATGAGGTAAAGTATGGAGTAGAAGAGTCCAAGGCACACCTTGATGCCTGTCACTGGCTTCAAGGTGGGGGTGAGTAGTGGAATGGCATGAGCATTACAACCGGCGATACAAAAGCACACCCTGATGCATGTCTGTCTGTACAGGGTGGGACATTATGCTTAGAAACCATAACGCATCAGGCGTTTGTTGCTATTTGCACTACAAATTTTCAATAAGCCATTTTTGTGACCCCTACCTCATGAAAGCATTTGGGACCTCTTCTCATGAACAGTGGCTCTGTGATTTTGTTAATGTATCCCAAACTTCGAGTTCCCACAGCGACCATGCCATTCTGGGCCAGATGTGGGAAAACACAGATTGGACAGGGTGTGAAGAATGACAGCTGTGCCAATCATAGGGAGGTGTGAAGAGATGGCAGTGTTGAAAATCTGTAGTGGAAATATTAAAAATGCTTGAAGTTCCGAGCGTACGTGGAAACTGCGCAACACATGCTCATACCGCAGTCATTTAGTGGAATTATTTCACCAAATTTTCAACATAGGCATTTTGTGACCTCTGCTCATGAACACTGTCATTATGATTTTCTTAATCTATCCGGAACATTGATTTACCACAGTGACCGTGCCACTGTGCACCAGATGGGCAAATGCATATTTCGGGCAGGATATGAAATATGACAGCTGTACTGCTCATAAGGAAGTGTGAAAAAATGGCAGTGTTGAAAATCTGGAGTGAAAATATTACAAATTTGTGAAGTTATGAGAGTGAATAGAAACTGCACAACGCACACTTGTAACACAGTAATTTTATGGACTTTTGTCACCAAATTTTCAACATAGGCATTTTTGGACCTCTGCTCATGAACAGTGTCACTGTGATTTTCATAATCTGTCCCGAACACTGATTTCCCACAAGTGATCATGCTTTTCTGCACCGGGAGTGTGAAAACACATTTCAGCCAGGATGTGAAAAATGACAGCTGTACTGTTCATAAGCATGTATGGGAAAAATGCCAATGATGAAAATCTGGAGTGAAAATATTACAGATTCACAAAGTTACAAGCATGCGTAGAAACTGCACAACAGATGCATGTAACGCAGTCATTTTTTGGAATTTTTCACCAAATTTGTAACATAGGCTTTTTGAGAGCCCATCTCATGAACAGTGATACTGTAGTTTTGTTAATCAGTCCAGAAAGGTGATTCCGCGCAGTGACCGCAAAATCACCTCTCGAGACCGAAAAACATGATGACAGTGACTGCATTCATGAGGTGGGGTCCCAAGAACCCCATGTTTAAAATGTGGCGCCAAAATTCAAACAAATGGGTGAGATATGCACCAAAGTTGAAAAAAACCCATTTATGCCATTATACAGCTTACCAGCATTTCTTCAGTTCGCGGTCGGCTTTGAAGAGTGCAGACATGTTCCCGGTCCACCGAAGATCATCACGCTTGGCTCTGGAGGTAAGTGTGAGGTGAGGGTGTGTGTGGGGAGGAAGAATATGCAGCAGGTGGGTGCGGGTTCTGGGATGGTGCATGGGGCTCAATGAGGGATCTTTTTTTTTTTTTACAGGATCTAAAATTAAAGACCAACGACATCATGGGACACTTTTGGCACGCTGGGGTGGGCTCCCAGCATGCCACCTGGCCGGGTGTTTGTTGGGGAGGTGCGTACTGGAGCCAATGGGGATTGCGCACCCCCATCGGCCATACAGTGTGGTGGGGGGTGGGGAGTGGGAGTGCATGAGCCGAGGGAGATTGAGCACACCCTCGGCACATAACAAATGGGGGGGCGCATCATGCCAACGCGGATTTGGCTACCCCATCGGCAATAAACTGGGGATGGGGACATGCTGACAGGGGGATTGGGAACCCCCAAGTTGGCTTTCATCGGGACCCTGAGGTGGGTGGCGAGAGTCGCCGCCTGCTGGCCATGTTTTAAGAAATTTTTACACCATGCAAGGGACCACCCTACAATCACGGGTCACTCCCTCATTGCAGCAGTGGATTCCTCTCAAGGTGGTGGCACACTGGCTGAACTAGTGTCAGCAGCAGCGTGCCACCACATTGGGGATAGCGGGCCAAGCCTCAAAAGGCACTGGGGGCATTGGGCACCACAATGCAGTACATCCAAAACCACGCTTCTCTCCTAAGCTGTCACAAAATGTTTCTTGCGCATGCTCACAAGCAAACATAAAAATTAAAATGAACACTATTTTGCAGGCAGCAACCTGCACTCATTGTCTACCATGTCTTTGACAGCATTGCATGTTGCACAGTGTTTGCATGAAATGAGCATACTGTAGTTGCGATTGTGTTTCATTGCTAATTTAAATAAACTGATCTCAATAATTAAGCTTGGTTTTGCATTCATCTTATCACCACCAAGCATCAGTTCTCTCTTCTTCAGTTTTTTAAGTACATTGAGCCCTACTTCCTAGTTCTGCAAGACAGTATTGTTTTCATGGAGGATCTCAGGGGATAATACTCATCAGTACTCTGTCCCACCTTCACTTTTCTTAACTGGTTCCAGCATTACCTCAGTAATAGATCACACATGGCCTTGATTAAAGGACAGTACTCTGATATCTTTCCCATTAGAAACATAGACTTTTACGGCAGATAAGGACTGCTTGGCCCACCTAGTCTGCACATTTCCCTACCTAGAGGATAAGCTGCAGATCCTATTTAACCAACAGCCTATTTCTTCCTACCCCCCACAAAAATTGCCTTATGTCTGTCGCATGCATTCTTGAATTCTCCCACAACTTTAGACCCCGCAACCTCCTCAGGAAGGCTGTTCCATGTGTTCACCACACTATCTGTGAAAAAATACTTCCTCACATTGCCCCCGAGCCATCCCACCTCTATCTTCAAATTGTGTCCCCTTGTTCTTGCACATCTCTTTTTCTGAAAGATGCTACCCTCTAGGACTTTGTTCATTCCACTGAGGTACTTAAACACTTCTATCATGTCCCCCCTCTCCCTCCTTTCCTCAAGGGTATATATATTAAGCTCCTTTAGCCTCTCCTTGTATGGCTTCTCTTGCAGACCCTGCACCATTTTAGTTGCCCTTCTCTGAACTGCCTCCATCCTGTCTATGTCCTTGCGGAGATGGGGTCTCCAGAACTATACGCTGTACTCAGATGGGGTCTCACCAACTGTCTGTACAGGGGATAACAACTTCCTGTTTTCTGCTGGTGATGCCTTTCCTATACATCCAAGTATCCCCCAGCCCTCCCTACCACCTTCTCACATTGCTTGCCAACCTTAAGGTCATCTGATATGATTACTTCCAGGTCCTTTTCCATTTTTGTTGTTGTTACTACCCCCCCCCCCATTGTGTAATCTTCCCCTGAGTTTTTGTTTCCCAGATGCATTACGTTGCACTTCTTTGCATTGAATCCAAGCTGCCATACTTCTGACCATTCCTCCAACCTTGCCAAGTCCCTTCTCATCCTTTCCACGCCTCCTTGTGTATCAACCTTGTTGCAGATCTTTGTATCATCTGCAAAGAGGCATACTTTTTCATCCTGTCCCTCTGCAATGTCACTTATAAAGACATTAAAAAGGACTGGACCCAGTACTGAGCCCTTTGGTACCCCACTAGTAACCCCTCTTTCTTCAGAGTGTACTCCAGTTACAATTACTTTCTGTGTCCTGTTATCCAGCCAATATTTTAGCCAGGCTACCATCCTGGGACCCACTCCAAGGCTGGTTAATTTGACTGCTAATCTTTTGTGTGGGTCTGTGTCAAATGCCTTGCTAAAGTCTAGGTAGGCCATGTAAACAGCCCCTCCCTGGTCTACTACTTTGGTCAGCCAGTCAAAGAAATCAATTAGAATCGTCTGACATGACCTTCCCACTGTGAACTCATGCTGCCTTGGGTCCTGTGCCCCACTGGCATCTAGGTACTCAACAATTCTTTCCTTCAGAAGTGATTCCATCACTTTCCCTACCACAGAGGTCAAACTGACAGGTCTGTAGTTTCCTGCCTCTGTCTTGCTCTTACTTTTGTGAAGGGGAATCACATCAGCCTTCTTCCAGTCCTCAGGTACTACACCATCCTCCCATGATTTGTTAAAAAGGTTAGTCAGTGGTGTCACTAGTTCTCTGCTTAATTCTTTTAGAATTCTGGGGTGAATTCCATCTGGCCCCATTGCTTTGTCCATGTTCAGTTTTAGGAGTTCTTTCAGAATCCTTTCTTCTGTGAAAGGACTGGGATCGGCCCCCCTCTCCAGAGTGCTTCTGTTAATTGGATTAGACACCTCCCCCACTTCCTCTTTTGTGAATACTGAGCAGAAGTATTCATTTAGTGTCCTTGCTTTTTCACTGTCACTCTCTGCCCACCCACCATCCATTCTATTCAGCCTCACTATCCCTCCCTTTGTTTTTCTATGCTCCCTGATATACCTATAAAAGGTTTTATCCCCCTTCTTAACCAAGTTGGCTATCTTTTCCTCAGTTTGTGCCTTTGCTATTCTGACTACCATCCCTGTTTCCTTCTGCCTTAACTGGTACAGTTCTCTGTCCTGCTCCTTCTGTGTTTCCTTATACTTCCTAAATGCTATCTTTTTCTCCTTAACCTTCACGTCCACTTCTTTTGAGAACCATAGTGGCTTTTTCTTTCATTTTGATTTGTTTATTTGCTTCACACAAAGGCTTGTTGCCTCTGTGATGGCAGTTCTGATATTTCCCCATTGTTGCTCCACCCCTTTTTCTAGCCTGTTTGCTAGTGCTTTTCTAAGGCACTCTCCCAATTTGCCAAAGTCAGCCCTCCTGAAGTAAAGAACCCTCACTTTTGTATGGCTTGACTCTGTAGCTGAGTTTATCGTGAGCCACACCGTTCGGTGGTTACTTGTTCCCAAATGGCTACCCACTTCTAGATCTGAGATCTTCTCACTGTCCCCATTTGAGAGTACGAGGTCTAAGATTCCTCCCTCATGAGTAGGTTCCAATACTAGCTGTCTGAGGCATGCCACCTGAAGGGCATCGAGAATGGCCTTGCTTTTGGATGTGGCTGCAGCAAAGGTGCTCCAGTTGACATCTGGCATATTAAGGTCCCCCATCAACAGTATCTCCCTTTTCTCTGCCATTCTAAGTATGCCTTCTATTATATCCTTGTCCATTCCTTCCCCCGACATGGGGGTCTGTATACAACCCCTGTACGGACTGTTGTGCCATTTCCAGTCTCTAAGGTGACCCACAGTGCCTCCTCACCTCCCTGTTTACTCCTTTGTTCAGTTGCTTTTATCTCTTCCCTTAAATAGACAGCTACTCTGTCCCCTCTTCTCCCCTCCCCTCCCTGTCTCTCCTGTAGGTTGTGTACCCAGGTATGTTAACATCTCAGACATGGTTCTCTGTGTACCATGTTTCTGTGACTGCTATGATATCCAGGCATCCCTCTACCATCAAGGTCACCAGTTCAGGGAGCTTGTTGCCCAGACTAGGGGCGTTGGTACTCATTATCCTCCATTTCTTGATGGCCTTACCCCTTTTTGCCCCATCCCTGTCCTCACTGCATTTGTCACTTTCTCCATTTACCCCTGCACTTGTCCCTATCGATATCTCTATGTTGGTGTCTGCCTTACTTAGTACCCTGATTATTTTTGAGGGGGGCTAGGATTTCCCTGCTCCTCTCCAGTGCCTCCCGCATTGGCTAGTTTAAATGCTTGCCAATGAAGCATTTAAACCTATCACCTAGGATCCTGGTTCCCCTCCTGGACAGATGCAGACCATCATGCCAGTATAGGCCTGCCTCCCTCCAGGTAGACCCCCAGTCCCCAATGAAGCCAAATCCCTGAGCTCTGCACCAGTTTTTCAACCACTGATTGAATCCCATGGTGTGGAACACCCCAGCTTCACCTGTGCCATAGAAAGGCAGCACCTCCGAGAAGGTTACCATGCATGCTATTTGTCTAAGGCCCTTCCCCATCTCCACAAACGATTCTTGCACTGATCTGATCCCTTTCTTAGCCAGGTCATTTGCTCCTAGGTGGACAATGACATCCAGCTCCCTCCACTGTGCAGCTGCTCCTGCCATCCTGAGGATTCACTCCCTGCCCCTCCAGGCCATGGCGCCAGGCAGGCACCTTACCTCCCTCTCCCCTTCTTCCCCCAGTTCTACCTTCCTAACAATGGAGTCCACCACCAGAAGTTGTTTCCTTCCCCTGTGGGGTCCCATGCCACCCTCATGTGGGTCTCCTTTGTGGAGGTTCCCAGCATCCTCCTTGGTCTCCACTGTGGGTGCCTCAATTGAGGAACCACACTTTTGAAGAATGGCATAGAAATTGTGAAGAGGTACAACTGGAGGGATGTGCCTCTGTTCCACCACCCTCACCCTCCCTGAGCACACTGTGGTCCAACTGCTCCTCTTTCTTGGCAACCTGTGAGGCAACAGCAGTGACCCTGGTGGTCCCTGGGTGGGAGATGAGGTCCCACAAATCCTGGCCAACTCAGCCTGGAGATGAGCAACCTCCTCACTCAGCCCAGAGAGGTGCCTGCAGATGGGACAACACCACATCCTCCAGAACATCTCCTGGAAGACTGCTGCGCCACAGCCACTGCACTGCACCACTCCCATCATGTCTTATTTCTGGCCCTCTAATTGTTGTTTGGAATACTTACTCTTTCCTCTGTTTGTTTTTTTCTTTTTCTTTTCCTTTTTCTTTTTTCTTTTCTGTCCCTACTTACAACTCTGTGCCCTTTTAGCTCCCAATCTTCCTGTTCTGAGACTGGAAGTTCCTATATTTCTCAGTAGTCTCCTTACTTGCTCAGAGTCAGACCTCCAGCAGCTGGGGGGGGATGGAGACCTTCTCTTGCCCTTTTAGGATGGTGAGTCTTTGGTGGCTCTGTGATCAGTCACTTCCTGCTCCCAAACAGGAAGTTCCTGTTGTCAGTTAAATCCTGTGTCTAGAAAAGTAGAACAGCCTTTGGGTGGAGGGGTGGATGGGAGGGAAGGAGGGCAATATAGTCCAAGTAGAGAAGTTTAGTTATACCAGCAGGTCTTTCCTCCTGGTGCTCTGCTTGTTCTCTAGAAGAAGATATCTAGGGCAGTGCTTAAATCTGTTTTTAACCTGGCTCCTTCTAGCTAAGTCACTCACCCTACTTTGCAAATCTTTCTACACCTAGTTAATTTCACAGATAATTCCCTTCAGCCACCTGTGACAAGCACCTAGATAACTACACAGATAACAGATAACAATTCACTTCAACTAACTCAGACAAACAGACCAACTTTTTTTTTTGTTACCCTAAATTGAAGGTCCCAGTACAAGAGTTCTAGTTCTTAGTCCAAGTGGAGAAGTTTAGTTATACCAGCAGTTCCTTCCTCCTGGTGCTCTGCTTGTTCTCTGTGAGAAGCTATCTAGGGCAGTGCTTAAATCTGTTTTTAACCTGGCTCCTTCTAGCTAAGCCACTCCCCCTACTTTGCAAATCTTTCTACACTAAGTTAATTTCACAGATAATTCCCTTCAGCCACCTGTGACAAGCACCTAGATAACTACACAGATAACAGATAACAATTCACTTCAACTAACTCTGACAAACAGACTTTTTTTTTTGTTACCCTAAATTGAAGGTCCCAGTACAAGAGTTCTAGTTCTTAGTCCAAGTAGAGAAGTTTAGTTATACCAGCAGGTCCTTCCTCCTGGTGCTCTGCTTGTTCTCTGGCACCTGCCACCATCCTCAAGAAACAAACTGGTTTCTTTCTTCTTTTACCCTTACTTATCAGCATTACACATTGGTTTGTGACTTCCATTATGGCTTCCTTGATGTGTGTCCATTTCTCTTCTACTCTCCCCATCCCTCTTTTTGCTAGGGTTTCCTGAACCTGTAATCCCATTTTGGTAAAGTCTGCCCTTCTGAAGTCTAAGACCCTTGTATTTGCATGAGTCAACTGAGTCCCTGTGTTCACTTTGAACCACACCATATTGTGGCCACAGGACCCTCACTGACCTTCCACCTGGAGTTCTGCCACTCTGTCCCCACTGGTCAGTACCAGGTCCAGGATAGCTCTGCCTCTCATGGGTTCTTTATCTGTCCCCTGTGTTACATTGAAAAAATATGGGTGGGTTGGGGGCCAGAGTGCCCTACTTGGATTTAAAAAAAAAAGACATACATAATCAACTAACTCGAATAGATTAAGCTGGTCCGTAGAGCTCCATGAATGCTAAAATCAGCACAGTGGGAACTAGCGTGGCAGTAATATAGTGCAAAATAAGCTAATTCAATGATGTACCGCTATGCTACTTGCATGGGTCTGGAGTCCACCACTATCACTGGCAGTAGACCTTGAGATGCTTGATACCAGGGGCATGGTGGAAGAGTATGGAACAGTATAAAGGTAGTGTAGCCTAGCACAGATGTGTGCTATGCTTGCCATTAATGCTACTTAGTGTTTATTGGTATGGCTTTAATTGTTTTTATCATTTTGTTTTAGTTAGGTGACTCTGCTCCCACAGCACCATGTTTTTTGGGGGAATTTAACATGGGGCTATGGGGGGGCAAAGCATCCCAACTCAAATAATTCGATTAAAGAATACAATCTACATACCCATACCAGCTAGCCCTCAAAAGCATAACTAGTGTACCACATTGGTTATACTGGTTTGTGGTGCTCCAATATTGCGAAGACTAGTATTAAGTTTGTTCTAAAATAATAACAGATCAAATAAATATATCTCTAATAAGTATTTCATGTAGGTTGACTTTGATCATGCTGAATTAGCCTAATAAGGGGTAATGCTTTTTTTCTTAATAAAAATGTTTAAAAAAGTAATTCCTTTGATTTTCAGTAACTGTATGGCTGCTATTTATTTAGAATAAACACCTAATAAGGAGCAGTACATGTTGCAATAAAACTTTTGACCTACACTTTTTTATTAGAGTACCCCTTTACCTCCTGACTTGCACAGTGCCCTTGTTTTCACATTTTGAATCTGCTTTAACCTTTACCACTTTAATTTTATATTTGAAATTATAAAATGACTGCTCTTATAATATGCCTTGAGCCAGGGTCTTTTAATTACTAGTCTATGTTGTTTCAGTACATCTGTAGTTCTGTAGGGTGAGCACAGTCCGCTGTACGCTAATTAATTTTTTAGTCACATAATTATGTGTGTTCAAATGTGTTCAAAAACCAAAAATACTGAACTGATAAAACCTGTCCTGATTTGAGCACTGATAGTGGAGGACTGCAGAGCAGTGAAAGTGGCATTGCCTGTATGATATGATGTGACTGTACATCAATCAAATCTTTATTTATCCAGGTGAACATCGTTGAGCACAGCTCATTTGCAAGATGGACCTGGTAAGGTAGGTTCAATTTACATAGATACATAAAAAATAATCAATATACACACACTGTAGGATACTACATAGAATATTCAGTATACACACAGTCTAAGAATACATTCTAATCAGACTATACATTAAATTCAGGTGTAGTGGTAATAAGGGGTGAGGGGAAGGGGAGCGGGAAGTGGTGTGCCTGGCTGGTGGGGGAGGAGGAAGATGGTGGGGGCCTATACTGTGGAAAGGATAAACTGTGGGCCTTATGAAGAGGGCAGGAGGGTGGCACTGGGGGGGTTTGTATAACAGGGGTATAGGTCTGTGATATGTGACAAGGGATTAAGGGGAAGCGGATGGAAAGGAGGGTGCATGGAGTGTGAGGGTTGGTGACTCTTAGTAAAGGTGGATACCCTCCATGAGTTGGCTATCTGGGAAGGGAGATGGATAAGATTAGGAATACTCTACTGTTTGTGGAAACAATTACATTTTTCTTTTATAAGCCTCGAATACAGATATTCAAAGGATGTAAATGAGATGTATCTGTTCACTTTCAGGGTCTTCTGCATCATATTCCATAAGGCAGATAAGACATAGCTGATAGCAGATCTACCATATCGAGAATTGAATTTGGGCACTTTAAGCATGATGAAGTTTAGACTTCTTAGGGCATATTTACTTGATGTGATTTGTCTGAAGCAGTCTGAGACGTAACTTGGTAGCATCTTTGATATCGCTCTATAAGTCCATAGTGTGGCATTCCTGTCTCTTCGAAATTGGAGCGAGGTCCATCCAACTGCAGCATAAAACGAGCTGTGGTGAGTGTTGAGAGGAAGATCTGTAATAAACCTCAAGGGTCTATGGTAAAGTGTGTCCAGTTTGCTCAGATATAAGTTGGAGCAATGACCATATAGGAAATCTGCATAATCTAATACTGATAGAAATGTGGCCTGGACCAGCTTCTTTTTAGAATCACTTGTGAGAAAGTGCTTTATTCTGTAATAGAGCCCAAGCCTCTGATGGAGTTTTTTTAGCAGATCTTCCAGATGATCTAAGTAGTCGAGTCTACTGTCTACCCAGACCCCCAGATATTTGAATTTTGTAACATATTCAAGATTTTCACCAAGGACAGTGGTTATGTGGGGGAGATTGTTTGGGAAGGAGTGTACGGCTTGTGTTTGGGGGGAGAAAAAGATTGCCTTTTTTTTTTGCATTTAGCAGGAGTTTTTTTTCCAGTAGTTGATGTTGTAATAGGTTGAATTCTGCTTGTAGCTCTATGCATGTTGTTACGGGAGAAGGGTGACTGACATACAATACTGTATCATCTGCAAACAGGTGTACAGTGGCTTTGGTGAGGTTATTGTTGATGCTATTGATATAGATGGCAAATAGGATTGGGCCGAGGATGGATCCTTGGGGAACTCCTCTTTGGAGAGATTTGAGTGGTGATAGGTCTCCTTCAGCCTTCACCTCCTGGGTCCTTCCCGTGAGATAGTTATTAAACCATCTAATGGAGGTTGAGTCGAGTCCTATGGATTTCAGGGAGAAGAGGAGCAGTTCATGGTCAACCATATCGAATGCCTTACTCAGGTCTAAAAATACAGCACAGACACAATTTTTTTTGTCCAGTTCGAGTTGTCAATCATTGGTTACTTTAGCCAGGGCTGTGATGGTGCTGTGGTTGGTTCTCAACCCAGATTGTGCTGGATTTAAAAGATTAGCCTCTTCAAGATATCCTCTTAGTTGGGTGCTTATGATTTTTTCTAGCAGCTTGGAAAGCACAGGGAGGATAGAGAATAGAGATTGGCCTGTAGTTGTTGAGGTCCATGGGGTCCCCTGCTTTCAGTAGCGGGATAACTTGGGCTCTTTTCCAGATCAATGGAATAGATCCTAGTTGTAGTGAGAGGTTAAATAGGTGTGTTATTGGCACTGCTAATACTTGTATGGCAATTTTTAAAAAAATAGGGATCAAGGGAGTCTGCACCTGCACTTTTTTTGGTGTCCAGCTGTGATATTAATTCTTCCACCTGCTTCAGGGTAGCTGGTATGAAGGAAAAGGTGGACTCCGTTACCTGTGCTTCAGTGTTCTTGATACCTAACTGGGAATGCATTTGGTTAGCCGAAGAGGTGTCGAATGCTAGACCAGCGGTTGTAAAGTGATTGTTGAATGATTCCAGGACTTCCAGTCTATCAGAGATGGTTCCCTTGCCATTGTGTATTTTGGCTGAGAGTGTGTTACTTGGATCGTATCCTGTTATGTCTTTTATGGTGTTCCAGAATTTGGCAGGGTTGTGGCAGGAGGAGTCTAGTTCAGACATATAATAAGCAGCCTTAGCATCTCATACTTTCCTGGTACCAGGCTGTGCTTTGAAACAACTGAGAAGCTGCATGGGATATACTATATTGGACTAGAAATCTGCAACTGATCTCTCTTACTTACACCTGAGGGAAGTTTTCCTTACTTTACAGTCTTACATTGGGATTGCCTTGTGTTTAATTTCATTTTTAAATCAGGAAGGGGTTTTCAAAACTACTTATCTTGTGAGCAACTTCAGAAGGGTTGGAAAAAACTGCATATTTGATTTTCCTTTGTGGCTAACTGGACTGTCTACTAGTATTCTGTAACAGTTTGCATCAAATTACTTTAAAATAGTTGACAAATCAGTTACTGGAGATTAGCTGAATTACTATAAAGGGCAGTACTCACCAGGATGGTGGAGCAGTGGTGTATTTGATTGTTTCTAACAGTCACCAGTGGTTGTGGACAACCCCCCCAGGTGTGACGTTTCCTTTATAGCCAAGGTTCTGACATCACTTCCTCAACAGGTCTTGGGGCAGAACTGTCATATTCTTAATAACCCAGCACAGTGCATAAAGGATAAGAACACACCACACAAAGGAAGACAAATATATATATATATATTACATATTGTATATTATAAGGGAGAGGGACATGTGGGGAGTGGTGCAATGCACTGGCTGTGGGGCAGCAGTTTTCCGGGAGACTTTCTGGAAACTGTATTGCTGTCCTATTTGCAGGAAACTGTCAGCTCTGAGAGAGGAGGTAGCCCACCTCCAGGTTGAACTGGCAAGGACTAAGGAGGCCTCCCTCACCCAAAGAGCACCACTGCCACAGAGGCTACCAAGTATGAAAAGCAGGTGGACCACAGTGGGTTCTGGGAGGGTACGGGTGGTGGAACAGAGGCGAAGCCCCCTTGTTGTACCTCTACACAAACCATATGCCAGTCTGGCAGAGCAAGGTTCCTCTATGATGGCACCCCAGTGGAGACCAAGAAGAATGCTGAGGACACCCACAAGGGAGACCCACAGAAGGGTGGCAAGGGACACCACAGGGGAAGGAAACAGCTTCTGATAGGGGACTCAATTGTTAGAGTGGTAGACCTGGGGAAGGGAGAGGAGAGGGGAGTAAGGTGCCTGCCTGGTGCCATGGCTTGGAGGGACAAGAAGCGAATCCTCAGGATTGCAGAAGCAGCATCACAGGAGAGGAACTAGATATCATTGTCCACCTTGGGACAAATGACCTAGCTAGGCATGGGATCAGTGCAGCGCAGGATGAAATTGTGGAGTTGGGGAGGGGCCTCTGAAAGGTAGCAAGCACAGTTACCTTCTCAGAGGTGCTGCCAGTCCATGGCAGGGGTGAGGCTAGGGTACTACATACCATGCAATTTAATGAATGGTTGCAAAACTGGTGCAGAGCACAGGGCTTTGGCTTCATTGGGGACTGGGGGTACACCTGGAGAGATGAAGGTTTATACTGGCACGATGGTCTGCATCTGTCCATGAAGGAAACCAAGATCCTAAGTGACAGGTTTAAATGCTTCCTTGGCAAGCTTTTAAACTAGCTATGGGGGGAGGTGCTAATAAGAGGTAGGAAATGTCAAGCCTCCCCCCACAAAACATGACGGGTAGTAAGCTAAACACTGAGGTACTGTGCTCAACAGAGGGCAGGACAGGGGTAAATGGAAAAATAGACAAGGGCAAAAAGAGCAGGCATGGGGGAAAATAGGATAAAGCCAACATTAAATGGAGGGCAATGAGTACAAATGCCCGTAGTCTGGGAAACAAGCTTCCTGAGCTAGTAGCCTTGATGGAAGATGAACACTTGGATATTGTGGCAGTCACAGAAACATTGTACATGGGGAACCATGACTGGGATGTCAACATACCAGGGTACACAGTCTACAGAAGGGACAGGGAGGGGAAAAGAGGAGGTGGAGTAGCTCTATACATAAGGGAAGGGATCAAAGCTACAGAATTAAAAAGTAAAGGGGGAGAACAAGAGGCACTCTGGGTCACCTTGGGGACAGGGAATGGCATCACAATCTGCACAGGGGTTGTATACAGACCCCTGTCTCAAGGGAAGGAAATGGACAAGAAAATGATAGAGGACATTCTCAAAATGACTGAAAAAGGGGAGATACTGTTAATGGGGGACCTGAATATGCCAGATGTTAACTGGATGACATGTACTGCAGCCACATCCAAGAGCAGGGTCATTCTCGATGCCCTGCAGGGGGCAGGCCTTAGACAGCTAGTGTTGGAACCCACTCAGGAGGAAGCAATACTAGACCTGGTACTCTCAAATGGAGAGAGGATCATAAATTTAGAAGTCGGTAGACATCTGGGAACAAGCGACCACTGCACAGTGTGCTTCACAATAAGCACAACCATGGAGACAAGCCTTACAAAAACAAGCATACTTGACTTTAGAAGGGCTGACTTTGGCAAAATGGGTGAATACCTGAGGAATACACTAGCAAATGGGCAAAAGAAGGGGTGGAAGAACAATGGAGAAAAATCAAAACTGCCATCATAGAGGCAACAAGCCTTTGTGTGAAACAGATAAAGAAAACAAAGCGGAGTAAAAAAACACTATGGTTCTCAAAAGAGGTGGCAGGGGAAGGTTAGGGAGAAAAAGGCTGCATTCAAAAAGTATAAGGCATCACAGAAGGAGCACGACAGGGAACTGTATCAATTAAAGCAGAAAGAAGTGGGGAAGGCAGTCAGAATAGCAAAAGCCCAAACTGAGGAAAAAATAGCCAAGTCAGTTAAGAAGGGGGATAAAACCTTTTATAGGTACATTAGGGAGCATAGAAAGGTTAAGGGAGGAATAGTGAAGATTAATAAGGGAGAGAGGAGGTGGGCAGAGGAAGACAGTGAAAAGGCAGAGATACTGAATGAATACTTTTGCTCAGTATTCACAAAAGAAGATGAGGAGGAGTTACCTAAACCAGACAATAGAAGCACTCTGGGTAGGGGGGGGTTGACACCAGTCCATTTACAGAAGAAAGAGTCCTGAAAGAACTCCTAAAATTCAAAGTGGACAAAGCAATGGGGCCTGATGGGATTCACCCCAGAATCCTAAAAGAACTAAGGGAGGACCTAGTGACACCACTGACCACACTTTTTAACAAATCATGGGAGGATGGGGTGGTACCTGAGGACTGGAGGAGGGCAGATGTGATTCCCCTTCACAAAAGTGGGAGCAAGGCAGAAGCAGGAAACTACAGACCTGTAAGTTTGACCTCAGTGGTATGAAAATGATGGAATCACTTCTGAAAGAAAGAATTGTTGAGTACCTATAGGCCAACGGGGCACAGGACCCAAAGCAGCATGGATTTACACAGGAAGGTCATGTCAGACGAATCTAATAGATTTCTCTGACTGGGTGACCAAACTAATAGACCAGGGAGGGGCTGTGGATATGGCCTACCTAGACTTTAGCAAGGCATTTGACACAGTCCCACACAAAAGATTAATAATCAAGTTAGCCAGCTTGGGAGTGGTCCCAGGGCAGTAGCCTGGGTTGCAAACTGGCTGCACAACAGGACACAGAAGGTAACAGTAGTGGCACATTCTGAAGAAAGGGGGTCACTAGTGGAGTACCTCAGGGCTCAGTACTGGGTCCAGTCCTCTTTAACATCTTTATAGGTGACATTGCAGAGGGTCTGAGGAAAGGTATGCCTCTTTGCAGATGATACAAAGATCTGTAACAGGGTTGCTACACAAGGGGGTAGAAAGGATGAGAAGGGACTTGGCAAGGTTGGAGGAATGGTCAGACATATGGCAACTTAGATTCAATGCAAAGAAGTGCAAAGTAATGCACCTGGGAAGCAAAAACCCAGGTGAAGAGTACACAATAGCAGGGGAGGTACTAACAACAATAAAAATGGAACGGGACTTGGGAGGTAGTCATATCGGATGATCTAAAGGTGGGTAAGCAATGTGAGACGTCAGTGAGGAGAGCCAGGGGGATACTGGGATGCATAGGAAGGGGCATCACAAGTAGAAAAAGGGAAGTGGTTATCCCTCTGTACAGACAGTTGGTGAGACCCCATCTGGAGTACTGTGTGCAGTTTTGAAGACCTCATCTATGCAAGGACATAGACAGGATGGAAGCAGTCCAGAGGAGGGCAACTAAAATGGTGCAGGGTCTGCAAGAGAAGCCGTATGAGGAGAGACTAAAGGAGTTTAATTTGTATACCCTTGAGGAAAGGGGGACATGATAGAAACTTTCAAGTACCTCAAGGAATCAACAAAGTCCAGGAGGTAGCATCTTTCAGAAAAAGAGATGTGTAAGAACAAGGGGACACAATTTAAAGATATAGGGGGCGGCTCAGGGTAATGTGAGGAAATCTTTTTTCACGGAGAGAGTGGTGGATGCGTGGAACTGCCTTCCTGGGGTGGTTGTTGGGGCTAAAACAGTAGGGGAATTCAAACATGCATGGGACAGACATAAGGCAATTGTAGTGGGGGGTGGCAGGAAGTAGGCTGTTGGTTAACTTGAATCTGCAGCTTATCCAGTAGGTAGGGAAATGGGCAGACTGGGTGGGCCAAGTGGTCCTTATCTGCCATCAAAGTCTATGTTTCTATGTTAGATATTCCTGGCTTTTTTGAACAGCTCACAATCAGTTGATATCTTAGTTTTTCTTGCCTTTTTCCATAACTTGTCTCTGTCAAGAAGGGTGGCTTTAAGGTCAGGAGTGAACCAACGGTAGGTTTTATTTTTGATGCGTACCTTAGAAATTGGAGCATGGATATTAAGGGCACCTGTAATAATGTCATTTAGCACCTTGTACGCTATCTCCACTGTGTTTGCTAAGTAAAACTCTTGCCATCGTGTGGAGTGGTTTATCTCTTCCAGATATGCCTCAATGTTGAATTTTTGCTTTGATCTCCTCATTGTGAACTTGGTGGGGGATGACAGCTTGCATGCTGATCTTATTCCCTCAAAAAGGCAGTGGTCACTGATGTCACTTAATAGTACTCCAATATGCGAGAAAAGGTGAGGTTTATTCGCTAGTAAAACATCTAATGGTGTGCTGTTGCTTGTATTCTTTTTGTTGATTCTGGTGGATTCATTTATGAGCTGTGTAAACCCATGTGTATCGCAGAATGATATTAAGGATGCAGCTGCCTTTCAGAGCCATTTTAGGTTTAGGTCTCCTATGATTATAGTTTCTTCTGTTCCCTTTTTGATTAGGTTACCCAGGTGGGATAATAGCTTGAGGTCAGCTGAGGGAGGCCTATAACAGCCGATTAGCTGCAGCGATGTGGTGTTGGAGAGGGCCACTTTGAGGGATAGGCATTCAAATTCCTTTACCATGGATAATGTGTTGAGGCAGGTTACAGGTAGGCTGTCCTTCACATATATCGCTACACCCCCACCCCTAGTTTGGCAGTCAGCTCTGAATACTTGATAATTAGGTAAGTTTATGTCTTTGTCGGCTGTGACAGGCCTGAGCCATGTCTCAGACACTACTAGTATATCTGGTAGGGTATGGTTAACCCAGGCTTGGATCATCATGATCTTCTTTAACAGACTGCATACATTAATATGGAGAAAGCTTAGCCCTTTGATCTTGGCTAAGTCTGATGGTGCAGTGATGACCTCTGGGGGTCCTGGGTTAAGTTCTACATTTCCTGAGCATATTAATAATAGTATCAATAGTTTTATAGTTGCCACAAGAGATAGATTAAAGATTCTTGCCGTTGCCCATTTTTTTTCATTCTGATACCACTTTGTTTGCCATCCGGATATGGAGCTTTGGCCTCTTGTTAGAGCACTGATTAGTAGTCTTGCAGACAGGTGCATTGAATAATTTTCTGTACAGAGTTGAAGCAAGTCCCATAAGATAGTAAATCTGCCTGAGTCCCTCCATGGCAACTGCTCCATGGGTTATGGCACCTTAGAGATTTTAAAGCAAAAACAAGCCACAAATCAATATTATTGTTTCAAGCTACTTAGGGTTAGATTATATGCTTATGTGTTTTTTTTATCAATTTGTTTAAGATGAGTGGGTCCACATTGAACACCTCTGTGTTTTTTGTTTTTGTTTTGCTTTTTATTTTACTCAGAGGTGTGGGGACCAAAGCCCCCTCCCAACAACTTAAATAAATTGATAAAATAAATAACAACCATACCACATACCTAACTGTAGAAGCGTAACTAGGGTAGTGTACTGGGTATGCTACTTACGCTGGTCTGTAATCCACAACCACTAATGCCATCTAAGCCGTATTAAAAGGAGCACTGCACTCCACTAATCAAGAATAAAAACTGGGGGAAAAAGGTATTGTACAACCCTGGAGACTTTAATATGGACAAAAAAAGTGTTGATCAAATTTTTTGAATGCTAAATATGTTGTACTACTGCTGCTTTAAAATAGCAGTTTATTTGAAAAATACTGTACCTTTATTCATTATGTAATTGCTTGAAACAATAATATTGATTTGTGGCTTGTTTTTGCTTTAAAATCTCTAAGGTGCCATGGCGCTACCACATCTTATTTATTTGGTTTATGTTTTGTGGCCTGGGGTTAGCCCTGTTGTTCCCCATCACCCCAAAAGGACAGGGAGAAGTTGCATGATGCTAGCCTAGCTCATCCTGGTCACATGAAAGTGCATTAAACTGTGGTAGCTTATTAAATTCAGTTGATAAAAAAACAAACTTGCAGCCTATAAAAGAGTGGGGGATGCCTGGAACAGATTGCCAGTGGAAATAGTGGAGGTGAAAACAGTAGGGGGCTTCAAGCATGAGTTGTGTAGACATAGGGGAATATTAGTAAATAAGAAGGTGGGAGGGTTTTCAGAGACCAGTTAAGGTCTGCGGAGATGAAATAGGCAGGGACCATCTGGGCAAACTCGGTAGACCAAGCAGTCCTTTTCCATCAACACCTCGGGACCGCTCCTGTACCAGCAGGATCTGGAACAATTTTAGCATTAACTTTAATTAATTTTGTCCCCACACATGAGGAGATTGTTTTTTTAACTCTGTCTCCCACTGATTCTGGCACCAAAAACTGCACTGGTTAATGTTAGATAGGGCTTACAGCTTACAATTACTGTTTTGCTCACTGTTAAATTTGCCTGTATGTTTTCACCTTATCTGGTGCCATAATCCCAGTTTGAATTATAAAAGGCAGGGGCCTGAAGCTTGAACAGTGGTGCTGCAAATTCTGGGCTCCACTGTAGCTTGCTGGCACCACTTTTAATTTTCGCCTCATAGACAATAGGCAGGCTAAATGCTTGCAGCTTAACATTTAAAAAAGAAAAAAAAGATAAAGTTTAAAAGCGGAGCTTAGGCAGCATTTAATCCTCTGCCCTTACTAAAAGCTACTGATTGGCAAGCAGAAACTCTGACTTGAAACAAAAGCCTATCCCCTTACAGAAACGCCCAAGCCCAACAGTACTTAAATGCATTTAATTACCCCTTTTCCTTGTCCACAGACCGGGACCCAGGAGGTCGAGAGGGGCAGTACACGGAAGCCCTCCCCACTTGCAAGGTCACGTTCATGAGGGACCGCTCGCAGAGCCCTCCCAACCCCAGAAACATTTTAAGTCTCTGCAGGAGGCAGCTTTTACCCACCTCGGGACCACTCCTCTACCAGCAGGATTTAGACCCAGCCGGCACTGTGCGCCAGCTCCCCACTGCCCCCACCACCACCCTTGGTCATCACTCAACTTTATAGGCTAGACCACATGAGCGCAAAAACCTATCAGCTCACTTTCCCATTAGCTGGTTATATGGAGTAAACACTAGGGGGCTCACTTTGTAAAAGACGTTTTTTCACTTATTAAACAACATGTTAAGCAGCCAAATGACACTAATACACTTCATGCTAAACATAGCATTTGCTGTTCACTCACTCCCTCCCTCATCTCACAGCAACAATTTCCCAATTAAGAACCTAAACCCCCAATACCCTTTTTCCAACTTAACCATGAGCCTAAGCTGCACCGCAAGTGGGTCTGTACAGACAAAGCAATCACCACAGCCCAACACCCACCTCCTGAATAACCCCAACCCTCTCCTTCTACAAGGACAAATAGCCCAATTAACCCAATCCATCCCCATACCAAGCAGGTCGCCTAATAACAACACTAGCCCACGTTACACCAAAAACTTTTCCAAATGGCTACAGTTAGCAGCACCCAGACACGCTCTCCTACTCCTACTACTCATGGCTGGAGACATACACCCCAACCCAGGGCCGGTCCCGGCTATCAGAGCTAAAAGCCAGAGTAATGTTGGACTGCTACTGGCCTCCCTAAATATCCACAGCCTTCCAAAAAAACTAACACTATTACAAGGATGGGTTGCACAACACTCACCGGACATCCTGGCTCTGTCCAAAACATGGCTAACTAGGAATGTTCCTCACTCCACAGTTGCCCTGAACGACTACATAATCTTCAGAGAAGATAGAAAGGGAAAGAGGGGAGATGGCTGTGCTATTTACACCAGAACAAAATTTCAACCACTACTAGTCCCCCTGCCACCACCGAAACACGGGGCACAAGCAGTCACAATCAAAGCAACGATCAGCTCCCAAGGGAAACCACTATACATAATGTCAGTCTACATACCCAACAACCAAAAATTTGCATTTGACTCCATATTGGCCAATATAGCGCTGCTCCCCCCCAGAAGTGAGCTCATAATAATGGGTGATTTCAATATAAACTGGTTATCAAAGGCATCAGACCCCTTCAAAGACACAGCAACTGCACATGATCTGACCCAAGTTGTCCTCCTCCACAAGACATGACCCCAGGACAGGATCTCACACTTTCCTTGACCTCATCCTGACAAACTCCCCCAAACACCTATCTAATGTTAAAGTCCTTCCAGACGTCCTCAGTGACCGCTCTCCCCTCTCCTGTTTCTGGTCCAACAAGAGTCCACCAAACCATCCCACCAAAGGCACCTCAAAAAAGGTGCCATAACCAAGATAATCCACTGTCTCTCCACCAGTGACTGGACACCAGTCCATTCCGCCCAATCCGCTGATGAGGCCCTCACCTCCTTTATTAAAATCTTCAACACAGCCTGTGACAAACACGCCCCACTCTCAAAAAAGATTCTAAAATCAAGGGACACCCCGTGGATCACACAGCCCCTGCCAGATCAGATGCACCATAGAGATAATCTCTGGTACAAGGCACTCAACTCCCAAGTTCCCCACGACAGACAACTCTATAGACAGGCGAGAAACAAGTGCACCAGGGCTATTCGGCTAGCTAAGGCCAACCATTACAAACAAGTCCTCACCTCAACCTGGGGCTCAGGGAACAAATTCTGGAGCAACATCAAAGAGCTATGTGGGAAAACCGTAAACCAAACACCAACCCAGATAAGCTGTAATGGTGCCCTCTCACAAGACCCCACCATAATAGCCAATGTCCTGAACAATTCCTTCACAGACCTCAGCCACATTCTCCCATCAAATTTCTTTGACCCACCACCCAGGTCCCCAGCTACCCCCTACCCCAGGCACACCATCCCACCTTTCTGTCTCAAAACAATCTCCTGCAATAAGGCCAAACACTACCTGACAAAAGCCTTAGGAAATAAAAGGTATAGCAGTGATTCTATAGATCTCGAGATCCTCCGGCTAACACTAGACACGACCCTCCCACACCTCACCAAAATATGCAACCAATCACTACACCTAGGGCAATTCCCCACTCTCTGGAAAAGGGAAATTATCACACCAATCTTAAAAAAGGGTGAGCCAACCGATCCCGGCAACTACAGGCCGATCACGATACTTCCCCCACTCTCTAAAGCTCTCGAAAGAATAGTGTCAGACCAACTCACTGAGTACCTGACAAACCATTCCATGCTCTGCTAAGACCAACATGGTTTCAGAAAAGGACACAGCACCACCACGGCACTCCTCAAACTCACATCCTACATACATGAGGCTCTTGATGAGGGGGAAATAGCAGACGCAATCTTCGTAGATCTAACCAAAGTGTTCAACACCGTCAGTCATGACCTACTGTTACATCTACTCCCTTCCCTCAACCTAGCCCCGGACACAATACACTGGTTTAAGAACTATCTCACAGACTGAACACAAGAAGTCAAAATTAACACCACCCTATCCACCAAGAACCCAGTTCAGTCGGGTGTACCCCAAGGATCAATCCTAGGCCCGCTACTATTCACCCTCTTCCTTAACTCTATCCCAAGCACGTGCAATGGTAAGTTTCTGCTCTATGCAGACGATGCAGTAGTTTACTGGAAAGATAGCACCACCAACTCCCTCCAACACAAGCTTCAAATTTACTTCCAGGAACTAGAAGACTGGTTCACGAAGCACCGGTTAATTCTAAACTATACCAAAACAAAATCCATGATCTTTGCGCACCGACAAAGCCCCTATAATAGTTCTCACCTTAACATCTCCAACTACCAGGGCATCAAAAGTGACCAGGTCACACACTTCAAATACCTTGGCATCACACTTGACACATCACTCACCTATCACACACACATCAACCACCTCTCCTCCTCAGTAAACACCAGACTAGGGATCCTCTATAGGCATAGACAATGCCTCCCACCACAGGCCCTACGTCTGGCAGTGACAAGCTTGGTCATATCTTTGGTAGACTATCGTATAATAATATATGGGACAGCTGACCCCACGGCCCTGAAATGAATCAATCTTGCCCTCAATAAAGCCAGCCGTCTGGTCACAGAAAGTGACCGACTTACCCACACCTGCGACCTTTACAAAAAAGCTGACTGGCTGACCTTCAAAGGAAGGCTAAAATACCATACCTGCCTTCAAGCCAAGAAAATTCTATTGAAGATTACACCCACTGGCCTTCACTCCCTAATACAGCCTAACACCCACAGGAGCACCCCAAGGCACCTAGCAAATATGCCCATCCATGTCCCCCACCGAAGGACAGCACTAGGCCAAAGGTCCTTTAGTTATCGGGCACCCACCTGGCTCAGTGAACTCCCTCCTCCCATGTCCCTGGCCCCAAGACTAGGCCAGTTTAAAACCGGCATCAAGAGGCACTTCTTAGACTCAGAGACGTGCAGCTGCAACTGAGCACACTACACCACCTAGACGCAGGGTTGATAACCAACCCCTAGATGCTACTTAAGTACTGCAAATGTTGTTACAAATTATGGAAAGTACTAACGTATCACCCTTATGTTGCATGTTCTATAGACCCAGGGCTGTTAAGCAACCCTTAAGAGACTATTCAATATCTGTATATGTATGATGTCATTATGTAAGCACCACTGTATAACACTAAGCAATGATGCATGTCTTCTCACATAATCTGTGTGTTTGTCCAGACGTGGAGCCTTTGCAAAGGAGTCTCTGACTCAAAGGTTGTAATTCTGAAACTTTAATAAATAAATAAATATTTTTTGGTTTTTATATTGATGCTGTACCTGTGAGGATAAAAGTGACAAATATCAGTAATATGTTTTGTCACTATGCTGTAGACCTAAATTGAGAATATCAATGATATCCTCACTCTAGATCCATAGTGGCAATGGAGGTATGATAATAGATCATTTGGATTTGATTATACTTTATACAGTGAGGGTGTGCTAGGCTAACATCACTGTTGAAGGGGGCCACTGATCAATCAGGATGCACTCACATGATTTTTTTCTTGGCATTGTATAATAAAAGACATGGCATAAATCAGATATACCATGATCCTAATAAAGATATGACTGATATTTTCCCTTGTGCTGTTTGACCTCTTGACATTATGAGTGGTGAAGTCATATGGTCAATTCAAACTGCACTTGGATAAATATCAGTCTTACTTTCATTGAGCTATGGCATATCCCATAGATAGGTAGATATTCAGATAGATACAATAGATAGTTAGATAGATAGATAGATAGATAGATAGATAGATAGATAGATAGACAGATAGATAGACAGACAGACCAACAGACAGGCAGAAAGAATGGCTGACATTATGGATCAAGGGAGCACTCCTGACCAATTGTGGTGCTCCTTTCCTCTGCGCGTGAGACACACTTATTCTGTGAAGAGTGCCTCATGTGCAGATGCCCTGGAAACATGCACATTTCAGGACAATGAGCACTCCTTCTATCTATAATATTTTAATACATGCCCCGTTGTCTCTCGTTGTGGGATGAGTGGTGTCACTTGCGTTCTGTTCAAGCCAGAACAGTTTCACATTGTTGTTCTGTCTCAATCAGAACGCACATCAAGCCACTCTATCCTGCAACAAGTGGCTCTGGAGGATGTATTAAAATTTATATATATATATGTATAATGTTTAGTAGAAAAACATTGTGATTAGCTACATTTGAATTTTGTTTTTTCTGTGTTAATTCTTCTGGCTAGATCTTAAGGGTTCGAATTCTAAAAGGGACCCAATTTTGTCTAGTACTGGCCAGGAACTGCCTTGTCAATAAGCTGAGTGGTTAGGAAAGTTGTCTTTCTGTTTTTTTTTTTTTGAATGAGCCTGGAACTGGCCTCTGAGTTCCTGTGCCAGTGTACATTTTGTGTTTTTATTTTCAGGTTGTAGCTAACGGGGCTGCACTGCAGGACAGGGTGACAGTCCTTCCTGTGTCACATCACAATAGTCCAGTGGGTCCCAGAGATGGCCCAATATCATCCTATCCTGCATTGAAGCCTTGTTGGGGGGGATACAGATAAAAATGTGTTTGTCAAAAATATATTTTCCTTAAAGTTTAAACACAATTTCTGCTGCATAAAAAATGACATAATCGTTAACAAATACTGCTGCAACTACATATGTATTATAAATGCACATTTCCATGCACCCCTGCTAGATTTAACTCCATAGGCGTAGATTGCGGGGGGGCAGAGGGGCAAGCTGCCCCCCCTGAGAAATTAGACCAGGACTTTTTTAGGAACCCAGCCACCGTTCTCTGGTTATCATTTTTTTTTATTTTTTTTTATATTGAATGGGCTCAGGGCTATGCCCGGACTGCCTGCACCTCTCCGGGGAAGGGAGGGAGTGGGGTGGCGGTGGGGCACCGTGTCTCTTAAACAAAAACTATCCCCTTTTCTGATGGGCTGCAAGCCTGCAACCATAGTAGCCTGCATGTTGCAGCCAATCGGAGAGTGCTGCAAGCTGGCGCCATCGCGTAAGCAGTACTCCATTAGTGGTGCCATTTAGTTGTCTGTGTGCTTTCCATGAAGGAGCAGCAGCAGCATCCATATAGCGTAGGGCTGAGGAGAGATAGTTATTCGAGGATGTCGAGCAGCAGTCGTTGGTTGTCTGTCAGATGTCACCAGTGTCTCAGTCAGTCTAGTGTTCCCACCCTCGTCCTGTCCTGATCAGCCCAGTTTAAATATACCTCACCCGAGTCCTCTGACTACCTACTCTCTGTTTTTCAGTGCAGCCAGCTGTGATCTGGGCTCTCCCGCTGCCACCTGAGCCTCCCATCCCTGAGAGCCTAGGAGGCCTGAAGCCACAAGGCCTCTACCACCAGACAGACCAGGCAGAGGAGCGAGTAGTACAATTACAGTGAGTCTGAGGCACGGCCAGGCTTGCCTGCACACCCAGCTCCTGTGTCCAGCAGGCCAGAAAAAGACTTACCGTGTTGTCGGCGAGTCCCACAACATGCCCGCTGCCCACCAGTTCCACGGTCCACCGAGAGGGATTATTCAGGTCAGTGAACAGCCAGGCCCAGAACAGTGAAGAAGCCAGCGGTCATGCAGGCTATAGCAGACCCATAATGTGACACGTTCATCTGGTGTCAGAAAAAATAAGTTACTGTCTCATCGGGGGATTAATTGGGAGAGGAACGGGACTGTTGAGAGAGACTCGGCTACCTGACCTACCTTCTTGGCCTTGCTGTGCCCTGTTGCATGCTGCCCTGTCTGTGCCCTTACTGATTTGGTGAGTAACTGTTCTGCAAGCTGGTTGTTGGAAATTAATACCATTCACATCCCAGAAATGTGTCTTTTGAGAGGTTGTCTTGGCCATGTGTCTGGTGGGGTGGGTGGAAGGTTTGCTGTCAGTTTGTGTTTCTTTGGGTAGGAGGGATTTTCTGGCTGTTGAGGCTGTCCATGTTGGTGGGGAGGGTGGGGGGCCTGTTTGTTGGTATGGTGTGGACATTGGTCACATTGGTGGGGTGGGGACACTCGGTTACTGTGCTACTGGTGTGGTGGGGTTTGTTGGGAAACTCACTGGATGGTCTGTGTTTGGTGAGGCTGGTGGGATGGTCTGTTTTGTGGGGTTGGGGTCAGGGGAGACAGTCTGTGTGTTTTGGGGCTGACTCACTGAGAGGATGGTCAGTGTTTGGTGCTGGGGAGGGCCTGCATTTAGTGGGGCTGGGGGGGACGATCAGTGTTTGGGGCTGGGGTGGTTAGTGTTTGGGACTGGGAGGGCGGTCACTGTTTGGTGGGGCTAGGAGGAAGTCTGTTTTCCATTCTGGGGTCTGGTGGGGTGGAGACACAGGCCATGGTGATGTGGGGACACTGGCTGTGATGGTGGGGTGGTGACACTAGCCATTGTTTGGTGGACTTGACTGGCCATTTGTCTGGTGGGACTGTCCATGATGGTGGAAAAGGGGGACTGTCCATGTTTTCCTGCCGGGTGTCTTGTGGGGAGGGAGGGACTATTTGCTGGTCAGATGTCTTGGGGGATCTTTCCATGTTGGCTTATGGGGGTGAATGTTGGTGATTGCTGATCAGGTATCTAGGACGGACTATCAATGTTGTTGGGAGGGGAACTCTCCGTGTTTGCTAGCCAGGTGTTTGGGGGATTGTTCATGTTGGTGGGGCGGGGAAATTCTGTGTTTGCTAGCTGTGTGTCAGGGGGTGGGGACTGTCCTTAGTGGGATATGGGGGACCGTCCATGTTTGCTGCTGCCTGGGTGTCTGGTGGGACTGTCCTTGTCAGTTGGGAGGGGGCATTCTATGCTCACTGGCCCGGTGTCTGGTGGGGAGGGGGACTGTTGGTGTCTGGGGTACTGTCCTTGTAGGTGGGGTGAAGGGGGACACTATCCATGTCTGCTGACTGGGTTTCTGGTGGACTGTCCGTGTTGGTTAGGAGGGGGGACATTCTGTGCTTGCTGACTGGGTGTTAGCATATAAACATAAGTAAATGTTAAAACATAATTTCCACCTCATTCTTTACCTGTCAAGGGATGCAGCTCACTGACCTGTGCCCGCAGCTAGCATACGAACATTAGTAAATGTTGAAACATTATTTCCTCCCTCATCCTTTACCTGGCTGTAAAAGTAATCTTTCACTTTTTGATTTCTCTGATCGTCCACTGTGGAGGGTGAAACAGACAGATTCCTTGGCCTTGCTGTCTCTGTCTTCATTGCCTGGCAAACACAACCAAAGGGGTAGCTTTTTGTGTTCTCCCCTGTACAGTGTTACAAGACTAGCAAAAAAAATCTTACACTAAAACATGCACCCTAAAAAAATGATTATACTACTACCTGGCTATTGTTATAGCGACTTCTGATTGACCATGATTTTTTTGGGGGGGTTGGAACACTGGTTGTGTGTCTGGGTGGGGTTGCGGACACTGCTGGTTGTGTGTGTGTATGTGGTTCGGGACACTGCTGATTGTGTGTGTGTGTGGGGGGGGTTGGGGACACTGCTGGTCATGTGTGTGTTGGGGATTGGGGACACTGCTGGTCATGTGTGTGTGTGTGTGGTGTTGCGGACATTGGTCATTTGTGTGGGTGGGGTTGGGGATACAGGCATTGTGTGGGTGTGGTGGGGGCACTGTTGTGTGGGTGGGTGGAGGCACTGGCATTGTGTCAGTGGGGCGGGGTTGTAATTGTATACCAGGCAAACTGTGCTGACCGGTAGCTCAACTTCTCTCTTTCCAGTCAAAGAAAGAAATATAAACAAAATGCAGTATAAAATGTGGTTTTATTTATTTTTGTGTGCCTGTGATGGGGAGGCACAGACCAGGATGCCTGGCAAGGATACCAGATACATGGAGCTGGAAATGGTGTTGGTTGGGTGGGGTGGGGAGAGTGGCTGTGCTGGTGCGGTGGGGAGAATGACTGTGCTGGTAGGGTGGACACAGAGTGTGGAGAGTGGCTGTGCAAGTCCATCAGGGTGCAGAGAGTAGCTGAGCTGGCCAGTCTGGGTGGAGATAGTGGCCTTGCAGGTCTGGGGTGGGGAGAGTGGGCTGTAGATTTTTGCATGGACATTTAATTCACTGTTGCTTGCTGTGCCTTCTGCTGCCCTGCCAGCTTTGTGCTGCTGTGCTGACCAGGGCGGACTGGTACACATGCTGAAAAAAATGTTTCTTGCCAATGGTGATGGAGGAGGGAGGGGTGGATGGGCATACTAGCACAGAAATATTTTTCAACATAGTATGCCATCTGCTGGGTCCATGCCATGCTTACCTCCCTCATACAAGAGCTTCTGAGCACTAAAGATAAGTTTCTGTGTCAAATTAGGAACTGTTGGAAAGTATGAAATCCTACAGTATGAAAATTGTGCATGTTTATGTAGTTTCACCTTACTGTATGGTTTGACAAGATGTTCTGTGGTCTCTCCTCCTCATTTAGCACCCTGACCTGTGACCTAGCCCCCCCAGGGCAGGGGAAAGGTCCGTTGTTTTGTGGTCTCTTGGTGGTTTGTTGGGCATTGTAAAATGCATTGTTTCATTTACTGTGTTGTACTGCCTGGACTTGCTTTACCCTGTCTGTATCCTGAATGTAAACATGGTATAAAAAAAGTTCATTTTTTTGGTGCTGTGTGTGTCTGTGTCTGTGTGTAGAAGAATAGAGACACACGCTCGGACAAAAAAAACTGCATTAAACCACATCAAACTGAAGCAACCATGTTTCATTTGTGCCCTTCAAACTGTCAGATGAGACGATTTTGAAGTAGTCTGTGTGGGGGGGGGGGTGGCATCCACGGCAACCTGGACTACCACAGCTGTCCCACCACACACTGTCATAGGTGATGCTAATAAAAACCACCAACCAAGTACTTACCTTTCAGGGTGGGTCCTGAGAGGCTGTGCACAGGTATCTGGAGTCCTTGTTCCAGCAAACTTCCTGTGACGTCTGTTCTCTTAGGTTATGTGATGCCAGGGCAGTCCGTGTTTGCTTGGATGGGGTTGTGTAACCCTGGGCATGGACAGAGATGCATATTCTTTAGGAGCCCATGGGGAGGAGAGTGGTAGGGGTTGTGGAGTGACCACACCATGCCCATGATCATCTTGAACAATTAGAGTTTACATTGTTCTGTTGCACTGTCCCAGGTACATCAGCATGCTTGTTAAGAGCACCACCTGAGGGATATCAGCAAGTCCCATGCTTATGTATGCAATGCTTGCTTGCTTGAGGAAAGCATTATCCTCTTTGCTTACCTTACCTAACCAGATTCAGTCATGTGACACTGAATAATATGGGATGAGATGGGATGGGAGACTAATGAATTAACTTGGTTATAACAAAGAAAAGTGTTAACACTGGGTGCAAGTAAGCAATAATGCCCAACAGGGCGTGTGTCATGCTGGGATAACGTCATGCCTCAGGTGGTTGGGCACGAGTGCATCCAATACAGAAGGCATGACATTATCCTACCATGACACACACCCTGGAGGGCATTATTGCTATTATACAATGGCATGTTGTTATACAGAATTAAAAAAAAATAATTTTAAAGATGTTTTATTTGGTGTGGAAAAATATTTTTAAGAGAAGATACAAAAAAACCACACTAATGCTAACAATCATCAAGAGGTTCACGGAGAGGCTGAGACTAGACCTGTGATAAGTCGGATATACTGGGATAACATCATGGGTCTAGCCCAAGACTGACCAATCAGAGGCCAGCATTCATTCTTGTCATTGTATAATTGCATTTTTTTATGTAATCTTTGTAAATAAGGGCTCATGCTGTGAGGATGCACATGCTGGGATGTTTCCCATACCATCCATGTTTATAGGTATACTGAGGTGGCATAGCCATTTGCTGCACTTCCTTGAAACATGCTTTTTGCACTCCTCAAGGGTGGGAGGGCTAGCTCAAGCAGACATTTCTAGAAGTTCAGGATCCACTATAAGGGCTAGACTTAGAAGGGTTATGTAAGCAGCAAAGGGGGGTGAGAGACTAGTGAGGTATCCACCTGGAGGTTCAGGTGGGGGAAAAATTAGGTCAAGACTAATTTGAATTGAAGCTGAGGGGAGGTCCTGTCCTCTTGAGAAGGAAGTTAAGTTCCTTACATATTTTCAACTTTACAAGTAAGTCCTCAATCCCAAGGCAGAGGAACAAAGAACTGAATACAAAACAGATCTTGGTCAGTTTTTCGACTCTGGTCTCGGGAGGAGTTGGGCCGAGAGCAGGCTGCAGTAAAACTGGTGGGGTGGGGAAGTGCTCTGACTTGGCCTGGGCTGGTCCCTCCCAGGAGTTATTCAGCTGTAGTCTTAAATGTTTTTTGGGCATTATTTGATGCTGGTTGATTTGTTTGCAGTACGCAAGCCACCCGCCCTCTTCACTGTCGTGATACGCGAAAATCAGGACTTTTTTGTTACTTTGCCCCCCCTGTAAAAATAACAAACTACACCCCTGTTTAACTCCATTAAGTAAAAGCAAAGTTCAGAGCAATGGAGTAGTAGAACTTGAAACTTATAATCTAAATTGTAAATACACACAGAAACATTTTTTTACTCTGTTTTTTCAAAGATGTGTAAAGCTGATAATGGAGGTTACAATTTCCACATAACCTGCTTTAGTGAATATGACAATGTTGTTTAAGATGAAAATAACAACAAAATACATTTAAAACTACTGTAAACACACAGAAACCATAATTTTCTGCTGAACTGTCCTTTCTACAATATAATCACAAACCAAAATATCTCAAGACTTACTGTTAAATACATTACACCATTGGTAATCTTATACATAAAATAATGGTTATATGAACTTTTTAGCACCCCCCCACACCCGATTCAGAATAGAATGTATAGGGTATCTGGAGAGATCTGAGGGGCTAAACATCATTTGAATGGAATATTTGTGTACGTGATTGTGACAAGTACCTTACTGTATGTCACTGTATGTACTCTTGCCATTTAAAATATAGTGGGCAGGATTTTAGAATACATGTGAATACTGCTGCAATATATTGAGCCAGTGCAGGAAGAGACTCATACACGGTGTGTCAGTTCAGTGTCCATCATTATTCTACCCAGAGATAGTGGTCTTGCAACACTCGACATACACAAAGAAAAGCCTACTGTGCATGACAGGAACTTACATATATAGGACTACAATTATCCATATGCATAAACTACAGCTCTAATCCACTTCCTACCATATATATCCTTGTATATACTACCATACATATCCATGTATATACTACACTCCTACCCCTTAGAAATCTGTCCAAAACACTTTGACAGTAACATTTCCTAACTTCCAGCTGAAGTAAACCTGTCCACCTCTGCATAGATGACATGGATGCGATCCCACGGTATGGTAGCCCAGGACCAAGGATGCAGGGGTGCGGTAGCAGGTTGGTTGCAGACAGCAGCACATGGCTCGCATTGGTTGACAAAATGTTGGATATCTTGATCAAGTCCTGGCCACCAGAGGTATCCTCTGGCCAATGCCTTCATTCACAAGATTCTGGGATAACTGTCAAGTAAGTCAGAAAGTAACTTCTTGCAGAACTTTGGAGGCATCACATCGCAAGCTCCCCACAGAACACAGCCTTGCTCCGTGGACAACTGGTCCTTCTTGTCTAAGAAACGTTGGAGGATTGGGTCTCTTGTGAAGTTAGGCTAACCATTCAGGGTGAAATCTAAGACTTTAGAGAGGACAGGATCTCACCATGTCTCTGCTGGAACATCCTGTGAAGCAATGGGTAAGTCTTTGTACTGTCGTATCATCTTTCATGGTAGCATCCTTCATGTCAGTCTTGATAATGCATCTGCATTTGTTGATCTTGAGAACATATGTGTTTGATGTCATAGTTATATACCAACAAAATCAGGGACCATCGCTGCATCTGAAGTGCTGTGAGAGTTGGTATTGCAGCCTTTGGCCCCAGAATTGCCAGTAGAGGTTTGTGATCTGTTAGCAAAGTGAATTTCCATCCATACAAGTACTTATGGAACTTCTTGACACCAGAATTATGCTCAAGGCTTCCTTTTTTAATCTGAGCATAGTTTCTTTCACTTGGGGACAAGTTCTGGGAAGCAAAAGTGATCAGGTGTTCCTCTACAGAAGGTAATGCATGAGAGATGACAGCCCCCACTCCATATGGTGACGCGTCGCATGCCAGCTTCGAAGGTTTGGCTGGGTCATACTGCGCCAACCATTTGCTGCTTAGGAGACTTGCAAGCTTGGAATGCTTCCTCACATTGTGTTGACCAATTCCATTGAGCTCCTTTCTGTAGCAAGACATGGAGTGGTTGCAACAATGTGGACAGATGGTCTAGGAACTGTACATAGTAGTTCAAGAGGTCTAAGAATGATCTTAACTCTGTCACATTTGTTGGTGCAGGTGCCTTGACTATAGCATCTATCTTGCTGTCTGTTGGGCATCAATCCGGTGACCTAGGTACTCAACAGAATTTTCTAGAAATTGGCATTAGACTAGCTTTATTCTCAGCACATACCATTGCAGTCTGGTCAGAACTTGGTCCAGGATTGTCAGATGCTCTTCCACTGGGGTGCTGTTACCAAGATATCATCCATAAAGCATATTACATGGGCCAGTCCATGTAGTATCTGGTCCATTGTGTTCTGTAAAATTGCTGGTGCTGTGGAATCTCCATATGCCAAGTGATGATACCAGTAAAGTCCCTTGTGGGTGTTGATAGTTAGATATGGTTGCAACTCTGATTCCAGTTCCAATTGCAGGAATTCAAAAGATAAGTCCAACTTGCTAAAGAACTTGCCCCCTGAGAGTGTGGCAAACAAGTCCTCTGCATTGCATAATGGATATGGATCTTGCTGTATACAACAGTTCACTGTCACCTTGTAGTCACTACACAGGCTCACTGCTTTGTCTAGTTTGGTGCCACAATGATAGGTGCACTCCAGTCACTCCTTTCTATTTTTGAGATGATACCATGGCTTTTGAGTTGGCCCAGTTCCTTCTCTACTGCTTCCCATAAAACATACAGTACTGGTTGAGGCTTGTGGAAAATTTGAGTGTGGTGTCAGTTGCATTTGGATCTTTGCCTTGAAATCCTGGATCATGCAATAACCATCCTGGATAATAGGAGCATATTTGTCCAATACTTGTCTAGCTCATATTGTGGTGCTTTGGTCACCATATTTAAGCTGACAATCTTTTCCCAGTTCAGTTTGATCTGTGTGAACCAGTCTCTGCCTAGTAATGCAGCTCATTTTCCTTGTACCACCACTTAAGGCAAGGTCCTTGTTCCTCTCTCATTGATGACTGGCACTTGGATTTCCCCTAGCATTGGGATCTGCTCTCCCATGTCAGACTAGAGCTGAATATATGATGGTTGCAATGGGCACTGCTGAAGTTTCTCTCTGTAGATTTTCTCTGGCACAAGAGATACTGATTCTCTGGTGTCTAGCTGCATGCTCAACAGATTTTCTGCTTGCTCAAGCTGGAGGTAAATTTCCTTTCCATTGCCCATGTTGCATAAACCATGAACAGACACAATGACTCATCTTCTGATTCAATGGCTGCAGTGTCACCTGTGACATAATGTGCAGTAGCAGTCCATGATGCACTTTTGCAGATCTTTTGTATGTGACCCACTTTTCCACTGCTGTGGCATTTCTCATGTCAAAATCGGCATGTGCTTTGATGGTGGTTACCTCCACATCGGTAACATGGTTTTGATTTTGTGGAAGTGCCCCGTGGTGCTGGCTTCCTAAATATTTGGGGTTGCTGACAAACGAGTGATGGACCACTGCATAGTGTGAAATGTCCCTTTTGTTCTAGAGTATGGGTAACCTTGAGAAAACTGCTTCTTGGTGGTTCAAATTGTCCCACCAGTGCTTGGGAGCCTTTCTGAGTGAGCTCTATAGAGATTGCAACTTCACAAGCTGTCATGAAGTCTAGTTTTTTTCTTGCATGATCCTTTTTTGGTAAGCTTCCCCTCTCAGACCACAGACAAAATTATCCCAAAGGGCATTATCCAGGGACTGGCCAAACTTACAAGTGTGTGCTAGATGCTTTAATGCATTGATGTAGTCGACAATAGGTTCCCCTTCCTCTTGGTTGCAATGATAGAAGGTGTACCATTCAGCATTGAGAAGGGGATGGAGTTCAAAATGCTGTGCAAGTACCTTAGTGACTTGCGCATTTGCCAGGGTCAGGATGTCAGCTGGGGCTATTAAATTCTGTAGAAGGGCATGAACCTGTGGTGGCAATACTGCCAAGAATAAATCTTGTTCATCTTCTGCTATTTTGTTTGCCTTAAGCAAGCATTGGAAATGCTATAGATATACTGTACATCAAATGTTTCACTGGATTCATCAAATTCAGGTACCCAGCCAATTGTAGCCATTTTCCTGGTAGAGTGTGCAGTTGTACTGTCCATGAAAAAAAACTGTTGTTTTCTGGCTGTGTTTTTTTCTTAGTGAGTGATACAATTGCTCTGGTGTGCCACAAGAGGCTGCTGCTGTGCTGCCTGAGTGTGCTGTGGTCAGTCTGAGTATGCAGACCAGTCGAGATGGAGAAATTGAATGTTAAGTTTCACTTTCCAGTGATAATTTATGTTGCCCCTCGGAGCAGGGCTAGAAGCTGTTTTCTTTCTTTTTCAACACATCAAGTTAGCCAAACAGTGCACATTTGGCCTTTGTTTCTTTGTTTTATCTTTGTTTAGATAAATCTGTAACCAGAGTGTGCAACTGAGCAATTTATGGTGTTTTCGGCAGCCAGTGAGATAGGGACAGATAAGCAAACCCGTCAAAGAACAGACACAAGGTAGCTGGAAAGATTCACATAGCAGTTTAAAAAAAACATACATTAGTTTACATGACCCCTCTTTTGCATTCATAGGAGGTTTTCACTGCATCCTCCTCACCAATTGTAATATATTGAGCTAGTGTAGGAATAGATTCATACATGGTGTGTCAGTTCAGTGGCCATCTTTATTTTACCCAGAGATAGTGATCTTGCATCACTGGACGTACACAAAGAAAAACCTACTGTGCAAGGCAGGAACTATCATCAGCCCTAATCAAAAGTCCCACACTAACAGTATGTTACTTGATGGTATACACTGCAATAACCCGTTAACCATAGCCAATACCTTTAATAACCTTTTCTCAGATTTATCTAGCTACCTGTCCACCTTCCAAAATGCTAGCACTGTGCTGCCCCTCTCGTGACATTAAACCACTTCCCTCAAACCCCCTTTAGGTTCGGGATCATTCATAAAGAGAAGTTGGAAAGCTACTACTATCAATGACAACAATAGTCCAGGGTCTGATGGTCTTGAACCAAGGCTGCTGAAAGCGGCCCCTTTATAGCCTTCCCAGTAACCACAATTTTTAATATGTCCTTTGCCGTGGTATAGTACCAACTATAAGGAAAATTGCTAAAATCACTCCTATTCCAAAGAAAGGAGACCAAAAGGAAATAAAGAACTATCGTCCCATTGCTATACTCTCTACCTTAAGCAAAATTCTGGAAAAACTAGTATGCACAAACAATCGAATACCAAAAATATAACCTCCTCTCCAGTTCCCAACATGGCTTTCATAAAGGCCATAGTACCACCTCTGCCCTGCTAAAGCTGACCAGTGACATTAACTCAGCCATGGACCTAGGCCTCCTGACTGGTGCAGTCTTTATTGACCTAACTAAAGCTTTTGACCTGGTAAACCACTCGCTCCTTCTATCAAGACTACGGTCCTTTGGTTTCTCCCCAGATACCATAACTTGGTTTGAGAGCTATCTGACCGATAGGCAACAGACCGTGGTCTTTAACTCTGCTATTTCGAATCTTGCACCTATCCACGTTGGAGTGCCACAGGGCTCTATTCTTGGTCCGTTACTCTTTACAATATTTATTAATGACATCCCTTCAGTCGCACCGAATTGTTCGTCTTTGCTCTACGCGGATGATTTGGTTATCTATCATAGTGCGAAAACTTCCATCTCCCTACATCATCCTCTTGCATCGGATTTCGAAAGTATCCAAACCTGGCTTACTCATAATAAACTTGTCCTAAACTCTAGCAAATCTTACTCAATGGTGTTTGGCTCCCAGGCCAGACTCAAAACTAATCCTTATCCCCTTAACATCTCCTGTCAGGGACAACTCTCCTCTACCCTCTACCAATTCTTTCAAATATCTTGGTGTCACCCTGGACGAATCACTTGACCTTGACCTTCATATCGCTACTATTTGTAAGTCAGTCAATGCTAAGCTAGGAAGTGCCTATCGTACCAGCTACGCACTTACCCCTCAAGCCAGACTAGCAGTGGCTCAAGGTTTCCTTCTACCGGCTCTAGTATATGGCTCGCCGATCTTCCTTTCGGCATCTAAATCTGCCCTTCATAAATGGGACATCACTTACAATAACATTTGTCGCTATGCCGCAGCCTCAACACGCTTCAAGCACCACTGCCACCTTTATCGGGACCTAAAATGGCTTAGCCCATCCGCCTATCGTCTTCAGACCTTTGGATCATTAATTGACTCTGTCATCAGAACAGGTCTCCCCCTATCCCTTTCTTCTGCACTGGAAACCCAACCTTCTACTCATGAATTACGATCCACTGATAAAGCCCTTCTCACGTGTGCCAAGATGTAGAACAAAAATGGGCACTCGATGCGTTTTCCTACACTGCCGAAATACTGGAACTCTTTACCTCTCCATCAATCAAACAAACACATGCCTATCTTCAAGAATCTACATCGTGAACACCTTCACACTCTGCATCCCTGCACTTGTTTTAACCCACCTTGAATCCCTACTAATGCTTGCTCTCCCCCCTTATCTTCATCCTATCTACCCCCCTTTTCCCTTCCTCTACTTATGATCCTTATCTGCCATGCTCTTTCATCCCCTCTTTCCTTCTTCTCTCTCCCTCTCTACCACTTACGGCACTTACTGCACTTTAACATACTACCTTCCACGTTGTTTTTGTTTGATACAAATCCTGTTTCCTCCTTCTGTTTTCATGGTATCTTATCCCTCACCAATCAGTATGTCATTGTATATACTATACGCTGTTTTTACCCATTGTACTGTTTCATGTGCTGCGTCACATGTTAATTGTTATGTCTGTAAACTGTTTTCTCCCGGGTCGTGCCTGAAAATAGGCATTGTTTGCCTAGTGCACTTACCCGGTCAACAAAAGCAAAATAAAATAAAATAAATATAGGACTACAATTATCCATATGCATAAACTTCAGCTCTAATCCACTTCCTATCATACATATCCCTGTATATACTACAACCGAAGCCCTGGGTGCACCCTATATACGGCGCATGGAGCTTATGGCATTCAACTGCCCACATTCCAGATTTTCTATTCCATGTGGCAATTTGCTGCAAGCTACACCAACTTTTTGTGGTCTAGCTTGTGACAATCCTGAGAACCTTTTTTATGGAGTTTGCACCAGATATGTGGCACAAGCTGCCATAAACAGTTGACACTGTTGCAACTGCACCTGAGATTATAAAATCGGGTGAAATTGCAGTGAATGGGATTGGTGCACCACCAAAACCAAATGCCATGGTGCAGGGCTTGTTGCAAGCCCTGCAAACAAGCCCTGCACCATGGCTTGGAAAATGCTGCCCTGTGATTTGCTACAGTGGTGTAAAACACTAACACTTTCTTATTTGTACTTATACTGTATATGCGTTTGTGGTTATAGGAGTGCTTTCATGAGTTTCTTGGATGAAAGATTGGCAAAGTCAAACTGTTCGGATATACCAAGGAGATACCTGTATTGTGAAATGTCGAGTTCAATGTCTTGCATGCTATTTAAGGTACTTGCTTGGAATGTTTTTTCTGACATTTTAGGTCCTGCATGATTTTACGTAATTAGCTGTTCTGATTCACTGTGCATAAGGTTTTGTTTGTGTGTAGTTTAACTCTGTGTTCTTTGTGTTACAGTATCTGTTTGGCAGTCGTCTTTCAGCATAGAGTTTTGTATGAATGTGGTGTGACTTACTGTTCTTTGTGTTTTAGATGAATCTGGAAGTTTTATTTTGTCCTGGTTACTATGCAGCAGTTTGGCTCATGGAGGTTTTTACACTGGACATTTTTGTTTAGAATGCTTTTTTTTTTACATTGTGTTTTAATGAATAATCTATAACACTTGTGCATTTTAGAATAAGAGGTTCTGCAAACTTTGGAACATGAAATGCCAGAGAGATCAGTCTTCAATGTCTGTGTTCTTCAAGAGACCACACATTGATCCTTAGCCTTTATCTGTGACAATAGTTCCAAATGCTGAAAGGAATGAGAATACTCACCCCACAAGTTGTGAGCAGAAAACATTTGGGCTACAGCACAGAGCATAAAACAAGTAAAACCATCACTGCCATTGAGAACACTGTGTCCGGGGCATGGCCTGGACCCTGGCAAGATGGCTGTGTGACTCATCAGCTCTAACTCTGCATGGACTAAATCCTAGATAATCTGATGTGATCCTGGGCACCAGCAGCCTCTGAGAGGAAGGGGCACGCAGACACAACCTCTAGCTGTCGGCCACGTAGCAGTATTTTGGTCTAACCACCTGCATTGGAGATCTACTGAGAGGATGCAATGAACCGCCAGCCAGTGCATCATGGCCTTGTAGGCCCCCCAATCCTCCTCCTGAGCAGTGAGTCCTTGCCTACTGTGCACCAGACCCAGCCTTAGGACTACACACTTGGACCTGCCCTGATCCCAAATAGCCCCCCCGACAACTGCTCTTCTGTCTGCAGTGTCTCCAGCTTAGTTAAAACCTTGTTGGGAGGGTGGAAGGGTGCAATGGGAGCAAACAATGATGGCTGCCACTCTCATCCTAACAGCATCAGGCCCAGATTGTAAACCGGGAGTCCCCAGTCAACGGCCTCAAGTAGGGGACCTCCTAGCCTACATCACCAAGATGCTGGAGGCATTGCTCGTCTGCATTGATGGGATCAGCTCCTCACTTGTGGGCAATGTTGCTGATGTCTGTAGGCTGGAAGACTGGCTACATGTAGTTGAGCAACACACCAATGAACATGAGAGGCAGCAAGTAATGTTATGGCAAAAAATTAGAGACCAGGAGGGCAGGATGGGCAGACTGTGGAGCCGCTATGAAGACCAAGAAAGTAGGAGCTGGTGCAATAATATTCACATCCTGGGAGTGCCAGAAGGGGTAGAGGGGCCTAATATGGAGTGGTTCCTCAATGAGTGGATCCCAAAGCTGCTTGGGGACCAGTGGAAGGAACCGGTGGAGATGGAGTGAGCGCACAGGCTCACAGGAAAGGTAGAACCCTCTTTAGCTGCTCCCTGACCCATCATCGCATATCTCCTGCGATATTCAGTTAAGGAGAAGGTGCTTCATGTGGTCAGAGACCTGGTGGAGATCAGCTGGAAGGGGGCCAGCATATCTTTTTACCATGATTACTCGCAAGAAGTAGCTGCCAAAAGGAAGGCTTTTTTTCCTCTCAAAAAACTGCTACAAGCCAATGACTTTCGTTACAGATTCAAAAGACTCTTCCAGTTATCCATTTCTAAGGAGAGCAAGGAATTCACAGCAGAGTCACCTCAGGAGGCCGAGGCCTGGCTGATGTGACATTGGCCTAAACTGGAGATTGGGACCACACATCGCAGTCACCTCTGGGTTCCCGAAATGCAAGCTGGCAGGAGGAATGAAAAAAGGGGGAAGGCATCCCCGCGGGACCAATATTCCAGCAGGAACAGTCCACCAAGACAAACCTCCCCAAGGCAGCAATCTCTGAGAGGGAATGGTCTCCAATCCCTGAATGACTGCGGGGAGCTCACATCCAGACGAATCAGCTCAGCAACATGACAGTACCATGAATCATCCTCCCCAGATGCTGGTTTGATCGCGGGTGAGATCCCGGAGCCCTCAAACTGGAAGTGCTCCCCAGGTGATCCCCTTTCCACCGGCAAAGCTCCCCAGGCTCAACTCACCAATCATCAATGTGCAGCATGAGGAGCAACAGGAACTACCTGAGGAAATGGACACTCAAGTCCTGCTCGACTGAGTTAAGGCAGTGGACCCTGAAGAGGAAAACCTGGTGACTACAAGAGGCCTACTTAAACCGGGTGAAAAATCTTTTGCAGAGGCTGTGGCCGACCGCCCCCCCCCCCCCACAGCCCTGCAGAGACTCAAACTTCCGTGGGATGTGCTCACCCACTTCTGGAAGAGTGGATCACTCAACAGTCTCTGTTGCAGGAAAAGACTTTGGCTGAGTGCTGTTTTGTATTCCCACTGTACTACACTTACATTCTGCTGGTTATTGAGAGGCTGCTCACCCACAAACAGCAGTAGCTCAAGCGCCCTACCTAGCGCGCGCTCACCATGTCCTGTAGGCTTGACAGTCCCCTCCTATTGCACGGAAGCATTTATGGGTGACTATAATTTCTGCTACGATATAAGTTCTTTATTCTTCTCCCCTTGTTACACGTCTGCACATGTGGGGCAGTGGATAGTATAGAGCTGCTACTCTATACTACCCTCCCATGCTCTGTAGAAAGGGACCAACTTGGGAGCAATCTGTTTGGGAACACAATACCTCTCACAGCATTCTCTAACTAAGAAGTGGGTTCAGAGGTGCCCCAAGCCTATTTTTTATTTTATTTAGTTCTTGGTAACCGGGTAAGGCCCACTAGGCACAAGTGCCTGTTTTCAGGGGTGAACTGGGAGCACTGGGTGGTTAAGTAACTTGCTCAGAGTCACACAGTATGTAAGTGGAGGTTGTGAGAATCAAACTCTGGTCTGGTCTGCTGGATGTATCAAGCTTGTTCACACCTCGTTCCTCTAACCTCTGGGCTATACTGCCAGCCATCTTGAGCCTTGGAGCCCTGAGGCATGTCCTCTTCCTCCCTGCACCTTGGTTTCCTGGTACTGCGGCGCTGATGGCTTCTGGTATCAGCTATCAGGGGCCCACAGATTATTGGCTGGCAGACAGACCCTTAATTCCTTCTAGGTTAGCTGATCCCCCCTCGGCATTTGTCCAAGGAGATGGAAGTTAAAGTTACTGGGTATACCCATTATATCCTTAGTTGACATTGTTTGGTTAATGTATAGGGTTGGTTTTTAAACAAAATTTACAGAGACGTATGGCTAGCTTAATGTTTATCATGGGTGGAGTTCCTCACCCACCTCTTGGGAGACATGTTCTCCTACCCCCTGCACAATATGTTGTGAGGGGGGTCTAGATTTTTCCTCCTACCTGGTGTTCTGTGATACCTTTTATGGGGCTATTAGTCCAAGTGGGGATGGAGGTATTGTCTTGTTTGGACTTTCTCTCCCATTTTCTTAGTCCCCTTTTTGGTGCTCGAGTCAGCGTGGCTAGGCATTCAAGGTTGGAATCCTCTCACGTGTTCACCTTGACTCCATTAGTGCTCTCACTAATTTCCTGTAGCTGACCTCTCAGAACTGCAGTTAGCTGCTTTTCTCCCCCATTTCTCCCCCCCCCCTTTGCAGGACATCACACTGCACCTAGCTTATCCACCCTTCCATGGTGATTTCTGTGGAAGGTGGAACTTGGCAAGGCACTCACTGTTCCTGAGAGGTCAATTGATAAATCATTTTCTTGTTACACTGTTTATTGTTTATTCTGGTTATAAAATACTGTTTAATACTTTAATACACAGGACAGTCTTCTGGATGTTGTTCACAGGTCCTTACAAACCTCACTTCCGTATACTCTTCTGTCTCCTCTCCTAGCTCTCCTCTCATGGTGGGATCCCTCAGATTACAAGAGTGACTCATCCAGGTATCAGTTATCTAGGTACTACCACCTTTTCTTCTGGGTAGATAAGTCACTTTCTTATTTTTCAGTGCTATAAGGATGGCTAGTGGGACAGGTCAAGGCCTGCAGTGCATCTCATGGAATGTTAAGGGCCTTAACCACCCAGTGAAGCGCACCAAAGTCCTTCAGCACCTGGGGTCCCTCAGGATGGACATGGCCCCACTTCAGGAGATGCACCTCTCACCCAGGACCATCAAGTGGCTCAAGAAGCTTTGGGTTGGTAGTGTAATAGCCAGCTCTGCTCCTACCTACAGACCAAAGGGTAGCTATACTACTGTGCAGGGCATCCTCATGTGTCATAGAGGGGTGCAGACTGACTCACATGGGAGATGGATTGTCACTCAGCTCTCATACCCTGGGGGAAGGACACTGGTAGCCAACGTCTATGAACCTAATAATGACTCAGATTATTTTTTTTCCCCGAGGTAAGCCATGCCATGACCAAGTTGGCGGAGGGTTTTCAGGGTCTCTCTATTTTGGTGGGTGGTGATTTCAATTTGGTACTAGACACTTTTCTGGATAAGTCCCAGCCCACACCTCAGGCTCACCCCAAAGCTGTAGTGGCTCTTTTGGAGATAATAGCAGAATGGGGACTGGTAGATGTCTGGCGTAGGAACCACCCCACAGGGAGAGATTACTCCTTTTTTCCCCCGGTGCATGGCACCTACAGCAGGATTGATTTCTGGCTAGCTAATCAGGAGGCAGCTTCAGGGATGGGGGATGCTAAAATCGAGAATATCTTGGTATCAGACCATGCCCTGGTTTCTGTCACATTTTCCACTCCTGGGCAGGGAGCCTCCTCTAGTAGGTAGAGGTGTAATCAACTGCTCTTTCAGGATACTGAATTTTGCACCCTCATGTGGGAAGAGGCAAAATCTTATTTCCTTCTTAATTCTGGTGGGGAAGTTTCTCCTGAAACTGTTTGGGAGGCCTTTAAGGCAGTTCTCAGGGGCTGCATCCTTTCCTATACCGCCACTAAAGCTAAAGCCCATAAGGCCGAGAGTAACCATCTCTAGGCAGAGCTGAGCATGCCAGAGGCTAAATTTAAAGCATTGCCACGGCCACAGTCGAACCTTGCCCTTCTGACCTCTATCACAGGCCTAAAATACAGCATAAACACCTTACTACATAGGAAAACAGAATAGCAGCTCAATCGCTCTAAACACAAGTCATGGGAGGGTGGCAAAAAGGGTGGAAAACTCCTGGTGTACCAGCTGCACAAGCAACAAGCTGCCTCGAGGATCCATACCCTCTGGGACCCGGCAGCAAATATTGTCTCAGACCTCCAAGGTATCAGTGGCATGATGTGCCTCTTCTACCAATCCCTTTACAAAACAAGGAGCCCCTTGGACACTCATGGTGCCACCCAATATCTCACAAACTTCTGCGACCCCGACCTTTTTCCCAAGCTCTCAGACATAGACCTACAGAGCTTGGAGATGCCTATAACTCAGGAAGAACTACAAACTGTGCTTTCACAACTGGTGAAAGGGAAGGCCCTGGGCCCGGATGGGATGACAGTGGATGTGTACCAACTCCTGAAGGAGGAGATAGTGTCACCGCTATTGCAGGCCCTACAGGAGGCACATAGCAATGGCTCCTTCCCCCCTACTATGAGGGAGGCTCTTGTCACACTCTTGCCTAAGAAATCTAATGACCCTTTTGATTGTGCCAACTATAGGCCTATTTTCCTCTTACCTGTGGACACCAACATACTTTCCAAGGCTCTAGCGAATAGGCAAATTAATACAATGCCACGGCTGAGTCATCCCTCAGAAGTGGGCTTCTCCAAAAGCAAATCTGGAGCCAATAACCTGCGACTTGTACTCAACCTTAAATGGCTGGCCCAGCAATCTCCCACCCCAATGGTGGCCTTGGCAGTTGACTTTTCCAAGGCATTTGATTCGGTAGAATGGAGTTACGTACATGGGGTCCTCCAACTGTATGGCTTTGGCAATTACTTCCAGGGATGGATCTTTACCCTTTATAATGATTCTCTTGCCAGAGTTTTGACCAATAGAGATATCTCCTCCCCCTTCACCCTATAAAGGGGTATCTGGCAGGGCTGTCCCATCTCCCCTTTACTTTTTCTTCTTGCTCTGGATCCCCTAATAAGGCACCTGACTACATCCCCAGATGTATCCAGGTTACAGGTAGGAGATCAATCTTATCTGGTCAGTGCATATGCTGATGACATGTTGCTCACCCTTTCCAACTTGGTACACTCCCTTCCTGTAGTCATCAATCCCCTTCAGGATTTTGCTCATTTATCAGGTCTCACTGTTAACCAAAAAAAGATGAACCTCCCTATGAACCTGACCTGTACAAATGATTGCCTCCAAGGGACTGAAATATCCTGAGCACCCCAGGGCTTTCAATATTTGGGGACCTTCATTCCGGCTGGTTGGAAGGATTTAGAGCACCTCAACTTCTCCCCACTGCTGACATCCCTGATGGCTGAAATACAATGCTGGTGCAAGCTGCAGCTTTCCCTGAAGGGCAAAGTGGAGGCAATCCAAATGTTTTTCTTCCTCAGGTTTCCTAATTCTTGGCTAACCTTCCCATACTCCTTCACCCAAACCTTTTCAGACCCTAGACAGATTAGTCTCCTCTCTGCTCTGGAAGGGTAAAGTGGCCCGGTGGGGAAGACTGAAACTCAGAGCTCACTGGTCCAAGGGCGGGCTTGGTCTTCCATGATTTAAGGGTCACCAACTGGTGTACAGAATGGCACAGGCCACCAAATGGTTCTCACATGGTCCCACTGCCCCCCCTCGTGGGCGAAGCTAGAGGCTTCCCTACTTCAGGGAGATGCCTTATCCTCCCTCCTTACATATAAGAAATTCCGGTCTTCTCAAGCAACCCCATCATACTAGAAACATAGAAGGCCTGGCAGAAGATCATGGCTATCTCTCACATCTCCCAAGTAGCCAGCTATCTGCCTGTGCAGTTTATCCCTCTATGGAATAATTGAAGGGTGCAAGTGGATAACAAGTCTTTCCACTGGCCCACATGGGCAGCGAGGGGTTTCATGTTGGTTGGACACCTCCTTCTTCCCAATACAGCCATCATGCTGTCCTTTGAGCAACTCCAGGAGAAGTTTGACCTGTCCTCTTGAGATTTCTGGAGGTATCTTCAGCTCAGGAGCGTGATCCAACTCTTGCTGAGTGAGCAGCCCCAGGATAAGAGATGGGAGTGGATGTCAACGTTACATGAAACAGAAGTGAATAAGGGGCTTGCTGGGAGGATCTATAAGATCTTACGTGACTCACATCCTGACTGTACGAAGACATCTAGGCAGCTGCGTGAAAAAGAGCTTCAGACCTGTATTTCGCCATAGTTGTGACAAGGCTGGCTCAGGATGGCACACATGGCCTACAGGGATGCCAGGACTCAGCTCATCCAATTGAAGATCCTGCTATGGTGGTATAGGACCCTGGGCACCCTACAGGCTCAGGGGTTACTCGACCACTGAAAGTGCTGGAGGTGTTAGGAGGGTTCAGCCCATCTCTTGCATACTATGTGGCAATGCCCAACGCTGGTTCCATTCTGGTCTGCTGTGTTGCAGGACCGCTTCAGTATGGTGGGTTGTCAGATTCCACCCTCTCCCTCTCTTCTCCTTTTGGGGGATACATCAACTCTGGGCCCATTACCTTTTCCCCTTAGATCCTGGGTTCTAGGAGAGCTCCTCAAAGCAAAGAATGCCATTCTGATGAAATGGGGCGTACCTCACCCCCCTTTGGTGACAGGATGGCAGGCAGCCCTTGCCAGGTTAGCCATCTTCAAAATGCTCACATATGTGGGACACAGCCAGCTCCCTAGATTTTGCACCAAGTGGGATGCGTATTTACATTCTCCCCTGTGCTCAGTCCTTCCCCCACCGCCAGCCAATCCTCCAACCTAATATTTGCTTCCCTCGGTAACTCCAGGTAAACAGTGATTTTCTCCATTCTCCTCCAGCTCCCACATTAGCTGTTATTTTCTCAACTATAGAGGTACCCAGAACAATAAGGTAGGGGAGTGAGGCTCTGCTGAACACACCACGAGAATCATATGAGGTGAGTCCTCTAGTCTGGTCATGAACCAGATAATTTTCTTTTGGTAAAAGACGGTGCCTTTCTGGTATAAGATGTCACTGGACTATGTTCTTAGGACTTTCTCTTCCTTAGTTTTGGTACTTGTTTATGTATCGACCTTATGGTGACAGATAAACTGTAATGTATGGCTCTGTAACTTCTTCTTTATGTGGTCTAATGTTCATGACAGTCCTGTAAATCAGGATTATTTTGGGGAAAAATAATAAAATCTTTTATGATAAAAAAAAAGAGAACACTGTCTCAGGACTTGAGATGCAAACAATGGACATGGACTAGCCTTTCAGCCACCATCTGTAGAGATACCAAGCCTGAGCTGTGGAAACAAAAAACTCAGATTTCAGGAATCCTGGTAAAAGGAGTGCTCATGGCTGCACTACAGCCCTGAGCTGAAGGCTGTGCTCTGTCTTACTTGCACCAAGGCTGAAAGCATGGTTATGCTTGACTTATCAAAGAGCTACGACCCAGCATTCATGACAACAGGGTTCACCAACTGGAAAAAGGCAAATGTTAAGTCTGCATCCCACCAGTCCTCAGAAACACGCCAGCATGCTGTATGGAAAATGGATCATGTATCGCATGGACAAGGTATTGACTCTGTTCTTCAAGAACAGACATTGTCACAGGATGAGTTATATAAGTGTTTGTTGATGCTGATAACCTTCTTATGCTATTTAGTCAGACGGCTTGGCAATCTGAGGTCATCAGATGGATGAGGGAAACTGTGGAGCTACTGAAAATGCAAAGCAATGAACACTAGAATCTAAGGACCAGGCTCAAAAGAAAATAAGATTATACAAGTCCTGTCATTAATAATGAAATCATATGTCTTATGAGTAATGAAATCATTTGCTCTACTGCAAAGGAAATCAATGACAAGTCACTATATTACTCTATTATTGTTGATGTAACTCAAGATTTTGCAGGAAAAGAGCAGGAGAGCATTTGCCTTCACTATGTGGACAAGAACATGCAGCTTCAGGAAGAGTTCATTGGGTTTTATGAGCCACAGGACACAAAAGGGGCCTCAGTAGCAAAAGTAATTATGGATGTCCTCATCAGACTTCCTCTGCCAGTTGAAGATCTCCAAGAAATGGCATTTGATGGCTCTGCAAACATGTCCAGTTGTTATTGAAGTGCACAGGCTTGCAAAAAGGAGAGGAAACCACTTGCTATATTCATTCACTGTGGTGCACACCGTGTAAATCTTGTGGCATAGGAAAGTTCTGAAGCAAGCCCTGTATTCAGAAATTCCCTACACTATGTAAATGTACTTGGAAAATTCTTCAGTGAATCAATAAAGTACAGCAGTTTGTTTTCAGAGATTGCTACTGCTGCTGAGAATGCATCTGCCTCTTTTTTTTCTTTTCAATCTCTTTTTCCCTCCAGTCACAGTCTGGGGGGCATCTCTCAGGCATCCTGCCTGCTCCTGCCCTGCCTGAAGTCCTCCTACCTGTGCCTCCTCTCTCCCTCCTACTCTACCAATGATCAGCACTCCCGGGGCTCAACCCCTCTGGGGTGGGGCTGCCCCTCCTCTTGGGCACTCTTATAGTCAGACTCTGATGTGGGAGAGGACCCGGGTGGAGGAACCTGAAAGGCCAGGTAGGATGGACCCGGCCTTGGGCATGGGGTCAGGTGCCATCACCTTCCCTGCAGACTGGGCTTTGCCTTGTTCTGGTGATCTCTCCCCCCACCCGTGTGTGTGCACGTCCCCGATATTAGGTGCATGGCAACCCCTGCCTGTATTAGGGCACACTGATTACGTGTAGCTGAGTGTGCTGCAGTGCCCCCGATCTCCACCAGGAGCCACTGGCATGCCGGGCAATCCCCGACCTCCCCCCCTGGGGAGGAGAGCAGCCCATCAGGTGCTCAATCATCACCTGCCCCTGCTGTCCCTTGGTGGTCCGAGTTCACTCCTGAACCCAGGTCGCTGGCGTGGCACGAGGTGTGGTGTCCAGCACCTCAAGACTTAGTGCCACCGGGCTGGCCTGCATCTGCCTCTTTCACAAAACTACATCCCTTATGTTCAACTAGGTCGACTGTCAGACTCTCTGCAGTTGAAGCAGTAACTCAGCAGTATGAGATCATACTGCAAAGTCTGGAGAAAATGGAGGCAGAAAATGGAGAAGCAGCGACAAGGGCAAGTGGTCTTTTGGAGCACTGAATTGCTGCACAACTGAGCTGTTTAGTGGTGATGGTGCTGTCACAGTCAAGGAGTGTTTCTTCTGATCTAGGACCTGATCCTGCAACTAAGGGGTTGCTTGATTGCTACCATAAATGTAGGGCCCCTGCCACAAATGATTCTAAGCCCCATGCCTCCAGTATGATTTGGCACAAAGGTGCCAAAAGAGTGCAGCCCCACAAGATCTGCTAGTTTATCAGAAATCATGCATTTATTTATTTATTTATTGAAGTCGCAGAATTATAACACCTTTGAGCCAGGGGCTCATTTACAAAGGCACCACGTCAAGGAAAGAGGGAACAAGGAGAAGTTTACATAGTACAAGGACAAACAAGTGCACAAGTTACAATTAATACATGATACATACAAATTACTAACAACCTATAGTAAGTGCAAAGTAAGAACTGCTGGGTTACATGAGTTACAGGGTTATAGTTAATTGAGGCTTTTACTGTTAGTGGTCAGAGAGAAAGACCCTGTCAGTGAACTTCAGAGGTTGAAGATACAATGAGTTATAGAGCAGGGTAGTTATAGGAAAATTCCAGAGTAGAGGGTGAGAGCAGTTAAGCATTGAACAGAGAGGGGTGATATCAGGGGAAGGGGAGGGGGAAGGGAAGTAAGGTAATAGAGAAGATAAATAAGAAGTGAGAGCAGGTGGGGTGAGAGGGGAAGGACTCAAGGTTGATTACGTTTGGCACTCCTAGCTAAGGCAGTTCAATAGATGCTGCTGAAGTTTGGTGTTGAAGGGTACAGTTTCAGTGTCAGATAGGAGGTCAGGTGGAAGGTTATTTAGCCAGGATGGGGCGCTATACATGAAGAAGTGCTGTGCCTGCGCAGTGCAGCAGAAAGGAACCTGAAAGGTGGGTCTGGATGTACCTCTAGTGCAATGGCAGTTATTTGTCCTATTTAGGAACTGCAAAATCGTGGACGGGGCTAATCCAAGGCACATTTTCTTCATGAAGAGCCAGGTATGGTAGGAGATTCTGCCCTGAAGATTCATTCAGTTCACTGTGGCATACAGGTCACAGGTGTGAGTGAAAATGTGGGAGCCACTGACTAGGCAGCAAGCTTTGTTAAGGGCAACAGTTCACATTTTAAGTGTGGCATTGGTGGCAGAGCCATAAATTATTAACCCAAAGTCAATAATTGAAAGGATGGAATTAGTAATGGCTAGGCAGAGCACTTCTTGGGACATGCTGTGCCTGTGTCTATTCAGACCCCTAGCCTGATGCTTACGGCTCTGGAGATTACATTTACATGATTGTTGTAAGATAGGTTACTGTCGAGTGTTATGCCTAGATATTTAAGTTACGGACTTGTTCAAGGGGTGAGTTGAGATTGTTAGCGATACGTAGCTGGGCATTTTTATACTTGTTGCATGGGCTGACAAAGAGAATCGCTTTCATATTTTTGTAGTTCATAGTTAGTTTCTGTTTGGAGAACCAGGACTCAACTGCAGAGAAACTTTCTTGCAGACTGCTGACTAGAGGTAGAGGATCAGGCTGGCTGCTGAAGAGCACAGAATCATCCGCATAAAGGAGTAGGCCTGTAGGGCAGGCATGGGGATGGGTATTCAGGTAGAGGCTAAATTAGAGAGGACCGAGGACTGAGCCTTGGGGGACTACTGAGCATACTTGGTGGCTGATTGAGAGTGTATGCTGTATTTTCACTCATTGGGTTCTGTCCTCCAGGTAACTTTTAAACCATACAGTGACATCACGTGAGAGTCCAAGGGTGGGTAGGGACCTCAGTATTAGGGTGTGGCTAACAGTATCGAATGCCTTAGTGAGGTCAATGTAATTTAACCCCACAAGGTGTCCACGATCCAATGACTTAGGGATGAAGTCTATGTATTCTAGAAGGGCAGTGGTGGTGCTGTGCCCTTTTCTAAATCTATGTTGTTGGGCGCATTGTATATTATAGATGGCAAGGTAGTCAGACAGCTGGTCTGCAACAGTTTGCTCTAATGCTTTAAAATGGGGTGGCAAAATGGAGATTGGACGATAGTTAGAGTGTGTGGCCCTGCCACCACTCTTATGAAGAGGCATCACAACTGTCACTTTCTAAGCCAAGGGGAATTGGTCAAGACAGAGGGATCGGTTGAGTATCTTGGTGAGAGGTGACAGAACCGAGTCAAAGGGTGAGATGAAGCAATTTAAGATATAGAGTGTCACTACTAAATCTAGGTTTGCTAAGGACACGCTGTAAGTATTGTTTAGCTGTCACGGTAGTTATTGTCTTAGAGTAGAAAGGGGGTGCGTTAGGGGGCGGATTCACTTTACTGGCATTGTGCTGGCAGGGAGAATCATAAAAGAAATTGGGAGGGAGTACTCCACTCAGGACAGTGAATGTGGCATTGAAAATATCTGCTATTTCTTTAGGGTCCTGAGTTGTGGCACCATTAAAATTGAGCACTGAGGGAGGGGATTTATTGGGCTTGCCAGTGAGGTTTTTTATGTTCTCCCAGAATTTTTTGCCATTTCCCCAGGAGTCAGAGAACTAGTCTTGAAAGTGGGTAATTTGGGCAAGGCATACTGCACGGGTGCAGGCATTCCTGATCTTCTTGTAGCATTGTCAGTCTTTTGTGCTATATGCCAGAGGTGGTCACGAGAAGCCATGAGGTTTAGAAGGGGTGTGGTAATCCAAGGGTTGCTGACCAACTTACACTTCTGTTTTTTGAAGGGAGTGAAGATACTATAGAAACACAGAATCTATTGGCAGATAAGGACCATATAGCCCACCCAGTCAGCCCATTTCACTACTTGGTTTGGCAATCCCTAATCTTATCTGGACTGCCTTTCCCCCACTCTGCTGTACAGCTGGGTGCTTTTATGCTTATCCCATGCACTTTGAATCCCTGCACTGTTTTCGCTTCCACCACCTCCACTGGTAGGCTGTTCCACTGATCCACCACCCTCTCTGTGAAAAAAATACTTCCTAGCATTCTCCCTAAGCCTCCTTCCCTCCAGCCTCATGTTATTCCCCTTGTCCTTGTGCACTTTCTTCTCTGAAATATGCTCCCCTCCTGTACCCTGTTTATTCCTCAAAGGTATTTGAAAGTCTCTATCATATCCCCTCTCTCCCTTCTCTCTTCCAGTGATTAGATGTCTAGTTCCTTGAGTCTTTCCTCATAAGGCTTGTGGTGCAGTCCATGTATCATTTTTGTTGCTCTTCTTTTGACTGCTTCCATTCTGTCTATGTACTTCCTGAGATGCGGTCTATAGAATTGGACACAGTATTCCAGATGAGGCCTCACCAGTGATCTATACAGTGGCATCACCACTTCACTCCTCCTACTGGTTATGCCCCTTCCTATGTACCTCAGCATTCCATTTGTCTTCCCCACTGCATTTTTTGCATTGTTTGACTTCACATCATCGGATATGATAACCCCCAGGTCTCTCTCCTGACTTGTGGTGGCTAGAACCTGCCCCCCCATCCTATATTCTTCTCTTGAGTTTATGTGTCCCAGGTGCATTATCTTGCACTGCTTAGCATTGAAACCGAACTGCCAAACACTTAACCATTCCTCAAGTAGTCTTAGGTCTTTACTCATTTTATTTAGCCCCTCATGTGTGTCAGCTCTGTTACAGATCTTGGTGTCATCTGCTAACAGGCATACTTTCCACTCCAATACCTCTAGAATGTCACTTATGAAGACATTGAGTAGAACTGGTCCCAGCATTGATCCCTGTTGAACCCCGTTGGTCACCTCCCCCCTTCTGATTTTATGCCATTTATTATCACCCTCTGGGTCCTGCCTTTTAGCCAGTTTCCAACCCATTTTACCACTTTAGAGCCCACACCTAGATTCCCCAATTTGTTAAGCAACCGTCTATGAGGAACAGTGCCGTAGGCCTTACTGAAATCCAGGTAGGCCACATCCACTGCCCTTCCCTGATCCACCACCCTGGTCACCCAGTCAAAGAAATTGCTAAGATCAGTCTGACAGGACCTACCCTCAGTGACTCCATGCTGCCTTGGGTCTTTTGCACCGCTTGACTCCAGGAACTCCACTACCCTCTCCTTAAGCAGGGACTCCATCAGATATCATATGCTTTGTTAAAAAGGGAGATGAAATGCCTAGTGCAAGGCCAACACTTGCTGCTGTGTCAATTAGTGACCAGTCGCACATATGAAGGTATTCTTGAAGCTGCTCAAATTGCCCTCACCTTTGTGCACGCAGATAGGACAGTTTATTATGGCATCTGGGATGCTGGCATGACCACTGACACACGATTTGGCAGTGGTCGCTGAGGTAGTCGGGAAGAACCTCAGTGTCCTTAATTCTTTCCAGGTGGTTTGAGAGAATGAGAATTATTAGGGTGTGGGTACCAGTTCTATAGTTTAGTCTAGTGGGGGATTGAACCAGTTGTGTGAGGCCAACAGCTGCAGTGGCATCCTTAAAAGGGCCAGACTCAGGTGCTTGCCAATTGATACTGAAATCTCCAAGTGCAACAATGTCAGAGCTACTGGGTAATTTAGTAATACAGTCAATGACAGTGCCAAAGCCAGTAACTGTATCCCTTGGTAGGATATAAACTGACAGGACAAGGAGTGACTTCCCTTTGGGACCCAGGGTTACTTTGACTGCAATAACCTGGGCACTATTCCTGCTGGACAACATTGGAAGGGCATGACCCTGGAGGGTGTCTGAGAGGAAAATAGCACAGCCCCCACCTTTTTTACCAAGATGATCCATTCTGGAGAGAGTATATCTTAAAAGGGCAGCAACGGAGTTAGGTGTTTTGGGGGAGAGCCAGGTTTCAACAATGGCTAGGATGTCAGGCTTGTGCTGTTGTACTCAGACTTGCAGCTGATCTAGCTTTTGAAGTAGACATTGGATGTTAAGGAAAGCAATCTTAAGACCATTGGAGTTAACGTGTTTAATGTGTGTTTGCTGCCAGTGTTGGGGTGGACATTACCCCGAGAGTAGCAGGAGTAAGAGGGCTTAATGGATTAGCATAAGCTTTAGCAATTTAGGTTTGGGGATATCAGGATATTTTGGAACAGATATAGATGACAGGGGCATGGGGAGTGAGGCAAGGTGTGACACTAGAAAGAGAGTTAGGGCAGGACCAGGGTGCGTATTGACACAGTAAGGCTCGTAGGGTACTGGAAGGTGGGCTACCCTAGCACTTACAGTGCATGAAGGCAGTGTTGTGTCCATTAGTATAGGAACAGCTGGGGTAGTTGTGGTGGCTTAAAATAAAGGTTCATTGGAGAAAATTAGGACCAAGATGACAAGAGTATAAGGGTAAGTGGTGGGCCATATCATTTACCAGGAGCCTATCCAAGTGAGTTAGGAATTTCAGAGTGCAAGTTCGATTTGTGCATCTGCTGTGTATGTGTAGGCTGGGCTTTCTGGTAATCTTGAGTCAGAAGAGAACTTGGGATATATGGGGGGGGCAGGGGGAGTTGTGTGATCCCAAAGCCTGGTACTGTCGAGGAAGTACCCCTGGACTTAATTGGACATTTCTGCTTTAATCTTGGCTACAACTTTGATCTTAGTTACTGCACAATAGGGAATCTGGAGACAAGGTAGATGGGTAGCGGTGCGAGCGACTCTCTTTTAATAATAATTAAAAAAGCGATCATCAAGGAAGGGGACTGGAAGGCAGAGTGAAGTTCACACTGCATTGTGTTTATTATGGGAACTGTGATTCTGCTCTTTTGCTCTCTCTTTAACAATAGAAGGAAGTGGCCATCAAGGGAGGGGATTGGAAAGGCAGAGTAATAAAGTTCACCCTTCTTTGTATGTGCTGGTGCAACGTGGAGCTGACGTCGGGGGAGGGAGGCCCTTGTAGACAGATACTGCTGAAGGCTGACTGCTAGTTCTATCTGTAATATGTCAGCCAAGCAAGGGCACTCTGAGAGAGAAGGCCCCAGGACATTGTTCTGTTTGTCTCCTTCCCCCCCCCAAATCCAGCCCTGCCCCTTGGTGAATTGTTATTCAAATATATATTTTTTCCATAGTGCCTGGTTGCCATCCTCTCCTTGTTTATCCTGAAACTCCCTTCTCAAAAATCTGCATGTAATACCATTGATGACATCACATAATATTTCAACCAATGTCAGGACTGCATTCTGCTATGGAAATGAATAATTCATGCCACAGAAATGAACTAATGCTTCTGCAGAAGCCTAGGAGCCCAGCTTCAGAAATCAGAACTGAAGTCCCATGAGGAGAACTAGGGGCCCTGCCGTTAGGACAAGAACTATGAATGAATTTTTAAAATTACTGATAATGTTTTAAATGATTGGTTATTACAAACTGTATTAATATATCTACAGTATTTAAAAGTGCTGAGGAACAAAAACTCCATTGTGATACTTCCTAGGGCTAGTTGCTGCACTCTGTCTCCAGCATGGTGTGAAGGTCTGTTGCTATGTTTTCCAGTCATCTGATTCCTGCTTGTGATAACTTTTTGTCCAGTTTTATTTGCATGATGTAGTCCTCCAGCTGTCCCTTCTAGTTTGGATAGGGCCTCCTGTATTCTCATCTTGCACTGGAAAACTAGTCCAGCATTGAGGTATACTTGGTGGCTTAGCTGAGGACTGGGTGAATACAGTTTTGGGGATGCACTGGTCTACTAATCAATCAAATCTGCTGGACCTCTGATTGCAACTAGAACTTTGATCTGTTGGCTCTCACATGCCACTTGAACTCCAACGTGTTAACTCATCTACTTACCACTGAGACTGAGATCTGTGTGTTCCACCATGATCCCTGTCTTACTCTTGCACTGCAATCTGTGAGCTACCTTAGCAAGACACTGACTTTAGATTCTACTACCAGACCCTTGTTGGCAGGCTCTCTCTGTCTGCTACCGAGACTCTACAAGCTCACCCAAGTACAGTTATGACTCTAGCTGTCTGTTTCACAAGACCCTCCCACCCTGACTGGGACTGTTGCCAAGTGGCTTTTCACCAGCAGGACTCTTGCTACCTCTTTATCTATCCAGTACAGCACACAATCGAGTTTTTCAAATGCCCAGTTTTATCATCTGCCTATGCAAATTGATATTTCTTAATCTCATTCTTTATGTGATATTAGTGCTGCACTGTATTTTCCCAGTTTATTTATTTATTTAGTTAGTTTTTCATTCCCGGATTACAATACCTTTGAGCACATAACGGCTATTTTACAAAGGTTCCAAGTCAGTGGGCAGGGTGACAGACATACAACAGATGGTATTACATAACATATTGACAAGAAAGTATTTAAAATGATCAACGTGACATTAATATTGCAACTGAAATTAAAACTATGAATTGGTAGGAAATCAAAAATAACCTAATAAAAGGAGGCAGCCCGAGGTGCTTTGTCAAGTAGACATAGTTAGATTTGGGTGAATAAAAGTTCAGGTAAATGAAGATAAACAGTGGAAAGAAGGTGGAGGGTGAGAGGTGTGAGGTGAAAGAAGGATCGGGGAAGGAGGCAGGAAATAAGGCAGAGCCATGAGGGTGAAAGTTAACCCTTCCTAGCCCTGCTTTTCGCTTAGCTAGCCAATTCTAGTCTGTTTAGTTTAACTGCATTTCCCTTGCACTGTTATAGCTAAGTTACTGTAGCTCATTGGTGTGCTTGATGTAATTTTTGTTACTTTACTCCAATGAATGAATTAGTTTGCACTGACTACTACACTGTATTTCTTTGTACTCACTGAATCACCTCTGCTCTAGTAATTTGTTTAATTGATAAGCAAATCTGTTCCTAGTATCCACATTTAAGTTTTATCTGTGTTGACTACTAAACTTGTCTGACAATGTTTGTCCTGCCATTCCTGTCAGTTAGCTAGTACTCTATAAACTTTACCTTTTACTATTCCATCCCAACTTTCACTGAATATGCATAACTCTTTGTCTTCCTTTTCATCTTACATATAGAAATATAGAAGTTGACAGCAGATAAGGACTGCAAGGCCCATCCAGTCAGCCCATTTCTTTTTCTACCTTATAAATGTGCCATTGGCCTTTGCTATCAGTGGCCTATCTATTCATACTCATCTGTATTCCTCCCTTATGCCTATCCCATGCCTGTTTGAAGCCCTGCACTGTATTCATAGCCACCACTTCTTGAGGTAGGCCGTTCCATGCATCCACCACCCTTTCTGTGAAAAAGAACTTCCTCACATTACTCCTTAATTGGCCTCCCTCTAATCTCATGCTGTGTCCTCTTGTCCTGCTATTTTTCTTATATTGAAACATGTCAGACTCTTTCACCTTGTTAATGCCCTTAAGGTGTTTGAATATTTCGATCATATCACCTCTCTCCCCCTCCTTTGCTCTAGGGTATACATATTGAGCTCCATTAATCTGTTCTCATATGTCTTCTGATGCAGTCCCTGCACCATTTTGGTTGCCCTTCTCTGGAATGCCTCCATTTGGTTAATGTCCTTGTGAAGGTGTAGCCTCCAGTACTGCATGCAGTACTCCAGATGGGACCTAACCAGTGTCTTGTAAAGAGGGATTATTATCTCCCTCTTATGACTTGTGATACCCCTACTAATACACCCTAACATCCCCCTAGCTTTACCTACTGCTTTAGAAGTCTGCTTGGATGATTTCAGGTCATCAGTGATGATGATGCCCAAGTCTCTTTCTTCCTTTGTAACTGCCAGCAACTCCCCCTTCCAGCCTAGAGGTGGCTTCAGGGTTTCTTTTCCTATGTGCATGATCTTGCACTTCTTTGCATTAAATCCCAGTTGCCACTCTTCCAACCATTTTGCTAGTTTATCCAGATCTCTTCTCATTCTGCCCAGACCATCTGGATCATCTACTCTGTTGTAGATCTTGGTGTCATCTGGAAACAGACAAGCCTTATCCTCCAGTCCATCTGCAATGTCACTGATGAAGATATTGAAGAGGACTGGCCCCAGGACTGATCCCTGAGGTACCCCACTTGTGACTTACATCTCTTCTGACTGCATACCATTTACCACCACTCTCTGTTTTCTGCCCATCAACCAGTTTGCCACCCAGTTGACCAACTTCTGACCCACCCTGAGCCTACTCAGCTTGTTTATCAATCTTCTATGTGGAACAGTGTTGAAAGCTTTGCTGAAGTCTAGATAGGCAACATCAACTGCTCCCTCTTGGTCCACCACTCTGGTTACCCAGTCAAAGAAATCTATGAGATTAGTTTGACAGGACTTTCCTTTTGCAAACCCATGCTGTCTTGGATCCTGTGCCCCTGTGGATTCCAGGTGTTGCACTATCCTTTCCTTAAGGAGTGCCTCCATAATCTTGCCCACTACTGAGGTAAGACTGACTGGTCTGTAGTTCCCTGCCTCCTCCCTGCTACCACTCTTGTGGAGCGGTATCACATGAGCCCTTCTCCAGTCTTCTGAGACCTCTCCTGTGCTCAGATACTCACTAAACAGTTCTGCTAATGGCTCTGCTAGTTCCACCCTTAGCTTCTTTAGTACCCTGGGATGTATGCCATTAGGTCCCATTGCCTTGTCCACCCTGAGCTTAGCGAGCTCTTGTAGGACCTTTTCTTTTGTGAAGGGAGTAGTGCTCACCTCCCTCCCCTCTGTGTCCATGGTGCTGAGCTGTGGGCCCTGCCCTACCTTCTCTTCAGTAAATACTGAGCAAAAGTATCTATTTAGGATAGATGCTTTTACAGGGTCCTCCTCCTCACATGCCCCCTTTTCTCCTTTGAGCTTAGCAATACCCCTCTGGACTTTCTCCTTTCACTAATGTATCTATAGAAAGTCTTGTCACCTTCTTTTACTGTTTGTGCTAGTGTTTCCTCAGTTTGGGACTTTGCCTGCCTTACTGCCTTCCCTGCTTCCCTTAGGGCAGTTTGGTATGCCTCCCTATCTTCATCCCACTGTGTTCCCTTATATTTCCTGAAGGCCAGCCTTTTGGCTCTGACCTTTTCTGCTACTGTATTTGAGAACCAAAGTGGTTTTACTTCTTCTTTTGCACCTCCTTTTCTGTCTAACACAATGGGATGTTGCTTCAAGTATTGCATCCTTAATGCTTGCCCTCTTTGCCTGTACCCCCTCACCTGTGTTTCTTTTTGCCAGGGCTAGCTTAACTCTGTTCTTTTTGCCAGGGCTAGTTTAACATCTTCTGTTCTTTCTACACATCTTGCCCCTTCACTTTTCTCTTGGTCATACTCCTCAAATCTCCCCATGATCCCCTCTCCTGTCTTTCCCCACCTTTTATCCCCCACCCCTTCCTCATTTACTCTGGTTTTCTCTCCTCCTCTTTTATCAGCTCTCCTGAGATCATTCCATTAAATGACTCCTCCCCCTTCTTTTCCTTAGAAACTGTTTGAATATGCAGGTTTGATAACCCCATGAACCTTAGAACCTTTCTGCTACTGCTTTTGGGTGATGTGGACCTAAGCCCTTGTCCCACTTCCCACCCTTACTGTTCACAAAGGTCTGGGCATTTTTTATGTACATATCAGGAGTCTACTCCCTATGCTTGACCAGCTAAGGCTGTGGGCTGCATGTTACAATCCTGATGTTCTGATCATTACAGAAATTGAATGTACTCCTCAAATGTAATATATACTGCACTGTATATATGGATTTGGAACTGTAACACAGACATCGAGGAAGGAAACCTTCCAATACTGTAGGTTTGTGGGGTGATATAGTATAGTATGGTCAGATATGATGGACCCTTGGTTCTCCTTCTGCCATCAGATTCCAAGTTTCTGTATTTCTAGATTTGTAGCATATAATATGGGGCCTAATTTGGGAATATTGATATGCATTAGGTGGTCAGAAAGGGTTAACAGATCTAAAAAAACTATCTGAGACTATTTGAGTTTATTGGACGTTGACAGGAAAGAGTCTGCTTCCAAGTAGTAAGAGCTGGAGAGTGTAAATGTCTTATCAGACAATTGAAGCAAATGGGTTGTCTCAAATGCATGGGGGACTAGCTGTGCGGCTCATATCAAAAGGGTGTGCTTCCAAAGGGGCAATGTCTTGTGATTATGGAAACCTTGTCAGATAGTCTAAGTGGCTGGGATTGTTGTAGCTGATACAGTGTGTCCAGTAAATAACATCATCAGGGATAGGGGAGACTGTGAACCAGTTTGGGCCAGCTTGTAGGATAAAAGGGACACAAGGAGGCTGACCCGTGTGACTGACAGGATGATGTAATGGGGGGGACTCCTTGACAGGATTTATTTATTTATTAGCTTTTGGTAACTGGGTAAGTGTACTAGGCAAAAACCTGCCTATTTTCAGGCATGACCCAGGAGACCACAGATTACAACCACAAGGATAACAACAATTATCGAATAACAGCAAGATAATAATATATAAGTATCCATGCAGGGATAAGCAATTGTACAGACCAGAGATGTAATATCCAGGCAGGGATATGTAATGACACAAAACAGGGTTGTAGGATGTTACAAAAGAAAACATTGGTGCAAGAAAATTCAAGACAGAATTCTATAGGTGGTACAGACTGTATCAAAATGCAGTTACAAGAGTCAAGTGAGTTTAGATAAGAGAATAGGGCTTTCTTGAACATAGGGTGTGTTTTAGAGCTCCAGATTTGATATTAAACTTGCATCACAGCCAGGCACTGGTGGATTTAACTGGGGGAAGAGCATAGTAGCTGTCCACTGCAAGGAAAAGTGAACTATATGTCTCCTGAATCTCATGCCCAAGTGGCAACCTGATTAAGTAAGAAAGCAACCAAAGAGGGGGTATATTCTTTTAGACTGTAATCTGGAGACTAGATAGATTCTTTGTTCTGCGATCTTTCTGGTTCACAGTGTTAATTTGTATTTCCATAATGTGTTCTATCTTTTTTTTTGTATTTACTGTATGTTCTGTAATTTGTTTCTTTTATTTAGTTTTTGTTTGCCAGGTAACTGCACTACACAAAGACATGCCTATTTTCAGGCACGACTAAGGAGGTTACAGAACAATGTTATAGTAGCAGAACATGTAAACAGACAGTAACAAAATTCATTACAGTACACATAACTTTTCTCATGAGCGATACATATTACAGTATACATAATACTTTTAGCAAACATTCAAATACAGGAGGAGATGCAGTTGGTATACAATATGACAGTACAGTTATTATGAGCTATACATAGTACAGAACAAGAAGCTGCTGTTGTGACTGGACTTCTCTACTGGGATTAAAGAAGTAGAACTCTACTACTGGGACCTTTAATTTACTGGGACTAAAGAAGTAGAACTCTACTACTGGGACCTTCAACTTAGGGTAAAAAAAAGTGTGTTTGAGTTGGCTGAAGTGAGCTGTTATCTGAGCAGTTATCTAGGTGTTAATCTCAGGCGGCTGAAGGGGATTGTTATCTGTGCAAGTTAACTAAGTGTAGAAAGGTCAGCTAAGTTGGGGGAGTGGCTTAGCTAGAAGGAAGCCAAATTTAAAGCCAGATTTAAACACTGCCCTAGATAGCTTCTGCCAGAGAATTGGCAGAGAACACCAGGACAAGGAGCTGCTGTTGTGACTGGACTTCTCTGCTGGGACTAAATTGCCCTCCTTCCCTCCCCTCCAACCCCCCACCCAAAGCCAGTTCTACTTTTATAGGCATAGGAATTGACTGACAACAGGAACTTCCTGTTTGGGAGCAGGAAGTGAGTGATCAGAGAGCCACCAAAGACTCACTATCCAAGGAGGACAAGAGTAGCTCTTCGTCGTCCCTCTCCCCCAGCTGCTGGAGGTCTGCCTCTGAGCAAGTAAGGGGACTACTGAGAAATACAGGAACATCTTGTCTCAAAACAGGAAGATCAGGAGCTTAAAGGGCACAGAGGAAAGAGTAAGGATTCCAAACAACAGTGAAGGGGCCAGAAATAAAACATTATGGGAGTGGTGCAGTGCAGTGGCTGTGGAGCAGCAGTCTTCCGGGAGATGTTCCGGAGGATGCTGTGTTGTTCCATCTACGGGCACCTCTCTGGGCTGAGAGAGGAGATTGCTCATCTCCAGGCTGAGTTGGCCAGGATTTGTGGGACCTCCTCTCCCATCCAGGGACCATCTGGGCCTCTGCCGTTGCCTCAGAGGTTGCCAAGAAAAAGGAGCGGTTGGACCACAGTGGGCTCAGGGAGGGTGAGGGTGGTGGAACAGAGGTGCAGCCCTCCAGTTGTACCTCTCCGCAATTCATATGCCATTCTGGCAAAGTGTGGTTCCTCTATGGAGGCACCCGCAGTGGAGACTAAGGAGGATGCTGGGAACCTCCAAAAAGGAGACCCACAGGAGGGTGGCATGGGACCCCACAGGGGAAGGAAACAGCTCCTAGTGGGGGACTCCATTGTTAGGAAGGTAGAACTGGGGGAGAAAGGGGAGAGGGAGGTAAAGTGCCTGCCTGGCACCATGGCTTGGAGGGACAGGGAGCAAATCCTCAGGATCACTGGAGCAGCTGCCCAGGGGAAGGAGCTCGATGTTATTTTCCACCTAGGGACAAATTACCTGGCTAAGAAAGGGATAAGAGCAGTGCAGGAATAGTTTGTGGAGTTGGGAAGGGGCCTTAGACAAGTAGCATGCACGGTAACCTTCTCAGAGGTGCTGCTTGTCTATGGCGTAGGTGAGGTGAGGATGCTCCACACCATGGGATTCAATCAATGGTTGAAAAACTGGTGCAGAGCTCAAGGATTTGGCTTCACTGGGGACTGGGATCTACCTGGAGTGATGCAGGCCTATACTGGTGTGATGGTCTGCATCTGTTCAGGAGGGGAACCACGATCCTAGGTGATAGGTTTAAGTGCTTCATTGGCAAGCATTTAAACTAGCCAAGGGGAGAGGCACTGGAAAGGAGCAGGGAAATCCTAGCCCCCCAGAAAAGTCAGGGTAGTAAGTGAGGTAAACACCAAGTTAGAGATGTCGACAGGGAGAAGGGCAGGGGTAAATGGAAAAAGTGACAAAGGCAATAAGGACAGGAATGGGAAAAAAGGGGTAAGGCCATCAGGAAATGGAGGGTAATGAGTACCAATGCCCATAGTCTGGGCAAGAAGCTCTCTGAGCTGGTGGCCTTGATGGAAGAGGGATGCCTGGATATCGTAGCAGTTGCAGAAACATGGTACACAAAGAACCATGACTGGGATGTTAACATACCAGGGTACACAACCTACAGGAGAGACAGGGAGGGGAGAAGAGGGGGAGGAGTAGCTCTCTATGTAAGGGAAGGGATAAAAGCAACTGAACAAAAGAGTAAACAGGGAGGAGAGGAGGCACTGTGGGTCACTTTAGAGACTGGAAATAGCACCACAATCCGCACAGAGGTTGTATACAGACCCCCATGTCAGGGGAAGGGAATGGACAAGGATATGATAGAAGGCATCCTTAGGATGGCAGAGAAAGGGGAGATACTGTTGATGGGAGACCTGAATATGCCAGATGTTAACTGGATCACATTTTCTGCAGCCACATCCAAGAGCAGGGCCATTCTCGATGCCCTACGGTAGTAGTAGACCAGGGAGAGGCTGTGGACATGACCTACCTAGGCTTTAGTAAGGCATTTGACACAGTCCCACACTTAAGATTAATAGTCAAATTATCCAGCCTGGGAGTGGGTTCCAGGGTGCTAACCTGGGTAAAACATTGGCTGGACAACAGGACACAGAAGGTAATTGTAAATGGAGTCCACTCTGAAGAAAGAGGGGTTACTAGTGGGGTACCGCAGTGTTCAGTACTTGGTCCAGTCCTTTTTAATGTCTTTATAAGTGACATTGCAGAGGGACTGGAAGGAAAAGTATGCCTCTTTGCAGATGACACAAAGATCTGCAACAGGGTTGATACACAAGGAGGTGTGGAAAGGATGAGAAGGGATTTGGCAAGGTTGGAAGAATGGTCACAAGTATGGCAACTTGGATTCAATGCAAAGAAGTGCAAATTAATACACCTGGGAAACAAAAACCCAGGGGAAGATTACACAATGGGGGGTAGTAACAACAACAAACATGGAAAGGGACCGGGGGGTATTCATATCTGATGACCTTAAGGTTAGCTAGCAATGTGAGAAGGCAGTAGGGAGGGCTGGAGGATACTGGGATGTATAGGGAGAGGCATCACCAGCAGAAAACAGGAAGTTGTTATCCCTCTCTACAGACAGTTGGTGAGACCCCATCAGGAGTACTGCATCCAGTTCTGGAGACCCCATCTCCGCAAGGACATAGACAGGATAGAGGCAGTCCAGAGGAGAGCAACTAAAATGGTGCAGGGTCTGCAAGAGAAGCCATATGAGGAGCGACTAAAGGAGCTTAATATGTATACCCTTGAGGAAAGGAGGGAGAGGGGGGACATGATATAAACTTTTAAGTACCTCAGTGGAATCAACAAAGTCCAACAGGGTAGCATCTTTCAGAAAAAGAGATGTGCAAGAACAAGGGGACAAAATTTGAAGATGGGAGGGGCAGTTCAGGGGCAATGTGAGTAAGTATTTTTTCACAGAGAGGGTGGTGGATGCATGGAACAGCCTTCCTGAGGAGGTTGTGGGGTACCTAAAACTGTGGGAGAATTCAAGAATGCATGGGACAGACATAAGGCAATTTTTGTGGGGGGGGTAGGAAGAAATAGGCTATTGGTTAACTAGCATCTGCAGCTTATCCTGTAGGTAGGGAAATGGGCAGACTACGTGGGCCAAGCAGTCCTTATCTGCCATCAAAGTCTATGTTTCTATGTTATAGTATACATAACAATACCATTTTAGCAAAGCATACAAATTCTGGACGAGATAGGTATATAATTTGATAGTACAGGCATGGTCAGAGAAAGACCTTTGGTGAAGTAGCAGAAACTAAGTGCAAGTACACAGACAGTAGCACTCCTAAGGAGAATATTAACAAGTAATGGAGTAAGTCAAGTGTTGAAGAAAAGATAGGGAGCAGATGTAGCTTAGAGAGTACTTGGGACAGTTAACAGGTACAGATGTCAGAGACTTTTAGGAAGTTGCGGAGCACAATTTTTAAACTGGAATGGGACTGTGAGGATTTAATATTGAGTGGAAGTGCATTCCAGACTCTGAGGGCAAAGGAGGAAAAGGCCTGTTCACTCATCCTTGTGGAAAGTCTAGGAATGGCCAGCAGAAAATTGTCACAGGAGCACAGAGGGTACATTTGTTGCTGAGGGGTCATTAAGGCTGCAAGGGCAGCTGGTTTGGAGGATCTTTTAATGCTGTCCAACAAACAGCCAAGTGAGAGTAGACGGTAAGGGGGAGGTGATAGCCAGCCAAGGTTAGAATATAGTGTGCAGTGGTGTGTCATTCTGGGAGTGGAGAGGGCAAAGCGGCATACAGTATGTTGTATGTAATGTTCCATTTGTCCAGATTAGAAGTGCTAAATAGATAGTAGGAGGTGAGACTGTAAGTGATGCCTGGGAGTAGGATTCCTTGGGCTATTACAAGCCTGGCAGAATGAGTTAGAGAATACCTGATTTTGTAGGCCATACCGATTTTGGTGTTGATGGTCCTGCAGACATTTAAGATGTGTTGGTTGAAATCTAAGGTGGGGTCCAGGGTAATACCAAGGTATTTAACTGAGTTTGTGGATGAGATGAGAGATCCATCTGAGCAGTGAATGGTAATGTCAGAGGGGCAGGACCTGAGCTTAGGTGAGGACCCAAATAGCATCAATTGGGTCTTGCTGGCTTTAAGAATGAGGCTGTTTTGGATTAGCGAGGACAATAGCATAGCAAAATCAATTTTTAGTTGAGAGTTGAACTCGGCTATACTATTTAAGCTTGTGTAAAGTACCATATGGTTCGCATATAGGAGGGAGCTGCAGTGGGATGGCATCTTTGGAGCTTCGTTAATGAAAATGGAGAAAAGTAGTGGTCCAAGGACAGATCCTTGGGTACTCCATTGTTGATAGTGGTGGGAGCGGAGGTTGCCTTGTATACTTTGACAGTCTGTTTTCTATCATGTAGGTAGCTAGAAAACCTTTTAAGAGAGGTGCTGGAAAAGCCTAGTGAGAAGAGTTTAGAATCAAGCTTTAACAGGATCAAACGCCTTGGTTAAATCAATAAAAATAAAACCAGTGAGTTTACCCTTATCCATTGTGAGTGTAATATCATTTGTGAGTTTGCTTAAAGCTGTGGTGGTGCTGTGGGCTGGTCTGAATCCATGTTGAGCAGGAGATATTAGGTTATATTTATTGAGGTGGTCAGTGACCTGGAGGGCGACAATTTTCTCCAGATGTTTGCTGAGAGTAGGCAGGATAGCTATAGGGTGATAGTGTGTTAGACTCTTTGCCACGTAAATAAATGTTTATATATTTAATATTCTCTGGGATTGTAGTGTTTAACAGAACAGGTAACAATCTATTTCTATTAAGCAAGCTGGTGTTCTGTTGCCAAAGAGCACAACAACCAAGTATAAATAGGCCTGTGTCTGATACCTTGAGGGTGATAAGCCCTGAGATTGACTGAAGGATTGGTTCGGTGTCCAAACTACAGTAAGGCCTTGGAGTTCAAGAGCAATAACCAGTGGTTGGACTGGACTCAGATCAATACCCTGGCAGTCAACAAGGTAGTGACAGCATTGAAGTATGAGGAGCCAGCCAGGCATCCAGTTGCTTGTGTGTGTGTGAATGTGGTAGACTAGTGCCGGCAAGTGGCCATGGGAAGCATGGTGGTGGTGTTCTTTTATACATATGCCACAGCTTTAATTGTGATGTCTTGTATTGTTCTGCTTTCCATTCTTCTCATGAACTTCTCTATTGTTGGCTCTCTTTCTCTTGCACATTTCCCATTAGTGGCATTTTGACCTCTTGCACATCTAAGCCTGACTCCTGCCCTGCCATGGTCTCAACAATCTACTCACTCTTAGCTTCATTTGAGTTCTTCCTTATGAATCTAAATATGAATTGGATCTCTCACTGGCAGAGCCCACCTATCTGAGCTCCTACCCCACAAGTCACTCCCATGTTGACTGGCTCCTACCATCACTCCCCCAACATATTGTTTCCATTGGCACCCTACTGGATGCTTTCAGTGACTTTTGCATGGCCTACTGCATCTTGATAAAGAGTCAAGGGTGACACGAAATGTAGATGTTATGAGTACCTGAGGGGTGCTATTGTTTTAAACAAATAAAATGTTTTGTACATATACAACCAGTCTGTGACTGTCTTTATGCTATTAGGGGTCTGAGCCAGAGTTTTTCTTTTTTGTTTTTTGCCTACTGCATCTTTAAGATCTGCTGCACTAAAGCTCCACTAAAATATTGTCTCGTTTACATCACTCAAGACTCTGGACCTCTATTCCTCACTAGATTATCTTCAGTCACTTACTGGATAGTACTCATATTATCCACTAAAACAGATTTTGCTCTAACCTTCTTTATGGCCAAATTCATTGCAACATGGGACAAACATGTCCCTTTCAATATGCTTTGTGTCAATGGATCCCACATTCCATGGATCTTCTCTGAGGTCCTTTACCTGACCAAAGTCCATGTCTCTGCCAGGCTTCTTCACAAACCATTGGGCTCTCCTGAGAAGTTTTTGAGATACAAACTATGAAACACAAGCACTGAGGTCATCTGGAAGACAAAACAATTTACCTCACCTACAAACTTCAGCAACAACCTTAAATATCCTGATAGGTTCTGGGAGGTCATTCACTGTCTTGTCACCCCCTCGCCTCCCAGTCTACCTCCCCATCCTCATATTAGGAAATTCACCGGTCTCTGACTCAACTGAGTTCACCAACAACTTTGACAATTTCTTCACATCCTGTGCCCTATTCCTGTTCCTCCCCATCACTTCTCCCCCTCCTGCCTGCCCTGTCTCCATTCAATGCCCAATCCACCACCTTTTACCCAGCATCTTTTATTTTCTCCTGGTCTCTTCTGAGACTACCCTCACTGCCTTGCTGTCCCTCAAAGGACACAGCCCTGATGGACTGGATACTAATCTCCTTCACCTCTCTACACCTGCCATTGCTGTCTCTCTTGCCTCCCTTTTTAATGGTTCATTCCACCTTGGGTCCATCTCCCTGTCCTGGAAGCAATCTAAAGTTATTTCCCTTCACAATGGACTGACTCTTCCTCCACAAGTAGTTACCTGCCCATCTCCCCCCTCACTGCCCAGGATAAGATGCAGGAAAACATGTTCTCTTACAGCTATTCGACTACCTTGACTCTTATTTTTTCATCTCCTATTTTCATTCTGGCTTCTGCAAATAGCATTCAACCATGTCCTCTCTCTGTTCTTTGGATCATTCAGTCCATCCAGAATGGCATGGACCCCGGTCTTTTCACCATGGCCATTTTTGGAGACCTAGCAAAGGCCTTCTATACTGTGTCCCATCCCCGTATCTTGGATAGGTTAGGTGCTGTGGACTTATCTGACTTTCCTGTAAAGTGGTTTTCCTTCTTCATCTCAGGCTGGCTCCACTTAGTTCAAGTTGGTGATGCCCTAGCTCCCCCCCCAGCACATCAAGTCTAGTGTCCATCGGGGCTCCATCCTTGGCCCAATCCTTTTTGCTATCATCTTAAATGACCTTCCCTTCATTTCTGTCTCCTCACACATCTACTGTACATGTGTGCAGATCATACAGTTATATTTGCTTTTGGTGTTTTAATCCCTGAGTTGGAACTGTCACTTCATCATGACTTTGGTAATGTCCACCACTAGATCAACTTAAACTAACTCTCACCAAATGTCAAAAAAACTGTCTCTCTTACATTTGGCAGTAGTCTGAGATTAGAAAGGCTTCAACATACCCATGTCTTAAAGAGGGTGTATTGGAACCTGCTGGAAAGCTTACCCACTTCAAGTAAAATGGGTGTGGCTGGACCAGAACCTCAGCTTTTCTACCACCAAAAGTTACTTCACCAAAGCTTACCACAACAAATCCTGCCTTCCTCTCCCAGTTTGCCGCAACATCACCCTCAAGGTTATCTTGCAGGTGTTTGACAATGTGGATGTGAGCTACAGCACTGCCCCAAACTCTACACTTGCCAGGCTGACCCCTCTTTTCCATTCCTACTGCCACTTCATCCTTATTGCTCCACTGGTCACCTATCACTGCTGTCTCTCTCTATATGACACTTCCAAATGGTAAGAAGGGTTTGTGCTCATTGAAAAATGGGAGTGTTACAAAATGCTAAAAATTGAAATCCTGACCTTCAAAATCCCAAGCCCAAAATCCCCACATGCCAATTGCCCAACAGACCACCATCCCCATGACTGAAAGCCTGACATTAGAATTTGCCATGACATGGAGTTGATTATATTATTTTAGAGTGGTGCAGGGGGCTAACAGGTGGTGAGAAGGGCAAAGCCCCCTGCCTACCCACAAACACGGCATAAGTCTAGTGTCAGGCTTTTGGTCATTGGGATGGTGATCTGTTGGGCAATCAGTGACTAGGGATTTTGAGGGTCGGGACTTGAACTGTCAGGATATCATAGTATGTCCAGGAAAAACTGGAGACAGTGCTCAATTATAGAGATCCAGGCTAAGATCCAAACAAAAATCAACACCCCTTGTGCGTACAGCTAGGCCACTGACCAGTGGGGTCCCACAGGGCATGGTGCTCAGTCTGGTGTTGTTTAACATCTTCATCACTGACATAACAGATGGGATCAAAGGCAAAATCTGCATGTTCATGGATAACCCAAAGCTTTCTGGGAGGATGGATGTGAAGGATGGAAGACAGGAACTTAGGGAAATCTGTCTAGGTTGGGGAAGTGATCTGGCATTTGGCAACTGGGTTTAATACCAAAAAGTGCAAAGTCATGCAATTGGAGGTGAAAAACCCAGAGTCCAAATACTGACTGGGTGGTATACAGGTTACCTAGTCGGAGGAGGAAAATGGCCTGGGGGTAATCATCACATGTGACCTGAATCATTCAGTACTTTGCAGAGAAGCAGCAGCAAAAGCAAATTGGATGCTGGGTTGCATAGCCAGTGGGATTACCAGCAGGAAGGCAGAGGTTTCATAGGTTTCATAGTGGAATATTGAGTCAGTATGTGTTAGCCAAAGGTGACTTGCCACGTATCAATGGTGATATTTTTTACACAAATTGCCCATGAATTAATCTAAAGATGTTTTAAAACTGTCCATGGTTGTACTGTATACAACTGAATTTGGCAAGGAATTCCATGTGATTACAACCTTTTGGTTAATCCATCCCCCTATCCTGTTTGTTCTAAATGTCTCCTTCCTTAACTGTAGCCTATGTGAGCTTGTGTTTTTATTGTTATTGATTCTATTTAATCTGATTCACTCCCAGAGTCCCTCATCATGGAAATCCTTATATGTTAGGCATAGATCACCTCTTGTCCTCCTGTACTCTAATGAATATATGTTTACCTTGGTCAGTCTCTCATCATATGAGTTATCACTCAAATTTCTTATTCTTTTGGTAGCCCTTCTCTGGACCCCCTCTATTAGCCTGCTGCTACTTTTGTTTTGTGGCACATAGAATGGCATACAGTATTCTAAATGGGGTCTAACCAGAGACAAGTACAGTGGTACAATGACTCCAAGGTCCCTACTTTTTATGTGTCTAAGAATACATCCAAGAATTGTATTTCCTTTTTGGACAACCTCTCATGCATGGCTATTAAAACACAGATTGCTGGTTATAATAATGCCTAAATCTCTTTACCTAGTGGTCATTTCTATTTCTTTCCCATTAAGGATGTATTTGGCCATACCTTGGTATGCAAACTAAGAGGCTTCTCCTATGCAGATGGAGATCAACTGACCCCCACTATACCAGAATTAATAAATTCTCTCACACAAATCACCTCATGTAGTTGCAAACACCCTCCCAACTTATTATCGCACAGGAAACCTTTCATAACATATCCTCAAACAGGTGTAGGATGACATACTTACTTTTACACTCTGAGTGAGTGCATTGATCCCTGCACACAGGAAGCAGGAAGAGAAGGCTGTAGTTTATTTCATTACCTTCTGAGAACTACAATCTCAATTTGAGGTGATATTTTCCACTTTGGAGCACACTAAACTTGTTATTGACATGCCAATTCCATGCATGAATGGAATTTGCCTGTTTAATCCTCCATTTTACTGATTTTAATTGTTTGTCCTGAACCGTGACCCTGGGCTCTACTTCCAGGTCACAGGATGCTATTTCAGACCCAGGAAGGCGAGCAGGGCATTTTTACTACATAGAACCTGAAAGCAGGCTGTTCCTGGTGCTTCTAGCTCAGAAATTGTGCTGTGCAGCTATTTGCTACTGGGTTTAACAAAGTAAATTTACACTTTGAGTGAGTGCATTGAGCCCTGCACACAAGAAGCAGGAAGAGGAGGCTGTAGTTTTTTTCAGTACATTCTGAGAACTAGAATCTCAATTTGGGTCGATATTTTCCACTTTGGGGCTCAATAAACTTGTTATTGATGTGCCAGTTCCATGCATGAATGAAATTCACCCATTTAATCCTCTGTTTTACTGATTTTAACTGTTTGTCCTGAACTGTGATCCTGGGCTCTACTTCCAGGTCACATGATGTTATTACAGAGCCAGGGAGGCAAGCAGGGCGAGTTGGGTGACACATGCGAAGACAAGCGCATCTGCACTTCTTTTCCATGTTTTGAGTGATTTGGGTGATTGAGGGTCCAACTAATCTTCTACACCGGATTGTTAAATGGAGTACAGTGTACATCACTATTCCTTCAAATTTAAAGCAATGAGCTCTGACTGAGTGTGCCTACATCTCAGCATAAAGCTTGATTCTTGTACAGCAATCATTAATACAAGCAATAGTTACTGTGGTGTTAATATACAGAACTAATTAAAATATCGAAGAAATTATGTTTTCTCACAGTAATTTATTTGTTAATAATGACACACACTTTAATGACACTTGAAGGGGAAGTTGGAGTAAAGTGCTCAAACTGCCTGATGTACAAACTTATAATCAATATACCCAAAGATGAACTTATTTGTGATAAGTGCAAACAAAACAAGGACATATATGGAGAAATTAGTCTTTTTAAATCAAGGTTAGAATTTACCAAAACTAGCCAAAAAGAGATGGCTGTTAGGCTAAACGTCACATTAAACTCTCAACATAAAGATACGAGTGTGCAAAGTAATAAAACAATAATGGGGCACAAAGCGCTAACAAAACTATACCTACAGGAGAAACAGAATACATTAAAGCAATTTCATCACCAACTAAAAATACAAATTGCAATACCAACAAAAAAAAATGGGGAGGAAGATGTCAGACAGGGATCAGATGAGGAATGGTTAACAGCTGAAAGTTCAAAGGCCATTAAAAAAGGGAGAAGGGCAGAGATATGTATAGTTCCTACACAGAATCACTTTCAATCTCTTGAGTCATGTACAGTACAGGATACAAATGACACATCAACATCACGGGGGTTATTAACATCAAATGAACTAGCTATTTCAAATCAGGCTAATAACTCTGTCCTGGAGCATAACAATATACTGCCAAGAACTGCCCCCAACACCAGTCTCAATAATAATGAGTCACTAGCAGGGGCAATATCAATGGACTTGGATACTTGTACTCCATCTAGACCTCAAATATATGTACTAGGAGACTCTATAGTCAAGCACCTTGATTGAGTTATTTGTTATCCTGACAAACACAACACAACAGTCTCTAGTTTCAGTGGAACAAGAGTAGCAGACATAACATGAATGATTCATAAAATAGTTGATAGAAATGGAGCAAATAATGTGGTTGTTATCCATGCAGGAGCGAATAACATCTTCCACAACTCAATTTCACACATTAAGCAAGATTTTGTAGCTCTAACAAATAAGCTGGTAGATATGGGTTGCAACATTGCAATATTTGAAATTCTACCCATCCCAAAGGCAACTGAGAGTCAACATTGGAAAATAAAACATTTAAACAAATGGATAGGAAAATGGTGCCTGAGGCAAAATACAAAGTGTATCACACACTGGGAAGAATTTTAAGGGGATCAAGTACTATATTGTTGGGATGGTATCCATCTGAGTAGAAGGGAAAATATACTCTTGGGCAAGCATATATCACATACCATCAATGAATATTTAAACTAGTTAATATGGGGGAGAAGCAGCCCATTGTATCCTCTCTGAACAGGTTTTCAGGATCAGTACATACAATACCTCAATGCATTGATTCTCACATCAATAATAAATAATCCAACCAGGGTAGAGCACAAAATAGAGTAAAAAACAATAAATTCAAAAGCCTACTAACAAATGCCTGTAGCTTAAGTAACAAAATGGGAGAACTCAAACACATTTTAACATCTCAAAATATAAGTGCCTGTAACATCACTGAGATATGGTTCAAGGATGGTGACTGGGATACAGAAATCCAGTGTTACACCAAAATAGCAAAAAATTGGAAAAATAAAAGAAGTGGTGCAGTTACATTATATATATTGCAAGAGAATATAATGCCCATGAAATTACTCCACCTAACATCTCCATTCATGACTCCAAATGTATATGGGTACAATTAACTTTGCCTTGTAGAAAATTGACAATAGGTTTAGGTTACCATTCGCCCAACCTCTTGCTGGAGGATAATGAACACTTTGCAACTGTACTTAACAGTATGGATGTAACTGATTATTGCATCCTTCTGGGAGATTTCAACCTCCCTAAAATAGATTGGGAGACACTGGAGGGGAATGGCAGTCTTGAAAATAGGTTCATAGAGTTAACTTTGCAACATAACTTAGAACAACTAATCCATCAGGGAACTAGGAATGAGAATATTTTAAATCTAGTTCTTCCAAACATCACTTCTGGAATATCAGAACCAGAAATCGCTGTACCTCTGGGTGACAGTGACCACAAGATGGTACTGGTAGATTTAGATATTACTAAACAGAACATCCTTGGTAAAACAATGATGCAGGATTTTTTAAGGCTGATTATGGCAATATAAGGCATTATCTTGATCAGTGGGACTGGAAAGGTGATCTCAGTAACAAGGGGTAATAGAGATCAATAATATAATTATGAACAAATTACAATACTGTATCACTAATTGTGTTCCCACATGGAAAAGAATACCACAAAAATGGTAGGGCACCAATATGGTGGGGAATCTAAAAAAGTATTTAAAAAAAAGAAACTCTATAGTAAATACAAAAAAAAATCCTACAATAGAGAATTGGAATTTATTTAAGAAGACATTTAACAAAACCAAAACAGAGATAAAGAAAGCTAAGAGAGATATGGAAATAAAATTAGCAGCTAACACCAAAGATAATAAAAAGTAGTTCTATAATTACATTGGACCTTTAAACATAGACAGGAAGGTATTGGACCAATTGAAACAGCAAAGGGTGTAATTAGTAATGAGGCTGATATGAATGAAGCATTTAATCACTACTTCATTAGTATCTTCACAAATCAGGATAACAGGACAGACAATCAAATTAATCTAAAGGATGATTTTCCCCAATTCGATTCTACAGCAGTATAGGAAGCCATAAGTAATCTAAAATAAAATAGCTCTGCTGGTCCAGATGGTATACATCCAACATTTTTTAAAGAAATTATATATCAAATCATGGGACCACTAACACTACTCTTTAATATATCCATTAAAAAGGGGAAAATACCACCAGAGTGGACCGTAGCTCTAGTAAATCCAATTCATAAATCTGGAAGTAAGAAAATAATAAGCAACTTTAGACCTGTCTCACAAATCTACTAAACTTTTTCAAACCAGTCAGCGCTGCTCTGGACAAAGGATGTTCTCTTGATATCATATTCTTTTGAAATACGTGTCTGTGTCTTCTGTTGGCACCCTTTGCAAACTGTGTGAGAGGCCTTCTGGCACCATGCATTGCTGCTTAAAGTTGAACCAGCATAATATTCTGTGGTGATTTGCATATGCAGCCCATGATGCCTTGCATTATGGGGGCATGTGTGATTTTGTATTTCTTCAAAATTTGGCTTCCCTGCCAATGCCCTTTGGGGTAACTATTGCCTCAGTGCTTGCGCACAGAGGTTCTTTGTCTTTTAACTTATTTTTTGTTTTAATTGGGTTCACCACAATATAACCCAGATAGACCATCTTAGGGTAGCTGGTTCATTCCACTGGGGTGTGAAACAGATGAGGCACACTGATGAGTCCTGGTAGGATGAAACACATGTCTGTGTCTTCTTTTGGCACCCTTTGCAAACTGTGTGAGAGGCCTTTGGCACCATGCATTTCTGCTTAAAGTTGAACCAACATAATATTCTGTGGTGCTTTGCATATGCAGCCGATGATGCTTTGTGTTATGGGGCATGTGTGATTTTGTATATCATATTCTTATAGTTTCAAAGGTGTTTGACAGTGTGTGTCATAGTTTTTGATTGAATAACTAACTAAGCTGAAAATACATAATAATATTACCAAGTGGACCAGTTCATGGCTGTCCAATAGAAAGCAATGGGCGATAATACAGAGACATTTGTCATCTTGGGGCCATGTACCTAGTGAAGTCCTGCAAGGGTCTGTCTTGGGACCAACTCTTTTAATATTCTTATTTTCACAATACAGGTGGATAAAAATACATGGGCAGCTAAATATGCAGATGACTGCAAATTAGGAAGCATAATTAACAACTTGCAGGATGCACACTGTTTCCAAGATAACTTAAACAAGTTACAACACTGGGCCTTATCCCACAGATTGATCTTCAGTGAAAGAAAGTGTGAAGTGATGCATCTTGTGTGCAATAATCAGTGAATTTTCTACAATATAAATAACATAGAACTAACCATAACAGACACTGAAAAAGATCTAGGAGTAACCATAAATAATAAACTAAAATTTGATTTCCATACCAATGTTACTGTTAAACAATGCCTCAGAATTATTGGATGCATTCTAAAAAACATAAAAAGTAGTGCCTCAGAAGTCTTAATTCTGCAGTATACCAGCATGGCAAGGCTTCATATGGACTACTGTGCACCTTTCTGTGCTCTATCCACAGAGAAAATAAACTAATGGAGGGAGTTCAGCTGAAAATCACCAAACAAGTTCATTACATGGGAAATCTTGATTATGACAGTAGGCTAAAATAGCTCCATCTATACTCCATGGAATATAGAAGACTCAGAGGGGATCTCTGTTTCACTTATAAAGCCGTTCAAGATGAATTCCTTATGGAAACCATTGGATTAGTTGGGCATATTGATCCTAACACTACAAGAACTCACCCCCTAAAATTAAAGGGTGACACTAACCATACTCATAAAATATATAGCTTTTATACACAGGGAATAATACAATCATGGAATGCCTTGCCAAGAAATATAGTAGACAGTGAAAATATGAACTCCTTTAAGGTAAGACTGGATGATCATATGGAGAGTGCTAAATATCTCTACCACCTGTAAAGGTGGTGAGTTCTCAATAGGCCTTGGCCTCCTGAACTCAAATTACCACTATGAACATATATATATATATATATATATATATATATATATATATAAAAAACAGTGTGGGTCCCAGGACAGATCCCTGAGGGAGTCTACTAGCCACATCTCTACACTGAGAGTAGTACTCCCCAAAGAACCCACACTTTTTTTTATTATTTAGACATGACCTGACCCATTTGATTAGTTCTATTGGAATTTCAAGGTCGACCAGTGTATTCACTAATTACCTATGTGGTACAAGGTCAAAGGCCTTTGCAAAGTTCAGGTACACCACATCAACTGGGAGTCTCTGATCAAGTGCACTGCTAATTGGTTTGTAAAAGTGCATTAAATTAGTTGTACATGATTTACTGGTTTACAGGTCACTGGTAATACCACATCTAGTGTAGACTGTGCAGTATTGGTGAGGGAGGAGAAACTAAAAAGGGAAGTATTTGTTCCTGTGCTGTTTTGATTTTATTGTCTTAGCTTGTACTGGGAGGAGGTATGTGTCTGGGGGTTTAATCAGTGCTGTTTGGGATTTGAACTGTTTCTGACTGCAATTCAGTTAATTTCACTGCCTTTGTGTTTGATTTCAGTAGCTTCAGGCTGCTGAGCTGACTAAGGGGGCCTCTGTTTGTTTCTGCTGCAGTTGTGGAAGCATCTAGTGTCTTCTAAGTGGGTGTAGTGGGACCAGCCACTGCCTGGGAACTCCTTGGCTAATTGTTTTTGGACCCAGCCTGTGGGGTTGATCCCACCCAACCGCCCTGCAACCCACCTACCCCAAGGCTCAGCCTTCAATTATAGGGCGGGTTCCATAGTGCCTTGCAACATCCCACAAACACACAAGATGTTGCAAGCAAAACAAAACAAAAAATGGGTAGGAGACAGCAGATAGCAATTAGGAGGCATAAGCAGGTAGAAGAATGAGAAGGGTATTGTGATTTCTTCTTTTTTCATCAGCACACAGCCTAAGGGGGAAAGGGCTTTTATAGGTACAACAGAGGGGGGTACTTCTTGCTTTAGGACTTAAGGGGCAGACTGCATTTATATTGGGGGGCAAGCTTTGTTGATTGGCTATCTTTCACATTTTTATTTTATTTATTTTTGACCTTGTTAACTGGATAGGTGCACTGATCCCAGGGACTGTTTTCAGGCATGACTCAGGCCACGAAAGGTGGCACAGAGTAGAAACATCAGAATAACAAGAACATAACAAGAGTAGATAATACGTAGTGAAAGGTTACAGTTGTTATATTTGGCAATACATGATGGCAGTAGTTGAGGGACAACAAATAACAATGCAAAGTAAGTCTCATGGTGGTACAGTTTCAGTAAATAAGAGAACCTATTTGGCCCTACCTCTGGAACCTATGGGGGGAGGCTAGTCCTTAAAGCAGTGGCAGGTGGATGCCAACAGGAGCCAGTCTTTGAGGCAAGTATTGAACTGATAGTGAGTGTTCATGGTGCGCATTTCACTGGGTAGCTTGTTCCATAGTATGGAGGTTGCTACAGACAGGGTTCTAATGCCCATGTTCATGGCTACCCTGGGGATTTTCAGGGACGGGATACTGGAGGAGCGTAGGCAGTGGTGTGAGGTTTGGATGGTGAGAAGGGGAGCAAGAGGGGATTTCTGGCCAATACAGATGGCAGAATCAATAAAACTGTACAGTGCAAGGTTAAAGTGGTCAAAGTGGGTGCCACACCAGTGTAGTGTAGTGTGTACAGTGGTGTGTGTGGAGAAAGGGGGCCAGCAGGCAGATGTGACAGGCACTGTTGTATGATACTGATAGTTTTACCATGGTGGATGTGGAGATCTGGGAGTAGATGGGAGAGCAGTAGTCCAGGATAGGTAGCAGGTTTCTCTGGATGATGACATGGTGGGCCTCAGGGATGAGGTATTGCCAGTATCTGTAGGCAGACCCTAGTTTTTGGTGAAATCTTAGAATCAGGGAGTTTATGTGCTCTGTAAAGGAAAGGGAAGGGTCAAGCACAACTCCTAGATATTTGAAATCTTTGCCATCCTCTAGGGCGTTGCCATCAGGGAACGTGATGATTAGGGGTGGGTTAGAGTTGCATTTCGTTAGGAAGGGCTTAAATCCGAACAACATTGTTTTTGTTTTTTTGGCATTGACCAGAAGGAGGTTGTCAGAGAACCAGTTGCAGGCTACAGTGTAGTTTTGTGAGAGGGCTGCAGAGGTGAGGGTAGGAGACTTTCCACTGGAGAAGAGTAAGAGGTCGTCGGCATAAAGGATTGAGTGACAGTTGAGACTATCCACTGGAAGGGAGTTAATGAATAAGGAGAAAAGGAGGGGTCCCAGGATAGAGCCTTTGGGGACCCAAGTAGAGACAGGCAGGGTGGGTGAGCAGGCCAGGCCAATGCACACAAACTGGGAACACCCTATAAGGAAGATTTTAAACCAGGTGGTGACCTCTGGAGAGCAGCCAAGGTAATGCAATTTGGAGAGGAGGAGCGAGTGATTGACCAGGTCAAAGGCTTTAGAGAGGTCAATGAGGACTGTGCCAGTTGCATTTCCACAATCCATGTTTTTGAGGATTTGGCCAGTTAGGAGTGTGAGGGCAGTGGTGGTGGAGTGATTCTTGTGGAAGTTGTGTTGTTGGCTACATAGTAGGTCATATTTACCTATGTAGTCAGCAAGTTGGTGGTGGATGGCTTTTACCTCTAGCTTGCTTAGGTGAGGAAAGATGGAGATCGGGCGATAGTTGTCTGTGGATTGTGGGTCCCTGGCTTTATGAACGGGAATTACCTTTGTGGTTTTCCATATATTAGACATGGACGAAGTGATCAGGGTGAGGTTGAAAATGAACTTTACGGGGGCTATGATGGCAGGGGAGATAAGTCTAAGGAAGACAGGGGATAATCCGTCTGCTCCAGGGGAGCCATGCTTTGGGAAGCTCTTTAGGAGTTTAGCTATGTCAGCATGTGAGAGTATTTTAAAGAAAAAGGGGGGAGGTGGAAGTTGAGAGGTAGGCCCGGCAGGTGCAGGGGAACAGGGTTTTTTTGCAGGTAATTTGAGAGTTTGCTCAGGTACATAGTGAGGTCAGAGAATTTGTCATTGAAGGCCTTAGCCACTTCTTGAGGATTGGTAATGAGGCCAGCATTAGTGTGTAGCTGTGGGACAGGCTTACTGGAGGGGAGATTTAGTAGCGAGCCAGTGGTTGCCCAGAATTATTTAGGGTCCCTGAGGTTAGTTTGCTGGAGATGGTGAAAATGTGTCTATTTGAGAGCTTTGGCCAGGTGTTTGCAAAGGTTCCTCTGATGCCTGTAGTCATCCCATAGGGTAGGGGATGGGGATGCTTTATAGGTTGACCAGGTACAGTCCCTGTCTTTCATTAGGGTAAGGAGGTCTTTCATGACCCATCACGAGTAGCCACCCCTCACCCTTCTGGTGGTGACTGGAAAATGGTTGTCCTGTAGAGTCAGGAGAGCTTGAGTGAGCATGGATGCTGCCTGGGTCGCATTTGATTCTGAGAAAATGGCAGACCAGTCCAGTGCCTGTGCCTCAGAGAGAAGGATGGGGGTGTTTGGGATTCTGAAATTATAGAAAGGCTGGTATTTGGGTGGGGGCCATTTAAGTTTGGATGACCAGAGAAGGTACGTAGGGGAGTGATCACTAATGGAGTCAGCCATAGTACCAGCGTGCAGGACACAGTCCTCCCTGTTAGTTACAATCCAATCCAGGAGTGTCTGTGTGCCCTTGTGAGGGTTCTGCCTTGTGGGAAGGTTAATAGTTTGGGCCACGTTGTATTGTTCTTATAGAGGGAGGCATAGTCAGGCTGGTGGGAACTGAGCCAGTTTAGATTGAGATCACTCAAGAGAACTGAGTCTCTGTGTGGTGATATGGAGCCAGGCCAGAGAGGAAGCTGTTTAGACCCTCGGTTCCAGCTGTAGGGGGATTGTAGCAGCACCTGATGTAGAGTTGTTTACTAGTTCCCAGTGTGAGTTCAGTGAGGAGCCATTCACTGGGAGAGGTTGGGTCAGAGCAGAGAACTATGTTGACTGATAGGGGTTACTTGATGAACAGAGCTACTACATCACCCCCTTTTTGCCAGGTCTATCCAGGTGGTGGGAGGAGTACCCAGGTAGTTGGTAGGTGGCATCAGTAATGTGAGGTTTTAGCCATGTCTTGGAGAGTCCCAGTGCATTGGGTTTGTATAGTTCAACCCATGCTTCCAGGTCCTGGTATTTGGAGGGAAGACTACATACATTTATATGGGTGATTTTTAGTCCTAGGGCATTTGTCCAAGTGCCGTTGGAGGGGGCTATGTGGGAATTAGGGGGTCTGGGGTTGTTCTCAATGTCTCCTGCACAGAGTAGGAGGGATATGAATGGGATACAGGTGCAGGAGGGAATGGCAACAGAGCAGGATATGAAGGCCAGGTAGTGACCAAGTAAGCGACGTTCCATGTTTAAGAGGAAGGAGAGGGTGATGTGACCTGGGTAGGAGAGTTCCCATGAGGGGAGGGTTGTAGGGTGTACCGGGGGGAACGGTATTCCGAGAGGCAGGCAAGGTACATTTGGTCGTGGGCTAGTGCTGAGGCACATACATCCATTAGCACCAGGGCACATGCTAGGGAGATTACAAACAGTGTGAGCTAGGGCAGGTTCATGGTGACAGCAGATGTTGGTAGAGAGGAGGTGAAAAATTCAGAGTCCAAAACACAGGTCTAGGACACTTTTGCATGAGCAGTGCTGGGTGAGAACAGCAGACCAGTAAGGAAGCTTTAAGAGAGAGATGGAGATCAACAAAGAGGGTGGGGAGACAGATAGCTTTACGCTCTAGAGCACTGGTACTGGGAGCCAATGGGGGAAGGACGGGGTAGGGGAGGGAGGAGCTTATGTGTATTTAAAGGTGGCCTGGGTGGGGGAGGGGTGGGTGAAAAATTCAGCAGCAGAAGCAGCAGCCGTGGAGGCTGGGACCGTGTATAGGCCATACCTGATGCTTGTTTCCAGGGGGCCGGTGGCAGCAGGCTCCTTAGTGCTGAGAGAGGTGCAGAGTGGTGTCCAGGCATGCAGGAGGTGAACCGCAGATGGCGGTAGGTAGCCAGTGGGCTACAAGGACGCTTGTTGAAAGAGGGACAGGATAGGGCTTAATAGCACTCCGAAGTGGTGAGAGTGAAAATAAAATTAGCACACAGACAAAAGAGCTGTAATTTAATAAAAGAGTGCCAAATCAGAGGGTGGGAAGCAGACAGCTAGGCACCAGCTGTGTAACTGAGATTTGTAAAACATGAGGGTAAGGTATCGAGGAGATGGGGGAATCATGGGCGCAACTGGAAAAGCTGGATGGGAGGGATCACAGGGGTGGTATGGACATCCTTCTACTGAAAACGAGGGGGGATGCTGGAGGGCAAACAGTGGTATGGAAGGGTGGTAGGCTGCAACAACAGGAATGGCAATCTTTCTGAATATTGCGTGGAGAGTGGGAGGATGTTTGGTGTGCAGGCAAATAAGGCAGCTTAGGAATGAGATCAGCTGTTTACAAATGGAGCTTTGGAGAGGACTGAGGGCTATGATGGTGGACAACTCAGCAGCTGGGGATGGTAGGAGGATAACTGTGGGGGGAGGACAGATCAAAGAGGGAGGGGTAGGAGCGGAAATACAGGGGCAGATGGGAGAAGGAGACAGGGGTTCCCAGTTCAGTGGGCAAGAAAGAGGAGAAAAGGAGGATGGAAGGGAAGGAGGAATCTAACAGTTGCAGAGTCAGCAGCAGTAGGGAGGGCGAGCAGAAGGACAGATGAAATAGGTGGTAGTGAAGGGACATGGAAAAATCAGTTCAAAGTACCTGCAGGACTGAGGGATGTGAGGGAGGAGTGCAGGGTGGAGGAGCTGATGACAGTCAAGGCGAGAATGAAATGGGAGGGGGGTCAAGTGGTTGAGGGGTTATGGCATAGGGGACTGGTCGAGTAAGAAGGTTGGTGGGTAAGGGAGAGGGTATGCATCAGGGGATGCATTGGGGAGAAGGCAGGTGGAGGCAAGTGGAGAGGGGAGGAAAAATCAGAGAAAAGAGGGGAGAAGGAGAGCAGGGCAGAGGCAGGGGACATTACAACAGGAGTGTAAGGAGGAACAACTGCGCTGGAGGAGGAGGAGAAATGGAGAGGAAGGGGATGGGATAAAAGAAGGACAAAGTGAGCAGAACATGAAAACAAGGGTGGGATCCTAGTACTAGGGGACTCAATTCTGAAAGAATCAGCTGGGGAAGCAAGGGGGAGAGGCATAGTCACGTATGGGTGGAGGCCATGCCAGGCATGACAGCAGAAGGGGTGAGTCAATCTGTTCTGAAGTATGCTAAGAGGGGTAGGGAGAAACCTCACATAGTTCTGCATTTGGGAACAAATGACCTGGCAGAAAATATGGTAGATGTAGACCAGAGGCAGTTTAAGGAGCTGGGGCTGATTTGTGAGGAGGCAGGAAGATCAGTAACTTTCTCAGTGGTGCTTCCAGTACCCAAGGCGAGCACAGCAAGGAAGCTGAGGATAGAAACATTTTACATGTGGCTAAGAGAATGGTGTCAGTCCAAAGTGTATGGGCTAGTGGGGTGGGTGGTGGTGAAGGACCCAGGAGGGCAAGGATCAGTACGCTAAGGACAGGCTACACTTGAGTGAGGAGGGAAGGATGGTATTGAAACAGAAACTGGGGGAACACTCAGCAAACAATGAGAATTTAAACTAGAAGAGGGTGGTGGCAGGTGGGTAGGAGTCAGGCAGGATCCACAGGAAGGGAAGTCGAATGAGCTTATTCCCCATATCATCAGCAAGGGACTTAGGGAGAGGTCAAGAGAGGATGCTAGAAAGGGAGAGCAAGTAGGGAGAGGGGGAAGGAAGTGGGGTGGATGGTGGTCACCTTGAATGCTAGGAGTCTAGGGAACAAAACAGCTGAGTTACAGGCTCTCATGGCAGATGTGGACTACCTGTCACAATGATTGGGTCCTGGCAGTACTGGGGTATAGGTTATTTCAGAGAGACAAGGCAAAAGGGAAAGGGGGGTGGTGGTGGTGCTGTATGTGAAGGAAGGACTGAAGTGTGTTAGGGAGGAAAGGGGAGGAGGGCAGCACAAAGTCATTATGGGTGCAGCTCCAGGACTCAAAAAATAGGGCCCACAGGATAGGAGTGGTGTACAAGCCATCTTCTCAGACTGATGAGTTAGACAGAGAACTAGCGGACAGATCAGAAGGACCTGCTGGAGTGGCAGCATGATGACTGTGGGGGACTTCAACCAGTTGAGAGTGGATTGGGGTACCCCAGCCACCACGAATAGGAGGGAGCAGGTACTTCTGGATGCCTTCCAGGACAGCTTCCTATTGCAGATTGTCAATGAGCCAACCAGGTTAAGGAACACCCTAGACCTCGTGCTGGTGAATGGTGAGTTTGTGAGGGAGCTGGGGGTGGAAGAACCACTGACGGGAAATGACCACCACTCAGCGTGGTTCATGATAAACACGGAGAAAGGGGGAGTAGAAACAGGTACAAGAGTGTTAGACTTCAGGAGGGCCGACTCCGGGAGGATGAGGGAAATAGTACAGTGGTATCTGGCCAAGATCCATACAAATATGGACACTAACCAGAAGTAGGAGGTCATTAAACTGGGAATTGTGGCAGCAACCGCAACATGTACAAGGGTCCAGAGTCAGAGGGCTAGGGCCAAGTAGCCTAGCTGGGTTAGCGGTTGAGTCATGGAAAAAGTAAGAAAGAAAAGAGTCGCCTTTAGAATGTACAAAAAAACAGCGAAAGGTGAGGACAAGGAGGAATACCTGAAGTAGATGAGGGAGGTGACAAGGGTAGTCAGGGCAGCCAAGGCATCAAGGGAACTCAGACTAGCATAGGCATCACAGAGGGGGAGAAGGACTTCATCAGGTACATCAGGGAGAAAAGGAGTTGTAAGGACCAGATAGTAAGGATCAAGAGGATGGGTGGGTGGGTGGGTGGAAACAGGGCAGAACAGACAGAAGCATTAAATGAGTACTTCTGCTCAGTATTTACTAAAGAGAAGGGGGAGCTATACCCAGGGGGGGGGTGGGAGGGTGGGCACGGGGGAGGTGACAGACAGGGAAATCCCAGTGGGCTGGGTACTGGAGGGCTTAAGGCACTGAGGGTGGACAAGACACCTGGGACAGATGGTATACACCCCATGGTGCTAAAGGAGCTGGCAGAAGTCCTGGCAGAACCCTTGGCAGAGTTGTTCAATGCCTCCTTGGACTTGGGGAGTTTACCTCAGGACTGGAGGATGGCGCACTTGGTACCCCTCCACAAGAATGGCCCAAACGATGAGCCAGGAAATTACAGACCAGTAAGCCTCACATCCATCGTGGGAAAGCTGATGGAGGCAATCCTTAAGGAGGGGCTGGTTTCCCTCCTAGAGGCTAATGGGCTGCAGAATGGCAGACAGCATGGGTTTGTCTCAGGCAGATCCTGTCAGACCAACCTCGTGGAGTACTATGACTGAATAACCAGGCAATTAGACAAGGGCCATGCAGTGGATGTCCTGTACCTGGTCTTCAGCAAGACCTTTGATTCGATGCCGCATAGGAGGCTAGGAAATAAGCTAGAAAGTACAGGGATGGGGCAAAGATGGTGGGATGGGTAGTGAACTGGCTGCAGGGGAGACAGCAGAGGGTGGCAGTGGGAGGGGAACTCTCACCTCCTAGGGTGGTCAGGGTGCCACAGGGCTCTGTACTGGGACCGGTGTTGTTTGGGATCTTCATAGCAGACATATCAATAGGCATTAAGAGTAAGACCAGTCTGTTTGCAGATAACACCAAGATGGGAGCAGTAGTGGATGACTCAGGAGGGTGGCAAAAAAAGAGTGCTCTAACCAATGGGATACTTACTAGATCTGTATCTCTAAATTACATACAGATAAATAGACTGCTGAACTGGGAACAGTGATTAGGAATCAAATTGATCATTAATAACATGTCCAGTAATGAAAGTAGCAAATAGGCAGCAGTGTTCTCTCTTAAAGGTAGAGAGTAACATAAAAGTTTGTAGTATCCACAATTCTTATCATCTGTAAAAACTTATATACAATGCCTAATCATGATGAACATTAGTCACATAATGGACAGCAATGGGGAACAGATGGTTATAAGACTCACAATTAGGTAGGAAACCTTCCCTCTTCGACTGCCCTTATTAAGGGGTCCCACATTTCCTGGAAATTGTGGAACTTGCCCAGCGCTCCCAACTGTGCTTTTTCAGTAGCCATACAAGAAAGCATATTTTTTAACCACTTACTAATGGATGGGGGATCAGGGGACATCCAGACCTGAGTCATTGTCTGTCTGACATTAATTAGGGCCATATTCCACAGTCGGTTGCTCACAGCCCCATTAGGATGTCTCAGATCAGCTCCCAATAGAAGCTCCACAGGGGACTTCGAGGGCGCATACCCTAGGGTATGCGACATTATCCTGTGAACACTGTGCCAGAATGGGGCAACTTTGGCACATGTTAGAGTCATATGGAGAAAATCGCAAATTTCAATTTGACATTTAGGACATCTATTGGACCTAGAACTATCCATTGAGTGCAACTTTATAGGGGTGATATAAGCCCTATGAAGAAAGTTAAGTTGTATCTGTCTCAGCCTATTACTGTGTGACCAATGTACATAGTGGGAGCAAGCCAGCCTCCATGTGTATGGATCAATTTCGAAAGCAAGGTCTCCTGCCCATCTCAACCTGTTTGCTTGTGGCACTTCCATGTTTTTCCCCAAAATGGTATGGTAGTAGGTCAAAAGTGGTCTGCCGCCAGGCTGGGGCCTATACAGCTCCTCCTCCAAAGGTGATGGGGGTGCTCATCCTTCGCTAGTGGACATAGTGGTCCCACAGACCTGTCTCATACAAAGATAGACAAATAAATCCCCTGAATTAATCCCCCATTTATCACAGAGTTCTTGGAAGCTACAGAAGAGCCCACCCTCATAAAGCTGTGCCACACAGGAAAGGCCCACCCTGTTCCAGTATCTCAATCTCTGAATTAGCTGCACCGAATGGGGACCCTTCAATCTCACAGCTCCAAGCAAACTTATATATGGTGAAATACCTCCGTGCCAGCCTATGTGCTGGTGCACTCTCTTCCAAATCTCTAAAGTGTTAGTCATGAAGGGGTTTAATAGCAAATTCTTGTGCCGATGTGCAGGAGAGGCGAGACTGCCACTTAACAGATCATATTTAAAGTTACCTGGTGCCGTCTCCTTCTCCAGACTTATCCAGGCCAGTGTATCCTTCCCACACACCTGTGGTATATAGGCTAATTGAGCGGCCCAATAATAGGCCCTAAAATCCGGCAGCCCCATACCACCTCTGTCAGGAGGTTGAAACAAAGTGGCCCTACAGATATGTACCCTTCCTCCCTTCCACAAAAATCTGTGCAAGGTTGCATATAAGCACCTGAAGTGCCCTTGTGGGACTCCGACAGGGAGAGACTGATAAAGATACAGACATCTTGGCAATATCATCATCTTTATGGAACCCACCCTGCCCAAAAGGGAGATGGGAAGGGCACTCCCAATGCTCACAATTCTCCGCTATTCTGGACAACAATGGTCTGTAGTTTAAGGCATAGAAGTGGCCAATTGATGCCGAAAGAAGAATCCCCAGATACTTTATTTGGTTTACTAACTGTAGGCCCCCTAGATTAGCTATCAGTTGTGCTCTGTCACAGGGCCCTATGGGCAATAACTTGCTTTTAGTCCAGTTTACTTTATGGCTAGAAAGGGCTCCAAAATCTTTCATAAGTTTGTGCACAGAAGGAAGATCCCTCATGGGATTTTGTAAATATAACAACTGGTCGTCTGCATACATTGAAATCTTATGTTCAGCCCCCCCACCACACACACACACACACACACACAAATCCCTCGATATCTGTTTGAGCCCGCAGGACCGCTGCAAGATACTCTAGGGATAGGACATAAAGCAAGGGGGGCAATGGACACCCCGACGTGTGCCCTGTTCCAAAATAAAGGGTTTAGAAAGACATCCATTTATTGCTATTTGAGCTGAAGGATCATTGTATAGAGTACGCACCCACTGGCAGAATGTCATACCCAGCCCCAACCTCCCCAACACATCAAACAAATAACCCCATTCCACGTGGTCAAATGCTTTTTTCTGCATCTAGTGCAACTATTGAGCTCCATGCATCCTTCTCCTCCGACCCCATCTGTAGATTACATTAAGGGTTCGCCTAATATTGTGTTTACCCTGTCAGCCCTTAACAAACCCTGACTGGTCTTGGTGAACCAACAAGGGCAACACAGGTTCCATACGGGTAGCCATTACTTTCGCCATAACTTTGTAGTCTGCTGTGAGCAAGGAGATGGGATGGTAGGAGGTGCATTTCATCAAGTCCTTCCCATGTTTGGCGAGGACAGTGATAACTGCAGACCTTGTGGAAGTGGGCAAAATACCCTTCTGCAACCTCTCCTCTAACATATCAAATAATGGGTCCAATAGCTGCGGGCAGAAGGTTTTAAAAAAATCAATGGGGATACCATCCGGGCCAGGGGCTTTCCCACCTTTCAAGGCCATTATTGCTGCTTGTACTTCCTGTCTGGATAGGGAGGTCCCCAAATTCCTTGAATTCTCCTCATCTAACTTATTCAACGGAGCCCAATTATAGAAGGATGCTAATTCTTCATCAGAGGGATGGCACTCAGATGTATACAATTCCTTATAGAATTGTACAAACACTTTACCAATGCTGCCAGTATCATATAACATACCCCCTCCCCAGGACCAGCAATCTCCCCCACCCTCCTTTCAGCTTCTCTATGTTTAATTTGCCATGCCAGAAATTTGCCCCATGATCTCCATCAAAATAGGCCCCAGCATTTCCTAGCAGTATAGAGCATTGTAATTTGGCACTATTGAGGACATTAAATTTATATCTCAAATGTTGAATAACATTATAGAGCTCCTTTGAGGGCCTATTCCTATGGGCTGTTTTACAGGCAGCGATCTTAGTTCTAAGGAAGGTCAACTCTTATCCTCCTCTTTCTTACGATGGGACACATAGGAGATGGTCTGGTCCCTTATAAATGCTTTTAAAGCCTCCCATCTAATGCCATGGGATGTTTCCCACCTAACGTTGTGGGTCAGAAACTCTTGTATACTACCGTTCATTTGCTCCACATATCTGGAGTCCTTTAAAAGAAGCGGGTCCAACCTCTAAGTATGTGGGGAGACCGCAGAACTCATAAGGTTTAAGGATTGGGAGTGAGGGGCATCGTCAGACAGCAGCATAGGAAGGTACTTTACCTCTCCTGTCATGGCCAATTATGAAGGCTAGACCAATAATCTATCTATCCTAACGTAGGACTGATGAGAGTGAGAAAAAAAAAACTATACTCCCTAACTGAGGGATGGAAATGACACCACGCATCCACAAGTCCCAATTCATCTTGGATCCGCTCCAAAGCTTTGGCATTCCAGGTCATGGGCACCAGTGTAGGCCTAGAGCGGTCCAGTACCATGTCTAACACACAGCTAAAGTCCCCCCCAAGTGTCCATGGGTGTTCCCATCTTGCCATATCCACTGCTAGTTTTTGAAAGAAGCCAGGGTCTTTGATGTTGGGGGCATAGACAGACCCCAGTAAAAGTGTTTCTCCCCCTGATGTATGGAGTTTTGCAAGGGCGTAGTGTCCCGCAGGGTCCACGAAGGAGTCAATTACCTCTGCTGAACTACCCCTAGGAAGCCAAATCAAGGTGCCCCTGGCCTTAGATGAGAACGAGGAAGAAACCCATGATCCCCCCATAAAGGCAGCAGTCCTGCGAGCCTCACCAACAGAAAAGTGCATTTCTTGTAAAAGCAGTATATGCCCTTTCATCCGGCGGACCTCAGCCTGAACTTTCCTCCTCTTAAGAATTGTCTTCAACCCATTTATGTTCCACGTGACTATCTTAATTTCAGAACCCATGTTTTTAAACATAATTTATCAATTTCTGTCCCAGTATTAAAGCATGCACATCCTGAACCAACATTTTTAACATTTAAAATGAACCTAAACCCCTTAGAAAGCCCCAAACCCCCTCCGTCCCACCCCCATAATCCCAAACCCATCACCCAACTGCAGTACCACCAGAGGATGCTAGAGGGCACACAAAGCTTCTCTCTCAAAGAGTATGGTACAAAGTTATATAACTCTCTAAGTTTAGCTCCAGAGACCGCCGCCACTCAGAGTGGGTATGCTGCATTCAACTGAACCCCCCTCGGCACCTCAGCCTCCCTCCTTCCCACACATCCAACTGCAACACAATGCACTTTCCCACCCATCCACCACAGAGTCCCTCTCCTACCAGCTCCAGCCCCAGTCCCCCCCACCTTAGTGAGTGTAAACAGACCTGCAGTAACACACCCAAACAACAACAATTGACAGATAATAAAGATCTTCATAGCAAAGTAGCAAAGGGCAAAATTATTGTAACAACTCAAACTTAAATCAAGCTGTAAATACAAGCAAGTGATTCAAAGTTAACATTACACGGCCATTCGAATTGTCCAACAGTTCTTAATAAGCAGACCAACGATTCCAAGCATTCAAATCTTCCATCAGTTTTCACAAGGAGGAAATAAAATATAAATGTTGTAAAGCACTAGCCCGTCAGTACCCATGTTCCCTGACATGGTCAGGCATTAAAGTTCCAAATGAGGCATAACATCACGATCCAAAAGGACACTGCTTATAGTAGCCCCAGGAGGCCCCTCGGCATTTAGAGCCATTAATGAAGGATGTTAAAGATTACCCAACATGGACTGAAATGCCAGGGAAACTAGAACCCCAGAGGTAATAGGACCAGGAACATTCTAACATATAAATAATACTATCAGGTGCCTGCTGTCTGGGCCCTTTCCCACCTGGCCTCCTCCTCAAAGATCCACTTTTCAGCTTCCCTAGGACACAAAAAGAAGCGAGGGGTCTGCCCAGGTTGATCTACTTGCAAGCCAGCTGGATATCTGAATGCAAAGAACCAGCCTAGGTTATGCAGCTTAGATTTTATTTGAGAGAAGTTCTGCCTCTTACTTTGCAGTCCTTGCTAAAATCTTGATAGATATGCACCTTGGTATTTTCAAAAGCGATCGGACCCATCTGTTTTGCTTTTTGTAACATTTTTTCTTTATCTTGGAAACAAATGTATTTTATTAAGTAATGTCTGGCTCTTCCCCCCAGGTTTAGGGGGTCTCCCCAACCGATGTACACTTTCTATTTCGAAGTCCTCAAATTTGTTTGGTAGGCCCAACTGTGACACCAGCCACTGCTGAAGACCTCTTGACACCTCCCGACCTTCCATGCCCTCAGGTAGCCCTATTATATGAATATTCGATCACCACAATCTGTTTTCTTGATCATCAATCTTAGCCGTTAGTTCTTCTAGTGTGGCTTTCATAGCATTCCTTTCCACCGAGACCTCAGATAATGTATCTTCCAAGGAGCTCACTCTTTGTTCAAGCTCTGCAATCTGCGTGGAATGTGCGGCCAATGTTTCTAAAAGCTCCTTCACAATTCCTTGAAGGTGAGTAAGCTGGGCGGTGAGGTTTAAAAAACCTGCTTTCATTTCTTGCTGCATCTGCAATAGTGTGGAAGGTACACCAGCAAGAGTTTGAGTAAGCATGTCCAAATCTGGCCTGGCTGAGCCACTCGATCCCTCCATGCTTGTGGCCTGCTGTGCCGTGGATGCTTCACCGAGTTTCCCAGTTCGCGGCGGTTTAGCAGGTTCAAATTGAATTTTCCCTTGGCGATTTTTATGTTTAGAGGACGCTATCAACTCAAAACATATAAGGGACCAGATTTATGAGGTGAAAATAGACAATTAACAGCTTTTTAGGCATTTTTACATTTTTTGCCAGAGGAGGCAGCTAACAAATGTCTGCCATTGCCAAAAGCTAGCCACGTCTCCCCCCCCCCCCCTGATCTTGCAAAATTGAAGGCCTGGTCGAACACTTGGCAGCTAGTAGTTATGGGGATTCAACTAGTCAAGATGGAGGAGAAGAATCTGGGGGTGATCATAACGGGAGCAATGGACAACTCAGCACAGTGCAGAAAGGCAGTTGCAAAGGCCAACAGTATGCTGGGTTGTATTACCAGAGGCAATCCTCCAGGAGGGGGAGGTTATCTTGCTACTATATAGGTCACTGGTTAAACCACACCTAGAGTGCTGCATGCAGTTCTGGTGACCATACCTGAAGAAGGACATTAGGTTACTAGATGCGTTGCAGTGCAGGGCAACAAAAATTATCCAGGGTCTAGGGGATTTACCCTATGAGAGCAGGCTGAGGAAGTTGAACATGTACTCCCTGGAGGAAAGGAGGGATGGGGTGACTGGGGTGACATGATTTAAACCTTCAAGTACATAAAGATAATAAATAAGATGGGCACAGAAGGGTTTTTCAAATTAAGAAGGGGGAGGGACATTTATGGGCACAATCTGAGATTGGAATGGGGAAGGTTCAGGAGGGAAATGAGGAGACACTTTTTTTATGGAGAGGTGGTGTCTGGATGGAACACATTGCCAAAGGAAGTGGTATCCTGTAGAACAGTGGCTAAGGGGAAGTGTCACTGGAGGGGGGATAGGAGGGAGGGGCAGCTGCAGTATAAGGGCTGCTAGCTGCACAATCGAGCAAACTTGATAGACCATAAGGCCATTATCTGCTGTCAATTTTGTACATTTGTATGTTCGTATAATCTTAAGAAGGATGTTAACTTGCTGGAGATGGTCAGAGAAATGGAAAGGTAAGACTGTTTAACTGGGAGTAGCACACTAAGCTGAAGCTTGTTTCCAAATGTGGCCTGGGAGCACAAGGAAGTTAACTGACTTGCTCAGGTTCACAGAGTATGCACCTAGGCGGCTGTGGGATTCAAACCCAGGTCTCCAGATCTGCAGCTCAGAGCCTTAACCCACTGTGCTATACTGCCTCCTATAGAAAGGTGCAAAGAAAATCCAGGGCAAGAACAGCAACACCTATGAAGAAAGGCTCAAGGAGTTCAACATGTGCTCTATTGAGGACAGTAAACATGGGGAGATTTTCAAGACCTTCAAATGCTTTAATGGCATTAACAGGGTAAATACAGATGACCTCTTCAGTCTTAGTGGGGACAAGTCTAGTAGGGGGCATAGTCTAAAGTTGGAAGGGGGAAATATTCGACAGAAAGATGAGGAGGCACTTTTTCACTGACAGAGTGGTGGCCAGATGGAAGGACCTGCCAGAGGAGGTGATCTCCCTGAAAATGGTGGATAACTTCAAGAGAGAATGGGACATATTGAAGGGGGAATGTTGCTGGTGGAGGAGTGGGGATGGGTGACGAGGAGGGTGAGCGGGTTTTGAGCAGGGGGAGGCAGGTTCCTTTGTAGACACAGGGGAGAGGGGACATGCACACTCGAGCATACTAGATAGACCATAAGGCCTTTGCCTGTTAGCATATTTGTTTGCTCATAAGTTTTTTGGTACTAAGGTAATAGACTCTCTTTCATTTTCAAGCTGTAAACTGTTAGTGTGGATGCATGGAATCAGGTTATTCTGGCTTAAATCTCTCTGATCTCTGACTGCAGGCTTTCTGCAACCAGACAAACCCATAGTATTGTTTTGGAAGTAATTCTGCAGCAAGCCTGAACAACTTCTCAGTTGAACAATACTTGGGGATTGTTCACAAGCATCTGAGCTACTGTAGTTATATATTACAGCAGAGTTAGTCACAGTAATCATCAGCTTAAGAAAATTCAAGGCAAATTCTAAAACCATTTTAATATGCTGCAAAATAAACAGGCTTAGGCTCTTATGAAAAGACAACAAAATTAAAAATCTGCTATTTAATACAGAGACCAGCTAAGTTAGCCTTACTAGAAACCTAACTCATTAGACCTTGGAAGGCCGGTCAGCAACCTAGCAGCCACATTTTGCACCAGCTGCAGATGCTATAATGCACTTCCACTGACCCCATAGTATGGAGTGTTGCAGTAATCAAGTCTTTAAGTCACCAGTGCATGCAACAGTGTGGCCAAGTCACTGCTGAGGGATAAGGGATTTAGTCCAGCTAACGCTGGCAGATGCCAAAAGCCATTGTAGACAACTGCTGAGATCTGAGCCTCAAATATCAGCCCTTATCCAGAATGACTCCTACATTTCTCACCTTTGTGGCAGCCAAAAGCACAGAGGAGCTGAGCTGAAGCCTTGTATCCCTCTTGGTAGCTGCCACTCCCCTCCTATTGCCCAGCTCCACCACTAGTATTTCTTTTTTTAATGGGTGAAGTCCCAACCAGCTCGATGACATACAGTCTTGGATCTCAGCTAGGCACCTATTAAGCACATCAACTGTCCACAGTGTCCCAGGTGTAAACTACATACTGAGCTGGATATCACTAGTATAGCAATGAAACCCAAACCCACATTGTTTAATGATCTTGCCCAGATGTAGCATGTACACCACAAACAATATGGGCAAAAGGATCGAGCCCTGGAATACACCACAGGACAGGACTACCAGAATTGATAAGAAACCTCCCTTCACCACCCTCTGAGTCTTTCCACTGACACATGATTCAAATCAGTAGATGACTTTGCCAGTGAGTCCTACATACTCCCTAAGCTGGTTCAATAAAAACTCATGGTCCACAGTGTCAAATGCAGAGGAGAGATCAAGGAAAATGAGAACTGACTATTCTCATCTGTCTCTCACCCTGAGCAAGTCATTATGCACCTTAACTAGTGTGGTTTCTGTGCTGTGCCTAGACCTAAACCCAGACTGGAGAAGATCATAGATGTCAAAGGCAGTAAGGTGTACCTCAAGCTGCAGTGCAACTACCTTCTCAGTAACCTTGCCTAAAAAGGGCAGGTTGGAGACAAGTAGATAATATGCTAAGACGTACAGGTCTAAAGCTGGCTTTTCGGAAGGGGTTTCACCAGTGAGCTTTTCAGAGACACCGAGAACACTCCCTCTGACAGACAACACCAGACAATCCTTACAAACACTGGACCCAACTGAATCACACGGTTCACGAGTTGGGCCTTGGTCCAGATCACAAAAGGTTAAATGCAGCTCCGAAATCACCCCGCTCACCAATTCCATCCTCACTGGTTGAAACACCCCCCAAAACCATTGAATATATCATTACTTCACAGACTCAACACTTGCATTTTGTGGGTGAAACAGTTCTCACTGGCTCCAGACAAGCCGGATGGAGAAGCATGTCCATAGTATGAAAGAGCTGAGACGGTCAGTTCCTATGGGCAGCAATCTCACTAGACAGAAATACTGTCTTTTTTGGGGGTGAGTGCCCTTTGATACTCACCACAGTGAGATATCAAAGCCAGTCTCTCCCTTGAATCCTGGTCCCCTCCAACAATGATCCAACCCCTTCATCCCACTTACTGTAGCTTGCCATGAAACCAGTGGATATACACGAAGCAATATCACAAGATCGAAGGCCGTCATAATAGGGCTGCTGCAGGCTGACACAGCTTCTTCTCAACCCCTATGGCAAACTATCAGCACATTCGAGATGTTCAGTACTGCCAAGAGTCCTAGAACTGAACCTACTCCACAGAGGGATGACTACAAGGGGAGGCCCTGAAAGTGAACTTGTTGGCATAGTCATAAAACCAGCTCACTGGATCAGTCTGGAGATTACCAGTCTTAAGTCCAAGAGGGAATACTATGTCCAAGGCATAGCCATGTTGGGGATTGTGGAAGCAACTGCTTGTGTAAGGTCAGGGGATACCGTATCCTTGAGGAAATCTTGACCAAACTGCAAGAGTTTGTCATTGACCCAAGCATTGAAGTCACCCAGAACTAGCCATCTAGGCAGCTCCAATAACCTTTTGGCAATAAAGTCTGCAATTTCTTGCAGAAATTCCCACTTGCACTCCAGATGCCAGTACATGAGGAGAATGCTGCAACCTACACCCAGACCCCCAAGAACAGCCTCATGTTCAAAAGATGAGGTGTCCCCCACTGGGTACACCACCTGATTCAGCTCAGATCTAAAGCAAATGGTTACCCCCTCTGTGGCCCTTCCTTGGGCAATGCACTACAGAGAACCTGACCAAGACCAACAATTCCAGGATCCAGGCTTGCATCACCACTCAGCCAGGTCTCCATAATGCATGCCAGATCAATAGAGGAAATAAAATCCACCATAATAGCAGACTTATTCCTCATCAATCTGGCATTGCACAACACTGCACAAAGAGGATGAATGGTGACAGCTGGCTTCTCAGATACCTACCCACTAGGTCTGGTGGCATCCCTGGGTATGGGGACTAAACATGTCTGGCCTCTCTCGAGCCCCCACTTTACCTCAGGTCATCTCCTGGTCCTCATGACCCTAATGGCACCCTCCCCGTCAGCCCTCTATATGTCACCCACTCTACCTCCATGCCTCCTCCTGATCCCCACCTCCCTGCTCCATGGAGAGCCAGGCTCAGTAACAGAGAGGTGCAGAAGGGACACAGATCTCAGAGTAGGAACGAGGAGTAGCTGAGCCTTAGGGTCAGCAACAGGTGACACATTCCAGATCCCAATAATAAAACTACCTAAAAACACCCACACATAATAAAATCCTCTGTAACCAGCAATAACCTACACTACCCCCACTCTCACTCCTAATCCCCAACCATACAACTGCACACACATTCATTTCTATACAAAATGATATCTTACACCCAGCACATGACCTATCATGCCTAATCCTATCACATGCAACACCGCCCTCTCAAAATAACCTCCCATCAAACTCCAAACAAGAGTATAATTACTCAAAATATTAAACATGCCAATTAAACAGGCAATACACAATTCAGTTCATGTTGTATTTATTATTTCCAGATGCTAAGTAATATTCAGTACAGGATAAATCTTGCAGCAATTATGTTCTATGTTCTGCTCTTCTCTCACCAGAGGTGCTAATACTTTTAAACCAGTTCAAACAATGGAGTTCATGCCCAGGTGGTGCTCTAGCCATCAGCCAGGATAAGTGAGGAGACAGAATCCCAGTCAGCAATTACAGCCCAAGAGCTCTCTCTCACCACTCTTGGATGGATCAGGACAGTTATTTGAATGTAGGAAAAGTCCCAGTCCTCCCTCAACCACACTGACTCCTAAGCTGCACTGGGAGGTAGACCTTAACACAAGTGAACTCTCGCCTTCGGCAGGCAATCAGATGAATACTTGCCTGCACCTCAGTCCACCTGCACTGTAGTTTTACCTACAATGGCGACCCTCACAGAGTATGCTGGTTTTATTGATTCAGCTCACTCCACCAAGCAGATATGACTCTGCTTTCGCTACACCATCCACTTACTCCAGTCATCTCCCAGCCATGGCAAACTTTCCTGGCTGAGAGAAGCTGTATGCGGGCTGCTCAGTGCCAAGAAAGGCAAATATACCATAAAAATCTTGCTCAAGATAGTTTATTAAAGTTGCCCTGATGTTTCGCCTATTTAGGCTTCTTCTGGGGGACTATATAAATATTTATATTTGTAGAAAAATCAGTGTACCTGATTACATATCAGTAACTACAATACTATGTATCAGAACTGCTTGATTACTTTTGTTTTCATCACTTTTTTCAGTTTCTGCAAATAATGGGTCCTATTCACAAATGGGAGGGTAACATGCCCTTGGGGGCATGTTACCCACCTGTGGAGTTTCACACCTGCAGATAGGTGCGCACCGTCAGTAGTCACAATCGGCCTCCACCTGTCTGCAGCCTCACCCCCCCAGCACACAGATGTGCAGAGGACATTTCCATGGACCGGGCATGCATCCAGTGAGTTGCCTGGACCTGGTTCATGAATGAATCACTTGCACTCGTGGGGCACGGAAGACATTGGGGGGCACAATGTGTGCCACAAGCTTGGGGCAAGAGGGTACCCAGTTGGTCACCCCCAGCTGTTCAAGATGATCCATGGGCTGGGGTGGCATTTGGGGGGTCTGCAGTGCCCCCATGTCAGCGCTGCCACTAGTGGTGACATCCTAGAAGGGCACATACCCTTATGGCTGGGTATTACCCAGTGTAAGGTGTACCCTCCCATGCCGAGCACTCCACACCTCTGCAAATGGCGTGGAGTGTGGACACCGCCCCCGTCACTCCCACCGCCTGCCCCAGGCTCATTGCTGTCCTCACAGCCAGAGGATCAGGTACCAAGGGATTGTGTGCCCCAATTGTTGAATGCATCACAGGAGGCACAATGGGTGTGGAGTGGCTATGCACCTCAGATATGTGCTCATAGCCACTCCGCCCCCTTCATGCATAGAGCCCAATAATTTCAAAATAAGTGTTTAACTTACACAGGTAATACATAAATTAGGTCCCCCATCCAAAAAAATGCAGTCATTTCTTATTGTGCACATACTGTACATTACATGCTACCCTCTCATATACCAACATGCAGACTTGCCATTGCTGGCATGCCTGACAATACTGTATGCTTTGTTTGCTTTTATTTTATAAAAGTAAAATAAAATAAAAGGTATATTGTTTTTATAGCATCAGAATGCTTTTGTGAATTAATATGTATGCGATTATTATACACGAGGCTTCGATTTTTCTGTGGCAGTTTGGGTCTAATTTTTGCAACAAATTTCCTTGTTGCTGCAGAAGTTCTGCAGCATTAGTTTCCTATTATCTTTGGAAATTCTGTGGCAGCAGTTGGGGGCTTCGGTAGTAGTCAGCAACCGCCCCCCCCCCCAAGCACCCAGGTAGGTGAAAAATGTTAGTTTTGGGTCTGGGACCTACAAATCAGAGAAGGCTGTCAATTAACTCCTGAGTTCTTAGTATTAGAAAATAAAAAAATACACTTAATCCATCTCAGCCCCATCACCCTTTGCACCCCAGCCTGTGAGTCCCCAGGGCCAATAAATTTGAATGAGTTATAATTTTAGTGACTACCACACCCGCGCAGTGATCCTCATCCTTCTAGTGTTACCACTAGGCAAGAATGCCAGTTTCCCATTCCAGTACTGCTTTGTGCAGCCGTACTCAAGACACTTCTGGGACAAGAAACTAGAATTTGGGCCTGGAGGTGAAATTAGAAGGAAGAGGACTGCTGCACTGCATGGGAACTGATTAAACTATTTCTACTTCAAATTAAGGGACTCCAAGAATATTCTCAGGGTTAAGTTAAGTTGTTTATTGTTGATTGGTTTAAATAAACCATTACAACATTAATACATTCATTTTGATCCCAAACAATCTATACACTCTACAAAATATATAAAAACACAATTATAAACATAGGTACATATCATTAAACATCACAAACATTTTTGACAGTTAAGCAAATGATATCTGAGACCCTTCAATCTTACATACATTGTATTCAAGCTAAATTTTTCACTAATGAAAAATCTGAACTAGATTTTCACTGCATACTCTAACCTCTACATTTCTGTTAAGTACTCTATTTGATAATACATAAAAATAATTAGTCCATTCAGATTTTCAGTCCCTCCAACAGTGGGATTCTGTCTACACATAGTAGTTACTACAAAAAGACACCCGCTTTACAAGTATTGGGCTCGCCCTCAGTGCCACTGTCAGCCATCAATTACACATGAAGCATTTCGAGTACTGTCAGTGTTCAACTCAGAACTAAAGTCCTTATATTATTTAACTAGGGCTACACCCATAAGAATCCCACTTTAAGCTGGCATAAACAATATCTCTACGGAATCCTTTTACCATTGGGTAACACTTTACCAGCCAATATCTGAGCACTAATCCATCCTGTCTATTAGGTGGATATTCCCTATAAATTAATCAAGGACCATAATTACCATAGCTGGAGGTTAGAATCCTGAGAAGCTGTGGTGCCCCAAAAAAGCAAGAAAAGAACAGGTCCTGTCATAGTATACACATTTGGAACAATTGTCTTTGTTATAACCCTGCTATCCCCTACTGAGTACCTGTGAATAAAAAACTGGCAAGAGAACCTGAAAAATGCCTCCTCCTTGTTTTAGGCAGAATTATTGGGCCACTACAGAGCAGATGTACTGCCTCTAGCATTGAAGAACTACCTTTCAGATATTTTCTCAAACTGAGTTACTTAATCTAACTCAGGCTAAATTTAAAAGGCCACTCTGCAGCAAGTCCCTTAATAGTGGGGAATTCATTTATACTACTTATCCACCTTTAGGTTCAATTACACATAATTGCACATGATTAGAGGGCAGCTTCAAACATAAATATCTACTGAGTTCAAACTGTATAGAGAAAAAAATATGAATTTTAAATAGTAAATTATAATGACAAATCTTATTAAAATTCAGGGTCCATCATATCATACTGTCATCAGTTCTTTTAAGTGTTTGCAGCGCTCCAACTGTCAATTTGGGGCATATTCAGGACAACCTACATCCAGGGTTCCAGGCCGGATCAAAATGCCCACGACTAAAACTCTCCTTTTTTTTTTTTTAAAGTTATTTTTTAAAAATCGGGGAAAGTCCTTTTCCTCTATCTTCTTCCTTCTGAAGTTCAGAGTAAGTTGCTCTGTCCTATTTCTTCTATAATTTGTGGTGAGTAAACACAAACAACCCTCTTCATTTCCAGTAGTAGGCTACCATCTCCCTTCTTCCATCTCCAGTGATGTACATTTTTTAAGTTAATATGGACACATATCAACATTAAATATCACATCCTTCTCCTCACAGGTCTTCATCCTCCCTTTTGTTTTTGTCACAGGACCAGTCCTGAGTCAGCCTGTAAAATTTAAGGGAAAAGGATCCATACATTCATGGAATTTGGCTGGCTAGAATGCCATTGTACTCATTCTGCCAAAACTCCACATCTGATTCTATTAACATCAATACTCGCTACTTCAAAGCCAACAGCGTAATGATGACAAAATAACATTGGTTTCATTCATTGACTGCTCAAAAAGAAAAAGGTTGGTACTAGACAGTTTTGCAAAGCATAAGCCTAGCATGTTGTAGAGTATAGCAGCTGCAATATTTCAGCCCAGCGTGCCGAGAGCATACAGCTTGAGTCAGCCGCTGCACTTGTTCATCTACTCTTTTCAGCACTTAGTAAAATAAAGTCTCACAGCTTAAACATGTAGTACATGCTAAACCAACAAAAGTTTCATTCATGAAAAATAGCTTTTATGAAAACCACAATTCCAGATGCACTGTTAAGCGCTGAGCTGCAAGGAGAGGGGCAGCATCGTAGCCATCTTGCTGTCCCGCCCCTCTCCCATCTCCCACGGTTACTCAGCTGGTCTAGTTCATGAACAACTGGTACCTTAAGGTTCTCAGGGTGGAGTGGGGAAGATGTGGGGCTGAGCTGGATGGGGTGATTTGCCTGTTTTGATTTTTAAGGTAAAGCCCTAGCTGACAAACTATTGGGCAGGGGTTGTTCCATAGTGTTTTGTTTTTAAATTCCACAGAATTCCAAAAGATATTCTGCAGAATTTAATATAAATTGCAGAATAGTTTTCTGGGGTTTATAAGATCCATTTAATAATCTTCCTTGGTCAGAGTTAATGTAAACTTCAGATTTGTTTTACTCACAATTTATACTGACTCTTCATTTCTTTTAGTTTATTATGCTTTATCTCTTCATCCGCAGGCCCCCATCAGTCTGATCAACAGGATCCATGACAAAATGGTGACAACTTTTTTCTGACGTGACACTACTGTGACTGATTTATGTCGACCACAGGTTGTGGTCGACATAAATCTGTCAAGAAACAGTCTGTTTTTTATAATAATATTCTGTGGTTTTCTGCAGTTTACAATAAATTCCGTGGACATTTCTGTGGCCACAGAATCATGGAAAAATCAGGATCTTGATTACTGACCCCATTCACCTGGTTGCTACATCATTAGACAGGGAAGAGTTGGTGGGTACAGTGTTCATGGATTTATCCAAGGCCTTCAACACTCAAACCACCAGTTACTGTTGCATAGACTTAGGAATAACGGAGTCTCAGAAGAATCATGTCATGGGTTGGGTCCTATTTGGTTGGAAGAAAGCAAGTGACATTGGTAGGTAAGAATAGATCCAGAAGCTAATGATTTGATATCTTTTAATGTACCAACATAGATGTAACAACAAGAACAAGGTGCTTTAGCTTTCGGACGAACCAGTCCTTCGTCAGAAGCCTAATGGCAGTTGTTTAGAAAAAACAATACTGTTAACAGCTAGATCATGCAGAAAAAATCCCCATTGGTTTAAAATACTCATTTGAAAAATACAGAAAATGATGTCAGAGAAGTTTAACAGCACCATAATACCTTCAGCCAGAAGTGCCCCAGGGTTAAAGGTGCTTGGTGGAACACACATACAAAGAATCCTACTGCATATAAATTTAATTGACATAAGATAACACTGCTGGAGCAGATGACTTCTAAATCAAGCTATGGGTGTCGCAGTGTGTATAAGGATGTGATTACTGAAAAGCAGCCTCCACCCAGATTAAAGACATACTAAGACTGTCTTAGGACTCCCAAGAAGTTTCAATGCATGCATTATTGACAAGGAATTACCAGCAGAGTTGTCTTAAAAACATCAGTGCACACTCTATGATGTGTAAAACTTAGCTGAACCTGTCAACCTGCTGTACTCTCCAGCTAGATATCATGCCCCATAAATTTCAAAAAACCTCTAGTGTAGTGACAGGACTTTATAAATGATAATTTAAATATAAATTGACAGTATTAATGTCAAACAAAAAACTCTAGTCATGGACCTTCAAGGAATTAAGTCCATGTAGCCTGATATGTACTGATGTCAGCCTACACTGAGCATGTAACAACTTGATGTACCAGAAGTGTCTAAGGAATCTGAAAAAAAAAATTAATTTCTCTCCTACTCCTCTTCACACAAACAATAAACCCTACCCCACCTCACATCCCCATAATGTGTGTAGGGGGAGGGGGATAACTAGATTTAAGGAGATGCTCTCACACACACACACACACACACACACACACACACACACACATGTTCAAGGATTCTGGATGCAACTACAATGAAATAAACATTCCACCCTCCCCAGGATAAGGTAACTAGAAGTAAATATATAGTATGTGAGTAAGACCAGAGGTACAGTATAACATACCTACATTTCCACAAATCACTACAACAGTAGCCCAATGTACAAAGATCTGTCCAGGATCCCCATGCTTCTAAGTAAGCAGCTGTGTTGCATGAAGTCCCTCAAGGCTCCATATTGAGGCCACTGTTATTTTTGATATATACTAATCAGGTGATTTCAGTTGCAGAAAATTCTATAGTCAGATTATATGCCAATGATACGGTCCTACTTAAAATGGGATCTGACATCAATAAAGTTAAAGCTGACTTGCAGAGAGACTTTGTGGCAATTCAGGAATTGTTTGTAAAGTCAAATCTAATATTGAATATTGAAAAAAATCTAAGTCAATGTTGTTTATTAACAGTTCCATGATTAAATCCTGTTCCCCAGAATTGGGAATAAAAACAATAGCTGGTGAAATTTTGCAACAGATCACCAAATATAAGTATCTGGGTCTTTGGGCGGACAGTAGCCTGAAATGTAATTATCACATCAAAGAACTGGTAAAAATAATCAACCGTAGACTAGGGGCTTTAAGAAGAGCTCAACATTGTACTGACAGGCATGCAAGACAGTCAATAGTCAACCAGATGCTAGTACTATATAATATACAATGGTATACATGTTTATGGTCATGCCATATGATGAAATCATCTATCTACTGTAGATTCTGCTATAAAGGTCTGGAATGAACTTAAAATTCAGATGAAAAACATTTCTGATAGTCATGGAACATGTAATACTGTGTTAAGACAAGAATTAGCCACTTGTTGTAGGTGTTTTGACTAGCCCTGAGTCCCAGTGTCACACTAGTAATATTGTATATTCAACTGTTTGTAGGATGATTGTGTTACTGTGTTATTGTGAAACTGTATGTGTAACTTTATGTGAAAATCAGAAGCAACTTGTAAATAGCACTTGTCCTAATGGTGTGAAAAACATCTGTACCTGACTAAAAATGAAGATTTTACTACTACCACTACTACTACTACTACTATATATTATTATACTAATCAATGAAAGATTTACATTAAGAACGTTTAAAAGTGATATTCCAAATATATACCTGCACTGTAGGGCAGTAGTCCTTTAAATTTCTGGTGAAAAAGGAAAAAATGGTAGTGCCCTTTTATCAGTTTGTATATCTCATCACATGTATAGTTATCTCTCTCTGCCTTGACTATTAGTATCTCTTTAATTTCGACCATGCGTAACAAACACTTTACTAAGTGGCCGGCACACATCTTTTCTCATATATACTTCATTAGATCTGCAGGCTCCACTGAATACATTTAAACAAGCACCAGACGATTGCCCTTAGGACTCTAACTTGTCTGACTCTCAACAGCAACTAGCTGGCTCACAATGGACACCTCACTGGGCAGCTGAAATATTCTGCTCCTTCACAGCTTATGGTATATTGATGCACCAAAACCAAACCTTTTCACAAACTCAGCACAATGAAAAACTGATATCAGCAAGGAAGAACTGAATGGGACATCTCTGAAAACAAATTAATTAACTCCTACTATAACTCACTTGCTCACTAACTAAGTGCACACTGTACCATTAGCACACTCTAGTAAAATTAAAATAAATTAAAAATGTCTGTAAATGAAGCAGTACTCTGCTTCACTTCTTACTAAAAGGTACTTAATGACATCTCCCCATAAAAGTCAAAATAAAGATTATTTCTTTAGCTTTCTTTAATTTTTGGAGCTTACCAAAGCCCTGATCAGATGGTCAGCCCAGTCTGGTGGCCATCTTCAGTAATACAGCAGCAACAGCCAACATTTGTGCTTCACATCCCCCGGTGATGCAGATGCTGGTAAAATTTGTTGTTTTTGGAGAGTGCTTGTTATTCTAAGTTGCACTAGTGGTGGTGGTGTCAATCTGAAATGTACTGGGAGTGGTAACTACCAGGGATAGGGCTACATATTTGGAACACTGTCAGAAATGGAAATAGCTTGATTTTTTTACTAAAAGATGTGCTGGTGTCAGGAAACAATGGGGTGTTCATGGTGCTTCTGCTACTATTGTCATTGTCCCTGACCCAGACTTCACTGTCAGTATATCTTCCCTCTGGAATAACCTCATGTCACCTAACTCACAGCTGGGATTCCTTTCCATGCTGCTGCCACTTGATTAAGTGCTTTGTTTTCATATAGCTATGCTGTATGCTGTTCCATTGTCCCAAGACACCTGCAGATGTCCTAAACATGTACTTTAGCGTAGTCTTCACAGTGGATGGAAGGGGGACAAATGATCAGGGAGCTGTAGGAATAAAGGGGGAGCTGATTTTCAGAGGAAAGAGTCCTGAAGGGACTTGCAGCTTTGCAAGTGGAAAGGCTATGGGACCTGACTAGATATACTCAAGGGTATTAAAAGAACTCAGGGAGGTGCCGGCTACCTTGCCAACAGCCTTATTCAACAGCTCACTGGAACTGGGCGTAGTTCCAGAGGACTGCAGGAGATCAAAACTAGGTCACTCCACATATGAGCAGCATCATGGAAGAGGCTAGCAACTATAAGCTGGTGATGCTCACCTCAGTGGTGGAGAAATTAATGAAAACCCTGATAAAGAGAAGGCTGGAAAAGTATCTTTAATCCAATCGGCTGCAAAACCAAAGGCACATGGATTACAGGGAGAGGTCTTGCCAGACGAACCTGATTCATTTCTTTGACTGGATGACCCAGGAAATTGATGAGGGGGAAGTGGACATGGCCTATCTGCAATTTAGCAAGGTCTCTGACTTTGTGCTGCACAGGAGAATGACTAAGAAATTTATTGGTGGAATCCAAAGTGGTGAACTGGGTTAGAAACTACTGTAATTAACAGATAGGTGACAGAGGATGGTGGGTAACGGCACTCACTCTAATGAGCATAACAAAAAGAACATGGCTCAGCTCAATGGTACACAAGAGAAAAAGCCTCACACTAGGCCATGATTAAAAATACATTTATTCAAGTATAAGAACAGTAGCACCCCCCCTCTGGCAAAGGTGCATCAATGTTTCATGCCACGCTGGTGCTTTATCAAGACATCAGCAGCAACAAAATTACCCTTAATTTATACATCACAGCAAACCACCATTGGTGCACATTTAAAGCAGACATTCACATAAGTACCCACTTACAAAATATTCACCTATTTAATAAATACATAGAGATGTATAAATAAATACATATGTGGCATGAGGCATGTGAGGAAGTCCTACTTCAAAGAAAGAGTGATAGATGCCCAGAATAGGCTGCCAGTGGAATTTGTGGAGGTGAGAACAGTAGCAGGCTTCTAACAAGCATGGGATAGACAAAGGGGTATATTAATAAATAGTCAAGGAGGAGGAAAGGTCACTAGAGACCAGTTAGGGTCTGAAGAGAGAGACTAGGCAAGAACCATCTGTGCAAACTGTTTGGGCCAAGTGGTCCTTTCCTGCCAACAAATTCTGTGTTTCTATGACATGACTTAACTTTGCCAAGGCTTAATCAAGCTTTGCATAGAAACATAGAAACAGAATTTGATGGCAGATAAGGACTGCTTTTCCCACCCATTATGCCCATTTTTTTCCCTACGTATCTTATCCTGTCCCTGAAGACCCTGTGTAATCTGTCTTCCTCCCCCCTGCTTCCCAACTAAGATTCGCTTGTGCCTATCTCATGCATGTTTGAAGCCCACCACTGTTTCCCCCCAACCACCTCCCCTGGAAGACTGATAAAAGCATCTACCACTCTTTAAGTGATGCACTTCTTCACATCTATCATAAAGTTCCCCCTTCCAGCTTTATTGCATTTCCCCTTGTTTTCGTGTATCTCTTCCTCTGAAAAATACTTCCCTCCTGTACCTTATTTAATCCTGTGAGGTGTTTATAGAACTTTGTCATGTCCCCCTCTCCCTTTTCTCTTCAGGGTGTACATATTCAGGTCCTTTAGTCTCTCCTCATAAGACTTCTGGTGCAGACCCTGCACAATTTGAGTTGCCTTCCACTGGACAGCTCCCACTTTGTCTATGTCCTTCCTGAGGTGCGGTCTCCAGAATGGGATACAGTAATCTACATGGTGTCTCAAGAGCGATCTATACAGTGACAACATCTCCTCCCTCTTACTGCTGGTGATAACCTTCCCTATGCACCCCAGCATTCCACTGGCCCTACTGCACTGTCTGGCTATTTTGAGGTCATCAGTTAAGATTATCCTCAGGTCCTTTTCCTGTTTGGTGACCATCAGTACTGCATCTTACATTTTGTACTCCATGTCTCTGGCTTTTGTGCACTAAGCGCATGATTCTGCACCTTTTCTCACTGAAACAGAGCTGCCACAACCCTGACCACTACTCAAGTTAGTCTCTGCACATTCTTTCCACCAGTACTGAAGTGTCTATCCTATTGAAGATTTTGGTTTATTTGCAAAGAGGCATGCCTCCTTTCCAGTTCATCTACAATGCCACTTATAAAGACATTAATGAGGGCTGGTCTGAGTACAGATCTATAAGGCACCTAGCTGGTCACCCTCTCTTTCCCAGAGTGAACTCCATTTACCACCATTGTCTGTCACCTATCCATTAACCAATGTCTTACCCAGATTATTACCTTGGAACCAACCCCTAAGCTGCCCAGTTTCCTTATGAGTCTCTTATGTGGTACGGTGCTGAATGCCTTACTAAAATATAAGTGGCCTACATCCACTGTCCAACACTGATCTATTTCCCTGGTCCCCCAGTCAAAGAAATCTATCAGATTTGTGTGACATTACTTCTGCTTCTTGAATCTGTGTTGTCTCATATCCTGTAACCCTCTGGGTTCAAGATAGTCTACCATCTTTTTCTTTAGCAGTGATGCCATTAAGTTCCCCACTACTGATGTTAGGCTGACCAGCCTATAGTTCCCAGCCTACACCTGCTACTGCTTTTATGAAATGGGACTTCATCTGCTCTCCTCCAGTCCTCTGGTACCACTCTTGTTTCCACTGAATTGTTGAACAGAGTTTTCAGAGGTGCGGCCAGTACCTACCTGAGCTCCCTCAATACCCTTGAGTGTATCCCATCTGGCCCATATGGCAGACTGCAAAGTTCTCATCTGTGGGACCAATAACAAAAATATCCTAAATGAAGCTGGTTTGTTTCACAGGATGCTGCTTCCTAAAACATGGCATTCACCTGTGTTGGGGAACATGATTTGGCCTGCACCTCTGTCATCATGTCCACCCACATCTCCACTGCCTTGTTGTTTCTTATCATGGTGGCCCTGCTGCAAATTAACCATTGTCACTTTATTTATTTTTTTTGTGTGTTATCTTTTTTCCCTCCATTGCACACTGGGACCTTCTTCTCCTTCAAGCCACCTAGTACCACCAGCGACCCCTTCTTGCAATTCCCCCAGAGCTGCATATCTCATATTTGCAGCCTTCCTTCTGGTTAGCCCGGCATATCCCTTTGCTGGGAGGGTCCCCCTGCTTCGAGAGGGAGGGACTGGCTGGGGAATTCAGCACACCATTTTCTTTCTTGCCCTGGTGCTGCTGAGGCAGACGTTATTCTGCCGGGACTGCTCGAGGGCATCATCGGGGATGGCCGCTGTCATCCGGCCGATTCCAGTGCAGTTTCCACTTTTTCTGGTATTTTTCCGGCATGGACATCTCGCTGCCATTCTCCTGGTCTTCACCGGGGCTGCTGCAGAGTGGTGTGCTGCCCTAACCCACCCAAGGACAGGAGAGCAGCCCATTGGGTGCTCAATCCTCTCCGTCCCCTGCCAACCCCCAGCATCCCTGATCCGTTCTCGAATCCGGGTCACCGGCATGGTTTGAGGTGAGGCACCAGCACCTCAGCCCTCTACGCCACCAAGCCAGCCCACTTTATTTTTTGATATTCCCCTATCATCCTCCTCCTCCTTTCACAGGGTTTTATTTAACTCAAAAAATTGATTAGCATTTTGCTCATAAAAGTGCTAAAACATTGTGAAAATGCATAGCACTTGCCTCACTGTGTTTAACAAACATAACACTTCTACAAAACCTGTATAAATACTTTCTGTACAGTTAGCATTGTCCCAAGAAAAAAAACTGCCAATCAATTATTTAAAACCCCGCTTTCATATAGGGTTCCCTTTTCATGTACAGAGTGACATTTTAGGGGCCTCTTTCTCTCTGGCTACCAATCTACATTAAGAGCCGGATCATCTAGATTGGAACAGAAAGCACTGTTACCAAGATCAATATTCTGAACTGCAACTTCCTTCTCCTCCTTATTTATCTAATTAACTCTCTTACTTACCTACTCTAATGCCTCTGCCTCCTCCTCTAACAATTCATGAGAATCTTAAAACTGTTCTTGGGCTGTGTCTCATACTCGACAATAGCTTGACTCTGAGACACTTCCAGTAATGATTGCCCTCCCTGTGACTGGAAGATTAGAAGCATTGCTGCTACATCAGTGACTGCTCTGCAGTCATACTGTTGCAAACTTCTCTTTCCCTATCATTAGATGGCACAACAGAAGTCATTCGCAATATTGGTGCAGTGTTCAGCATTTGTATCGCAGAGGCCTGCAAAGCACACATGTTGGATGATGCTGTGGCTGCTGTGCTTCCGGCCTCACCTGCTGCACTTTCCTTGCCTCTGCCACCTATGGAACTCGACTGCACTATACCATGTCATGAACTGTACTTCTTCATACTGCTGATACTGAAAATAATTTTCTAGGTCAAACATTCATTCCTTATATGGGAACAAAATATATTGGTGGGGGGAAAACAATCAATAAGACATTCCCAAGGGTTATACTTACAGTCTGTTAATCACCCATTAGAGGGGTAATTCTGCATGCACAAGGCACAGAAAGGTGCCATATTGCCCTGATGGGGTGATTAGCTGACTGTTACTCTAACCCCCAGGAGTGCCATAGTGGTATTATAAAAATTATTCCAAAAGAGAAGTATAAGAAGTGTCACTTTTAAATGTTTTTCTCCTTAAGAATGAAATCATCCATCAACAGTTTAAAAATGCTTGACTGTCATGTGCTTCTGCAAAAATCCCTTCAATACCGGAATTTGTCTAGCCAACTCTGACTCTGGCCCCTCAAGCAACAACATGATGTTATGCTTATAACTGGAATCTACTATTGTCATCACACCCTAAACCTTTGACTCCAGCTTGCTGCACAAACGATGGTCAGTGTGCATGTGTTCAATCATCTGATCAGCAAGAACACTGCCCTTGCTGTTCTTAGGCCTGTCAGCCTGTTCCCTCGTATTCAGTAGTGTCTGCCATCTCATTCTGACACACATTACAAGCTGCTGTATATTGATAATTTGCTGTCTGTGTCTAACCATCACCAAAACAGTCTCTCTACAATGTCCCCAAACATTTCAGTTACAGCTTCCTCTCGCGTGGCAGTTTTACACCACCAGCCCTCTACTGTCCAGCACCAGCAGTTGCTTTAAATTGCTTGTTTCTCACCCAGACTTCATGCCTTACAAGCAGCTGTTTCTCTCCACAGCACTGGCAGTTACAACAGTTCTCTTCCCAGCTCCAATGCAGTGATGCCTTACAGTATGAATGGGAGGGACATTTTTATTACCAGTGGAGGGATATTATCTCTACAATATTATAAATAAACTACAATAGTTATTTAACTTTCTATATTAAAATACATTTTTTTTCTTTTAGTTTAAGGCCATTGTATAATCGCAATAACCCACCCCAGGCTGTGTGTTATGCTGGGATTTACCCACTTCTGGTGTGGATTTGGTCACCCGGCCTGCGGCCTCGTGACTGAACTACACCAGGAATGGGTAAATCTCAGCATAACCCACATCGTGTTGTGGTTTAGTGCTTAAGCAATGGGTTCGGTGACATACACAGAAGTGCACTGGTATCAATCTTCATGTGTCAGCATACACAAACTTCATTTGCAAGCACTAACATACTTTATGGTGAGCCTCATTTTCTTTAAGACCTATTTGCAAGGAGAACTCCTCCCACATCAATTAAGACAGACTTTAGTGTACAGCTGAATAGTGTGGGCCACAACAGGGTTGCTGCTGACCCACTGTTTCTTTTTTCCACACTCTGTGATGGAGAATCAGACACAACCAATATTTTTCTATGTAAATTCATATTTTGTGTTATGCAATGCTTTAAAAAAATATCAACATTTTAGTATTGTACATTAATAGGAAAAAAAGTGATTTTGAAAAATGAACATAGCTGTTGATAAGTAAGCAACAAGCTATGACAAAGTGTGCATTAAAGGATTTTAATATATGGATAACCACTAATAATACTACCAAAAGGCATGCAAACAATTTCTGACAATAGCATCATTGCAAAAGTGATACCACAGTTCAAAAGTGATAATACAATTGTTCAGAGCCCATAATACTACCATTTGGTGCTCTGAATGATAGTATTATCACAAAACCACCACAGTGCAGGCGCAAGAATGCCTCGTGCAGAGCAGGAGCCAGCTTTCAGGGGTGGAGCAGCAAGATAGCTGCACTGCTGCTCCGCTATGCACTACGCTGAAAGAGCATTTTGTGTTTTTAGGATTTCAAAGCTTTTAAAGTTAACATTTTTTAGCTCGTAAGTGATGCTGTGACTTACCAAATTTTTAAGCCATACCTGGCTAAGTTGTGTTTGCTTAGCTGAAATTCTTGTTGCCGAGTACAGATTATGACTGGCGTTTAACATTTGTTATGCTAAATTTGAATACGCTGATTTAAAATGCCGAAACACTTAAACTTCTTCCACTCTGATGGATTAAAAGTACTGAAATATTAAGGCTGAGGGAGAGCCTTCTGTCTTGGCATATTTTGCTGTTTTTTTAAGGAAATAAGACAAGAGAAATGAAGCAAGCCAAGATGGGAAGCTGAGCAATGAAATTTGGCATCCATAAAGAGTCCTTACTGGAGCACTGGTTTTAGGTCTTATCCTGACTCGTTTGGAGTAATTTCCAGATTTCCAGCATCAAATGATGCAGATGGGCTCATCTATCTTTTACTACAGGTATGCCACAGTTGCCAAGGGTTGCCCCAAGGGTCAGTCTTTGGCCATTTGGTCACCTCCATCTTCCTAAATGACCCCCTTGCTGCCTGTTTCTTTGCAGTCATCTACACATAAGCAGATGATATTGTGGTGATTGCCTCTGGCTCCTCTGCCCCTTACCTAACTGCTTGGTCCCAGCTGGACTTTGACAACATCCAGCACTGGCTCTGAGAAAACCAGTTGTCCCTCAATGGCAAGAAAATGGTCTACATGACCTTTGGCTCCCAGTAGAGGATTGCCAGGTTCTCCTGCTCCCCTCATGTCTTACTGTTGATGGCACTGTGATTAAGGATGTTGCTTCCTATAAGAACTCTGAGACCTAATTTGCCTCCCAACTTGATTTCTTGGTGTCACCATATATTACACCCCAAACTTGGTGGCTCTACAGGAATAACATCAGTATCCCACTTCCTTCCCTCCATCAGATCATCTTGAAGATGATCCTCCCCATCTTTGACTATGGTGACATTGTTTACAGCACCATTCCTAAGATCACCCTTGCCAGCTGGACCCCCTCTTTCACTCCTTCTGCCACTTTCCCCCTGGACTGTCCCTCTCAAACCCAACACTGTTCCCAATACTCCTCCTTCCTCTCCATCCCTTCCCTTAATGCTAGGTGCCTCACCCACAGTGCCTCCCTCATGTCCAGATTTTGGCTTGGCTCCCTCCCTCCTTACTTTACCTCTCTCCTCTCATGCCCCCCACATCCTCATACACACTTCACAACACTAAATTTCATTCTCATTCCCTTGCCCCCAAGAAATCTATTGATGGCCAAGCTGCCTTCTCCTATCAGTTCCCTAACCATTGGTCTTCACTTCTCCTGTTCTTCTGCTCCACTTCATCCCTTTTCTCTCTTATGTCTCTCCTTCATGACTTTGCGACTCATGCCTGCAACTATTCCTGATGGTCTTCAGCACCTCTTCTTTCCCCCAAATTCTGGCACCCTAAGGTGGCCACCCACCACACCTCCAGCCTTCTCTCATTAAAGTTTCTGCAATGTTATTCTTCCCCCATCCCTCCCCAATTTTGGGACTTGATCAGCTCTCCTGATCTATTACAGATTTACTCAACCATAAGCACCTTGTTACACTGCATTACTCTACACTTAATATTTATTTGCATGACTGTTAATCTGTTGTACTTACTGCACCTTATTTTTATTATCTACTCATCCTCCACAGGGCACATCTGGAAACGAGTTGTTACCAGCTCAGTATATCTTTAGTAACACTTTTCAAATAACAAAATTAATGTATCAGTTAAGCTGACTCCAATGTTTTACTTTAACACAAGAAACTGTAAGTTTCAAGCCCTAATGGTTCCAGAGTTATCCCATTTTAAAGAAATTATTTTTGGAAAGGTCTAACTGTGGCCCCATTGGGGGTTAGAAAATGATTTTTTCAATGAAAGCTTGGAGTCAAACATTAAGAAACAGACTGTATTGATACTCTTTATTGTACTGATACATTAAGTTACATGATGGTTTTGAACAGAAAGTGTTCCACATTTTTACTTTATTTGAAATTTGGTAGTACCATATATTATTTAATTAGAAACTGTGTAGCTTACAACTTAATTTCACTCATCTTATGCCCCTAATCATATTATAGTGTATGATGGAACGTTCTTACTGATAAAAATCGGCACTTTTCAAAACATTGTTATGCTGTAGTAGCTATGTCATCTTAGTTGTTATGCTGCACTAGCTATGTAGCTACTATAGCATAACAACATCTAAAGCAAAGTGGCAGTGGCAAATAGGAGAGCAAAGGAAAGTGGCGCCGAGGGAGAGACAAAAACCGTAGGACCATTTTAAAATGTTTTTTTACTGGTTGAACATTCCATCCTACACTATAAAAAACAATGGATGGTTACCTAATGGTAACAAGCCGTGTTAGTTCGTCTTGAGGTTACCAATGGTGACCTAACCTCTTGAGCTGCGCTCTCGAGGTTAATGCGGTCGCCAAGGTAACCTCTCAACTAACTAACCAGCTTGTTAACGATAGGTAACTATCCATTATTCTCTATGTGAACATTTCGCTGTCCCCTCTAGCAATCCCTCTTCTTCCCAGCTTTTGCTAGCTTTGCTACAAAAGTATCAGAAGATAATACATTGGATTGGATTTTTAAAATCATTGGATAGAGCACTGTTTCTAAATATACCATAATGGGATATCTGTCAGTGTGGAGTATCTGTTGTAATTCTACATTGTACTAGTTAGTGTCCACCATGGGCTTGATATTTAGTAGGCTGGGACTAGCCGAGGAACTGTGTCCCATGTGCAACGCACCAGTGCAGGAATAAAATTTCTGCATCAGCTTACTGAAGGAAAACTGCTATTTTCACCAGTTTCCGATGTGCAGAGACTTCTGAAACTACAATACTACTTTTACCAGCAGTTTCTCCACAGGGGCATCACTTTCGTAGTCTGCATAATGACACCCCATGTCACCAGATGTCACATATGTTCAGGTAGACATCCACAAGCTGCCATAAATCAGAAGCATGGATGGGCAGACATGGTGGGCCAAGTGGTCCTTATCTGCCATCATGGTCATGGAAAGGCACCCTGTATGAAAACTGCATGCATGTGGAAGGACTTCCAGCAGTGCAATGGGATACCCCAATGAATAACATTTCTGCTGCATTTGTGCAGTTTCTGCACTTTTGGAAATTAGGCCTCAGGTCCACTACCATAGTACTGTATGCTTGAAAAAATTATTGATGGCTAGCAGAATAATATTTACCAGCTGCAAATTTTAGTGGGCACATCACTCCTCTGGTTATAAGTTAGTATTCACTCAGTGATCGGCTCCAGTTTTGCATTCCATTCACTCTTCGTACTGTAATTAGTAATGCCTTTTAAATCTGCTCTTGGCTGTCTTCCTATATGGTGTGACCCTGTTGCTTATGTACAGCAACACCCATTTGTGTAGTACCTTTGCAAGTTTCCTCTCAGCAGTAGCCTGGCCAGTGGTGTAGTGGTAAATTTAGATGTGAGGGATCTCTGGCCATGAACCACGGACCCCCCCAACTAGTAGATGGGGGTCCCCAGAAGCAATCAGGGTTTTAGATGCATTCTGGTGTATTTAGAGGGTCCTTTTGACACTATTTGTCTGCTATTGAAACCTTCCTTGACTTGTTACAAACAACCAATATCACTATCAAAATAAATGCTTTTTATTTTCTTTAAAACAAAGTCAAAACTAAAACAACTTCTTGTTCAGTATCAAGAAGCAGAAACCGTATACATCTCTTATCCAGAAAATTTTGACACACAATGTTCACATTGGCAACGTTATTGCACATAGGATTTACACATGCTGCATGCTGCTAAAAAAAAAAAAAGGACCAGACCAAGCTGGAGATGAGATAGGCTGTCACCATTTATGAATTTTTGTCTGTCACTGTGCCTCTTGTCTCAAGTAAAACTGTGGCTATTGGCCTTGCAGATGTCAGTGTGGCTCAGCTGGTAGCACCCTCCTCTGGGCCAGATAGTTGTGGGTTCTAATCCCACACTGGGGTTGGATTCATGCCATAAATGTTGTGGAGTGAGATCATGAAAGGGTGAGGATACAACAAAGAGAAATAATAACAGATAGTTACCTGCAGTTTGGTTTTCCCCTTTATTTATTTATTTTTATTTATTTCATTTTTGCTAACCAGGTAGATGCACTAGACAAGAGATTTTGCCTATTTTCAGGCACGACCCGGGAGGGTTACACATCAGAAACAGCGGATACATGGTGTCCACAACAGAATACAAAACATCTAGTTGGAAGGAAAATACAGTAACATATGACAATTTAGAATACATGGCACAGTTGTGTCTTCTACCCTCTTTCTGGTGCAGTGCCACCTCCACCACTCTTGAGTACCTCCCACAATGCAGCAAACCACCAGTAGCCAGAGGGAGAGGCAGACGGACAGATTGATTTTTAATTGAGTGTAGCACCCTTTCTGAGCCTGTCCCAAAGATGGATAGATTGGATTCTTAATTTAGTGTAGCACCCTTTCTGAGCCTGTCCCAAAGACTGAAACCTTCCATATTTTATATCTTGAGGGAGTCACCTGGCACCCTATCAATTAAACACCTCCCCTCCAGTGCTAAACTTGCGCCTGTGACATCCACTACCATTTTACTTCCAACAAGAAAAGAAGGTTTACACAAATGTATAAAACTCTGGCCAGACAATACACTACATGCAGACGCCCCATAATTAGGTTTGTCAGAGGAGACAATCTGGAGAGAAAGTAGAGCATGTACTCCCTGAGCTAGACCACATGCCCTTCACTCCAAATACCCCTTCCAAGATACACAATCAGGTCCTGTGCTTCAAACACCCCCAAGCCAGACCAAGAAGCCCATCTCTTCATCCCCACACCAACCAAACCACACTAGCAGGCAGTCTCAAGTCAGCTTTCCTGGCTGCTGACTTGAAGAGCTGGGGTGGGGAGTGAGGTGAACCAGTTTCTAAATACAAACTGAGACAAGGAAGATAAATAGGATGCAAACAAAAAAATTAGAAAACAAAGTGTTGCTGTTGCACTACAAACTATTAAAAGCTCATTTGTCTGGTAGGCCCCCATAGAAACATAGAAACATAGAATTTGATGGCAGATAAGGACCGCTTGGCCCACCCAGACTGCCCATTTCCCTACCTGATGGATAAGCTGCAGATCCTAGTTAACCAGCAGCCTACTTCTTCCTACCCCAACCCCCTAGAATTGCCTTATGACTGTCCCATGCATGCTTGAATTCCACCACTGTTTGTGACTCCACAACCTCCTTTGGAAGGCCGTTCCATACATCCACCACCCTCTCTGTGAAAAAATACTTCCTTAAATTACCTCTGAGCCACCCCCCTTCTATCTTCAAATTGTGCCCCCTTGTTCTTGCACACCTCTTTTTTTTAAAAGATGCTACCCTCTTGGACTTTGTTGATTCCCTTGAGGTACTTGAAAGTTTCTATCATGTCTCCCCTCTCCCTCCTTTCCTTGAAGCTATACATATTAAGCTCCTTAAGTCTCTCTTCATGTGTCTTCTGGTGCAGACCCTGCACCATTTTAGTTGACCTCCTCTGGACAGCTTCCATCCTGTCTATGTCTTTGCGGAGACTGGGTCTCCAGAACTGCACACAGTACTCCAGATGGGGTCTCACTAGCTGTCTGTACAGAGGGATAATAACTTCTTGTTTTCTACTGGTGATGCCTCTCCCTATGCATCCCAGTATCCCCCCAGCCCTCCTTGCTGCCCTCTCACATTGCTTGCCCACCTTTAGGTCATCTGATATGACTGCCCCCAGGTCCCTTTCCATTTTTGTTGTTGTTAGTATCTCACCCCCCATTGTGTACTCTTCCCCTGGGTTTTTGTTTCCCAGGTGCATTACCTTGCACTTCTTAGCATTGAATCTAAGCTGCCATACATTTGACCATTCCTCTAACCTTGCCAAGTCCCTTCTCATCCTTTCACACCACCCTGTGCATCAACTCTGTTGCAGATCTTTGTGTCATCTGCAAAGAGACATACTTTTCCTTCCAGTCCCTCTGCAATGTCACTTATAAAGACATTGAAGAGGACTAGTCCTATCTGAACCTCGGTGCCCACTACTAACCCCCTTTTTCAGAGTGGACTCCATTTACTATTACTCTCTGTCCTATTCTCCAGCCAATTCTTTACCCAGGCTGTCATCTTGGGACTCACTCCCAGGCTGGCTAACTTGTATATTAATCTTTTATGTGGGACTGTGTCAAATGCCTTGCTAAAGTCTAGGTAGGCCATGTCCACAGCCATTCCCTGATCAACTACTTTGGTCACCCAGTCAAAGAAATCTATCAGATTTGTCTGGCATGACCTTCCCGCTGTGAATCCATGCTGCCTTGGGTCCTGTGCCCCTCTGGCCTCTAGATATTTAACAATTCTTTCCTTCAGAAGTGATTCTATCATTTTCCCTGCCACTGAGGTTAAACTAACAGGTCTGTAGTTTCCTGCTTCTGCCTTGCTCCCACTTTTGTGAAGGGGAATCACATCTGCCCTCCTCCAGTCCTCGAGTACCACCCCATCCTCCCATGATTTGTTAAAGAGTTTAATCAGTGGTGTCACTAGTTCTACCCTTAGTTCTTTTAGAATTCTGGGATGAATCCCATCACATTGCTTTGTCCACCTTCAGTTTTAAGAGTTCTTTCAGAACCCTTTCTTCTGTAAATGGGCTGATATCAACTTCTGCATCCAGAGTGTTTCTATTGTTTGTTTTAGGTACTTCCCCCTCTTCCTTTGTAAATACTGAGCAAAAATAGAAACATAGAAACATAGAAGTTGACGGCAGATAAGGACCGCAAGGCCCATCCAGTCTGCCCATTTCTTTTTCTACCTTATAAATGTGCCATCGGCCTTTGCTCTGTCAGTGGCCTATCTATTCATAGTCATTTGTATTGCTCTCTTATGCCTATCCCATCTGTTTGAAGCCCTGCACTGTATTCATAGCCACCACTTCTTGTGGTAAGCCATTCCATGCATCCACCACCCTTTCTGTGAAAAAGATTTCCTCACATTCCCCTTAATCGGCCTCCCTCTAATCTCATGCTGTGTCCTCTTGTCCTGCTATTTTTCTTATATTTAAACATGTTAGACTCTTTCACCTTGTTTATGCCCTTAAGGTGTTTGAATGCCTCGATCATATCACCTCTCTCCCTCCTTTGCTCAAGGGTATACATATTGAGCTCCGTTAATCTGTCCTCATATGTCTTCTGATGCAGTCCCTGCACCATTTTGGTTGCCCTTCTCTGGACTGCCTCAATTTGGTTAATGTCCTTGCGAAGGTGTGGCCTCCAATACTGCATGCAGTACTCCAGATGGGGCCTAACCAGTGTCTTGTACAGAGGGATTATTACCTCCCTCTTACGACTTGTGATACCCCTACTAATACACCCTAACACCCCCTAGCCTTACCTACTGCTTTAGGGTCTGCTTGGATGATTTTAGGTCATCAGTGATGATGATGCCCAAGTCTCTTTCTTCCTTTGTGACTGTAGCAACTCCCTCCCAGCCTATAGGTGGCTTCAGGGTTTCTCTTCCCTATGTGCATGATTTTGCACTTCTTTGCATTAAATCCCAGTTGCCACTCTTCTGACCATTCTGCTAGTTAATCCAGATCTCTTCTCATTCTGCCCACCCCATCTGGATCATCTACTCTGTTGCAGATCTTGGTGTCATCTGCAAACAGACAAGCCTTACCCTCTAGTCCATCTGCAAGGTCACTAATGAAGATGAAGAAGAATATTTGTTTAGTATCTCTGCCTTTTCACAGTCACCCTCTGCCCACCCTCCCTCCCCTTTATTAAGCCTCACTATCCCTCCCTTGGTCTTCCTTCGCCTCCTGATGTACCTATAAAATGTTTTATCCCCTTCTTAACTGAGTTGGCTATCTTTTCCTCGGTTTGGGCCTTTGCTGTTCTGACTGCCTTCCCAGCTTCCTTTGCTTTAACTGATACAGTTCTCTGTCCTGCTCCTTCTGCGATTCCTTGTACTTCCTGAATGCTTTCTTTTCTCTTGAACCTTCACTGCCACTTCCTTTGAGAACCATAGTGGTTTCTTACCTCATTTCATTTTGTTTATTTGCTTTACACAAGGCTTGATACCTCTGTGATGGCAGTTTTTATTATTCCCTTGTTCTTCCACCCTCCTTCCTGCCCATTTGCTAGTGCATTCCTTAGGCACTCACCCATTTGACAAAGTCAGCCCTCCTAAAATCCAGTACCTTTGTCTTTGTATGGCTTGACTCTATTGCTGTGTTTATTGTGAACCATACTGTTCGATGGTCGCAGTTCCCAGATGTCTACCCACTTCTACATCTGTAATCCTCTCTTCATCTCCATTTGAGAGAACCAGGTCTAAGATTGCTCCCTCTTGAGTGGGCTCCAATACTAGTTGTCTAGGCATGCCTTGTAGGGCATCTAGAATAACCCACTCTTAGAAGTGGCTGCTGCAACTGCACTCCAGTTAACATCTGGCATATTCAGATCACCCATCAGCAATATCTCTCCTTTTCTGTCATTCTAAGTATACTTTCTATCATTTCCTTGTCCATTTCCTCCCCCTGAGAAGGGGGTCTGTATAAAACCCCTGTGCGTATTGTGGTGCCATTGCCGGTCTCCAAATTTACCCACAATGCTTCTTCTCCTCCTCCCTGTTTACCCTTTTGTTCTGTTGCTATGATTCCTTCCCTTATGTAAAGAGCTACTCCTTCTCCTCTTTCATCCTCTCTGTCCCTCCTGTAGATAGTGTATTCTGGTATGTTTACATCCCAGTCATGGTTTTGTGTGTACCATGTTTCTGTGACTGCCACGATATCCAGATGTTCCTCTTCCATCAAGGCCACTAATTCAGGAAGCTTGTTACTCAGACTACGGGCATTGGTACTCATTGCTCTCCATTTTTTGATGGCTTTACCTTCTGTTGCAGCATCCCCCACTGACCTTTCTACCCTGGTCTTGTTCTCATTTAGTACCCTGTTTTGTAGGGGGAGGCCGGGATTTTCCTGCTGCTTATCAGTGCCTCCCCCCTTGACTAGTATAAAAGCTTGCCAATGAAGCATTTAAACCGATTGCTCAAAAGACTTGTTTCTTTCAAGTACAGATGCAGACCATCCTGCCAGTATAGGCAGGTGTCCCTCCAGGTGGAACCCCAGTCCCCAATGAAGCCAAACCCCTGCGCTCCACACCATTTTTTCATCCATTCATTAAACTGCATGGTGCAAAGTACCCTCGCCTCACTCATGCCATTGACAGGCAGCACCTCTGAGAAGCATACTGTGTGTGCTACTTGCCTTAGGCCCCTCCCCCAGTTCTACAAAGTCCTTCTGCACTGCTCTAATCTCATGATGAGCCAAGTCATTTGTCCCTAGGTGGACAATGACGTCCTGCTCAGACTCCTGTGCAGCTGTTCCCGTGATCCTGAGGATGCGCTTCCTGTCCCTCCAAGCCATGGCACCAGGCTGGCACCTTACTTCAGTTTTCCCTGCTCCCCCCAGTTCTATCCCCCTAATAACTGAGTCCCCCACCAGGAGCTGCTTCCTTTCTTTGTGGTGTCCTCTGTCTCCTTACTGTGGGCCTCCCTTGTGACAGCTGTCCTCAGCCTCCTTAGTCTCCTCTGTGGGTGCATCCTTAGGGGAGCTATGCTCCCCCCAGAATGGTGTATGGATTGTGGAGTGGAACAACTGACTGGGTGTGCCTCTGTTCCACCATTCACACCCTTCCTGAGCCCACTGTGGTCCAACTACTGTGTTTTCTTCGCAACCTCTGAGGTAGTGGTGGTGGCTCTGGTGCTCCCTGGATGGGGGAGGTTCCCTTCCTACCATCCAGTGTGGTCTGGGGGAAGGTTCCCTTACTACTGTCCAGCATGGCCTGAAGATGGGCAACTTCCTCCCTCAGGGCAGAGAGTTGTCTGCAAATAGGGCAGTATCTCAGCCTCCAGAAAGACTCCCGGAAGACTGCTGCCCCACAGCCATTACATTGTACTACTCCCCACATGTTTATCTACTTTTTTCTTTGTGTGTGAGTGTGTGTGATTGGTTTGTTATATAAAATATATATATTATACAATGTGTATGCTTATATTGTCAGTGCAGTGTGCTAGAGAGGATATGACAGTGATATGCACCTTGCACTCTTGAGGAAATTATGTCAGAACCCCAGGTATAAAGGAACTATTTCCAGGGGTGAGTGGGGTGAGGGTGGGAAGGGGTTGAGCCTAAACTGGTCCCTCATGAAAACAATCAGCTAAAAGCTCTGACCCAGCACTGCGATGAGTGCCTTCCTGTCAGCAAGATGCCCTACACAACAATTTGACAGAAAATACCCTGCTAATCAAACAGAGAAAATCCAGACATCCAACTCAGACACAGGTAACCCTCCCAGCCCCAAAACAGCCTGGTGGTTTGTGCTCTGAAAGCAGTCAGCCCCAAAATAAGTCAGCTGTGCTTTACACTCTTCCTGCACTGAAAATCTTAAGAATTAAGCCAACTGATTGACTAGTGACACCTGTGATGTATGCAGGCCTTTCAATGCAAGCAGGCTGCTGTCTGATTCCAATACACAAAATCTTTCAGTGAAACCAGGGATATAAACTTAACTACTCAGCCAGCAGGACACTTTTAAAATGTTGCAAAAATATCCCTCTAAATCCTAGGTCTCAACCCCAACAATCAAGCAAATTCAGTTGTATGTCACTCCCTCTGGTTATAAAATTACTACACTTTTAATGGAATCCTGCAATTCTCTGCTTAATGCCAATAAGGAGAAAAAAAATGAAACTCTTTGTAGAAAGCGTAGCTCCAACTGTTTTACAATATTATGCCTTACCAAGTTTCCAACTCCTAAATGAAGTTACAGTTTGTTCTTTGCAGTGTTGCAAGGTTCTCAGCTTCAGATAAATCAAAAGTCAGACTGACTGGCTTCTAACTGTGAAGGATGCCTAAAACAGCAGTGATGAACCCCACCCAGAGCCAACTGATTGACTAGTGACACCTGTGATGTAAGCAGGCTCCCCCCTTTCATGATCAAGAAAGACACAACACAATTTTTGGGAGGAAAATGGCCACAGCCATGTTTTATTTATTTACAGTTTTTAGATAGTAATCTTTATTGAGTCACCAGTTACTTTTTCATTTTATAATCTAGATTAATAACTAGTCTATTGATATTGAGCGGCGGTCACTGCAGGGAGGATGCACATACCCTAGGCCCCCACACCGTCCCCACTTGGGAAACCTTTCCAGTGTGGGGCAAGGCATCAATCTGCAGTAGCAAGACATGCCATATGGCCAAGGTTCTAGTGGCCACCCCCCATCTGGTGTCGCCAACCTTGCAGTCCCTGATGCTTAGGTTGGAGCTAGACCCCCCTCGTGTGTGTACAGGTCTTGTGGTCCACAATCCTCACGCCGACTAGGGGTCTTGACACCTTCGGGAGAACTGGCATCATCCCCTATTTCCCGTTACTTCCCTCATGCACTCCTACCACACAACACTACCCAGCTGCAACATATTGCATCACCATTTCATTCTGTATTTCTATTAACTCTATACTTCTCTGCGCATACCTGTATTAAATATTTTGTCTACTTTTAGTTGACATGCATTTGTTGTTTTTGTTACCTGATGCCTGTACTTTTCATAACATTCCTTTTTGGGGAGGTGAAAAACCCAGGAAAAAACTCCAGAAGAGGAAAACCGGGAAAAGTCTCTCCTCAACCCCTAATGTGATCACCCATAGAAGGTCAAGAGGCCCTACTGAGCCATCCTCCCTCCTGAATTGTCAGGGGATGGGTGGGTGGGTGATCCGAGGGAGGAACAGCAAGAAGGCTGGAATCAAGCCTGCCAGCTCATTATATTCATCTCCTCCCCTCAGACCCCCACCTTCGGAGGGACTAGCTGTGCCCTATCCTAACCTATGTCCAGAGGCTGCGACAGCTCCCCTGGGTTGGTTTCCAGCAGCCTCTGGTCTTTGGCCATGGAGAGGGGGAAGGCGGTCCCCAGACAAAAGGGACAGCTGCTGCAATGCTTGGGCAGCCTATGCATTGTCCGGTAGGCCCCCATAGCTCCTCCCCATTCCATGGTCAAGAAAGACACAACACAGTTCTTGGGAGGAAAATGGCCACAGCTATGTTTTATTTATTTACAAGTTTCAGATATTAATCTTTATTGAGTCATCAATTACTTTTTTCATTTTATACTCTACATTAATACCTATCCTATTGATACTGAGCAGCAGGCACTGCAGGGAGAAAGTGCAAACCCCAGCCCCCTCAACGTCCCAACTTGGAAAACCTTTCCCATGCAGGCTGAGGCATCCATCTGCAGTAGCAAGACAGATCACATGGCCAAGGTTCTGGTGGCTGCCCCCCATCTGGCATCACTGACCTTGCAGTCTCTGCTGCTGAGGTTGGACCTAGACCCCTGTGCGGGTACAGGTTTTGTGGTCCACAATCTTCACACCAACCAGGGGCCACAACACCTTTGGAAGAACTGGCATTGTCCCTTATTTTACGCTACTTCCCTCGTGCACTTCTCCAGCGCTGCCACAGGCCAGACCCTGTCTGATCCCCCAAGCCCTCTGCTCAACCCATTCCTCCAATATTGTTTTAACATTGCCCAATAAATTATCTAAAACCTCACCCTGCAGCTGACCCTCCGGGCCCACCACAAGACACCAGTGGGTACGGTAAATGTTGTTATATCTCAATACCGTGTCCTCCAAGGCCTCCATAAATGCTCCCATCTCCTTGTTGATATGCAGACAAGCCCCATTCAGTGTGGGCACCTTGCATGCATGAGCCCAATGCTCCCTCATCAACAAGTGTGACCAGATGATAGTGATGCAGGGACACCAGGCCTTGATGGTCCGCAAGTCATCCTTCATTGTGAACAGCAGATTCACTGTCTTCCTGTGGCCCAGGTCTTCTCCGCCCAAGTGAATTTAACAAGATTTGCGGTGCATTCCCTCAGTCATCCTCCCTTTGCAATCTTGGAAGCAACCCCGCCTAGAGCAGACCCTTGGTTCCCAACCACTCAATCCGTGCAACCTCCCATGGCAGAGACAGGCTGCTTCCCCCTGGCTGACTGACTGCCCACTGAGCTGCCCACCACATGAATGTGTGGCCACATATCCAAATACACATAATGTCATCCCCAGGGCCTATAAGAGACAATAAACAGTTACTGTAGGTGTGGTCTCACATAATGCAGGAATGCCTGAGATTTCCAGTGTTCCAAGGCCGGATTCTCAGAATCTAATAGGCCTCTGCCTCTGGCAGTTGTTGCCGCCCCAATGTGGAATGAATGTGTCCCATAATCCCCAGCTGGTAGCCCCAGCTTCTGGATGGTCTTCTGCAGGATGAACCGGAATTGGTAAGCCATCACCGTGCTACCATCTAGATGCCTAAAGAAGGCCTCCACGTTCGCGGAGCAGTGTGTCCTATAGTCACCCAGACTATGGGCTATGTGCCACTGCTCACTGACTGGAGCCTTAATTTCATGCCAGTGTCCTGCTCCCCTCTGTTCCATCTTGGACCTGCGGAGACGCAGGAGTACCCTGTTCTCCATTGTCACCACACCCTGGGACATCAGGCTCAGAATGCCCCAGTTCTTGGAGGGTTTTGTTAGCTCTGAAACCCTGAAGGCTCCACAGAAAGTGACCAGAAACATGGTGCCGAACAGAAGGGCTTCATGCTCATGCCTACAAATGCTGGGCAAGACCCTCCAAATGGCTTCTAACTTTACTGGCATAATGGGCCATCTAGCATCAGGAGTGGTGATGACCTTCCTACGCCAGCTTTCTAACAGCTTCCACTCCTTAAAGGCACACATGGTGTCTGCCAAACTCATGGCTTTCATCACCCATGACAAGCCCGCAAGGTGACTTGCCATCACTCCCGGTGAGAGACCCTCTGCTCTCCCTACCAAGACATAACTGCAAAGCTGATCTACTGGAATGGGTCAAACGTCCTGCCACCCCCTGGCCTCTTGCGTGGCTTGGTAGCATTCGACTCCCCAGCAGTATGCTTCCTTTGTACTGGGTGCAATGGAGTTACCTATGCATTTCCAAGCCTGTCGGTCTTTACCTCCCATAGGAAGGGAGGCACCTGCTGTGGCTCCTTATCCACTCTTGGTGCCAACCTGAAGAATCTGTCCCACTGTGAATGAGATAAGGCTTCGGCAATGCTGTTGTCTATTCCTGGGATATGTATAGCTTGGAATGTCATGTTAAGCACCATACATTTTAAAACAAATACCCGCATCAAGTCCCCATTGGTCCCAATTGACCCAACTGTCTGTTGATGATATGGACCACCCCCATGTTATCTGACCTGAAGTGCAGTACCTGGTTACAGAATCTGTGACCCCAGATGCACAGGGCCACTATGACTTGGAAGAATTCCAGCAGTGTGATCTGCTTTCCTACCCCAGCCTCCAGCCAGGCTGGCAGCCACTGGCCTGTGCACCGCTGCCCCTAGAAATAAGCCCTGATCCCCAGATCACCTGCTGCATCAGTGTACAGCTCCAAGGGAGTACCCCTTGTGGCACTTGCCACAAGGCCGTCCCATTGAAGTGGTCCAGGAACAGCTGCCAAACCTGCAAGTCCTCTTGGAATTGCTTTGTGACACAGATCCTGTGATCGGGTCTTGTGCAGCCGGCCGCCTTCCTGGCCAACCATCGCATGAAAGTCCTCCCCACCAGTATGACCTTGCATGCAAAGTTGAGGTGCCCAACTAACTGTTGTAATTCTTTCAGAGAAACTTTCTTGCTCTCCAATATCCTACTCAACACAGACTGAAGTGCAGTCAACTTGTCCAGTGGCAGGTGGCACAGACTGTTAGTGGAATCAATTTCTAAGCCTAAGAAGGTAAGGGAGGCTCCCGGAGGTTCAGATTTTTCCTTCGCTAAAGGAATTCCAAACTCCTTGCAGACATGTTCGAAGGTCCTGACTAAGTCCCCACACACTGGGGACTCTGCTGGGCCCACAAACAGGAAATCATAGAGATAGCGTACTATGCTGTTGGTGCCCACAGTTTGTGCAGTAACCCAATGCAAGAAGGTGCTGAATCTCTCAAAGACAGCACAGGCCACCGAGCAGCCCATAGGCATGCAGTTATTCACATAGTACTCATTCTCGAGCCACATGCCTAACAGCACCCTATCTTCCTGATGCACAGGCAATAGCCTGAACGCGGACTCGATGTCCACCTTTGCCATCAGTGCACTTGACCCTGCTGCCTGCACCATGTCCACTGCCTGGTTGAATGACTGATAGTGAACCGATGTGTACTGTTGGTCGATGTGGTCATTCACCGAGTCCCCCACCGGGTGCAACAGGTGATTAATCAGCCTAAATTCCCCTGGAATCTTCTTAGGCACTAGGCTAATTGGTGAAACCCTGAGGTTTGGCAGTGGTGGCCTGGAAAAGGGGCCACTCACCCGCCCGACCCGCAGCTCTTTTTCCAGTTTCCCCTGGACAACAGGAGGCAGGTCTCTGGACGACTTCAAGTTCTCCACCTCATACTGCCAGTGTGGATTGGAGTACAGGATCCTGAAGCCCTCCAAAAACCCAGCCCCCAACAATTGTGAGGCTACTCTGTCCAGGTACTGGTCCAGCCACGGCTTAATCTTTTTTCTTCGTACCAGAGTGGGAAGGCTTGCCACTTGGAGGCTTGCTGTACCTGCCTCGACCACCCCTTCCTGAACCTCTCCCTCCTCAAGGGGAGGAGCACTGTAGAAAGGGGTGTCGGCCAAAGGCCAAGTATGCATGTTTGAACCAGCAACTGGGGCAGGAGCAGATCAACTGATTGTATGCATAGCACATCTGGGAGGAGGTGCTGTGCCCCTCTTGTGTTGCCAGGACACGAATCGTGAGCCCACTATCAGTATGCTGCATTCCCCCGCCCTGCATCACATCCACCAATAGTGGCATGTCCAGCTTGCCCCAGCTGATGACATAATCTACCTGCTGTCTATGACAGAACTTCTCATTGTAATCCAGCCAAGCCATCCCGCCTTTCTTGCTATGCATCAAAGAGATGAGATGCATATAATTAAGAATTTCCACCCCTTGTGTGTCATCACCCTCCAACACCACTGTGGTATAGATGATGAAGGCCATGACCCAGTTGTCATATGTCCGGGGGACCATAAACTTTTTCTGGTCCCGGTCATCCCCTTTGTCCTTCTTCTTTTTCTTCTCCGTGTTGTCAACAGGGCAATTAAGGAGGGAAAAATATCTACATATTCCCTGTTCCTAATCTGTTACTTAATCTTGTCAGTTAATTGAGTCCCCACTGGGGAATCTAGACCCATGTACATGTTCACTGGTGGTGGAAACACTGGCTTGTCTGGTGCCTGGCTTTCTACCCCTGTGTTGGCCCTCCCGCAGGTGAAGGCAATGCCTTATTCTTAATCCCCATCACTAGGTCTGCGACTACACCCACCAACTGCTTCAAGCATCATCGGTCGCTGCCCACAGACTGTTGTCTGGCAAGGGTTGCTGTCCATTCAATTCCTCCCCTTCCGATCCATCTGGGGCACTCCCGGTTTCATCTCTGTCTGAATCCAGAGTGTCTGCTGCTATTGTACCCTTGACCTCACTATCAGATGACTCCTCCCCTACTGAGGACTCTCCCCTCACTGCCCCCAACACCTGCCTTACCTGCCTAGCCCCCACTTGGGAGCCCTCCACTCCTGCCTTACCTGTCAGGTGGGATAGTTTTGCTGGTGGCATTGACTTCTGGCAACCTACCCTCTTCTTCTTGTTGAGTGTAGTGGAGTCCTCCAACCCTTCGGGTACACCTTCAGCCAGGCCACTCCATTCTTCCTATGCAGGGTGCACAACTTGTCTTTGGCAGCTGCCAATGCCTTGGATGTGGGCACTTGCTTCCTGGCAGACATGTTCTGAAATGACAACTAGTACCCCCCAAAGGCATAGTTAGTGACTGTTGCGACATGTCCACCCCCTAGCATTGTCAGGGCGCCCTCGCCTTTGCATTAGCAAAATTCTTCCCCTTCTATTCCACCCCAGGCATCCCCCCCCAGCAACTGCCCATGGTTATCGGAACCCACCAGCGGTGCCAGGACTAGAACCGCTGTCCAGTCCTAGGTGCACCTCTGGTTGGTCCCTGAGCTCTACCCTGGTCTTCGAGGCAAGCGCAGCCAGGGTTGGGGAAGATTGGTGGGGAAGGGGGTGGGAGAGGAAGCCTACGCTCTTGGAGACTGTGGAGTGACTTATGAGCCCCTTCATAATAGAGACCAACAGCACTGTAACATGCAAGAAATATATATTTTTTACATTTTTTTTTTACTCTTTGTTTTGGGGGGGGACTAAAGCAGCCGATCCTCTAACTGCCTGAATAGCCGGTAGAATGCTTGCTAGGTAGCACCATTGTTGTGTAGTCTATGCATCTGCTGCTTATTATATTAATATCCCTGCTTCAAGGGAGCCATCCTTATTTACTGCCTCCCTCATCTGGCTGATTAATCTGTCAGGGCCTGCTTCTGCAGCCAGATCCCTGAACTGTTGTTTATTTTCTCATTCTATTTATTTAAAAAAAAAAATTTCTTTTTAAAACCCTCCGAGTGACAGCAGATATTGCTCGAATCCAGGCCTACCCACTGGAGGCCCACCCAAGATGGCCGACCTCTCGCAAGCGTTCCCTTGCTGTGCCCCAATCTCGCAGGAAGCCTGGAGCAGCATGATAATGCTGCACAGACAATCCCCAGCCAGCAGCAATCCCTGGGGTATGCCAGAACCCGCAGTCCCCACAGTATGCCGCCGGATGAAGCGCTTGAGCCCCTGGACCCTAGCAAGCTCTTCCCAGGCTGAACCCAGATAAAGGACCCGAACCGTGGCTGCCAGCTGCCTCACCACTAGTGCCACTGGAGGACTTCCCTGCCACCCAGGCTCCTGGGCAGGAGCAGAGCCACCAGCTGCTGTCCAGCCTGCAACAGGAATCCCCGGAGGATTCCCAGCATGAGATCCCATGTCAATGCGCCAAACAGTCTAGCAGCCCCCGCTGTAATCCCTTGGACTCCGCTAACTCGGGGGTAGCACTCCAAGATTGCTCTGGCCACGCAGGCAGGACTCAGGGAAGAACGCAGTGGTAGCCACGAGCTGAAGCTGCATGGGACCGCCTCCTGTTCTGATGCCCACTTGCCTACTGGCCCACAGTGCCGGGGAGCCAAAAACCAAGTGCCCAGAAGCTGTGGGGGTGCCACCAGCCCAGGTAAGCCCTTCCATACTAATGGCTGATCACCTAGCAACCTCACATTCTCTGCAGCTGAATGCTTTGGATAGCCCTGGTCTTTATTATTATTATTATTTTTTTTTTTTAATTGGAGAAGCCTCCACATGAAAGCTCCCTCTGGAGCTACTGAGGGGAGTGCCCTCTGGACTGTGTGGAAGCCAGCTGGCCTTCCCCCAGCCCTAGGCCTATGACTCCAGGCTGAAAACCCAGTAAGACCGCCCATGCAGATTGCTGGTAGGCAGAGGCCTGTCTCTCAGAGCAGTGGCAATGTAAGGAAGGCAAGGATAAAGACCCTGGTCTCCACCACCAGCCTGCAACTGCTTTAATACTTTAGCCATCCACACACCAGGAGCAGCTCGAGTAGCTTGCTTCCAGCAGGCCACCGTACCTCGGCCCCAGTTACTTTACCTTTTGTCCTTAATCTGGGAGCTGCAGCTTTTGATCCAAGGGGAGGAAGTGCAAGAAGGCTGGAATCAAGCCTGCCAGCTTATTTTATTCATCTCTTCCCCTCAGACCCCTATTCGGAGGGGCTAGCTGTGCCCTATCCAACCTATGTCCAGAAGCTGCTGACCATTCCCCTGGGCTGTTTTCCAGCAGCCTCTGGTCATTGGCCATGGAGAGGGAGAAGGGGGCCCCCAGACAAAGGGACGTCTGCTGCAATGCTTGGGCAGTCTATGCAGTTTCAGACAATCTTTGGACAACATATCACTCTTTTAACAAGCTTAACGATTTAGATTCAGACGAAGATGGTCTGGCTTTTGAAATTAATAGCTGGAGGTGGAGGGTTTGGAGCACTGAGTCTGCTGGTCAGGCTTGGACATTCCTCAAGCCAGATCACAAAATGTTCAGTGATAACATACTCACCAAAAACTAGACAGACTGCAGGACAAGTGAGGCAATTTTCTTTTACTGACTCGTAGAGTATTCGCTGTTCCTCAATGTAGAATAAATGCTAACAGTAGCAATTACAGCAGTCTGCTCACCCTAAGCTCCAACCATAGCCCTAATGCTTCAGCTCTAACAAGCCTTCATTATTTGCGGCACCTGTCATGGAGAGCCCAAGCCTGACCAGCATGTCCTATGCACTAATCCCCTTTCCCCTCAACCGCCACAAGAAGCAGTACCCTTAGTCTGGAACCAGAGTGGGACATATCAGTTTGTGAGCTGCTAGTCAGCTTGACTCCTAGCTTTTAAAAACTGATAGCCATATTAATATTTTTTAATATCCATCATTTTACAAAAAATCAAAAATCATTTCTATGGGCAGGTAGCCCATTTGCTGGTAACTTTTGAAATCTGTATCCAAACCAATTTTTTAGTGGCCATTGGCTACCTTATTTGCCTCACCCTGTCTGAAACATACAATGCATTGTACTCTTCAATCAAAAACACTTCCAAGACTATGGCCCCCTACCCCGAAAAAGCTCCATTTTAAGCTGAACTGTTAATCTCCACACCAATGACCGCACAAGGTCCACATGCATTTTAGCATCCCTAAACATAATTTTTAAATCTCAATCCTCACTCCAACACACAAATGCTACCCCCCCCAGCTTTTGAAGTGAATGGCCATGGTTGATGGGAGGCATGGAATAAAGGACCAGTTGCCCAGGCTTGGTTGCTCCTCAAGACAGACCAACAGACCATTCACTCCAAAATAACCCCCAAGCCACACCAGTAGTTTTTTCACTCCACATACCCCCCCAGTCACACCAGTAAGCCCTTCACTCCACCCCTCAAACAACCTGGAGGCGCATCCATTCAATCCCCCCCTCCCAGCCACACTAACAGGCTGGATCCCAAAACCAGATCAGCAACCCTTAAGCTCCAAGCCCCTGCCCCCACACACACAAAACCAGTAGGCACCATTACCTCCACAACACCCAACACAACCCACCAATCACAACAGTAAGCCCTTCACTCCAAACTCCCCCACCAACAAAGACCAGGAAGCACATTGCTCCACCTCTCCCACAAGTCACACCAACAGGCCAGATTCCCAAGCTGGACCAGCTCCATTTGCTTCAAGCCCCCCCCCTTGTAGGTCTTTCACTCAACCTTCCCCCAAGCAACTAGGAGGTCCATCGATCCAAGGCCCCTCCCAAGCCACATTCAGGTTGGATCTCAAAGCTAGACCAGCAAGCCTGGCTTCAGCTCCAAGCCACCACCACCCCCAGCACACAATGATAACAGGCACCAGTACTTCCACAGTGCCCCCCCACAACACAAAAACCCAGCCACACCAGTGTGCCCTTCACTTCAAACCCTTTCCACCAGACAGACCAGGAGGCCCATCATTCCACTTCCCACACAAGCCACACTGACAGGCCAGATGCCCAAATCCCAAGCCAGACCAGTTCCTCTTGCTTCAAGACCCCCCCCCCCGTAGGCCCTTCATTCCACCACCATTTCAGCAATTGACAGGAGGTCCATCAATCTGATGTTCCCACCCCCGAGCAGGGCTGGGTTTACAGTTTTGCCCCCCCGTAAATTGATGGCTCTGGGGCCCTAAATTTATGGAGAACCATGATATGCCCCAATATACACACAGGTATCAGTACTGGCTTGGTAACACTTGATGAAGTCAGAGCAAGGAAAGGCATCTTAGAAAATTTTGTTTATATAAAATATTCCACATTACTAGGAACAGAATATTGCACATTATTAATTTACATATGGGTTGCAAGAAAGATACACTAAGCCAAGATTTGTTTCTTAACAGTGTAATGCCCCATAATAGTGCACTATAGTGTTAGTACTGGGTAGTAACCCAAGTTCCGGGTGTGGGACTAGAACCCATGACCTTCCTATCTTCAAGCCCTTGAGACAAGCATACCAAAAGAACCACTAACATAGTACTTTCTTTGTTGAATCAAGACTCGACAGTGAATCATCTCTTTTTTATCTGGATCAGTAGTGAAGTAAGGCTTCAATATGTTGCCTTTTTCAAACTAGGATAGTCATTCAAAACTACTTCCAAAAGTACAGCCCACCCTCATCCAGACATGTCAGGTAGCTTAGGGCTTATATTTTTCAGTCTCATGTTACTGCACATTATCATATTACAAAATACAGCTTCTGTAATAACAATGCTCAGTGTTTTTAAGGTACATAACAAAACAACAAATTCCACATGGGAACAAACAACTAAGCATACCAATTTTCTCATGAATCCAAGCACTACACCCGTTAGAACAACTTTCTTCAAAATCAAGCCATAACAAAATTAAACATCAAGATAGGCCTAGGTAAAGATATGCAGTCTTCATGGATCTGCAAAATTCTAAAACTTACTTCAACACTGTAGGATTTAATATGTAGAAAAGGGGCCCCATGTGTGCAGTAACTCTCTATTCTTGATATAGATTTGACAGCTCAGGAGAAGACTGAGTGGGGGTGCGGGGAAACCATGCCTGAATGTCAGACAGCAAAGGTAGGATGAGGGCAAGGGATACAGTTAATTAGGACATGCTAGTTAACTAATTGCATGCTGTAACCCTTTAATATCAGATTAAGCAATGGATGGTTCAGACCTCAAAGTGAGCTAATAAGTGTTTTGGGGTTAACTGTCAGAAAACAGTCAGGGAGATGATGGGCTGCAGGATATTTTTTTTTGTCCTGATCAGTACTGGCTGGTACAAAGAGCAGTTAACTAAGTGTAAATGGCAGTGAGGAGTGCAGTGTCGATGTCTCCTCTCCAAATAAACAAGGGGACGGTGCTCCCTTGAGCCCCCCCCCCGGACTACACCGCTCAGCCTGGCCAGTTTGGGCCAGGTTCAAAGGTTAGGAGGAGGCTAGCTCATTTATCTTTGCACAGCGTTCACTACTGCAGTTTCCAATTTACTGATAATAGCTTTGGGATGAGTGACATGGCAGGGCTGAACTTTACAGACTTGCTGCAAGACTTTTAGGACCAGATATTCAAAGCTTTGCACCTGGCGCAAATCCGTAGTGCTGGAATAGTGCTGGATTTGCACCAGGCTGCAAAGTTCAAAACCCCCATTAGCACTGGCACTGTGTGGTAGCGCCGAGGCTAAAAAATAATAGTATGCAGGGGCGGGGTTAGGAGAGCACCCAGGAATGCCAACAGCACGGCATATTCAAAGGTATAGTGCTGCGCTACAGGCATTAGCGCGACCTGTAGCGAGGCGCTAATTACAGCTGACAAAAAAACAGCAGTAATACAGCAGTGCCCCCCCACACACACACATCGTGGACCCCCTATGACATTAATCTCTCTGGTAGTCCAGTGGTCCCCCTGCTCCCCAGCACAACTCCCGATCCCTGTCCCATCATGTAATAACTAATTGTCCTGGTAGTCAGTGGTCCCCCACCCCCCAGCATGGCTCCTGACCCTGGAGCCATGGTGAAACATATTTTCCTAGTGGTCAGTGCCCCCACCCCAGCATGACTCCTGACCCCGTTCTACAATACAGGCGTATTTCCCTGGTAATCTAGTGGTCTCCCCACCGAGCAGTGATGACTCTGCTCATCTGAGAAAACTCCACAAACAGAGCCGGCGGCAGGCTCAGCCCTCCTCTCACCACCACGACCGGCTGCCAGCTACTGAGGTATGATTGAGCACCATTCATACCTCAGTTGGCAGCCGGCCGTGGTGGTGAGAGGAGGACTGAGCCAGACGCTGGCTCTGTTTGTGGAGTTTTCTTTGGATGAGCAGAGGCATCACTGCTGGATGGGGGGACCACTAGACTACCAGGGAGATACATTTGTATTGTAGAACGGGGGTCGGGAGTCATGCTGGAGGTGGGCGACCACTGACCACCTAGGGAAAATATGTATTTCACCACGGCTCTGGGGGTCAGGAGCCATGCTGGGGGACCACTGACTACCAAGAAAAACATGTTTTTCACTGTGACTGCAGGCATCTGGAGTCATGCTGGTGGGTGGGGGGACCACTAGACTACCAGGAAAATTAATAAATTCACAGCGGCTCCAGGCATCGGGAGTTGTGCTGGGGGTGGGGGTGGGACCACTAGACTACCAGGAAAAATTATTAAATTCATGTAGCTCCGGGTGTCGGGAGTCATGCTCGGGGTTGGGGGGACCAGTGGACTACCAGGGTTAATTAATTATTACATTGTGGGATGGGGGTCAGGTGTCATTTTTTCAGGGGAGACCATACCTGCAACCATACTTCTCAACCTTTTGTCCCCCAAATGTGGAACATTGCCTCTCAAAATGTGGAACAAATGAGCAAAATTTGGAACACTTCATCAAATCTTTACCTAGGAGGCTCATAACACTGTTAAAATGTTTGCATTTATGTTAAGAAATCCTGTTATTAATTGAATAATATATTATTTGCATAATTTACTATAGATTTTTACTTTAAAATGTTAATACTGAATGAGGAACAAGTCCTCACAATGTGGAACAGGGAGCTTTTGTGAAGTAAAATGAGGAACGCTCCTTGTAATGTGTTACAGTTGAGTGGTATGCCTGCAACTGTCCCTGACTTTTAGGGACATCCCTGATTTAGGGACATCCCTGATTTTGCCACACAATTTTCCTGTGTCCCTCATGGGCGTTTTGTGTTCATGACTGAACCATGGAGATTGTCAGAATAGATTCATGTAATAAATTAAAGCTACAGACCTTATATCCATCAAACGATACATTGTACACTAATCCCCTTATTCTGTCAGATTTCTGGGTGAATCTTATCAATTTGTGAGATGTGTCCCTGATTTTGGGTCTTTGTCCCTGTTTTGTTATGCCTTGTCCCTGATTCAGGAGGCAAGGGGCCGAGAGGTCTGTATGCACCAACTGTTTTTCTGCTGCGTCCAGCCTGTACTTCCATTCCAACCAAAAGGGGGAACTTTGTGCTCCATGCAGTAGCATCGGGCAAACTGCATGGTAATGTATACTAAGCAGCCCTTAATGAGATGCAAATGTACCTGTTTGCATACGGATTACCTAAGTAGGCTCATTTGCATGGGAGCTTTGAATATAGCTCCCATTTGCCCTGGACTAACCAATTTTCACCGGGCTAATGTGTTAGCACTGTGCAATCAGGTTAGCCCCGGGCAAACCTCCTTTCAGCATAACCCAGTTCTGCAGTGTCTTACTTACATTGTTGTTTGCAGTAGATGTCAGACATCTCTGTGCAGTCATACAAAATGTTCTCCACCTGCAACACTGGCTTGCTTCAGAGTCTAATGAGCTGCAGTTGCAGTTTGCACTTCCCTGTTACTATATTCAGTGCTGTCTTATTCCTGGGCAATTTTTGTCCTGCACTCCTGGCCCTGTTTGCCCGGCTTCCTTTGCTTGCTATATTCAGCTGGTTTTGCACCAGGCTATTTCCTTTTGAATACAGCTTGCTTTGTGCTCCAGGCTAAGTTTGCCCACCGGGCAATGCTAATTTAGCCACGGGGCAAAGTTTTGAATATCTGGCCCTTAAGGTCTTATTCTGACATCATTGGCATTGTTGAAGTTTGAACTTGGAGCACTTGTAGGATAAGGTCTGCCCATTCCCACATTAGTGAGATGGGACATAACCCATGCCCAATGTACTCTCTTGATAAGATCACAGTCTTATTTACAATTTTCTTCTAGTCATGTTGGTGGATATACTGTATCCACAATATACAAATATATATGCTGGCTGTAACTATATTTTGCATTACAATTACAGTGCATGGTTATGTTTATTGTGTATAAAAATCCATACACTTAAAACCCTATTGTGCCATAGTTGTGACATCACTACTATGGTACAATGACTTCTGAAAATTGTGGTACAATAGTTCTGATATCACAACTGTAGTACTAAGATCTATACAATGAACCTGGAGAGAGGTTTAAGAGGGATGTGACAAAATTCTTATTCACAGAATGGGTGCTGACACCTGAAACAGCCTGCCAGAAGAGGTGGTTGGGGTAAAAACTATGGTGAGCTTTAAGCCTGCATAGGTAGGCACACAGGAATAATAGGTAGAGGAAAGGGAGGCAGGAGGGACGCCAGTGACCAAATATGTTCTGAGATGATAAAATAGGAAAGAAAAAATAAAGCAGACTAGATGGAGCCACCAGTCTTTTTCTGCTGACAAATTCTATGTTTCTATGTTTCTACACTGACAAAAGTCTTGTGTGAACAGTTCCTCACACTTGCTCTTAAATCACATTATAAAATGGGGTTTAAAGAAGTGGGCAAATTGAACAATTTAATTTGTTAAAACACAGCGCATAATCACTGATTATTTACTTGGGAATGGCACAGTTCATAACTACACTGCCCTAATCTACCTAGCAACAGCTTTTTTACAACAAAAGAAATCACTACACTACGGGGCAACATAAGCCAATTTTAAACAGCAAAAAAAAAAAAATCGAGTCTTGTTTCATCGCACCACTCATATTGCCATTCTCATTGCCATCAACTACAACAGATTCTGCTGGCAATCCGACTTGGGGGGAAAAAGGTCAACAATATGAGCATTTTTTGCAGAGAGATTGCACTTCCAACAGGATCTTCACATACAGCATAACACAAACCCCACATTGCCTCCAGGTATCCAGAAACATTCAAATATCCAGGAGCATTCACACTATATATAAACAGTACAGAAACATCCAAGAACATCCACACTGTGCGAGGCAGTCTGCCTCCTTTACAAGGTAAGACACAAGCAACTGCTAGCAGCCTATCGCACTATATTATATCTGGACACTACTCCACCAGTCTATATATGGACACTACTCCAGGCATAGAAACATAGAAATCAGTAGCAGAAAAGGATGGCTTGGCCCACTTAGTTTGGCCATATTTTCCCCTACCTATTCTGTCACAGCAAACCCTACCTGGTCTCCATTGACCTTCCACCCTCCCTGCCTGCATACCAATATTCCCTTATGCTTATCCCATGCATGTTTGAAGCCCCCCACTGTTTTTGCTCCTGCCACCTCTACTAGCAGACAATTCCAGACATTGATCAGTCTTACTGTGCAGTAGTACATCCCTCTTAAACTTCTCACCTTCCAGCTTTATTGGATACCCTCTTGTGCTGGTGCACCACCATTTGAAATAGAATCTCCACCTGTACCTTGTTCTCCCTTGTGAGGTATTTGTAGGTACTTATCTTGTCCCCCCTCTCCCTTCTCTCTTCTATGGTGTACATGTTGACATCCCTCAGTCTCTCCTCGTAGAGCTTTTGATGTAACCCCTGCACCATTATAGTTGCTCTCTTCTGGACTGCCTCTCCCTTGCCTATATCCTTTCTCAGATGCACCCTCCAGAACTGGACATGGTACTCCAGGTGTGGTCTCACCAGCAACCAATAGAGTGGTAGTACCTGGTCCCTCCTCCAGTTTGTGATACTGCTCCCTATGCACCCCAGTATCCCACTGGCCCTACCCACTGCCTTGTCAAGCTGCCCCACCACTTTGAGGTCATCAGATATAATAACCCCAAGGTCTCTTTCCTGCTTGGTGATGGTCTGCACCTCACCCCCCTTTATACTCAGCTACTGGGTTTCTATGCCCTAGGAGCATGATATTGTACTTTTTGGAATTTGACCTCTGCTGCCATGTCCTTGACCACTCCTAGAGTTTTCTTAGGTCCCTACTGATTCTCTGCACCCCCACTGCACAATATATACACAGTATATATGGACACTAGGCACAGTACTAGTGATATGTCATAGTTATTTCTGCGCAGTATAACAAGCCATGCCAAATGAAGTAAATGGAACTAAAGTACTTTAAATAGAGGATTTATTTTCATTAATTTACAAGCATAAAAACCATGAATACCAATTGTGTTTTTTTGCCAACATAAACCCCTCCCATTTTATAAGCACAGTAAGACCACAAGGCTGTGTGGTACCTGGTAAATAATGCATGCCCCAGGTGCATTGGAGTACAACCCCCTGTGTCCTTTTGCCTTACCTGTATCTGGGGCATACATTATTTGTCAGAAACTGCACATCCTGTGGTGGCTTATTGCTTGCATATATCTTGTGGCTCTCCTGTAAACATGAATACAGCAGTTTTGTCTGCCTTGTAGCCTCTTTCCATTTCTCTACTTCAGCAACTTCAACGTTCAGTGCTTTCACTCTTCCAAAAACTGCACCAAAACTTTTCTGGCTGACCCAAGCAGCATAAAGCTTGGGAATTCCATATTGGTTTTGTTTGTTTTTTTTTGGTGAGGAAGGGGGAGTGCAATCCATGCCTTTTTGTATCTAAAAGTCATATACTATGTAAAATAAACTATAGGCAGCCATGCAACTCAGCTGGTGTTTGCATCTCTGGGCTGTTAAGACATTACAGGACTTCTTAAGCTTTGCTGTCAAGGTCATTATGATGTCATAACAGCCATTTGATAGAAGCACAGCCTTGCTGTGTTTGGTTGCCCAACATTATTTTATATGTGCTGCATTGCCTTATCTTATGCAGTTTCTATAAAACACCCTTGGGGCATGGCTGAATATAGGAAATGTTCTCCTAGTCCTCTTTTATTGGCCAACCTAAATAAATAAATGTCAGTGGAGCTATTTACATGATAGCACCACCCATTATTATCTGAGGTCTAGTGATGGGGCAGTGCTTGCATGATGACAGACTACTGGCAGTATAATTGCCAGTCATCCTGTAAAAATCATACAACAAAGCAGGAATTCAGCAGCACACCAACTCTGGAGTTGCATGTCCTCCAGAGATACACAATACCATTTCAAAATTCCATTTGTAAGTAAGTTATTGGAAGGTTTACCTACTAAGGTTAAAATGCAAAAGTGATAACACAGACTCATCACATTACAGGTGACCCAGTGCTTCACTCAGGTGGGGCTTCATCAGGGGTGGGTACCTGCAGTAAAACAGCCCCTTATGTAGATCAATCAATTAGTGTCCATCAATCAAATCTCACTTCAACTTAGCAGTCCTAATAATAAGATAGTGTCCCAAGGGAAATGTGTAAGGGGTTGTAAAAGCCCAAAAGTGCAATTATTGAACTTTTAGAAATTATCTAGATAAGTAAATGTTTGATATAATACATCACAAAATACTGTATAAGACATTAATTTCACTAGAATAAAATTTTAGCTATATTCAATATTTTGAAAATCCAGTGAAGATTATAGGCCAGTGAAAATATATTCCGCAATTGACTAGTTAGCTTTTTCTTGCACTTCAGCTAAATTAAACTGCTGTGAAAATGTCAGAGCAGGCAAAACAGCGAAATTTAAGGGCAGTGAATTAATTCTCTTATACAGTATTCAAGACAAGATCTAGTTATAAAAATGTAAGGAGTTTACTAGAGATGAAATGACAGTTGCTTAGAATAAAGGTTTAACATTGGCATACATAAGGTTATATGCATTTAAAATGTTTTTGTTTCAATCAAATCTGTCAGATAGTCAATGCTATAATAGCAGGGTACACTCCAAGTCCACTTATCACTGAAAATGGTCAGCATCAATTAACAGGAAAGTACCTGGAGCTTAACCTAGCAGTGATAGGTAGAAAAGCAATGTTCAAGGTATATGGTGCTGGGAGCTGAATAGTCCCTGTGTTATGCCTGGGTTGTATACCACCAGCTGACCCACATGTAACCATAACCTTATACACCCATGAGTATTAATGCTTTACCACTGTCTTATAATGTTTTATCTTGTTTTATTACTTATATTAGTGTTCTTTATTATATTTGCTATGCTCATATTTGTCTGTAATGCACTTACCTATATGCTATGTTTCTGCCATATATTCTGCTATACTCATAATCACTCATATTCTGTAGTTTTCCACTATTGTGACACGTTGTGTGCTTTTCTCATTACATTGCATATATTTCTAGACTCACTGGAAATAAGAACAGACAACACTTATTCTTGCTGAACTATGAATTTCTAAGATATATGCCAACCATGCACTTTTGCTTCCTGGGGTCCACCCAGATATTACACTCTGTATATTATATCCAAGTGTATTTGTCTGCCTTAGCCAAATGTTGCATTCTTATAAGCAGTGTATATATGCAACTGCCAGCCAGCCCCTCCCCAGTCTCTGAGATTTTGGTGTTCTTTCCATAGTTTGCTTGTTTCATGTTTAGATTTATTTGGTACATGTAACCCTGGGGCTGACTGGTGGAAATCATCCTCTTTGTATTTCCTTGTTACATTGCTTTGGCGTGAGTATTATAGTAATAAATATTTCCTTTTATTACTTGTTTGCCCTGTGTTTTTCTTACTCAGCACACGCATACAAGAACCTCAACTATGAGCAGGACTCATAAGTAACACCTGTTAGCCAAAGGTAAAAAACCCCAACTCCAGACTAAGTATGCTTCTGAATTTCTGCTTTGCTGCATTGTTTCTAAGGAGCGCTCCTCCTCCTCTCAGCAGCACCCTAAATTGTGCAGCGGAGAGCATGTGCTTTTCTGAATGGCCACAATTATCACACAAGTTTTACGAGCATATGAAATTGTCAGCAAGAGAAGAATAAGAAGGCCTTATGGCTTTGTGCCATCAATGGACCTCAAATGATGAGGCCAAGGCTGTCACATAAATTACCCCAGTGTTAGTGTACCTCAGTGGTAGCACTTCTTTGTCTGGGTCAGATTCATGAGTTCAAATCCAAATGTGAGATCCTGATTATGCCTTAGACCCAGAGCCAGTGGCATCACCACGCTGATTTTGGGGAGGCTACAGCCCCTCCAATCGAAGTTAAAGCCCCCCCATTCCCCCAATCATTTCAGTAAAAAGTTAAAAACAACATAAAAATAAGGCAGCAGCAGCGTGAGCCTCAGCCGACTCTCCTCTGATTTTACCTCAGTCTGAACTGCATGCAGATCACAGATCTGATTCTGCAGCATGCAGTTCAGACTGAGGTAAAAACATTGATGTACAGTTCATGTAGCCCGCCTGGATCCTTGGAAGAAGAATGCACCTGTAGCCCCGCTGACCCTTCCAGCCAGGTCTCGGAGGAAAGAGCCACTGATCCACCTGCCCTAAGTCTCGGAGGAGGAATGAGCAGCTGACATGCCTCAGACCACCGAGAAGGAGCATCGGTGCTGTGAGTACTGCCCGGACAGCGCTTTCGTGTTCGGGGACGGGGACACACTGGGGTCCGGGATAGGAGGGGCACTGTGTGGGGACAGGACGGAGCACTGTCTGTGAGGACAGGAGGAGGCAGTGTGAGGACAACAGGGAGGACTCGGAGGAGAAACATGGGGGGGAGGAATCGCTGGGCTGGTCAAATCACAGAACCCCTAAGGACAACTACAGGAAACTCAGAGAGTGGACAGCGACACGATCTACAGAAAGACAAATATGCAGATCTAATCAATGTATATTTTTCTAATGTCCTCCCAAATAAGATCAATTGTATTTGGAAGTTCGTATGTCATAAAAGAAAGCAAAAACAAGCATGTTAGCATACAGACTAGGAGATGAAAGAATAAAAAACTTTTTAATAGTATGTGAATGTCGTGTACCAAGACTGCAGCACAAGCCAGTCCAGGGCCTGTGGAGTTTTATTGCTGGAATGTGTTCCTGCTTCCTATCTAATCCTAAAATGTTTTCAATTGAAAAGGAGCACCGCGAAGTCCTTTTCACAATGAGTTTAGGCACCTCGGAAGCAGACAGAACTATTATTGAGTTAGCTGCCAGGGGTGCTGAGCTTGTGCCATGTCAATTAAGTTTTATAATAGCCAGTCTTCTAGCAGAGTGTTTATTCTAAAGGTGCCCTTTGCCCTAACCTATAAAAAAATATTAAATAATGGTCTCTCAGAAAAAACGAGTGGCTCCATTCACAGAGAGAGAGTCTCTCTCTGTGAAAGGAGCCACTCGTTTTTTTACTGCGCTGTCATCATCACGGTTGGTGTTAGGGAAGGCAAGGCATGAAGGCAACAATAATATTTATTTTTTGTGGTGTGTGTGGACTCAGGAACTAAACAAACAAGGGGAAGGGGCACTTAACTAACTGCAACTGTCTGCAACTTGCCTGTCCTGCCTGTCCTAGTGTCTACTGCTGCTGCTGAGTTGCGAGTGCGACGACGACTACCATTTTAAACGGCATGAAGTGAGGGGATGGGGTTAGAGCGAGGACTGGACGGAGGGAGGCGGGTTCTATATCTGTGAGTGACTGGCACCCACCTCATAGTCTTCCTACCAACAGCACAGCAGCTGCTTGCACAGTGACCCAATCAGTACACAAACACGTGGTGTGCTTTTCCAACACACACGTGGTACAGTTAGTAGTCCCACTGTGTTGTGTAGAAAATTAGTGACGCAGTTGTTATTGGCATTGGTAGAGTGAGCAGTGCAGCAGAGCAGATTCGGAATTTATATTTTTCCTGGCCTGAAAGAAAGTTGAAGTTCATAAATTGAATACCTACATACTCAGTTCATTAACTGATTGAAAAATCAAAGCTCTCACAGTTGAGCTGAGAGTTAAATAATAGTGTAGTAGTAAAGTTGTAGTGTTAAGTTATTTTTTTTTACTTTCTTTTTTCTGTCTGGGTGAAATGGGGGGGGGGATGTGTTTACTTTACTGTTTTTGTCTTCTTGGGTTAAATTGAAAAGCCAGTTAGCTAGCTCAGAGTCACAGACAACCTGAGTGTAAACAGCATTTACTAAATTACTAACTGCTTATTTTTTTATTTTGAATCATACGGTTGAACAAGGGGAACCATATCTGTATAAAAAACAGTCTTCCAGTAGCATAAAAGCATACTTATTATTACTTTGCATACTGTAAGCCCTGTGTGTTAGGCTCCATCTATTGTATTAAATAGCAGTTTTCCATTCGGTTACACTCAATTCTTTGCAACTGTGAGCCCTGTATGTTAGGCTCCGTCTATTGTATTAAATAGCAGTTTTCCAGTCGGTTACTCATTACTTTGCAACTGTGAGCCCTGCGTGTTAGGCTCCGTCTATTGTATTAAATAGCAGTTTTCCAGTCGGTTACTCATTACTTTGCAACTGTGAGCCCTGCGTGTTAGGCTCCGTCTATTTTATTAAATAGCAGTTTTCCAATAGGTTACTCATTACTTTGCAACTGTGAGCCCTGTACGTGAGAAGCCATCTGTTTTATAAAAAAGCAGTTTTGTAGGTTACTCGTTACTTCGCGTACTGTTAATCCGGTCTGTGTGTTAGGCTCCATCTATTGTATTAAATAGCAGTTTTCCAGTCGGTTACACTCATTACTTTGCTACTGTGAGCCCTGCATGTTAGGCTCCGTCTATTGTATTAAACAGCAGTTTTTCAGTCGGTTACTCATTATTTTGCATACTGTGAGCCCTGCGTGTTAGGCTCCGTCTATTGTATTAAATAGCAGTTTTCCAGTAGGTTACTCATTACTTTGCATACTGTAAGCCCTGTGTGTTAGGCTCCATCTATTGTATTAAATAGCAGTTTTCCAGTCGGTTACACTCATTACTTTGCTACTGTGAGCCCTGCATGTTGGGCTCCGTCTATTGTATTAAATAGCAGTTTTTCAGTCGGTTACTCATTATTTTGCATACTGTGAGCCCTGCGTGTTAGGCTCCGTCTATTGTATTAAATAGCAGTTTTCCAGTTGGTTACTCATTACTTCACAACTGTGAGCCCTGTGCGTGAGAAGCCATCTGTTTTATAAAAAAGCAGTTTTGTATGTTACTCATTACTTCGCATACTGTTAATCCGGTCTGTGTGTTAGGCTCCATCTATTGTATTAAATAGCAGTTTTCCAGTAGGTTACACTCATTATTTTGCATACTGTGAGCCCTGTGTGTTAGACTAAGTCTGTCACATAAACAGTTTCATCCTGTGCCAGACCCAATAAAGGGCATTTTCTTATAATTTACTTAGTTCTTGTCACACCTCATCAGCCTTGTTAAAAATGAGTATCCATGACTTCTTCCGTCCAAAATCAAAAAATCAGAATAAAGAAAGTAACTTCCCGGACCCCAGTGATGCTCAACAGCTGCAACCAGAGCAGCCATTAAGAAATGAAGTGGAAGTTCCAGTACCAGAAGATGTAGCAAACACATCATCATCTCCCGGAACATCTCGTGATGCACTTGAATCACTAGCAAGATTCACGTCTGCTGCTACTGTTGTACCCAGTGATCTGGGAACCAAAGAACCTGGTCCTATGCAGCCAAAGCTGTCTAGTTTTCCACAAAGGGATTTTGGAAAGCAGAAGCGTTCATTTTCAAGCAGCTGGTATGCATCATTTAAATAAGCTGAATATAGTGCAAGCAATGATGTCATATTTGCTTTGCCTGCAGAATGTTTTCAAGTTGCACTGGTCGAGCGGACACTGCTTTCATGTCCAGAGGGTTTAACAACTGGAAGAAGGCAATAGAGAAGATGAGAGAACACCAGCAAACAACAACACATACAGGAGCAATGGAGGCCTGGTCTACTTATGTGAAATCTAAAGAACGAGGCAATATTATATAGCTAATGGATTCAGCAATGATTGCAGATATTAAAAAGTGCAGAAAGTACCTGAGAAGAATAGTTGAGATTGTTTTGTTGTTTGGCAGACAGGAAACTGCCTTTTGAGGCCATAGGGAGTGTGAAGGGAGCTCAAACAGGGGTAACTTTTTAGAGACTTTTGATTTTCTAAAAAAGTTTGATCCTGAATTGCAAAACTTGCAGATTCACATGCCAGGAAATGCCACCTATCTCTCACCTCTCAGTCAAAGTCAGATGATAGAATGCTGTGCAAAATTAATAAGAGAGAAAATTTTAAATGAGGTAAAAGAAGCAAAGTATTTTGCAGTACTTGCTGATGAATCTAGAGATGTTGCTTGCAGAGAACAAATGAGTATTTGCCTTCGTTATGTTCACCATGGTTCTCCTGTAGAGAAATGTTTGTGCTTCCATCAAGTAACAGCATTAGATGCCCATAGTCTGACAAATGAACTGTGTTCAAAGCTGACTAACTGGGACCTCCATGAGAATTCTGTGACTTGCGTAGCTCAAACTTATGATGGTGCATCTGTTATGAGCGGCAACTTAAATGGAGTCCAGGAACTATTTCGTCATAAGCATCCATATGCTGTATATGTTCATTGCTATGCGCATATTCTGAGTTTGGTCCTTGTAGATGCTTGTTCATCACTTCTTCCTGTACAGAAATTCTTTGACATGCTTCAAGAGATACACACGTTCTTTTCCAAATCTGTCCTGACTCACCAGGGGTTCTTAAATGTTCAAAAGGAGCTTGAGTTGACTAGAATTCTTGAGATACCAGAGTTAAGTTCTACCAGGTGGGCTTGTCAAAAGCGAGCAACAAAGGCAGTAATAGAAACTTATCCAGCTCTTCTAAAATATCTTTCAGAATGTGAAGAAGGAGAAACTGCAAAGGCCAGAGGACTCCACAGCAAGCTTCTAGAATTCAACAATATCTTTCTCCTTAAAATGTTTGACAAACTACTGTCAGTGGCTGATGGAACAAATAACTTACTTCAGACTCAGGCTTTGGCCTTTGGATGTGCAGTGACTGCTGTATCTGCTCTGAGAGAGACACAATTGCACAATTTCATACTGAAGAGAGATTTCTAGTTCTCTACAGGGAAGCTGAAAATATGGCAGAAAAATATGGGACACACACACCCGAAAACACTCCGAGTCCACAGAGGCAAAGGAAGCTACCTCGTACTTGGGAGCACTTTGTTCCAACTTCACGAACTGGAACTGAACAAAGTGCATCAGCATCACATGAAACAAGAACTGCTGTGCATTTGAGAATCACTGTTTTTTTACTCTGTGATTGACAAAATGATTGGAGAGATTGACAGAAGGTTTTCCAAGCATAACCAAACACTGATGGTTGCTATCAATGCTCTCAGACCATGGTCTAACACATTCTTGGACCAGAACAAACTGAAGCTACATGGAGAGATGTATGACTGTCCAGTTCTGGAAGAGGAACTAGTAGTAGCAAGAAACTTCATTTGTCAGCTGCCAGAAAATGAACATCCACACCAGTCTTTATAATGTACTTCCAGAAATTATGTATCCGACGCTGCATAAATCACTGCAGATTGCTTTAACAATCCCAGTTACCACATGTGTGTGAGCACTCCTTTAGTTCCATAAGTCACATTAAGACATGTCTGAGAAACAAGACAGAAAATGATAGATTGAGTTCACTTGGAATTCTCAACATTCAGACCGAAGAAAGCAGACAACTTGACACTGATGATGTGATTGACGAATTTGTATCCATGACAAACAGAAAGGTTGAGCTACTTCTCCCAAAATCAGCATGATAATAAAATAGTAAAACAGGTATGACACTGATATTTGGTGTGTCTGGCTGTTCTGGTCGCTTATTTGCTCTGGGGTCCCCCTGCAACCTTTCCAGCAGATCTGCTGGGATTATGGTATGTCTGGCTGTTCTGGTCTCTTATTTGCTCTGGGGTCCTCCTGCAACCTTCCCAGCAGATCTGCTGGGATAATGGTGTGTCTGGCTGTTCTGGTCTCTTATTTGCTCTGGGGTCCTCCTGCAACCTTCCCAGCAGATCTGCTGGGATAATGGTGTGTCTGGCTGTTCTGGTCTCTTATTTGCTCTGGGGTCCTCCTGCAACCTTCCCGGTGGATCTGCTGGGATTATGGTGTGTCTGGCTGTTCTGGTCTCTTATTTGCTCTGGGGTCCTCCTGCAACCTTCCCAGCAGATCTGCTGGGATAATGATGTGTCTGGCTGTTCTGATCTCTTATTTGCTCTGGGGTCCTCCTGCAACCTGTCCTCGGTGGACCAGTAACCACATTTTTCCACTTGTACCATATTAAATATATGGCTGATAACTAGGCTTCTCAAACATATTTTTCACCACTAAAATGCAGGAAAAGCCACCATTTAAAGGTAAAATTTCAAAATTTTCAGAGGGGGCATGCCCCCAGACCCCCCCCCCTAGATTTGTTAGTATTTGGACTAAGGGGCATTAGCTCCCCCAACTTTGTACCCCTGGTGACGCCCCTGCCTAGCACTTATTTGTCACTGCAGTACTGGGGGTGGGGTTCCTGCATTGTAGGATGAGCTGTTCTTTCACCACATCTCCTTCTCTCTGGTGGGTGATATGGAGCAGCACTTCAAAAGTTGTAGAGGACATACAAGGTGAAATGGTCAACATTCCCACTGTTAATAAGTCAGGTTCTGCTTTTGTTTATGACTAAGTATAGATGTTGATGAGTGTCTTTTTTTAATCCTACAGTTGTCTTCAGTGCTTCATTCCATCTTGAACACCTAAGCCTCTTCCAGTCAAGGCTTGACAGAGACGCTTGAACTCTTTCTTCATATTTTCTAGCCTGTCCACCATCAGAGGCCTCTGATTTTTCCCAGCACTGGGTGCCCTGCTATTACTAGGGGAAAGCAGACCTTTTAGCATGATTGTGGATGAGAGGTTGTTTTAAGGTGTCAGATGTCTGATGATATGGGTGGTAGGGGTGGTGGGGTATTGGGTGGCCATCTTTTCATGAACCAGGCCAACATTTTCCCTATGGATTGCTGTACTAGCTATGACCCTGCTTATATTGTAGCAGGTGTGCTGCATAACACAGATTACATACAACTAAGGAATATCAATATCAAGAATTATCTTTATTTATTTTAAGATGTTTTGTCATTTGATGTCTAAATACTTTGATATTGATTGTTTCAGAATTGTAGGGATGGATTTCAAGAGATTTGCATTACATTTGTAGTGCATTTGCACAGCTTGGGACATTATCATTAGACCACCTAAAAGGTTGTCTAATGTTTTGCCTCACGTGTTGCAAGTTGTGCACAAAAAAATGATAAATGCATCAAAATAATGAATTTCTTGCTATAAAGTATGTAAACTGTTGCAAATGAATCATAATGTCTCAAAACTGCCCATAAATATTTTGGTACATTCAACAAGATGTAGGCTGCACCCAAAATCAGGAACTGCTCCTGTGTCATTCATTATGGAAAACCAGCCCCTGGTATCTGTATTTGCTCATCCCAAATGAAAGGTGTTATACAAAACCAAGTTCTCTTCTACTGCATACAAGCCCTTAAAAAAAGAGAAATGTCTCAGTGGGCTTAACCAGCTGCTGTTAAAATTCAATAAGTAAATACATTCTATTCACTATATGGATTGGGCACTGGCTATCTGAAACATCTTCTGTCTCTGTACGCCCCTTGCCTCTGTCTGCCCTCTCTACTCTAATGAGGCTGACCTACTGACAGTCCATCACCTGAGGCTTACTTTGCCTTCAGACACTTTGGGGTGACTGTGCCACTACTGTAGCACTCTCTTCCACCCCATGTTTAAGCTGCTTCACTGATAAAGGGCATTAAGGGAGTATTACCATTCTGTTTGTTTGGGCAGGCCTATAGCATTGTTTGGGGGAATTTATGTTATATTTTATACTACTAGTTCTGCATTTTTCTTTGTATTCAGATTTTGAACTGTTTTGTAAGGTACCCTGAGACACTAGGACAGGGCACCTATAAAAATGTCTTGCATGCCCTTTTTTAAATGTATGCATTGAATTTAGAAGTTGTGAATACTAGGAAGGGAACCCCATGTTTTAGTCACCAACCTAGTTTAATGGAACTTGGAGCAGTACATCTGTGTGTGTCTATCTCTCTGCATTTTTCTACTAATGCATCTCCATCCTGTGCTGGGGGTATCAGTTAGTCATAAAAAAGAAAATCAGAATCCAAGGAACAGATACTAAAAGCATTAACTCATGCAACTTGTGACATTTTAAACATTTTTGTGGAGCACAAAATGTCTTCCCAGATTTTCTAGATCCACAAAAATAGATGATTTGATACCTTTTATTGGACCAACACAGCTGTTACAAAAGAAAACAGGTACTTTGAGCTTTCGGACTACACAGACTCCTTCATCAGAAAATCAGTGACAATTGGTTTGGAAGAATACGTTTTCTTAAAACCGAGATCAGACTGTCTAGAATCTGCAATGGTAATAAACTACGATGATAGCCCTGAAATGCTTGGGCATGTAGTTTTTTGTTTCCAAAAGTAGTTTAACATTTGCAAGAGCAAAGAATTGCGTGTGTTAATGTTTGAGAGCAAAAATGAAGAGCACCAGGACTGGCATGGTGATGCTCAAACTAAATCGGAAACACAACACAGCATAAGAGCACCCAACAATAAGCGAGACCACAAAAAATGGTTAGACTCTTATCATTTATTATTAATAAAGTGCATACAGAACCCAAACCGTGCCATAGTAAATCAAGCCTCTCTGGCTAGCCGACGCTATGTGATTATGTTTTGTTCGGTCACTACTGATCAGATGACGCTCTGTATGCACTTTATTAATATTAAATGGTAAGAGTCTAACCATTGTTTGTGGTCTTGCTTATTGGTGTGTTCTCTTATGCTGTGCTTTGTGTTATGTTTGACTATCTGACATCATATTTTATAAGACCTGGGCTCCTTCAGAAGAGATTGCCCACAGCACTGCTGAACCACATAGACATTTTAGGTTTGGTTTTCTTAAGCTGACTACAACCTAGTTGTAATGGAGTTTGGTCATCACTCTAATTTCATTTGTGACTACAGACAATGATATCAATGAAGATCTCCTACATGTTCATCCCACTATGCCATTTAACTTGTCTCATATTTGCTTTCAAACATTACTTTAATTTAGTTGTAGGAAATAACAATCTCTGGATGTTTACGTTTTATTGATTAAAAAATATTTTACAGACTATGGGCAGAATTAAAAAAAAAATCTTCTATTTTTGTCCAATTGCACAGTCTTGCAGTAGAAGCTTAGTTCAAATGAAAGGTGTTCTGACAATGTTCAGACTTCTGACACAGTTTCATACAGTTGCTCAGCACACGGCTGCACTTGAGTTGAGAATAGTACACATTCATCATTTTTTGACATTAACGTGGTTTAATTGTAATAATATATTACTGGCCTTGGGAATAGTATAACTGCCTTGGGCCAGTACAAATCACCTCTGACTTTACCAATCTGGCTAATGTACTTTAGTCAGCTATCAGGACCAGAATAGAGCATCTAGACAAGAATTTGAAGTCTTGCAGCATTTTTTGCCCCATGATAGAAAAAAATGCAGCTCGTGCAGCCGGTTCTGTGTTGGGCAGGCTAGGCACATTTAAAATAAGATGGTCAGTGATTCTCTCATTGGCCAGTTCATGCACAGTGCATTTATTCTATCGGTTTGACAGGGCCTGGTGTTCACGTGCCTCTCAACCTGTTGTGTGTCTATCACTGAGCTAAGAAAGTACATCATTTAGAAGGAGAGTGGTGCAGAGCATCATTCTGTGGAGAGTAAAGACCAGCAGTACAACAGTGATGGAATGAGAAGCAGTGCTCAAACATTTTGAAGGGTTTCTTTTCTAACTATTTTGGGCAGTGCTGCATTGGAAGCTAATTTCAGTGGGCAGAGTGTAAATTATTATCTAAATACAAATCCTAATAAGTATCAGTAGTGAGTGTATTTGTTAAGTGCCCAATCCTTGGAGCTCTGAGGACTGCATATCATTAAAATCAAAAATCACAATATAAAATTAAGACAAAATAGGCCAAAATAAATAAATAAATTTAAGACAGAGTAAGTAAATAAAAAAAGGCAGCCAATGGGGACATAGTTAATAAATGGAACCAAATGGCTCTTTGAACAAGCAGGTCCTTAGATCCTTCTTAATGGCCTCTACTGAGTGGGCTTTCTTCAATAATCTTGAGAGTGAGTTCCACAGAGCTGTGCTGCAACCTCAAATGCACAATCTCCTGCGTACAGTATTTAGCCTAGCCCTGGGAACTGCTAGGAGGTGTACTTCAGAGTACTGGAGAGGGTGAGAGGTATGGCAGGGAGTCAAGATTTTATTCAGATAACATGGGCACGTCTGTATAGGGCTTTGTAGTTCAGTAAACTGACAGTGACAGTGATTTCCAGTTCAACGGCAGCAAGGACATGGGTCTTGTAGCAAGACCTCAGAAGGATGTATTAGAGAAACCTATCTCAACCCAAAATCACAATAAGAACAAATGTATACAACAATTCCATATCTTAGTATTTATTCATATATTTTTTTTCTTTTTAGTATTTCAAGTTCACAAATATATACAGTAGGTAAGCTCCATAAATATTTATAGTAACTTTCAGAACACAGGTTCCTTCATCAGACTGTGGAGCTATTTCTGTAATGAATCAAAAAGAACAAATATAAGTTCCAAGTTCATAATAGGTAGCACTCATTAAATATTAAACAACTTCATATTTTAACATCATTTCTTAATAATTTCAAATAAAATCAAAATCAGGTGGAACTAACCTGAACAACTTAATAAATCACCTAGTGTGTGTCTGCCATGGGGGGGGGGTAAATCAAGACTTTCACTATAAAGAGTTCTTAAAGACTTTCTTTCTCTGTCTTAAAAAAGAAGAAAGAAATCAATTAATTCTTCTGGCCATAGCTACATTAATTCAATATTTATTTCAATGGTTTAAATTGTAATTGAATGCACCTTAATTCATGTCTTTAATATTAAAGAGGCACATCTCTGTTGGTCCTTTGCGTGAGTTTCAAACTTCACTTTATTCTAAAATAGAAAAAAATAATTTAAGGACCAATGTAAAAAGCCAGTCTTCATCAAATAAATGCTTCTCGTAAAAAATCCCTTTTAACTTAATCTTACCTCTTACCTTTTTGGTAAGTAAGTAAGTGCTTAAAATGCAAGCAGTATATTTCTCAAGTGTGGTTCAATATCTGTTAAAGCAAGAACCAGTATAAGAAGCACATTATAAAAATCTTTTAAATTGTGTTGAAAACTTTAAACTCAAGATAAGCCTTTTATCATTTGGTATATTTTTGTTCGAATGAATCTTTACACGGCTCCAAAACACATTTAATAAAAGCCATTTGGACACAAAAAAGAGCCCCGCCGCCATTAGCAAACCATGCTCACAAATTACTAGTGCACACCTTTCTTCTTTACATATGATAGTGAAATAAAGGAAGGAGCCAGGCCATTCAGGTGTGCATGAAAAACTTGCTGAGGTCACAAAGTGTCATCACCGTAGGTGGCCCAGTCAAACAAATAAAACTCTCCTTCAACACAAAGTGGAGTCCCCCATTCCTAAATGTACTTAACTTAGTACTTTTTTTACATAGGTTCTAAGGTGATACAGAACTAAACATGAATTAACAAGGCTACGATCATACAGTTAATCACAGCACAAGTGTTAATACAGGTTAACTTTGTGAATGAAAGAAAAAGTATGGGGATTAAAGAGAAAAATGCAGAAAAGAACAGAAAGGAAATATATATATATATATATATATATATATATAGGTTCTCAAGTAATTTTATGATGATACCACCAATTTATAATTTATAAAATGGAAACAGTGAAAGGGAATGAAGTGAATACACGAGAACATGAAAATTATATATTTGTCTTTAGTCATTAATGGACCAGTTTAAAGTTTCATTCAGTCCATATCTCGGCTAATGTGTTTTTAAAGAAAATATCCACCAGGCTTCCTGTTTCAATACGATTATTTCTCTGTTTCCTCCTCTTGGTAATTCTTGTATTTTTTCAATGCCAAAGAACTTCAAGCTTGATATTTGATGTTGTCTCTCAATAAAATGGTCTGGCTAATGGAGACCTGAGGTCCCCTCTTCTAATATTACTCTTGTGTTCTGAAATTCGCATCTTTAAAGGTCTAGTCATTTCTCCAATGTAATATAATGCACATGGACATACAATACAATATATTACATAATCAGTATTACAGGTAATAAAATCTCTAATATAATATTCCTTGTCATCACATGTGCTTTTAATCATTTTAGTTTTTTTATCATTGTTGCAATGAACACAATTACCACAAGGAAAGACACCTTTTATTTCACTTTTTAACCACCCCATGCCCTCTCTGTTCTGTTTCCAGTGTTGTGTTTTTACAACTTTATTGCGTATTGTTGTAGTTCTGCATGCTGTAACCCAAGGTTTGTGGTCAAAAATCTTTTGACCCATTTCATTCATTTGTAATATACTCCAATTTAATAAAATAATGTGTTTAATTCTGCCAAAATTTTCAGAGTATTGGGTGGACAGAGTAATTTTATCTAGGGGAGATTCGAACATTGAACCTTATTTGAAATAAAGCTATCTCTTTCTCTAGAATCTACGTTTCTTCTGGCTGATTTGAAGGTTTGATTAGAATAACCCTTTGTAACAAATTTTTGTGTTAATGCATTTACATCAGTTTCACATCTTTCCAGAATACTACTATTTCTTTTTACCCTGAGCATTTGGCTATATGGAATATTTTCTTTAGATTTTTGGGGTGAAAGCTTTTACAATGAAGCTCTTCATTTCTAGTTACATATTTTCTATAAAGGTCTGTGAAAAGTTTACCTTTTATTTTTAAAAATTTTAGATCCAAAAAAGCTATTTCATCTGTGTCACAAGTCATTGTAAACATCACATTCTTATTAGATGTTTCCAGATAATCTTTAAGAGACTGCATTTCTTGTAGTGTGCCATCCCAGGTGATTAATATATCATCAATGAAATGTTTATATGTGATGAGATCTGATCTAAAAGGATCAGTGTCAGAGTCAATATATTGTTTTTCAAAATATGCCATGTATGCATTTGCATAGGTAGGGGCTAAAGTTGCCCTCATTGCTGTTCCAGTTTTTTGTAGAAATTTCTGTTCCTCAAATGAAAAATACTTATTTTCTAATACTATTTTAGTTAGCTGCAATAAAAATTCTTTGTCAGGTTTGTTTTTGTCCCTAGCAGATAAAAAAAGTCCAATGCTTCTAGACCTCCATCATGAGGGATGCTGGTATAGAGATTTTTGATAGCTAATGTTATTAATAGGTTGTGATCGGAGGTAATTCCTGTTGCATTTAGTTCTTCTAGAATTTGAATGCAAAGTTTGCCATCTTTCAAATGAGACCATGTATTAAATATTACATGATTGAAGTAATGGTCTACAAAAATAGATAAAGGTTCAGTAATGGAACCAATACCTGATATAATGGATCTACCTGGAGGTTGTTCAATATTTTTATGAATCTTCAGCAAACAATAAAAAAGGGGAATTCTAGGTGTCTGATTTATTAATTCCTCCATAGTCCACTGTTCAGTTATACCCCTGTCACTTGCCTGTGTAACCAGTTCTCTAATTTCTGTTTTTAATATGGAAAATGGAATGTTATTAATCATTTCATATGTGGTTTCATCTGTAAGCTGTCTCAAACATTCTTTCATATAATCTTCTCTATCCATAATAACTATCCCACCTCCTTTATCTGCCAGTTTAATAATGATATTTTCATCTGTGCTAAGTTTTTCCAAAGCTTCAAATTCTTCCTTTGTTAAATTATATTTAGGTTTCTTTGTTTTTGCTTCTAACACCATTTTTTCAATTTCCATATTAACTTTACTAATATAACTAGTGACGTTAGCTGGGGTGAAATTAACTGGATCAAATTGCAACTTTACTCCAAAAACTTGTTTAAGAGGATAACTCTCATTTTTTTCTGTTTCTGTCTGTGGGTTGGATCCAAAAACCTTTTTAATCTCAATTTAAGGTAAACTTTTCTAAATCAAGTTTTAATTCAAAAGGATTCAGGTTTTCAGTAAGACTAAAAGACAAACCATAACTTAATACTTTATTTTCTAAGGGTGTAAGTTGAAGTGATGAAAGATTAAAGACTATTAATTTTGATGGTGTCTCAATCTGAGCTTGTGTATTTTTTTTCTTTGTCTTTTTCTTGGTTTTCTTTATCTTTTTCTTTTCTGCGTATGCCTGATGTACCAGCCTCCTCTACACCTCTCTGAAAATCCCTTTCTCTATCTCTCATTCTGTCTGTTGGTTTCCAATCTTGTCTATGTTCTTCAAAATAATAATCTCTTTCATACTGAAACCTTCTAGGGTTATAAACTTCCATAGGGTCTGTTAACATGTCTATCACATCTATTATAAGACCTTCTATTTGAAAAATCTCTAAAAATAGGTTGATCAGATCCATCAGAGCCTGAGGTGGCAGGGCTAGTATACGAGTTATTAAGATTATATACATTGGTATGCTGTTCCAGTTTTTCCCATGAATATACTATTCCATTTTTATAGTCATTCAAGTCCCTTTTAAATTTTCCTATCTTAATATTCTGAATATGTTTATCATATTCTGATAAAGATTTCTCAATTTTGTCTAAAAGTTATTTTAACTGTGAAGTGTCTACTGTTTCTTTTATTCTGGTTTCCAAATCATTAACTTCATCTAATAGTTTAGCCTGTTCCATGGTTAATGTTTCTATGAGAAACAACATAAAATCAAAAGAGCATTTAGAACGTATACCATCCCATTTAAATTGAAAGCCATCAGGAGAAAAACCTAGCTGTGATTCAACTAACACGCTTAGGCCCCTTGGGATTCTCTTTTGTGTCATATAGTCTAACAAGGTGACTGCATTCCAATCTAACCTAATTTCTCTTTCTTTTTATGAATCAAGTTTATTAATCATTGTTTTTGGGATATTTGTGGTTTCAATTTGTCCTAAATGGTGTTTACTTTTTACTATTCCCATGATTCTAGTGGCTTCTTCCTGATTGATGCTTAATGCTGTAGATTTATTATCTCTAGTTTTGCCTATTTCTGCAAAAGTAGTCATTGCAATTACTTAATAAGTTCTTTTGAAGTATAGGTGCCAAAAACTGATAATTTTTAATAAAATTTAGGGAAACTGAAAAATCCCTCCACTAGGATATTGTAAACAAGATACAACAGAAAAGTTTCACAAGGTTCCTTTTGGTTTTCAGAAGCCTCATCAGTAACCTGGCCACTGCGTTCTGCAGCAGCTGCAGGTATCATAGAAGCCCTGCACTAGCCCTGATATACAGAACATTACAGTAGTCTAGTCTGGAAGTCACAGAAGTGTGTACAAGTGATGGCAGGTCATCTAGTGGGATGAAGGCTTTGATCTGGGTGATATAGTCCTGAGATGGTAAAAGCCACTCTGGACTAAGGAAGACACTTGAGCCTCAAGTGTCATCCTGAATGACCTCCTGAATCTTAACCTTAGCAGAGGCAGTAGGCTAGAGGGAACAAGAGGCTGGCCAGTCATCTCTTCTGTAAGCTCTACACCCTGCTGATGACCAGGTTCAGCCACTATTACCTCTGTCTCATCCAGCTTGAAGCTTAGCCAGCTTGAGGACATCCAGTCCTAGATCTCGGCAAAGCCCAAATGTATTTCAACTGCACCAGGCATCCTCGGTACAAATATCAGGTACAGTGAGGTGTCATCTGCATACTAGCGAATATCCAGTCTGTAATGTCTAATGATTTCACCCAGGGGCAGCATGTGCACCACGAATAGCATAGGTGAGAGAACTGAGCCCCGGGGTACACCAGAAAGTAGGGGCTTCAGGAGCCAGGAGAAATTCCTCATTATTACTATCCACATCCTGTTTCTATGAAAGGGCTTAAACCAGCTGAAGACAGTACTGGTGAGTCCACACTACTCCCTTAGGTGATCCACCAACAATCCTTTGTCAATGGTGTCAAAAGCTGAAGACAGATTGAGTAGGAAAAAGAACTGATTGTTCCCCTCTATCTCTTACCCTGAGGAGATCATGATGCACCCTGATCAATGTGGTATCTGTACTGTGCCTAGACTTCAATTCATACTGAAGCAGCTCATAGATGTTAAAGATTGTGAGGTGTGCCTCAAGCTGCAGTGCCACCATCTTCTTGATAACTTTTCCCAGGAAGGGAAGGTTAGAGTTGGGTCTAGAATTTGCTATGCAATCCAGGTGCAAAGAGTTTTCCTCAGTGGAGCCTCACCAATACATCTTTCAATTGGCTTAGAAAGGACCCTTCTGAAAGGGAGCACTGAACCAACTCAGCAAACACTGGATCCAGTAAACCCACACAGTCCACTAGAAGGCATGTTGGCCCTGTGTCCAGTTCACAAAAAATGGGGCACAGCTCAGAAATCACCTCCAAAACCTCCTCAGTGATACTGACCTAAACTCCCCTCAGATGGGAGGAGTGCTCCCTATGATATTAAGCTCCCACCTACTGGGCCATGACAGCCCACTTGGGGGTAATCCTAGACCTCATAGGGGACATGGTTAGAGAAGAACTGAGGGAACTTTTTGCACCTGGTGGATGGATTTGCTTTTATTGGTTGTAGAAAGGTGGTGTGTAATAACCTGTCTAAAATCTGGAAAAGCTAAGCCAATTTGTTCTTCCCTGCAGCAATCTCCCTGGACAGGAATGCTGTCTTCTTACAGGAGATTGCTCTTTGATACTCACCATAGTGAGTTCTCAAAACTGATTTGTCCTTGTCTGACTTGGACTTCTGGCAAAAATGCTCCAATCTGCAACCCATGGTCTTCATCTCCCTAAGCTCTCCATGGAACAATGGGGATCTTAAGCCGGAAGTCCTGGGTTATATATGTACTGGTGCAACACAGTCAAGGGATGAGAGAATAGATGCTACACAAGTAGCCATCACACCAGAGTGGTCCGTCACCGCCTGGAGTAGTATGGTGGGCAACCTGTTTAAATGGCGATAGCAGACCATCTCCACTGGGAGTCTACTACAAGTGGGGGGCCCCAAATGAAAACTTCACTATGCAGTGATCTCACCCACAGAACAAATCAGTCTTTTGGTTGTTAATCTCAAGCCCCGGTAGGAGTACTAAGCCCAAGGCATGTCCATGTTGAAGGGTCACAGACGTAAGTACTTGTGTGAAGTCCAGTGAATTGACAAGCTGGAGGAAATCTTGTCCAAACTGTGAGAGTTCATAGTCAATCCAGGTACTAAAGTCACCCAGAACTAATTGTGACATTGTATCAGGCTCTGGGTAAGTAGGCTGCTTTATTTAGGTAGCTCAGATAAATGTGAGCCTTGGTCAGCTAAATGTTATTTTGTATAATTTTTTTTTTATTTTCACGATTTTCTGGCAGCGTCCTCATGGTAAGGGTATCTGAGATGCATGAGAATAATTAGCACCATGTATTATGGCCTGAGTTTCTCAGAAAGTGATTAAGGTAGATAGTCTGTGTACTACACTGCCTGCACAGCTGCTTAAAGCACTGCAGAAATCTGTGTATGCTGTGTGTGACTGTTTGGAGGGCCCCTTAAAAATAACATTTGTTGTTTTAATTTATGTTGGCTGCAGACTGCATCATGTGGGCATATGTCTGACCTGGGAGATTTTTAAGTGCTGGAGGTCATTGAAGCTTGATGGCAATGGCCTTCAGTTTCTGTGCTGGGGGAGGAGGGGGCTTTGAAAATATAACAAATCATCTATTTTTAACTGAATCTATGTACTGGATGTTGTTTTACAATGATTTCCATTTTAGTCTTGTTTCAGTGTACATCTTGTGGGGACAGTGCAAACGGTGCCACTTTCACAGCTCTACCAGAGCAAAAAAAAGTTACATGTGAACCCTGCACAAACTGCCACAAATCAGGGAAACACTTGCAAAACTTGAGCATCTTTGAAAATAGCATGTATGGGTTTTCAAGCAAAGGGAAACTGGCCCATGTGTCAGCATCCTTCCCTCTGGGAAGCCTACCATGTTTTGAAGAGACTATATGGCATAGTGGTTAGAGTATAGAGCTGTAGGCCCAGAAACCAGGATTTTTAATCCCACAAACATCACTTACTCAGCATGTGACCCAATCAATTTATGTCTCTTTGAATCACCCTGGACTCTGAAACTAGCAGCAGCACTCCCCCACAGCCTCGCTCTTCATGACAGTAAAATACTTTTTGAGATAACAGTTTGTATGAAAGACCCTCTCTAAACCACATTTCTTTCTATTCCTAAGAACCAACTGAGTTGGTTTAAGATATGCATCTTAGTCCTGAGTTAGGCAAACAAAGGTTTGTGTTAGTGAAGTTTTAGGGACGTTGAGGTACTTACAGTGTTTACTTAATCTTATACAGGGCCAGCCTTAGCTAGGTGCAGACAGTGCCCTTGCACCTTGGGGGCCCATACTTTTTTCTTGAGGAAAAAAAAATGTTAACATTTAAAAATGCCTACATTTTGTTAGAGATGAAAATGTTTATCAGCAAATGAAAGTGGAGGACAACTGTCTCTGTTACTGTTATAAAAGGTGGGGACAGCTTTGCTGCAGTGGAAAAGATTCGGTTAAGTAAGTGCTAATGGTGTTAATGGTCATACTTTACACCTCCCAGGTTGACTGCTTTCACAAACAAAGGGCTATATTGAAAAGAGAACTTATTTGTAACCTGGACATGTAGCTGAAACAATGAATGATATGACAAAATGTGTTTCAAAAGTATGTAAACACTCAAAATGGCTCAAAAACCTGATAGGGATCCTGAAAACCTGATCACCAGGTGAAAAAAGTGACAGGTGACAACCTTACTGGTGCCCCATGATAATCCTTTATTCTATCTCACTCACACCTCCAGAAAACTTAAGTTGTTTAACTTGTTTGCAGATCAGAGTATCGGAGGTGTGAGTTTCCAATGACGATGATGTCCCTGTCCTTTCAGAAATGAATACGGTAGTAGTACTGTACTTATGTTCTTGCTCCAGGCTTAGTCTGATTCATTTCCAGTGGTGAAGTCATATAATTCAGTGCAGTCAATGGCACTAATTAAAAGATGCTGGTTAAACTAGTAGACCTGGTACTGCTTTATTAATACAGGACAGGAGGATTAGTTAGGTGTAAATGTTGTATGTGGTGGGGGGGCACAGGGAATGGAGTGGTGGGGCCCAGCTGGGGTCTGCAAAGGGGCCCATTATGATTAAGGCCAGCCCTGATCTTATACTATATTTTAGTTAGAGGTCAGCTGCAGTATGCCGTACAAGGCAGGTGTGAATTCTTCAACTAATGATTCATATTCTTGACAACTTGCCTCAGCAGGACTGGGTCTTGTGTAATTCAGCCAATGTTTTTAAAGTTTGGAATGCAAGGGATGATGGTTTAGGCATTTCATTTCTTCAGCAGTCTCTTTTCTGTGAAAGCTGAAGTATTTATAAATCATGGAATATTCCACTTTTTTGGGGGGGGATTTGTTGCAAGTTGCAACTCAGTGTTATATAGAACAGTGGACTTTTAGTGTGAAGATCATTTATTTATTTAGTTAGTTATTTATTTAGTTAAACATCAGTTTAGAAACCTTTGAGCCAGAGGCTCATTTACAAAGGTACCACGTCACAAAGAGGACATCAGAACAGTAGTACAAGGGACACAGTACTTACAAACATAAAAGTTACAGTTCAATTACAATTTTGTTTCAATAGAATACAATCTCCAACGAAGCAAAAGATAACAAAAGGTGCAAAACTTATGGAGGGGGGAGAGCTGGTGGGAGTAGAAGGGAGGGAGATAGGGGAGGAGGAATTAGTAGGGAAAGGAAGGGGGCCTGCTCAGTGAGCATTGTCAAACAGAGTATATATATATATATATATATATATATTTTTACACTAGGCTAGCGGCAGTTGCATTTGCGAGAGCTAAGCAGGAAGTTTCTGAGCCTGGGCTTAAAGCAAGCTAAGGTTAGTGAGTTTGAGACACTGGCAGGGAGGAGTTATACCAGTGGGGTGCGCGGTGAGGAATGCCCTCTGACCTTGAAGGTCCTGGCTCTCGGGAATAACTGGTAGCTCTTGGCGAGCTGCGGCGTGATCAGGAGCCGATGCAGTACGGCGAATGGAGTTGGATAGGCCTATGGGGATAGGCCACTTGAGGGCTTTAAAGTGAGCTGGCATGTCTGATACATGAGTCGCTCTTCCAGGTTGAGTTGGGTAGCCAGGGTGTACAGCTCACATGTGTGAGTGAGTCTGGGAGCACCAGTGATAAGTCTGCAGGCCTTATTAACTGTGAGGCGAACCTTGTTGAGGGCAGTCTGATCTGCTGAGCCATAGACCGGAAGGCCATAGTCAATGAGAGACATGACAGAGGAGGTGACAGCCAGGCAGAGAGCATCAGGAGGAGGCATTTTTGTGCGGTAAGAATGCCTAGCCATGAGTTGGCGACAGAATTTAGGGCAGATATATGTCCATGGAATGAAAGTGCAGGGTCAAAGGTTATACCAAGATATTTATAGGACTGCACCTGGTCAATGACGAGATTGGTGTGGAGTGGACAGCTAAGGAAACTTGCTGTACTTATTTTGGGGGTGGAGAAGAGCATTGTTTTGTTTTCTTAAGGTTGATAACAAGTCGGTGCTCAGTGAACCAGGTAGCTGCAGAGTCAAAGACTAGTTGGAGGGAGTTCTGTAGCAGCATGGGGTCATTGTGGGAGGCAACGAGAACAGCATCATCAGCATAGAGAAGCATCTTACCCCATACAACCGCTGGGTAGGGAGTTAAGAAAGAGTGAGAATAGTAGGGGTCCAAGAATTGAGCCCTGCGGCACCCCAGAGTGAATGGGGCATGTTTCAGAGAGAGTACCGTTGACTTTCACACATTGGGAGTGGGCAGAGAGATAGCTGGTGCACCAGGAAACAGGTCCTGAGGCAAAGCCTATTAGGTTGAGGGTGGAGAGCAAAAGAGGATGCGAAACGGTATCGGATGTTTTAGACAGGTCAATGACTATAGCACCAGCCAGGGCACCAGAGTCCAAGGAGGCATGGAGGAAGTTGGAAAATTCCAGGAGTGCTGTATTGGTACTATGACCTGCTCTGAACCCATGTTGTTCAGGGCAGAGAACATTGTACTTACAGAGGTAGTCAGAGACTTGGGGCATACAATTTTCTCTAACGCATGTAGAGAGAGGGTAGAGATAGGTCGGTAGTTAGCCAGAAAGAGTTCTGTCACCACCTTTATGGACAGGGTAACTGTGGCAATCTTCCAGGCAGAGGGAATTGTCTGAGACAGAGTGATTTGTTGAAAATGCACGTAATAGGTAAGAGGACCTGATCCAGGACCTGAAGTAAAAGGCAGGGATCATGAGTCATTACCGATGGTGTTACCTTTAGGCTTTTAGCAAGTAAGGCCTAGCTTCTTGCATGGTGACACGACGCAGGTGGAAAGAGGGGCGGGCAATGGGTGGTGGTACAGATGGAGGAGGTGGACTGAAAAAGTTACCAGGAAGTACTGAGCTAAGGTCAGTAAAGGAGTTATTGAGGTGGGTGGCAATGAGGGCAGGGTCAGAGGAGATGGTACCATTGATGTTGAGAAGAGAAGGAGAGGGGACTGGGAGTGACCATTCAGTTGCTTGATGTTGTCCCAGAAGCACCTGGGGTTCCACCAGGAGGAGGTGTAAGAGGCTTGGTAGTATTCCGCCTTTGCTGCGGATGGCCCAGGTGCATGTTGCCGGCGGCAGCATAGGACTGCCTGTCAGCTGAACGCCAGTAGCAACAGCAAGGTGCCAAAGATTGTCACGTTGCTTAAGTTGCCACAGTAGGGCAGGGGTGATCCAAGGGGCATGTTTCACTTTGGACCTCCTAGCAGTTATGGGAGCAAAGATATCACAGGCAAAGTTCAAAGTGCTTACAAAGAAGGCCAGGGCCAAGTCAATGTTGGTTGCCCTCGTCAGAGGGGACCAATCAGTGTGGGCAAGGAAGCATTTCACAATGTTATATGTGCATTTGTGTTTTTTAGACCATATACACTGGAGACAGATAAAACATGAAAAGCTTAATCACTATGTTCCCTTTCTTTGTAAGTAAAAGCATACAGTAACAGTACCTTTCTGTTTGGCTCCAGAGTATGTATATTTTATATGTTTTCTATTCTTTTTATAGCACATCTACTGTACATGATGGGCCAGATATTCAAAAGGGTTGCGCCATGCGCAATAGGGTTGCGCCTGCGCAAGTCCAAACTTGCTCCATTCTGCGATATTCAGCAGGAGGCAGTTGCACCACAGAAAACATGCTGAGCAACAGCGCAATGCAAATGAATGCATGCTGAACTGGAGGGAGGAACCATGCATAAACTGCACAGCCCGAGTATTCAGCCGGGCTGTGCAGAATATGCAGAGTGCAACCCCAACCTCGCCTGCAGTACTTTGAGCAAAAAAAAGGCTAAAGTCGAGGCCACCCACAGGTGAGCTGCTGTATTGCAGGGCGCAACACAGCAGCTGCCACCTGTGCTGCTAACCCAGTCCTGTACCCCTTGCGAGCTCAAGGGCTTGCATCCTATAAATGCGCAGTTTGAATATCCAGCCGATATGTTTATATGCTGAAATGAATTTATTCTGATTGTTAAAGCCTCCATTGTAAATGATTATTGACTCAATGGGCTTTCCTTTTCATGGCAAGAATAAACTCATTGATGATGACATATGTTACCTGTAATATATCAAACATGTCAGACATGGCTCCGTCTTTACAAAGGAAAAGGATGGACCAGTGCCACATACAGGGAGAAGTAGGGATGGTACAGGGAGGGAAGCCATATGGGTAATCGGGATAGAAAGAGTAAGGGAGGGGCTGATGGCCCTCAGGGTGGAAAAATCCCTGGGGCCAGATGAAATACACCCCAGGGTACTGAAAGAGTTAGCAGAGGATCTGGTGGGGCTGCTGGCTGTTCTCTCCAATAGATCTCTGGAGTCGGGAGTGTTGCAGCTGGAGCAGAGAACAGCACATGTGGTGCCACTCCACAAGAGCGGACCCAAGGATGACTCGGGTAACTATAGGTCAGTCAGGCTGACCTCGATAGTATTGAAACTCATGAAGACCATACTAAAAGGCTGGTGAGGTACATAGAGGAGAATGGTCTACAGGATGAAAGACAGCATGGGTTTGTATCAGGCAGACTGTGTCAAACTAACCTGATTGAGTTCTTCGATTGGGGCACGAGGACAGTGGACAAAGGTCAGGTGGTGGACATCATATACCTGTACTGTAGCAAGGCCTTTGATTCTGTACTACAGAAGAGGTTGATAATGAAACTGAGGGATCTAGGGGTAGGAGAGAATATGGTAAAAATTTTTGAGAACTGGTTGAGTGGTAGAACCCAGAGAGTAGTGGTTGAGGCTGAGTTCTCCAGCACCAAGGAGGTCACCAGCTAGATTGCGAAGGGATCGGTGCTGGTGCCAGTGTTGTTCAATGCCTTCATAAGTGACATAAGGGAAGGCATTAAAGGCAAAATGTTCCTGTTTGTGAACAACACCAAACTCAGTGGGAAAGTGGACACCAAGGAGGGGATACAGGAGCTGATGGAGGACCTCACCAGACTAGAGAGATGGTCAGGAATCTGGCAACTTGGTTTCAATGCCAAAAAGTGCAAAGTGATACACATAGGGGACAAGAACCCTAGGACAGAGTATTGAACAGGAAGAGTTCATGTAATTGCTTCCAAAGAGGATAAAGATCTAGGGGTAGTGATTACAAGTGACCTGAAACACACCTCTCGGTGTACAAAGATAGTGGCAAAGGCTAACATGGTGCTGGTGTGTAGTGCAAGGGGATTCAGTAGTAGGCCGAAGGAGGTTATTTTACCATTCTACAGGTCATTGGTGAGACCACATTTAGAATATGGGATGAGGTACTGGCATCCTTACCTTAAGAAGGACATTACCATGCTGGAGGGGGTTCAGAGGAGAGCAGCCAAGATGATTGATGGGCTACAGGATGGGCCCTATGAGGAAAGGCTGGGAGCCCTTGGGATATACTCCCTTAAACATGAGGCAGATGGGTGATGTGATAGAGACCTTTAAGGACATGAAGAAAATTAACAGAGTGAAAAGGGAGGGTCTTTTTAAAATCAGTGACAACAGCATCACTAGGGGGCACAGCCTAAAATTGATGGGGGGGTTAAGAAGGGATGTAAGGAAGCATTTCCACAAGAAGAGGGTGGTGTTCACCTGGAATGAGGTGCCAAAGGAGGTGGTATTAGCAAGGACAGTGGGAGCATTCAAGAGAGCCTGGGACAAGCACAAAGGGAACCTTTGGGACCAAGGATGGGTAGGGAGGGTAAAAGAGGAGGAGGAGTAGCTGTTTATGTAAAGGAAGGGATCAAAGCAATAGAACTAAAGAGTAAACAGGGAGCAGATGAGACACTCTGGGTCACCCTGGAGACAGGAAATGGCACCACAATCCGCATGGGGGTTGTATACAGACTCCCATCTCAGGGGGAAGGAATGGACAAGGAAATGATAGAAGGCTTCCTTAGAATGGCAGAAAAAGGGAAGATATTGTTGATGAGGGACCTGAATATGCCAGATGTTAACTGGAGCACCTTTGCTGCAGGCACGTCCAAGAGCAGGGTCATTCTTGATGCCCTGCAGGGGGTATGCCTCAGACAGCTAGTACTGGAACCCACTCGGGAGGGAGCAATCTTAGACCTGGTACTCTCAAATGGGAACGGAGAAAGAATCTCAGATTTAGAAGTGGGTAGCCATCTGGGAACAAGTGACCACCAAACAGTGTAGTTCACGATAAACACAGCCATACAATCAAGCCATAGAAAAGCAAGGGTATTGGACTTTAGGAGGGCTGACTTTGGGAAAATGAGAGAGTGTCTCAGAAAAACACTAGCAAACAGGCAAGAAAAAGGGGTGGAGGAACAATGGAGAGTAATCAAAACAGCCATCACAGAGGCAACAAGCCTTTGTGTAAAGCAAATCAACAAAACACAAATGAAGGAAAACCGCTATGGTTCTCAAAAGAGGTGGCAGGAAGGTTAAGGGAGAAAAGGACAGCATTCAGGAAATATAAGGAAACACAGAAGGAGAAGGACAGAGAACTTTATCAGTTAAAGCAGAAAGAGTTGGGAAGGCAGTCAGAATAGCAAAGGCCCAAACCGAGGAAAGGATAGCCAACTCTGTTAAGAAGGGGGATAAAACCTTTTATAGGTACATTAGGGAGCGAAGAAAGACCAAAGGAGGGATACTGAGGCTTAATAAAGGGGAGGGAATGTGGTTAGAGGGTGACAATGAAAAAGCAGGGATACTGAACGAATATTTCTGCTCAGTATTCACAAAGGAAGAGGAGGGGGAGGTACCTAAACCACACAAGAGAAATACTCTGAAGACGAGGGTCGATATCAGTCCATTTACAGAAGAACGGGTTCTGAAAGAACTAATAAAATTGAAGGCAGACAAAGCAATGGGGCCTGATGGGATTCACCCAAGAATTCTAAAAGAACTAAGGGTAGAACTAATGACACCACTGACTACTCTCTTTAACAAATCATGGGAGGATGGGGTGGTACCTGAGGACTGGAGGAGGGTGGATGTGATTCCTCTTCACAAAAGTGGTAGCAGGACAGAGGCAGGAAACTACAGACCAGTTAGTTTGACCTCAGTGGTAGGTAAAATGATGGAATCACTTCTGAAGGAAAGAATTGTTGAGTACCTAGAGGCCAGTGGGGCACAGGACCCAAGGCAGCATGGATTCACGATGAGGAGGTTGTGTCAGACAAATCTAATAGATTTCTTTGACTGGGTGACCAAAGTAGTAGACCAGGGAGGGGCTGTGGACATGGCTTACCTAGATTTTAGCAAGGCATTTGATACAGTTCCACACAAAATATTAATACACAAGTTAGCCAGCCTTGGAGTGGGTCCCAAGGTGGTAGCCTGGATAAAAAATTGGCTAGACAACAGGACGCAAAGGGTAGTAGTAAATGGAGTCCACAGTGAAGAAAGGAGGGTTACTAACGGGGTACTGCGGGTTCAGTACTGGGACCGGTCCTTTTAATGTCTTTATAAGTGACATTGCAGAGGAACTGGAAGGAAAGTATGTCTCTTTGCAGATGACACAAGATCTGCAACAGGGTCGATACACCAGATGGAGTGGAAAGGATGAGAAGGACTTGGCAAGGTTGGAGGAATGGTCAAATGTATGGCAGCTCAGATTCAATGCAAAGAAGTGCAAGGTAATGCACCTGGGGAACAAAAACCCAGGGCAAGAGTACACAATGGGGGGTGAGATACTGACAACAGTAAAAATGGAAAGGGACCTGGGGGTAATTATACCAGATGACCTAAAGGTGGGCAAGCAATGTGAGAAGGCAGTAAGAAAAGCTAGGGGGATATTGGGATGCATAGGGAGAGGCATCAATAGTAGAAAACAGGAAGTTGTTATCCTCTGTACAGACAGTTGGTGAGACCCCATCTGAGTACTATGTGCAGTTCTGGAGACCCCATCTCTGCAAAGACATAGACAGAGTGGAGGCTGTCCAGAGGAGGGCAACCAAAATGGTGCAGGGTCTGCACAGAAGACATATGAAGAAAGACTAAAGGAGCATAATATGTATACCCTTGAGGAAAGGAGGGAGAGAGGGGACATGATAGAAACTTTCAAGTACCTCAAGGGAATCAACAAAGTCCAAGAGGGTGGCATCTTTCAGAAAAAGAGATGTGCAAGAACAAGGGGGCATAATTTGAAGATAGAGGGGGGACAGCTCAGAGGTAATGTGAGGAAGTATTTTTTCACAGAGAGGGTTGTGGATGCATGGAACAGCCTCCTGAGGAGGTCGTGGAGTCAAGAACAGTGGGGGAATTCAAGAATGCATGGGACAGACATAAGGCAGTCCTTGTGGGGGTAGGAGGAAGTAAGCTGTTGGTTAATTAGGATCTGCAGCTTACCTGTTAGGTAGGAAAATGGGCAGACTAGGTGGGCCAAGCAGTCCTTATCTGCCACATTCTATGTTTCTATGTTAGAAGGGGGGAGGGAGGGCGGGTGGGAGGGCAGGCTGAGCTAGCGAAATTGTAAGGCGCGAACTGCATCATTTATCGAGCTGATGTGATAGATCTGGTTGTCTTCTTCTGCTGTCCTTTCTTGTATGTTCATAACAAACAAATAAATGAGTCTGTAATATGTAAGTTGCAGTATGCATTATCTGACTGTAAAGTATGTCACAGCAGCATGACATCTGTTGATCTGTTGTTCCCTCTGGTTCTCTACACCTCATGGAACTGTATCTTTCATTTAAACCTAGACATGACTCCTCAGTAGCAGTGCTTGTGAGTGCTCTGAGATCAGTTACCAATGGCTTGTGGTGGGCTGAAGCTGAACACTGGCAAAACTGAGTTGTTACTGGTGAGATTGGACCAACTGAGGTCATCCTTTTTTGAGAGTCTAGATCATCCGACTTGTGGGGATGAGAGATTACAGATTCTGCAGGTGGTCCGCAATCTTGGAGTGACTCTTGATCAGGAACTAACACATGTATCTCAGGCATCAAACGTGGTTATGAGTGGCTTCTATCATTTTAAAAAATATTGCTGGATTGCACCCCTACCTTGACCCTGATGATCTTATAACACTGGTGCATGCCTTTGTGGTCTCTCTTCTTGACTACTGTAATGTGCTCCAATGGGGCCTTCTTGCAGGTCAGATTGCCATCTCCAGCTGGTGCAGAACACAGCAGCGAGACTTGTTACTGTCACCCGGAGTGATCATATCACTCCTAAGCTGTGTTCTTTCTGGCTACCTCCGAGAAGGTGGACTGATCTTTAACATCCTAATGCTGACCTTTGAGACCCTGAACTGGCTAGGGCCCCGTATCTTAGGGAGCTTCTAGCAACCCACCCCAATATCTATGAGTTACGATCTGCTGGTTTTGGCCTTTTGGATGTTCCAAAATCTAGATTAAAATCAGCAGGGGATCGATCCTTTTCTGTGGAAGCTCACCAACTTTGGAACAACCTATCCATTGATATTCAGTCGGTTTCATCTGTCCCCACAACCTATAGCAGATAAAAAGCATGTTTTTTCAGACAGTCTGTTGCTGGGGACTGACACAGTCTAAGATTTCTGCTCTGCATGTTAAGTGAACTGCTATAGATTTCCATGTATTATTATTTACCTGTTATTTGTGGTTGTAATATTTGGTTTAAATGCACATTTTTTCCTTTGCATAGTGTTCTGAGATTTTGCCTGTACAGCACCTTGGTTTAAGAAAGGCATTTTTAAATAAATGGTCTATCTATCTATCTATCTATCTATCTATCTATCTATCTATCTATCTATCTATCTATCTATCTATCTATGTCTACAGCAGCGGTGGCTCTGGGTGTTTCTGTGTGGCAAAGTGCAGGGAATCTGTGGAATGTGCTGCCAAAACTGAAAAATACTTGCACATTGTTTTTAGATAGGGTGCTACACCTAATCGAGACCTGGTGGGGCTCGAATTAGAAAGCCATATATCCTTGCATGAAAGGTGAGCAACTTAGGGAGTGGGCACTTAGACCCTCTAAAACACACCCAATACAACAATTTCTGTGGACTATAAAAACTTTTTTATTATATATTCATACCCACCAGGTGTTTAGAAATTAGGTACAAAGTGCAAATGAGCAAATACAAAATACAGATATTATAACAGACTTACTTCAATGATTTTAAAAAGTCTGAAAAATGTCCCCTACCATATACCAGTCATCAGAAAATAACCCCAGTGCTTCAGCTTTCAGCTTCCTCGGGGGAAGGCGAGAGCTGAAGCGCTGGGGTTATTGCTAATGTATTTTTATTTTGCACAGTTGCACTAATTTCTAAACACCAAGTGGACATGAATGTATAAAATAAAAGTTTTTATAGTCCACATAAATTGTTGTATTGGGTGTATTTTAGAGGGTCTAAGTGCCCATTCACTAAGTTGCTCACATTTCATACAAGGATATATAAATCTGTGGAATGTGGCAGGCTCCACTAGTGCTCCCTGTGCTAGCAATTAGTTCTACTAGCTTGGAAATGGGAAGATTCTGCTGTATTATGAGTCACCTGTGTTAAGACAGAGTCTGAACACTACCCCACTGTTCTGAACTGTTAGTAACTCTCACCTGTTAAACTGTAACTCAGAACTGTTGTCCTGAACTGTTTTATTTGTACCTCACCGCCCTTTTATCAGGAGAGACTGATTTGTACCATCCCAGCATCGTCAGCTGTTTTTTCCTCTGTTACTGGCTACTGCTGTGATTGCTCAGTTAAGGTGACTGTATCCATAGTTACTGCCTTGTTTATTACATTACTCCATGCTGTCTCACATTTTCCATGCCCTGTTACCTTGGTACCTGGTGGCACTTGCCTGAGCCATTCTATATATTAAGTTACACCCTCTCCTCCCAATTGGTGGTTGCAGCCTGATTTGGCAGGGTTTGAGATTTAAATCTAGTAGAGCACCTCACCCAAGATCACCAGCATCTACGGCTAAGATGGAGGTGCAGGTGATCAAGCCAGGTCGCTGGTGTGATGGATTGCTGTCCGGGGTGGCTTCCAGTCTTGTGCTGGGATCTGCTCCGTTGACAGTTTCCATGAGGGTGTGCATTCTGGGCATGATCCTTGACAGCAGGCTGACTTTTGAAGATCAGGTGTCATCTGTTGTCAGTAGTGTTTTTTACCATCTACAGAACATTGCCCGGATTAAGCCCCTCGTTCCGCCCGAGGACCTGCCAATGCTGGTATATGCCTTTGTTTCTTCCAGACTCAACTACTGTAATGCTCTTTACTTCAGGATCATGGGAGTGACCCTTTGCAGGCTGCAGCTAGTGCAGAATGCAGTGGCTCAGTTACTGACTGGCCTTTCTAGGCTTAGTCATGTGACCCCTGTCCTGCACGCTCTGCACTGGCTACCAGTCAGGTGGAGGGTCCTTTTCAAGGTGGGCTTCTCACTTACAAGGCCCTAAATGGACTGGACAATGGCTATCTGTCTGAGCTCCTTACACCGGTGACCTCTGCCCGCTCCCTCTGTGCCTCTTCGATGGGCCTCCTGGCTGTTCCCAGGGTACGGCTCAAGACTTCTGGGGATCATACTTTCAGTATCTCTGGGTCATCCCTGTGGAACACTTTACCATCTGCAGTCCGGGAGGCACCCTCGGTGGAGGCTTTTAAGTGGAGGCTGAAGGCACACCTTTTTGGCCTGGCATTTAATGAATCCTGAATTTTATTATGTTGCCTGATCCCAATTAATTTTTTTTTTATTTGCTTTATCTGCTAACTGTATTTATACTATTTTATGTTTATGTTTTTAACATTTATTTTGGTTGCCATACAAATAAATTTGCCTTGCCTTGCCATGCCTAGATTCAATGGCATCTACAGCACAGCTCTGAGTGGCTCTGTGCAGTGAATTGTGACAAACTACATGGAGTCTATGGAGTGTGTGCTCTCTGAAATTAGCAATTAGATCTGCTAGCTTGGAAACTGGTGCTTTGGTATTAGCAATGAATTCTGCTAGCTTGGAAATGGGAAGACTCTGCTGTGTTATGAGCCATTTGGGCTAAGACAGACAGTCTAAGCACTACTCCCCAGTTTTGAACTGTAAGCCACTATCACCTGTTAAATTGCAACTGTGAACTGTTGTCCAGAACTATTTTATTCATACCTCACCACCCTTTTGTCAGGGTAGACTGATTTGTACCACCGTGGAGATGTCAGCTGTTTTTTCCCCTGTTACTGGCTACTATTGTTACCGCTGTGCTGTGATAAGTTGACTGTGTCCATAACAACTGCTTTGTTCATTATTTTACCCCCTTTTGTGTCTCACTTTCCCTGCCCTGTTGTGTTGTTAACCTGGTGCCAGTTGCCTGAACTATTCTATATATTAAGCCATCCCCCCACCCGCCCCAGATTGGTAGTAACAGCCCAATTTGGGTGAGTTCTGCCTTTAAATCTAAGCCACTAGTAGACAGGGCAGTGGCTCTGAGTGGCTGTGTACTGTGAAGTGTGACAAAGTTCAAAGAGTCTGTGGGGAGTCAGTGGGCACCATGGAGCCTGGGCCATAACACACTGTTGAATTTTATTGTGGTATTTTAATTTGTTGACTTTATTTGTATTGTAATTTTTTTATATTTATTGTTGAAAATGGGAAAGTGCAATGTTATGGGGCGGTTGGGTGTTTGCTTTATTTAGCTGTTTTATTTGTTGCGAGGTTATCTCTACTGTGACTGTTTCTGGTTTATTGGAAAATACTTGTAATGAAGCTGGTTGTGCTATGTCAAATTGTTTAGTTAAGCAATTTTGTTTTGAAATTAGATAGTGTTATTATTTGATGTTGTCAAGAAAACTGAGTTTGGGAGCTTGTTTTTCAATAATGAAGCAGATGTTTGGTAAATGTAAGTCTTTTGTCAGGAAAGTTAGTTTTATTTTGTTCTTCAGTTTATGTTTATTGTTATTATTGGTTGATGTTGAAACCATCCCACTATCCCCTCCATCTGCTGACTGTGTCCCCCTGGTATCATGATCACGGTTTAAAAGTCCTTCATTTGAATTCTTGGTGTGTAATCCCTAATTTGACTAAATTTGAAAGTATTGTTGATGCCTATCATCTGAATATTTTGGGAGTTACTGGAACTTGGTTAAAACCTTTATTTCCAGGTAGCCTGTGTACCTTGCTGAGTCATCAGGCAGGACAGAATGGGTAAGAAAAAAATGGGGTGGTGTTCTGTGTATTTTAAGGAACATTTGCAGGCTGCTTCAGTCACGAATAGTGACCTATCCTGTTCTTTGAATGAATAACTTCTTCATCTGGTATTGGCTGGTTATAATCAAGTTATTCTGCGTTGTTTATATAATCCTTCTCATACTGGATTTTCTGATTTTGGTTGATTTTCTAAAGGTTGCTGAGCCTTATGTTGGATTGTATGACTTTTTGGGGTTTGGGGATGATAATTTAGTGATTGTGTTTCTAAGTATGAGTCTTTATCACAATCTTATCATTTGGTTCAGTTATGTAGCACTCCTACTGTGTTGAACCAGGGAAAGTTTGAACCGCTCATTACTGGACTGGGTGTTTACTTACATGGAAAATAAGGTATCAGGGAAAATAAGCCATCAGTTGGCTGGATTCAGCTCTTAGATATTAAGCCAGTGATTTAATTTGGGCTGCCTTCGTTCAAACATGCTGGAACTGGCAAAGAAGTATATTTGTTTTTATTCTCCGTCCTACAGTGCAGCTGAAACTCTGTACTTATGGGGATCCTGTCTCCCTGCACATGCTGATTTTCAGTTCCAGTGTGCCAAGTTGTTCCACACAGTTTCCCCCTGCAGATTTTTCCTATGCCACTGCTTACAGTCATCTTTTGTATTGTGTTGCACTTGCTATCTCAAGTTGCTGTGTCTAATATTATTAGAGTACAGGATTTTAGAGTTTCAGGATTTCTTTGCTGAAAGTCTCCATAGCCTGCTAATTTGTTATATTTTAATCCAGTGCAGCTACCAATTTAATTCCTCCCTTTGTTCCCCCACCGATTGTCACCCCCTTGTTTTTACAAATCTCTGTTACAGAGCTGGCGCCTACCTGTCTGCTTCCCACCCTCTGATTTGGCCCTCTTTTAGTAAATTGTAGCTCTTTGTCTCTGTGCTAATTTTATTTTCACTCTCACCACTTCAGAGTGCTATAAATCCCTGTCCTGTCCCTCTTTCAACAGGCATCCTTGTAGCACACTGGGCTACTTACCTCCATCTGCTGTTCGCTTCCTGCACAGCTGGACACAACTCTGTGCCTCTCTCAGCGCCAAGAAGGCTGCTGCCACCGGACCCCTGGAAACAAGCATCAAGTACAGCCTATACACAGCCCTGGCCTCCACAGCTGCTGCTTCTGCTGCTGAATGTTTTGCTCACCCCTCCCCCTCCCATACCGTCTTTGAATAGACTTAAGCTCCTCCCTCCCCTACCCTGTCCTGCACCTATTGGCTCCCAGTACTAAATCTCAGGAGCTTAAAGCTATCTGTCTCCCCAACCCCTTTGTTGATCTCCCTGTCTCTCTTAATCTATTAAAGCTTCCTTGCTGGTCTGCTGTTCTCACTCAGCACTGCTCATGCAAAAAATGCTAATAATCTACCTCCTCAGAGGGGGGCGTGGCCAGCAGCCGAACGGAATGCACGCATAAACGGCTTGCTTCTGACAGTAACCCCTAAATCCTGCATTATTTTCTCTATTTCTGTACAACGGAAAGGAAAAACTGTTTTAGTACTCACTGGTGGCTAGCCTGAATCGGTTAATCTGACTGGCGTGGTGCAGGTCGCATGTGTTTTGACCGAGTTGTTTCCCTGTTCACGGAGGACTCCCGCCTGCTCAACTGCTGCCTGGATTAACTACGCACAACATGGAGGCCTCAAATATGCCTTCCCCGATCGCAACGGAAGGTAGCCTTACAGAAATTAGACAAATGTTTGCAGAAATTTTACACTGAATAGAGGGAGTGGATGTGGCCACAAGAAAGAATACTGAGGACATTGTGGATTTATCACAGAGGGCTGACATCCACGTGCATAGGCTAGCTGAGGTGGAGGATGGCTGGCATAAAGTGGGTGCTAAATTGCAAGAGCAAGGACAAATGATTCAGCACCTTTGGGCCCGGGTGGAGGATCTGGAGAACCGCAGCTGCCGAAACAATCTTAGATTCGTGGGTTCCCTGAAGGCTGTGACGGGAATGACACAATAGCTTTTCTCCAATGGGAGCTGCCTTTATTGTTGGAGTGCCGGTCGGGTCTCCGTGGGGAGTTGGACAGGGTGCACAAGAACTCTGGCCCAGCCTCCAAGAGGTGCCAGAACTATTCTAGCCATTTTCTCCGATTTCAAGACTCGGCGAACGGGTGTCGCAATTAGCACGACAGAAGAAAGAATTAACTTGGAATGGACATAAAATACAAATATTTGCGGACTATTCACTGGAGGTCACGAATAGGCAGAAGGCCTTCACAACTGCTCTGAGGGCCTGTGCAGAACTGGGACTTGAATACTCCCTGCACTACCCTGCATCTCTATGGATTGTGATTAATGGGTTTTCGATAATCCATTATTAGCTGAGGATTTTATTGCTGCACAAGCACCCAAACTAAACTGGGGCAAATTGCATTCATCCTATAGCCCGAGACCCCTGCTTGCTCAGCCTGCCCTGATGGACACTGGTGGACCCGTAACCCCCGAAGGATATGGCAGCTTCGACTCCTCACCTAGGTGGACATACCTCGACCCCCACCCGGTCTACTCCTCATAAATCCCCAGGAAGTAAGAAGAAGAACCAAAGAAGGGCCAGGATTGAAGGAGGTCATGTAGACAAAACCCCTCGGCTTCGCTCCAGAAGCAAAAGCAGGAGTTGCAGTCCTGAGCCGAACTCCTTTCATGACTCCTGTGCTCCAGATATGAGTAACAATCAGTACAAAGTTCTGATGGATCTCCCTACCGAGGATATTCCTCGCAACCTCCCTCTTCCACCTAGGTGTCCCAGTTCGGCCGGTTCAAAATCATCAGCAGCCAAACAATTGCGTTGGGCCAAAGGGGCAGCTGACACCTCTAGGGAGAACTCTGAGGCCCCGGGCTGGCGGACGGGCCTTGGAACTTTCCGCAAGCAACATGGACAGTCCTACCTTTGCAACAATAGCAACTGGTTGATGGTTAATACTGTATGTTTTTTTTTCTTGAGTTCTATAATGCTAGGCGCGCCTGTGGATTAACAGTCATTGCCGTGTTTAAGGTATAACCACTATGCATCGAGTTAAAGGTGACTTCCCATTAGATGACAGCTTAGAGTTGCCCTCTGGCATTTACTCGAGCAGTCTTTCTATATTGTCACCTGCTGTCCCTGTTTACTCGAGGTATAGATTTGAGGATCCCAGGGCCTGTACCGGCTGGTATTCATGACCAACCGAGCCCAATAGGGGTTGCTCAGGGCTTAATTTGGGGCACTGTACTATTGTTAACCTGCCTTAGTTACTAATACATGTAAAAAGGGGTCTGTACTGCTTTTACAATTGCCCCATTTCATTATGTTGGATGACACCATTCTGGCCACTGTCGTGTGGAAGTTTTTTTTTAATTTTTTTTTATTATGCCTCTCCTTAAAAGGGGTTACTAGGAGAGTTTATCCACTTGGTTACGATGGGTCTACGGGGCCACTTACCTCCCAGCGACCTCCACTGGTATCTGGGCTTGCTTTTTATTTTTACCATCGCACAGTGGATGCTGGTCTTTGTGGGTTTGCAAGGGTACGAACAAAGGGTTGGGGGTGGGGGTGGGTTTTGTTACTCTGGAAAGGTTGAATTGTTTGCTGTCAGTAGGGATAGTATCTGTTATTACATATCCCTGTCAGATTATAATGTTGATACTTGGGTGTTATGTTTATGTTAATATGGCAATCTTTCTAATGGGGCATGGGGGTGCCCCGTTAATGTTTGTTGGGAAAGGAAGTAGGAGTGGGGGGGCTTGCCCGGACCCGCCATTTAGCATTTTCGATCATAAATTCCAGTTACCATGTTTCATTTTAGGTTTGAATGGAGCCTAAGCTAATATCATGGAATGTGAGGGGACTTAACTCACCCATTAAATGAAAGGTTTTAATTCACCTTAAAAAGTTAGCTCCTATGGTAGTCTTCTTGCAAGAGGCTAAACTCTCCTCCCAAGAGGCCACCAAGCTTAAGCAAGCTTGGGTAATTGAAGAGCTTCACAGTGTAGCCCCCACCCATAAAAGGGGAGTTTCCATACTTTTGCACAAAAATTTGGGATGGAAGGTGAAAGACTTTATAAGGGATCAGGAAGGGAGATGGATTATTGCGGAACTTGAAACCCCTGAAGGTCCTCTGGTGTTGGCCAATATATATGCCCCTAATCAGGATTGCCCTCAATTCTTCCATACTGTTAATCAGGCTATTCTGGATTTCAATAAAAACAGAGCCCCAATACTTTCAGGAGGGGATTTTAACTTAACACTGGATCATACCCTAGACAGAAGCAATAAATCCCCCGAACCCCATCGACAGGCCAAGAAAGCAGTCGGGAAACTTATGTCTGAACTTGGTCTACTAGATGCCTGGAGGGTATTATACCCAGGCGTTCATGATTATACTTGTTTCTTCCCTACCTATAGCTCCTCCAGTAGGATAGACCTTTGGCTTGTATCCTCAGGGTTCTATGAGAACGTGGCTGGGGTTTCGATTCACCCAATCTATGTTTCTGATCATGCTCCACTTGAGTTAGTTCTTAAGAGGGGATTAGACCCCCAACACTCCCAGTCCTGGTGGCTAGACCCATTACTGCTAGAAGATAAAACATTTCTTAATTGGTTTGGCCAGGCTGTAGCAGAATATTGGATGGATAATGATAATGGAGAGGTATCTGATTCAACCCTATGGGAGGCCTTTAAAGCCACCATTCGTGGTAGGATAATAGCCTTTGCAGCAGCCAGGCGGCGTACCCGGGTGGCTAATCAGAGGGCTTTGGAGAAGCAACTATATCGCTTGGAAGCGCAATACAAAGCCCTAGACAATAAACCTCCTTCCCCTGATTTGTTAGCACAGTTAGCCAGTACCCGAATGTCTCTCAGTGTTTACTTATCGTGGCAGGCTGAGTTAAATCTTAGACGCATGCGCCATGCTTATTGGGAAGGGGGAGAAAAGGCCAGCAAGTTATTGGCCTATCGTCTTAAGCACCAGCATGCTTCTAAGATGATATATGCATTGGCAGATTCGTCTGGCAACCCTTGTCGGGCTAACTCAGGGATAAATTTGATTATGTCTCAATTCTATGAAAAGTTATATGCTTCGCCAAACCCTTCTGACCCAGCTCAGATCCAAGCTTATTTATCCTCGCTACCCATCCCCAGCATCTCCAGTCGGGATGCTAAATTGTTAGAATCCCCCTTTACAACCGAGGAAATTGCCCAAGCGATTCATGCTTTGAATTTTCGTAAATCCCCAGGGAGAGACGGACTCCCTATTGATCTATATAGACTCCCTGGTGTTAACTTGGCCCCGTATCTGGCCTGGGTCTTTTGGCACTCCCTAAGGGTAGGACAACTACCTCCCTCTATGAGAGAAGCTGTTATTACAGTACTTCCAAAAAAAGGGAAAGACCCGCTGTCTCCAGGTAGCTATCGCCCTATCTCCTTAATCAATGTGGATGCTAAGATACTGGCTAAGGTTATCGCTACTCAGCTGGAACCTCTTTTGCAGGACCTGGTGGGTCCCTCCCAAGTGGGTTTTGTGAAAGGCCGTTCAGGATCTGACCATCATAGAACGCTGGGGTCACTGATGTATCTTGCCAAACTTTCACCAATCCCCTCAGTTGCTATGGCCTTCGACTTTGAAAAGGCCTTTGACTCGGTTGAATGGGACTATTTATTTCATACTTTGTCCATCATGGGTTTTGGCCCCGAATATACTGCCTGGATAAGGTTGTTGTACTCTGCACTCCTAGCCTCGGTGATGACCAATGGCACCATGTCTAGGCCCTTCCAATTGCAAAAAGGCATGAGACAGAGATGCCCCCTCTCTCCACTCTTATTTGTTTTAGCTATGGAACCCCTGGCTATTGCACTTAGGTCCTCCAGCGACATCCCCGGGATCCAGGTGGGGGACGTTAATTACAAGACCTTTCTCTATGCAGATGATCTGCTTATCACGACTGAACATTCTCAATTGGGGATTCAGACTATTTTCTGAATCCTGAATGAGTTTACCAAGATATCAGGGTTAAAGTTAAACCAATCCAAAATGGAAATTCTTCCGTTAAATTCCTCATCCTCAGGATCGGATTTTACTGCCTTAGGGCTAAAGTGGTCCCCTCTGGGTATTAAATACTTGGGTATTATTTTGCACCCAGACCCACTTAAAATGCTTGCAGCCAATTTCAGTTCTCTGATTGACTCACTCAGGGTTGATATGGGAAGATGGAAAGCATTAAAGCTTTCATTAGCTGGGAAAATTGATTCAATCAAAATGATGGCTGCTCCGAGGATGCTCTATTTACTGACCCACTTCCCCCTGTTTATACCCCAGAAGTGGTTTCAGAAACTGGAGACCCTTATGGGGAATTTTATTTGGGAGGGTGCCCTGCCCCCGATATAGCAAATTGAAACTCCAGCAGCACTGGACGAGGGGTGGGTTGGGGTCTCCCATGGTTACAGTGGTATCATATGGCCTTTGTGTTGGCCCAGACTCTTAGATGGTTTTCTAAAATTGGGCAGGGCTCCCCGCAGTGGCTTCAGTTAGAAGCATCCCTAATTCATGCTGTTTCTCCAGTAGTCACTTTATATGCTAAGAAGAAATTGCCCACGAGCCTCTCTCCCCCATGTCACTTTCAGTTAAATATTGGAAACAAGCTATGACCATGCTGGGCTACGACCCAGCCCCATGGGAATACATGCCTTTATGGGACAATCAGGCCCTGAAAATAGGGGAATCTACCCTGCACTGGAAATTGTGGGAAAGACTGGGCTTAACCTCAATACATGATCTCCTAATCTCTGGGACAACTGTTATGGATTCTTTTGAGTCTCTAAGGATGAGGTATCAGCTTCTGACTTCTCATTTCTGGAGATATCTTCAGTTAAGAGATGCTATATCTCATCTTCCTAAGTCGCCTTTTGGTAACTCTTCACCAAAACAAATGCATCCTATTGGCTCAGTGGAATAAAGTTACCAAGAGTAAAGCTAGTAATGTATATCACGCACTCAGGGACTCCACTTCGGATCCTACCCAGAGTGCTAGGCAGCAATGGGGGGAAGAGCTGCGGACCCCGATTTCAGAACAACAGTGGAAGAATGGGTGGGTACGTATTCATATGGCTTGTCAGGATGGCCGCACGAGGCTTATTATGAACAAAACTCATCACAGATGGTATAGAGATCCGGCAAAATTAGTTAAAGTGGGACTTATCCCGGCCGATACTTGCTGGAGATGTGGCAACCAAGGAGCACATCTTCTTCATGTTCTCTGGGACTGTCCGAACCTTCAACAGTTTTGGAGTGCCATTCAGCACATGTGTCAGCAACTGTTCCCATATATCATCCCGGGTCCCGACCTACTCCTTTTGGGCTGCGGCAATCCTGAGATCCCTAAGCATAGTCCGGGGGCGCAGTGGATCACTATGGTCGGGACATTGGCCAAAAGGCTCATCCTGATGAGATGGAGAACCCCTGACAGTCCTACCTTCCATCAGTTCCTTTTGTCCCTAGCCCAAGGGGCTGCATTCGAGAGGATCTCGAGCTTTGCCCATGGCTCCCTATCTCGATATGACCAATGTTGGCAACCGTGTTTAAGGTCAGAGTATTGTCATAATACTGCTTCCAATCATATGGCCCAGGCCCCCTCCCCTCATTTATAAGGTGGGAATACCCCCTTCCCCTCCCCCTCTGTTTGTAAAGTCCCCCTCTTTTCCCTTCTCCTCCCTCTCGCCCTTTCCATACCTCCTTTCAACATATTTACATATGAAGAAAGATTGCCAATGTTGTATATAGTTGATATTACAACCACATGTGAGCTCAACACACCTATGGTAGTGACAAGATAGTACTGATTTCTTTTGTCATATCCCTAGTTAGGGCGGATTGTATTTTCTATCAATCTATGCTCTCCTTGGTTGATAGGACTCAACTCTCTACAAATTATCTCCTTCCTGGTCATCTATTCAGTGGTGTACAACTTATGTGAACTGATACCCTATATGGTCACCACTAACTGACTGATTGTTGTGTCAATTATTATTTTTTGATCAAACCCTAACTATATGTCTTGTATGGATTCTTTTATGTATACTCTGCCTTGTGTGTATGACCTGCCTTAAGTCAGCAATAAAAAAATGTTAAAAAAAAAAAATAATCTGCCTCCTCAGAATCCTGCTAATGTTACTTCTGCGCTGGGGCAATGTTTATCCCAACCCAGGTCCTCCTGGATCAACCATATGCCTTCAGAGCAGAAGGGCAGGCTCCCTCACACTGGCATATATCAATGTCTGTAGCCTCCTCAGCAAACTAGATAGCCTCCAAAGCTGGATGCGGCAACATGACCCCGATATCCTATCAGTTGTTGAAACATGGCTTAATCCTAAGATACCTGACAATGCAGTCACCATCCTGGATACAATATCTTCAGGCTGGACAGGACTTCAAAACGTGCTGGGGGCTGTGCCATTTACATGAGAGATTCCTTAAAGGGGCATGTTATTCCATTCTCAAATCATGAATCGCTGTCCCAGGTCCTTGCCATCAAAGTACTTTTTGGTGCCCACAATAAGGTGCTGACTATAGCCTCTGTATACTTACCCCCTAAGGACCAGGCCCATGGCTTCAATAGGGTCATGGAGTACCTAAGGGGACTTCATCACAATGCAGAAATTATAATACTGGCTGACTTCAAAATCAATTGGCTTTCACCTGAGGCCAGCATATAAAAGGATGCTGTCATGGCACAGCACCTCACTCAACTTATTTCCACTCCCACTGCAATTATAGGACTGGGTCACTTTCACTAATTGACTGGATTCAGTCAAATTATCCAGAACAAATCTTCAAGGTCTTGGTGCTTCCTGACACCATAAGTGACCACTCACCCATTATCTGTACCTGGGCCAATAAATTTGCTAAACCCCATCCTAAGGTAATCTACACTAGGGTTATAAAGAATGGGAACCTAGAGCTACTAAATACCCATCTACACAGACTGGGTTGGTCTACACTTGACTCAGGCAATGATATCAACCAAGCCCTGGACATGTTCATCAATCGCTTTACTGTGGCCTGTGACATATATGCACCTGTGAAGAAGTTTAAGGTCAAAGGAAGGTCCAATCCATGGATAACCCCTGAGCTCATAACATGTCTCAAACATAGGGACCGCCGGTCACGTGATGGCAGCTTGAGCTAAAGCAGCAGTTCCTTGGAGCTCCGTTCCCTGCTCTTTGATTTTAATCTAATAACTGGTTTCTAAAAGCAAGACTTACCCTACCAGAGAAATCCAACAGCAAGATAACTGTAGTCGAATGTGTGGGATTGAGTATTGAATGGAGGTGTACATGAAAAAAACGTTACCGAGACAATCCCCACCGCTTACTCCGGAGAAAGACAAGGCCGCAAAATGATCTCGGCAGCAAGCTCTGAATTTGCCGAAAATGTCTGCAGCATCTACAGCACTCTTGGAGGAGAAATTTATGGAGATAATGCAGCCGCTGCAGACAGCAATTACGACAATCTCCGAAGACCTTCAAGCAATTAAAACTTCTGTAGATTCCTTGTCAAGGAGAGTTGGGGACTCCGAAACTAGAATCACATCCTTGGAAAGAAGGCAGAACAAGGCCAACCTAGATTCAGCTAACATTGGGCGCAGACTTAAAAAGCTGGAGGAGAAGATAGAGGATTTGGAGGGGCGCAGCAGACGGAACAACCTGGTGGTAATTGTCATTCCTGAGAAAGAGGAAGGGAATGCAGCAATCGTATTCATGCAAAAGTTTTGCACTAAAATAGCTGGTCCCCTCCCGAATGGAGGAGATTATGTGATCGAGAGGGCCCACCGAGCCCTACGTCCTCCACCAGTCCCTGGTCAGTCCCCACGACCAATGATTTTTAAGCTGCTAAATTTCATCGATAAGCAGCACATATTGAATAAAGTGAAAGAAATCCAAGAAGTGACCTGGGAGGGTAGGAAAATTCGAATAGCGCAGGACCTTCCTCACTCAGTGCGATTAAGGAGACAAGAACACCATCCTATTGTGTCCAAGTTGATCGCAGCAGCAAAGCAGTTCAGGGTCAAATACCCCGCAGTCCTGATGGTTAAAAATGAAGACAAATGGATTTCTTATGATTCCCCTGTGCAAGCCTTGCAAGGTTTAAAAGAGCTCTTTTCAGACCTGTTCAAGTGAGGGTAAGTCAGCATGCAAGAATGGCAATGTAAGTGCCTGTTGCCATGGAGTGCTCCCTCTGAATATTGTGCAAAGAATCTTTTAACATATGGTAGTTAAGTATGCTGGCATATACTAGATGGAAATCATCAGAAGAAATGATCATTAGAGCTGTACTTAAGTACGGGCCCATGATTTCTCATAAATGTACCCAGGTTTATTCTGAAGCTTTGTTTTTGATGCCCGAAGAGATATCAATAATGGGGGAAAGTTCTGACGTGGCCAAGAATTCGTGGGATGTACCACCTTAGAACAGCTTGTCCACGTCCGTCACATCTACCAGACACCCACAGCTCCTTACATTCACTTGATGTTGCGGACTGAAACAGGAGATGAATGGTGAATTAATAAGAAGCTAATGGCACAAGCTGATATGAAGAACTGCAGCCTCTATAGTAGTCTACTCCTCACTTGCATACTACGAGATAATGCAGTTTGTGACATTGTTAAATAATCACATGGACCAGCTTCATCTGGACTCTAAACGCAATACGCAGGAATAGAACTCAGTGCGATCAGATATGGGGAACTGTGCCGCTTTGAGATGACATCGGATTAAGTCTGGTTATGCGCAATCTCTTTTGACCTGGCAGCCGTTTAAATCTGCATCTACTTTACTACCAGCCCTGCCCTAGGAGACCGAAAGCACTCTGGTGGGGGCAGCTAGATCGAGCGATACAGACCTGAACATAAATCAGTACTGTACCTAATATAGCCACATTGCAAGTTTTAGGGAAAGTTTAACATTTCTATACCACGTAGAATTTAACATTTTAGCATATAGAAATAGTAGAGTTATTGATTTTATTCCCTCTCCTTTCTTTAAAAATGTAGAGTTGTTATGAGTAGCCGGAAGGTGATAACATAATATAGACAAGCTACTTATTTCAGGCTGATTACATGTCTACTAAGCTCTCCATACTGGATAGAGATGGCGAGTACATATATAGATGTTTGCTATTCTTATTCCTGATAATCATGGTTTCATCTATAGGCTTTAATAGATGTATGCTAGATACAGGAAAGTATTGAACATTTAAGGTGCCTGTTTGTAATGTAAACAAACGCCTTTTTTTTTTCTCTCTCTTACTCTCCTCTGAACAGTTGTTAGCGGTGGGGTAAGGGGAAGTGGGGGGGGGCTCCGGGGAACAATATTGTTAAGTTGGAGTCTGCTCTATTGTTTAAATCATGTGGCATAGCATGGGTGGGAGTACAGTGAGTTGGTACTGGGGGTGTCGCATTAAGATGTGGGTTATAATTTGTAACTCTAATAGATATCGAGGGATGAGTAGTAGTGTTGTTATTTTGGGAGGGAAAAGGACTACACTGTCAACTACGAAGGGTTAAAAGTTTGTCAGGATACTTTCTCATTTTCCAGTTGGACTTACTATGCTCCCCAGATGGCTTGGTGTATAGGGCCAGGAGGGCAACTTCAATATAGGTTTATTCTGCTAATTCGCCCACTTATGCCTCTTCACAATCACTATAGAAAATTAGTAATAACTATCGTTTTGTGAGTTGGAACGTTAAGGGAGCCAAGGATAGGGTCAAAAGACAGGCTATTTTAAAGCACTTACAACAGTAGCGTGCACAAATAGTTTTTTTACAGGAAATGCACTTAAAAAGGGAGGACGCGCCCCTCTTTAGAAGACTATGGGTGGGTCAGGTATTTAGTGCAGGAACCTCCATGAGTAAAGGGGGAGTAGCGATTCTACTGGCTAGGAGTGTTCCGTTTAAATTAGCTCAGGAAATATGGGATCCAGAGGGCAGATACATAATTGTACATGGATCCTTGGAGTCTTGTCCGGTTCTCCTTGGTTCAGTATATGGACCAAATAGTGACTCTCCTCTTTTTGTGAATCTATTAAACATAATAGTGACTAATCCACCCAAACTCACAATATTGGGAGGGGATTGGAACTTAGTCCTTCAGACAGACCTAGACAGGTCTGATCGTATGCGGCGAGGCCTATCCCCAGCGCAGAGAGCATGGAAAGATCTAATGTACAGTGCTGCATTAGTTGATGTGTGGAGAGTTTTTAACCCTTCCGAAAGGCAATATACCTTTTTTCTGCTGCATAAAACATATTCCCGGATTGATTATTTACTTGTAAGCTCCTCTGCAATCCCCGAGGTTACGCAGACAGGAATTTCAGCCAGGGTATTGTCTGACCATGCTCCGGTTGACATGGAATTCAAGTTAGGGGCAGGGGGCCAGCGTTCCCCACAATGGCGCCTGAATAGTCAGCTATTAAAAGATTCAGCCACTGTGGGATACATCATGGAACACATTGCCTTCTTCCTTAATTGTAATCAGGGGACAGTAGATAAATATGACTTAATTTGGGCAGCCTTAAAATGTTCCTTGAGGGGGGAATTTATCAAAATGGCCTCCAAAAGGGTTAAGAATCAAAGAGCTCAGCTAGATGTTCTTTTAACATCTATTAACAATTTAGAATATAGTTTATCACGTACCTCCCCTGCAGAGACGTGGACTAGATTATACCAATTGCAAGCCCAGTATGCAGGTTTAATATCTCAGAGGGCTGAGCTATCCTTACACAGAACCAAAATGAAATATCTAGTTATGGGAGAGAGGGCAAGCAAGATGCTTGCAATGCGTATTTGCCAAATGGATGCCTCGCAATTTATTGCTGGTATCTGCTCTGAAGAAAATGTTTGGATCTTATTATCAGGATGTATACACAGTGGACCCATCCTCACGACCCACTGAAGCGGATATAAATTCATATCTTAGTTCCGTGAATCTGCCTAAGGTCACTGTCACAGAAGCAGCCCTATTAAGTGCCCCAATTACCCTAGATGAAATCCAGAAGGCCATCCAACATATGCCATTGGACAAGTCCCCCGGACCGGATGGCTTGCCAAGCAATTTTTATAAAACTTGTCAAGCTGCGATAGCACCTGTGTTAAAGGACCTTTATACTTATTGGTATAATAATGGGATATCAGATCCCAGTTCTCAAGAGGCTGTGATATCCTTAATTTTAAAGCCCGGGAAGGATCCACAAAACCTTAGTAGTTACCGCCCTATATCCTTATTAAATACTGACACAAAAATATTGGCTAAAGTACTGGCTAACAGACTCACTAAAATTGTAAGCAATCTAATAGGACATGAACAGGTTGGATTCATGGCCGGAAGGTCATCTCAAGACCATGTGAGAAAGCTGTTACATCTCATTGCGACTGCTAGAGACTCCGAGGTTCCAATGGTGCTGGTCTCATTGGACGCCAAAAAGGCGTTCGATAGAGTCTCCTGGGACTTTTTGTTCGCCACCTTAACTTCTTTTGGTTTTCCAGAAGAATTTATAAAGTGGATTAATGTTTTATACTCCTGCCCATTGGCTAGAGTTAAATGTAATGGGCTATTGTCCCCCTTCAAATCCATGGGGTACTAGGCAAGGATGTCCCTTTCTCCACTACTCTTCAATATATACCTATAGCCTTTGCTTCTTAGAATGGCAGTAATAACAACATAGAAGGTATTCAAATAGGAGAAATGAAGTATGCTTTTTCGGTATATGCAGATGACATCTTATTGCATTTAGAGAGGCCAGGTATCTCAGTCCCTGCTGTCCTAGAGGAAATTGCGGAATATTCCAAAATATCCTATTATAAGATAAATCGAGCAAAAACTAAGATAATGCCCTGAATTATAGAGTGAATAAAGAGGCATTATCCCTGTTGGGCCTTGCTTGGGAAACAAAGTCTATAGACTATCTAGGAATCAAGATCTTTAGGGAACTTGGGACTATAATGCGAAACAATATTGATAATTTAATTAAAACAATAGCTATGGACCTGGAGAGATGGCGATTACTCCCTATCTCTCTATGGAGCAGATTAAGTATAATTAAAATGAATCTACTACCAAGGATATTATATCCTTTGGGAATGCTAGGCGTATACCTTCCAAAAATGTGGTTTTCCAGGCTGCAAAGCATACTAAATTCCTTTCTGTGGAACAAGAAGAGTATCCGTAGGTCTTATCTAAAATTGACAGCCCCAAAATTAAGGGGAGGCCTTGCAGCCCCCTCTTTTTTTCTATATTATATTGCACAGCACATGAGTAAATTGTCCTTCTGGCACAAAGAGATAGAACATGCAGTATACTCCCCTCTCTGGCTACCTATAGAAAGATATTTGGTAACCCGAGTAAAGTGCTCGTTGTGGGTCCTTTTATGTTTCCCCATCCTACATTCCCAAACCTCTCAGAAATAACCCCGTGGGTTGGTCAATAAAGGCTTCTCACCAGGCCCAAAAATACTTTGCAGTGAACTGGTATCAGTCTTCTGACCAGCCAATCATTAATAACCCACATTTCACGATTGGTGGCACTCCAATACCTTCTACCTTTTGGCCTCGGCTGAACCAATGTAAAGTTTCAGAAATGTGGATGAGTGGGAAACCGATTCCCTTTGTTCAATTGCAAATCATTATGGGTGCTTCAGATAACGAAGCCTTTAAATATTTCCAAGTTAGTAAGGCCCTCACTTCGTTCTCCCTGATGGCCCCATTAAGGGACTTAGGTGATAGAAATCTAACAACGCTCATGCAGATTGCCTCCCAACCACATGCAGTGTCTAACACATATAAAACTCTACAGGATTGGGACCATAGACTACCATCTGGAACTTGTCCCTACTGGATAAGAGAGCCAGGTATCCCCGAGGGCACTAAGTTATGGAAAAAACTTTGGATATCAATGTATAAATTTATTAAGCAAGACAGACTTAGATTAGTCCATTATAATATTATGCATAATATCTATTTGACACCAGATAAGCTCTTTAGATATGGGACATTAGCTGCATCAACGTGTAATAAGTGTAAGAGTGACACCGGTTCCCTCTATCATATGTTATGGCAGTGTCCCTATATAAAGACATTCTGGCAGTCTATTAGTAAAACTTTGGACCCTATCCTTAGCTTAAGAGAATTATTTACGCCTGAAGTCTGTATAATAAATCATTTTCCAGCTGACACCCCTAAAAACAGGAGAGCACACATGACACTCATCACTGCAACTGCTAAACTTATAATAGTGAGACACTGGGTAGAGAAGAAATCTCCTACGTTATTGGAATGGTACAGGGAGAGTGTCTTGGCACTACAGCTGGAAAGGCATATTGCACTTATGCGAGATAGAGTTAGTGCTTTTACCTCGTTATGGGGCGGGCTAGAGACTATCCTGACAATTTGGAAGTCCAATTGATGAGGGATTGCGCTGATGTTATATCTATATGATCAATAACTGTGTGTAGTCTGGGGGGATGGGTAGGGGGGAAGGGTTGTTATTGTTTTGGTGGGTTTGCACATGTTGTCTCACTTGTTGGATCAACCTATGTATCTATCTTGGTGCTTAAAACTAATAAAGCTCTCTTTGATAACAAAAAAAAAAAAACATAGGAACCGCCTTGGGCTCAGTGCTCAATCCACATATACGCCTGGGGATAAAATTAAATATAAAATAGCTCGAAATGAATGTTCATGTGCCATATGGAATGCAGAAAGCAAATATTTCAGGAAGGCACTCTCCAACGCTTGGAGGGATGGGAAAAAGTTCTGGAGTAACATGAAAGTCCTCACAGGGAAAAACTCTAAATCTCCACACACCATGCTAAACATTAACAGAACCCCTACAATTGGCCTTGGTACTATCACCAACACCTTCAACAATGCATTTTCAAACCTGGACAGTGTACTACCACCGGACTTTTTCGATGCCCCTTCCACCAGCACTCACTATGACACTGCCGGTAATGGTTGCTCACTCCCGAAATTCTACTTCAAAGTGCTCCCAATGCACTTAGCCTGTACTTACAGTATATTCGCAAAGCCATCCACAATTCAGGGTACAGTGGTGACTCCCTCGATCTGAAGCTGATTGCACTTGTCCTAGATGAAATCCTTGAACCCCTAACAAAGATCTTCAACATCTCTCTAAGGCTGGCCCAATTCCCATCTCTCTGGAAACAGGTAACCATTACACCTGTGCACAAAAGCAGTGCTAGGTCACTGCATACCAACTACAGACCCATCTCCATCCTCACCTCCTAATCTAAAGCCCTGGAATGAAACGTATCAGACCAGCTAACCGAGTATCTGGTAAAATATGATATCCAGTGCCCTGAACAACATGGATTTAGAAAAGGGCACAGCACTACCACTGCACTACTGGAATTTATGGGATTCATCCACACCACTCTTGACCAAGGAAACTGTGTGGGTGCAATATTCATTAACCTTACGAAGGCATTTGATACCTTCAATCATACACTCCTATTCAGGCAACTGTCAACTATCGGGCTCTCCAAGGATGCCCTGCTCTGGATGATAAGCCACCTTGAGGAGGATCCAGGGAGTTAAGATTGCTGATGTCACCTCTGATAAGAATCCGGTCGTCTCAGGAGTACCACAGGGGTCCATCCTTGGACCTCTACTCTTTAGTCTCTTCCTGAATAGCCTCCCTAGCATCTGCCATCAGAAAATACTTCTCTATGTGAATGACGCAGTCCTGTTTTCTAGCCATCATGACACCAAGCATCTAGAAGGGCAGCTACAGCATGACTTCAAACTCATTGAGGAATGGCTCAGCTCACACAAACTTGTCATGAACTACAGCAAGACAAAAGTTATGACTGTTGGCTCCTATGCATACTTATCATAGCACTTCATAATCTCAGATTGGTTGCCTTTCACCTTTTTTATGTATTAGGTACTTTTTTGGTTGTTTGGTTTTTTTAAAAGTGTTTTATTCCCTGTTTCTGGGTCTCTCTCAGATTTAATAATTCAAAGGTCAATACTTACTAGCCTGAGATTAGTGAAATGGGTTGTTGTATTTGAAAGGTTATGTGAATCTAAAGTTGGCTCACATGCTTTTTCTGTTACAGCTCCTCAGTTCTGGAATGATCTACCAGATTCATTGAATATCACTTATTCTTTTCATTCTTTTAAAAATAATTTTCTGAAGTACTTGTACAGTCAATGTCATACTTGTACAGTAAATGCTATACTTGTACAGTCAATGCCAAACTTGTACAGTAAATGCAATTGTCATTGTAGTTTTGTTTACTGTTAATTTAATTGTCCTAATGTACCATGTTATTATTTGTTTGTACTGTTATTGTAGTTTCTGCCAGGGCCGAGCTTGAAAAAGGACCCTCGGTGCAGCACCCTCTCTTGGTTACCAAATACAGTACAATCTCGATCTAATGAACCCCCATTATATGAACATCCCTATGAATACAGCAGACTGAGGAATACATGTAAGCGGGAGATCAGGCTTGTAAAAGCTAACTACTTCAAGGCGCTGCAAGTAAAGAACCTCAGTAACTCTTGTAGTTTTTGGTCAGCAGTGAACAATGTCTTTAACCTGACCACTGAGGGGAACTCTATTAAGCTAAACATAGAAACAGGTCGTATTACCGACCCTGCAACAGTAGCAGATTTACTTAACTCCAAATTTACTCATCTGGAGCCTTACCAGGCACTACTACCTCCAGTACAGCAGAGAACTCATTCTCAGCATCCTGGAGGTAGTACTAACAACTGCCCACCTTTTTATTTCAGAACCATGTACCCATCGGAAATCTGCTGTCTGCTATGGGCACTACCTGATTCAGGCAGTGCAGGAAGTGACGGTTTCTCGCCTAAATTTCTGAAACTAGCAGCCAACATCATGGCTAAACCACTCTCTTACATCAATAACTTGTCTCTCTCCACAGCCACCATCCCATCTCTGTGGAAAGTGGCTAGATAGTCCCTATATTTAAGCTGGGTGGTGCTTGCCTATCCGAGAAATACAAGCCAGTGCCTATCATATCTCACATGAGTAAGATCATGGAGAAGGTTGTATTTAGACAAATATTGGAGCATCTTGAAAAGAATAATCTTCTATCAGCATGTCAGCATGGCTTCAGAAAAGGGTATAGTATGACCATGGCCCAAGCTCTTTTCACTGTTCATGTACACAGACAGGCAGACTTAGGCCATTTCACAGGAGCCATATTTGTGGATCTCTCCAAGACATTTGATGTGGTGGATCATTCTATGCTCCTAAATGAGCTGTCCACACATGGTTTCTCTTCTAGCACTACTAACTGGCTTCAAAATTACCTGAGAGACAGAAAGCAAATGGTCCTGATCAGGGAACCCTTATCCAAACCCCTTCAAGTATTCACAGTTGTCCCCCAGGGGCCCAGTCAGGGACCTCTGTTCTATTCACTAATTATCAACCCCCTGCTTTCCATATCCTCAGCACATCACAGGATCATGTATGTAGATGATCTTATCCTCTTCCATAGTGACAGCAACCTCTCAAATCTATCTCAAGTCCTCAATGTAGATTTCTCCACTGCTGCTCACTGGCTCAAACAACACAGACTGATTGTAAATGTGAAAAAGACCAAATCTATGCTGTTCGGCTCTAAACATAGACTCACCAGGCTACATCCAATAACTTACCCTCCCTCAATATCCAGTCCCCCAGCAGTACCACAGTGCCTCATCCTTGGGCAGGTGGAAAACTTCAAGTATCTTGGGATGACCCTCGATCCTTCTCTCACCTTCTGTATCCACATCAGTCAGGTAATCAAGAAGGTTAACCAGTGACTGGGTGTCTGCTACAGACTTAAACACCTTTTTACTCATGAAGCAAGAGTAGCAATAGGGAGGGACAAGTTCCTGTCCATCCTTGAATACTGCTCCCCCATTATCTCCCTGGCCACTCCGCAGCTTCTTAACATAGAATTTGAATTTGACGGCAGATAAGGACTGCTTGGCCCACCCAGTCTGCCCATTTCCCTACCCGATAGATAAGCTGCAGATTCTAGTTAATCAACAGCTTACTTCCTCCTACCCCCCGCTAGAATTGCCTTATGTCTGTCCCACGCATTCTTGAATTCTTCCACTGTTCCTGACTCCACAACCTCCTCAGGAAGACTGTTCCATGCATCCACAACCCTCTATGTGAAAAAAAACTTTCTAACATTACTTCTGAGCCGTCCCCCCTCTATCTTCAAATTGTGCCCCCTTGTTCTTGCACATCTATTTTCTGAAATATACTACCCTCTTGTACTTTGTGGATTCTCTTGAGATACTTGAAAGTTTCTATCATGCCCCCCTCTCCCTTCTTTCCTCAAAGGTATACATATTAAGCTACTTTAGTCTCTCCTCGTATGTCTTCTGGTGCAGACCCTGCACCATTTTGGTTGCCCTCCTCTGAACAGCCTCCACTCTGTCTAAGTCTTTGCGGAGATGAGGTCTCCAGAATTGCACGCAGTACTCTAGATGGGGTCTCACCAACTGTCTGTACAGAGGGATAACAACTTCCTGCATTCTACTGTTGATGCCTCTTCCTAGGCATCCCAGTATCCCCCCAGCCCTCCTTACCGCCTTCTCACATTGCTTTTCCACCTTTAGGTCATCTGATATACAGTAATTACTCCTAGGTCTTTTTTCATTTTTGTTGTTCTTATTATCTCATCCCCCATTGTGTACTCTTCCCTTGGATTTTTGTTTCCCAGATGCACTATCTTGCACTTCTTTGTATTGAATCTGAGCTGCCATATATTTGACCATTCCTCCAACCTTGTCAAATCCCTTTTCCTCCTTTCAACCCCACCTTGTGTATCGACCCTGTTGCAGATCTTTGTGTCATCTGCAAAGAGACATACTTTTCCTTCCAGGTGCTCTCCAATGTCACCTATAAAGACATTAAAGAGGACTGGTCCCAGTACCGAACCCTGTGGTACCCCGCTAGTTATCCTCCTTTCTTCACTGTGGACTCCGTTTACTATTACCCTTTGCACCCTGTTGTCCAGCCAGTTTTTTTATCCAGGCTACCACCTTGGGACCCACTCCAAGGCTGGCTAACTTGTATATTACATCTTTGTGTGAGACTGTGTCAAATGCCTTGCTAAAATTTAGGTAAGCCATATCCACAGCCCCTCCCTGGTCTACTACTTTGGTCACCCAGTCAAAGAAATCTATTAGGTTCATCTGACATGACCTTCCTGCTGTGAAACCATGCTGCTTTGGGTCCTGTGCCCCACTGGCCTCTAGGTACTCAACAATTCTTTCCTTCAGAAGTGATTCCATCATTTTCCCTACCACTGAGATCAAACTAAGTGGTCTGTAGTTTCCTGCCTCTGCCCTGCTCCCACTTTTGTGAAGTGGAATCACATCTGCCCTCCTCCAGTCCTCGGGTACCACCCCATCCTCCCATGATTTGTTAAAGAGAGTAGTCAGTGGTGTTACTAGTTCTACCCATACTTCTTTTAGAATTCTGGAGTGAATCCCATCAGGCCCCATTGCTTTGTCCACCCTTAGTTTCAAGAGTTCTTTCAAAACCCTTTCTTCTGTGAATGGACTGGTATCAACCGCTTTATACAGAGTGTTTCTCTTGTTTGGTTTAGGTACCTCCCCCTCCTCTTCCGTTGTGAATACTGAGCAGAAATATTCATTCAGTATCCCTGCTTTTTCACTGTCACCCTCTGCCCACATTTCCTCCCCTTTATTAAGTCTCTGTATCTCTCCCTTGGTCTTTCTTTGCTCCCTAATGTACCTATAAAAGGTTTTACCCTCCTTCTTAACAGAATTGGCTATCTGTTCCTCAGTTTGTGCCTTTGCTATTCTGACTGCCTTCCCTGCCTCCTTTTGCTTTAACTGATAAAGTTCTCTGTCCTGCTCCTTCTGTGTTTCCTTATATTTCCTGAATGCTATCCTTTTCTCCTTAACCTTTCCTTCCACCTCTTTTGAGAACCATAGTAGTTTTTTCCTTGATTTTGCTTTGTTGATTTGCTTCACACAAAGGCTTGTTGCCTCTGTGATGGCTGTTTTGATTATTCCCCATTTTTCCTCCAGCCCTCCTTCTTGCCCATTTGCTAGTGCTTTTCTTAGACACTCTCTCATTTTCTCAAAGTCAGCCCTCCTAAAGTCCAATACTCTTGTTTTTGTATGGCTTGACTCTATGGCTATGTTTATTGTGAACCACACTGTTTGGTGGTCACTTGTTCCCAGATGGTGATCCACTCTAAATCTGAGATCCTTCTCCTTCCCCATTTGAGAGTACCAGGTCTAAGATTGCTCCCTCCCGAGTGGGTTCCAACACTAGCTGTCTGAGGAATGCCCCCTGTAGGGCATCAAGAATGACTCTGCTCTTGGATGTGCCTGCAGCAAAGGTACTCCAGTTAACATCTGGCATATTCAGATCCCCCATCAACAATAGTTCCCCTTTTTCTGCCATTTTAAGGATGCCTTGTATCATTTCATTGTCCATTTCCTCCCCCTGAGATGGTGGTCTGTACACAACCCCCATGCTGATTGTGGTGCCATTTCCTGTCTCCAGGGTGACCCATAGTGACTCATCAACTTCCTGTTTACTCTTTAGTTCTGTTGCTTTAATCCCTTCCCTTGTATAGAGAGCTACGCCTCCTCCTCTTTTACCCACCCTGTCCCTCCTGAAGATTGTGTATCCTGGTATGTTGACATCCCAGTCATGGTCCTTTGTGTACCATGTTTCAGTGACTGCCACAATATACAGGCATCCATCTTCCATCAAGGCCACTAGTTCAGGGAGCTTGTTACATAGACTGCGGGCATTGGTACTCATCACCTTCCATTTTTTGATGGCCTTACCCCTTTTAGCCCAATCCCTGTCCTTACTGCCTTTTTCTGCATTTACCCCATCCTGCTCCCTACTGACTTCTCTACTTTGGTGTTTACCTCTCTAACTACTGTGTTTTGTGGAGGAGGTTAGGATTTCCCTGCTTCTTTTCAGTGCCTCCCCCCTTGGCTAGTTTAAATGCTTACCAATGAAGCATTTAAACCTATCACCTAGTATCCTGGCCCACCTGATAGATGTAGACCATCTCACCAGTATAGGCCTGCATCTCTTCAGGTGGCTCCCCAGACCCCAGTGAAGACAAAACCCTGAGCTCCACACCAATGTTTCAACCATTCATTGAATCCCATGGTGCAGAATACCCTAGCATCATCCTTGCCATAGACAGGTAGCACCTCCAAGAAGGTTACCATGCATGCTACTTGTCTAAGGCCTCTCCCCAACTCTACAACCTCCTCTTGCACTGCTCTGATCCCGTTCACAGCCAGGTCATTTGTCCCTAGGTGGACAATGACATCCAGCTCCCTCCCTCATGCAGCTGCTTCCGCAATCCTGAGGATTCGATTCCTGTTCCTCCAAGATGTGGCACCTGGCAGGCACCTTACCTCCCTGTCCCCTTCCTCCCCCACCTCTACCCCCCTAATGTTTGAGTACCTCACCAGGAAGTGTTTCCTTCTCCTGTGGGGTCTCATGCCATCCTCCTGTGGGTCTCTTTTGTGGAGGTTCCCAGCATCCTCCTTGGTCTCCACTGCAGGTGCCTCCATAGAGGAACCACTCTTCACTAGAACAGCATATGTATTGTGGAGAGGTACACCTGGTGGGATTACACCTCTGTTCCACCACCCGCTCTGTCCCTGAGCCCACCTTGTTCCAACCACTCCTCTTTCTTGGCAACCTCTGAGGTAGCGGTGGTGGCCCTGGTGGTCCCTGAGTGGGGGAAGAGGTTTCACAAATCCTAGCCAGGTCAGCCTGGAGATGGGCAACTACCTCCCTCAGACCAGAGAGGTGCCTGCAAACAGGGCAGCATCGCAGCCTCCAGAATGTCTCCCAGAATGCTGCTACCCCAAAGCCATTGCATTGCATTGCACCACTCCCATCTTGACTTATTTTGTGTCCCTCTCCTGTTGCTTTGTATGCTTACTGTCTCCTCCCTCTATGTATTTTTACACCTACTTTCCTACTGCCTATGTGTCCTTACAACTATTGTTCTTCCTGTTCTAGGACAGGAACTTCCTGTAGTCTTCAGTAGTCTCCTTCTTCCATGCTTGGATTCAGACATCCAGCAGTCAGGGGGAGAGAAAGAGCTATTTTTTTAAGTTCCTTCAAGGTTGATGAAACTAATGCGTCTCAGTGATCCTTCTCTTCCTACTGCCAAACAGGAAGTTCCTGTTGTCAGTCAAATCCAGTGGCTAAAAAATGTAGAACTGGCTTAGGGTGGTAAGGAGGTCAATTAGTAAGAAAACTGTAGTTCTAGACTGCTACTTGTTGTGAAAGCAAATTCTCCTCTGTCAAACACTACAGCAGGAAGCTGTAATTAGAGACACCTGCTTTTGTATTCCTAAGCTCCTAAACCACACCCCCAATTAGCTTCACCTCTGACTCAGTAAATTAAGCTGATACAGCCCCCTTCCTCAAACAGAGGAACACACAGTGATTTTCTTCTTTGTTTTTACTTAATTGAGACCCCTGCTTCTAATTAAGTATCTGTTTGCTTAATCCAAACAGGCACTAACTCCTGCTGATATAGAAATGATTTATCAGTAAGAAAATTGTAGTTCTAGACTGCTACTTGCTGTGAAAACAAATTCTCCTCTGTCAGAAACTACAGCAGGGATCTGTAATTGGAGACACCTGCTTTTATACTCCTAAGCTCCTAAGCCACACCCCCCAATTAGCTTCACCTCTGACTCAGTAAATTAAGCTGACACAGCCCCCTTCCTCAAAAATAGAAACACAGAATGATTTTCTTCTTTTTTTTACTTAAATGAGACTCCCCTGCTTCTAATAAAGTATCTGTTTGCTTAATCCAAACAGGCACTAACTTCTGCTGAGATAGAAGTGATTTATCAGTAAGAAAACTGTAGTTCTAGACTGCTACTTGCTGTGAAAGCAAATTCTCCTCTGTCAAAAACTATTCCTTCATCTGCAAATCACTCCATGAGGGTACAAAGTCTCTGCTGGCAGGTCTGTTAGTCCTTAAACAGAACTCTTATACTTTGAGGTCTTCTCCAGACAGGTGTTTGGAATGCGTCAGGATATCCACTGACATGGGTCAAAGAGCCTTCTCTTGGGCAGCACCTAAATTTTTGAATGCGCTTCCAGATGAATCCCAAACTCTTGAATCCCCCTTCACCTAATAAAAGCACTTAAGGAATACACTTGTATTAACACTGGCCAGTAACTGCTAGTGTAGATGTTATTGTATGTATTCTTGAAACATTATCTCTCTGTTCAACCATGTACAGTTCTTATAGGTTTTACAAATATTGACTGTACTCTGTGCATCTGTGAAGCATTTTTTATTGAACTATGTGTATGACCCTTTCTCCAGGTTCAAATCTATTGTAACCAAGCATCATTGACACTACTGTAAAGGTTCTGCAGTTCTCTGTATTATGATGTGTCTCTGTATTATGTTGTAACTGTCTGTATGTGCTATCTATATGGCCTGGGTCATGCCTGTAAATGGTCCCTGGAACCAGTGTACCTACCTGATTATCAAGTACATAAATAAAAAATAAATAAAATAATAAACTGGTAAAATATCTCCCAAATGAATACACTCTGAACATTTAAATCACAGTTTTGCAAACACCTGATTATCTGAACTAATGCCACATCTCCAAAGCTGTATGGATAATTGAGATTGTGCTGTATTTAAATAAATAAATATTAATTCCATACAGCAACATTTTAATAAAGAAATCATTTGAAGTACTCTAGTGCCAGCTTTCCCATGACCATTAATAATAGTGCCTCCCATGGACCATGTATCTTCTTTGAGTGGTTGTGTTATTTTTGTTTTTCAGCTACCATGAAAATTATGGGTTGAAATTCATAAAAAAATCATGATATATTACAGACACAGGGCTGGATTCTAAAAAGGATCCATTCAAGATACTGTAAATGGTCTGACTGCACCCAAAGTTTACATAAAAAACAAAGTCCAGCTCTGGATAAGCAGCAATACAAATCACATTTGTGCTGATTTTTTTGTCAAAATCATTAATATTTGTTGTAAGCAGACTTTTCTTGGATGCAGTCACATGGAGACAGATGCAGCTACAGCAAGAATTTGCATCTGACCCTTTTGAAAATCCACAGCCAATCGGCCAGCCTGCCAGCACAGCGACAGCGCTACTGCTTGTGACACCGACGACCCGGGGTCAGGAGCCACCTTGGGAGTCAGATGGTTGGCTGGGGGAAGGAGGATCAAGCACCCTGAGGACTTCTCTCCTCCACTGGGGGGAGGGTGGGGACAAGCTTGGCACTGTACTGGCCCCTTGTGGGAGCTGGGGGAAAGACAACCAAACTCAAGGAGATCAGGGGGATGTGGCAGACATCCATGTGCTTGTCTTGATGTCAGCACATGCCTTGTTCCCAAGGTGGAAAACAAAATGGTCTCAGTCATGCTGGATGACCACTGGCCTCCATAGGCCCTGCACCAAATGCCTCAGGCATCGCTGGAATCTGGAATTGAAATCCTGGTGGGTAGAGGGACTCCCCTCTACCCCCTGCCATTGAAGGGCATAGTGGGGGACTCTGGAAAAAAGGTAATACCTGGGAGAAGTTGAGGTGACGCAGCTGGGAGGATGGCGAGAATGTGGGCCAACTGAGAGAGGGGGGGGAGAAAAGAATAAGTAAAAAAAAAAAACATAGCTAAGAAGAATAAAAATACCTTATTGCACTATCTTCATATACTAAACATATAAGAGAATGATGGTGATCTCCAGATACTTAGTACAAAGACCATTAAGGTGGGCATGGTAGACCCTATCGAATCTTAGTTGTCATACAGTATGTATTGGGGCTGATAGTATAGCCTAGAGGTTAGAGTAACAAGCTGTGAATGAGCTTGATACATCCAGCAGACTGGACCTTGGTTTGATTCTCACAACCTCCACTTGCATACTGTGTGACTCTGAGCAAGTCACTTAACCACCCAGTGCTCCCAGGTCACCCCTGAAAACAGGTACTTGTGCCTAGTGGGCCTTAGCTGGTTACAAAAGACTAAAATAAAAAAATATATATATATACCAACATGAGGTGTTGATAAAGGTGATAGGGTCGAAAATAAACCATGTTTCTCATTCCGATCCTTTTACAACCTATACTGCAAAGCTCTGCTCCAACCATTTCATTGTTCCTTTGTTTGTGGCCAATTATTATTATTTTGTTTTACTCTCTCGTGATACTGAATTTTAAAAAAAGGAACAGATGTCAGGGGCAGACTGGCTGGGTCACAGCCTAGAGTGCTATGCAAGGAGGACAGGCCACGTCTGTCTGAGCTGCCTGGTGCCTGCCTACTTGAAACATAATTATTGTTCTTACAGTAACTGTAGTAAAGGAATTTGTCCTAAAGTTATAAGACCAAACATATCAATATTTAAACATCACAACTTAAACATTGGAACATAGAATCTGATGGCAGATAAGGGCCATTTGGCCTACATAGTCTGCCCATTTTCCCTGTTTCATATACCGCAGATCCTAAATGATCTGCTGCTTACCCTCTTTCCTATTGCTAGAGTTCCTTTAAGTCTGTCTAATGATCTTTTGAATTCCCCTACCATTTTTGCCCTACAATTTCTGCCAGGAGGCTATTTCATGGATCCACCACTCTTTCTGTGAAAAATTACTTTCTCATGTTACACCTAAGTCTACACCCTTCTATTTTCATATCATGGCCCATTGTTCTTGAATTTTTTTTTTTTTAAAGATGCTACCTTCTTATTCCTCATTTATACCCTTGAGGTATTTGAAAATCTCTATCATATCCCCCCTCTTGCTCTTCTCTCCTCTCCTCCAGGGAATACATATTGCGAGCCTCCAGTCTGCCCACATATCACTTTTGGTGTAGCCACTACACCATTTGTGTTGCCTTTCTCTGAACTGCTTCTACTCTATCAATTTCCTTCCAGAGCTGCGACCTCCAGAATGGGACATAGTACTCTAGATAAGGTTGCACCAATGTACCTTACAGTGGCATCACCACTTCCTTCCTTGTGCTGCAGTTAGCTCTCCCTATGCATCCCAGCATTCCACTGGCTCTCCTCACAACCTTCTCACCTTGTTTGGTAACGTTTACATCATCAGATATAATTACTCCCAGGTCCCTTTCCTGTTTGGTGACTGTCAGTACCTACCCCGATCATATACTCCTCCCCTGCATTTCTGTGTCCCAAGTGCATGATCTTGCACGTCTCTTCATTGAATCTTAGCTGCCATGGGTGGGTGAGACCAGCAGCTAGACAGTGCAGACATGTTCTACAGGAGCTCCTGTTTTTTTTGTGCTTAAATAACACAAAAGGCACTTTTTGTCACGTATCCTACTTTTATAACCCTGGCCATTGATATTTGGGGTTTGCTTGTCAATACTTGTGGCTCAGATTGAAGCAGGAATGGGAAAATCAGGACAAACGGTGTTATCAGACTCCAGTAAAGGGAAAGCACAACAAGAAACTCCTAGCAACGGAAGGGAGCAAAACCCTGGAGCCTTCCAACAGTGCTTTACTACAAGCAATTTGAGACCTCGATAAAAAAGGTGGATGGACTTGGCACTTGCTTCACAGCAATGGAGGTCTGAATGGATTTTGTGGCTTTGGAGGTGAAACAGGCTGTGGATTCAGCAAATACCTTGGTGGCAGCCATGGCGGGATCCCGGCCGGAAATAAACTTATGCGCCTGTGGCTGGAGACTTTAGAAAACAATGTACGAATCAATAATATTTGCTTATTGGGGGTTCATGAACCCCTTGAGGTAAATGACATGCTGGAGCTTATTATGACATTGCTTTCTAAACAACTTAATTTGGACTTGCAGGGACAAATAATTAAAACTTATCAACTCAACCTGCGAAGGAGGCCATCTGACAATACCCCGCACACCATCACGATTGTCACAGCTGGAGCCCGTATTAGTGATTTGTTTCTCTCAGCAGCCAGATCTTCTGGTCCTCTAAAATTGGACTCTGGAGAGTGGATATATTTTTTCCAGATTTGAGTTAAGCAACTTGACAACAACATAAAAGTTTTGATGCTGTCCGTGTGGGTTTGCAAGCTCTGGGAATTAATCACTCCTTACTTCTGCTGGCTCACCTCCGAGTTCACTATTCTGGTAAGACTTTTGTGTTTTCTGATCCTACCAAGGCAGGTAAAACATTAGAGGCCATTAAACAAGACTTTATGTATAGGCTCCATGCCTCTGATGAAGAAGATGAGGGGGACTGAATTTCTTGTGTAATGGTGTCCTTGCCATTCTGTCATTTATGAATGCATGTATCCCTGTTTCAGTGGACCTTGCTAAGTTGGATTATTGCTTAAATGCCACTTTTAATGGAGTTTTGTTATATTTACAAAGACAGGACATTATATCAGTTATATGTTTAAGATTCTTTTTTTTTTATCTCACTTTTTGTCCTCCTACCATCCATCAGACCTGGTCACGATGCCCCCGAGGCTTCCACCGCCATTTGAGCCCCTAGCTCTCTTGGTCATTCCTGACTTGCCCCCCCCAGGAGGTGGGGCATGGCACCACTCAGGTATCGGTGCCCTGTGACTGTAACTGGTTGGGAGAGCCCTTGGCCTGGCAACTAATTGAAGCCTGGGGGCAGGGCATCATAGAGACATCCGACGAGGAAGGATTTGTTCCCTGTAGACTGGGGTGGAGATGTACAATGACGCCTGTGTCTGTCCCACCCCAGTGCTCCTTGATCATGCGTCGGTGCTCAGGTTCATGCACCTAGCTTCTGCTAGGTGTCACTCCTGCACTGAGTGTGGGGACCCCCCACCCCCCGGAGAAGGAGAGCAGTCCTAGGGATGCTCGATCCTTCTCCCCCTGGCTAGCCCTCTGGTGACCCAGGCTCGTTCCCAAACCCAGTTCACCGGCGTCACAAACAGAAATCCAACTGCTGCACTGGCAGGCCAGACATATGTGTAAGATTCTAATAATGGTTTGCATCCTTAAATATGTTTATATTGATGCCTTGTTAAGATAATGGTATCAGACTCCATTGACTATTCATTGTTGATATTTCTGATTGTTCATCTCTGAAGTGCCTTTTGTTTTGCTTTAGTTTTAAATCTCTCATTTGTTTGATGTGGGGACTCTCTTGTGTTAGAACAGTCATTTATTACATAGGATTTTCTAGTTTCAGATATTTACATGGACTCATAAAACACCTATGGTATTATCTGGTGTTTTTTGCACCTGGTAAATATGATGAACAATATGTTTGATACTAGTCCATACGTTTGCTGCAATCATCTTTTCCTGTACTATCTTTGGATACTGTAATTTATATTTTAGTGGTATGAGTCCCCCCTTCATGTTGTTTCACAAGTTATAGTACACGGATCTTGTCTTGACTTTGTGATAATGATTTCATTTGGAAGTACTGTCACTCAAACAGTTTTTTTCATTGTGTCTGATGCACAGTTGAAAATGAATAAAAATAAAGTATAAAAAATAAAAAAAGAACCTTAGCTGCCATACCGTTGACCACTCCTCAAGGCTTGCTTAGGTCCCTTCTCATGTTCTCTACCCCTCCTGGAGTGTCAACCCTGTTACAGATCTTCGTGTCATCTGCAAAGAGGCAAACCTTCCCTTCTAGCCCCTCTGCAGTGTTGCCTATGAAGACATTAAAGAGGATTGGTCCAAGCACTGATCCCTATGGGACCCCACTTGTCACCCCCTCTCTTTGAATTGAACTCAGTTCATCACCACGCTCTGTGTCCTATCACTCAGCCAATGTTTGACCCAGTTTACCACCCTGGGAGCCACTCCCAGGCTGCCAAGCTTGTGTACTAGCATCCTATGTAGGACACGGTTGAAGGCCTTGCTGAAATCCAGGTAGGCCACATCCACTGCCCCTCCCTGATCTACCTCCCTAGTCACCCAGTCAAAGAAACCTATCAGATTTATTTTACAAGATCTTCCCCCTGTGAATCCATGCTGTCTCAGATCCTATGCTCCACTGGATTCAAAATATATCACAAACCTTTCTTTTGGTAGTGATTCCATTAGTTTCCCACCACAGAGGTCAGACTGACTGGCCTGTAATTGTCAGCCTACCCCCTGTTCCCAATTTTGTGGAGAGGCACTACATTTACCCTCCTCTAGTCCTTTGGGACCACACCTGTTTCCTGAACAGGGCTGTCAGTGGTGCTGCCAGCACCTCTCTGAGTTCTCTTAACACTCTGGGATGTATCCCATCTAGCCCTATTGCCTTGTCTACTTTCAGATTAGCGAGTTCCTTTAAGGCTCTCTCCCTCCTTAAATGGACCTGTATCCACCTCCCTCCCAGTGGTGCTTCTGTCACCTAACTTTGGTCTCTCCCCTTCCCCTTCTTCTATGAATACTGAACAAAAGTACTTGTTCAGGATTTCTGCCTTTTCTTGGTCCCCCTCTGCACTCTTCCCTCCTTCCCTTCACAATCCCACTCTTAGTCTTTTTTCTTTCACTAACGTACTTGAAAAAGTTCTTGTCCCCTTTTGTTATTGCCTTGGCAATTTTTTCTTCCGTTTGCGCCTTTGCACTCCTGACTGCTTTCCCTGCCTCCCTCTACTTTTCCAGATACAGTTCTCTGTGTTCTTCCATCTGTGTTTCCATGTACCTCCTGAATGCCACCCTTTTCGCCCTTACCTTCTCGGACACTTCCTTTTTTAAACTTAGCAATTTAAAATATAATCACAGACATTAAGACTTTTAAAATGTATTTTACTACATCATGCTGATATTATTGATACACAGAAACAATATCTTTTGTAAAGATCTGATGTGTCAATGCCACATTTGCAGAGCTAAAAATGATCTTTATAATAATAAACACCTTAAGAAGGAGGACTGCATTGAACTCATAAGTCATTTGGTCTTAAGTGGCTGTATGTTAAATATTGGATTCACATTCTATTATTGTTCCATCTTCGCTGAACTTTAATTTCACTTAATGAGCTACTGACACTTTATGGCAGGGGCAGGCATACAACTTGTGCCCAGTAGCTGCCTACGGCAGGACCTAAACAAGATTTAAATATTACATTTTTCTGTTCAGAGAATGGTTACTTAGTTACCTTATCAAGAGTGCCACCCTACTTCCTACTTCACATGAAGCAGCTGATCACCCACTGCAGCCCCGCCCATAATATAAGATTTTGATAATGTGAGATGAAGCAGGGGCAGCAAGGCTATACATAGCATTGTGATGCTACTGGTGGCAGTGGCAGCATTTGCATACTACCACAACTTATAAAATGCACTATTACATGTAAAGTAGGGTACTATTACGTGTAGTGTCTTTTTTTACATGTACCAGTGCATTTCATATGTTGTAGTAGTATGCAAATGTTGCCACTGCCACCAGAAGCATCACAATGCTGTGTACGGTCCTGCAGCCCCCTCCTTCACCACTTCTCATTATCAAAATGCAGTGTTTTGGGTGGGGCTGCAGTGGGTGATTGGCAGCTTTGGGTGAAGTAAGTAGTAGGGTGGTGCCATTAGTAAGTTAAATTAATAATGATTTACTGAACCCAAAAATACAAATATATCTCATTTTGGTCCTGGGGCAGGCAGCAACAGGGCATGAGTTGTCTTCCCCAAAGGTATCAGCTTCTCTTTAAAACTGTGGGAGATTTTGTACATAGTTTTGGTTATGTTGCTACCATTTTATAAGACTGTGTGATGTACTAGTGTATGTACCTTCAGATTCTATAGAACTTGGATCCATTTTGATACCAGTGGAAGAGGTAGCCTAAGGATATAAACTACATCATACAGTTCTAAAATGAATGGTCCTTACAAGAACATGATGTGTATAAATCAGAAACACACACCGTGTTTAAATTACTAAACAGCATGAAAGATGAAGCAATAATGATATGGGAACCAGTATTTAAATGTAGCTTTCACAGACCAATCACAGCCTGTACAACAAAAACACAGACTTTAATGGTTTAATGCAGTTCCCCCAGGATACTGTCACAGACATAAGTGTAGCATGCTGCATGCTAGTGCATGCTATATTTGATATTATTCATTGTTTACATTTTAAAGGTCAAAATGTTGATTTGACAGTGGCATTGTTAGGTGATGCTGGCTGCAGCCATACCTCTCACCCTGTTCATCTGACTGGTGCTGTAGCATAAATTAAAAACAGAGCCAACCGAAGCAGCTCTTTACCTGCTATACTATAGCCAAGGTTTGCCTGTGCTACGCTTCACCAACCCCCGCTGACATATCCCTGTGGAGACACTATAGATGCAGGACTGGGAAAGGAACCTGATAAATGTCATTCAAATACTTTAGCTGGAAATTTGGCAGTAGCCGCTTTCCCAGCGAAACCTGTGTACCTAATGGTACCTCTCACAGAGAAGCTTTCCTGTCCTGCACTGCACCAACCCTCATTGATGTGCCCTGTGTAGAGGCTATAGAAACAGAACTGTAACTGAGAAAATGTCCTGTAGTGCTTTACCTCGAAATGTGGCAGCAGCCAGTTTCCCAGCGAAACATGTGAACCTAATGGTGCCTCCCATAGTTATGATTTGACTCCACTGCACTGCACCAACCCTCACTGATGTATTCCTTTTGGAGAGGCTATAGCATTGGAGCCTGAGAAAATGATTTGTAGTCATTTAAGTGCTTTAGCTTGGAATTTGGCAGTAGCCACTTCCCCAGTGAAACTTGTGTACCTAATGGGACCTACCATTGTGATGTTTTGCCTGCACTGTGCAGCACCAAGTATCACTGGCCTGTCCCTATGAAGATGCTATAGAAATAGAACTGAAGACTGAGAAAATGTCCTGTAGTCATTCAAGTGCTTTAGTGTGGAATTTGAAACTAACCAGTTCCCCAGTGGAACCTGTGTATACCTGTTGTTACCTCCCATAGTGAAGCTTTCCTGCACTGCACTACTGTACACCAACTCTAACTGATGTGTCCCTGTGGGAGAAATGTCTTGTGTTGGGGTTTACTTCCATGTTCCTAACACATCTTGCACAGCCAACCAAGATTGCCAAACTACTCCCTAACCCTCAACCTGCCTGCGTGTCTCACAGACTCTCACAGTTTGTCATAATGAATAACAATATATCTAGCAGTTGGTTTTCAAGATAGTAAAGTCGTGGCCAACAGTGTACTAGTAAGGCCGTGGTAAAAAAATTTCAATAAGAATGCCACGGTGCTGTCTCTACAATCTGTTGTCTCACAAAAGCAGCCCTGACCTTGTCTCTGTGTGCACTTTCTAACTCTTAGATAAACTATTACTGTAAATACAGTACTCTGCTTTAATACCACTATGCATTGCAGTTATGGGCTTCCCTTAACAACAACATAATGTAATTGTTTTTAGTGTTAATTATAAATGGGGATCGCACTAGTCAGTCTCTATACATGGTGATTAACAGTACAAAAGAATATTTAGTTAGTTCTACAGATAGCTACTGTACCCCTCACCACAGCTGAGATACATAGGTGTCCCTGAGAACTGACAATACTGCCAGGGACACTAGTTGTCCCATTGATATCCTTCTGTCTTGACTCAAATGCTGCTGAATGAATTCAACCTTCATGATTGGACTATCTGTAATGTAAGGACAGTTACTCAGTCAAACATAAGGAAGAGGTGATAGAGAAAGTGATATGCTGTATATTACTGTACCTATGACCTCCTTCTTATACTTTTTTTAAAAAAGTGACAAACTTACTGTAATGTCTAATAACTTAGAGTTCACTATATGAGAGTTGCCGTGAGGATATATACAAGTGGGACCCCTGATGCAGCAAACACAACACAAGTGAGAGAGGCATGGTATTGGCAACAGCATATACTGTGTAAACAGTTTAGAGTTGTATATATTTTTTCTTAAACTGGAAACGATAACCATCAGAACTTGTAGAGACAAAATAAATCTGCATTACTATGGAACACACTAACAGTGAGTAACAACTTTTCATTTCTCCCCACACACGCTGTCTGTGTGAGATATCACATAAACCACAAGACCACAGTCTGAGGCTGAGTGCTTTATTCAGGTATCACACACAGAAGCCGACTATGTTACGAACTAGTACATTTTGTTCATTCATTCATATACTTTGTGTATAATTTCTGGTTGACCAAAATATGGCACAGCCATAGTTGTCAGAATGTATTTCAGGCAGTCATAAGGGAAATTGCACAGTTTCTGCAGCTGTTGTGATTGACTTAGTACAGTGATGGTGTATGGGACAATAACAAGGCAATTCTCCTATATACACACTCAAATAATTAAGAATAAAGATTACAGGATGAGCAATGAAGGACATTTTCTAATTGTGAAAGAAAAAGAAGAAGCTCTGCATAGCAGGGACCTAGCCTCCAGCTAGGACACATTGCAAAGACAGGTGGAGTCTGGTAAAGGACTTGTCTTTGTCCTGATATTCCTCTCAGACTTTGTCATATGTCCCAGTTAGCAGTGGGGAAAACCCTGGCCAATACAAACTCTTACTGCCTGTGTACAGGAGACAACACATTGGAGAGTTTCAGTAACCTCTTTCAGCCTCTACCGACCCCAACCAGACATCTGCCAAAAAGACAATGCGATAAGGCAGATGCAGATTTTAAATAGAATCTTTTGTGATGCTTTTAAGAAAAACAGCATCCTCCCTTACTTGCATGTGAGCATTTCAGTGGTACAGTATTTAATAATTTAACACTGCAACCCCATAAGTAATGGAAGTGATTGTAATATCCCAAGGGGCTGACTGCACAATCTCTTCCATTTCCTGAATGCCTGCTCCACCCCTGCACTCAGGATGTTCTGTGATGTCTTTATAGGGACTGCATGGGGGTATGCTCCATTCACCTGTTTGGAGAATATTTCTAAGGCTTATTTACAGATTTTAAATTGGGTTTTGGCATAGACCGATGCCAAGGTTCACATAACAAGTGCCTGTCTAGTTCAATACTGGCATTGATCTGTATCAAAACAAAATTTAAAATCTGGAAACAAGCTTTAGAAATCACAATCCGCACAAGTGAATGGAGTGTGTCCCTGCGCTCTGACTATACAGACGTCACAAAACATCTGAGTGCGGGTGTGGAGCAGGCAGTCAGGAAGTGGATGGGATCATGTAGTCAGCCCCTCAGGTTATTATGATCCCTTCCTTTTCCTATGGAGATGGAGAGAGGATCACAGATGTAGAAGTGGGTAGCCATCTGGGAACTAGCGACCATCGAACAGTATGGTTCACAATAAACACAGCAATAGAGTCAAGCCATACAAAGGCAAAAGTACTGGACTTTAGGAGGGCTGACTTTGCCAAAATGGGTGAGTGCCTAAGGAATGCACTAGCAAATGGGAAAGAAGGAGGGGGTGGAAGAACAATGGGGAATAATAAAAACTGCCATCACAGAGGTAACAAGCCTTTGTGTGAAGCAAATAAACAAAATGAAACAATGTAAGAAACCACTATGGTTATCAAAGGAAGTGGCAGTGAAGGTTCAAGAGAAAAAGAAAGCATTCAGGACGTACAAGGAATCACAGAAGGAGCAGGGCAAAGAACTGTATCAGTTAAAGCAAAAGGAAGCTGGGAAGGCAGTCAGAACAGCAAAGGCCCAAATCGAGGAAAAGATAGCCAACTCAGTTAAGAAGGGGGATAAAACCTTTTATAGGTACATCAAGGAGCAAAGGAAGACCAAGGGAGGGATAGTGAGGCTTAATAAAGGGGAGGAGGAGGGCAGAGGGTGACTGTGAAAAGGCACAGATACTAAACAAATATTTTGCTCAGTATTTACAAATGAAGAGGGAGGTACCTAAAACAAACAGTAGAAACACTCTGGATACAGAAGTTGATACCAGCCCATTTACAGAAGAAAGGGTTATGAAAGAACTCTTAAAACTGAAGGTGGACAAAACAATGGGGCCTGATGAGTTCATCCCAGAATTCTAAAAGAACTAAGGGTAGAACTAGTGACACCACTGACTACCCTTTTAACAAATCATGGGAGGATGGGTGGTACCTGAGGACTGGAGGAGGGCAGATGTGATTCCCCTTCACAAAAGTGGGAGCAAGGCAGAAGCAGGAAACTACAGACCTGTTAGTTTAACCTCAGTGATAGGAAAATGATGGAATCACTTCTGAAGGAAAGAATTGTCCAGTATCTAGAGGCCAGAGGGGCACAGGACCCAAGGCAGCATGGATTCACAGTGGGAAGGTCATGCCAGATGAATCTGATAGATTTCTTTGACTGGGTGACCAAAGTAGTAGATCAGGGAGGGGCTGTGGACATGGCCTGCCTAGACTTTAGCAAGGCATTTGACACAGTCCCACACAAAAGATTAATATACAAGTTAGCCAGCCTGGGAGTGGGTCCCAAGATGACAGCCTGGGTAAAGAATTGGCTGGAGAATAGGTCACAGAGAGTAATAGTAAATGGAGTCCACTCTGAAGAAAGGGGGGTTACTAGTGGGGTACCACAGGGTTCAGTATTAGGACCGGTCCTCTTCAATGTCTTTATAAGCGACATTGCAGAGGGACTGGAAGGAAAAGTATGTCTCTTTGCAAATAACACAAAGATCTGCAACAGAGCTGATGCACAAGGTGGGGTGGAAAGGATGAGAAGGGACTTGGCAAGGTTAGAGGAATGGTCAAATGTATGGCAGCTTAGATTCAATGCTAACAAGTGCAAGGTAATACACCTGGGAAACAAAAACCCAGGCGAAGAGTAAACAATGGGGGGTGAGATACTAACAACAACAAAAATGGAAAGGGACCTGGGGGTAGTCATATCAGATGACCTAAAGGTGGACAAGCAATGTGAGAGGGCAGCAAGGAGGGCTGGGGGGATACTGGGATGCAGAGGGAGAGGCATCACCAGTAGAAAACAGGAAGTTGTTATCCATCTATACAGACAGCTGGTGAGACCCCATCTGGAGTACTGAGTGCAGTTCTGGAGACCCAATCTCTGCAAAGACATAGACAGGATGGAAGCTGTCCAGAGGAGGGCAACTAAAATGGTGCAGGGTCTGCACCGGAAGACATATGAAGACAGACTTAAGGCGCTTAATATGTATAGCCTCGAGGAAAGGAGGGAGAGGGGACATGATTGAAACTTTCAAGTACCTCAAGGGAATCAACAAAGTCCAAAGAGGGTAGCATCTTTCAAAAAGAGGTGTGCAAGAACAAGGGGCACAATTTGAAGATGGGGGCGGCTCAGAGGTAATATAAGAAGTATTTTTCACAGAGAGGTTGTGGATGCATGGAACGGCCTTCTGGAGGAGGTTGTGGAGCTCAAAACTGTGGTGGAATTCAAGCATGCATGGGACAGTCATAAGGCAATTCTAGGAGGTGGGGGTAGGAAGAAGTAGGCTGCTGGTTAACTAGGATCTGCAGCTTATCCAGTAGGTAGGGAAATGGGCAGACTGGGTGGGCCAAGCGGTCCTTATCTGCCATCAAATTCTATGTTTCTATGTTTATGGGGCTGCAGGGAAACATTAAATACTACAGAGGAGTTCCCATTCAGGTAAGGGAGATCCCTGTTTTTTGTTTTTTTTGTATTCTTTGGTAACTGGATAAGGCCCACTAGGTACAAGGGCCTGTTTTCAGGGGCAACCCGAGAGCACTGAAGTGGTTATGTGACTTATTTTGAGTCACACAATATGTAATTGGAGGTTTTGGGAATCAAACTCAGGTCTGCTGGTATACCAAGTTGATTCACAGCTCGTTGCTCTAATCTCTAGGCTATACTTTTAAAGCACCAATAAATCTCTGGAAAGTTGCTCTTTAAAGTAAAATATGCATTACAGAAATAACAATGCACTTCTTCGAACATTTGTCAGTTTTAGTGTCTGTCTCCATGACAAACAGAGACCAAGCCACTACCATGTTATACCGCCAACATAGTTATGTTACGTAGTTTTTCTCTTTGTGTTTTGAAAATGTTATCCACTGTGGCTAACGTGACCTACAGCACCTGGCCACAAAACGTTTAGCCAGTATGATAAAATATGTGCCACTGATGGTATATGCTGTAAAATGACATTTATTTCCCAAAATGTATTATACAATGGCTACAAATGATGTGGACAGTACATTTTCAGTTCTGTGTAATGGGAAATATTCTAAATGCTATCCACACATGCTAAGAACATTTGTTGGTGGGACACTGTGAGTAGCAAGCAGGGACATATTGATTTGCCCTCAGTATAGCATACAAACATCTTTTGTTTCTCACATTTCTGCTGTAATATCCAGACTGTCTCATTTGACCCTTTAAGACAGCCATAATTTTTTATTAGATCTCTCTCTCCGAAAGTCATCTAAGTACAATAAATGTTTCATTTCTTGAGATGACTCAGCCAATCGATTGATGACATCATCACGTGAGATTTGAATGTCTTTTTCAATGATCATAAGCATTAGAGCTTCCAGATGTTCATCTCTCAGAATAGACCTCAGTCTTGTTTTGATTAATTTCAAAACTGAATAGCTGCACAGACATGAAACTTGAGTGTTTGACAATATCAGTATTACACCTCGATTATTCGGACCTCGATTATCCGGATAACTCGCTTGTACGGACTTTTCTCTCGGTCCCAACTTTTTAGCATATTTTAGTTCACGGCTCATAGCAGCATTGTTCCGACAGTGCGAGTAGGTGTGTCATTAGATATAACAAAGGAATGTAACACCTAATGACTCACCTTCTCACATTAGCTGATTGATTGATTGTTTTACTCACTATTTAAGTGTCTAACCACAGTTACGAGTCTAATTTGCGTTTCAGATAATGGCAGAATGGCAGAAGAAACATACGAAGTTACGGGTGTTAAACTAAAACGGAAAATTCTTCCTCTTAGCGACAAGCTGGAAATAATACATAAACTGGAGAAAGGGGAAAAAGCTGTTAGTATAGCAGGGGCATATGGAATTAGCAAACAGCAGGTCTCTGATTTAAAAAAACAGAAAGATCATCTTGTTTCACATGCCACAAATTTACAAGATGAGAGAGAACTGAAACACCGTAAAACTCTGAAGCCTGCTTCAGATAACAAACTTGAAAAAGCAACTTACTTATGGTTCACTCAGCAGCGTAGCAAGGGGGCACCTGTGTCAGGACCAATGTTACAGGAAAAAGCCTTACAATTCAGTCAACAGCTAAAAAAAGGAAATGACATCCCCCTGACAAATGATTTTAAGGCTTCTAGTGGCTGGTTGCAACGCTTCAAGCAGCGAGATTCAGACCTCACCTGACCTCTCTGATGGGGACATTGTTAGCCTTGTGAATGAGCAGGGGGTACAGGAACTGGAGGAGGATTGTGATCCCGGCGAACAAACCGAGCAAGGGCATGAAATAACCAATTTGCAGGCTGTGGAGCACTTAAAGAGGTGCGTGCACTGGTTAGAACGCCAAAAAGATGCAGACCCCATACACTTAATTACACTTAACAGGCTGCTTGCAATAGCATTACGGAAAAAGTTCAGTGGGTCAAAACAAAAGACATTGACAGAATTTTTTAAAAGTGAAATGCTGTGAATCTTTAAATTCATTACTTTTGAAATAAAAAGCTTTTCTAAGTAAACTATGTGTGTTTTGAGTTTTTCGAGATTGGAATTTCGATTAACCGGATGCCCGATTATCCGGACTGATTTGCTGTCCCGGAGAGGTCCGGATAATCGACGTTCAACTGTACTGTAGTTTGAGTGCACACGCCAAATGCCCATTTTTAGCTGAGTGAGTTGCAAATGAGAATGGTGCATCAAATGCACAGGAGATACGATGTGTACATAATCTTTCAGATCTTAGTGTACAGTGTAATACCTCTGCCATCAATAAATTTTCAGTGTTCTCAGAATTGTATATTCAGGGTCAGGGGGTTCCTCTTGCATGTTCTGAAGCTCATTGGAAATAACAGTATAATCTTTTATGCTGTTATTGATCATGCTTTACAATTGTGGTCTCCATTATGGCTTCTTAATTGCTGTATACAACTTCTGCCAATGTTTAATAACTAGACACAAAGGAAGCACTTTTAGTTTGCAGTTCTTGAGGATCTATAAGTGACATTGTAGAGGGATTGGAAGGAAAAGTATGCCTCTTTACAGATGACAGAAAGATCTGCAAAAGGGTTGATACACAAGGAGAGGAGGAAAGGATGAAAAGGGACTTGGCAAGGTTGGAGGAATAGTCAGAAGTATGGCAGCTTAGATTCAATGCAAAGTAATGCACCTGGGGAACAAAAACCCAGGATAAGAGTACACAATGGGGGGTAGGTAGTAACAACAACAAAAATGAAAAGGGACCTGGGAGTAATCATATCAGATGACCTAAAGGTTAGCAAGCAATGTGAGAAGGCTGTAGGGATGGCTGGGGGATACTGGGATGTATAGGGAGAGGCATCACCAGTAGAAAACAGGAAGTTGTTATCCCTCTGTACAGACAGTTGGTGAGACCCATCTGGAGTACTTAGTGCAGTTCTGAAGACCCCATCTCTGCAAGGACATAGAGAGGATGGAGGCAGTCCAGAGGAGGGCAACTAAAATGATACCGGCTCTGCAACAGAAGCCATACAAAGGAGACTAAAGGAGCTTAATATGTATAGCCTTGAGTAAAGGAGGGAGAGGGGGGACATGATAGAAACTTTTAAGTACCTCAAAGGAATCAACAAAGTCCAAGAGGGTAGCATATTTCAGAAAAAGAGATGTGCAAGAACAAGGGGACACAATTTGAAGATACGAGGGGACGGCTCAGTGGCAATGTGAGGAAGTATTTTTTCACAGAGAGGGTGGTGGATGCATGGAACAGCCTTCCTGAGGAAGTTGTGGGGTCAAAAACAGTGGGGGAATTCAAGAATGCATGGGACAGACATAAGGCAATTCTTGTGGAGGGTAGGAAGAAATAGGCTGTTGGTTAACTAGGATCTGCAACTTATCCAATAGGCAGAGAAATGGGCCGACTGGGTGGGCCAAGCGGTCCTTATCTGCCATGAAATTCTATGTTTCTAGGTTTCTATCAAAAGTAGCCATAGTGGCAAGCACTTGCATGGCTCCTTCTTGAAATGTAAATTCTGGTTCAGTAAACTGGTAATATTTCTGAGATCCAACATTGATGTATCTTTCATCAGGGCTTTATAAGTAATAAACTTATCTTCAAGTGTTGTAATGGCATGGTTTAAAATAACTTTGTAGAACTCTATCTTATATATTTTTTTGGCATCTCCAATACAGCATCCTTCATCAGATGCTGGCTCCCCTGGCATACACTTATGAGGCCTGGTCCTGGTCCTGGTCTCTGGCAGAGTTGTTGACCACTGGATTCCATGTAGTTCATTCTCTGAATAGTGTTCCATCTCTTGATTGATCATATCAGCAAATTCTTTAGTCTGATCATAAACTGCATCAAACTGACCCAAAAGGTAAACAAGATTTGATTTTAAGGTTACCACCTACTCAGTTTTTGACCGAATGATTCGGTTTTCTAGGTCCAGATTCGGTCCTCCCGTTTTCACCATTGCAAATTCAGTTTTTATGGTGGGTCAAGCAGCACCTGTGAGATTCCCCACTAACTGTTTTGTTTTCTTCTCATCTGACCGTAAGCAAGTGTCTGATATTTCAGTGTGCTTACTTGCCTGCAGTGCATGCTAATCAGGAAGTGCCTTCAAGTGCAGGGAACTTAAAGAGCCAAATGTGTCCCTGTCTGCTCAGTTGTCACCTCTAACTTCACACCAGCAAATTGGAAGATTATTCATGGGAAGGGTAAACAATACCACCTTAATTAACACCTTCATTTTTCTGAAACCCTTAGACATTCAGACAAGCATCACATTAGGGTAGCATCTTGTCCAGTGTGGATTGTACAATGTGTTTCAGAAACTTTACCTGCTAATCCAGTTTTATTCAGAGGTAGTACTTTTTCAGTCATTTTGAATGCTCACATACTTGTAAAACAGATTCTGTTACATCCTTCACCATTTTACTTGCATGTTCGTATTACAAACAAATTCTGATGTCATGTAAACCTTTGTTTGTATACCAGTGAATCTGAGAGGTGTAAAGTAGGGCTATTAAGACCATTAGCAGCAAATCAATCTAATCCTTTCTAGGCTGCATTATGAGTATGGTCTTTGACTGCTATGATAAGAATACTTTTATACCTTTAAATGCTTACCATTTCTTCTTTTAGGGTCTGACCTATATTTTAATATTTGTTACCCCATTTGTTGTCAAATTAATAATCTAATATTTTATTTCTTTTTTTTTTACTTTATTTCTTTATCTCTCCTGTCTGCTCTTGGAGCCTACTCCTTCCGTCCACTCATTTTTCCCCCATTCCAGCTCCGTGGGGTCTGCCCCTAGAGTGCCTCCTCTCTCCTCCTGCACAGTGGGGTCTGTCCCTCTTGGTGGTCCGGATGGAACCGGAGTGGCTTTCATCCAGGACTGCCGAGAGGTGTTTTTCCATTTTTCTCCCTAGTTCCCCTACCGTCTGAGACATCGGGCGCTAGGATGTACATCCCAAGTGGTAGCGTGCTGACGCACGCCAAGCCTCTCATGCACCGTTGATGTCCCCCCTCACCGGTTCTGGTGAACGGAGCTGCCTCCATCCCTTCCTAATGTCGGTGCTTCCACCGGCTATGGAAGGGATGCAGAACGCAGATGCGTTCTTGGTCTCCCACCCCTGAGGGAGGAGAGCAACCATTGGGACGCTCGATCCTCCCTCTCCCCTGCCAACCCCTGGCCACCCGAGTCTGTTCCCAAACCCGGGTTGCTGGCGTAGAGCGAGGTGTGGTGCCCAGCGCCTCAACCCTCAGCGCCACTGGGCCGGCTAATATTTTATTTCATTTTTAGCAGTACTACACCTCTCTCTCCTCAGTAGTCATTGCTGTCAATTTTCATACTACCTGGATATTCCAGGAAGACCATTCCAGGCATCTCAGATGAACAGCACAGAATAGTGTGGCTAATGTCATGTTAAGCCACAGAAATGAGAAAAGGAAGAGACAGAGAGAGCATTAGCTGGTAAGGAGAAAGGAACACAATCTAGATTTGATGGCACTGCAAATTTAGGTAATTTATCAAACATTATTATTTTTTTTTACCAGAAGGGACACACTAAGCTGAAGCTTGTTTATAGGTGCAACCTGGGAGCACAATGGAGTGAAATGATTTGTGCAGGGTCACACAGTATGTAAGTCTGGGCTGTGGGATTCAAACCCTGGTCTCCAGAATTTCAGCTCAGAGTCTTAAACCACTGCACTACACTGCCTCCATGCAACATCACATATCTTGCTATCTGGTATGTATGACTGATATGGAAATAAAATAGGGTATTTAACAGCATAGAATAGTTCCTACCTCTTTTAAAAACTTCTGTGACATTACAAATAGCTTTAGAGTAGGAGCAATGGGAAGGATAGTAGCACATCTTAAAATGGCAGATGATATTTGTAATTACAGCTGGTCCACCATTACTGGTGTAGTTTATTTATTGAAAGAGTTTTACCAGAAAAGGCCACCTGTTCCAAAATAGCTGGTTGTCAGAGGTGTCCTTGTAGTCACTCGATGTGTCAGCTAAGCTGTGTACACAGGATGGAAAGTCCCCCTGAACCCCCTCTCTAACACCACCAAATGATAACACACACTGAAATTTAAAATATTTAAATCTAAATCAAACAAACCAAAAATAATAATAATGATGTAATTTAAAGAAGTTGTACACAATGTTATATCAGCAGCAATTCTGAATAAATCAAGCGAATCAGAGTCTAAGCGATGCCCTCATAAGTCATAAAAGGGGCAGAGTTGGGGGGTGGAGTTTGGGGTGGTGGTTTAGCATTCGGTTTTCATCTCATCCAAAGGTGGCAACCCTATTTTATTTTAAGATGAACAGTAGGTTCCAGGCTTGCAAATAGTTTAGTCATGAAGATTGAAAGCATTCAGCAGGATATGAGCTAAAAGAGAATATTTTCAGGAATAGAAACCCTGTGAGTATGGTGTCAAATTTCAGTAAGTTGCTAAGTAAGCATTGGTCTTCAGATCTAGCTGTTGCATCAAATTCCTTTGTTCCATTCTTGATTACTATCAGTGTTTTTATTAGAATCTTGAAGCTCTTCCATTCACTTGTGGGAGTGGCTGCTCCATCAATAATGTGAACAAGGACTACTTCTTGTGGCCACCATCTTGTTTTGTCAATCTTTTGAAGATGAAGAAGCATTTCAATATCTGACACAGATGAAGATTCTGTCAATGTTCTTTTCCAAACATTTGTGCATTTATATGAATCAAAAGTAAATGTTGCCAACCTTTCCAACAATCCAAAAAGTAATGCAGCAGCAGTGGAGGCACTTGCAACTTTTGTTAAATACAAATTGAGAACATGACTGTAGCAACTGATGAAAATTGAATTTGGTGCTCCAACTTTTATTAGTTTCTGAAGGCCATTTTTGACCTTGCTTGTTTTTGGAGCTCCACCAAAAGCATGACTTACTGTTTTCTTCATGGAAAGTCCATGTATTTTCTCTAACTCTCTTTTGAGTAAGCCAGACAAATCCTGAGACTTGGATGATGTAGTTATTTGCAGGAACTTCAGTAATTTTTCTTTGACTTCAGACTCCTTCACATATCAGTCACACAGTGCGAGTTAGTCTGTTACTCCAACGTCTTGAGAGGAATCAGCCATTATACTGTATTACCCTGATTCTATTACTTACCTTGCAATTGCTTCCTGAATGATCTGACAAATTATTGGCAGAATTTTGTTGAATGTTGTTTTGGACAAAAATGTCACAAGTGAACCATGCCGTACTCCTCATCTGGAGCCACTGCTTTATTCAGAGATGCATTTTTCTCCCTCATGCTTGCAGTGATTGTCAGTTTCAAATGCTTATCTATTAGTGGATCAAATATTGCCCATGAAAGCAGCAATTTAAGGATGTTTCCATGATTTGTTAATGGATCTCCAAGACTGTAAGCAGCTTCACCTTGATGAGCTCTGTACCCAAATTCCTTGCCTCCCAATATAAAGGGCAGCTTCACAATTCTACTTAAAAAAGACCTTTCTTTAACCTGTTGGTATCAGGTATCAGTAAGCTCCATGTTAATTTTACTTTCTATATTTTTCTGATTTCTGGCTGCCAAATATCTTGCTACAGCACTTGAATGACTACAGGACATTTTCTGTTTGCTTATCTTTGAGTAAATACTCTTGACTGGAACAGGAACCCCACTATTTGCAAACGGTGAGTCTCGATTTTCAAAGAAGCACATACAAATGCTGCAAAACAGTTTTCAGTTTTCCTAACAGAAAGAGATCCACTTCCTTTCAATTTTCTGAGAACTTTTTTTAAATCATATTTTTTATTGCAGCAATTTAACATTTGAAGTTATATCCTATAACATGAGCATTGGGGGTGAACAAAAGTGAGATTTTCCACTGTGGTGAAACTTCTGTCAAAGTCAGGTAACTTTGGCAGAAGTTTCCAAACTTCCACCTGTGGTGGAGTGGAAAACTTCCGCAAATGTTACCGGCAAAATTTCACCCAGTTATCCACTTTCATCCACCCAATTATTTTGCCCAATTTGCCTAGCAGCCCCACATTGCAAACAGTTACCCAAACCCTGGTGGCTAACTGCCCCTATCCCCACCTAACCACCTGTCAGTGTCCTTCACAGTATATTACTGTCCCCCCCCACACCATCCTCATCCCCAACCCCTGTACATTAATTTTACCCTAGTGATCTAGGGTAGTAATAAAATTCCCCTCTCTCCCAGTCCTTGGATCCTGATCCCCAGTATTTTTTTTAATGTACTTATATCCTGGTGTGGTGGTCTAGTGACCCCCCGCACCACCCCTCCCCAACCTAATAGATAGATTCCCACCATGATCCCCCATCCCAAAACGTCAATGATGATGATGAATGACACCTGTGATTTAAGCATCAATCCCTCATCAAAAATAACACCCAGATTTTGCACCTGGGTAGGGGACATCAGCTGGCTGCCCCAAGCCTAAGCCCAGAAGGCTGTCCAGCTAAAAGCCCCTCAACCCAATGACCCAGGTCCACAACCAAGACCTTGGTTTTATCCATATTCAACCTCAGCCAGTTAGAACTCAGTCAATCCTGGATGTCAGAGAGGCAGTTGTTAAAGACCGAGACAGCATCATCCTGCTCTGGCATGAAGGAAAAGTATAGTTGAGTATCATCTGCACAGCAGTGAAAACTCAACCCATACCACCTTACAATGTCTCCCAATGGCAGCATATACACTGCAAACAACATGGATGATAAAACAGAGCCCTGCGGCACCCCACAAAGCAGGGAGAAGGTGCCAGAGGAATAAATCCCTGACACCATTCTCTGAGACCTGCTCATGAGGAAAGACTGGTACCATCTGAGGACTGTACCAGACAGTCCTTAGATAAGCTGCAGGTGCTCCAATAACACACCATGGGCCATGGTGTCAAATGCTGCAGAGAGATCTAGAAAAATCTAGATGGAACGGCTCTTCCTATCTCTCGCTTTCAGGAGATCATTGAGTACCCAAACTAGAGCCATATTGGTACTATGTCTCTTCCAAAATCTGAACTGGAGAGTATCATAGATATTGTGGATTGCAAGATGACCATCCAACTGCTGTGCAACTACCTTCTTAATAATCTTACACACAAAGGGAAGGCTAGATATGGGTCTGTATTTTGGCAAGACAGTCTGGGTCAAGAGAATGTTTTTTAAGGAGGGGTTTGACAACTGCCTCCTTCAGGGTGTCTGGAAACACACCTGTCTCTAAAGTCCAGACAGTCTCAGCTAGGACTGGGCCAGTGACCTCAACACTCCCACAAGGAGGCATGTTGGTCCCGGATTCAAACTACAGCAAGTTGGCCACATATTCTGGATGATCCTCACAATATCCCTGATCTCCAACTGGTCAAAGACAGACGAGACACAAAGAGGTCCTGAACCTCCAACCAACCCCCACCACACCCATTGGAATGGGTTACACAGATCTCAGACCTAATGTCAGCAACCTTATATGCAAAGAATCGAGCAAACCTGTCACATTTCTCCTTGGACAACATTCTCCAGAGCCACAGACAGTCTGGATTGCACAGTCTGTCCACAGTTCAGAAGAGGTGGGTTGGTCGATTATGTGCAGTAGCAATCACCCTGGATAGGAATTATGCCTTTTTATGGGAGATGGCTAATTGATTGTCCTTATAAGGGGCCATCAATCTAAGTCTGTCGGCATCAAGGCTTGATTTATGCCAACACCGTTCCATCATTTGCCTCACTCTCTTCAACTCCCTCAAGGTCCCATCAAACCAAGGGGGCGAGGGAGAAGGGTGAGGGGATGAATGTGAACAGGAGCTATGGAATCCAGAGCCTCAGTCATGACCTTATTATAGGCCAGTACCAGATATTCTGGATTCAAGCTTGCACCCAGGAAACCCGATAGGTCCAGTGCTGCCATGATGTAATCTGGAGTCAGATCCCATAAAGGGTGGGACCGGACCATCTCCATAGGGGCAGGCCTATAGGAGGAACCTGAAAATTGAACCATACAGTGTGATGGTCAGACCATCTGACCAGCTCTGTCACCAGGTCAGACATCTCCAGGCCAAGTAAGAAGAGAAGGTCCAACAAATGACTGTGTTTATGTGTCGGAGAGATAATCACATGTGTGAGGCTCAGAGAATTCATAAGCTGGAGGAAGACCTGTCCAAATTGAGAAAGTTCATCATGGATCCAAGCACTGAAGTGCCCCCGAACCATCCATCGGGGAGACTCCCATACCATGTTTTTATTTTTTTATTTATTTATTTCATCTAGGAATATAATACCTTTGAGCCGAGGCTCTTTTACAAAGGTTCCACATCAGTGTGTGCAACAGTCATAATTTTTAGTTGCAAACATATAGTCATTGACTTACAGACATGTAATAACTGGTACAAAGATATGTGCTATGAGCAAGACAAGGGAAGGGGGGTGGGTGGAGGGAGTGAGGGTAGGAGATTGAGGGGGGTAGGAGGTTCAGGGGTAAGGGGGAGTACAGGAGGTGGTTGGGGCAGTGGCAGGAGTGGAGATACAGGGGGGAGGTGGGCGAAGGTGGGAGACTGTGCAGCCAGGGGGCCTTGTCAAGGGAATATGACAGGTAAGGTGCTAGGAGTGCAAAGACTGATTGTAAGTGCTGGGTGCTGGGGCATGTGCAGCTGGAATGGTGGGAATGTTAAGATGGGCAATCGCAGGATACAAGCAGTGAGAGGCACAACTTGGACTTGAAGAGACCAAGTGTCAGAGCAGTCACTATGTCACTGCCAAGAGAGTTGAGCCAGTTGGATGCCCGATAGGTAAATGATCTTTGTCCTTGTGTCATGCAACATTGTGGGATATGTAGTAGATGGGAATTGGATCGCCTTGTAGTGATGTTCCTATGTCTAGGCTTAAGGAGGACACAGACACCAGGTGGGGCAAGCCCCATTATAATTTTCTTGACCATGATGCAGGTTTGGTATTTTATGGATTTGTCCAGTTGAAGCCATCCAGATTGAGAATAAAGGTGACATGTGTGGGTGCGGTGATGTGAGCCAGTGATGAGATGACAGGCCTTATTCAGGGAGGTCATGATACATTTGAGAGCAGTGGTAGTTGCAGACCCATATATGATAAGACCATAGTCTATGATGCTGACGGAGCTTTGGACGGCCACTGACAGTGCTTCTGGGGCTAGGTTTTTCCTGTGCCGGAATAATATGCCTAACCTCACACTGGCAGACTTTGCAACATTGCTGATATGGACAACGTATGAGAGGTGTGGATCAAGGGTGATGTCGAGGTACTTGAACGATTGTGTTTGCTCTAGGATGGATCCTTGTTCGGTTGCAATGAAGAGGTGGAGTTGTTTGTTTTTGTTGTGGGGGCTGCAGAAGACCATAGACTTGTTTTTTTTCTGATTGAGAAGCAGTTTATGATTTAGGAACCAGGATTCAATGGAGGAGAAGATCCGCTGAAGTTTATTTTGTAATTGGATTGGATCAGGGTCCGAGGTGAGGATCACAGCATCATCGGCATAGAGAATTATTTGTTCTGGGCAGCTGTCCAGTAGTGAGTTTAAGAATAGGCTGAAGAGGAGGGGTCCCAGAATGGAGCCCTAGGGGACTCCTGAGCAGACCGGTCTATGGTCCAAGAGTGTATCAGCGATTCTTACTGTTTGGGACCATTCTTCAAGGTAGCTTTTAAACCAGCCAATGGAGTCAGTTGACAGCCCAGTGTTGTGAAGCTGGACAAGCAGGAGGTGGTGATTGACGGTATCGAAGGCTTTAGTTAAGTCAATGTAGATTGAGCCTAGTAGTTCACTGGAGTCAAGTATGTTGTGGATTGCGCCAGTGAATTCAATTAGGGCTGTGGAGGTGCTGTGACCTTTGCAGAACCCTGTTGTTGCTTGCACCGGATGTTGTACATTTCCAGGTATTCTGTGAGCTGGTCCGAGACATTGCATTCTAGTGCCTTGGAGTGTGGTGGTAGTAGGGAGATAGGTCTGTAGTTATCATGGGCAGTTTTGTCACCACTTTTATGGTTTGGGGTGACAGTGGCAGATTTCTGTCTGTCTGGGAACTGGCTAAGGCTGAGGGAGAGGTTGAAAATTCTGGTCAGAGGACTAAGCACTTCATCAAGTGTGAGAGACAGGATTTTGAGATCCGACAATGAAATCCATGACTTCCTGCAAGTATTGCTTCTCATCCCCAGGTGGATGGTAGACAAGAAGAATTCTGCACCCCACACCTCCACCAGTGATACATTAGAAGGATCTAGTCTCCTCAACTGGCACATCTACAAAGCTCAATTCTGATCTAAAACATATGGCTACACCCCCGCACCATCAATCCGTCCTTGTGCAGTGTATTACTGAGAACCCGGCTGGAATAGCTGACTCAAGTGCTGGGCGAGAATTATCATCCAGATATGTCTCAGTGATGCAAGCTAGGTCTGATGACCCAACAAGGTCCACAATTACAGTGGTCTTGTTCTTAATAGTCCTGACATTGCATAACATCACCTGAGTAGGATGGGACACCAAGGCCAGCCGTGTTGTCTGCCCACTTAAGGTGGACCCCTCGGGTATGGGTACTAGACAAGGAGAGCCCCTTTCCAGAGCTCATTTTGCCCCAGGGCATCTTCTGGTCCCCACAGCTTCAATCTGCCCCCCCAACTCCACTTCTCCATTTCTCCATATAGGCTACTCCTCAACTGTAAGCATCTTTTGTTTCTTTTTTAAAACTTTTCCTGGGCCTCTCTGGACAGATGTGCAAAGCTCTATTCACCTGGTAACCAAATAACTCATAGTTTACTCTATTAATGAGCTGGTTTCTGAGATCTGACATAACTTCAAACAGTTCTGTGACACTCATGGACTCCTTTTCAAGAATGGAGGCTGTCTTCTAAAAGGCAGCTATTGCAGAAAGCACAAAATAATTGTAGCACTCTGGAAGTGTCAACTTGTCACTTCACTAATGCTGCTGATGACCCATGAATCACCAGATCAGCCTATCACAATCAGATTCTCCAAGCTCTAAGATACACCTTGATAGCGTCACAGTTCAACAGAAGCCTTTCAGCTGCAGCAAAGAGGCTTAACCAGCGAGTGGGCACATGCAAAAGCACTTGGTGATACTCTTGCTGCAAAACAGGACTGAAGGTATGTGACATTTTTTGCACTTCATGAAAATTCACTGAAAATCTTTAAAACCAAACTTTCCACATCAAAGCTAAGTTCTTTCATGGATTGCTGCATTATGTAACACATGGCAACTGCAGTTAGCTTGGATTATCTATGGTTGAACAGTTTTCAGTTTAGCAAACACAGAACAATTCCTACCATAATTCACTAAAGCGTTGGCTACATAGGCAACAGCATCTTTCCGGTTCAACCCAAGCTACATTATGGCACCCATGATACATCCAGCAATATATTCTGATGATTCAGCTGGCTCTTCATAAATACCCCAAAAAGGCATCATTTATGCCACTTTCATCATCAAAAAATTATCAGACAAAGGAAAAAACTTACGGTTTCCTGTTTTTGAAGTATCCATAGCAATTGCAAATGGAGAACCAGTTGCTTTTAGCTTTTCAACTGCTGTTTTCCCAGTAAATTTCCCAGAGTACATTTTCAACCAGACTTTCAATTTTTGTTCTTCCCAGTTTCATTTTGCTTGCCACAGTGGAGTCAGAATATAGCTGTGTAGCTAGTTTACTGGCACAGTCCAATGAGAGAAAACTAGTTCTGCATCACTCCATGAAACACATAGCCCAGTTCATTGGTAGTGACAGCGTCGTTCTTAGTAATGGTCGACAGTGAGCAAAACAATGTTATGTAGGCATTCTGCTTTGCATTCTGAATAGCTGTTTGGTATTTTTTCCTTCAGAATGATTCCGGACAGCATTGACTCCATCATATTTTACAGTAAATATGCACTGACAAATGGAATAGCAGGCATTTGTTTTCTCAACACATTTTTCCAGACAGTCTTTAAACTCTGCTGCACTTAGCCAACTGTCACTGAATGTGCAGTTTCAGACTCAAGCTTTCTTCTTTGGAGGCATGGACTGGAACTGGGAGTCTCCTGTGGATGTGTCTTGAAGTTGTTGGGGTCTTGGAGAGACATGATTGCTGCCCAAACCTTCCATTGTTGGTATAATTATTTAATTTTGTCAACTTAAGTAAAAGTTGTAAAAATTAAATGCCCTCCCAATTCCCTATGGCAGATTAGCTGGTGTTGGTGGTGGGAGTAGGGGTTGATTTTACATTACTTGCTATGTCTCTTTAATGTAATGTTAAGATTCTTCCTGCACAGGGCAAGCACAGCACTTTGTTTGTAATTGCTTTTTGCACCTTGATGTCACAGACAGACAGTCAGTGAGTTGACAGACACTGTGTTCTTATAGGCATCATGGTCTGATCCCAACCCCTTCAGCTTCCTCACAATTATGTTCAAGCAAGTGGAGGACCTCCTCTTTTTGCTGGATACAAAAAAGAGTGCAGGTGCAGATAATATTGAACCTTACTTCCTAAAACTTGGCCATAACTATCTGACTGCCCCATTACACACTTATTCAACATCTCTCTGATTCAAGGTGAGCTACCTGTCTTGTGGAAAACTGCCCACATCCTACCATTATTCAAGACTGGGGATCCAAGTGATCTGAACAATTACCGGCCTATTTCTATACTATCCGTCCTCTCTAAATTACTTGAAAAAATTGTCAACATCCAACTTTGAGAACATTTGGATTCACAAAAGTTGCTAAACCCAGCTCAGTCCAGCTTCAGAGCCAAACACAGTACAATATTGGCTCTTGCCAAAGTAACTACAGACTGGCAAATGGCCTTGGACTCTAAGAAGCATGTATTTGCCCTCTTCCTTGATCTAAGCAAGGCCTTCGATGTGGATCATACCATCTTGCTTACTGCCCTGAGTAACATTGGACTTGATAGTTCTGCCATTAAATGGTTCACCAGCTACCTAACCAATAGGTTACAACAAGTCAAAACCATAGGAGATCTGTCACCACAAAAATCCTTGTTATGAGGTCCCACAAGGCTCCATCCTGGGCCTATCCTCTTTGCAATATACATCAATAATCTGCACTCGCAGCTGGGCACAGCAAATGTGCACTTATTCGCAGATGATACTGTACTCTATACCACAAATTCATCCTTGGATCTGGCCCATGAGTACTTACAGAAAGACTTCGTCACCCTCCAATACAACCTTCTCACTCATAAGCTCCTCCTCAATGCCAAAAAGACTAAAGCAATGATTCTCTCACCAAAGTCTACTTCCAGATGTCCACATATCACATAGATCCGAACACTCTTAGATGAACCCCTTGAAGTAGTTGATACCTTTAAATACCTAGGGTTTTGGCTGGATAACAAGCTCAACTTTCTGTGCCACTTTTATGAAACCTTGAAGAAACTAAGACAGCGATTAGGTTTATTCTATCGCATTAAACACCTACTCATGTTAGAAGCCAGAATGAGACTAGTACAAACTACATTCCTACCTACACTGGACTACGCAGACTTCCTTTACAGTCATTGTCCATCAATGATGCTAAACAAACTGGACACCCTTTACCACCGGACTTTAAGATTTATCTTAAATCTACCCCGTAGTACACATCACTGTCATCTATACCAGGTTATGGGATGGACCTCACTCTCAACTAGAAGAAAAAGGAATGCTCTCCTCTGTTTTTTTAGAGCATTATCTGATAACCTCCTGCATACATCTCGAACATCTTCAAATGGGCTAAAGGTTCCTATGGCCTGAGACACTTCTCCTTAATCTGCTTCCAGACTCCTAGAGTGAAAACTACCCTTGGCTCAGCAGCAATCAACTTCTCACTTCCATCACTTTGGAACATTATGCAAGACTCATTCAAATTATCCTCACTTCCAAGCATTTTCACATTCAAAGCTCTATTAACGGATTATCTGAAGGAATCATGCAACTGTTTCAGATGCAGATGACCCCTAAGCCTCGGGTGCCACTCTCAAATCCTACGCCTAAGTATCTCATCCACCCCACATTCCTAACAATGGAAACCTAGGACCTACAAGCCTAGTTCCCTTAATCCAAGATGACCCTGCCTATTCTCTACCTTTTACCTATTCTGGCCTCCCTTTTGGCTGCCTACTCTTTCACCCCAATTTCTACCCTATTCCTTAATACCTCCTTATTTTTTATCATTTAGGTATGAGGTCTTACTCAGCAGAGACTATATGGGATTGTTGTCTCTTCTCATTTCAGTAAAGCTTATCATTATGTACCTTTGCATGTTAATTATGTTGACCGGAATGTATAGGCCCATATTGACCAGCACCTTCACAATGTTTTTTTTTTTTTGCACCATTGTCCACCGTAATTGTAATCTTATGAAGTGTACTGTATTGTATTTATGCCCAGGACCACCTTGAAAATGAGCTTGCTCAATGGTGTTTATGCCTGGTTAAATAAAGTGATTGATTGATTGACTGATTGATTGATGGCACTAATTGGTATATATACCAGCCTCTTCCAGAGGAACACAATGCCTTGCCTCAGTAGCCTTTATCAGATCCTGAGGTAAATGCCAGCCAGTTAAAGTTTGCCAGTCAATGTGGTCCATCCGTCCAAGGAACCTTTATGTAACTTTTGTAAAAATTGTTTCTGACTCAGACACCCAGGTCAATCAATATATGATCTCTCCAGAGTGTGACTGTACTACTGTTGCAAGTTAAGTTGCCACTGTAGCAAGGTCACCATCTGTGTAGTGTGTGTAATCTGTATTTATCAGACTGTCACTACTCACCTTACTGTACTCATCCATGCTGTAGCAGTAGCAGTAGCAGGCAGCACACTGAAGGTCTGCAGCCTAGTATAAAATATAAATATATAGCACAGTCTGCAAACTCAATTGCAACCAGCATCCATCCAGCAAGCCCCGTTCCCAACTCCTTTCCTGCCTCAGCACCTCAGATTTTTTTTATCTTCTTCCTTGACCTTCTCTTAGACTTCAGACATTACAATCAGAACATTGTAAAATATATACTGTGATGCACTTCAAGTTCAGCATTGCAGCCACCAGCAAGTCCCATTGTTTCCAACTCCCCCAGATCCCCGTCCCCTCACATCTCAGCTTTTTTTATTCTCTTCCTTAACTGCCTCTTAGACTTCACACATTGCAAAACATTTGTACAATATATAGCACATTTCCTTCCAGTTCAGCAACCACAGAAAGTTCCATTGTTGTTTCCAACTGTCCCCCGACCTTCATCTTTTTTTATTCCCTCTTCATTGACCTTCTCTTGCACTTCACAGTTAACTCATTGCATATATATATATATATATATATATATATATATATATATGTACATTTATCCAGTCAGTTCAGCAAGAGTCACTGGCACTGAGTCAAGATTGAAGGAAACAGCAAGTTCCTGTATCTCCCATTGTGAACCCCCCCACACTTTTTTCTCTTCCTTCCAGTAAAGTTCCTTGACCTTCTCTTTCTTGTTTTCTACACATTACACTTAAAGACAAGCATGAATAAAATATTGTGTCTTCTACTTCTTGATGAGCTCTTTCAGAGCTGGAGTACGTGTGCCTCTGGAGAGAGGCAGTTCTGTTTTGTTAACTGACTTTAAGAATGAAACATTGTGCTATTTGTATTAATTGTATCTATTCCTAACACTGTGACTGGGAAACTAGCTATTTCAGTGGCTGATACCCAACCCCATATGTAGCTTTGTGGGATAAGTGAGGGTTTATTTTGGCACCTAGCTTAGTGTTTACCCTAGTGTGTTTACACACATATTTCAGGAGAGGACACACTTTTTAGCTCAGCATATATACAGCTGAGTATTTTTGAATGTCTTTTTTTGCACTTTTTCACTTTTAAAAACTCATGCTGAAACAGGAGTAGACATTCCTCCTACCCCGGTCCAGGCTGCTGAAAAGACCTGCTACAGCGAGTGGGGTGAGCGTTCACGGGGCCGACATGGAGAAGACAGAGACACGTACCATGGGCATGTTATGCATGTTAGGAGTGTAAGGAGTGGTGTTCCGTATGGTGCAGAGAAAAAAAAACCAACACAACAAGATAGGTAAGCTATCAGAGCTGAAACAGAAGACAGATCCTGAACAGCATTCTATAAGTTAGCCCCAGAGTGGCAGTGGTGTAGTATATTAATAAAATTAAATGGTGAATTGGCATAGAAAACATTCATACAGAATAAAGAGAATAATATTATACAATTATCTACAGTTCCAATTCCATAAGCACACTGACAAATAGTAAAAGAAATTAATAAAACAACTACTGTTTGCACAAATCATACAAATGGCGCAGTATATAACAACAAGTGAGGGGGAGTTTGCAGTCAGGTATGGCACATGCTGTATGTATAAAATAAGGCCATAGCCTGCTGGAAATGAATCATTTAAATGTATAAAATGTGTACAAAATGCAGACATGAGTAAGGAAATTGCTATGTTTGGAACCAGATTAAGAGCACTGGAGGTTAGACAAGTGGATCTACGCAAAAGATATAAGGAAGCAAACATGCCAACTTTAATGCCCAATACTGAGGGGTCTCAAACTACAGTAGCTGGTAGTTCTTGTATTGAACCTCCAAATACACCAAATTCATTACAGCCCCTACAAACTGATTTACAAGCACAGGCATCCAGGAAAAGGGTCAGAGAAGAGGAAATTGTCTCTGACATTAATAATGACTGTTACTTAGTGCAGGCATCTAAAACAAAATGTAGAGGTAGGCAGGCAGTAGTCTTCTTCATAGCCACCCAAAATAGATTCAACCCCTTATTTTAAGAAATTATAACACCACATGATGGTCCCTCTGTATCACCACAGGAACAGGTAATTTTATAGACTACCAAAGAGGTTGAGCACTCTGAGAAAGAATCAGCAAACACAATATCATTGGGTGAAATGAATAATACTGACACAGAAATAAGGATGTTGCATAGTGTACGCAATGGAGAAGTAACTGAATCAATGCTTATTGATCTTCCCCAAAGCTTAGAAAGTAAGAAGGAAATTATGTCCTGGGTGACTCTATTGTAAAAAACCAGGATCGTATGATATGTAACCTAGATAAAATTGTACTGTATCTTCCTTTAGCGAGGCAAAAATTTCAGATATCACCTGTATGCTTGGGCGTGTATTACAAAATTCCAGCCCATCTCCACTTGTTATAGTCCATGCTGCGACAAACAACCTAGGACGTCATCATGCTAGTAAAATCAAACAGGATTATGTGTCCTTAGTAAACAAGTTAGTAGAAATTAACTGCAACATTGTCGTCTCAGAAATACTGCCCACACCAAGAACCCTTGAATACAACAATGCAAAAACAAAACATATAAATGAGTGGTTGAGGAAAAGGTCCTTTAAACAAAATATAGCATGTACAACTAATTGGGAAGATTTTGAAAATCACAATAAATTATACTGCTGGGATGGGCTACACCCAAGTAAAAATGGTAGTACCCTCCTTCAAGAGAAAATACAAACAGTTATTGATAGTTTTTTAAACTAAAGACCAAGGGGGTGATGGCTGTGGCAGCAGCATCTATAGAAACAATCTCCCAAAGGGATACAAACAGTCAGGAAAAACATCATATAAAAACATTAAACACCAGACTGTCAGTGTTATTAAATAATGCCTGTAGCCTAAACAACAAAATGGGGGAATTACAGCAAATCTTATTTGATCAAGACATAGACAGTTGCGGTGTTACTGAAACATGGCATACTAGTAATGCATGGTGTAAGGATATACCGGGTTATACCAGTATCATGAAACACAGGACAAACAAAAAAAAGTGGAGGAGTTGCTCTGTACTGTGCTAATTACCCATATCCAAATCAGATCCATTAGCAGCTTTATTTAATGCCTCATTATCAGGGGGTAGAGTTTTGAATGAATGGAAAACAGCAACCATAACCACAATGTACAAGGGTGGTGGTAAAAATGCTGTCCAGAGTTACAGACCAATCAGCTTAACCTCTGTTATAGTCAAACTCCTGAATAAATTGATTCAGAAGAATATAATAACACACTTATCAGCAAATGGGCTCTTGGATAGCACACAACATGGGTTTATTGTGGGAAGGTCATGCCTCACTAATCTGTTGGAATTTTATGTGCTTGTGAGCGCTGCATTTGATATGGGCCTAATGGTCGATGTAATTTTTCTGGATTATGCAAAGGCTTTTGGCACTGTATCCCATAGGATATTGGTAGAACACCTAATTGAACTGCAAATTCATCCTAGTATTATAAATTGGATAATCTCCTGGCTTGATAATAAGACTTGGCATGTCTCTATAAGAGGTAATTCATCTTTCTTTGGAGATGATTACAAGTGGGGTGCCTCAGGGATCTGTGCTGGGCCCTACCCTTTTTAACATTGTTGTGGCCTCTATGCAATCACCAGACCATGGTTTACTAAATACACTGATGATTGTAACATGGGAGGGATTATGCCTGGGCAAAAAGAAACAAAATGCAGTTTAATGTTACAAAATGTAAAGTGATGCACCTAGGAAATAAGAATGTATGCCGTCAATATAAGCTAAATAATACAGTCCTAAGCACAACCGTAGGTGAGAAAGATCTGGGAATGTGGGTTTCACCAAAATTAGTATTTAAAGAACATACTGGGAATACAGTTAATAAATGTAATAGTCTGATGGGATGCATACTAAGGAACATTAAAAGTAGGGCACCAGAGGTCATAATACCACTGTACACCAGTTTGATCAGATCAAACCTGGAGTATTGTGTCCCCTTCTGGGCACCTCAAACTACAGAAGGCCAAAGATAAATTGAGGGTGTACAAAGAAAATTTAAAAGAAGATCAGAAACCAAAGGGACCAAGCTTATTTGGATAGATTACAAAACCTAGGTTTATTCTCAATCAACTATAGGTGATTAAGAGGTGACTTGTGTCTGACTTATAAAGAAATGCACGGTGATGTATTGTTTGAAATAATTGGAATAACCAAATAAACTAATATTAATAATATGAGGTCTCATAAACATAAAATAAAAGCAGACACCAACAAGACTAGAAAGCGTAACTCCTGGTTTACACAGATAATAGCTACTATAATACCTGGAACAATCTGCCATCTGAAATAGTGATGAGTGAAACTATGTTTATTTTTAAAATTAGACTAGATGAACACATGGGAAACCAAAAAACCTTTTTCCGCCAGTAAAATGGTGGCAAGTTCATAATAGGCTTGCCTCCAGAACTTGAAAACCATTGTATGATTCTGTGATAGTCACCAACTGAAGACTTCGTTGTCACTGTAACTGCTTTCCTTTGTGACACAGTCTGCACTCTGCACTCTGCACACTACACTCACTGCTTTCCTGCTTCTGTTGATTCAGCTCAGTCTTGAGGACTCTTCTCTTTCCAATTTTATTCTGACCACCACAGAGTTACTGACCAATTTGTCCACTCTGCCATTGCCAGGCTACCCCCCCAGCCTCCACTCACTCTTGCAGCACATGACTTTTAGTATGATCCACTGACCTCTGCTGACCTCCTGTCTCATTCGAGTCATCAGAGCTGCTTTTCAGCTGTTGCCGTTCTGTAGCTTGCTGCTTGCTGTCAGAAAGAACCAACTAGAGTCAAAAAATCAAGCAGCAGCAAGCATGCCAGTTAACTCAAAGTCTCCTTATCCCCCTCTCTCAACGTTGCTTTACTCACTACTGATCTGTGCCTGCTGGACAGCACTAAACTCACTCCTCCCAGTGGTACATGCTACAGCAAGGCTGATAAGTGTCAATTAAAAAAAAAAATCCCACAAAAGTTGATGCACTCTGCACACTGCCTTTGACTTCACCTCATGCGGCTCCTTGCTCAGTCTGTCTCTTCTGCTTGGAGCTTCCCGTGAACTGTGGCTGAGCATTCTCACTCTGTCGACTCTGCCAAGTGGCTATCCAACCAAAGTAAGTTACTGTAGTGTCACCATGACAACCTCTAATGCTGCTCAAAACACTGGTTGGCTGGATGTTGCCTCTTCCTCCCATCACTCCCATTTCCAAGCCGTGGCTGCTCCTGTCCATCCTCTGACTCCTGTCACCATGACAACTGACCATAAAGTCTGGATGCCTCACTCTTTCTCTCTGCTCTCCAGCTGTTCAGTCCTTGCACAGCTCACTCACTCACTCATTAGTCCCGAGTCTGACACTGACACCCACATCCATTCTACTAGCCTCTGACTCCTCTGTACTACTGAAAAACAACTGAGCAAGCTAAATAAAAAATGAATGACTGCACTGTTTGACCAACAACCAGCATTTCAGTGAAAAATACGGTCATGCCAGTTGAAAACCATCCAGGAGGCAACCTTAAATCATAGGCAACAGCCAAAACTGCCTGCCATGTGTACAGAGCTGCAGCCTGAAGCCACAGTCTGAGAGCTTCACAGAGCTGTTGTCTACAGAACCATGAGTAACCTAAGGGTTTCCCTGCATCTTGAAGAGTGTAAATAGTTGCTACCAAAGTTCACCATTTAGCCATATGGCTAGGATTACAATTGCTTTACTAGAAATAGCAATTTTCATAATTGCATTGCCTTTGGGGTTAATTTGAAATACCTGTTCCAAAGTGCACCAACACTAGCCAACCTGCTACAATGTCATCTTGCCTGTGTTGGCTGGGTACCCACTGAAGATAGTGGAGAGCTCTCATTCAATTGACTGGGATAAACTGGTACCAGTTGGGTGGGGCCCAGGTCTAGTACAGGTGGGGTTTGAAAATTGGACACTGCTATTGTGAATGCTGGTGGGAGGTGGGAATGGTACAGAGTGTTATTGCCTAACAAACCATTAAAACTGCATTTCTTCTTCATCTCCTTTATGCCCTACACCTATCCACATTTTATTTCTCCTTTTAATAAATCTTTTATTGTTAGTTAAAATTGTCTGTGAGTATATTATTGGCTATAGTCATTAACTGCATGCAAAATAAAGTATTATCATTGTTTATTACATTCCATGTGTGGGGTGACTGGAAAGGGAGGTGGGTAGATACAGCATCCCAGTGGGTTGTACTACACAAACATCTGGCCCACTTTATCTTACTCTGGGTGGAGTTACCATTCTACTTAATTTATCTTGGGAAAGAACCCCCCTAGTCACAATCAGAACACAGCCCAGGCCCCTCAACCTGTATTGTGGTCATCAGGCAGGGGTAGTAGCCTGCGGGTATGCAACACCCAGGTTACAGCAAGCTGTCAAAAGGCTGTCCCAGTGGCATGGTGGCAGCATTAACATCCACCATGTCAATGACCTAGGATTAGGAGCAATCTCAGGTTGCTGTGGCTGGCTGGGGGAGAGGATCAAACATCTGGACTGCTTTCCTTTCCCGGGAAACTTGCTGCATCTGACAAATGACTGCCATCAGGCAGTTGGCAGTGCAGGTCTGCAAGTGGCAAGGAAGAGAGGATGCTGCGGGAATACGCAACATGCATTTACCTCCACACATACACATTGATATGTGTCTCAGCAATGAGATCACAAGAAAAATAAGGCGGAAAATATGGTGAGGCAGTTGTCTATGATACAGTGCACACTGAGCCCTCACCCACCTCACTACCAGGGCAAATTTACCAGCTACACTGAATTGGACTTGTGGGGACTGCTCTGCCTGTCCTGACCCTAGTAGGTGGGGCAATCTATAGGGTAATGGCTGGTCAGCTATAAACCTGGGGAAGGTGCTGAGTAGTGGGGTCAGTGTGGCAGAGTAGCAGAAAGCCCTAGCCTGCCTGGTCCAGTGAGTAGAAATAGATTATGGAGAAAAATTAGGCTGTTGTTCTGGTAGAAGGTGTTGAAACACAGCATATTGTGTAGTGAACCAGCTAGTTAAGACACCAGAACAAAAAGCTCTTTGTGGCTGAAGGTGACAATCCAAAAATCCATAGCCTATGTGCAAGGTGAGATAGCACCTCCCATTGAGGATACATTCTGCATACCTTGGGATGCACAGCAGCACAGGGGAGAGCAGTAGGGAAGTGGGGGTAAGAGAGTAACTCCACTGGGTCATAAGGTGACAGTGATGCTGGCAAGAGTGGGTAGTGCAAACAATAAAAGAAGTATGTGAACTGACAACTGTGCTGAACTGGGGGTAAAGACACAAAAGGGAAAGGGAAAGGGGAAATTGTTCAACCAGGAAAGGCACACTAAGCTGGAGCTTCTTTCCAGGTGCGACCTGAGAGCACAAGGAAGATAAGTGACTTGCTCAGGGTTGTACAGTATGTACAGTAAGTATGTGGCGGTGGGGCCGGGAGGGGGCAGGGACTGATGGGATTCAAATCTAGGTCTCCAGGTCTGTAGCTCAGTGCTCTTAACCACTATGCTACACTGCCTCCATATGCATATAACAAATGCAAATATTTAGATACATTTTTGTGCCATTGTCTTTGTTTCTACTTCTTGGAGGCATTGTGCTCATTGTATGTGCATTACAATAAACATAAGACTCTGTTGTACATTGCAACAAATAATAGCCAGAAATGAAAGGAAAAACAGGCACACAATACATGTAGTAATACTTTATAATTCCTTTCACATCTATATATAAGTACAAATGTGGCATTCAAAAATAACATTTCTGTAATATTGATGGCAGCAGCTCTCAGCATATCTGAGCTGTCTGCTTTATTTCTGTGAGAACATACTGGTCTAAGTATGTAATGTGTCAGTTAGGCACAATAATAGGAGTTTTATTAGTGAATGCAGAGTTTTTATTTTGTGCCACTGCCTAGCAGTTACAGTGCTGCAATAGAGCACAGCAGTTGTTTGCAGACTGAGGCTTTGCTTCAAACAAAACACTCCCAGGCAGCTCCCATGCATTCCATTGTCAGTTCAGTTCAGTTTATTAATGTTCAACTAAAACAGCCATTGCAAATTATATTCTTACATACATACATATATGTATATATGAATAATAATAATGAAAGTTTAAAATCAACCATACTTTACATGATTTCACCTAATCCTATTTATACAATCTTATAAAACAGCAAGCAAACACTGTGCCAAATGATTAAACATTAGTACAATATAGCACACAATACACTCCCCATATAATATTGCACAAATGATTAGGAACACAATATATCTTTCAAGCAACAGTGACTCATTTTCATTATTTTAAGCTGAACAAATGAATCTGTCAAGAAATCATCAATGACATGTTGGGAGATAGCCTAAAGATAGGCCCCTTAGACTAACACAGGGATAAAGTACACACTAGGAGGGAATCAGCTAGAGGAGACAAAGACAAAAAAATACCTCGGAGTAGTCATCGCGGATGACTTAAGGGCTGGAAAACATGTGAAAATGCAGCACAGAGGTCGAGTGGCATCCTTGGCTGCAGTGGTAGGGGAATTTGAAGTAGAAAGGGTGAGGTTATCATTTCTCTCTACAGGCCCTTGGTGAGGCCACATTTAGAGTACTGCAGTCAGTTTCTGAGGCCACACCTCAAAAAAGACATCATCCACCTGGAGATGGTACAGAGAAGGGCTACACAGATGGTGCATGGACTGCATCGACAGCCATACAAGGCAAGGCTCAGGGAGCTAAATCTGTACACCCTTGAGCAGAGAAGAAACAGAGGTAACATGATCAAAACTTTTAAGTACGTTAAGGGAATCAATACAACACAAGCAGAAAACCTCTTCCAGCAAAACAGGGATATACATACAAGGAGGCATAACTTGCGTCTGGTGGGAGACAGGTTCAAAAGCAACCTCAGGAACTACTTCTTTACAGAAAGGGTCATAGACCCATGGAACAGCCTACCTCAGGAAGTGGTGGAACGCAAGACAGTACATAAGTTCAAACTCGCATGGGACAGACATTGTGAACACATCGGGATGCAGTCTAAATAGAGAGATGGTCAGAAACATGGCAGACTAGATGGATCATGTGGTCCCTATCTGCTGACACGATTCCTATGTTCCTATAATATGACATATAGGTTCAATTCATCTCTTAGCAGTAAAGATTTGACAGTAAGGATACTACAACTGATATTATCAGATAATTCTGTTTTAACTAGCACTGATAACAGAGCCAAGATAATAGAAATATGTGAGTGAGCCTAACTGACACATCAAGCATTAGAAACACTCCAAACGGCTGCTATCCGTATTGATTTCTATATCATATTTCCTGGAGTTTTTAACTGTCTGAAGGAACTTGTCTGACTTTTTTTTGTACAATGCATCCATTGAGTCAATGAGTATTGTCATTGCTTCAACTATGTCTACGGCATTTCCCAGGTGTGACATGAATCCAGCCAGAGCACCATCTTTGGTGAACCAGGGACAGTCTCACAAAATAGTTGAAATCTTCATGTTCTCCAGCATTGTGCATAGAGAACAAGGAAAAAACTATGAAGAACTATGCTGAAATCCTTTGTGTCTAAGTGGGGACTCTTTCCAACAACAAGAGCTAATCCCCTTAAACACACAATATTGCATCCAGGTTAGATTCATATCCTGGTGGGAAAGCAGTGACAATATCAGGAAAAATACAACTAAATTTGCCAAGTATTTTTCCAGAGCCTACCAATAATAATAATATCAGTAAGACAACAAGGACGCATCTGTTAACCAATCAAACATTGTCACCACTGTGAGTGACTACTCTTGGGACAAGTTTGTCTACCATTTTTTTCCTAAGACTTTTGGCTTACTGGAAGAACTTACTAACATACTAACATACTAAAATGCCAGCAGAATAGGCCTAACGGTCTTTTGAGTCTGCTCGATTGGTCAGCCCCTACCCTGGGTGCTGACCTTGCTGCCCCCCTCGCCTTCTCTGGCTTCTCCCTTCCCAAGTCTGGATATTCTTGCTGTATTGGATTTTGCTTCCAGAACCCTTCCCCTGTACCTGTCCCAGCCCCTCTTGAACACCTCCACCGTCTCTGCCTCCACCAGCCCCCTAGGCAGTGCATTCCATGGCTCCACCACCCTCTCAGTGAAGTAGCACCTCCTCCTTTCTCCCTGAATCTTCCCCTCCAGCTTCCACCCATGCCTCTAGTGGCCCCTCCTCCTTCCTTTGAAACACCTGACTGTTCCTCCCTATTTACCTTCTTCATGTACTTGAAGACCTCTATCATGTCCCCCGGTCCCTTCTCTCTTCCAATGTGTACATATTTAGCTCTTCGAGCCTCTCCTCATAGGTCCTGTCCTCCAAGCCCCAAATCATTTTGGTTGCCCTCCTTTGGACCCTCTCCAGGAGTTTAATGTCCCTCTTTAAGTGTTCTTCTCCAAAACTGCACGTAGTACTCAAGGTGTGTCCTCACCAAGCAGTTATACGGAGGGAGTATCACTTCCCTCCTTCTGGAGGTGATCCCCCTAGCGATGCTTCCCAGCATCCTGTTGGCCGTGGCTGCTGCCTTCCTACAAGTCTCCGAGTTGTTCATCTTGACATCCACCACCACCCCCAGGTCCCTCTCAGCAATTGAGACTTGCAGCATTTCTCCTCCCAGGGTGTACACTTGGCCCGGGTTTCTGGCCCCCAGGTGGAGTACCTTGCATTTCCCTGCATTGAACCTCAGCTTCCACTTTCTAGACCATCTTTCCAGAGCCTCCAGGTCCCCCTGTAGGACCACCCTCCCCTCCTTCCCATCCACCACCACCCCCAGTTTTGAGTCATCCGCAAAGAGACTCATCTCACTCCTGATTCCTGTCCTTATGTCAGAGATGTAGGCGTTGAACAGGAGGGGCCAAGGACTGATCCCTGTGGGACCCCACTAATGACCCTCTTTGGGGATGAGACTATCCCACCAACTACGACCCTCTGGGTCTGGTCCTGGAGCCAATTGCCTATCCATCTTATCATCTGGTTCCCCAACCCCATTTCTCCCAGCTTATCCAACAGGCCCACATGAGGAACAGAGTCAAATGCCTTGCTGAAGTCTAGAAAGAGGATGTCCACTGGTCTACCCAGGTCCAAGGCACTCGTCACCCAGTCATAGAACTCCACAAGGTTTGTCTGACACGATTTCCCCGACGAATCCATGCTGTCTATCGTCCAGGCACCCTGACTTTTCCAGGTCCCCCCTAGCCTCTCCTTGACAATGCCCTCCATCACCTTGCCCACCACTAATGTCAGGCTGACAGGCCTGTAGTTCCTGCCACCTCCCTTGATCCCCCCTTGTGGATAGGCACTATATGCGCCACCTTCCAGTCCTGGGGCACCACCCTGTCCTCAGAGAGATGGTGAAAAGCTCCGCCAGGGTTTCGCCAGGACATCTGCAAGTTCCTTCAGCACTCTGGGATGTAATTTATCTGGCCCGGTGCTTTCTCCGTCTTAAGGGAGCTGAGGGCTTCCTCACTCTCTCTGCTGTGATTAGACGACTGCACTTCTTCTCCTGCTTAGCCCTCCCTCCTGCCAGTGATGCCTCCCTCTCCCCAGACCCACCGATCGGTAAGGGTCCCCTCCTCAGTATTTCTGTCTCCTCCCATGTATGATGTAGCACCTCATTTTCCTTGGTGAAACTGAGGTGAAGTACTCATTTAGTACCTCAGCCTGCTCCCCGGTCTTGTGCCCATCTCTCCCTGATTTAATCCTGCTAATCTGCCCCTTCACCCTTCGTTTTTCCCCAATGTATCTAAAGAACCCCTTGTTCCCTCTCCTAATTTCCCTGGCCAGGTTCTGCTCCTTCCTTGCCTTAGCCACCCTCACCACCCTAGTGGCCCTTCTAGCCATCAGATCATACTCCCCTTGATCCCTTTCACTCCTTGAGCACTTGAATTGCCTATAGGCTGCCTTCTTTCCCCACACCACCTCCTGGATCTCCCTGGTCCACCAGCAGGGTTTTCGGGCCCTACTGCATTTTCGTCTTACTCTTGCACAGGTGCTGGTAGCATCTTGCACCCCTCCTGATGATTTCCACCTACTATCAGCGCCATGTCTGACCCAATCACATCCAAATGCTCCTTAAGGATCCTTCCCATTTCCTTAAAATCTGTTCCCCTGAAGTCAGTTACCTCCATCTTTGTGCAGCCTTCTAGCCCTCCTAGGTCCAGGCAGAACCAGACCATGGCATGGTCACTCCCCACCAATGGGTCCCTTACCTCCAGGCCCCTAATCTGGTCACTGTCTGCCAGGACCACATCCAGTACCCGCGCCTCCCTGGTCGGTTCCCCCACCTGCTGAGTTAGGAACACGTCTTGAAAGACATTCAACAACCTCTGTTCCCTGGTCACAGAAGATGTCATAGTCTCCCAGTCTGTTCCTGGCATGTTTAAGTCCCCCAACACCACCACCGTTCCTCTGCCCAGTCTGCAGTGTCTCCCAACATCTGCCACCAGACTCTCCTCCAGCTTCTCCGCCAGGGCAGGGGGTCTATACACCACTCCTATTTTTACTCTCTTACCCCCCCTTGTTTTCAAGGTGACCCAAATCGATTCCACGGTTCCCTCCGCCTCCTCTACTCCCCCTATGCCAATGCAGTTTTTGACTATCATTGCTACCCCCTCCCCTTCCCTCCCCCCTGTCCTTCCTGAACATAGTGTAACCCTCCAGGTTCAGGGCCCAGTCATGTCCTGCAGTGGCCCAGGTCTCAGTGACCGCTGCCACATCCACTGCTCCCTCAGTTAGCATCACCTGGAGCTCAGGCGTTTTATTTCCCAAGCTCCTAGCATTTAGCAGGACTACCTTCCACCCTTTCCCTATACTTCCATTTCCCCTGCTCGTGTTCCCATGGGGATTCTGTTTTCCCCTGGTCTGCACTTTACCAGTCGGCCTTTTCCCGCAATCTTCTAGCTCCCCAGGGGAGGGAGACAGATTCCCTCCTTTATCTGCACCCTCTTGACAGCCTTTTCTCCCATCTCTCCCTCTCTCTAGCTTGGTTAACCTATTAATGGTCACTTCATCCTCTGTAGGGATACAGTAAGTATTGCCATTAATTCAAATGTATCTATTGCATTTCCCAAGTTATGATAGGATTCTATTTTTTTTTTTTTTTTTGCAAATAACTGTACTTTATTATAATAACAACAAGACATACACATCATCCCCCATCCCAAATAAACCCCTTACATCATGGTACAATGAATGGAGTAAGATACAAGAGGTAAAGTAAAAAAAAAAAAAACCACCAACCCACCCCAAATCCATCCCACCCACTTGGTCTGGCAGCCTGACAAATAAAAACATAGTAAAAGAAAATCTAAGTTCCATGGGGATCAGTATAAAGGAATAAAAGAAAAACTGTATCCTGATATAGTGATCCCTTTAACCCCGTTCAAGGCAAAAAAAAGAAGATGAATAACTTCTCAGAATGGAGAGAAAGAGGAAGACTAGAAGTGTATGGTGGAAAGGGGTAATAGAAGAAAAAAGAGAAGAAAAGAGAAGAAAAAGAGGGGAGAGATAAACATTCTGGTAGGCTACTTCAACTGCTCTACAAAAGGTGGGGTGAAGTAAGGAGTTGAATCGCCTGCTTTGAGGGTGTGGAAATATGCTAAATGATAGTTACACTAGTAGCCAAATTTGTCTTTTAAACGTTGATATAAGTTGCCCCAGCATTTGTCAAATTTCCTGCTTGAATTGAAAAAAATGGCCACAACCCTTTCCACATTTAAGGCTTCCAGGAAAGTGTCCCACCATTCTTTACATGAGGGTATTCCCTCTCTTCACCAGTAACGGAGAAGTAACAACTTAGCCACTAAGGTGATTAAGGCTATCTGGTGTTTGTGAATTGTCGACGGATATAAGTAAACCTGCCAAGGATGCAAGTCTCAAGGTTAAAATGCAGCACTACATCACAGAAGGGAGTCATCCATAAACGGATTAAGTCCCAGAACTTGACCACTTTGGGGCACTCCCAAAGTTTATGTAGGGTAGTAGCCAAGGGGTTGCCACAATCCTGGCATTTTGGGGATCTATGTTTGTATATGTGCGAAAGTTTAGTCGGGGAAAGATATAAGTTGTATAAAATATTAAATTGAAGACCCCGCAGTCTATCTTGTTTAATACAATTATATAGATCCTGCCAAACCTTTGACCAAGTCTCTTCTGACCAGCTCAGGGACAAATTCACCTTCCAGTAATGCGGAGCAGGGGCAGCCTCAGAATCTCTTTGTGTTAGAATAAATTTATAAATCTTAGATATCGCTTTGTTAGATAGCACAAGATCTTTTATTCTCTTTATCAAACTTCCAGCCTTCTCAAGCCCCGGTCCGCCTCTCAGGAAGGAGCAAACACATCTTCGAATTTGGTAGAGCCGAAACTTATCCTTTGGGTCTATCATAAACTTTCCCATCAGTTCTGAAAATGGGACAGGATGGCCGTCTGAAACAAAATCAGCAATTCTGAGTTTGTGGGGGGAGTTGCCTACGCACCTTCTTAGTGGTTGATTGCCAACCAGTAGGTTAGGATTGTTAATAAGGGGTTGCATCAAATCTTTTTTAAAGGGAATGTTTAAGAGTGAGTATAGCTGGTGAAGAGCTCTAATATCCCAGCCAAGTGGGGTACCTTTGAGCTTAGGAGGAATTTTGGACCAGGGAGAAAATAGCAGGGACTCTTAATCCAAATTAACACTTTGAGCCATCAAACGGTCTAGGATACCACTTGCTGTAGTTATTAATGTTTCTGAAGCCCATTGAGCCGATCTTGCCACATGACTTGCCAAGTAGTAAATATAGAAGTCCAGTAACTGTAGGCCCCCTTCTTCCCTACGCCGGGTGAGTTTTCGATAAGCCCTGCGAGGGGGGGTTACCGTTCCATATAAAGTCAGAACAATATTTATGACAAAAGTTGAAGAAGGATTTTGGAAGATACACATTGAGGTTAAAAAGAAGGTAGGACATTTTCGGCAAGATCATCATTTTTATTGTATTAACCCTCCCCCAAAAAGATAGGGGAAGCTTAGTCCACCTTCCAAGGTCCTCCTTGATTGATTTGAGGAGGGGCTTAAAATTCAGATCAGGTAACTCAGTTAAATCTTTTGAGATTTTTATACCCAGATATGGAAGGGAATTCGTCTGCCAGCACAGGCCTAAAGAGGAACACCAAGTTCGTTGCAGGTGGGGGGAGAGTGGGTAAACCAAAGTTTTACTTTTGTTCAATTTGTATCCAGAAAATTCACTAAAGCGTGAAATAATAGAAAACAGCTGTGGAAGGGAGGCCTGACTATGCCATGTATGAATTAATAAATCATCTGCAAAAGCAGACACTTTGAATTCAGATTTCTCTATACGCACCCCATAAATACCTGTATCCATCTTGATGGCTCTAATAAGTGGCTCCAAGTATAAGTTAAATAAATATGGTGAAAGGGGGCACCCTTGTCGTGTTCCCCGCATTAACAAAAAAGGGGGTGAAATCAAATTATTGCAAGAGATCCTCTAGAGGGGTTTGTATACAGTATCCGATATAGCTCAAAATTTATCCGGATACCAAATTTGGAAAGCACCTCAAACATGAATTCCACTCCACCCTATCGAATGCCTTTTCTGCATCTAACGAGACCAGAGAGGCTTCCTATCTGGGCTTGCAGACCCTGTATTAAATAAAACAGCTTTCTAAAGTGGTTCATGGATCGTTCACCACAAAACCAACTTGCTCGGGGCTCAATAGCCCTGTCCAGGCTGCTTTCATCCTGTTGGCCAAAATCTTGGCAAAGATTTTAATATCGATATTTAATAAAGATATTGGCCTGTAGTTTGTCACCAAATCTGGGGGTTTGTCCGGCTTTGGCAGGAGGATAATCCTTGCCTCAAAGAGGGAGTAGTCTTCTATCCCTTTCTCATACCAAAAGGCATACAGTTGGTGTAATAGCGGTACCAGAGTCTCTTTAAAAGTCTTGTAGAACAAAGCAGTAAACCCGTCTGGGCCTGGTGCTTTGTCAAGTTTCAAGGTGTCAATAGATTGTGAAATTTCTTCAAGTGCGAGGGGGGCCTCTAAGATCCGACTAAGGTCTTGGGAGAGTTTGGGAAAGGGAATATCTATGAGAAATTCTCTCATTCTGGAGATCACATCTGGTGGCAGTGGCTCACTTGAATATAGATTCCTATAGAAATCAACAAAAATATTCAGGATATCCTCTGGGCCATAAATCAAATCACCCGTCTGTGGGTGTTTTAGCGTGGCAACCCACTTTGCCGCTGCTCGCTGTTTCAACTGCCATGTCAGCATCTTCCCAGCTTTACTACCTTGTCCTATATATGATGCCCTCAAGCTAAAGGCTGATTTCTCTACCCTCTCTTTCATGGTCTTTTCATACCAAGCTCTTAGAGAAGCAAGTTCTTGCTCTTGGGAGTAAGACCTTGATTTCTCACCTATGGTGTCCAGGGTCTTAATTCTTTCCAAACAGTTAGATGATAAACGCGTGATGTTCTTCTTATGAATTGATGCCAGCCTAATGAGCTCACCTCTCCATGTGGCCTTCAGTGCCGCCCACACCCGGTCAACTGCTTGCAGCGATCCCCAGTTAGAATTAATGGAGTAGGACATAAAGATTCTGAATCGATCCAGTAAGGAGGGGTCCTTAAGTAAATGGTTGTTTAGAGACCATGAATACGATCTGGGTGGTAGCGATAGTGGCTAGCACTGGAGGCCAATGGAGGAATGATCAGAAATTACTCGACTAGAGATGGTGACCTCATAGACCAGGGGAAGGATCTGGTGGCTTACTAAAAAATAGTCTATTCGGGAATAGCTTTTATGGACCGGAGAGTAAAAAGTGTATTCTCTAGTAGTAGGGTTGAGTAGTCGCCATGGGTCGGATAAACCTATCGAGGACATAAATTCTAACATTGCTCTCTGAGCTGGAGACGGAGGAAAACCTTTGGACCATGAACGGTCCAAACAGTTGGATTGGACCAAATTCCAATCCCCACCTAAAATTATTGGTTTGTCAGCTAAGGGAGCAATAAGGACCGCCAGCTGCGTAAAAAAGAATGGAGATTCCTGGTTGGGTCCATAAATTGACCCTAACACTAAACTTGCACCTGCCAATTTGCCCACGACAAAGACGAACCTACCTTCTGGGTCTGAAATTACCTCTGATGGAAAGAAGGGGACTTTATTGGCCACTAAAACAGCTACACCTCTTCTACTCATAGAGAACCCCGCCCCAAAAACTTGGCCCACCCATCTTTTTTTTAGAAAATGGAGCTGTTCGGGGGTCATGTGTGTTTCTTGTAGAAATACTATTGAGGGATTAAATCGCGACAAATGGTTTAAAACAATATATTTCTTTTTGTTATCTCTTCCCCTTTTATATTCCAGGAAATAATATTCAAATCAGAAGCCATATAGAAGACTATACAGGATACAACTTGGAATGTTAAGCTGCCAGACCTCCCCCCCCAGTAACCCCAACATACCCAAAAACTGAAAAAATAATAACCTCACCATTAACCAAACCCGCCCCCTTACCCTAATCTCTACTACTAAGATAACCCCCGGCTCCAGGCCACCTCCAAACTGATGGTCCGTGGCACGCTCAGAAAGTGGGGCCTCTCTCTCTCAAAAAAGAATTGGTTAGGCTAACCTCTCGACTTTAAGGCTTAATAGCACTATAGTAATCTTACTTAAACAAATTATTTTATAACTCAGATGGAATAGTCTCGCTTAGATCCATATATGAAGTTACAAAAGGGGTGGTCTGTAAAACTCGAGTTGGGGCTACAGCCACTACCTTTGTACTAAAATGGTTTGGACAGGCTGATCATAATAGTCCCGAAGAATTGTTATATAGCTGAGAAACTAAAACAATACAACAATGTTATATAACAACGCTAACATTCTAATAACTCGGCCCTTAAGAAATGTAACCATAGAGTCAATGGACGTGGGCTTGGTCCACTAACCCCACTAGTAACCAACAGCCTATAGTAAAAGTATTATGGGTAGGGGTTCCAGACCGGCCCCAAAGAAAAGCGGGGTGGATGAATCTGATTCAGCAGTGTACCCAACTTCCATAAAAACACAGGGGGTCTCCCACTCGAGGGGTCACCCATTAAGACTGTTTCAGGTAGAGGTGTCCATTGCCAAACACGGCGTAGCAGCCATCGGTGTCTAAAACAGATCCAAGTGATTTTTCCTTTAGGGCCCCTTATCAGGGGTACCACTAGGTCCCTCTTTCAGGCATAATGAAATGTGACCATAAGGATTGTATCTTAAATATGCTAGATCTGTTGACCTTATAGTTAACTGTATACAAAGAGGAAAAAGGGGGAGGGGGAGGGGAGGAGGGGAAGTAAAGGTAAGATAGACATGGTAACGCTGGTCATTTAGTGTCCATCATTTGGAAACTTAAAGAGATGGTTCCACATTGTGTAGTAGTATAAGCAGTTCAGAACAGTCTGGTATGTACCGAAAGCTTCTTCATAAACAGTTCTTTTCAGGTTTTATGGAAGAGGTCTGGAAATAATTCTTTTAGCACCTTCAGCGCTTCTTCTGGTGTGTCGAACAGCTTCTTCCCTTCCTTGAGGGTGACTTCAAGCTTGGCAGGATATAACATGTGGTGTTTTATCCCCGCAGCCCAAAGCTTGGAGGTGATAGGTCGGAAGCTAGCCCGTGCCATCCTGCTCTTTATTGTTAGATCAGGCACTACTCGAAGTTTCTTACCCTCCCAAAGGATTGCTGAAAGTTTCCTTGCCTCCTTCAGTATGTGTTCTCGATCGAGGTAATTTAGGAGTTTAAAATTATAGGCCTCGGAGGGTCTGCAGGAGGAGGTTTTGCTCTTAAGGCCCTGTGTCCCTTTCAATAATATATTCAGGCCCATTAGGAGGGGCCTATTGTTCTTTAGGAATTTTGCAAGAAAACAATTGTATTTGGACCTTCCTCACCTTCTGGCAGCCCAAGCAAAACAAGATTGTTCCTGCGGTTTCTGCCTTGAGATCATCGATGCGATCTTCTAGTTTTGCTAACGATCTCCTGAAATCTGTCATGGCGGGCCTGCTTTTCTGCATTCCACTCAAGGAGATATTCGGCTTCGCATCAGTGACCCGCCGAGCCAACTGTGTTAATGCGGGCTTGAAGTCTGCAACATCTTCTAGCAGCTTGAAAAGTGCATCTTTAATAGTTGTAAGGTCTCTGTAGATCCGCGAGGGCGTTAGGTCTTCTGGTGGTGCCGCCGGAGAAGAGCTGCATCGGGGACGCTTCACCTCCAATTCCTGCTTCTGTTCATCCATTTGGTCAACGGCGTACAAATGCTCCTCCGATCATTTCTCCAACCTGTCCCCGAGATATCGATGCGAGCAATGTGTCGCAAAAAAGGCGAGAAGGTTTTATTTTTTATATTTTAGCGAGAGAGAGCCCCTTAGCCACTTGCTACGCTTTCAGGCACATCACGTGACTCTATGATAGGATTCTAATCAAAAAGCCCTGGCCCATCCCCTTACCTGGCTGCTGCATTAACTTTCCCCAGCTGGCTGATGACTATGCTACAATAAATGATATCATCAGCTGGAGCTGGGAACTCAGCAGCATGACCTTCAGTGCATTTGGGGGAGAATGCCAGCAACTCTCAGGAACAGAGGCAGGCTCCAAAAATAATGATTTTAGGAAAATGGAGCCTTGTTTCACTTATACATGCATGCATGCAGCATGTAAAATGGAGCTTAGGGCTATAAACAGAAAGTTATTTAAAAACAACTCAAAGAGGCTGAATTTGTCCTCTGAAAGGTGCATAAAAGTTCCTATAAAGTGCAAGTTCTCATATACCTCAATAAAATGCTAAATGCAGATTACTGATATTTTCAGGGTAGGAAAGGAAGAGGGAATTGGTGAAAGTGTACATATGAGGGCATGGGGTGGGATGAGGGAAAGGGAGGAATAGAAAGAATGGACACAAGCATATCAAGATCATTTCTAGGGCAAAGGATGGGGTAAAGGGGAAGAGGAAGGGAAAGGATACCAGGCAGGGGCAGAAGAATATAGATACAGTCATTCTTAGATGCTGAAAATTAAAGATAATTCATTCAGAGGAAGCAATGTAAAGTAAGTTCATAATTAAGTCCCTTTGGTCACAGTCTCCAATATATATATCCAAACAGATTCATACTGTAGTAGTTGTTTGACCAAATTGCCACCTCTCTGATTTAATTGGACCTTCTTGATTCCCAAATACCTCATGTTGGCTGTTGAAACATGGCTTGCTTTGATAAAATGTCTGGCCATTGTATATTGTTGAACAACCAGTCCATATTGTTGTTTCATGTTGTCAAATAATTTCAGAGTGCCTTTTGGAATTAGCACTCATAATACACACAGTTGGTGGCTGGCCGTGGAGGTGAGAGGTGGGATCTGCCAGTCGCCGGCTAGGGAAGGGTGGGGAGGTGCTGGATGGGCTGGCACGGCTGGGTGGGGGGATGTGGGGCCACTATACTACCAGGAAATAGCAAATGCTTATCTTTTCCATTATGATGGGGGGGCTGCTAGACTACTGGGGACATAGATAATAATAATAATTACATACAGATCGGTGGGGGGCAGTAGACTACCAGGGATATAAACAACAAATATAAGTACAAACACATGGGGGCATTAGACTACCAGGATAAATAATGAGATAATAATAAAATACAGATTGGGGGCCATTAGACTACCAGGGATACAGAGATCTTTATGTATATTATCATGATCGGGGGAGGGACAGCTAGACTACCAGGGATAATAAAAGTTTTTTATTCATTATGGGGCAGAACAGGCCCTGAGCAAAACCCCCACTCGTATAACTTTCTAGGGAACCCCTAGGCTACAGAAATCAATTTAAAAATCTGGCCAGCTCGTCCCTCGCTCGTGATGCACGATCACGATCCAAGAATCTTGCGATCAAAGATTTTGCAGGCTCGCGATCAAAGATCATTAGCAAGCTGCGAATGAAGATTTCAAAAGCTCAAAACTCTATTTTTGGACCAATTTAGATTAAACCAAAGCCATGGCTCAATAGATCGGGGTCCCCTGAGTAAAACCCATCCAAATTTTACTTCAGAAGTGACCCCTGAGCCGAGATATTTGTGTTTTTCCAATCAGAAAACTGAAAACAAGATGACGGATCTCATGATCAAAGAATTAGAAAAATTCTCAGGGACAAAGATTCTTGAACCCGAGGCTGCAAATTCTTTGATTGCCAGGTGGGACCAGATGGCCAGAACCCCATTGTTTGTTAGCAAAACATACATATAAATTTTTCCATTGACTTATAATGGGAACTTAAAAGTGGCATAACTTTTGAATGCCTTAATATTTTTTCACCAAACAAAAAGCAGCATATTCAGCCACCAAAGCTCTTTCAAACAAGTCAGCCGTCTCACAGAGCAGCATACCACACAACGGCCATGCAGGACCACATCCGAAATTCCAAAAGCTGCCTCCAAAAATGGATAATTATGCATTTTTCAGCGCTTTCGTATGCAAAGACCATAAAACCAACTAAAACACAATTTGGCAGATCAAGAGCCCTACCATGCCCCACCATGCATACCAAATTTCAGGCAAATCTGTTGAATGGGTCCAAAGTTATTAATGCCCAAACCTTTAACTTTAGTATGTAAGTGATCCCTGAACCCTAATTATAGTGGCGCGACCTCACCACTATAATATATATATATATATATATATATATTTACAAATGTGATATTTTGTTTATTCCACTCTTGATGTTGTATCCTTCTGTACCAGGAGCTTTGCTTAGTGGTATTTTCAACTCATGTACTGTAGGTGTTTTGTGGAGAGATTCTGGAGTATATTTTCTCTGAAGGAATCTCTGTGCCATCTTTTTTGCCTTATTCACAAATTCTGTCTATGCGGTACAGTTTTGCCATACCTGCAGCATCTGTTCCACACATATACAGTCCAATCCCATTCATCCAAACTGCCTGTGGGACATCCGATTGGTTGAGATAAATGGGAAGTCAGATAATCAAGAGGGACTCACTGTCTGCCACACTGCACTGGCGCCAATGCTGTACTGTACTACAGCGATGCTCCTCTACAGTACTGCATTTTTAAAAGGTACTGAAGTTTACACTTTAGGGCACTAGGTGGCACCAAAGATACACAGAAAACTACAGGTACAGTACAGTATAAGCCGATAATGAACCTGTACCGTCAGATTACTGAGACACTAGAAAAGCTTGTAGATTCCGACTTACTGTGTAGAAATACTGTAGAGCATCTGTGGAGTGCTTTTGCCTTCAGAGTGAAGGAGAAGGTGGATTGTAAACAGTGGAACCTTGGAGTAGCGTGACTATAGCATCAGAGACTGGTGCTGCTGAGAAGTACAGTAGAAAGAGAGATGCGACAGAAACAGAGAGATGCAGACAGCGAGTGGGATGTGAGAATGGAATTTTTTGAAAAGCAGAGAGAAAGGGGCAACAGAAAATGGCAAAGAATCACTGACAACATTTAGAATAATTTAGAATAATTTGAGGGTTCTGCTGTACAGTACAACTCCATTCTCTCATTCCACTTGTCTCCTTTCACTTTTCAGCAGCACCACTTCCTGATCCCACAGCCACATACGGATGACCTTACAAAACTTTGTGAAAGAAAACTGTTTACTCTCTAATCTGAACTGTTGATCATTCCCATTGTAATTCCCACTGTGAATGCAGGGAGCTGCGATCACCTGTTAAGTAGGTGAGAGCAGCATCCATCAATTTCAATGTATTTCATTTCATTTATTTTTTTGTTTTGTTTGTTTTTTAACTGGTTAGCAGATGGGCAGTATCTACCCTTTTCATACAAATTAGTAAACATACAATATATATAAATAAAATATTACAAAAGGCAATGGCATTATAAATAACATGAACATTCAGAATGTTCTGTGGACTATTTAAGAAGACTAGATTTGAATATGGAGAATTTGCTACATAAAATTAAGGTACTGGGGAGTTTATTATGAAAACTGACTGCTTTAAATTTGAAAGCTCTTTGCCCAAATGTGGCATTAAAAGAGGGGAGTTGCAAAGACAAGTTTATATTCGTTCATTTTGCTTGTTTCCAGATGTGTTCTGGGGGAGGGGGGAAGGGAACAAGTTGTTCAAGAACAACAATAAATACAGGGATGGACTGTTCATATAAAAACAATAGATATAGCACTAGATTAACAATAATGCATAGAGTACATGAATTGTGAGTCAATAATAAGCATACTGTTACCACAGATGACAGCATAAAAATAGCAAAAACCATAGGGCACAAAGTTTCTTGCAGTGGATGCTGACCCAGTGCAGAGCAATTTCAGTTGGTTCTTCCAGGCACATAGTGGTGAGGCAGAGCTGGGCATGGTATGGTGAGGGTAGGCTTGGGGTTTAACTTAGGTAGCCCCAGGGAGAAGCAGAAGACATGGTGTGGCATGAGAAGGTTTAGGTTGTAATAGAAGGTAGTTGCCAACCTGAGAGAAGGAGTGGACCTAGACTTGGAGGTAGGTGAGGTAAGGGTAGCCACAATGTGTACAGATGAATGTTGAGTCACCATGTGGTGAGACATTAGACTAAGAGTGTAGCTGAGGGTAAGGGTTGGAAGGATTGTCTGTCTGGGAGGTGGAGAGGGCCTGTGATTAGAGACAGGTGAGATTAGGTGCAGGTACAGACTGGGGAGATGTAGACATGGAGTAGCAATGAAAGGGCTGCTTGAGTTGGTGCACCTTGGATGGGGGGGGGGAACGTTCCACAGCTTAGGGCAGTGGTATGATAAGATGGACTGACCTACAGTGGTGGACCTTTGGAGGAAAATCCCAGGATCAGTGACTGATGTTGCGGAGGGAGTTGGAGGAGAGGGCAGGGGTAGAGAGAAGTAGAGGTGAGGTAGGAGGGTAATGTCCTGAACCAGAATTTGGCTACAAATCTAGCAGAATGGCTGAGACATCTGGATTCTAGAGATTGGAGTGAGAAGGCTTTATAGAGATCACAGTGATGGGTCCTTGAGGGGGAGGATAGAGCGAAATGCCAGAAAGAGTGAAAGAGGGAGCCAAAGTAGAAGTGACTGTCCGGATGAACAGCAACATAACAGGCATTACTAACTCTCTCAATTAAATTCCCCACTAAATCAAAAATATAAAATTCAGACACAGTGGTCTTATGAGAAACTGAAAAGATAATAGATGTTGTCTTTTTGGAGTTTAATAAAAGTATATAAGACAGCAGTAAGTGGTGTAATTTGTTAAAGTCAGATTGAATTGTTTTCTGCAAGACTGAGACATCCTTACCAGAACTAAAAATAAATGTGTTGTCAATGTATTAAGAAAAAGGGAATATAAAAGGGAACCCAGGGTTATTGCCAGAATGTGTGCAATGCATTCTATCCACAAAATAACTCCTGAACTAGGAAACAGCATCAGAAAAATTAAGCCTGGACAGCAAGCACAAACGAAGCTCATAATCAATAAGGTTAAATGCCTCAGTGAGGTTCACAAAGCCTGATGCTGCAAGGAGCCCTTTATTAAAGGCTCCATGGAAATATTCAGCGAGCCCCACCAAGGCCATCTTGGTGGTGTGTTTGATTCTAAAGCAATGTTGTGACCCAGTCAGAGGTTATACTTGGAAATATGCTCATTTGCCTGATTGAAAACTATATTTTCTATATTTCCTTAGTTCATCTTGACATTTTCTAATATTTGTCTCAATCCTTGAACATATCTGTTCCAAATTGGACGTGTTAGCAGTAATGTTTTTTAACCCATTTCCATTTCAGTTTTTTGAACCTCTGCATGCATACTTTCAAAATCCTTAATTTATGAACCAGTGCTAGAATGAGGTTTTCTAGCATTTTTACTGAGGTGTATTGCCACTTGTACTTACAGGCACATTTATGTACCTTTTAAAATTATATGCTATTTATATGTGGGAGGTTTGTGCACTATTTGGACAGCACTGGCACACTGAAACCAATGTGCTGAACTTGTTAGTGTGTATGTAGCTCTAGCTGTCATGCCCACAACATGAATATGTACCTTTCTGAGCATTTAAGCAAGTATGTAGGGGTGACACACCAGCCCTGAGGTGGGTGCGGCCAAAGTGTTAGCTTGAAGTATGTGTACATGTGTGAGTGAGCCACCTCTCTACTACCGTTGGTTCAAACACTATGCGGTGTTAATAATTTTTTCTGAGTCCCAGCATCAAAGATTCTTGTCTGAGGTTGTAAGGATTATATGTTTCATTAAATGATTGATCTACACAGCAAAAATGTAGGCCACATGTGAATGACATTGCTGCCTGGAGTCCTGCATTTTTGATTCAGTGCTGCCTACTTCTGCATCACAGTGTTTCATTTGTTGAATGATGTTGAATTTGTTAATTTTCCTTTGTCAAAAAGGGTAATTTATCTTTTGGTTTAATCACATCCTAAAAAAGAATATAAACAAATTATTTCTGCTTTCTTCTCTTTTGTCTAACTTAAAATAAAAATCATGTGTTTGTTTTCATGTGTTTTTTGGTTTTGAAATTACTTTTTGTACTCCCTCACTCTGCACACATTCTCCACTCCTTCGGGAAACACAATGCAGTATCCCCGCACACATGGCCTACCTGAACTCCCGGTTGGTCCCCATGGAGCCTTGGCTATACCCCCCAGGTGGGTACGGTGCTTTAGTATTTCATCAGACCACTTCGGGCAGTTAGGCAGGCATGTGGGCAATCAGGATCTCCACATACAGTGATCCATCATCTAGGACACTGTGCGCTGTCTTCCCTGTTTGGGAAGTGGATCGAACCTAACGTCATGGCCTCACTGCCGATGTAGTCACTTTCCATCCCCCTGTGGCTAACTCTATGCTTACTGAGCCCTGGACCTCCGCCAGAGGCCAGCCAAGTGCTGAGCATACTAACATACTAACATACTAAAATGCCAGCAGAATAGGCCTAATGGTCTTTCGTGTCTGCTCGTTTGGTCAGCCCCCACCCTGGGTGCTGACCTTGCTGTCCCCCTCGCCTTCTCTGGCTTCTCCCTTCCCAGTTCTGGATATTCTTGCTGCATTGGATTTTGCTTCCTGAACCCTTCCCCTGTACCTGTCCCACCCCCTCTTGACTTGAGCACTACCCCCCTTCCTTCCCAAGAGAGGAAAGCATTCCATCAGATGCTTGATCCTCTCCCTCCCCTGCTGACCCCCGATGGCCCAGGCTCATTGCCAAACCTGGGTCACTGGCATGGCGCAAGGCGTGGCGTCCAGTGCCTCAACCCTCAGCACCACTGGGCCGGTTGTATTCACTTGTTTATTTTTACCTGTAGTTAATGTCAGTCTGCTTATGGCTCAGTCTGTATCTGCATTTGGCACAGAGGGTGCCCCCTTGTGTTCATCTGTATTGTAGCATGTCCCCATTTGTTTGTGATTTCTTCTGCAAAAGGATTTTGTTATGCAAAAAACACAGGTTTTTAGTACAATATAACCTTTCAGTAAGAGAAATCTGACATGTGCTTAATGTTTTATTATCCCCGTAAGTGAGTGCCTTACATTTGATGTTCACAGCAATAGAAAGCAATGAACCACATTTTGCTTTATCACCAGTAGACTTAACTGCCACCATACATACTGGTCGTTTACTCACCTGGTAGAAGTGATTCTGTTAGTATATATCCATGGCACTCCAATTCCTTACAGACTGTGTTATGTTCACCTAATAGGCTGATGATGCACATGTGACATTAGATCAAATTTCAGCCCCACCTAGGCTCTCTGTTCTCCCATAAACCTCAGTTAGATTTCTTCCCAAGCTGTTTGATAACAATACTATCTGAGGAGAGAACCTTGTTAGATAAACAGCTGCAAAAATACTTACGACTATACAGAATTACATTGACATCAGGAACTGAGCTTGTACCTTGTTTGGTATATGCACAAACATTCAGAAACAGTCCATATCGCATGCTGCTGATAAATGCTCTATTTTGGCTCTGACCATGTTACTGCTCTTGTTGGAGCAGGCCTGGAGTGCTGTGAATATATACTAACGTGGTCACCTTTACCAGGTTAGTAAACTACCATTGTGCTTTGTATATATCCATGGCACTTCAATTCCTTACAGACAGGGTTCTACATATTAAAATGGCTGTATCTGAAAGACCTGTTTTTTTTCTGCATGTTAAACAGCTGTATGTGAATTGCCTGTTTGTTTACTTTGTTAACACTGTTTTGACTTGTAAAATTTAACTTCTATATCCCTGTTTTGTCATGACATGGAACTTTTGTAAATGAGTTTCCCGCTCAAAGGTTGTAATCCGAGATTTCAATAAATAAGTAACATAAAAAGCAGTGCCTGTAATCAGGGTGGGAAAGAGTGACCGTGCACAAGGCAAGCAAGGGTAGCAGAAATCAATGCCTTGTTCCAAAGCTGGTTGTCTGGGATAAAGAAGTTTCCAACTTATGTCTCTTATAAAATGTGTGAATGTTTGACCAAGTAGCCGCTGCACAAATCTCAGTGGCTGAAACTTTGTTCTTTTCCACCCAAGAAGTCACAGTCACTCTGGTCGAGTGGACTTTGATGTCTTTTGGCAGTGTCATGTTGGAAGATTTGTAAGCTTCTTGTATTATTCTTTTTAACTGCAAAATGTTTCCTACCTTGAGGTACCACTGAGGCACTCAAGTTACAATTGGCATTGACTGTAATGTGATCCTGCCTCATTCTGCCTCATTGTACCCAGATATACCTCAGTACTGAAAAACTTTTCTATGACTACCACTACCTACTACCAACGCTTACCTACTGTGCACCCATACTCATCTCTGCCCACAAATCGGTGCTGCACAAATGGGATGTTACATACAATAACATAGGCCGATACGCCGCACAATCCCCACGACTTCAACATCACTGCCAGCTATATATTGACCTTGGGTGGCTCTCCCCCTCTGCCGTCAGGAGCTACTTCTTGTCCTGTCTAAATGACTCTATCCTTAGACAAAGTCAGCCTGCTGCACTTGTGAAGCTCCTTCTTCCTGAGATTCCAAACCGCACGCTCAGATCTGCTGACAAAGACCTGCTGGATATTCCCCGCTGCCGCACCAACAAAGGAACTGGCTCCTTCCAACATGCAGCCCCTAAGTTGTGGAACCAGCTCCCACTGGACCTCAGGCTTGCACCCTTGCATCCTTCTTTCAAGCGTGGGCTGAGACTACACCTGTCCACCTTAGATCTATGCACCTGCTTTGATCCTACCTGATCCCGAATCTTCCCTGCCTCTTCTCCCTACCCCCCTACTACTGGTCTCCATGCTACCTCCCTTCTTGTTTTCTCTCCCCCAAAATCCAACCCCTCTCTCCAAGCTAACCTAACTTTATCCTGAAATATAATTATAAATATGTTTTTGTGAATGTTTGCACTTACTTACTACTACCTACATTACTTTTCATTATGTATTGTTTTCTGCGTTACATGGGCGTTGTCTAAACCTGCCACAGGTGGATGTTGGTACAGTAAGGTCACACCTCCTCCCTCTCCTCCTCTTGCCTACCTTTTCCGCAGGATGTCCACGGCCAGGGACTGCCACCGGCTTTTATGCCCGGCCTCGGAACCATGAGCCCAGCTGCACCACCCGCCTCCTACCGCTAAAGCCGTACTTCAAGCTGCCTTTTTTCCTCCCGTCCACCCCTCCCACTTCCTCATCCCTGACATTGGGGCCATGAACCTGGGCGTCCCCCTAGTCTGCCGCTGGGATGTCTCTGGCATCTTTTCTCTTACTTTCCCTGGGTACCCTGGTGCTGTTCGGGCTGGCTGCTGCTGGCCGCCAGTTTACGGCTCCTTTCCACCCTTCCTCCCGACTATTCTTGCTTCTGGGTGCTTTATCTGTCTCCCCCTATATGGCCCACCCCCCTTCTGATACACACTGGCCGACTACTTCTCCCTCTATTCATGTTGCCTGCACCCCGCCCCTTTACTCCACATCATCCTGCCCGGTTGGGGAACCACAAACCCGGCAATCTCCATATGCTTTCCCCGGTAAAGCCGTAAGCTTTCCCTTTTGGTCCTAAACTCCCTTCCTTACCCGCTACTTGTACCAACACTCCCCTGAAACACCTCCTTGCTCATGGCCTCCTGCTCACTGCTTAGTATAGCCTAAATCGTGTTAGACTAGCTGGAACCGCCTTTATGTGTCCAGAATGTACTCTGTGTGGTTGTTGCCTCAATTTGTAATGTTGCTTCCATGTGTTATGCTGTATTGTACTCTCCCGGGTCGTACCTGAAAATAGTCACCTGCTGGCTAGCGCACCTACCCGGTAAATAAAAACTAAATAAATAGCTGGCTAAGGTGGCTTTTGCTACTGCCATACCCTTGGTATGGCAAATGTTATTTGTATAGCTCCCTATCCAAGGGGCTCAGAGCACTTTACATAAAACAATAAAGAACAAGAGAATAAAACAAGAAAGAAAAAAACAACACCAGCAAAAAAATCAAATTAAATTAAACGCTTTTTCAAAAAGATAAGTTTTGAGGGAGGCTTTAAAGGCCTCCAACTAGCTGGCAGCCTTTGTGAATGAAGGAAGGGAGTTCCAAAACACTGGAGCAACCACCCCAAAGGCTCTGTCTCCTGATCTCCTTAAGCAGAAAGGTAGAACAACTAATAAATCAGCATCCCTGGAGCATAGGGGTCGGATCAGGGAGTACAGAATCAGGAGTTCTTTAAGGTAGTCAGGTCCCAGACCCTATAGGGCCTTCTATGTTAACAGGCCTATCTTGAAGGAGCTACATGCACTTACAGGCAGCAAGTGCAGAGAGCATAGGACAGGAGTGACATGGTCCTTCATAGAGGTGCTAGGCAACATCCTGACTGCTGCATTCTGCACTAGCTGCAAAAGATGTTTAAAACTTCCAGATAACCCCAGGTATAGGGTGTTACAGTAATCAAGTTGACTAGTGACAAAGGCATAGATGACTGTAGCCAGGTTAGAGGGAGTCAAGAATGGGCTGATCCTGGCGATATTCCAGAGATGGAAAAACATGGAAAAAAATGGCCCTGACAACTAACGCAACCTGTTTTTGAAGGTCCAGCTGATCATCAAGTATAATGTCAAGATCCTTCACCACCCCAGTCACCAGCAGAGGGAGACCATCCACCATAAGGGCAGACAGCTTCCTGTCAGCAAAAATGCCCCCCCCCAATGACCTGGCTTGATTACCATAATCTCTGTCTTGCTGGGGTTGAGACACAGCCAATTAGCAGAAATCCAGTTGTTGATCTTGGCTAAACAATGAGGCAGAAAGATCATCGGGGGCACAAGACAGGTACAACTGGGTATCATCTGAATAACAGTGACAACCAAGATTGTACTGTCTAATGATCTCTTCTTGTGGTAACATATACATGGAGAACAACAGAGGTACCAATATAGACCCCTGCAGGATACCACAATGCAGCGTGAAGGAACATAAGGAAAAATTCCCTTGCACCACATGCTGTGATCTTCTGGTTAGAAATAAGTGAAACCAGTGCAGTACAGTGCCAGTAGCATTCACATACTCCTGCAGATGATCAACAGCACCTCATGATCAACAGTGTCAAATGTTGATGAAAGTTCAAGAGTACCAGAATACTATAGTGCCCTCGGTCCCTCGCCATGAAGAGATCATGTGCCACCCAGACCAGAGCCATCTTAGTGCTGAGCCGAGGCTGAAATCCCAACTGGAGAGGTTCATAGATGGAAAGTGACTCCAGGCACTCCGTAACTGGTCAACCACCATCTTCTCAGTAAGCTTCCCCAAAAAGGGAAGATTAGATATGGGCCTATAGTTTGCAAGAATGTCAGGATCAAGAAACATATTTTTCAGGAGGGATCTGACCCCAACCTCTTTCAGAAACATAGGAAAACCTCCGTCCCTTAATGACCCTTCTTGTGGCCCTGAGTAATCATGAACAGCCTTTCCAGTTTCCTGAAGCTGAACATCCATTCTAAATAAATTTGTAATGCCTGTTTCATGTCTAGCATGTGCAGGGCTTCTTCTTTTTTTTTTTATTTAAAACTTTCGTTGTTATTGATTTTTTTTCTCATAAATATCCATACAACAGTGCAAGTGAGACATATTCAGGGCTTCAGCTAACTCCATTTTGGGAGTATTTGACTTCCAAAAATAAGGCACAAACTTTCAAAATAAAGAGGGAGGAAGCCATTGATTTCCAGATGTAAAATCAAAAATTAGATGACTTCCAAAACTGCAGGCATGGAAGTCAGAAATGATGGATCATTTTGAAAGAAATTGTATATTACCACTAATGAATTAAATTAACATCCATAAATGTGCCCTTCCTAGAATATTGACTTCCAAAAGTGGGATCCTGGAAGTATTGTGACTTCCAAAAAATTGGAATGACTTCCAGATTTTGACTCCTGGAAGTTTTAGACTTCCACTGAAAATAAATTAAGTGAATCCCTGGACATAGTTGATTCAGAACAGAGTCAATCATACAGAGGGACAATAAATATAGAAAAAAATAATACTGGTATAATCTGGTTATTAGAAATCCATATATAGAAGTGCATGAGATGACATAAATACCATGTTGAAGCATACACTATAGGGTTAAAGGTTTCTAATCTAAAGCTAAGCAGATAGACGATCCGAGTAACAATCAAGCTACCTGTTATGTCCTCCAGGTGTTCCCCACAAGTAACCCGTTCTTCATATCTATACTTCATGGTATAAAAAGAGGATAATGTTGAGCGGCATACATTATCCATTTTCGCCATCTAAGTTCAAATGAAGTATCTGATTTTAGTCCCCTGGAAAAAAGTGTCTCAAGTACATAAAGGTCTCTCATAATCTTAAACCAATCACTGAGCAAAGGTGGGGCACTTCTACCCCATAGGCGGGTAATCACCTTCTTGGCAGCCAAGATACAGGTTACCAGGAGAGACCCCTTTTGGACATGACGTCCTCCAGGTAGGACCATAAGGAGGACCAATTCAGGCATTAGAACCGCCTCTTCTCCTACTAATTTGACCAGGGTCATTGCTATATCCCGCCAGAACCCCCTAACAGCAGGGCAGGACCAGAAGACATGACAGTGGCCTGCCTTAACTTCCCCACAATTTCTCCAGCATTTCCCATGAAGATCACCTGCTATTTTGGCTACCTTAGCTGGAGTATTAAAAAATCTATTCCTCATTTCTAAAGAAAATTCCCTCCAGCAGGGGGCAAGAGGGACCCTCATAGAAAGCTTTGTATATTTACTCCAATCCTTCTCAGAGACTGGGATCTCCAATTCCCCGTTCCAGGCCTTTAAGATTGAGACCATAGATTCCCAAGAGAGCTCCTGTAGTCCCCCATAGGTCACTCCAATAAGGTGTGGCCATTGTTGCCCCTCAGGGCTGCAATAAAAAGGTGTAATGGTGTAGGAAGTGGTTTTGGCAGGGCATTCCTATGGGGAACCCTCTAAGTTACAAGGTCTTTTAATGAGACATATATTGGGAGGTCAGCTTGCTGGATCCCATATGTTTTCTGAATCTTGTGAAAAGGGAGAGAACCCTCCGGTTCCATTACTTGAAACAGGAATTTTAAGCCCCTCTCACTCCACTGCTCCAATGTCGGCAGTGCTTGGGGAAAAAGAGAACGCATCTCTGACTTGATTAGCTTCAGGAAATAGGAAACTATCTCGAAATCACCCAAGGTTTGCAGTCTATACCAAGTCTCTAAATTGGAACGCATGCCCTGTAGGTAGGCAACACGGCTGACCGAATGTAAGTTTGGAGACTAGACAACTGGGACAAAGTCCTGAATTTGAATAAGGGTTTGGCCTAAAACCTTCCAGGGGAGGGTGTATGTCGGGTTACTCCACTGCATGATACAAACTAGGACAGTGGCCTGAGCATATTTAAGTAAGTTAGGGAGAGCCAGGCCTCCCCCAGCCTTGGGAAGTTGTAAAATGGTCCAGCAAATCTGAGGTCTTTTACCTCCCTAAACAAAACTGGCCAAGGTATGATTCCATGTGGTAAAGTAGGAGGGAGTAGGGAATATGGGTATAGTTTGAAATAGGTACAACATTCTGGGCAATATATTCATATGGATAAGATCAATTTTGAGATAATAAGGGAGATGGAGTTGGGCCCATTAATGAATGCCACCTTCTATTCATAGAGTAAGAGGCTCATAGTTTAAAAGGAGTATATTTTGGATATCTTGGGGGAGAGTCACTCCTAAATACTTAATTTTGGTGCTCCACCATCTAAAAGGACCCACGGGCCTTTATATGGTTGGGGGGTTATAATGAAAAGAAATAACTTCTGATTTTGAAGAGTTTATTCTATAACCTGACATCTGGGCAACATTTTCCAGAATGTTACAGAGAGCTGGAGGAGATTTATCCATGTCAAGCAAGAAAAGGAGGATGTCATTGACATAGAGAGTCAGTCTCCAGTCCCTCTGTTCAACTTCAACTCCCAACAGGGCCCGAGAGTCTCAGATCTTCATCATCAGGAGCTCAATGTAAACTGCGAAAAGGAGTGGAGAGAGAGAGAGGACATCCTTGTTGAGTGCCTCTCTCAAGGGGTATCGGGGTAGAAATCTCCCCATTAAGTGTAATATAGACTTTTAGAGAGGTATACATCCCCTTTAACCACTTAATCACCTTCTCAGGGAAACCAAATGCTGACAGGACCTCCCAGAGAAATCCCCAGAAGACCCTGTCAAAGGCTTTGTAGGCATCTAGACTAATCAATATGGAGGGGGAAGGTCTCCAGGGCATGTGCTCCATTAAATGTATGGTTTGTTGAACAATGACAGCTGTTTGCCTTGTCCTTAAAAAAACAGCCTGGTCCGAATGAATCAGGCCTGGCAAAATGTCCTCCAGTCTGCGAGCCCAGATGGACATGTAAAGTTTATAATCATAAATAAGTACTGAAATGGGTTGGTATGAATCTGTGGTTAGGGGATCTTTACCAGGTTTCAATATGGCAGTTATGACTGCATATGCCCATGAGGCTGGAGGGGGGCACCCTGCTGGATTTCTAGAAAAGCTTGATGAAGGGGAGGCAGTAATGTAGGGGCAAGAGCTTTGTACCACTCAGTAGCTAATCCATCTGGTCCTGGAGATTTTAAGGTCTTAGCTCTGCCTATTGCTGACTGAATTTCGACAGCTGTGATGGGACTCAGCAAGAAAAGTCAAATGGGACAAGAATGCTTGGGTAACCTCAGGGGAAAGGGGGGGTCTGCTCAGTATATAATCTTTTGTAAAAAGTTTGGAATACATTCATTATATCTACACTATGATACCTCAGCTCCCCAGTATTAAGATCCCGGATTTCAGTGATAGTCATAGAATGTTTAAAGGCCCAAACCATTTTAGCTAGGTTTCTTGTCCCACAGGGGACCCATTCATAATAAAACCTCTTAGTGTATAAAAGTGTTGCTTGGACTTTATGGTCCAGAATTGCTTGTATTTCAGACTGTACCTGTCTAAGTTCTTCAGGAGGGACACTCTCACCACTTGCCACCCTTCCCTGTAGCTCTGATAGGAGACCTAATAATGTTTTATATCTTGCCTCCCTTTGTTTAACCTTACAAGCTAAATAGGCAATAATTTCCCCCCCTAATTACCACCTTTAGAGTATCCCACACTACGATGGGGGAATATCAGGAATTAGGTTGTCAGACTTGATTTGGGGAATATGGATTTGCATCTGTTGAATAAACTCAGGGTCCTGCAGGTGGGAATCATTAAACCTCCATAAAGTAGACTTCTTAGATGTCCCCAAGTTAACTTTCAGCAAGAGAGGTGTGTGGTCTGATAATACCCTTGCCCCTATTGTGATATCCTGTATTTTATCTAAAAATTCAGTAGAGACAAAAATATAATCAAATCTGGAAAATGAATGGTGGTGAGCTAAATAAAAAGTGTAGCCCTCCGTGGTATGAAACAAATGTCGCCAGACATCTGTTAGTCCCAGCTGAGAGAGCTGTGCCTGGAGAAGTTTTTGTATAGGGGAGTTTCTATATGCCTGAGGGCGGGAGGAGTCTTTTTGGGGTGACAGTGTGATACTGAAGTCACCACCTACTAACATTATTCCCTTCTGTATATCCATTAATTTATTTAAAAACCTGTGGAGGAGAGTTGGGGAGGCCCCTTGGGGTAGATACATATTTGCAAGTGTAACTTCCTGTTCAGGTAGGTGGCCCTGGACTATGACAAAATACCCATCTGGCTCTCCATATCTTGCTCTTTGACAAATAGAGTGGCCCATGGGATCAATATGGCCACTCCTCCTACATTTTCTAGTTCTGCTTGAGGAGAAGACCGCATATCTGCCTCCTGCAGCAAGTTTGTCATGTTCTAATGGAGGCAAATGAGTCTCTAGTAAGTAGATTAGGTGGGATCCCTGTTGACACAGATTCTGCTGGAGCCTTGACGTTTTAATGGGGTTTTTAATCCCATTTATGTTAAGGGAAAGCAAGCTAATCACTCTGTCAGCCATTTAAGAAAATTGTAATGCCAGGCCTAATTGAAATGTGCTGCCTCTCCTATGTGGATGTGGTCAGTCCCCTCCTCCCCAGACATTACAGAACATTCGGTAATATATCCCTCAGTCCCCCTGAAGGTTGTTCCATGGTCACCTTTATATCTTAGGCTCCAACAAAAATCTGTAAAGAGCACCCTTTGTTTATAAATGCTTTTATTCCCTCTCTGTGAGATACCTGAACCCTTCTCTGTATCTCTGCCAATATAATTGCTTGTCTTCCTGCATTTAATCATAAACAACATCATAAACAACAGTAACTATTAACCATAAAGGTTGCATATACATAAGGTATGCAGAACTATATTCAGAAACATCAAAATAAAAGATCATCCATTGTACTATTTGGACTTCCGACTGTGGGGAGGTGTAATATCTCCTCCCTATACCCATAAGGATAACTTTGCAGCATTGTGTTCTCCCTATTGGTGGAGGTAGTCCCAATACCTGAAGGTTTGGGGCCTCCAGGTAACCAGATAGTTGTTCCCTTAACACAAAGGAAAACTGAAGAAAGAAAAGGAACTCCGGTAAGGGAAAACTCTGCATTGGACAGCAGCAGCTGTCTAATCCCTTCCTCTGCCCTGACCTTCTGAAAAATCAAAAAATGAAATAGGGTGCCCATTTTTATCCACTTTAAATTCACTGTCAGAGGCACTTAGCGATAAGCTATTAAGCCAAAATGATATAAAAGGACCCCCCTAAAAAACATAAGGGGAGAAAGGACAGGGAAAGAGGTGAGGCAATCCCCCCTTTGATCCAGCCTAGGGTTAGCAGCTTATTCCTGTCACCCTCATAGTCCAAAGTGTAAACTTAAGGGCCCAAAATTTAAATGATAACTTGAATTGGTGCTAAATATAACATCACAGCAAATAGAGTATAAGTGTTTGTTTCTAGTGTAGTTATGTCCCAGTAGGTACAAGGCAGAGATCTAAATATAACCCCAGACAAGTGGGGGTTGGGGATGCTTCTCCTCACATCTAGCTGCCAGGTGACGCCAAGCTAGCCCAACATAGATGGTCTGCTTGAGGGCTAGAGTCAAGCCAGAGCTGAGGAGAGCCAATTGTCCCAATGCAGGGATATCCTCCCCTCCCAGATCCACTAACCTGAAACAATCAATATGTTCTCAGACCCCTTCAGGGATTGCCAGGGCCAGCATCTCTTCGATAGGCAGCAAACACATTCCAGACTAGTAATTCCCTGCTGTTTATCATTAGATTTTGAGGAAACAGTCTGCCACCTCGCTGGTTGCAGTTGGGGATTACCAAGGCCAAAAGTTCTATCTGGAAAGCTCAGTCCAACCTTGGCTAATTCAATGTGGGCATCCTGGGCTGTAGCAAATTCCACCTTTCCTGTTGGTAACTGCACAACAAGGCGAGCAGGGTATGGTGTGGTGAACTTGCAGCCAGCAGTTTTAATGACCGGAAGTAATGGTAAATAAGCTCGCCTCAAGTGCATCATTTTTGGTGCATAATTGTGGTCAAAATATATGCATGTGTGCCCATTGAATGTCTTCTGTTTCCTCCAAGCAGTGAGGAGCACCTGCTCTTTCATAGCATAACTGTTAAAACACAAGATAATCAGGTGAGGTGGGGCATTCTCAATCAATCAATCAATCAGTCAAAATCTTTATTTAATCAGGCAATCACCATTGAGCATAACTCATTTTCGAGGTGGACCTGGGATATAGAGGATAAAAACAGGTCAGAAAGATACAATGAACAATATAAATGGCAAGAAATAAATGCAACACTAGAAAAATATGTACAGGTATTAACAACAAGAGGCATGTACAGAAAAGACAATTGGAATCTGGGTCAGGGAAATAAACTGGTGATACTTCATACAAAGTATATATCAATATCGACATGAAAAAATATAACAGTCAATGGGTACAGCAGATTAATAAGTGCTCAGTATACACTAAAAGTAAAGATCCAGGGTAGGGATGAGGGTTAAAAGGCTACTCCAGATGGTATTTCTGAGGAGGTAATAACAACAGAATAAGGGTAAGGTCAGGAATAGGGACATAGTGGAATTGGATGAAGAGAAGAAAAATGAAAAAAACATGAAGTTGATAAATGGACCGCAGCAGTAGCAGGGAAACTAAGTCCAGCCAACGAGAGGATTCCGGAAGAGGAGAGAGACAGGGGAGAAAGGCAAGTAACTAAAAACAGGGTTAAACAAGCCAGAGATGACAGAAGAGGCAAAGCAAGGGCATGGGAAGGGGAAGGCAAAGGGGGGCCCCAAAATTATAAATATCAAACACAGTGTATCTGTAGAGAAAAGACTCAGACTGGACTAGAGTTATGGGATTAAAGACATCAAATAAAACAGTAGTATTCTGGTTTGTGGGCTTCGGGGCCAAGGCCCTATGAACTCACTCCAGTTGCAGTTCATAGCCCTGGAGTAACTCTATGGCAGTGTGTAGTAAGGCCTCCACAAAATATTTAATATTAGGCCCTTCTGAGCCCTCAGGAACACTGTAAATCCTGATATTCTTTCACCTTGCACTATTGTCAAAGTCCTCCTGCTGTGTCTCTAACAAATCCTGCTGATCCTGTAGTTGCTGGACCTTAGTTTAAAGGTCATCTACCCTGTTTTCAGTAGCCATCTCTTGCCTCTCCTGCTTGTCCATATGCTGCTCCAGTTACATTACATTGTGGCAAAGTTCTCCGTACATTTCTTTTATTTCAGCATGGAATGTCACCAATTCCTGATTGATTAAGTCTAATTTAGCTTTTTTGACGTTCGTTTTACCCTGCTTCGGTTTATTTTTGGAGGTAATATGATGAGCTTCCTGGGATGCCATTGCTCAATGTTCTGAGCCGTCTGAGGCCTCGGAGTCTGATGAGGCTTCAGAATCATCCATTGTAGCGAGTAAGTAGTAAATCACACCCTTTTTTTCTGCACACTTTCTTTAGGATAGAGCAAAGTAAATATTAGAGTACCAAAACCACTATTTATGCTGCATCAAGAGTGTTTTTAGTCAGGGCAGATTCCAGACACTCGTCCTTGCGGCCATTCTCCATGGAGCGGAACCAGAAGTCCTCCAGGGCTTCTTTTTTGTCATGTGAACGTTCCATACAGAATGTAGGCAGTTCTATTGTCTGGTTCTCATGAAATGGAATTGCTGCCTTTGGAGTAAAGGTGGTATGATTCTAGGTGAGATCCTCTTGAGTAAAGACCAGGAATGATTCCTTGAGGGATAATGCACTCAACCTACTAATTCAGCATGTGGCAACCAGGTAGAATGATTTAAGTCCCATTCCGAACAGGTCAATGTCATTGATTTACAAACCAAGGAAGAACTCTACACTCCCCTGCAAAATTATCATAAAAAATGCTGGATATGCAGTTCAAAAATCTAATTTATTTTCAATGCTATGGCATCAACATAGCGAGTTGTAACAACATTTCAACAGTCACAATGAATAATGACCATTCTCCTGTGTCTGACTAAACACTACCCTGCGCTTCGACCAACTACTCGGTCTTCATTAGGGGGTTGAGTATGTTTCACATAATCCATATTAAATAGCCACAAAATCAATCACAAAATTAATCATCACTTAGTGAATCCCCTATCACTTAAATTTTTCATATAACAGACACTGACAAGTAGTTGTGAAGGGATTCAAACTTGCTTGCATCCATTTAATAACCTGTTAATTTTGTTAGTTAAATTAACATTAATACAACTGATTCTTCAATCAATATAATAATGTGTAACTTATAATAAATTAACTTGTATATACAAGTTATCATTAACTTATTTAAAACTAAAATACAGATCAAAATGTGAAGAAAGTTAAAGATAAAGAAATAGGGGAAAAGACTAGGGAACAAGGGGAAGTTTTGAAATAAACCAAGCTAATGAGTGTTCGACCTCATGGTTTACAGTCTGAAATCATTATTAATAAAGGATACTCAAACTGTACAATATATTTACTTTCAAATCTATATTTAATTCTTAACACAAAACATTTGAATATCCAAATTAATGTCATTCAAGTACACCATGAATCCCCTACAGAAATAAACCCCAGTGTATCCCTATAAAGGATCTCTAATTGTAGTCACATTAAGTGCTCTGGTGGGATTCTGACCTAATTTTTGGAACATTGTCAAAATTAAAATTTCTATTCACATTTTGATCTGTGAGTACTTATATGATCTAAAACAGTCATAATAACTACCTGAACTGATAAACATTCCTCAAAAAAGAAGAAAAATCATTAAAAAATCAAAAGACATCTAAATACATTAAACACTAATTATTTTATATCCATGACGATGTTTACCATCTATACTGTTTAATTATATATGTAGAGAGAACTATCTGTCCAGTTAAACAAAGAATACAGGAACTCTTCCATGATATTAGAGTGGGCATGGTCCACAAACCTGTTGCTAGACATTTTAGTGGAAGTCATGACAGCAGTTCTGAGGAAGCCACATTTATCGCTCTGGAACAAGTTAAATGTAGCCTGTGGGGTGGGGATAGACTGAACTTCATGCTTCAAAAAGAGAGCTTTTGGATCTTCATTTTGCAAAGTTTGCAGCCGAAGGGATTAAATATGGAGTGGGACCCTTCCCTAAGAGAAGTAAAAAGTAGAGATTCTAAATAGAATTATGTGTAACTTGATTGTTGCTATTTATAACTTTTCAAAGTATTAACTTGTTTTGTCTTATTATTTTATTGTTCCAAATTGAAGTCCACTTTCTTCTCTCTTTTTCCTACATCATAATAGTCCATATATGAGAGCAAGGACTGGTGGATCCACCTGAAAATGAAGAAGAAGGATCAATGGTATGATCACTGCCACTGCTTATGTACTGTTCAAGCTTCCTTTATGTAATAATAATGTATTAGAAATAAAATGTGGATTTAAATATGTATAATGCCAACAAAGATATATTCAGTGGTGAACCTAGAAATTAGTTTTTTGTACAGTTTAAATGCTAATGAAGTTAAAATTAAATAGTATAGATGGTAAATACTGTCATGGATATATAATAATTAGCATTTAATGTATTTAGATGTCTTTTGAATTGTTGATGATTTTTCTTATCTTTTGAGGAATGTTTATCAGTTCATGTAGTTATTATGACTGTATTAGATCATATAAGTACTCACAGATCAAAAGGCGAATAGAAATTTTAATTTTGACAATGTTCAAAAGTTAGGTCAGAATCCCACCAGAGCCACTTAATGTGACTATAGTTAGAGATACTTTATAGGGATACACTGGGGTTTATTTCTGTAGGGGATTCATGATGTACTTGAATGTCATTAATTTGGATATTCAAATGTTTTGTGGTTAAGAATTAGAAATAGATTTGATAGTAAATGTATTGTACAATTTGAGTATCCTTTATTAATAGGGATTTCAGACTGTAAACCATGAGGTTGAACACTCATTAGCTTGGTTTATTTCAGAACTTCTCCTTGTTCCCTAGTCTTTTCCCTGTTTTTATATCTTTAACTTTTTTTCACATTTTGATCTGTATTTTAGTTTTAAATAAGTTAATGATAATTTGTATATAAAAGTTAATTTAATTATTATAAGTTACACATTATTATATTGATTGAAGAATCAGTTGTATTAATGTTAATTTAACTAAGAAAATTAATAGGTTATTAAATGAATGCAAGCAAGTTTGAATCCTTCCATGGCCATTTGTCAGTATTTGTTATATGAAAAATTGAAGTGATAGGGGTTTCCCTAAGTGATGATTAATTTTGTAATTGATTTTGTGGCAATTTAAGGAGGATTATGTGAAATACACTCCACCCCATAATGAAGACAGAGTAGTTGGTCAAAGTGCAGGGGAGAGTTTAGTCGGACACGGGAGAGTGGTCATTAATCATTTTGACTGTTGAAACGCTGTTACAACTCGCTATGTTGATGCCGTAGCATTGAAAATAAAATAGATTTTTGAATTGCATATCCAGCGTTTTTTTGTGGTCATTTTGCAGAGGAATGCAGAATTCTTCCTTGGTTTGTTTGTAAGTTTGGGGCTTGCTACCCCACTCTGCACCCTGTTACCTGACAGTGCACAAAGTATTTTCTTGTTTCTTTTAATCTATGTCATTGATTGGCTTGCATGATCACACAGTAATTGCATTCAGTACTAGGGTCTGGTCCCACAGTGCATGACTGATTTGATTTAAGGCTTGGTGTTGTTAGCCACTTTGAGGAACCTGATTTCATCTGGGTGTGTTTTGCCTATTTGACTTATAGCCACCAATATTTCTGAGAGTTGTACCTTTAGTGACACCAGAGATAGTCCCTTATCTCGTCCTTGTTGCAGAAAAAGTAGCACCTGAGGAATCGAAGCCTTGTCAGGTGCTATGTTGTTGGTCTTGCACCATGTGGTAAATATTCTTCATTGCTTTCCATATGGAGATGTAGTGGCTGCCCTCCTAGACTGCAGCATGGTGTCTAGTACTGATTCATGGTAGCCTGCCTTTAGCAATCTCTCCCTGTCAGGAGTCAGGCTGTATGTATGAGGCTGTGGGGGCTGGAGTGCCTGACTAGCCCTTGCATCAGAATTTTCTGGTCTGGATGAAAGGTGCCACGGGTGATCCAGTGCCATTGCTACTACCACTGTGAATTAGGCATGTCGAGGACAATATGTAGTTATGAGAATTAAGAGTCTTCTGGACCATCCGATTTTTTGAGAACTTGAGGAAATCAGACGAAATGGTGGAAGTATATATGCTCTGCCCTGTGTGCAATGGAGTGAGAAGGTATCTGTGACCATTGACTGGTGTTCCTTGAATCTGTAGAAAAACTTGCTGACGTAGGTGTTCTTGCTGGATGCTATCAGATCTATGGGAATGGATACCCACCTTTTATGGATGGATTGGAACACCTGTGGGTGGAGTTGCAGCTCCCCTGAGTGATCTCTGGATGTGCTAGCCAGTCTGCTATGGTATTCAGCTTTTCACCATGTGTATGGGTGAGATGACTGAGAAATATCTTTTGAACTCAGATCAACACTCTGTATGCCTCCCTGAGGAGTCTCTGGCTCCAGGTGCTGCCCTGCTTGGTTATGTAAGCCACCATTGCCCTGTTGTCCAAGTGCATGAGAATGGATTTGCCCATTAGACTTGATTGAAAGTGAGACAGTGCATTGAACACCACCCTCATTTCCAGCATGAGGCTAGGTAGGGATGAGTTCCACTTGTTCCATATTTCCCTAGAGCCACCTTGTGTTCCACAGTTGCTCCCCATTCTTTCTTTTTAACAAATGTTATTCAGAATTTTCCAACTTTTATATCCATAATACAGCAAGGTGGCAATCATCAGGTGTCAATTAACAATATACTGGTACAATTCCATATATTATTAACAAACTAAGTAACAATAATTGCTACATACATAAACAGTTTCTTATTTTATACATGGCAGAGTTTAGTGTGTAAAGAAAGACCTATAAGAGCTAGAGGCAATATTCACAAATCATATTCTCTCTTGAACAATATGAAAAGCAAGCTGAAATATTAGCTGATGGGGGTATGGGGATTTGGACTGTGGAGTACCTGGTACCATTGCATGAGCACAGTATTGGAGAAAGCTATATCTTAAGTTGGAGGTGTTACTGTATGGTTCATAAAGGGTCTAGTTCATAAAGGATCCCCTTATTTTTCAAACTGGGCAATATTATTTCTGGCTCTATGGGACATTCTCACATGTTTTGTCAGCTTTTCCATTGTGGCCTTTCAGTCTGCAAGTGAGGGAAGCATATTAGATTTCTATCCAAGTAGAATCTGCCTCTTGGCTTCCAGTGCTGCCAAATATATTCATGTTGTATGTCTGATGGTCTCACCTTGTATGAAAGATAAATCACACACTATCCACAGTTTAGGACTGCTAGACAAAATACAGTATAGGGTGCAGTTGCAGAAATGGATAACTTGCTTCCAGTATAGACAGGTAAAGGAGCAGAATCATAGGATGTGCAGTAGAGAACCAGTTCCTGCATGACACTTTCAACATTGTGCAGTAGGGAGTATTCCAACTTTATGGAGGAGTGCTGGGGTACAATACCACCTATGCAAAATCTTTTTTTTTTTTGAATTAGCTGGTGTCTGATGATGTGCAATCCTGTATGAATCTATTTCAAGAGCTGCTCCAAGATATCTTCTCAAATAGAGATGTTCATCTGTTTTTCAAAATCTGCTTCTTGCTTTAGCAGAAGTAGGCAGCGGGGGACAGTATGTAGTTAAATATTTTACCTCCCAGATCCCTGGAGGTTTGCAGTCATTGCCTTACCTGAGCAAGTAATACTGGTGACAGTTCTTGGTATTTGGTTTTATCCCAAGTTTTAAGTGATTGCCAAACTTGCAGGTACCTTCATAAGTCTGTCCTAGGGAGCTGAAAGTTATTTTGGATATACTGAGGGATTTCAAGACTACCCAACACTGGGTCCAGTAAGTGGCCCATGGAGGGTCTCCTGTATAGGGAATTTATTTATTGTAATCTGAGGGTTGTCCCACAGATGTTCCCACTTCCCCAAATGATATGTGGCCCAAATATGCTGTTTTGTGAGTGTGCTACATGTTTGTTAGCATAGGATACCATGGGTAGAAGTAGTGCTGCACTGGCAGCATTCTTACCCCTCTTCTGGTTCTAGGGGGGCCTTTATAGGTGCTTCCACAGATCACCAGAGTGTGGCAGTATGAGTCATAGGCTTTTACTAGTGGAGCAAACTCTTGATGCCAATGGCCTGGTGATGGGCCCAGAGCCACAGTAATTCCCATCAACATTTCTCTCTGGGTGCTGTACATTTATAGAGCATGAATTATGGCCTTGTACCTTCCCATAAGATGGAGATGATTAACTTCTCTAGCTGGTGAATCAGCTGTGGGGGTATGCGAAGGGGAAAGTTACTGAGGCACAGTATTATTTGTGGAAAAGCCATAATTTTGTAGCCTGCCATCTTGTGTCCCAAAGTTAAATTGAGCTTTTTCCATCTGTTATATTCTATTTCTAGTTGAGGGGTTGCATCCTATCTGTTAGCACTATAATAAGGTTCTCTTGGCTGCCTTCGACTCCCTAGCACAATAGCATGTTCATCCCTTGACATCCCTATGCAGCTCAGTGGTACTGTGATGAGCTATGTCAGTTGATGATGAAGACTAAGGGATGGAAATGGGAGCATTTTTGGAGAAGGTCCCACTCAGAGAGTGACAAGTTGGCATTGAAGACTCTCTATGTTAAGTATCAATGTGCAAGAACCCTGAAAAAGACAGAGTTCCTCTCAAGGTCACTTGCTGCAGGAAAAAAAAACTGGCTAGCTTAGCTCTTTTGCACCTTAGACTGGTTATAAACTGCTATGTGTCTGCAATCTGTTCCAGCTTTTTCAATAAATAAGTCCAAAGAGTTTGAAATTTTTTTTCCTGACAAGGTGTTTTTCATTCATTCAGGTATCTCTTCGAGCAGTCTGTCCTTTGGGTGTTGTAGATCTGCCTACTTGGAGTGGTTTTCAACCAGTTTCTGATGAGAAGGTACTCTAGGTGATTGCAGATTTTCACCCCTACTTGCTGTATGCTGGAACTGGGGTCAACCTCTTTGTTCTTGGGCTGCAGTGAATCCGAGGGTGCAGTCATTACAGAGATTATTGGATGTTCCTTAAAGGACGTTGCCTTTCCATCTGCCCTGAGAAAAACATTGGTCAAATCCCTTTGAAAAAAGCCATCTTTGGTCTCCTAAGTTCTAGTGAATTACAGACCTGTCTCGAATCTTCTTTTTTGGGGGAAGTTGGTTGAGAAGGTGGTGGTGGAGCAATTTATTGTAGTACTAGTAAATATTCTTAAATTTATACAGGATAAAACTTATAGGACTTGTGGGTCCTATTTATAGTTTTCCTGTTATTCGTACAATTTGTTGCAATGCAAAGATAAACAGTTATCTAAAACTGAATACAAAGGAAAACACAAAACAATATACTGTATATCACATACGTCAATCAGTCAAAGTCAAAAACAGTCACAAATGTGACAAGTCCTCAGAAATTTGATTTTCAAAGAGCTTTAGCTTAAGATTGGATTGCTGGAGTTAGTTGATTCCATGTTTTGGAGACCCAGTAGTTGTCTAAGAACATGCCAACTTGAGGATTGTCTGGAGAAATGTGATATCTATGAACCTCTCCAGTGGCGTTTTCGGCCCCATTATAACACTGAAGCTGCACTCATCAAGGTGACACATGATCTCCTCATGGTGTGACATTGAGGAATTTGTACTATCCTGGTTTTCTTGGATTTTTTTCATTGGCATTTGACACAGTTAATCACAGGCTGCCATTGAATTGCCTGAGGGATTGTGTTGGTCTAACTGTAACAGTTCTGTACTGGTTTGAATCATACATAACAGGGAGAATGCAACAAGTTGTCCTAGGTAATTTTATCTCTAGGGCATCTGTGTGCTTCTGTGGTGTTCCAAAAGGCTCTATCCTTGCCCCCATGTTGTTTTCTGTGTATGTGTTGCCATTGGGTAGGATCATTAGCTGGTATGGTGTTGAGATTCAGTGTAATGCAGAAGATACTCAGCCATGCCAGTCTTGTTTTTCTGGTGTGGATCAAGCTTCTTCATTGCTGGGGCGATGTCTTACCTTGGTCAATAACTGGATAGCTTCAAAATAGCTATGTCTTAATCCAGAATTACAGTATGCCATAGTCCTGGCTATGTCTTAATTGAGGAATGACAAGTGATCAAGCCAGGCCAGTGGGACTCAGCAGTGACAGTATATTTGACAGTGCTTCCTTCATTAGACGGCCAATCTGTTAATATTGTAGATGTGGTAAGAATCTTGCAGTCATTTTGGACTCCTAGCTGACGACAGAACACCAGGCATTAGCGGTTGTCAAATCTGACTTTTACAACCTGTTTACATCACCAGTGTTAAACCACAGCTGGCATCCGCTGACCTGGTGATGATCCTTCATGTTTTCTGTACCTTTAGGCTTGACTACTGTTAATGCTTTATACTTAGGATAAGTCTCCTGGAGTTCGATGATACCACAGCCATAGAATTTTCCCCAGAATTTGATTCATGACCCAGAGTATATCTAGTACTGCAGAAATCATTGTTTTTGGTGAATTTTCATTCAGATATAAAGTTTCATGTAATGTCTGCCTCTCTTCCCCATCTCAATAATCCTGAAGTACCTCCTCTATGCTCAATATGTGATGTCATTGACAGTGTCACATCATATTTTAGCCAGTGGCTAGACTGCATTGTGCCACAGAAATAAATAAATTGTGACAAAAGAATCAGAAAATGCTGCCGCAGAAGCCTTGGAGCCCTGTCACTCAAATCAGGACAAAGTGCTGCAGAACAGTAGGGGCCTTGAATTACGGCAAATGTAAATTCTGGATTGTCAACCTGTAATTTCTGTGTCTCCAATGTAATGTCTCAATTTTAACCACTATATTATCATCCTCTGTATGTAATTTTTGCTGTATGTACTTAATCCCGGGTTGTCCCTGAAAAAGGGACCTCTTGTCTCAGTGGGCTTACCCGGTTACCAAAATCTAAATAAATAAATAGAAGTTTGTTGTGATGTCTGCAGCCGGTCCAGAATGCTCCAGACCAGTTGACTGTGGAAACATCTTAAAGTACAAACATCACACTGTTGTTGTGTGCACTGCACTGTCTGGTTATTAGGTGATGCATCAGCTTAAAGATGTGTTTGCTGATAGTCAAAGCCCTACGAGGTCTGGGAATGACTATTTGAAAGATATCATGGTTGCTTACCTCTCAACCTGCCCCCTCTACTCCATTGATGCAGGCTTACTTGTGTCTATGTTTCCTGCATGAAACAATCTGGGGACTGGGCCTTTGATGTGGTGGCTCACATGCTGCGGAATTCTCTACTTGAATGTGACCACTCTGCCTACAAGGGGGGCCTTTAAGATCTCACTGAAAACATGCTGTTTGTTCAGGCATTCTCCGGCTAGTTTTTACTATTTTTTTTGCTCACTATTTTATTATATGCTATTTTTTTGGTGTTTACTGATTATTTTATTGTATGCACTGTACATCCCCCTGAGCCTATGGGAATGGGCACTTTCAAAACAGATAGTCATGAATTTAGAATCTAACTGGTAAGCTTGTTTGTAAATGTGTAGCTACCCTTGAAGGAATGTATACAACTAGCCTCTCCAATTCTGCTATATGTGAAGCAAGGCAGTAAGTTGTAACTGTAGACAATGATAGCATAAAATCTTCTGCAGCTTTGTATAAGTGTCTGGAAAAGTCTATTAGTGAACATTTAGAATTTAAGATGCAGTAATGAAGGATCTACAGCATACAAGGAATTTGAAGTGTCTGGAAAAGTCTATTAGTGAACATTTAGAATTTAAAATGCAATAATGAAGAATCTACATCATATAAGTAATGTGATTGAAAATAGCTTAAAACCCCCTGTGTGCTCTCTATTCTCATGTTTTACTTATCAGCTCCACCCCCCCCCCCCAAGTATGGTGGTTATAAGAAACAAAACACTTTAGTGATTGCAATGTGAGATACTCGGTGCCCAGCTTAGAATCTGAATGTTTGTCTTTAAATGTTTATCAGTCTTCAGTAATCTTTAATACCCCATGGCTTTTTGACCAACCTGTGTGAACCTGCCTCCTTTTAGGAAGTGTGTGGTTGCTTAGCAACCTCCTGCTCAGGCAGAGTCACAATTCAATTGTTGATAATTATTTCTATCTGTTAACAATGACATGCACATTTGCTAGTATTGTTCCTTATTCTGTATAACTGTCCCCCCCCACCGCCCTTGTCAGCAGGCTTGATAACTAGCTGTGGGTCATCTCCTAGTTCTTTCAGTATTTGCCTCTGTTGTGGTGTTAAATTTTGATGTTTGAGAAAAAGATCCTTTTTAGTAGAAAATGAATCCATTATCTGTTTCTCTGTTATCTCACAGAAACTTTCTATTCCGTTTTCTACCAGCTGGTGGTGATTAATCTGTAACACCTGCTTAACCTGTCGTTGTGTCATTATCTCACTGGGATGTTCCCCAAAGATATTTTTAAGCCTGAGATTTTTGTAAAATTTCTGTAACTGTACTTTTAATTCAAATAAATCCACAGATTTTGTAGATGCAAATGATACCCCCAGCCCTAAAGTATGGATCTGCTCCTGCATTAAATGTTTACCACTTAAGTTGAAAATAGGAATATTTTCTTCCTCATTCATCAGATCTATAAGGGGTGTTGTCCATTCCTTCTGTTGCCAACGTACCTCCTCGATATCCTCCCCCTGTCCTCTCCCACTGCCCCCCTGAAAATCCCGCCTCTATCCCTGACCCCCACCTCTGTTCCTTAAGTCATATCTAGGTGTCTGTTGTGTGGCATATGAACTTTCGGCAGACTGTGACTCATGCATCCTGGTCCCTTCCTTTGCTGGTGCTTGCCCTTCTCTGGTACAGCTATTGTCACTATCAGTGGCACTGTTTGTGTTATATTGAAAATACTGGGCTGTCCTTCTTTTGTTGTATAATCTGTAAGTGTACACCTTATTTTCTTTGTAATCATTTCTGTCTCTTACAAACTTTCTGATTTTCTGCTGTTTTAAGTATTCTTCATATTCCTGTAACTTTTTCTTAATGTCTTCTATGTTCTTAGTAAACTTCTCAGCCTGTATTTTCAATTTAAGCAGATCTTCCACCTCAATAGTTTCTGTGACTATTTTTTGCCTCTCCTCAATGATCACTTCTATTAGGGCATACATGAAATCACAGCTTGCCCTGTTATGTATGTCATCCCATGCTAATTTGTTGGAGTTAATTCCTAAATTGAGTTCTACTGTGAAGCATAAACCTCGTGGTATCATATGATGTTTGAAGTATTGGGTTAAAGTTAACCCATGCCACTCTAATCTGGTGTTTTTAAATTTAAGGTTTTCTATTTTCTGAGCTATGTTTTGGGGGGTTCCCCCATCTGTGTAGTGAGGTCTCTCTCCCCCTCATAGTTTGAAATAACTGTTTGTTCTCTTCCTCAGAAAAAGCTATAAAATGTAAAGTGTTTTGTACACTGTTTCCAATATCCTGTAACACCTCCAATCCACTGGCATGCATTTTAGCATCAAATTATACTACACAATGCTAACATATAAATACACAGTTTACAACAACAATTGGCTTGCATCCACATGTACTGCCTATAAATTTCCAAAGGAATATTCAAAGAATCCAAGCCAAACATTCACCATTAGCCAACTGGCACTTCTAGCTGGCTCTAATCACAGAACAAATCCCAAAGGTAAGGTGAGGCATGAACCTTATTAAATAGCACACTCTGCCTCCGGTTCCGAATGTGCCATCAAATGTCCACAAAAGATAATGTTTAGGAACCCAAAAATAACTTCTTCAGAGTCCAAAATTTCTTTGTAGTAATTTTTCTTTTATTTCTCTTTATACTTCCCCCCTACATTTCGTTCTGTATAAGAGCTTGTTCACAAGGTATATCTGTTAGAAAAAATAATAATAAACCACATTTTAGTAAAACAATTCATGAACAAAAATCATTTGCATCCATTTCACGTTAAGCTTGGCGCATGTGCAAGAGCGTTTTGGAAGTAGCACACTTTGAGGTGTGCCTCTCTATTCAATCCACTGCTCCGTTGAGCAGGCGTGGTGATCCTGCACCAATGGGTGCGGGAAGCCAATATATGACTGTGGTGGTCTTCGCTTCAAGAAAAAACACTGCTGTCATACACAGCGAGTAGGCCCTTATGCCCCCAAAGCTTTTGTGCTAAGCTGGGAGCCCACCCAGCGTGGCAAGCGTCCCTGCCATCTGCCGACGGGGTGCCCAATCCCTGTCGGCTCCATGTCCCCCAAACAGCCCCCAAAGCTTTGGTGCCATGCTGAGCCCACCCCAGCATGGCAAATGTCCTGTCGTCTTTTTTTTTTTGTTACCTAGAAATAAAAACGGTCCCACGGCGCTTCTCCTGAACCCTTCCACAACCCGCACCCACCCACTGCGCACCCTGCCTCCCCACACCCCCACCCCATACTTACCTCCGGAGCTTGGTGCAACGATCTTCCGTGAGACCGGGAACACGTCCTGCACTCTTCAAAGCTGACCGCGAACTGAGGAAATGCCGTAAGCTGTACAATGGGCTAGATAGGGTTTTCAACTTTATTGCATATCTCAAGGTTTTTGAATTTTTGCACCAAATTTTCAACATGGGGTTTGGGATTCTTCATGAATGATATCACTGTCATGGCGTTATTCAGGCCCGAGGGTGATTTCGCAGTCACTCGCGAAATCATCTCTTCAGGCCTGAATAATGCCATGACAGTGACATCATTCATGAGAAGGGGTCCCAAAAGCCCCATGTTGAAAAATTTGCAAAAATTCTAAATATGACTGTTCTATTAGGTTGCTGCGCAGTTCCTACGCAGGCTCGTAAGTTCGCAAATTTTCAATATTTTCACTCCAGATTTTCAACATTGCAATTTTACCACACCTCCTTATAAGCAGTACAGCTGTCATTTTTCACATCCTGCCCAAAACATGTTTCCACCCATGTAGCGCACAATGGCGCAGTTGGTGTGCGAAATCAATGTATGGGACACATTAAGAAAATCATGTGATACTGTTCATTAGCAGACATCTTAAAATGGCTATGTTGAAAATTTGGTGAAAAAATTCCTAAAAATGACTGTTTTATGAGTGTGCGTTGCACAGTTCCTACGCACGGTCGTAGGTTTGCGAATTTTCAATATTTCCACTCCAGATTTTCAACATTGCCATTTTACCACACCTTCTTATGAGTAGTACAGCTGTCATTTTTCACATCTCACCCAAAATGTGTTTCCGCCCATGTAGCGCCATTAATGGCGCAGTCGGTAAAGCGAACTCAATGTATGGACGATTAAGAAAATCACAGTGACACTGTTCATGAGCAGAGGTCTTAAATGGCTATGTTGAGAATTTGTGAAAAAATTCAAAATGACTGTTTTATGTAGCCGCGCTATGCAGTTCCTACGCACGACCCGTAAGTTCGCGAATTTTCAATATTTGCACTCCAATGACTTCAAATACCTAAACAGCACATAGAAGCAAGCAACATTCAGCACTGACAAATGCTTGTTTATTTTGCATTCGCCATGCATGTGCAAGGAACGCTTTGGGACAGTACGACTTTTTGAAGGTGTGTGACCCTCCTGTCCAATGCAGTGCTCAGTGTAACGTGAGCAACCCTACTGCACCAATGGATGCATGAGCTGTCTATGACAGCAGTTTGGCTGCAGTGGTCTTCAGTTAAAAGAAAAGCACCACTGAAATTAACGGTGGTAACGTGTGTGTATTTAGCATATTGACGTCACCCTTTTCCCTCTGGCTGCTAATAAAATCCCTCCCACTTCCTCCTTCTGCTGCTGTCTACCCTGCTTCCTTGTTATTGCCCCCACCAAACACATTGTATGTGCAGACGAAGTGCACAGTCCCCATTGTCTCCAGGCCCCCCCCAACAAACACCCAGATGACATGCTGGGAGCCCACCCCAGCATGCCCATTGTCCCTGTAAATGGGAAAACTGTCCCACAACATCTTTTGTTTTTTTAAAACCTGTGAAAACAGAAAACCATCCCTCGCTGTGTCTTGTACCTCCCGAACCCACCCACCCTCTGCATACTCCCACCTCCCCTTGCCCCCATGCCCCTCCGAGCCTGGGCGCAATGATCTTCAGTGGAGTGGGAACACGTCTGCACTCTTGAAAGCGACGCAAAACTGAAGAAATGACGGTAAGCTGTATAAAGGCATAAATGTTTTTTTTCAACTTAGGTGGCTATCTCGGGCATTTTTGCAAATTTTGGCACCACATTTTCAACAGGGGGTTCTTGGGACCCCACCTCATGAATTCAGTTACTGTCATGTGAGTTATTCGGTCCCCAAAGGTGATTTCATGGTCACTACACAAAATCACCTTTTGGGATTGATTGACTAAACAACAGTGTCACTGTTAATGAGGTGGGTTTCCAAATTCCTATGTTGCAAATTTGGTGAAAAAATGTCAAAAAATGACTGTGTTACGAGCGTGCGTTGTGCAGTTTCCACGCACACTCATAACTTCCAGAATTTGAAATATTTTCACTCCAGATTTTCAACACTGGCATTTTTTCACACTTCCTTATGAACAGTACAGCTGACATTTTTCACATCCTGGATGAAATGTGTTTTTGCACATCCAGCGCACAATGGTGTGGTCACAGAGAGAAATCAATGCTCAGGACAGATTATGAAAATCACAGTGACACTGTTCATGAGCAGAGGTCCCACAATGCCTATGTTGAAAATTTGGTGACAAAGTCCACAAAATGACTGTGTCATGAGCGTTCATTGCGAGTTTCCATGTATGCTCGTAAGTTCGAGAAATTGTTGTTTCACCCAGATGTTCAACATTGCCATCCCTTCACACCTCCCTATGAATGCTACAGCTGTCATTTTCACATCCTGCCCGAACTGTGTTTTGCACATGTGGAGTACTAACGGTGTGGTCGCTGTGGGAAATCAACGCCAGGACAGATTAACAAAATAACAGTGGGACTGTTCATCAGCAGAGGTCTCAAATGCTTTTATGAGGTGGGGGTAACAAAAAGGTCATGCTGAAAATTTATTGTGCAAATACCAGCAATCGCACAGGGCATTAGGGTAAAGCACCATACGTGCCAAACACCACTGCAAATACCTGCAAGCGAACATTTGGCATTGACAAATGCTTGTTTATGTTATGACACTGAGTTAAGTTAAAGCCTTGTAAAATTCTTAGGCCGGGATATTTAAAGAGGTTGAGCCTGGCACAACAGGGTGCACCATGCGCAACCCCACCAATGAGCCCGGCATGGTACTCAAAGGGGTAAGTTGCACGGCACAACCCCTGATGCACCGGGGTGCATTGGTAATGTATGCAGTGCAGATGCAGGGGGCGTGCCTATGCATATGTGGCACATCCTGATATTCAGCCCGGGATGTGTGTCGCATGTGCTGGCACAACTCCTACATGCACCGTACTCTGGTGCTCAAAGTTGAGCCAAAAAAACAGACTCAAACATTGGCCACCCATAGGTGGGTGGCTGTAGTGCAAGGTTCAACACAACAGCCACCAGCCTTGGCCACCCACCCAGCAGGAACACCATTTAGAAGCACCCTGACCCCCTGGTAGTCTAGTGGCCCCCACCCCATACGCCCGATCATGGGCATCTGTATATATTACAGTAATAACTGGTGGTCTAGTGGTCCCCCCATATGCCTGATCCTGGGCTGTTGTACATATTAAGGAGTTACCTGTTGGTCTAGCGGTACCCCCCCATATGCCCAATCACAGGCTGTTGTAAATGTTATACATATACCTGCTGGTCTAGCGGTCACCCCCCTTATGCCCGATCATGGGCTGTTGTAGAAATAAAGAATGGTCTGGTGGTCCAGTAGTACCCCCCACCCACCCACAGAGGTCCCCTGGCCACCCAGCACCCCTCATCATCTGTGGGTGGCAGAACCCCACCCACATGCTGCCCTGCCACCGAATGACAGTGTACAGTATGATCTGTATGCCTATTGGTCCACAGTGTGGACCAATGGGTGTGCATACCATGCTGTACTACACAGGACTGGATATGTGAATGAATGCGTTCATTGACATATCTGGTCCTGTGTAGTACAGTATGGTCTGCAAGTCCATCAGTCCGCACTGTGGACCAATAGGCATACAGATCATACAGTACACTGTCATTTGGCGGGCAGCCGGGCAGTATGCAGGCAAGGTGCTGCCACCCGCTGATGATGGTGGGGTGCTGGGTTGCTTGGGGCCTCCGTGGGTGGGTGGGGGGTACCACTTGACCACCAGGTAATTCTTTATTTCCACAATAGCCCACGATCAGGCCTTTGGGAGTGTTACTGCTAGACCACTAGGTATATCTGTAACATTTACAACAGCCCACAATCAGGTGTATGGGTGGCACCACTAGACCACTAGGTAAATCCTTAATATGTACAACAGCCCACGATCGGGCATGTGGGGGGGTGCTAGACCACCAGCTATTACTGTAACGTATATAGATGCCCGCGATCGGGTGTATGGGAGTAGGGGGGCTGCAATAGCCCACCATGGTGTTGACACCTGACAGCAGCAGCTTGGCAGGGCACCAAGAGCAATCCACCGGGACCCAGCACATCGCATGCAAATGGGGCCATAATGACATGCAGATGGCCCTATTTGCACCTTGCATATATTATGGCCTCATTTGCATGCCCCAGGCTGAATACCTTGGGTGATGCACCTAGCGTAACTGCACTTGCGCTGGTGCATCCCCATGCTCCCTTTCTGTGTCTTGTGCTGGCACTGTGCCACTGCACCATGCACAGTGTGTGTGACCTCCGTGCCATATTCAGTGGTGCTGAGCCATGGCGCATCACCATTGAATATCGCCTGGTCCTGGCCCCGGCACAGCCCAGTTGCACTGTGCCCAGGCTTGTGCCACTGCCCAGCACAGTCTGAATATCCAACCCATAAAATAATTATGCACTCAAATGAATTTACCGAGCTCACAGCTACTGTGCTCCCATATTTCACTTTCCTCCTGCTTTCTTCTTGTTACAGAAAACATCCATGCCATCTGTGAATTAATATAACATGTCCTAGCACTTATGTTTTACATGAAAAGCCCCATATTGGCTTAATTTTAACAACTGCATAAAGCCTGTAACTGCATAACCATTTGGCCATTTACCTCACAGCATACACTGAAACACTCATTGTGAGCTTCACTTCATTAACAGTTTGTTCAAGGCCAAATCCAACAATTGGGAATAAACCCAGAAAAACACATAAGAGCAAAACTGTTTCACCAAATAAGTCACTATAAAATACTCACATAGTTCCTTTATGTACTCTTATAATTCAAACATTTAAAATAAAATAGGTGTACTGTACCTTATTGTGGGTGATTTCAGACAGTTTCAAAGCTTTGCCGTTCACAAACGCCCTATCTGCAGTCTCAACAGTGCTAAGTGGGAAGGAAATGGACAAGGAAATGATAGAAAGTATACTTAGAATGGCAGAAAAAGGGGAGTTATTGCTAATGGGTGATCTGAATATGCCAGATGTTAACTGGAGTGCAGTTGCATCAGCCACTTCGAAGAGTGGGGTTATTCTAGATGCCTTACAGGGGGCATGCCTTAGACAACTAGTATTGGAGCCCACTCGAGAGGGAGCAATCTTAGACCTGGATTATTTACTTATGTATTTATTGACATTGGTTTACCAGATAAACATACAGAGATAAAAGAAAACTCTTACAGATATGAAAATGTTTACCAGCAAATGAAAGTGGAAGACAACTGGCTCTGTTACTGCTACAAAATGTGGGGGCAGCTTTGCTGCTATGCCACTTTAAGATGCAGTGGAAATGATTAGGTTAAATAAGTGCTAATGGTGTTAATGGCCATACTTTGCACCTCCCAGTTTGACTGCTTTCACAAACAAAGGGCTATACTGAAAACAGAACTTGTTTGTAACCTGGACATGCAGCTGAAACAATGCATGATACAACAAAATCTGTTTCAGAGGTGTGTGAGCACTCAAAATGGTTCAAAAACCTGACCAGCCCAGAGCAAAACTGGATTACCTGATAGGGACCCTGAGAACCTGATCACCAGGTAAAAAACCTGACAGGTGGCAACCCTAGTTGGGCTGCCAGCCATGGAAGTGAGTGGAGGGGCTATCTAATGATGAGGTGGGGCAGTGGGACTCCACTAGACACCAGGGAGTGGAGGGTGAATTTTGTTATTTTTTTAAATAAAACAAATGGAGGGGGCAGGGTAACTTTGGGGGGGCTTTATTTAATGCAGTTTCGGTCAGTGATCAGCTGGGGGGAGGCCACTGGACACCAGGGAGTGGAGGGTGAATTTGCTTATTTTTTTTAAATAAAACAAATGGGAGGGCCAGGGTAACTTTGGGGGGGGGTGCTTAATAAATGCAATTGCAGCCGGTGATCAGCTGGTGAGGAGACCGCTGGACACCAACAAAAAACAATTTGGCCAGTGAGCTGCCGGTGGCAGGGGGGACCACTAGACAACAAGGAGAACTTTGTCCAGTGGCCACAACATTTTGCAGCGGGAGGTGAAATTATTCCTGCAGGTAGCAAAATTTCACCCGTAGGTGTGAATTTCACCTGCGAGTGAAATTTCACTGGATTGGAGGCAAAATCTCATGTGCATCCATGGGCGAAATTTCATATTTTGCCCAGCAAAATATTTTGTGAAATGCGCAAATTTCGCTAAATAGTTCGCTGGGCAAAATTTTCCAATTTCGCACATCTCCAAACAAGAATGGTGTGGTGCATCATTTTGAAAGTAGCATGTCTAGGTGCAGAGCAGATATCAAGAAGTAGGGTGAGCCAATATTTTAGGGCAAGGCTAGAGAAGGATGTAGTACCTTTCAGGGTTTTACACCTAGGGGTGCAAAGCAGAGAGAGCTCAGCAGATCTGAGGCCATAGGAGGGGGATTGAGGCAGTAGCATGATGGCTAGAGTTGAGGACTGGTTTAAGCTTAAGATATTGTCCGGTAGAGACCCAAGGGCAAGCTGTCGATGGGCAGAGGGAGAGGCCAGTTAAGGTCAGAATATAGCAAACAGTGACACTTTAGACGAGGTGAGGTGGATGCAAAGTGACAGATATTATTATATGTAGTGTCCCATTTGTTGAGAGTACTGTTAGCAACATTTACATAGGTGACTGCACCATGAGCAAGTTCAAGTTCAAGTTTATTGCAGGAAAGACTCCGTTGAGCAAGCTCATTCACAAGGAGATCCTGAGTCATATGCATATACAATGCACAATTACATAGATGGGAGATATACAATGTAGGACAACAGGAGGAGATTTATATACAATTAAGAGGTATATACAATGGATGTTCTTATACTATGTATGCTATACATTTCAGAGTTAGCCTAGTCCTATATTATGCATCACATTTCAGTTTATACAATAGAGGGCCAGTGGGTACAGGGGAGCTGTCTAGGCGTTGGGGCCTAGTTGCACCTACATATGTCTTTTATTTTAGAGATTGCTAATGTTTTGAAGGAGTTAGTTGATACAGTGCTGGCTAGCTTCAGCATGGTTTGGAGCTGATTCCACATATTTGGTAGAGTGTATGAGACAGCCCTTTGTCTGGCTGTGGTACGTGTCCTGGGAATATCTAGTAGGATAAGGTCAGATTTCCTTAAGGAGTAGGCACTGTGTGAGATATGTATGAGTGTCATCAGATATACTGACAATTTGTGAAGTAGTAGTTTGAGGGTCCACATGCCAGCATGGAGGAGACGTCTGGTGGTCAGGGAGGACCACCCAATTGCTGCATAAAGATCACAGTGGTGAGTCCTGTATGCCAAGTTGGTAATGAAGTGAAGAGCATGGTGGTAGAGTATGTCCAGTTTTGATAGGCTCAAGGTTGGGGCGGATATAAAGATAATGTCTCCGTAATCCAGCAGGGGAAGGAAAGTTGCTTGGACCAGTCTTTTACGGATTGCGAGAGAAAAGAGAGTCCTATTTCTGTAGAAGAAACCCAGGTGTGTTTTAAGCCTCTTTAATAGATCCTTGCTGTGGTCATGGAAGGAGAGCTTGTTGTCTATCCACATACCTAGGTATTTGAATTTGTCTATGACTTCCAAGGGTTCACCTAGGGAGGTTACCATGAAGTTTTTCGTTGTGATAGGTAGGGCATCAGTCATGGCAAGTCTCAAGAAAATCATTGTTTTAGTTTTTTTGGCATTTAGGAGCAATTTGGCATTGATAAGGTTGCTTTCTAGCTGAATGAAGTCAGCTTGGAGTGTTTTCTTGACTTTAGATAAGGACGAGCCTGATGTGTACAAAACCGTATCATCCGCAAAGAAATGTATGCTGGAGTTCTTTATGTGGGAGTCAAGGTTGTTAATGTAGAGGGAGAAAAGGATTGGTCCCAGGATGGAGCCTTGAGGGACTCCTCTGGTGATTGGAAGCGGGGCAGATAGTAGGCCATCGGCCTTGACATTTTGTATCCTTTCCGTGAGATAACTGGTAAACCACTGCAAGGTGGTTGGAGTGGCACCTATGTGGGTAAGACAGATGATTAGGAGGTGATGGTCTACAGTGTCGAAGGCCTTGCTGAGGTCTAGAAAGACTGCACCAGTGACCTTCTTGGTGTCCATTGCATGGATCCAGTCATTAGAGACTTTAGCCAAGGCTGAGATGGTACTGTGCTTTGACCTGAAACCAGATTGTGCCAGGTTTAGTAGCGAGTGTACTTCGAGGTGGTTATTTAGTTGGTTGTATATAAGTTTTTTTAACACTTTGGATAGTACAAGCAAGATAGAGATAGGTCTGTAATTGTTTAGGTTACAGGGATCTCCTGATTTAAAGAGAGGAAGAACATGGGCAGATTTCCAGCAGGATGGAACAGTGGCTGTGGTAATAGAGAGGTTGAAGATGTGAAGGATGGGGGCTGTGAGCTGGGCATAGCCTAACTGTAAAAAAAAATGACTCCAGGCCATTGTCCCCTGCGCTTTTCTTGGCATCTAGGCTAAGAATTATGTCTTCAACTTCTTTATAGCTAATCTGACACAGCTGGAAGGGATGAGTCAGAGTAGCATGCGTAGAATCTGGTTTAGTGTGGCTATTTGCTCGGCTAGCATATGGGGAGGAGTAGAATGCCAACCCAGCTGTGGCAAAGTGAAGATTAAGTTCTTCTATGATTTGCAGTTTATTTTCAACTATCCCATCCTTGGCCAGAATCTTGGTTGGAAGGGAGGGAGCAGCCCTATGGCCTTCAATAGATTTTAGTGTCTTCCAGATTTTTTGGGAGTTCCCTTTGGCCTGCTCCAGAGTGGAGATATAGAAATTGGCTTTAGTAGTCCATACACTTTTAACACAGGCATTTCTGGCAGTTCTAAATGCCTGCCAGTCTGCCGGGTTCTTTGTGTGCCTGGCCCTAGCCCATAGCTTGTCTCTATTGGTAAGCGCATATCTGAGCTCTTGGGTGAACCACGGATGCATGATTTTCCATGCCTTCATTTTAACGAGGGGAGCATGCTTGTTAATTAGGGTGGTGAGGTTGCCATTTAGAACAGAGACGGCGGCATCTGCAGATTTGGCCAGATACAGATCTTGCCACCTGATCGTAGCTAGGTCGGCTAGGAAATTTAGTGAATTGAATTTACGGAACGAGCGTTTGATTCTGAATTTAGAGTGGTGCTTGGTTTTAGGTTGGAATCTTGTGCAAACAACGATATTGAGGTCGCTCATATCATTATGGAAAACCGCAGAATGTGAGATTTTATGGGGGTGCGATGTTAGGATAACATCTAAGAGAGAGCTGTTGGCCGAGTTAGAAGCATTGATTCTTGTGGGTTCTGTTACTATTTGTGTAAGACCCAGCTTGTCACAGATGGCTTTTAGTGGGTGGGATTTAGTAGTTAGCCAGTCCATATTAAAGTCCCCTGATATTATTGTTTCCGTATTAGCAGCCAAAGTTAAGGATTTTAGTTTATTAATAATTTCTGTGTCTCCTGTCGGGGGTCTATAGCCACCTATGATTGTCATGCATTCTGTGGATGGGAGGTGAAGTTTGAGTGTGATGACTTCATATTCCTTGGGCTTAGTTTTACAGGAAATGCTGCTAATATCGTATTTGGATTTTGTGTATATAACACCTCCCCGAGTCCCTATCAGCCCTAAAGAGTTTGAAGCCCGGAATAGCAATTTGTGGATCAGTATTGGTCTTTTTTAGCCATGACTCTGTAATAATAATCAGGTCTGGGTCAGTATGGGCTACCCAGACTTGAAGCTGGTCAAGTTTTTTGATAAGGCTTAGAATATTGACCATCATCAGTTTCATCCCAGGAGCAGCTGCAAACTCCGACGGAGAAGTGATTTGAGTTGGAGGGCCTGGATTTAGTTCGACGTTGCCCGAACAGAAAAGGAGAATTAAAAGCAATGTCTTGAGAGATTTTATCAGGTAGAAGTGGGCTCTTTTCGTATGGTTTCTTGTGTAGTGTTCAGTCACTTTGGTACGCCTGGCCAGGGCATAGGAGATGCTGACCTGGGTGTTTAAGGCTAGCAGGGGGAGTGCACGGAGAGACATAGGTGAGGGGAGGAGGGCCAGAGGATGGGGATGAGAATTAAAGTGGAGCCCGGCTGATTAAGAGTGGGGAAGCAATATGACGATGCAGCAGGAAATATGATTGTGTATTCCCAGTCTGGGATGGCTTCTGGCTTAGGATGGGATAGTGCTATGTACATCATGCTTTTTGCCAGTATTAGGATTATAAAGATAAGGCAGGCCATATTGCCTACAATTGAGGACAGTGATTTGCATAGCAGATGTTTGGCAACAGAGCAGTTGCCCTAAAGTCACTGGTGGCCTGGAGGCTCTGGATAAGTTAAGGTAGAGTTATGCACTAGCTGAGCCTCGTGATAAGAAATGAGACAGAGGGGATTGGAACACTGGATGGAAACCCAGATACAGCCACCTCCCACTCAGCAAAGACTACACAATTAGGGCACTTTAGGTTGTGAGTAGGTGGAGCAACTCTGCATTTGAAGGAGGCCTGGGAGGGTGGTGGGGGTGGGAGAAAAATTCACCCAACACAACACTCAGTTCCTCCAACAAAGACAGGGGCAGAGAAACAGCCCAAAAGTCCGAGCAAGAGGTCTATAAAGAAAACAATGAGCCCAGCTGGATAGCAAGTGGTCCAATGGAGACTGCCTGCAACTGCAGTGAACCAATCAGTCGCTTCTTTCGAGGCTGGAGGCGGAATTCAGCAGTCATTACCTTCTTACGTTCCCCAGCAAAGGAGGCTCGCATAAATAGTTGTGCAAGAGATGGTACTAAGATGCCTCTAGCAATAGCCAGCCTTCCTTTAAAGTTTCTTGTTTTACAAGGTTCATGTAATTTTGTAACTGAATAGTGCATGTAACATCCAAGAAGCACCTAAAATTTAAATTTATTTATTATAGAACAGTGAAAAATTACCATAAATAGTTGTTCTTTTAGATAATTATACAACAAACAGTTCATATATTTTAGGCAGAACAAGTATACTAAAGCAACAAAAAGAAAGTTTGTAAATGCAAAAGATTTCAGTGTACTTTTTGTAAAAGAACCAAAACACTGAAATTGTTCTAAAACTAGAATAACTTAGTATCACTTTGTATACCCTTATTGATATGAGATTCCAAGACCATTAAAAACAAACATAAAAAAAATAAATCAAAATAAAAAAGCAATAATGAATTAATCAGTTAACTAATCAATCAAGTAATGCAATTTACCATCCAATGCTATACTATAAAATAGAGATATCTCATATAGATACTTAATGCTGTAGAATAACTGGGTGTAGTCCTCAAAAAGCCTATATATATGTATGTATGTATGTATATATATATATATATATATATACACACACACACACACACACACACACACACACAAGATAGACTCTTGGTAGCAGTAACAGCCACACTCTAGGCTTACTTCAGATACTTTTTTTGAAACCTCTTCTTTCAGCTTTTTTTTTCTCCTCTAGAAGAATCTTCACTGGAATGCAGAATTCCTTATTGGTGAACTCTGCTTGACCTTTGGAATGTGCTTTTGTCAATAGCATTTTTTTTTATATATATAGTAAAAGTGATGTCATCTTTTTTATGACATCAAGATTAACAAATTAAATAAGTAAGCAACAACCCACGACAGGGTGTGCATTTATTGGGGATTAACCAACACCTTGGGAGTGTTGAGAGGCACAAGGACGCAGGCCGAGTGCCCTCACAGCACCCAGAGTGTTGATTAATCCCCAATAAATGCACACCCTGGAGTGGGTCATTGAGCTTATAACATGGGTAAAATTTGGAGATATTTGGACAGAAACTTTTTATAACAAAGAAGAAATGTGGGAACTACTTAGTGTTCTTCCACTGCTTTTGTCCGTGGAACCACAGTTTTTAGTGTTCTGCAGCAGTAAAAACAGTTCATAGGAGACAAGTTAATGCTGAACAGGGCACAGATTATTAAACTGAGGAGCAGCTGGTGCTTTTTATTTTACTGTGCACACTACACAGGCTGCAGTATTTCTGTATCTCTATTCTGTGCTGACACTACATAGATATACATATTTTTTTGACAACTGCATTTTTCACCTTAGCCAAATCGAGTTGCGTTTATCTCTGTCTGTGTCTTTAATTTATTGGCCATACTTACTAGCAGAATGACATTGTTTATAGGAGGCAGGAGCTGCTCCGGTTTCATTATGCTGTCCCAGACACTCTCAGTGTGCTGAATAACATCGATGTCACGAGCTTCAGAACCGCACATCATAGACACACACAAGTTGCTTTGCACACACACAGAGAGAAAGATTTTTCTCTTGGATTACTTGCTGTCTTTTTGTGTCAGTCTTCAGCTGCTCACTCACATACTTACAGAGTGCAACGGAAGCAGCGTGATGAGGGTCTGTCACTGGCCATCACAGGTCTCAGCTTTCTGGGAAGCACACACACTACGGTACACGAGAAGTTAGAGTACCACTCCACAGCACAAACTTGGCATTGACCCCCAGAAAAGAGGACTACACCAGTTCTGTAACCACTGTGGTACAGCTGGAGTATTGAAGTTATTTAATTTGTACCTGTTATACTTGCACAGATATTTACTAATACTGGATTACATTTCCAGTAACAGATAGCAAATGCTATCATTTCCATGCTGTCTCATGGGGCAGGTGACTACACTCCCGATTATGTAACTCATGACACTGATGTAGTATATATACACTACTCTGTGGTTTTCTTATAGACTGGTGTATTTTTGCTAATTAGCACTTTATGGTGGGATTCTCTGTGTCCTCTGGGTGGACAGGTACACTCGCTAACGTCTATATCAACATGGTGACTGCTCATATTTCTCAGTACTGCTTAAAATTAGTTCGGTTCTCTGTCTCTCTCAACTCTCTTGGGTGCCTTTTCACCTCTTGCACAAAGTGTTCATAACCTTGGAATTAATGAATGGTCAGGTGATTATGACTGACCAATCAGTTTCCTACTACATAGATGCCCATGTTATAACACTGATTGAACACCTACCAGTCTTATGACTATCTTTCTCCTTCCTTCATCTCTGCTCCTTGGGGAGGGGGTTCATATCTTTGTTCATTTTTAAGCTTAAAATCTTAATTCATTTGTAACTTTTGATGTAATAGCAACACCTTTGAAGAAATGACAGCTTTGTATTAGGTACAATGTAGGAAACAGTTTGCAGTGTGTCTCTTGTCTTTGTACCTAGTATAGTTTTCATACAATCAATGTTTATATATTTTATTTTTATTTATTTAACAAATCAGAAATACCTTTAAGCCAAGGGCTTTTTCACAAAGGTTCCACATCAAGTCACAAGAGTAATACATTACAAAGGTTTCAGTAAGTAGTACAACATGAGGAAAGTAATTACTTAAACAAAAGAATAATATGGCAAGATAAATATTGTGTCAAGTGCAGCCGGTGGCCTTGTCTGAAGAGGGGTGAAAGGGATTACAAGGAGAGAAGGACAGGGGGTGAATTGGGGGTGGAAGGAGCAAAATAAGAGCAAGTAGGGAGATGCCACAATGAAGTTTATGCAGGAAAGACCCACGGGGTGGGGAGGGGGGTAGAGGGAGAGAACAAGGTGAGGAAACAGAGGAGGTAGGGGGAAGTGGGAGTGGAAGGGGAAAGGAAGGAGGGATGAGGTAGGATGAAAAGAGAGCAGGAATGGGTATGGGAAAGGGATGAAAGAAGGAAGTGCTGTAAGTGAAATAGCGCAGCAACAGGGCAGGGCTATACAGGGCTGAATGGTAAAAGATGGAAGTCCCACTGCATTTAGCTGTCAGAAAAGATTAGGTATAGCAGTCACAAGATGATCTGTAAACTAGAAATTGATGCAGCTTCTGCTTCAATGGTCCCAAGGTGGCAGTCGACGCAATCTCAGGAGGAAGGGAATTAAATAAATTAGAAGTTCTAACTGCAATGGATCACTGTTGGTGCAAGGTTTGACAGCGAGGGACAGTAAAAGTTTGGCTCAAGAAACTTTGTGTGTTACGAGTGCCCCAGAAGGGACTGAAAAGCTGAAGGGAATCTGGAGACCAAGATTTGCCTTCTTAGCCAGAAGGCAGGCTTGATATTCAATGCTAGCCTGGAGTTGAAGCCAGTTTGCTTGTCCGTAATGGTCACAAGTGTGAGTACGATACGCTGCACCAGTTAGTAGATGGCATGCCTTATTCAGAGCTGTGGTGAGCCGATGTAGGGTTGTATCTGTAGCAGAACCATAAATGACCAAACCATAGTCAACAATAGACACAAACGTCTTGTAATAACTTTGTTTGTATACACTGCTGAACCCTGAATATATGACATTATCGCTGGGAATGTTTGCAATATAATGACATATCAGTTTTGTTTGGATCACAATTAATTTGCTCACAATTTGAAGTTAAAAGCTCTGACAGCATTAATACATTAGGGGCCTGATATTCAAAAGTTTGCCTGATGGTCAAAGCAATTGCCCACAGTTTGCACAGAGTTTGTGCCAGGTCCCAGTAGTCAAAGGGGGGTTCTGCATGTGTTAACAGGGTTAGTGCATGCAAATCAGAATAATGTATGCAGTGGGCAAAGAGAGGAACAGGGGCAGGAATACCTGCACAGCAAGATATTCAGCACATTTGTGCTATGCAAACAGGTTAGTGTAGGCCACTATGTGCTGCACAAATACTGATGATCAAAACCATAACTTCTTCCAGGCAACCCTAATGGCTGCCAAAGCAACTGCAGTCAACAGCCAAGTTTGTAGTGGAAAAGAACTCCTGCTCCTTGGTAACTAGTTGTCCCTCTACCCCCTGATTGCCATCCCCATAAATGCCTGTGAAATACATGGTGCTAGTGGCACCCATACCCTCCGACTGCCATCCCTGTAAATGTCAGTGAATCCGTGATGCTAGTGCACCACCTACCCTCTGATCACCATCCTATTAATTGCTGGCAAAATCCCTGGTTCTACTAGTACCACTCACTCTCCAATTGCCATCCTGTTGATGTGGAACTACATCCCTGGCATCAAGCAGTCCCTCTTTGGTCCCCAGTCCCTGGCCTCATACAAATCAACATAGTCTTTGGTGTCCCTCCCAGGTCCCTGATTCCCAGCCCTTTATGGATCATCACACTCCTTGGTTTCCAGTGGTCCCCCATCAGTCCCCATTCCCTGGCCCCATAGTAAAAATCACATTCCCTGGCATCAAGTGGCACCGTCCCCTCACGATTTCCTCTTCCCATAACATTGTATCCATTCCCTGGCATCTAGCATTCCTCTTGCCCTGAGGGCTGGTCATACATTACCTGTACAGTACAGCACAAAGGATGTGCTCCCTGTACTAGACATAGACCGCACACTGCCTGACTTTTCATATGGCAGCTGGACAAGGAGATGTGAGAAGGGCAGCACCAGTCATTGTATCTGAGCCATGGCACCAGTGATTCCAGTAAGGGGGGTGGTTGGCACGGTGGGTTTGTCAGTTCCCACAGTGTGGGACCACTAGACACCAGGGAATGCATACATTTGTTACAGGGAAGGGGATAGGTGGGAGGGGGTGCCAATTGACACTAGGGAATATGATTTTTGCTGTGGGATCGGGGACTGGGGAGGGAACACTGGACACCAGTGTCTACACTGATTTGTACTGAGATGGGGATTGGGAACCAGTGAGGGACCACTGGCCATCAGGGACTATGTTGATTTGTAGGGGGTGGGAGATCAGGGATCATGGAGAGACCACTGGCAATGAGGGACAATGGTGATTTGTATGGGGCTGGGGATGGGAGACTGGTGAGGGACCTCTAGACACCAGGGTTTGTGGTGACATGTATGGGGATGGGGATCTGGGACCAGGGAGGAACCACCAGATACCAGGGACTGCATTGACTTGTACAGGGCTAGGAATTGGGTGTCAGGGAGGAATCACTGGACACTAGAAACTATGTTGATTTGTATTGGGCCAGAGATTGGAGACTGGGCAGGGGCCACTGACCACCAGAGACTATGTTAATTTGTATGGGGTGGGAGATCAGGGACGAGGACAAACCTCTGGGCACCAGGGACCATGTTGATTTGTATGGGGCAAGGGATGAGAGACCAGGGAGTGACTACTGCACACTACGGACTATGTTGATTTATATGGGGCCAGGGTTCAAAGACCTCGAAGACCGAGTGAGAGACCATCAGGCACCAGGGACTATGTTGATTTGTATGGGGATGGGGATTTGGAACCAGGGAGGGACCACTGGAAAGAAGGACTATGTTGATCTGTATGGGGCTGGGGATCAGGGACTAGGGGAGGGACCACTGGACACCAGGGTCTATGTTGATTTGTATGGGGTTGGGATTCAGGGACCAAAAGAGGGACCACTGGACACCATGGACTATGTTGATTTGTATGGGACCTGAGATTTGGGACTGGGGAGGGACCACTGGACACAAAGGACTATGTTGATTTGCATGGAGCTGAGGATTGGAGACTGAGGAGGGACCACTGGACACTAGGAACTATGTTGATTTATAATTGGTGGGAAATATGGGACTGGGAAGAGACCACTGGACACCAGGGACTAAGTTGATTTATATGGGGCCAGGAATGGGGGACTGGGGAGTGACCACTGTACACCAGGGACTGTGTTGATTTGTACAGGGCCAGGGATCAGAGACCAAGGAGGGACCATTGGACACTAGGGTCTATGGTGATTTGTATGGGTCTGGGGACTGGAGACTGGGGAGGGACCACTGGATGCCAGGGGTGTATTTTCACAACAACAGGAGAGCTATCAGAGGGTAGAGAGATGCCACTAGTACCAGGGATTTTACTGGCATTTGGGAGCTGGTGGTTGGAGGGTGGGGTGCCACTGGACAAAAGAGAAAATGGTCTTGTTATGGGGCAAGGGGTCAGAAATTGTGGGAGACCACTGGATACCAGAGACTTCTTGAGTATTACAGTACTGGACGATCAGGGTGGGGCAGGGCCAATTGCAAGGGCACAAACCTGATGCCACTTCTCATGCAAATGTGCCCATAAGGGACATGCAAATGGCCCCTTAGTGCCTTGCATACCCAATGGGCTCATTTGCATGGGACGGTCTGAATACTGCATCAGGAGCTACCAGCTCTATTGGGCCTGGTGGTGCTGTTCCCTTCACAGGTGGGATCCATGTTGAGGCAGTGCTACTCAGCATAGCACTGTGCTGTTATGCCCTATATTCACTCGGATACCACCAGTGTGCTACCTGACTCAATATAGCATCCTCAGGGTCCTGGGTAATGGGCAAGTGCAGCGCAAATCTTTGTACTTTGTTTTGCCCATTTTTGAATACTGAGCACCAGATCTGTTGTCCCAGGTTGAAGTCTGTTATTTCAAAGAATTCAGGGTCTCACAAATCATGTCATTTCTAAATACTGATGCAAACTACACCTTTTCTTAAACTTCTTACAACATCTTGGTTAGAGATCTGTGAAGTGGGGAAAATTTGCTCCATGAAAATATTTGCAGATTTTCCTCAGTTCACAGACTGGATTGAGTGTGCAAAGTCTAGCTTCACCCACCCCCAAAAAAATTCTGAAAAATGTGGAGTTTGACAAGTCCACTGGCAGAGTTCAAATATGGCATTTTGCAGATTCTGGCTATTAACAGTAATAGTGTCCACCCACACACACAGCTCACCCCTCCCTAGTGTCTAATGGTCATCCTCTACTGATCGCTGCCTGGCCACAATATGAAAATATAAATCCCTCACCCCAAAAAACGGGGCACCAGCACCAGCTGTAAAGTCTATCCCTAGTGTCTAGTGGCCCCACCCCGGTGATCACTGGCTCAGTATGAAAAATAACATCCTCCCCAATTGCCATCTCTGGTGTCTAGTAGCACCCCCACACTGATCACCAGTCCCATTGCAAAACAAAGAAAATCCAAGGTCCCTCCCCGCCACTGGGCACCGAGTCCGACCAACATTACCAAAAAAAAAAATCACTGGAGTCTAGTGGACCAACCCGCCCCTCATCCCCTCAGGTAGTGCCCCCACCCTGCTCCATCCCTTCATGACCTCATGTTGGCCACGGCACAGCCCTCCACTCACCTACATGGCCAGCAGCCCGACTGGGCTCTCACTGAATCAACGTGTGCTTGTTCACACCCACTGGTCATTTTACATGCTGGGACCAACAGTATAAATAAAAAAGGTCTTGAAGAAATCAGAGATGAATTTATAGGGTTCTGTAACAAAATAAAAGAATTAAGAGAAGTATGCCTTTCAGAAATCATTCCAGTACCAAGATATGGTTATAACAGAAATAAAAAAATGTAACAAGTAAACAAATGGCTGTGAAAATGGACATTGAGAAAAGGTATTCCTTGTATAAAGCACTGGGAGATTCAACAATAGCTACTTTAGCTGGAATGGCTTACACATAAGTCGGAGGGGTAATCAAATCCTTCGTAAAGCTATAAAATCTTACATCACTTGCACTTTAGACTAGTTTATCAGGAGGAAAGGTGGAACATAGCACATTCATTATATATGCCTAATAAAAAACTTAACTCCCATAATAACTGCAAGATTTTGTTCACAAATATCAGAAGCCTCAGTTCAGTAAAGGTCGCTGAACTCAAGATCTTAATGCAAAGGGACAAGCTTGACATAGTAGTTATATCAGAGACATGGTGGGATGATGGAAGTGACTAGATTAAGGAAATCTCTGGATACAACCTGTATTACAACAGGAAGGGGAGAAAAGGGGTGTGTGTGTGTATGTATATTAAGAATGTCATCATTTCACAGCAACATTTCATTGACAATGAAGAATATGAAACCGAGAGTATGTGGGTACAATTGCAGCTAAATCATAATTAAAAAATCACTCTTGGAAACTACAGTCAATCACCAAATTCAATTAAGGAATACACTGAATCCTTAATCAAAGAGATAGCAGCAGCAGCTAAAACAGAGGACACAATCATAGTAGGAGACTTTAACTTCCCTGGTATTTCATGGAACACACTAACTGGATCCAGGGGACAAGAAAGTCTCTATTTCCTTCCTTTACCTCACATATTGAAGAACTAGTCAGGCTTTGACAAAGACTAGGTATATTTTATCGTATCAAGCACTTTCTTACTTACAGTATGAGGCAAAAATGAGATTAGTGCAAACAACATTCCTTCCCTCTCCTGGATATAGTATGTCTTGTTTCATGAAGTTGCCTAAAGTAATCAGGGCAAGAGTTTCATGATTTCATGATTCTTCTAAAGTAAAAGGCTATATCTGGAGGTACTTGAATGATTTATGGAGGTTTAACAGGAGGTTGTCAATTTGTTTTACAATGTTATCTCCTTTTTTACGGCTTGCTGAGTCTCTGATGATAGTCAACTAGTGTGAGTGTGTGTGTGTGTATGTGCTTGAAAGATCACTATTTACTTTTGTTGAAAGTCAGTCAGAGTGTGTGTGTGTGTGTGTATATGTGTCAGCTTGAAAGATTACTGTTTTCTTTAGATGCTCTTTTAAAAGGGACTTTTGTTTCTCTTGGTGAAATCTCCCATTCCACACCCAGCTCAGACAACAGATCTGTTGAATGTGGAGGGATTCCACTCCCTTCTAACAGCACACTGTTGGGGGGAGGGGGAGGAAACACAGTTTTGTCAATGCAGAAAACAGGGACTTGATTTAATTCCTTTCCCGCACAACAACAACGCTGTGCTGCATTAGCAATTCAGACCCTTTTTTCTGATGACAGCAATACATCTGCATGGCTCTGCACATGCAGCCATAAAAACAGAGATTTATCCTACAACCCCATGGTGAAGTAAGAAGTGAAGGCAGATACTGCAGACAGTGGTTTTGGTGTTCTGTGCAGTTGTATTTTCACAGGTTACAGAGTGACCCAGGATGCCATGAAGGCCCAATGATTGAATTGGGGCCCAAACACCAGAGAACAGGTAGGGTAGCAGCCAGCCAGGACAAGAGGACTAACATCCTCTGGCTGCCCTGTCACTGGTCCAGCCTCCGGTGGGGCCAAGGGGTAAGGGGTGGTCATGTCAGCCGGTATTCCTGCCAGAGATGCTAGTTCAGACCACCACCCCCCTTTACTAGTGGTTCTGGCCCCTGTCATTCCCTCAGCAACTGACAGACCTAGCTCTCCCACAGCATCTGGCAGCTTCATTGGGCCAAATGGTTAACATGGCAGACATGCAGCCATTGCTGTCAGAGCAAAAGCTTAATAAGGTGTTAGCTTTTATCAAATCTCAGGAGCATAAACAAGTGGAACCCAAACCTGCAGTGTACAGCATTCTCTTTACACTGGTGATTCCACCCCAGATTCAACCCCAGCAGCTGTCAGGCCTGACCCCAGTGTCTTGGGTCCTTTCCCAGCTGGTGGTGCCCCTGTGGGGACTATCATTGCTAAAAAAAGGCTTGATTAGCTGCTGGCCTTCATTGAGGTACAGGAGCACAAGCAGCCAGAATGCCAACTAACAGGTTTAGTGCTGGCAGTGGTGCAGGGTGCAGTGGTTTCTCCACCTACTACAGCAGCACTAGGTTTGACACAACCAGTCACCATGAGCTATGTGAGCCTGGGGAAGTCAGTGGGCTCACCTGTTTGGCAAAGCTAGGCAGCAGATAAGCAAAGAGGAATATCTGGACATGTTCACTTTGTTTAAGAGGCCCTAAAAGCTGGAGGATGAACAAAAGAACAAACAAAAAACAAAAAGAGAAGTATGAACGGGTGGGAGTTAAGATAAAGTTATTTTGTACCAGACCTGGGAAAATTGGTCAGCTGGTTTTGCAGTTGCTGGGCAACACTGTATTAATAGCGTGCTCCACCACAGTGGCAGGGCAGAATGCCACCACACCACAGAGTGCCAACACACTGTTTTAATGTATTTTTATGTGGGGGGCTCCACCACCCCTACACTCCCTGAACTAATAGATTCTCATTCCATGGGGAGTGCGGAGCACAGGGAAAGACAAATGTATGGGGCTGTGGAATACTGTTTCCATGGCCCTTCATAAAAAAAGTAAAAAAGTGCAGCAACGAAGAAATAAAGGGAGACCTGAAGTAGAACCTTGGTCTCCAACACCATTCTAGCAAGTTTTATGCCTTAGTCCTCCACACCATGGGGGAAGTTCAACTAGCCTTCTGAAATCCTTTGTTCTTCAGCTATTCCCTAGCACCATGGACAGTGACCTGGGAAGCACTCACTGCATAGTGCTATTAAACCCCTATTGCTGTCCGTGGGAGTGCTCTCCAGACCACGCTGTCTTTCACTGTGCTATTATTGTAGTGCTATTCTAACTGGTTACCCAGTTGCTGTAGGCATATTGGCTCAGGTTATCCCAGTTAAGGCAGTAAGCTTACGGAATTATTACAGCTGGTTGATACCCATGTACACCAGACAACTGAGAGGTAATTGTTTAGAATATAATGAGGAATTTTATCGCAAGAAGCAAAATGAGTCAGCCAGGACCTGGGACATGTTAGACTTTCCATTGTTGAGGACCTCTTACCTTGGTGGGGAGGAGGGTTCAACACACAAATGGTGTCTTTCCAGTCAGACAGCGTCATTCACCAAGGAATAGGGGTACAGGCACTAGTAGGAAGGGGAAAGGGTGGTAGGGTGTTGTTATCATTTATATCAAGGGACAAGTAGGGTAGACCAATGTAAGTACAAACATGAGAGCATGGCATGTGGCCGAAATCACCCATTCAACTAGTGCAAACCAGGCAACGACACACTGCAGCCCTTTCAGAAGTGGCACACCTGTTCTTTCAACATTAGGAAGGGTGCATTACATTGAGGCATGGCTGATCATTTACCTGCATCGAGTGGCCGGTCTCACCCTGTTAGATGGCTTTAGGGGACATTTTAAAATACTGTACAGGGGCCCGAAAAATTTTATGAGGCTGAGAACCTGAAGTCTGCCAAGGGACAACCGTAAGTAGTTCAGGCCAAGTGGGCTGTAGGATACTTCTCATCTACCATCAACCCGGTGATGAGAGAGCATCCCTTTAGGAATTTTCAGACTTCATTGTCAATATGGCGTTGGAGTCACCCAGGTAATTGATCCTGGGTGACTTCAGTGCCTGGGTTGATGATTTCCTCAAACTGATGATTATGTTGGGTTTCACATAGGTGGTTACTGCTGCTACCCATAATTGTAGTCACTGTCTGGTCCTGGTATTCCTCCTGGGGATGGAGACCTCTGATTTGGTAATGGAACCAGTCAGTTGGTGTGACCATCACACTATAGGGTTCAGTTTTTGTGGCTCCCCCCAACAGACCTGCCCCTGTGGAGATGGTCCAGTTTGGCCCTTTAAGGGGTGTATCCCCTACCGGTCTAATGGTGGTAATGGACATATTGAGTAGGCCATTGGGATGTGAGGAGCCAGGCAACCTATTGCAGCATTATAATAATGCTGTATTGGGGGCCCTGGACTCCATTGCTCCTATCAGAGTTCACCCACTCACTCTTCGGCCTCGGTCCCCCTTGGTTTGATGGGACCTTGAAGGAGGTGTGATGAGTAGGGTGAAGACTGATGCATTGCTAGTGGAAATCTGGCCAGGAGGATGACAGACTTAGATTGAAGTCCCATTATAGGGACTATCAATCAGCCATCTCCCGTAAGAAGGAAGAGTTCAGGATGGCCCAGTGGCACTGAGGGTTGAGGTGCTGGACATCACACCTCAGGCCACGCTGGTGACCCATGTTCGGGAAGAAGCCAGGGTTATTGGAGGCTGGTGGGAGAGAAGGAGAGGATGTGAGATGCTGCCAGCTGGCAGCACTCTGCCTCAGGAGGAGAACCCCAGCTCTCTCGGAGCATGGCCACCCCCTGGTGGAGGCTGGTGGGATGGTGCCATTCACGAGGAGCTCTGAAGATAGGTTGATGGCGAGGGCGGAAGGGACCCGGACTGGAGCTGCGATGCACATGTGCACCTCCACGCTTATGTGCCACCACTTCTGGGAGTCCTGGGTAGTATGGGGAGAAAACAGAGGAAATCATGGGGGCCAATGTGGATGATACCCCCGGACCGACTCTGGGGATCCGCCGGGGCGTACATGGTGCTAGAAGCCCACAAAAGACCCTGAGTCCAGTAGGCTCAGCAGACGCAGAAGTTGACCCACCACAGGAGGATAAAAATAGTTGGGAAAAAAAAATGAAGGCAGAGTTCCTGTCCAGGGCGATTTCCGCTGCAAGGAATCGACCAGCTCAGCACTTCCAAACTGTCAACAGGTTGTGCAATCCAACCTGCTTTCAGAATCGGAGAGCTTTTTCACAAGTTAAGTGTGAGGAGTTTGCTCAATTTTTTGCAGATAATGTTGCCTTCATCAGGTCAGAGATTTGCTCAGCACATTCCATTGAGAAGACCAGTGGTCAGAGGGAGGTCACTAGCACCTGGTTTGTCTGGTCTGTCTTTGACCAGCTGGCTATCACTGATATCGTGAAGACTGTCCAGGGTATGTGACAGACTTGCTGTAGTTTGGACCCTGGTCCAACCTGCGTCCTGGTGGAGTGTGTGGAAGTCATCAGACTGGTCCTAGCAAAGATAGTCTGGAGTCCGTTGGAGCAGAGGGTGTTTCTTGAATCCTTGAAAGAGGTGGTTGTGACCCCCTTTTGAAGAAATCCTCCCTCGACCCAGACTACCTTGTTAACTATAGACCTATCTCTAACCTGCCCTTTGTGGGTAAGGTTATTGCGAAGGTAGTCACGTCACAACTCGAAAACCATCTTACCACCCACGAGGTCTATGGTCCATTCCAGTCTGGATTCAGGAAGAGGCACAGTACAAGATGGCCCTTGTTCGGATGCTTAATGATCTCCTGGTGGCATGAGATCAGAAGAGCCATTTAATCTTGGTTCTTCTTGATCTCTCTGCAGCATTTGACACCGTGGACTATGGGGTCTTGCTGGAGCACTTGTGGCTGATCTGTGGACTGTCTGGTACAGTTCTCAAATGGTTCCATTCTTTTCTCACAGGCAGGTCACAGATTTTTTCCTCTGCTCCTTTCCTCCTGAGCTGTGGGGTTCCACACGGCTCCGTGCTGTCTCCCATTTTATTTGCGGTGTATATGCTGCCATTAGGAGATATTATAAGGTGGTATGGGCTGAGTTTTCACTGCTATGCAGATGACTCTCAGCTCTACATATCTTTGTACCCGATCAGGAGGATATTGTATCAGTCTTTAATGACTGCCTCGCAAAGATCCAAGACTGTATGAGTGCCAGCTGGTTAAGGCTGAATCCACATAAGACTGAGGTGTTGTTTATGGACCCTAACCATTGGGTAGAGAGGTCATTGGATGTTCAGACCTCTGTACTTGTGCTAGGGGCTAGGGGTTACTCAGCTGAGGTCCTCTGAACAGGTGTAGAATCTAGGCATTATTTTTGACAGTGAGCTGACACTTAATTACAGGTGTCAGCCATTGTTAAGTCCTCGTTTTACCATCTGAGGAATATCGCCCAGATAAAACACCTTGTTCCTCCTGATGACATTCCAAATTTGGTCCATGCCTTTATGACCTCCCACCTTGATTACTGCAATGCAATGCACTGTACTGTACCTAGCGCTGGGGTGAATCTCCGCCACCTGCAGCTGGTGCAGAATGTGGCAGCAAGGTTGTTAATAGGCTTATCATGATCTAGCCATGTCATGCCTCTGCTCTGCAGGCTGCCAGTGCAGTAGAGGATCACCTTCAAGGTCAGTTTGCTGACCTATAAGGCCCTACATGGACAGGAACTGCGCTATTTGCAAGACCTCCTGTGTCCCTATCGCCCTCTCCATTCACTCCATTCCACTGATGAGGGATTGCTAGAGGTAACTAGGTCCTTTTGAAGACCTTTTTATTTATTTATTTTTTTTTATTTAGTTGTTTAACCAGGTATAGCACACACTAAGCTGAAAGCTTTTTTACAGGAGCGACCTGGGAGCAAAAGGAGGTTAAGTGACTTGCTCAGGGTCACACAGTATGCAAGTGGAAGCTGTGGGATTCAAACCCAGGTCTAGGCTGCTGGATGTCACCAGATTTGCAGCTCAGAGCCTTAGACCACTGCTCTATTCTGCCTCCTCAGGGCCAAGATCTTTTGCTTTCATTGCCCCGACCTTGTGGAACTCTCTACCTCATCAGGTTAGAGATTGCCTGTCCACTGAGACTTTTAAAGCTGCACTAAAAACATATTTATTTAACTTAGCATTTTTAGATGCTTAGGAATTGGCATTCCTGCATAACTTTTAACTTCACTATTTATTGTTTTAATTTATTGCTGTTTATTTAACTCTGTACAGGTGCTTTGATAAATTGGAAAAGTGCCATTTATAAATAAACTTGACTTTGACTATGGCAAAAGTGGTTGAAGCTGGGAGGATTGGCCTGCCATTCGCTGCACTGCCTTGCCCACACCTAACAGTGTCACCTATCAGCCTAATCCCAAAAATAGGCACTAGGTAACTTTAATCATTTGTCTTACCCATATGGAGACTCAGTCAATGACCAAATTGATCCATACTACATGGCAGTGTCTTATTCGTTATTCGATGGGGCAGTAGAGGTGATCCTGGTGGTGAGTTGTGGGGCTTTTCTAACTAAAGTAGACATAGAGTCCATGTTCCATCTTTTGTTAGTACACCCAGAGGACAGGGATTTATTGGGAATGAAATTTGATGGTCAGTACTATGTCGACAATTGCATTGCAATGGGTCTTGCGATGGTGTGCTCTGTATCTGCACAGTTTTGCACATTCCTGTACTGAGCAAATACACACAAGGTGGGTTGTACCTAGGTAATACACTACCTGGATGACCTGTTTGTGGGCAGGCCCAGATCCAGTGACTAGGGGCACTTATTGGGGTCCTTTTGGGCTGTGTGTATTGACTTACTGTTGCTCCTAGCACAGAACAAGACAGAGGAACCATGCACCATGCTGTCATTCCTAGGAATAAGGATCAACACAGTAGCCATGGAGTGTTGCCTGCCACTCAGTAAGGTGGTGGTGCTGTAGGACTTGTTGGCCAGAGTGGCAGAGATGCCCAAGGTCATCTTGCACAAACTATAGAAGCAGTTTGACCACTGTAAATGTGCATGCAAAATCATTTCCATAAGCAGGACATTCCTGCACCATTTAATAAAGGCAAATATGTGATGTCAAAAGCCTCATAACAGGATTTGGGTGATAGAGAGCATGAGCGAGGAACTGGGGTGTGGCTGGCTTTCCTGCAGTGTTTCAATGCGATGTCAATCTGGTTGCAAATAACCATTAACCAGGAGCTTGAGCTATTCATGGACATTTCATTGGGCTTTGGCTTTGGAGCTTAAATTCAGGTGAAGTGGTACATGCAGCAGTGGCCTTCATCCTGAGGGAAAGAAGACTTAACCAAGCAGATTATGTTATTAGATTTTTTTTCCCCATCATAATTGCATTGGTAATGTGGGATGAGCACGTTCAAGTTAAGAACGCAACTGTAAGATCAGACAGCACAACATTCATGAGCAGTTAGTGGCCATGAGCCCTCTGGGGAGCTTATCCAGGTTTTTGTAATCAGATGTTTGGTACATGATATCCAGTTTAAGGCTGTGCATGTGCCAGGTGTGTATAACAGCATTGCTGATGCTCTTTCTTGTTTGCAGTTAGAGAGATTCTGGGAGCTTGCCCCACATGCGGAAGCACATCCCAGGGAATTCCAGCTTTCCTCTCGGAACTGGTGATCTAGAAGCCTTGGGATTGCTCAGGAATTTGTTAGCAACCAGGACAGAGCAGCCTATTACAGGGGTGTTGAAAACTTAATGAGTTTTCAGCAGGTCCAGGGTGGCAGAATGCTTGGCCCATTTTAGTGGACCAGTTATGCCTCTATTTAGTGCAGATGAAATGAGAAGGTTAGTACCTGTTGCAGTGGGCTAGCATTTGGTAGGCATTTCATGGTTCTGCAAGGCTGCTATCCTAGAGGAAAATATGCAGGCCTTTTACCACTGAAAAATGTTGGAACGATGGTCCCATGATGCTCCAAGATGGCCAGATAAATGTCAACCAATTAGCCTGGCACTGCTAGAGCAGGTGTGGAGTGAACTGCCTAAGGTGTGCTCCTATCCAGTGGAGGTATGGTAGTTACACATGGTGTCCTTGGTGTCCTCCTGTGAAGTATTTAAATTGTCCAAGCTGGTCCAGATCAGTAAGAATCCAGGGCTTCCAGTGGCCTTGTGGTACAAGACTTTGGTGGTGATCCAGGAAGGGGTATTTGTCTGGCTCCAAAAGAACAAAACAGATAGGATGTCTCAGGGGTGCTCTTCCAGCCTGAGGATTTCTCCAGTGGTGCAGTGGGATGTATGCACCCAGGAACTGAAATACATGGACAGTACGGCCAACAGGGGGTCACATTCTCTCGCCATGAAGATGGGCCCCCACTAATGGTGTTCCAATTTTGCCACATTCTAGAAAAATCCATGAGTAGTTTGGGTTTGGACTTGACAGAGCTCAACAGTCATTCCTTCCACATTGGAGCTGCCATAAATGCTAGGGCTGAGGAAATGACATGTGATCAGATCCAGGCTGTTGGCCAGTGGAGGTCATAGACTTTTGAGGGATATGTGTGACCACATTTGCTTTAACTGTCTTGTTTTGTTTCCCGGCAGATGGCGGTTCTCAGATGAGGCAAGTTTGTTTGTGTGGAAACTCCTTCATCCATTGGGTGGCTGTTCAGGCAAGGCATAGCTTCAGGGATGAGAACCTCTTCCTGGATCCTCAGCAACTGTAAATACAATAGATGGGACATTGAGGGATCAGATCTCCTGTGGGTAAGGGGATCATCTAATTCAAAAGTTGGACAAATCCAAAGCCTTACCACAACTGTCTATGCATGTCACGCTACATACTATATGTAACGAATGTTACAATTATGTTGTGACTGTGGCCATTTTGTTTCTAATGCATTGTGTACGTATCAGTTTGTTTGGGTGAAATGGGGTAAAGTGGCCCACAAAGGCAATGAAAACCTTTATTTTTTCTACTTTTCATTTTTCAAAATTGTAACAATCTCAGCCTGTTTTTAGCTAAGTCATTTGTGGCTTCTGACCCTTGTAACTGGTCAGTTGTTAGATACTATCTCCAAATGGCACAAAACAACAGGCTGTTAAAAAAGCTGGAAGCAGTCTTCAGTTTAAAGTAATTTTTTTTTCCTTTCTCTTAAACAAGTTAGTTAACATAACGTTTCTTGCTGAGTTATTAAGAAGCCCATTTGTAAACCAAAATACATATCCATCTTGATCCACAGCACCCAGTATCCTTTCAGATAACAAAACAAACCATAAAATATTAAACTCAAATAAAAACCATGGCCCAGATATTCAAACTGCACACAAAAAGTGCACAATAGCAGGAGCAAGCGCAAGTCCATTGCGCCCATGTGCAAAAGGTGCGATATTCAAAAAGTGAGCCGGCCAAACTGCGCCTACAGCCGACGAATGAATATCGCACCACCTGCGCCATAGTGCAACTAGGCAGGAGAAGCTGAGCAGATCTGATGTGCCATAGCGCAACAAGGGATGTGCAGCTAAGCAGTCCAGAGGCACCATAGCACAACCAGGGATGCCCCCCAGCAGCATGGCAATGCAACTGCACAACCAGGGAGGTAGGGGCCCACCACCCATGCCACAGATGGGCACAGGAACACACAGCAGAACAGACATCATCCCCCCACACTCCATGCACTGCACAACAGGAGGAGGGCTAGAATAACCACCAGCCCATGGAGACAAGCAAACAACCCACAGCTTGGCCATGGTGCCCCATTACACCCCCCCCGGCAAGCTGTGACTGGCACACAAGGAGGGCTGACCACCCCATGCCACACCATCCCCCCAATGCAGAAAACACCTTGCACCATGACCCCTAGACATCCTGCTCAGGAGCAGCATCCACCACTGCAGGAAACCCCATGCATGCCACCACCCCCACTGTGACACTGCAACACTGTGCACCACAGAACCATGCAAGACAGCCCCACCATGAGCACCCATCAGCAGGTGGCAGCACACAGCAATGCAACAATGGCATACACAGTGCCACCACACACAGTCCCCCTGAGGTACTGCTGAGAGACCAACCATGCGACGGCACATGAGGTACCCCGCATGGGACAGGGCTTGCCCCGGACACCACCACCAGTGGTACAGCACCCTGCACAGTCTCCCAGTGACACACCCCGACCCAGCACTGGCCACAACAGCCAGCACAGACACCCACAGTGGTGTGTAGAAGCATGCACCACACCGGATGCCACACAGTGCATGGACAGACACCCACCCATACCCAAGGGCACAACACAGGGATGCAGTGGCTGGGCAACCAAGCCCCCAGCTTGGGCCTATGTAAACTGTGTACACACAACCCAACAGTCCTCCACGGCACTGGAGTGCCAGCCACCCTGCGCAGGCACTGTGGACCTGTATTCCACCAGCATTTTCCCAGAGCACAAGTCACAGACAGTGGTGCACATCCCCTGCAACACACACAAGGCACAGCATGGAGGTGGGACAACAACTGTGGAGGCCACAGTGTCACCCGAGGCAGACATGCACCACATCAGTGACAGAAGGCAACCCAGCACTGTGACAGGTACAGTTCCTGCACTGCATGGACTGCCACCACTGATATGCCAGCAGACCGTGCACATCACAGACATGCATGGGTGTCAGCTGCACAGGCCATGGATGGGCTGATAGGGGTGCCATGGATACAGAGCACGCACTATGGACCACTGCACACAGTCATCCAGTGCACAGGGCACAACACACACACCGCAGACACTGACTGATAACTACCCCCACACCATAGTCACCTCCACACAGACGCACACATATACCCATGACCGCATCACCCCTGACACCATGCACACCACTGCAGCTGAGCACCTATAGCCCACTGCGAATCAGAGACCACGACAGTATTCATATCAAAATAACTGTATTGAAACAACATATAAAAGTTAACTATTTACAAAATATATACAAGGTGGGGGGGAGGGCCACAAACAAGGTGGGGGTGGGTAAGGGGCAGGGATGGACAAATGGGACAGGAAAGGATGGGTGTGAGGGTGGGTCCAGGGGGGTAGGGGATATCAGGGGCAGAGGGACTTCTAACAGTAGTGCCACTCCCCGCTCTGGCTCCGTCGCTGTCTGTGCCTCTGCAGGACCCCGGTCTCATCGATCCTGCGAAGGATGTCAAGTGACGCCCTTGCCACCTGCAGGATCTCCCGCAGTGCCTCCCTTATGTCTTGGAGTTGGCGTGTACCTAGGACAAGGGAGCACAGTCAATAGGTGTGAATGCACAGCCCCATACAGCCCACCCACTGTGCATGGCATACAGCCGTGGGACATACCTCTGTGATGGTGTGTAACCACCCACAGTGATCTCTTAACATCATCACATAACCTGCCCACCCAGGCGCATACAGCCATGCGGAATGCTGCACACACCCACTGGCCAAGTCACGCACAGCACCACCATGGCCATTTAGTGACATGGCTATGTGGTGCAAAGGCAGTGGCACAGCCATGTAACCAGTGCACGCATGTACCACCATCGACGCACTCCCAGACATGCATTGCCACTGGACATTGTTGACTGAAACAAGTTGTGTGCATGGCAGTGGTGTTGATGGATGGTGGCCATGCCCTGTGCCCACCCTGTTACACAGCATGCAATAGTAATCATGGAGGTATGGCACTCACCATCATCGGGCCGGTCCCTTGGGTGCTGTGGACCCTCGTCCTGCCTGGCTTCCCTCTCTTCTTCATTTCACCGCAGTTCATGGGCCAGGCGCTGTTCCTCCGGGCCTATGATGCAAACATGGAGAGAGGAACATCAGTACAATCTCATAGCAAAGAACCCCTGCCCCCAGGTGTGTGCCCTCCTACCCAGCCAGACCCACCCACCCCACACCCTGATAACACCACCACAGCCAATCCCAGGCAGTCCCTCCCCCATATGTTGGACACATACAACTGTGATATCCATATGGAAGATCAAAGTGTGTTAACATAACACCTACCTGGCCGTGGCACCGTGTCCCTCCTGGCATGTCCCCGCAGGTGGGCTAGCAGCTCCAGTTCCCTCCGCTGCAGGTCCCCATACCTCTGGCGGCACTGCTCTGTGCTTCTCCCCCATCCAGTGGCCTCCTCAAGTGCAGTGGCCACCTCTTCCCACACCTGGCTCCTGGACCTGTCCAGGGGTGCCTCCCTGAACAGTGGCCCATGATGTGGCTCCACTATGGCCACTAGGTTGGCCAGCTCTATCTGAGTCCACTGAGTAGCCCTCCTGCATGCCATGCTCTTTGCTCGGTCTGCAAATATGGCGCTCTGCAGCTCGGCTCCCCACGTGCAGATGCTGCGCAGTACTGCGCTGCCATTCCCTATCGCGCTGTTACTAAACAGCGAGTTAGTGGTGCACCCTTGCCTGATGCATGGTGCCTAGGGGGAAAAGGTTGGGCACAAGTTCAAGGGTCTCTGGTGCATGGACACACACAACGCAATTGGAACCCAATGCATGTAGCGCGATTGGCTGCCTGTGTGCTACCGCCAGTAGCGGGCCTAGCGAGTTGTTGCCCCAGTGCACCTATGATGGCCCAGTGTCACAGCGCCATGTAGGTGACCATCGCTATAGCACCACTGGCACAATGGTGGCCGTGCCCTGCATTGCTTACCATAGACAGCACATCAGCAGTGCGGCAGACGCCTGCATCAGCAACCCAGGCATGTGCAGCGAGGTGCGTACTATGCATGTCACAGAACTGCACCATTGGCTCAGCACGTTCAACACAACGGCACAAAGCACAACAGTGCGATATTCAGCCATCATATGCAAAACAGCTAATCGGCCATGCAATGGTGCAGCACTGCAATTTGCATCCACTTAAAGTTGCGCCTTGCCTCATTTTCATGGGTTGCGCTATAAAAGTGCGACATTGGGGCTGCAGTGGCCATAGTTGGTTACTATAGTCTATTGGTGAGTTGCATGCTGTGTGGGAGTGTGGACTGTGGATTTAGGGACATGCATGGGACTGCACAGTCACAGGTAACAACTGCCATTCTTACAGGCTAAATAATGACCGAGCAAGTTGTGGTAGAGGAGGAACACAGTGGTGGGAGGAGGAGGAGGACTAATTTTACCAAGGCCGAGACTGAAGCCCTGTTTGAGGCCTAGCTGGATCTGGAGCCACTTCTCAGTGGACGGCAGGGAACACCTCAAGCCCGTGCTGCTGCACGGGACGAGGTGGCATGTGCTGTGATCCTGCATGGCAGCCACCAGTGCTCCGTGCAGGAGTGCAAGAAAAAGATGGGCATGGACAGGAGGAGGATAAAGGAGAAGGTGGCTGCCATCAGGGCAGCACGAGCTACAACAGGAGGGGAACAGCCGGAGGTGGTACACTTGACTCCACAGGAGGATAGGACTGCTTGAAGCATGCAGCGTAGTGCCATTGAGGGTGTTCCGGGTGGTGGCTTCCAGACGGGTGGTGGCCCATCACTGCATGGTAAGTCATGGTCTGTCTATGGGGGGGGCAGGGTAGATCACATGCAGTAATGTGACTTTGTTTTCCCTTACAGATCCTGAGCATCTGCATGGGTCAGCGGTGGTGGGCATGTCCACTGAGTACAGTCACCTGGAGATGGAGGAGGGCCCATCCACCTCCACAGGTATACATGGCTCAGTGCGACAGTGGGGCCACCTGGCTGTCCACACTGATGTTGTTGTAACAGGTGTGGAGGAAGCCCTGCCTGTGTCCCACTGTGTCAGCGTCCATGGATGCCAGCATGCTGTGTCTGGGACTGGTGCCGAGTCCGTCACCGATGATGATGTCGCTAACAGCATTGGCAGTGACACGTGTGTGTCACGGGATGGCCACACAGCAGGACACATCGCGGCCATGGCTGTGGGTGGTGCTGCCGTGGAGGCATGCGTGTCAGCACAGTCCCAGCCTGTGCCTGTCAGCTCCAGTGGGGCAGCACTGGTGTTTGTTCAGGACAGTGGGACTGTTGCGGCACCACTGAGCCCTGGGGAGTGGCAGCCGGAGGGCAGCATCAGCAGTCGGCTAATGGGCTTGGGGGTACAGGGTCCAGCGGTGGCATCTGTGCACCACCTGTGGATATGCCCAGACCTGGTCCTGATGCACAGCACCCACCCTCAATGGGTGCTGAGCATCAGGTCTGTGCACACCCTGAGGGACAGGATGCCGAGGAGGCAGATGACCTCTTGGACAAGCACACCCACCTACTGCAAGCATCAGTCCAGCAGCAGATGTGGCTTGCAACGTCGGTGAATGCACTGCGTGTAGCTCTGGAGCAGGCAGAGGAGCATCACAGCAGAGATACCGCTCTGATCCTGGCAGGGATGGACTGGTTGTGGGAGGATGTGACCACTGTCATTGACAGGCATGCACAGGCATTCACTGCTGTCATGGCCACAGTGGGCACACAGTCATGTGCCCATGCGTCATGGACACCATGCAGTGCACTGTCCACCCCCCATTCCCAGTGTCATGCGACACCCTCCATGTCGACACCGGGTTCAGCTGTGGGCATCCTGAGCACACCTGGCACAGGCATGTTCAGTGTGCTGCAGACCCCTGTGCGAGCATGGTCGAGTTCACACAGTGGAACCCCTTGGGGACCATCGGTACCACCCCATGAGGCCAGTGGTCAGCCTGTCAATGCTGGCAGGTCTCGGTGGGGCTGCCCATGCATCCATGGCGGCTGGGGCACTGTGTCGTGTGACCGACCTGTCTCCCAACTCGGCTACTGTCTGGTGCTGCCCTGTGTGCATTGTGTCTTTCAGTGGCCAGTGCACGGGTGGGTACCCGGCCCTGCACGCGAAGACGCAGTCCATCTGCACACCCTCCTGGCTGCTGTCCGCAGTTGTGTGTGCATGATGATGCCTGCATTGCACTGTACACCAATGTGCAATGGTACTCAGCATCTGACACACGTACATGGGCAGGCAGTGGGCGTGGTGGTCTGGGGACATGTGTGTGGCTAGGGGTGGCATTCTGGGTCAGTGTGCCTCCTGCCCTTTGTGCAAGTTTGGTGCATTGTATGTGTGTGCGTGCGTGTGTGTCCATCCATGTGGCATGTTAGTCCTCACCCATCCCTGGTTGTATGTGTAGTTCTATGCCCTGCCACTTCCCTTGATGGCATGCACCCCTGGTGTGTGTCTATGCTTATTTGTGGGTTGTGTCTTAGCCACTGTTGGCTTCACATGGCCCCATGCCTTACCTGGGTTGGCTGAAGTGCTGATCCGTGATGGTGTCCCGGTGCAGCTGTGCCAGCCGAAGCAGTCGTGGGTCCTGTCAGCCAAGGGGGGGCTACCCATCACCATCGTCACTGGTGTCCTATCGTCCCCATCGCTGTCCCCCTCTTTGACCTGTATGGCTATCCCACATTCATTGGCCATGTTGTGCAGGATGCAACAGGCCAGGAATAGCCACAGGCCTTTGAGGGGCTGTACTGTAGGGCACTGCCGGAGGTGTCCAGGCAATGGAAACATGTCTTCAGCATCCCGAACACCCGCTCGATGACATTATGTGTGGTAGCGTGTATCTCATTGTAGTGTTGCTGCAATGGGGTTGCAGGCTGCTGGTAGGGTGTGAGCAGCCAGGGACAGAGTGGGTATCCACTGTCACCTGTGTGTAGAGGGTGGAGGTTAGTTTGGCGATCAACATCTCTCTGCCCTGAGCCATGTAGGCCACTACCCATGTCACATCTGACCATGCCCCCCAGGCCCTTTGATTGTCCATGTGGTTTGCATACTCACCCACTAGGTGTCCAGTGGGGATATCCCCACTCTCGAATCTGTGGCACAGTGCCAACTGGTGCCAGATGAAGGCATCGTGTGCTCCCCAGGTGCGTGGCACAGATATTGATTATGCGCCCCCTGGCATAGCACACAACCTGGCAGTTGATGCTGGCATAGCCCTTGCAATTGATGTATGCGGCCCCCTCGAGGCCAGGTGGTGTGTGTATGGCCACATGAGTGCAGTCTATTGCCCCTAGCATGCCAGGCATACGTGCTACCCTGTGGAACTCCTGTATGTTTGCTGTGTGCTCTGCCAGTGTGCTGGGGAAATGGATGTACTCCACAGCATGTGGCAGCAGTGCACTGAGGAATTGGGTGAGGTGGCATAACGTGGCCAACCGGGTTGTGCCTGTGGTGTCCCCAGTTGGTCTCTGGAAGGTACCCATGGAGAGCAAGCACATGCAAGCTGTCACTTTTGTCTCCACTGACAGGGCATGGCTCCATCGTGTGGGTGCCTGCATCACATCACTGCACAGCTCACAGAGCCACCTCAGAATTGCCCGATTCAGGCAGTACCGGCCCACAATCTTGGTATCACTGTACAGCTCAAAGCTGGTGCAGGCTCGGTACTGCCTGTTGGGAGCATACCGCCGATGGGCCCTTCCACAGCCACGCCCCCCTGCTGCCTGCCTTCTCACCCCCCTCATAACAGCCTCCATCTGGAAGGTGGCACTGGCATGTCCCTGGCTTGTGTTCACCCCTCTGGCAGCTGTTACTGTATTCCCCTGCTGTCCTCACTGCTACTTCCCCTGCACCGGGAACACCTGCCTGTGGTGGCCTCTGTGCTGTGTGGCACTTCCCCCTTCTGCACTGGCTGTGGCTCCCCACACCTTCCCTGTGCCTCTGTATTCAGGGTGCCCTTTCCCCTGGCCTGCCCTGTGTGTCCCTCCTGCCCTGTTTGTGTGGCTAGAGTTCAGCCTCATGTGCCTTCCCTGTGCCTTCCCTGTAGCGTTCTTGCACCTCTCCCTTGTTCCTTTTTATTTTGGCTCATTTCTGCTATGGCACAGCTTCCGCTTGCTCCCCTATTGCGCATGGCGCAAGTTGTTGAATATCGTTGTCTGCCATTTATGCATGATCCCTTCCCCTTCAGTTGTGCATGCCTTCATTATCATTGGGCTGTTGCTCAGCCTGATTAGGGGAGCACAACTGCCTCCTGCTGAATATCGCAGAATGTTGCAATTTCAGACTTGCGCAGGCGCAACCCTATTGCACATGTCTCAACTCTTTTGAATATCTGGGCCCTTGTCTATAACATAAAATATGAAGATAAGTCAATTTTCTATGACAATCATGTTTTATAGTAAAAAACTGTTTTATACAGGGAGCCTTTTTATAAGCCCAATAACACACAAAGGGAACCATTTTATAAGCACAATAACACACTCAAGGGTGTGCATTAAGTAATCAGTAAGACACAGCAGGGTATTGGTTACTGTTCCTGAACAGCATGCCTAGGTTCTTTGTGAGCACTTGCTCAGAGTGCCTTCAACCATCTGGAAGTGCAGTTCAGGAAAAGTAACCTACTCCCTGAAGTGTCTAACTGTGCTTATAAAATATATCTACCGTGAAAGAAAAAATGAAGACACATTTAGCAGTGTGGTTACTATTCCCAAACTGCAATGCTTTGGAACCTTCTCCACCAGTTAGAAAGTAGTATTTTCCCTACCCATTTTAGAAAACATTTTAATGCACATCCATGTGGTGTAAGACACTTGCCTATGCCTCATGCCTGTGACCCTTGGGACATGCTTTAAAGTAATTTAATGAGCAGCCTCTTGTGTGATATTGCCTACATCACTCACATTCTCTAAAAGAACTCAGTGAGGCTAAGGAGTCATTTAAAAAGGAATTCTGAGATGGCAAATAAAAGAATGTCAGCAGAGTAGGCATATTGACAACACAAGTGGAAGCTGAACTTTACAAGGACGTTCACCAACAGTAAATGTGTTGGGGTTACTCAATAACAATAAGAGGTATAAAGCATATCCTGAATCGTACTTTTTATTTTCAAAAGAAAGAGTGCAAACAATACTTTATTTTAAATTGTAAATAACTCCCAGGAAATCTGTATGAAAAGAACATCCGCTGTGCTTTTTGTTATCAGTAACAAGGAATTGGAATTGAAAGAAATATGACATTTCCTACCTTTCAAGGTAAAACTATTAGATATTTCCTGGTATTCAGAGGACAGTCAGCATACAGTAACATACAATAGACCAAAGTGTGTCAAATGGGGGTGGGGGTGAGGAGTGCATCAAATCTGCCTAAAGTACCAAATTAACCAACAGTAACCCATTCCGTTTCTTTGCCATGTCCTTGTAGCTACTAGTTTTTCTAGAATTATTAAAAAAATCTCTTTTTCTTTGCTTTCCTTTCAGAACAACCAATACTGTACCTCTCTGTACACAGTGGTGCAAGTGGGAGAACTTGGTTGCAGGGGGGAAATTAAAAAGTGACTCTGTTTCAGAAGAAAAATGGGGACAAACAGGTCCTCTGGAAAATGTAGCCCCTAAAGGCAAAAAAAAACTGTTAAATAAAAGTGTGAAACTGCAGCAGGAAATATGTGCCCAGTCCACAGGCAGGTGTGTTCGATATTATATCACAGTTGTCATCTCCTAAGGCAAATGATTCTCTGTAGCCCCTCCTTCTCTTGGCGACTGCCAGCTGAATCCCCACCACCACACCCTTTTCCCCTCCCCAGCTCTCTCCTCCTCCTCCTGTCAGCCCCCCACACCCTCAAACTCCCGATACCCACCTTCCCTCCCGCTATGAGGTACTTGCAGTGAAAATGTCATCAGCTAAATACCCTAACAAACAACAACCGTTTCAGGTCCCTCGTCCTTCTACTACTCCTGACAGACAATGTCCACCCCAACCCTGGCCCTCAGACTGCTCCCCTGTCCTATACCTCATCAGTCAGTGGGCTGCTCATTGCCTCTATCCTTTCCCTCATCAGTCAGTGGAATGCTCATTGCCTCTATTAACATCTGCAGTCTTCAAACAAAATGAGACTCTTTTCAGGGGTGGGTACTCCATCCTTCGGATGAGACGTTAAACCGAGGTCCTTTCTGCCCATCCTGGTGTTGTCCTGGTGGGTGTCCAGGTGGAAGTAAAAGAACCCAGGGCACTCTTCAAAAAGAGTAGCTAACATTCCCGGTGTCCTGGCCAACATTCCCCTTCCCATAAACCGGTTCATGCAATTATCCAGGCTGTGTGTGGGTGATGATGTGCGATATGTCTGCCACCACACATTCAGTCACTTCACTACCAGTCTAGCATTGCTTGTAAAGTGCTTTGGATGTATGAAAAGCGCTATATAAATACTGATTCTTCTTCTTCTTCTTCTTCTACTCCAACACCACCCAGACATAATAGAATTGGGTGAAACCTGGTTCTCCCCCACTGTCCCAGACTTGGCAGTTAACCTCCCTGGATATTTCCTCTTTCATTCCGATAGGGTGGGTAAGTAAGGGGGCAGTTGCATTCTCTACCTTAAGGACTCATGTTCGGGCCAATTACTCCCACCACCTCAACTAACATCGAGGGCACAGGCTCTCACTCTAAAATTAACACTAGGCAGGTCAACTTCCCCTCTCCTACTCACCATTGTCTACATCCCTCCCAGGGACCAGAAACAAGCATTCCAGGCCATCCTGACCTATCTTTCTACCCCCACAGCATGAAAAAATAGTGATGGGTGATTTCAACATAAATTGGCCAAGACAGCCACCCTGTACACTGATGATGCTACAGCACTCGATCTCACCCAGGTAGTCACCACCCCCACCCGGGTTAACACCCACATGGGGACATCCTCCCTCCTGGATCTGGTTTTCACAAACCACCTCCATAGAATAACCAAGACCTTGGTTCTCCCTAATGCACTAAGTGACCATTCTCCTGTACTCTGCACTTGGTTCTGCATTGCCCCCCAACCCCCCCCCAAAATTACCTTACAGTGTAAACTTGGCCTTGGTAAACTCTCTCAACTCAAGGCCCACCTCAGAATCAGGTATTGGACACCCCTCACTAATACCCTCGACCTGGATTGTGTGCTTGATCTATTTATCACCACCTTCAGTGCAACCTGTGACAAATTTGCCCCCCTTGTCAAGAGAATGTCCAAAGGTAACCATGCCCCTTGGTTCTCTGACCACCTCCTGGACCTACTGCGATATCATGACTCCCTTTGGCATCTTGCAAATGAGACCCAATGGCCAGCCGACAGGCAATGGTACAGGGAGGCCCATAACAAGTGCACATGGACCCTAAGAACTGCCAAAGCAGATTATTACAAAGCTTCCTTAACATCCACCTGGGGCACTGGGCACAGATTTTGGAACAATATAAAGAAACTCTGCAGCAAAGCTCCAAATCCACCCCAGGACCAAATGGTAATAGATGGTAACCTTTCCTCTGATCCCCTCAGTATAGCTTCAGCCCTAAACTCTGCTTTCACTGATATCAACCATGTCCTCCCCCCGCAATTTCTTCAACCCCCATCTGCCCAGACCCAGCCCCCTCCTCCCATGCTCCACCCTTTTATGTGTGCATTCTTACCCCTGAGGCAGCCAAACCGTACCTAGCCAAAGCCCTAAGCCACTCCCACTATAGTTGTGATTCCCTAGACTTGAGACTTCTCTGCCTCACCCTCCTGGAAGTCCTAAACCCACTCACCCATATTCTCAACCTCTCCTTCTGTCAAGGGAAATTCCCCTCCCACTGGAAATTGGCTTCCATTAACCCCATCTATAAGTGTTGGGACCACACCTCCACAAACAACTACCGCCTTATCTCCATTCCCCTACCTCTAAAGCATTAGAGCGTATTGTCGCCGATCAACTCACTGACCACCTTACGAAATATAACCGTCTATGTAACCAGCAACATGGCTTCCGAGAGGGACATAGTATCACCACCGCCCTCCTTGAATTCACCTCACATGTCCACTCTGGCTTGGATCATGGCCACATCACAGGACCATCTTTGTGGACCTCTCTAAGGCACTTGATACAATAAACCACACCCTCTTACTGAACACACTGTCCTACAGTGGCTTTTCCAATGATGCCTTAAGCTGGTTTTTCAGCTATCTGTCAGATAGAACACAGCAGGTCAAGATAGGCACCGCCCTGTCCCCCAGCCTCCCAGCCCACTCAGGTGTTCCACAGGACTCCATTCTTGGCCCTTTGCTATTCAGTCTATATCTAAACTCCCTCCTGCTAGCCTGCCCTGGCAGCTTGCTCACATATGCTGATGATGCTGTCCTGTTCACCTCCAATCCTGACCCCCTTAAATGCCACCAAACACTCCAACACTCTTTTCAGTGAAGCTGTACGTTGGTTCACCACCCAGTGACTAATAATCAACTACAAGAAGACAAAAGTCATGATCTTCTCATATCCACAGAATCCTTTAAGAACCTCTGCCCCCAAATTCTCACTGCCAATCAAACCCCTCTCAAGCAAGTGAACACTCCTGAGTTGGTTTCCATAAACTGATGTTGCATTGCTTAGATAGTTGTCACAGGATAAGCTTACTTCTCCCACCTCACATGTCTCTGAACAATTTTCCCTGTCTACTCTGTTCCAATTGTCTGTTTCATCATGCTCTGCTGCTGACCTGTGCACTTGGTGAATTGAGTCTGAGCTGGGTCCCCTCTTCACTAATTTCTGTCTCTTGCCCCCCTGAGATAACAGAGCTCCCCCTCCTCTCTAAATTCTATCTCTTTGCCTCCCTGTGCTATACAGCTCCCATGCTTCTCTAATTTCTATCCCTTGCCACTTTGAGCTCTCACTCATGCACCCCCCCACCACACGCTGTTCCTAAAATACTTGGCTGCTAGCTCTCATCGACCAAATTTGCATTTTTTACCCTTTTGTTCTTAATGATTACTGTTAAGTCTGTGAAGGCGCCAGTATTTCAGTGAACCCCCAACCCACATCTGAGTCCTGATTCTACATATTTCTACACCTCATCCTCTCTCCCTTTGTTTTAATCTGTGCCACTCCCCCACTGCTGCATTTAACTTCCTAACTTTTGTATTCTTCCCCCAGATTCAGCACATGTCTCAGGTCTTGCCCGTGTGGCCGGGGCTGTGCCATCACACAGGCAGACTGCCCTCTACTTTCCAGCCCTCCCTAGTGGTTGCATTCCCCCTGTCAGCTTCCAGGAACTTCTTCAGGACTCCCTCTCTCCTATGGCTATACCACTGATTGTCTAATCTGCTCACCAGCCAAGCGCTGATTGGACTTTCCTGTCCCAGGACATTCATGTTTGGCATAATATAAGTCAGCTCTGGTGGTGGGCTCTTGCCCTGCTACTCTGGTGACTAAATATCTGGATTCAGCCTAGATTCCTCTCTGTTTTAATTTTCAGCAAGTCTGACTGTCTCACTGTATTTTTTCCACCCACCCGCCTCAACCCCAACCACTAATATATACATCTCGTCCCCCACTCCGCTTCCAAACCACTCCCCAACTGCAGCCTAACTTGCCCCCCCGACCTCCCATGTTCTAGTCTCCACTCAGCCCCTCCCAACTGGCTTATCAGACTTGGTACTCCCTGCCAATAGTTCCTGCTGTCCTTCCTTTCACTACCAAATTAAAATCGCCCAGCCTTGGCTTAATTTTGATTGTGAACTCAGAGACAGTTGTCCCTGCCATCTTCCTTACGCCCCCCCAATTAAAAATTGCTCCTGCAGTTACCTTCCCCCCAGCAATTATTCCTACTCCCTCTTCTCTAGCCGCTTTCATTTACTCCTTTCTCCAGATCCTTGCCCCAGGCACAACCTGGCCTTCCCCCCCATCCCAAGTATGTATCTGTCTACAAGTTTAATGCCACTTTCCTTGCTCTTGCCCATACTTTTCATGCTCGCTGTCTATCTCTGCTCTGGCACTATGTTGCCAGCCCTCCACACCATTGGGCACACCTCTGGCTATGCCTACTGCACGATCACTTTGGTGCTTGACTCTGACCTGCCTCCTACCTGCAATTCTCATGGAAATATTTGGCACACCAGGATCTGGACCCTGCGGACCTGGCCATGGCCTCCCCCACCTTTGCTACCAATCAAATTGGTCCTGATCGCTGACATAAACTCTATCAGAATATGCCCCAGGAAGCATCGCAAAGTCAATGCTAAACTCCTCAAAAAAGTACTTGCAAAGACTAGCCTTCCTGCTGCTTCGCCTCTCAGGTAACATACACCCCAATCGAGGCCCTCCACAACCCACAAGCAGGCATGCTCACAATTGCCTCTCTAAACCTCTGCAGTCTAGTTGCTACTTTTACTAGCCTCCAGGCCCGGGTAGCCCTCCATAACTCTGATGTTCTGTCAATTGGAGAAACATGGCTCTCTCCAAAGATTCCTGATGCGGACATCGGCCTCCCTGGCTACAGGATCTTTATGCAAGACCACTTATCTAAAAGAGGTGGAGGCTATGCATTCTATCTCAAGGATGGCCTTCTGGGCTTATCACATAATCTTCCCAGTCTTGGGATCTCTGCAAATGCTCTTGTCATTAAGATCCTCCTTGAGGCACAAAGCAAGTCTCTTACACTGCTGTCCATCTACATCCCCCCAAAGGACTCACCCCAGGGTCTTCAAGCTGTCATTGACTGCCTAGGTAGCCTAACCCTAAACTCCAAGGTTATACTACTCAGTGACTTCAATATTAACTGGCTCGCCCCAGAGGCAAACCAGTTCAAGGATGCTATCCAGGCAATCCACTTCACACACATCATAGAAGCCCCCACCCAGACTAACTACCAGACTGGCACTAACACTCTGCTTGATTGGGTACTCACCAACTGTCCAGAGCACACCTTTAATGCCTCTGTCCTCCCAGACAATATCAGTGACCACTCTCCTGTCATGTTCAACTGGGTTCAACTAGACCAATAAATTCACCAAAACCCCTCCCAGAACAGTCACTAACAGAGTCCTCAGGCCCGGTCATGCTGACCGTCATAGAGCTGATCTCCGGAATGACAACTGGTCAGCTGTGTATGGGGCTCCTGATGTGGATAGTGCATTGCACCACTTCATTCTCCTTTTCAATACTATCTGTGATACATATGCCTCCATTAAAAAGTGGAAAGTCAAGGGTCATTACAACCCCTGGATGAGCCCTGACATCTTAGGTCTTATGAAAAACTGAGATCATCTCTGGCATATAGCCAGAGCCACAGGGAAGCAGTTGGACATCCTAAAGTACAGACAAGCCAGAAATAGTTGCACCAGGGCCATCCGTATAGCCAAGAACCTCTACTACAAGGTTGCCCTGTCCAAACACTGGAATGATGACCGTAAATTCTGGGCAAACCTTAAAGAGGTTACTGACAAGGAGCCCAAAACTGCTCCTGACATTATCAGTGTAGATGGTTCCCCAATTCTCGACCCAAAAACTATAGCTGACACCTTCAACCTTGCCTTCACGGACCTCAGTCATGTCTTCCCCCATAACTTCTTCCATCCGGGCAACCCCGTCGTAGGCACACAGTCCTCTGTTTATCCCCTCTTTCAGTTCAAGCCCATCTCTATTGGGGATGTAAGGAAATGCCTTTCAAAGGTGCTCAGTAAAGGGAGATTTAGTGGGGACACCTTTGATCTGAAATTAATCTTACTCTCATTGGAAGAAGTCCTGTCTCCACTCACCCACATCCTCAACTTGTCACTTCAACTGGCGGTATTCCCTCAAAAATGGAAAGCTGTGATAGTCACTCCATACACAAGAGTGGGGACCATGCCCTTACAGAGAACTATAGACCCATCTCCTTTCTACCACCACTGTCGAAGGCCCTTGAATGAATAGTTGTGGACCAACTGGTAGAAATACTTTGGCAAGTACAAACTCCTCTGCCCTGAGCAACAAGGTTCTAGAACTGGGCAAAGCACCACCACAGCTCTTTTAGAGTTCATGGGTCACATCCACAAATCTCTTGATCGTGGACAACTTTCTGGGGCAATCTTTATTGACTTGACCAAAGCATTCGAGACTGTTAAGCATGCCCTCCAAACTGAGCAACTTGCCACAACGGGCCTGGCCCCCGAGGCAGTTTTGTGGTTCTGCAGCTACCTGGACTGTTGATCCCAGCAGTTAGCATTGGCTCAACCCTCTTGGATAGCAAGCCTGTCTGCTTGGGTGTCCCTCAGGGATATATACTGGGTCCCCTCCTATTCAGCTTATTCCTGAATAGTCTCCCTCAAGCCAGCCAGTGCCACATTCTACTTTATGCTGATGACACAGTTGTCTTCACACATGGCTCAAATCCTGTTGAACTTGAGCAGCAACTTCAAAGTGACTTTACTAATCTTGAGAAGTGGTTCATAGATCACAAATTAATCATGAACTATGAAAAAAACTGAAACCATGCTGTTCTCCAGCTCCCTAAACAAGTATCGTGGCTACCCATTATCAATATGTAATGTTGCTGGGACCTCCCTTGATCTGGTCCAACATTTTAAATACCTCAGGATCACTATTGACAACTTGTTGTCCTACACTCTCCACATTGACAATATGGCCAAAGCAATCAATAAATGTATTGGGCTGCTGTATTATCATAGGCACAGTCTGACCCCTGAAGCCCTTAAAATAGCCATCCACAGCTCTGTGGGCTCTCTCATTGACTACGGCCTGCCTATCTATGGCTCTGACATTGCCTTCAGGCACTTAAAAACTGCCTTAAACAAAGCCTGCTGGCTAACCATAGGGGCACCTAGACTGACTCATACTTGTGGCCTGTATACCAATGCACAATGGCTCCCACTCAGTTTTCAGCTTAAATTTCAAACCTGCCTTCTGGCAAAAAAGGTCAGCCTTGGAACACTTCCGACTGGGGTTAGCCAACTCCTGGCACCTTGCATTAACCCGCGGTGCACATGTAACTCTGAACATCAGACCTTCATTACTCCTAAATGTCACTCTTCCCAAGGCCAAAGGTCTTTTGCGCACCATGCCCTGCTTTGGTTCAACTCCCTACACGTGGATCTTGTGCATATGCCTACATTGGGTGCTTTCAAAGTCCACCTCAGGCAACTCCTGCTAAATGCAGCCCATTGCACCTGTCACCCATTGCTTCACCTCCCTTTCTCCTTGCTGGTATTCCCAGCTCTTCCCCCAGCCCTCTCCCCCTTTCCTTGCCACCCTTTTCCCATCCCCACCCCTGATCTCCCCTTGAGCCCCTCTCCATTCCTACCCTCTTACCCCTTACCATGCCCGACTCCTCTCCTGAGTCTGCTCCTCCCCTCCTTACCTCTCCCCTTTCCGCTCACCTGCTATTCTCATACCTCCCCTCCCCCCTGCCAGTTTAATTACTGACAATAACGCTTGCTCATTTTGGCACACAGGGCTCCTCCTCTCCTCTTCTTGTACTTATCTACTGCTAACTCTATTTCCCTGCAGACAACTGATTGTTTTTCTCCATTCAGTCATCTTATACCTGTAAGTGTTTTGTTAGCACCCACTTCCCATATCCTAACTTCCTCTGTAACATGTACTACCCTGTTGTATCTGCTGTATTCACTACCAATGTAATTTGTACCACTCTGTTTGTGTTGTGATCATGACGTAAAACCTATGTAAAGAGCTCTGAGCTTGTGGTGTTATCCTAGACTTCAATAAATAAAAATAAATAAAATAAATAAATTTACCTCCTAAAGGAAAAAGGAAATATAAAATGTACAGTTTGTTTACAGCCTGAAGTCTGTTTATAACAACATGTTCCTTATTTAACAAACTAATGTATATTCAACCACATTATTTGACAGGGAACTGCAAGTTATAATTTTAGCCTCATTTTCAACTCATTTTACTGCAATTGGTTTCCTCCAGTTAAAACAGAAAATTGAAGAACTTGGTACTGTACATCAAAAAGAATCCTGTCACCATACAATTGTCTTATTTTTTTTTTAAGGAACACATTGAGGTCTGGGGTAGAAATAATTAGATTCTAAGGACTAAATGAAGTGCACCTGAGAGGCTGTGAAGCTATATCAGTGAAAATACCACACTGTCATACCCACATGATAAGTGTGGGGAAGGCTGTCTTTTTTGTTGTTGTTGCTGTCGTTTAAATGTGACCTCTGTTGTTAGCATTATGTGCTACAAGTAACAATAAAATAACATGTATTTTAAATTTCCAATGATATATTTGGTACTTCAGTGTGCTATATTACCACTCCCTCTCCAATATACAGCAGCTTTGTCAACCAGATAATAGCCCATTATTTATGATAGTCTATGACTTTGATAATATATATAGGGGATACATGATGGGCAGGAGTGAGCTCTGGATATATCCAGAGCTCACTCTGCAGGAGTGACAATGTTTTTCCATATCACATGATCTAAACATCATGTGTGCAATTTATACAATGGGGGGTTCCAGAATGTGTTCTTTTTTAATTTCAGTTCATCTTGTGGAATAAATGAAGAAGGCACAGGACAAAAAAAAAGAAAATTCTGCTAAAACAAGCTGAAACTCTGTCGTGACATTTCGGTGAAGCAGACTGTTTTCCTTGGTAGTTGAGGTATTCATGGATGTGGAAGGCTTTGATCTCTTTTCACTTTTTTTCCAGTATGACACTCAAGGCTGTTGGCTACTTGCTTTGATGATGAGAGTGAAAGAGAGAGTTGTAGGTGCAGGTGTAACAGGTGAGCTACATTCTTGTCATTAACTTCATAAAAGCAGTTCCATCACTTAGGCAGAATCTGAGTTTTGCTGGGTGAGATCAGCAGAAATGAAATCAATGCTGATGAGGTAAGCAGAGTGTGATAAATGCCAGTTGGCTGCATTTGGGTGTGTGTGATATGTGTGTTTATTTTATTTGTTATCAGCTCGCCCCTATTGTATGCAGTAAATATATATATATATATATATATATATATATATATATATATACATCTTAATTGCAAAAAAACTCCATTAATGCATCAGTTAGTGTTAATAACACAGTGACAAAAGCCTGTGCTCCCTTCACATTGCCCATTTTTTGCATAATGGTATGCATATGTGGGAGCACGGGCCCTCTGGGCCCTGCTCTACCACTTACACATAATTACAGAGCCATACAGCAGCCCTATAGAGCAAGGAACCCTTGTAACAGTAATTTGTCAATATCGCAGCAACCATAGCAGCTGTGAAAAAAATTCAAGTGCCGTTATAATCATGACATCATAACCTCCACATGAGATAAGTCAATTAAATCTGTATCTTGCATCGTTTACAAGATACGGGCACTGAAAAGTGCTGAAAAGGCACTGCTGGAACCCTTGGAACACATTTTTGCCAGTATCTCTATAACCATAGCAAGTAGGAAGAAATACCAATGCAGGTGTAATCTATGATTTCCAAATTTGTTCTTCCACCTTAGATCACCTAAAGTTGATCAAAGCTATGGGTAGTGAAAAATCCATATCTTGCTTCATTTTTGAGATATGGGTGCCAAAAGGAGTCACAGGTGCCGCAATGTTATCTTATGGGAAAGTTTTCAACTTCAGAATGCTGTATCTTTGGACCAGCTAAATGTTGTGGTTGTGGTACCAAACCATCAAAAGGTACATCTGTGGGACCAGACAAATTTCAGCCCAAACGCCCCAGCCATTTTGTTGCAGGGGGATGGCAAAGATTTGCAGTTTTTGGACAAATAGCTTTCACAAATTGCAACAATTTTGAAAAAAAAACAGTATGACACTTTTGTGTTTGCAAAATTGTCACGGCCGTTTCTGCCACAATTTGCGAAAGTGCGGAGCTCTGAGTTTTAAAATGGCATTTCTGGGTTGGGTCCCCAAAAAAAGATAGGGCAGTCATCCTCAAGATCTGACTAGTGTTTACCTAGGGGGTCCCAAATTTAAATGCTAGGCATTTTTCTCTCTCACTAACTGATAAGATGGCCACTGCATGAAAGTAAAAGGGCCATTTGTGAAAGTAAAATGTACTGGTGGCAGCTTTCGAGAGACACATATATTTTTTTCCCATCAACTATAAAGGGAAACTTGTGTTTTGAAAAACTTTTGAACAGTTTAATATTTTTTCACCAAATTTTTGAAAGGAACATCAATGACCCAGACTTCATCCTCCCTGAAGATTTCAGACCAAATGGACAAATCATGCAGGCTGTAAACACAAGCAACAAAAAACACAAAAAGTCAGTTTGTTTGCGTTTTTTGGCATTCTGCAGCTTTGGTCCCCATGCTCCCCCCAACTTGCAAATTTCTGCCTAATATAACAGTACAAGTACTGAATATCATATGTATTGGTGGAAGCGCATATGGGTGGGAGCGTGAGGCCCGAAGTTTCATTCATTGGACTGACATAATTCTGCATCTGTTTACATGTCAGACACCTAACCACTGAAAATTACCTCCATTGCGGTAAGGCTAGCTACCCTATAAATGTGAAGACACTACCACTATGCAAAATGCTGTATGCAAAATGTAAATTGCGTCACACAATATCTCCACAGCAAATTAATTTCTCAACACCTAAATACCATAATTCACTTGTACAGGACATCCCCTCAACACCCTTCAAATTTCAAGTTAAAGGACCAAACCGTTTCCAACACATTACATTTTAAAGTTTGAGATTTTCATTCGTCGTAGTGGCATAATTCCACACCTGTTTACATTTTACACACCTAACGACTGAAAAGTACATCCCTGGCAGTAAACCTAGCAACTCTATAAATTTCAAGCTACTACCACAATGCAAAATGCTGTCTGCAAAATGTAAACTGCGCCACGCAATATCTCCACAACAATGTATATTCCGACACCTAAACACCATAATTTACATCTACAGGACATCCCGTTAACACCCTCCAAATTTCAAGTTAAAAGACCTAATTGTTTCCAAGATATTTAATTTTAAAAGTTATTAAAATTAAGCTATCTGGTCCCTCCAAATCTGGCCATCTAGTCCCTCCCTCACCAACAAAAGAATCTCGTGATTAAAGAATTTGCAGACTTGTGATCAAAGAATAAAAAATGTTAAAACTCAATTTTTACACAAAAATGCATGAAACCACAGCTATGATTTGATAAAATGAAGCTCCCTGAGCAAAACCCATCCTAGTTTTTCTTTATAAGTCAACCCGGGGCTGAGAAATTTGATTTTTTAATCTAGCAATCTAGTTGCACCCTCACAATCAAAGATTGTGGTCAAAGAATCTCGGGTTCAAAGAATTTGCAGGCTCGAGATCAAAGATCATTAGCGAGTTACAATCAAAGAATTTAAAACTAGAAAACTATTTTTTGACAGAATTACAAGAAACCACAACCATGGCTCGATAGAGCAAAGCCCGCTGAGCAAAACCCATCCTAGTTTTACTTCAGGAGTCACCCCTGAGCCGAGATATTTGTTTTCTCCGACCGCAAAATGAAAACAAGATGTTGGCCATCACGATCAAAGAATTCCTCGCAATCAAAGATTCTTCAATTGTGAGCCTGCAAATTCTTTGATTGTGAGGAGGGACCAGATGGCCAAAACCCTGTTCTTCTTTCGCAAAATAACCATATAAATGTTCCCATAGACTTATAACGGGAATTTTAAACTTTAGTAACTTTTGAATGGATTAATATTTTTTTACCAAACAAAAAGTGACATGTTCCTTGACCCACATTCTTTCAATGTGCCAAGCGGCAGAGCAGCACACCACACAACGGCTGCGCAACACCATGGACAACATCCCAAAAACTGCCCACATAACTGGTGAAAAGTGCATTTTTCAGCATTTTGGTGAGCAAAAACTGTAAGTCTGACCAAAACATTTGGCACATCAAGAGGTCTATCATGCCCCACCCTGCATTCCAAATTTCATGCAGATCTGCTTAATGGGTCCAAAGCTATTAACACGTAAAATTTTGAGTTTAACATAGAAGTGGCTTCATAACCCTAAATATAGAATATAGGCAAGGCAAGGCACATTTTATTTAAAAAGATGCCCATCCTGGAGGCTCTGGGTGCTGTACATCAATTAATAAATACAACACATCAAAGTAATGATCAATTAAATACAATACTCCAAACAAATTAAAACAAAATTTGCTATACAATTAACTTCTCTCAACTTCAGCTGCATTTAAAGTCTCGAAGACTAAATTAACAACAAATTTATCTTTATTAAAAAGACAAGTAAAGACTATAAAACATAGTCCAGGAAGGCCTGATGGTACAAAAAAGGCCTTGAGGCAGCCCTTAAAAACCTCAACAGACGGGGCCTCCCTAACAGCTAGAGGAAGCGAATTCCACAGGACGGGGGCAGCGACACTAAATGCTCTGTCACCAGAAGTTCTTAACCTCATTCTGGGAATCGTTAGGAGGCCCCTAGAGGAGGAGCGGAGGGAGCGGACCGAGACAGCAGATGCAAGAAGGTCATTCAGGTAGCCAGGGCCCAGGCCATGGAGGGCCTTAAAGGTGAGCAAACCCACCTTAAAAAAGACCCTCCACCTAACCAGCAGCCAGTACAGTTGAAGCAGCACTGGAGTAATATGACAGTATTTAGACTGTCCTGTCAACAGCCTTGCTGCTGCATTCTGCACCAGCTGCAGTCAGTGCAGGGTACCCCCAGAGACCCTGAGATAGAGTGCATTACAGTAGCCAAGCCTGGACATCATGAAGGCATGCACCAGAGTGGGGAGGTCCAGTGGATGAACTAGGGGCTTTATCTTGGCGATATTCCTCAGATGATAAAAACTGGTACGGACAACGGACACCACCTGAAACTCAAGTGTCAAACTGCTGTCAAGAATAACACCAAGATCACGAACCCTAGAGGAGGCCTTCAATGGTACAGAGCCAAGACAAAGTCCTGTCTCTGCACCAGATGCCAACTTATCACGCCCTCTGTTCGATGCCACCATCAGTACCTTTGTCTTACTGGGGTTCAGTCGCAATCAGCTGGAGGCCATCCAGTCATTGATTTCAGCTAGGCAGCTGTTAAGCACTTCTACTGAGCAAGATGTTCCAGGGGCAAAGGAAAGGTACTGCTGGGTATCATCTGCATAGCAGTGAAAACCCAGACTGTACTTCCTAATGATATCTCCCAGGGGTAGCATGTACACGGCAAACAACATTGGTGATAGGACCAAACCCTGGGGAACTCCACATGACAGGTTGACAGGGGAGGAGGAGAAATTCCCCATCACTATCCTCTGCCTCCAGTTAGATGAAAAAGACTCAAACCAGCAGATAACAGTGTTGACAAGCCCACAGAATTCCCTTAGGTGGTATATATATACATATATATATATATATATATATATATATATATGTATATATTTATTTATGTATGTATTGATTGATTTTTATTTGTTTACTGGGTAAGTGCAGTGGTCCAATGGACTTTTTTTGGGTACAACCTGGACCATAATGATTACGTACAAAGTATAGTAGTATTGCAATACTTAAAGGGCAAAAATCTGAAACTAAGGTTGCAAATGCCCATTAGGTTACTCCACACTTGTTAATTTAACTGCAGTTTTACATGCATCTTGCCATGCTTAAAATCTAATATTAATTTACCTAAAATTCCACTCTGAACTTGATGCATTTTATAGGAGCAAAGTCTGCATTGCACTCCCTGCTCATCGAGAGATTGTCAGGATGTCTCCCAATTTTTGACTATGGTGATGCTGTGTTTAGCGCCACCCTGAAATCCACTCTTGCAAGACTGGACCCCCTTTTTCACTTCTTATGTAAGTATTCTCTTAATGTACCATCCCCTCTCTGCACTTACCATTGTTCCCTCTATACCACTCTCTCACTCCTTTCTCTTGTGGGTAGACACCTCACACTTTGAGCTTCATTTATTTCTCAGTTCTTGTCTGGGATCCATCCCTCCTATCTCAGCACCTCACTCTCCTATCTCCTACCTCCTCCTTCTACCCCAGTGGAACTCTAACCTTATCTCTCTCTGTCTCCCTGTCCCATACAAAATCGTTTGTCTTACACTCAGCTTTTGTGCTCAGGTTCTCCCATCTCTGATCCAGACTACCTGCAGTTATTCTCTCTGCTATTCCCCCTTCCACTTTCTGCCATGGTCCTTCACCATGATTAAACAACTCATCTCTGCAGCTGGCCCTGTCACTTTTCATGACTTCCGTGTGCCTTGTTTATAGTTTTGTGCATGACACTTTTACCACTACTGGTCTACCTTGTACAATACATGTTGCACACGTACTGTATCTGTCCAGCTTGCATTCTGGCTACCTTATTGTTGTCATGATCATTGCACTATGGTCTTACGTTTTATGGTTTCACGTTATTGTGCTCAGAAATTGGCCAAGCCCAAAACCTCATTGTGCACAGTCTGAAACCTTATTGTGCACATTCTACAAGTCTTATTGTACAATATTCCATATGCTAATGAGGACACTCTTTTCCATTTACTGCTGCAGCCTTGTTTGGGTGCCACACCCTCACACACTATGCTTCTCACCATCGTTGCTCCACTACTAATGATGATGCAGCCTTGCATGTGGGCACTGCCACCAAGGGATGTTTCAACTTTTAATTTCTTTTTGACACACAGAAAAAAAGGGGCTATACAGAGTCCACACCAAAGCTGCTGGATCTCTACACTACTGACCGCCAACCATAAATGCTGGACTCTAACGCTGGCCATTGCTGCACCTCCGGGACAGCTTCACTTGTAGAGACCTGCTGAAACAGAACTGCTGCAAGAGGTAAACCATACAACATAAGAAATAAAATATGGGTGAGCATACACAACTCACCATCTCGGGGTTGAGATACCAGCGTGGACCTCTCGAGCTTTCCTGTCAAGGTCCATATGCTGGTATCTCAACCCGTCAATGGAAACACAGGCTTGTTGTGTATGCTCAGCATACATTATTCCTTATATTACTGTTACTGGTCTACCTGTTGCTTATGTAAATTAAAATCCTGCATTATATTGCACTGTATCCTCTGTATCCTACTTTTTTCAGATCCTGTATTATATTGAATATATCCATAGCCATCACTACACATTGCTTTTTATTGCTCCCCATCTCCTTTCCCCAAGTACGTATCTGGTAACCAGCTGGTACCAGTTCAATACGTTCATCCTGGTAAAACATATTAATAAACAAATAAATACAAAGTCTAAAAACTTATGCAACTATTTGGTTGCCTTGCATACTGTATGTTCCCCAAAAACAGACCTTAGTATCCATTCACTTTCTTAAACACAGTACAATGCTGGGAACTGAAGGATTCTGTTAGGCAGACAAGATTCTTCAAGGGTTATGTGAATGGCAAAAACCCTTCATGTGTGAGTAAAATTATTCATGTATAAATAGAAACATTTAGAAGGCATAAGGAGATGCAGAAGGAGGAGGATAGGAAAGTGTATCAGGGGAAACAGAGTGAAGCAAGGAGAGCAGTAAGAAGCGTAAAGGTACAAACTGAACAGAGAATAGCCCAAGGGTAATGAAAGATGACAAGACATGTTTTAGGTGTAACCCCTAGGGGGCGCTATCCTAAGGGTTACTACCCTTGCCTGCACTGTGACAGGGTGAGGGGCCCAGGTCCATTGGCTGGTGCCTCCACCCAGAGGTCGGGATTAGAACAATCGAGACTGACTAGGTCACAGCCCTCTGGGTTGCTGCAACCCCCCTTTCTTCCCACTAGTGGCCCGCACAGTTCAATGTCAGTGTCCTTATCATATACACTTACCCCCCGGGTCGAACCAATCAGCTCACTCCGGGGATCCCCTGAAAAGCAAGGTACAGTTACACCACATTCACTGTGCAATATTTCCCCATTAATACACAAACTAGCCAGTGTACTTTTGAAAAACAAGCAATCTGATTTATTCAAGGGGAGACAACAAGGACCGGGAGAAATCAGGTTGATTAGCTTACCACTACTATATAAGAATGTTCAACTAGGGCTCTGTGCACAGGCCTAACCTATAAGTTACTGTTCATGGGTACCCAAACCCTAAAGGCTAGTTCCTCGATGCAGCTGGTTGGGGCCCTGACACAGATAAGCATTTAATTCCTACTACAATTTGATGGAGCCAGCCGACTCAGCTAATGTAGTCAGTAAAGTAACCAGAAAATCTTGCCCTGGCCAGCAACGTTTAACAGGGAGCTACCATGATTTAGTACTCACAACTCCAGAAGGAAGAGTGCTCTCACAGCACTCACAGGGCTGAGCCTGAACATCAGATACTTCTCCACACATTTACATATATGAAAGACAACAGAGGGGGTACCATACCGGGCAGCTGCTCCTATGGCCCGACCGAACTCACAGCTATCGGGAGTCTCAATGCAGCTTCAACTTTCCTGACAGACTGAGTGTGATTCAGCAGATTCTCCAGTCCTCTTCAGGTTGAGCCTTGTAGGTAGCTGTGCTTGTACACAGCCTCCTCTCACCACTGCCCTGCGAATTTAGTCCGTGGATCGCCGGCAATTTAAACGGCTGCCTCAGGCCTCTCATGTGCTTCCCTCGTGATCACTCAATGGTGCAGGAGCTCAGATCTCCTTCCTCATTCACAGCCACAACACCTCTGCCCCTTGACAGCATGGGGCCATCCTCTCTGCTCTGGCACCACCCGATCCCATTGGCTGGCTACAGATGCCAGTCACTTAGTCCTGCTTTCAGCGGTGCAAAAAAGGCGCCATGGTCTAGCCTTCACATCCCACAATTACCAACAGTATCCCCGTTGGTCTGTCGGCTCCCTAGAGAGCCCTCATTCTGGTTGGTCACCAGTTACTCCATTTGCGATACCCCCAGCCCTTATTGGACCATGGGAAAAACCTGGTCCAGAATGGAGGGGCACAGTACACACAGTCTCAGCTGCAAAAGAAACAGGTTAAACAAACTGTAATCCCATCAACAGGCTAGCTAGTTATGCCCAAACAGTTACATCTTTCAAAAGGGGCTCCCCCTGCACATATAGCGACTGCCAAATGGGAGCGATTTCACTGCGACTCAGGCAGGACTCAAACAGGGAAACACCACTCCCTCCCCATAGCAGTACACTGAACACTGCGAGCAGGCAGCCCTTAAAGAGGCAGTACTGCAGGCTTTAAAAGCCTCACAACACCCGCATTTTGGCGCCATAGCACTGAACACCAGTTAGGCAGAGAGCATTAGGCAAGCTCCGGGAAGGCTTTTAGAAACCCCCATTTGTAAGGGGGTTACGCCCTTCCTGGTTTGAAAGACCTTAAGGCCGCTACAAGTAGTTACCCTTAAATCACTTTAAGGTAAAACAGTTTAAATTGACAGCACATTAGACCTTTTGTCACATACATTGTCACTGTACTCACAGTTTACTATTGTTTATGCAATATTACACATAGAGACAACCATTTCCTCCCTTATAAATCAGGTCGTTACTTCCTGCCCATGACACCTGGAAAGAGGGAGCCCTTCCCTATCAGCTACTTGCGGGCTAACTGGGGCAGGAGTACCATACTCAGAGGGCAATACAAACAGTCTGGAGTCATTTCCCAAAGCTAACTTGGGCAAGGAGCTCAGGGACACATACACCCCTTTATGGACTACATTTAAAGGCAGGTCCACAGGCTGACCCAGGGACTCATAACTTAACCTTACTACAGGCCGTAGTTCTTGGCCAGTGCATCTAGGGATCCCATTAAAATCTGCTACAGGCCCTGGCTCCATTTCCACCTCATTGAGATTAATAGAGGGAACCTCCACAGGAAAAGGGGACCCCGTGCCCATAGTACTTTCGGGGACATGACCCTCTATATCAGAACCCACACTACTTGGCTGAGCTGGGGACAGTTCGGGTACTGGCAAGGAACCATCAGGGCACTCAAAATATTCCTCAGGTTCTGGCATATCACTGGCTTGCTCCCCCACATCACTTCCTTCTTTGGAAAAGTCAGATAGTTCAGCCAGGCCAGACAGTTCAGCCAGGCTCAAGGACCCCACCCTCTCGGCTTGGAGGCCACTCACGTCATCCTTTGGGAGCATTGGCTCCAGAGACAAAGCTGGGGGCTCAGACAGTCCAGAAAGCCCAACTTTGTCTCCAGCGTTAATTAGGGGATTGCCCCGAAACAGTTGGCTCAGTTCATAAGAGGAATAGTATTCAATATTATTCTCACTGTCTTCAGACAGAGACTGACAATCATCTTCATCAAAGGGGGTTGTAGAAGGCCCTCTTAGTTTGCTTGCTGAAGAATCAAGTGGTATGTTTTTTTTCTTGGCAGCAGCTCTAGTTATAGGCCTAGATGGTGGGGCATTTGGAGGTTCAGCTTCTATCAAGATTTGCCCGATTGGCAGCAGATGATTTCTGTGTATAGTTTTCACAGCTTTTGAATTGTTTTCAGGCCTCACTTTATATATGGGTAAATCTGCCAGTTTTCCCACAACAATATGAGGGAGGTGACGCCATCTGTCAGCAATCTTATGTTTGCCATGCAGTCCCAAATTCTTCAATAGCACTCCATCCCCCCTTCTCTCAGTTCCATCGCTTTCACTTTCTTATCATACCTCTGCTTATTGGCCAGGTTTCGTTTAGCAGCCATGGTCTGGGCCAGTTAGTAGGCATGGTGTAATTGGGCCTTCAACTTCTGTACATACTGTAGATGATTTGATGCTTGTACTCCATCAGGGGAAACCCCAAAACACACATCCACTGGCAGTCTAGCCTCTCTCCCAAACATCAATCGGTATGGGGAAAATCCAGTGGCATCACTTTTGGTGCAGTTGTAAGCATGTACCAAGGTGCTAATCTGCTGGCTCCATCTAGGCTTGTCCTTAGGTTGCAGTGTGCCCAACATATCTCCCTGGGGATGATACGGGGTGGTTCTTGACTTTTGTACTCCCCACAAGGATAGCATTTCTTTAATCAGGCGGCTCTCAAATTCCCTCCTTGGTCGAAATGGATTCTCTGGGGAGCCCCATAGTAGACAAAGAAGTTTTCAACAAGAACTTTAGCCACCGTGGTTGCTTTCTTATCTTTACTAGGAAAAGCCTGTGCATACCAGGTAAAATGATCAGTGACCACCAATATGTTGCTGATATTTTTTCAGATCAGGTTCTAAGCTCAGGAAATCAATACAGACCAACTCCATGGAGGTGCTGGTAGTGATATTGACCATGGGGGCAGCTCTCTGAGGTAGGGCTTTTCTTTGCAAACAGCGGCCACAGGTCTTGACATACTGCTCTATGTCTGCACTCATTTTTGGCCAGTATAATTGGGTCCTTACTAGGTCAAGAGTTCGGTCTATGCCAAGATGCCCCATGTGGTCATGCAGGGACCTCAACACCAGTCCTCTAAAAGCGGTGGCAACACCAGTTGTTGTTTGTCTATTCACCCCCTCTTTGTCTTCGGCCTCCCTATATAACAGTCTATTGTTCAACTTCAATTTTGGACCTTCTTTGTATAACAGGGCAGTTCTCAATTCAGCAGACCGCAGTTGGGACATGTCTCTCCCTGCTTGCAGAGCCTCCAAAGCAGTTTTTTATCATGGGTTCTCGGGATTGAGCCCGTTGGAGACTATCATTGTTGAATTGGGGCAGCGCACTAGTGTCTAAGGCAGAAAAATGACAGTAAGCAGCAGGTATGCAGTTCTCGGATGGCCCCAAGCAATCCACCATGCAGTCCACAGCATCAGGAGACACCTGTTCCTCCTTGTCAAATTTTTGGCAAAGGGATCTTATGTCAGGTTCTGATAACCTGACCCAGTCAGTCCGGGGCACAGACCTCTGAGAGAAAGTATCCGCATCTATATGGTTTAGGCCGGCTCTATACTCAACAGCATAGTCGTAGGTGGCCAATGCAGACAGCCATCTATGGCCAGTGGCATCCAGCTTGGATGAGGTCTGCACATATGTCAAAGGATTGTTATCAGTCTTCACCAATATCTTGGCACCATACAAACAGTCATGAAATTGATCAACAACGGCCCACTTCAGGGCCAGCAACTCTAATGTGTGCACTGGATAGTTTTTTTCTGAGGGAGTCAGACTTCTGCTGGCAAAAGCTACAGGTCTCAGCCCATTTTGATGCTCCTGATACAAGACAGCTCCCAATCCTTGTAGAGTGGCATCAGTGTGGAGAACGTATAGCTTGGCTGGGTCAGCATAGGCTAGCACTGGGCCATGGGTAAGTTGATATATGATGTCATAGAAAGCTTCCTTACACTCGGTAGTCCAGCAGTTTCCAAACACATCATTCGGATGAAAATACTTCTTCTCCATCTCAGAGTGCACAACTTTCTTATACTTTTTGTGGGTGGGAGTGCACCCCTGAGTAAGGCTGAGGAGGATACGGATCACTCGAGAATAATCTTTGACAAACCGCCTATAATATCCACAAAACCCCAGGAATCATTGCAGCTCTTTCAAATTCTTTGGCTGAGGCCTAGTAGTCAAAGCCTCCACTTTGCTGGGGTCAGTCTCTATGCCTTCAGTGGATACTATGTGGCCCACATACTTCACAGAAGTTTGAAAGAATTGGCACTTGTCTATAGATAACTTGAGACCGAAATCCTCCAGCTGATCCAGGATCTTGAACAATCGATGTTCATGTTCTTCCAACGAGCTGCCAAACACTATGACATCATCTAAGTAAACCAAACACTCGAGCAAATTCATGTACCCCACAGCACGTTCCATCAGGCACTGAAAGGTAGCTGGGGCACCTGAAATCCCTTGAGGCATCCAGATAAACTTATAGAAACCTAGGGGACAAATGAAAGCAGTCTTCTCTCATCCTCTGGAGCCACTGGGATCTGATAGTACCAACTGTGGAGATCTAACACAGAGAACCACTTACTGCCATTCAGACAGTCCAAGGCATCCTGTATGCGCGGCATGGTATACTGGTCAGGGATGGTCCACCGGTTCAGGGTATGGTAATCCACACACATCCAAACAGCCCCATTCTTTTTCCTCACTACAACAAAGGGGGAAGCATAAGGGCTCCTGGATTCTTGTATTACACCAGCAGCAAGCATCTCTTGCAGATGCCGTCTCACATAATCTATATCAGCAGGGGCCAAGCGCTGAGACCTCTCTCGAAAAGGCCTTTCATCATGCAGTCAAATGTGGTGTTTGGACCCCCGCACACATCCCACATCCCATTCTTTTAAGGAAAAGACCTGGTCTCTTTGGGCAAGCTTCTCACTGACCCTTACTTTCCATTCAGCAGGCAACAGGGAGTCACCGAAATCAAACAAGTCTGACGTGTCTCTGTCATCTCTCCCCAAACCCTTGCTATTAGGGAGCACAGCCATGTCCACACAATGCACACTAGCCAGGGTGCAGTCTCTATTCACTCGAATCTCTTTGTCAGACACATTATGAACTTGAACCATCACTCTCCTTGCATAAGCATGGGCTCTAGCAGGCAAGATACTGGGTTTAACCAGCAGTCCTCCAGGCAACTTTCCTTCCCCAGGCGCATCCAGCATCAATAATTTATTCTTGACATCCTTTTTAAACTGAACCTCCCCTTGCAAAACACACTGGGCATTTGGGGCCAATAGCAATGGCTCCAGATCCTTTCTCCAGACAACACCCACTGGGCCTTCAGGCTCCTCCTGACTAGCCTTTCTCTGAGTCTCGTAGGCCTTCTGGATCAAAGTGGGTATCCTCAGTGCTTGCCCAGTCTTGGACACCTGCTTTTCAGAACACAATTGCGCTAATCAGCCAAACATGTGAACGTTGGTCCCAATCAACAAGGGTACCCCATCTTATAGTCCAGTGAAGGGGGCAGACTAAAGCCAAAGTTTCCACTTGTTCATCCACTCCAGTCACAGAAGTAGGAAATGACGACCACATCCTAATATACCCCAAATACGGATAAGTCTTGTCACTCAGTCCCCATACGTGTAGACCATCCAAGGGTTGTAGTGGCACCTCAGGTAGATGTGTCTGATACCAGTCCTGAAACATAATGGTCACCTGAGAGCCACTATCCAATACAGCTCGGGTGGGAATCCCATTTACCGGCACCGGGGCCTCCATCGAGGGCCCGAACACATCAGACCACTCAGGAGGCACAGCATTAACAGTTGCTTTGGCATTGGCCCGAGTCACAAAACCCTTCCTGGGGGGTCAGATGTGGGCCCTGCGATGCCAAGTGATCAGTCTGCTGTTGACCTTCCTTAAATTCTCCAGCAACTGGCACTCAGTCTGGAAGTGTCCATCCTCCCCACAGTGGTAACAGAACTTGGGGTCCCGGGGGTCTCTATTTGGCTGGAGATACTTCAATTGCAGGGGGCTCTCTTGGGGATGAGGGGATTTCCCTGGGCCAGGGCATGGGTTTCTAGATAACTCAGGTTCCCCAGACCTAACAGGGTGGGTAGTGGATCGCTTCAAGTCCCTCAGCAGTTCTTGTAAATTCCTGACCTCGGCCCTCAATTCACTTTCTACTTAGGGATCAGAGGAAATGGCATGCACCCTACCCCTTCCTGTAACTCTGGGGATACATCAGACCCTCCTGAAGGGTGGGTCTCATCAGGTTCACTAGACTCAGGGGTTTGGCTCAAATTCACAGCCCCCACATAGGGTTCCCACCCCTCTTCATCAGTTTCTACTTCTCTAATCTCCCTCATCAATTGACAGTATTCAGGTGGGGCAGCGCGCCGATCATGTAACTTAAGTTTTCAGTATCACACTGGAAAATCTAGCATACTTTAAAACATGTTCCAACCTGACCTGGTTCAAGGCTGAGGCGGTGATCCCCCCTTTTCGGTAGGCCTTCTGTAAAGCCCTTTCCACCCTGGTGACAAAGGTCAAAAACTTCTCATTCCTCCACTGCTTAGCAGACTTGAATTTCCAAAATAAGTCTTCCCCAGTTTCTGTGCTCCCAAACACTCTCTCTAGAACAGAAAGATACTCTGCGGTGGTAGCTTCCAGGCTAGTGGCCCGCAAAAGGCGAATGGCTTCCAAAGCTGGACCCTGCAGACTCTCCATCAGTCTCTTTCATTTCTCCCCCTCAGAGCATTGCCACTTCTGGACTAGGGGGGTTGTGTAGTCCATCCACACCTCCAAATCATCCTCCCCTGAAGGCACGGGCACTGTGCCAGAAAAAAGTTTTAGCCTATGGTAAGACTCCAGTGTATAGAGGGAACCACTAGGGGTGGTGGAGCCAAGATAGAACTCTTGGGGGGCTCCGGAGAGGCATTGGGGAAGGCCTGAGGGATGGGTTCACTGGAAAGGTCCAAGGACTGCATTAACTCTTGGGTAGTTCTCCATTCTACAGCCAACAATTTAAGTAGCTTATCTTTGAAACTATTAGTCTGGGGAGACCCTCCGGGGGTGACTGACCTACTCCGTATGTGAATGACCCTCAACCCTGGTTGGGCACCCTCTGGGTAAATCAGTGGGGGGCACCCTCTCAGGGTCGATGGCTATGCTACACAAGAGTAGCATCTGCAAAGTCTGATCAAGTAGGTCAGCCATACTCCCCTTTACCTCTACCTTGCCAAAACACTTAACACGCTCCATGGCAGAGATAATGTCAGCGGTCGTAGTCCCCAGAGGTACATCGAGTAGTAACACAATTCTCTGAGAGTCCAGCTCTTCGGCTTCACCCCACCCCATCAGTTTATGTACCATCATCTTAATAGGGTCCAGCTTAATCTTAGCCATGATATCCCCTTCCAGTTTCTCCTTTAATTTATCCATAGTTATACACTTCACCCACTCGGCCACTAGGGGACACTAATCCCAGCTGTGCCTCCAATTTGTAACCCCTAGGGGGCGCTATCCTAAGGGCTACTACCCTTGCCTGCCCTGTGACAGGGTGAAGGGCCCAGGTCCGTTGGCGGGTGCCTCCACCCAGAGGTCCGGGTTAGAACAGTCAAGATTGACTCGGTCACAGTCCTCTGGGTTGCTGCAACCCCTCTTTCTTTGCACTAGTGGCCCACACAGTTTAATTTCAGTGTCCTTACCATATACACTTAACCCCCGGCTCGAACCAATCAGCTCACTCCGGGGATCACCTGAAAAGCAAGGTACAGTTACACCACATTCACTGTGCAATATTTCCCCATTAATACACAAACTAGCCAGTGTACTTTTGCAAAACAAGCAATCTGATTTATTCAAGGGGAGACAACAAGGACCGGGGGGAATCAGGTTGATTAGCTTACCACTACAATATAACAATGTTCACCTAGGGCTCTGTGCACAGGTCTAACCTATAAGTTACTGTCCATGGGTACCCAAGCCCTAAAGGCTAGTTCCTCGATGCAGCTGGTTGGGGCCCTGACACAGATAAGCATTTAATTCCTACTACGATTTGATGGAGCCAGCCGACTCAGCTAATGTAGTCAGTAAAGTAACCAGAAAATCTTGCCCTGGCTAGCAACATTTAACAGGGAGCTACCCTGATTTAGTACTCACAACTCCAGAAGGAAAAACACTCTCACAGCACTCACAGGGCTGAGCCTGAACTTCAGATACTTCTCCACACATTTATATGAAAGACAACAGAGGGGTACCATACCAGGCAGCTGCTCCTATGGCCCGACCGAACTCACAGCTATCGGGAGTCTCAATGCAGCTTCAGCTTTCCTGACAGACTGAGTGCGATTCAGCAGATTCTCCAGTCCTCTTCAGGTTGAGCCTGGAAGGTAGCTGTGCTTATACACAGCCTCCTCTGACTGCTGCCCTGCGGATTTAATCTGTGGATCGCCGGCAATTTAAACGGCTGCCTCAGGCCTCTCACGTGCTTCCTGCTTGAACAATCAATGGCGCTGGAGCTCAGAGCTCCTTCCTCATTCACAGCCACAATGCCTCTGCCCCTTGACAGCATGGGGCCATCCTTTCTGCTCGGGTGCCACCCGATCTCATTGGCTGGCTACAGATGCCAGTCACTTAGTCCTGCTTTCAGTGGTGTGAAAAAGGTGCCATGGTCTAGCCTTCACTTCTCACAATTACCAGCAGTATCCCCATTGGTCCATCGGCTCCCCAGAGAGCCCTCATTCTGGTTGGTCGCCAGTTACTCCATTTATGATACCCTCAGCCCTATTGGACCTTCAGAATGTCCTGTCCAAATGGAGGGGCACAGCACACACAGTCTCAGCTGCAAAAGGAACAGGTTAAACAAACTGTAATCCCATCAACAGGCTAGCTAGTTATGCCCAAACAGTTACATCTTTCAAAAGGGGCTCCCCCTGCACATATAGCGACTGCCAAATGGGAATGATTTCACTGCGGCTCAGGCAGGACTCAAACAAGGAAACACCAGTCCCCCCATACCAGCCCGCTGAACCCTGTGAGCAGGCAGCCCTTAAAGAGGCAGTACTGCAGGCTTTAAAAGCCTCACAGCACCCGCATTTTGGCACCATAGCACTGAACACCAGTTAGGCAGGGAGCATTAGGCAAGCTCCGGAAGGCTTTTAGGAACCCCCATTTGTAAGGGGGTTACATAGGTATGATAAATTAAAAAAGAAAGACCAGGGGAGGGAGTATAAGATTTAAATGGAAGAGGGGGTCTGTGCAGAGGGAGACCAGTGAAAGGCAGACATCCTGAACAATACTTTTCTTCAGTGTTCACAGACAAAAAAGAAGGGGATGGTCCACAAAAAAATAACAGTAACATTGGAGGGAGGGAGGTGGACACTAGTTCTGTTTTAGAGGAAAGAGTCCTGAAGGAATTGGCTAATCTGAAAGTGGACAAAGAATTCAGGCCAAACTGCATGCATCCAAAGGTGTTGAGGGAGCTCAGGGAGATACTGGCTGATCCTCTGACAGTACTAGTTAACAGCTCATTGGAAACAGGAGTGGTTCCAGAGGACTAGAGGAGGGCAGATGTGGTCCCACTTCACAAAAGTGATAGCAGGGAGGAGGCTGTAAGTTATAGGTCATTCAGCCTGTTATCAATGGTGGGAAGGTTAATGGAATCATTGTTGAAGGAAATGATTATGGAATATCTTTAATCCAATGGGTTACAACAGCTGAGGCAGTATGGATTCACAGGGGAAGGTCATGTGAAACAAATCTGATAGTTTTATTTGACTGGGTGACCAAGGAGCTAGATCAGGGTGGAGCGGTGAATGTGGCCTACCTAGATTTCAATAAGGCTCCAAAATTTCGTGTTCAAAGGTCCTACAAATCTCTAAACATTGCCCCCCTTTGGATGAACTAGCCCACACAAACTGGAGTCCCATCCATAGTAACTACACCATAGATGATGCCCTGCAACATTTCTGGAATACCTTCCTTAGCACCTGGGATAAACATGCCCTTATGCGTTGGATCAGGGTCCAAGGGACATACCTTCACTGGATTTTCTCCTGAACTAATAGCATGCCAAAATACTTGGGACCAAGCATGGAAAAATTACAAGTCTACACTCCTCCAAATTGATTACATCATCTATAGTACCCTCTGTAACAAGTGCACCAAGGCCACCCACTTAGCCAAAGCCAAATACTTTAACTCCATCCTCAATGCCAACCTGCTTAATCCATCTAAATTTTGGTAACTTATCCACTCCCTTCCCCACACACGCCAAATCCTACCCCACCTTCTAGTCCCACATGGTACTTTTCTCTCAGACCCACTCATGGTTGCCTCCAAGTTCAATTCCCACTTCAACACATGTGCTTCATCACTTCTTGCCTCCCTACCAATGGTAGCTCCATCTATCCACCATGCTGCTGGTGCTAATCCCTCCGGTTCTAACACCTTCTACTTTGGGACCATCTCCCCGTCGGAAACTCTTGCTGCACTACTCTCCCTAAATCCTACCCAGGGTAAGTCCCCTGATGGGCTAGACCCCAAAATCCTCCGCCTCTCTGTCCCTGCCATCCCAGCTCCACTAGCTGCCCTGTTAAACCAATCTTTTACCTCTGAATCAGTTCCAGCGGAGTGGAAACATGCCATAGTCCTCCCTCTTCCCAAAGGAGGAGACCCCACCTCTGTGGCCAACTATCACCCTAGCTCCCTCCTTCCTGCCCTAGCAAAACTCCAGGAGCACCTTGTGCTGTCTCAACTCTCCAACTTCCTCTCAGAATCTGACTTCTTCACCCCCTACCAGTCTGGGTTTAGAAAGAACCAGTCTACCGCTATCTCCCTCCTATGACCCCCTGACACAGTTCTCTAGGGGATGGACAAGGGTCTCATTATCGCAGCCATCTTTGTCGACCTAGCCAAAGCATTTAACACTGTCTCCCAACCCCTGCTGCTCTCCAGTCACTCTGAAGCCGGCCTATCCAGGCCTGCCTCCAACTGGTTCAGAGCCTACCTAGAAGGGTGAACCCACTCCGTCAAAATTGCTGACTCCATCTCTCCCCCACTCCCTACAACTACTGGTGTCCCTCAAGGCTCGGTTCTCTGCCCCATCCTCTTTTCCATCCTCCTAAACAACCTGCCTCTTGTCTGCTCACCTTCCTCAATACACATGTATACAGATGACACCATCCTCTTTTACTCAGGTCGTACCCCCGAGGAGGTTACTACCAGTCTCCAGGAAGACTTCAACAAAGTCCAGTACTGGTTTAGCTCCCGTCAACTCTCTCTTAATGCCAAAATGACTGTCTCCATGACCTTCAGCACTAGGCAGAGACTGTCCAGGCTTACTACTCCCCTTAACTTCCACACCCTTAATGTGACCGTCCTAGAGGAAGTGCCAACTTTCAGGTACCTAGGCGTCTGGCTTGACCGACATCTATACTTCTTGGCTCCTGTGGATGCTATCCTGAAAAAACTATGCCCTACGCTCGGCGATCTCTACAGAAACTACAGTTCCCTTCCCCTACTGGTGCGACGCAAAATTGTGCAGAAAATGCTATTACCTACATTCGACTATTGTGATGTAGTCTACAGTGCTGCCCCTAAGTCAAACACTATCTAGACTGGACCCTCTCTTCAACGCTTTCTGCCACTTTACCCTCAACACCCCCCTCACACCCACAATGGCAAGCTTTACCATCCTCTGACCTTCCCCTCCCTAGACAGCCGACGCCTACTCCACTGTGCTAAATTTGCATCTAACATCTGGCTCGGGTCCCTTGCACCCTACCTCACCTCCTCCCTATCCCCAACCCCAACCCCCACTCATGACCTTAGATCTACTGACTCTCGCCTGTTAGTAATCCCGCACCACCGGACCAATGCTGGCCAATCAGCCTTCTCCTACCACCTCCAGAAGCTCTGGAATGACTTACCGGCTCAAATCTGGCACTCCTTCTCTAGGTATTCCATCTCCTCTGCTCTGTCAATCTACTGTGCCGTAAACTGCCAGTGCCACTGACCTCCCCCCCTCTATAGTACCTTCTACCCCTCCTCCTCCTTTGCCCTATTGGAGTCCCTATGCAGCCTGACCAGCAGCCTTAGCTACAGCTACAAATGCTGGCATATATTCCCAACCTCAGCACTTACCCCCTACTGCACTTCTAACTTGACTTGTCTATCTGTCCACCGCATCACTGTAGCTTGTAGCAGACATGTATGGAGACATATTTTACCTCCTGTCATTGTAATGCTTGTACAATCTCTTCCTTAGCCCCATGTAATAACTTGGACAACAATGTGGATACCTCCTTGTGGCAATGTTCCCATGTTCCTCCTACCTCAAGTTCCTGGGGTGCTATACCATGTACCATCATGTAATTTCTCTTTGGGGTGTTCTTCCTATGTACCATCATGTAATCTCACTTGTGTATTTTGTTTCCTGTGCAAATGTATACAGTAATCTCCTCTGTAACCTCTCCCCTCCAGGTTGCACCATGAGATGAGCATCTTTATGCTCAGCCTGCTTTTCCTGGTGAAACATTTTCAATAAATAAAAATAAATAAAAGGCTTTCAATACCAATCCACATAGGAGACTAGTAAGCAAGCTGGATAGCTTAGAAGAGGGTCCAAATGTGGTAAATTGTGTAAGAAATTGGTAGGGGATAAATAAAAGAGATTGGTGGCAAATGGAGTTAACTTCAAGGAAAGAAGAATGGCCAGTGGGTAGACTCAGGGATCAGTGTTGGGATTGGTTCTCTTTAATGTCTTTTTAAGTGACACTGTAGAGGAGCTGAAAGATAAGGTCTGGCTCTTTGCGATGACAACAAAATCTGCAACAGGGTGAACACTCTGGGAGGGTAGGGGAGAGGACAGGATGAGCAGAGACCTGAGAAAACTTGAGGAGTGGTGAAGGGTATAGCAGCTGGGTTTCAATTCGAAAAAGTGTCAAATAATGCACTTGAGGCACAGAAACCCAGTGGTAGAATACAAAATGGGTAGAGTGGTATTGATGACCACCAAGTAGGAAACAGACCTAGGGCATTCATATCTCATTACCCAAAGATTTCCAGGCAATGTGATAAAGTAGTTTCCAAGGCTAGTGGGATGCTGGGGTACATAGGGAAGGGTATCACCAGCAGAATGATGGAGATGGTGTTGCCTCTGTATAGATCACTGTAAGATCCACCTAGAGTACTGTGTCCAGTTTTGAAAACCACTTCTCCGTAAATACATAGACAGAGTGAAGGCAGTCTAGAGGAGGCAACAAATATGGTGCAGGTTCTGCATCAGAAGCCCTACAAGGAGATACTAAAGAACCTCAGTATGAACACCATGGAAGAGAGGAAGGAGAAGGGAATATGATGGAGATCTTTAAATACCTTCTGAGAGTAAATAAGTTACAGGAGGGAAGTATATTTCAGAAGAAAGGTACTCAAGAACAATGGGACATGCTATGATGTTGAAGGGGGTAGATTCAGGAGAGTTATGAGGAAGTACTTCTTCATAGAAAGAATAGTGGATTGCTGGGACAGCTATCCAGTGGACGTTCTGAAGGTGAAAATAGTATTGATGTTCAACAGTACATGGGACAGGCACAAAGGAATCTCTGAAGAAAGACAGAGGGGAGAGAAAATGGGTCCGAGATCAAGCTGAGTCTGCAGTGATACTGTAAGTAGGGAAAATGGGAAGACAGAGTGGTCCAAGCAGCCCTTGTCTACTGTGAAATTCTAGGTTTATGTTTCACTGAAATGTTAGTTATAAAAAACATTCATGTTGGGACTTCTGGTGATGTCACCGTACCATACGGCAGCTCTGAGTCAGAGCTCTGATTCCCCATGAAATAAAAGAAATAAATCAGCTATCTAAAGAAATCAAATCGGTTCCTGCTTTACACTGATAAATACTGGATATGATGGTGAGCAGACCTAAGTCAAGATCAGGAGCAGGGTGCAGTTTGAAACAACAAAAATTACACTTACACCCTAAGGGCCAGACCAAGGAAACATTGCAGACCAGGCCTGCAGAAGTTGTGGGGAGAGAGTCGGAAGACAGTTCCGAAAAGGAGGAAGAAGACAGTACCATCACCTTGTGGCAGCTATGCAGGGAGCTGTGTCACCTCACCCGAACCCTGGACACTATCTGAGAGGAGGTCGCAGAGAACAAAGCCAAGATTCACTAACACAATCAACAAATCCACTCAATCGAGAATCTGTCCACCTATTCAGATACCATGGATCTTCATAATGGTGCCATACTTCAACTACACAATTGGTCCTAATTCCTCCTAAATAAAATAAAGGATTTGGAAAATCCATTGTGACATACATTTACATGGATTGCCAGAACACACAGAGACCAGGAACATTATGGAATTTATCAAAAGCCTGCTGAAAAAACTTTTAAATATTGAGAAAGATGCTCCATTAAATATAATCTGGGCTCACCATACAGTAATAGCCCCTCCTAAAGATCCAAAAGTTAGGTCCTATTCTGTGATAATTGCCTTTCTAGACTTTCATATCAAAGAAATGGTGCTGCGCAAAGCGTGGTCACAAAAAGAAATACTTTTTGGCAAAACGAGGCTGTTTATTGAACCTGATTATGCCCCAATGACCATGGCCAGAGGAACGTTACGGTTTCCTGTGGTAAAGCAGCTGCAAGCCATGGGTCTTAAAGCACACACAGATTTTCCAGCTAAGTTGAGAGTCACTTTAAAAAGAGGTACATATTTTTGAGACTGCTGCTGAGGCTAAAAAATACCTGGCCAGCCTGAGTATTGGAATTAATGAGCTCCTCAACCCTGTCCAGATTAAAGATTTAGAGCGGAGACTGTGGCAACCAGTAAATAACTCTTGAGGCAAAAGAAACCCTCCAGGCCCACTAAATGTGAACACAGGACTGTGGCCTAAATTAAGAGTTGCCATGAAGAGGAAGGGCAGGGAGGGCATCCCAGAGACAGACCATGGGGGCAACTCTCCAGCCGCAGATAAGGGCAGAGAGCGCATAACAGAGGAAATGGATCCATAAAGTTGAACTGAGGAACTGTTGGCAATTTTATTATGAGGGATAATGTTGTTGGGTAAGTGGGGGAGGGGGAAGGGGGACCTCCCACTGATCTCCAGGGGCAAAATGAGGCCATGCTTTGATTACAGGTGTGTGTTTGAAGACTATAGCGGCAATCTTTATACATTTTTTATTTGCTATCTATGAAGCCCGGGATGTTTATTGGCAGGGGTGACACTATCTCTTCCTGACTTTTGCCTTGGGGGGGTAGCTCTCCCTTGGGATTTGGGGGGGTCTCCCTCCTTCCCATTGGAATTGGACATCCCCAAGATACCTCTAGGTTCATCATTTCAACAGAGGAAGCAAATCAGTAAAGGGGGACGGAATAGGGGAGATGTGACTGAATTTATGACAAACAATGCATTCTCTACACCATGAGCTCGATTAACCTAATAATTTTGTGGGGATGCTGATATGGCATCAGCAGTGTGGCAATGGTGACTCCACGCAAGTTGCCTTTCGACTCCCGTGGTGGGGTCAGGCGACATGGTGCAGGATTAAGTCCAGCACTTCCCCCATCATCCAACACCCAAAGAGTGAGGGGTTACCTGTGGCACTTTTGAAGCAGTTTGTTTGTGGTTGCACATATATAGTTCAAACCAAGTTAAAAGTTCTGCCTTTTTGTTTTGTTATGTCTCGTTGGTTTATGTATTGTTCTTATGGGCTGCTTGTCTTCTCCTCCTGCTCAACTCCCTTGAGAGCTTGGTAATATACCGATCAAGGGAGGACTCATTGACATTCATTGGTGTCAACTCAGACAGTAAAAATGGAGGAACTAAACATTGTGACTTATAAAGTCAGAGGACTTAATGGTCCAGTAAAGAGAATGAGGCTACGTCAGGAGTTGAGCAGTATGAACACACTAATCTCACTATTACAAGAAACCCACCTCACAGATAGTGAACACCGGAAACTTCCTCTTTAGAGAAAAAATGTAGGGAGCAAAAGAGAATGGAAATAGAGGCAGATTTGGTGGCTCTTGAGTTTCAACGTAAGATCTTGCTGAACAGCCAGATGCAAAAACACATAGCTGAAAAAAGGTTAGCAGTGGAGAAATTAACTTCGCAGATCGAAGCCAGCTACAGAAGAACACGCCAAAACTACTATGAGAATGGTAATAAAGGGGGGAAGTTGCTGTCAGCCACTCTATGGCAACAGCAAGCCAGCAGAGTAGTCCCACAAATTCAAGACAGGAACAATGGGGGTAAGGTTGTCCGACACCCGGAGGACATTGGTCAGATGTTTGCTGATTTTTATAAATCCCTATATTCCCAGGAATATATCCCCAGACTTTGAAGAGAAGGTCTCTTCTTTTTTTTGAAGGCTTGACAGTGAACTTGTTATACCAGCCAGCCATAGACCACTTAGAGGGGTCAGTGACCCGCTTGGAGTTACAAGCTCGGATATAAGGCTTATCAAATGGGAAGTCACCAGGACAGGACGGGTTCCCCTCCAAGTTCTTTAAAACTTTTGCAGACACTCTTCTACAATTTTTATTACCAGCATATCAGGAGATCATGGAGGGCGGAGAGACACCAGAGTCATAGCAGCTAGCTCACATATCATTTCTCCATAAAGAAGGTAAGGACCCTCGGGAATGTGGGTCTTATAGACCCATTTCCTTTTTAAATGTAGATTTAAAGTTGTTCACTGGGTTACTGGCTACCAGAGTACAGGCACACATTTCTTCTTTGGTACACGAGGACCAAACTGGCTTCATCTCTGGAAGATTTTTGTATGACAACATTAGACGGCTACTTAACATCATTTCCTCCCAGAGCTCCAGGGAAGGATTCCATATAGCTATATCCATGGACGCAGAAAAAGCATTTGATAGAGTGAATTGTCAGTTTCTAAAAGCATCCATGGAATGGATGAAATTTGGCCCTAAATTCCTACATACACTCTCCCAATTATATAAGAATCCAAAGACCTTGCTGCAGGTGAATGGGGTGAGCTCCCCCTTCTTTCTGCTTACCAGAGGTACCCGGAAGGGTTGCCCCCTTTCTCCACTGATGTTCACCCTGTGTCTAGAGCCTTTGGCAATTAAAATCAAACAGAGTCTAGGAATAACGGGCATCATGGGGGGAGGTTTGGAACAGAAGTTCTCACTGTATGATGATGATTCTCTCTTTTTCTTGTCCTCTCCTGAGTGATCAGTTCCACGGTTATGTAAGATGTTACAGTCTTTTGGGGAGATTTCTGGATATAAGATCAATTTCTCTAAGTCAGAAGCCCTGGTATTAAGTGGGAAGGCATCCCAGGAATTCAAGGAGACTTTTCCCTTCAGATAGGTCCCCAAGAGCCAAATCAAATATCTAGGAATACAGATTTCCACAGACGTATCAAAGCTCTTCTCCTTGAATTACAGGAAACTTTGGGAATCTATAGAGAGGGATCTTGCAAGATGGCGCCACCTACCACTCACTCTGGTGGGACAGAGATCAGTGATTAAAATGAATATCCTGCCCCAACTTTTATTTTTATTCCAGTGCCTGCCTTTGAAACTACCTGTGTCTTTCTGGAACAAATTGACTAAGGAAACCCAGAATTTCATATGGCAACATAAAAAAAAACCAGAGTCGCTAGACGTGTTTTACACCTTCAAAGGAGGATTGGGGACTGGCCTTTCCCAAATTTTGGTTATATTATAAAGAAACCCAGATGGGACCAGTTTTGGCTTGAGCTAAACAACGGGTAGAATCGAAGTGGTATGAGATGGATACTGTTCTACCAGAAGGAAGGCCATTATTTACACTAGCCCTGAGCCCACCAACCTCAGAATATGTGTGCCTCATTAAAAATAGATGGGTAACTCAGGGACTGTACGTTCTCTCGAGCGTCAGAAAACTGACAGCTAGGAGATAGAGTAGGTCCCTTATCCCTTACACACCATGAGACAAATTTTTTTCTCCCTATGTTAGACTTGGGGTTTGCCAGGTGGGAAGTATATGGAATCACCAGATTTACATAATTAATAGAAAATGATAGATGCATCTCATTTCAGAGAGCAAAAGATGCATTCGGTAGGAGCAGTGCTGAATTTTTTAGATATATGTAAGTCAGGCATTTTATATACTCAATTGATAATCTTGGGCACCTGATTTGACCTTACTCTGGTTGGGAACATTTTTTATATGGGTTGGTCACAGTCTCGGCCAACATTCGGGTTGCTACAAATTTATACAAGCTGTTAATGGGAGCGGGGAAGGACTCCCTTCATGGACATAGGGCATCCCGGGAGAGGGAGGAAAACAATTATAAGTGATTCGGACTGGAACCACAGACTGAAATGTGGCTGGAAGGTGACCTCCTCCCCAGTTTGGCAGGAGTTTTATTGGAAAATTCTCATCCATTACTTCCAGGTACCCCTGGTCACAAAACATTACACAGGAAGTGGGGCATCCTGCTGGAGGGGATGTGGTGGACAGGGAAGCCACTGGCATATCCTATGGGACTGCCCAGTGCTTTCTATATTTTGGAGGGAGATAGAGAAGGCAATTCAAGAGATGACGGGCATTGTTATCCCACATATTTCAAGGATTGTGTCCTAGGGACTCCTACGGCAGTTCATCTAAAGGGCAATACCCGAAAAGTGGTGCTCATTCTGTTAGCGATTGGATTAAAATGCATTACTGATAGATGGTTGAGCTGGGATCCACCGACACTACAAGACTGGATCAATAGAGTTAAAAACATGGTAACAATGGAATCCCTTACAGCCAGACTGAGACACCAACATGATCGCCATGTCCAGCGTTGGCAGTCGTGTGAGTCCTGGTTGCTCCAGATGAGGTGAGATGCATGTTGGGCCCAACTGAGTTCCACAAGGCCTGACACCAAACATTTGGACTGAGTGGGGCGACCTTAAAGTCTTGGTTATTTACACCTTCACCTCTGGCTGCAGGGGGACAGCCACAGCTTCGGGAGGTGAAGCCTTAGTCTTTCTACATGTGTCAAACATTTGTCTTAAGTTGTTTTTTTCTCTGTTCTACTACTTACAACTACTTCCACGTTAGAAATGAGTTGTGTGGGGGATTACAGACAAGCAGACAGTTTTGTTGAGGTAGAGTTTTAGAGGCCTCTGTTGTCAGATAGTATATATTGGTACTAATAGCTTTATTTAAAACAATTGGGTGTTGGTCACACCACTGCAGTACGAACTTTTCCAGTTATACTACAGTTTGTAACAGCCATTGTATAACTAATGTTTTGATGCTGATGCTGATGCTGTCCAAACCTGCTATCTCTGTACAAGGATGGACATGAATACTGTAAGTTTTACAAACTGTAATGCTGTGGTACTCAGACAATGAATAAAGCTGAGTTTAAAAGAAAACCAAAAACATTAATTTTAAAAATATAGAAACATATGTAACCCTTCTACAAATGGGGGTTCCCGAAAAGTCTTCCTAGAGCTTGCCTAAATGTCCACTGCAGGTTGGTGTTCGGCGCCCTAGCCATTTAAATGGTAATGCCCTTGAGTGCTTGTAAAGGCTCTATGTACTGCATTTTTAAGAGCTGCCTGATTGTAGTTATAATTGAAATGGAAAGGAGCTGTTTTCATACTTGAGTCCCACCTGAACTGCAGAATAATCGCTTTGTTTCTGCCATTGCTAATTGCGCAGAGGGAGCCCTGTTAGCAGATATGCTTGTTTACTGATTATTTATTAGAGCAGTAATAATATTGTAGTTTGTTCTAACCTGCCTTCTTTGCAGTGAGGGGTGTTCTGCCTAGCTCTACCATCTTGGTCCTGAACTGCCGAATTGGATCAATCAGTACTTTGGGTCTCTAAAATGGAGCCTGCTTGAAGGAGTTGTGTGGGGTAAAGCTGTGGGAATTGTAGTTTTGGACTGTTGGTGCATTTTTACTCTTACAGGGGGAGCCAGTTGTGACTGACAGCTGTATCAACCAACCGAACCTTTTGGATTTTGGGAAACAACCCCAAGCTGGCTGCTGTTTAAATAGATCATGGTGGGAAGCTGAGGAAGCAACAGCTCCAGACAGTCGAGCAGCCGTTTTGCATAGTTCGCATGGGAGAACCATGAGAAAGGCTAGAGTTTAGGCCTGCATGTCAGCCTGCTGCCCTGAGAGGGAACTGAGAATTAATTTTGGACTAAATCTGAGTTGAAGAATCACAGAGTTGTAACCAGGCTTCTACCTGAGGAAGACCGAAGATTTTGCTGAATGTGATCGGCCGTCCAGAATGCCAGCCACATTTCTGAACTTACAGTTTGTGCAGAGAGCTGTGTGACTGTGACAGGAGAAAGATTGCCTGGTACAGTAGAATTTGTGCATGTAAATGTGTTGTGTGCTGAAAGTGGGTCGTGATTTGGTTCCCCACTGTGCGAACTGTGTTCTGTTTGCTGGAAGCTGTATCCAGCCCAACTGGACTGAATTCGTGGTTATCTCCATGTGGCTGGGCTTTGCCATGAGGGCCCTGCCAGACTACCCTACTGCACAGCGGAAAGCCATCAACCAAGTGACCTGCCTGGGGATCAGCCCCCTGCTCCTTGCTTGAACAGGAATGATGCCTCAGTGAATCGTTTGGGCCCTGCTTCTCCTGGCACTCCAGATCAATCACCTGCTGTCTCGATTTTCGTCCATCATGTGTCCAGTGTTGGGTATTGTGAGTAACCATTAGGATAGCTCCCTGCAACAAATGTTTAACCAAAGTGTGTCATTTGATTTCATTGTTGTTTCTCTTTCTTCACAAACTGGACCATCAGGCCCTGGATTAGTTGCAAATAGTATGTATTGTGCATGTTGTCTTTTTCCATCACAGAGCCCTGACCAGCTGCAATGATGGCCTACCCCAGGCAACGGTCTTGGCTAGCCCCTTTTCATCCACATGGGTACCCAGAGGGTGTGACTGTTTTAGGGCCTCTGAATACATGCACGGCTGTGTGAGTGATAAGAGTATTTAAGCAAATCAACCTGATTATGCCCCTCTATTGTTCACATCCCTGAATAAATCAGATCTAACTTTTTCTGCATTCAACCTGACTGTGGTTCTAGTTTGTACTCAAAGTACTGTACTGTTGCTATTTGCACTGTCTAACCATGTTTTACAGGGGGTCCCAGGGTCAAACTGAAGGAACCATCTCTGGTGCAAAGTGCAAACAGTGTGGGTGCTTGAAAAGTGTATCAGGGGTATTGTGAAAATAATTATTGTGTACTGTTTCAGCCACTAGCAGGGAACAAGGAGGGTTACAGTGTCCCGGAGGGCTGTGCCCAGGCTAGTTTGACCACTATAAACCCTGACCTCTGGGTGGAAGAACCCGTTTCAGAACTCAGGCCCCTTAACCTGCAGCTAGCCAAGCAGGCAGAGGTAGTAGCCCTTTGGTAGCACCACCTAGGGGTTACATTTTGGAGGCACTGGTGGGATTAGCATTCTCTAGTGGCCAAAGGAGGGAATTACTCCAGTATGTTTGGATTTGGTAAGAAAATGGAAGCGCTTGCTATGCCTAAGCTAAAAATCACCCCCATAAGATGTTAGTTCACAGAATGCTGGGGTGGAGTGAGGCTGAGGGGTTAGATCCCCGACAGACCCTCCTGTTACTGGATGTCCCATTAGGGACCACAAATGCTGCTGTTGTAGAAACTGTGGGATGTGTCAAAGACTCTGGCAAAGTTGAAGTGAAGGGGAAGGATTCAGACATGTTCGAGCAGAACATGGTGGTGTTACTCTCCTGCAGTTTTCCTGTTGACCCAGAGAAGGTAGCCCCTGTTATTCTGCCAGAAGGGGCCCAGAAGGAGTGGAGGGTCATTCACCTGCATAGTGATCCAGCTGCCCCGGGTGGATCCCCCAGTATAGAGGTGGTTTAAGGACAAGTTGCTCAAGTTATTAGCGTCTGAAGGGTAAACTGCCCAAGAGTTAGTAAAGGTGCTAGATCTTTCTGAAGAACACACATCATTGCAGTCCCCGGCCACATCTCCTGCTTCCCCTAAGAGTTCCCCTGTAGTCCCCTCCCCCATAATAATTCTATCTGTGCATTTGGACTTGTACCATAAACTCAGACTTTTCTTAGGCACCGTCCCAGTGCCTACAGGGGAGGATGACCTTGAAACATGGATGGACTATGCTACCCCCTTGGTACTGGAGTGGCAGTGCTCTGAGGGAAGGAAAGAAAAAGACTCATGGAAAGCTTGAGGGGCCCTGCACTGGAGGCTATTCACTTCCTATGAGCCACTAGCCAAGAGGCTACTGTGGCTGAATACCTCTCTGCATTGGAAGGAGTGTTTGGAAGCACTGAGTCGGGGGATGATTTGCTGTAGAAATTCAAGTCTGCCAAGAAATGGAAGAATGAGAAGTTGTCTGTGTTTGTTACTAGAATGGAGATGGCTCTGCAGAGGGCCTAAAGAAAACTAGGGGTGCCGGCTAAGGAACTGAACCTAGTCAGATTGGACCATATTCTAAAGTCAGCCAAGTACTCCAGTGTGATGATGTTAAAACTTAAGTTGCAAGACAGGAAGGGTAATCCTCCTGAGTACTGTCATCTTATGAAAGAGATTCGTGAAGCAGAGAATGATGAAGAGGGCTGGGAGACCTATGCTGGGGTTGTTGGTACCTGCCAGACCCCTGAGACAAGTGACGCTGATGAGGCACAGCAGCTGAGAGAGCTGATTAAAGAATTGACAGAGGTGGCCAGAGAACCTGACCTTTATCAGGCACCCCATGAGGCAAAAAGTGTGTGGGGGGTGCATGTTGTTTCTTCAGAAACTCGGACTGAGGTTAACCTATTGGAAGAAGTACGAGATTTGAGGCCCCTGGTGGGGGACCTATTACGAGCCATGCAAAGCCCCGAACTTGGTGGAATTCCAGAGGATCAAGAATGCAAGTCACAAGTTAAGGAAGAACTGCAAAGTGCCCCTCATGTATCCAAATCAGGAGATGGTCCGTGACCCCCCCCCCCCGAGACCCTAGAGAACCTACATTTTGCTACCACTGCAGGGAGGATGGACACACTCATTTCTAGTGTCGCTCACCAGAGAATCTGAGGAAGGTCACTACTAGACTATTAGCCTTGCTTCAATAGAACAACAACCAGCCACCAGGTGCAGCTACTCAAAAAAGTTACTCTTCAAAGGCCACTGCCAAATTGACATCTAAGTCTGCACCACCTGAATGGTCTGAGGTGGTGGGTCCTTTAATGGAAACAACGGTAAAAGTGAATGGTGTATCCACCCAGGCCATGCTTGACGGTGGGTCTCAAGTGACTATAATGTTTCAAGACTGGTATTAGAAGCACCTGCTGGATGTGCCCCTACAAGCCTTGTAAGGCTTGCATGTCTGGGGGTTGAGTGAGAAGTCGTATCCATACTCAGGGTATATTTGGATCTGGCTGTCTTTCCCTACCTCGGTGGCTGGAGTGGATGAAAAAGTAGAGACCCTGGCCTTAGTGTGTCCCCCTACTGGACTGTATGATAGAGTTTCCCTGTTAATTGGGACTGTCGCTCATATGTTTGGGAGACTGGCACAACTTTGCTACAAGAAACAGGGGCACCGGACTGGGAGGGCTCTAAGAATTCCAGCTCTGATCAAGAGGGTTATGAGTTGCAACAGAATCCAGAGGAGGTAGACAAGGATGAACCAGTAGGGGTCATGTGGAAGAAGGATCCCGATTCAAGGGTGCTGGCCCCTAACACACAGTGTACCATTCAAGGGGAGGTCCGCTTATGTAAGGATGTCAAGAAAAAAATACTAATGTTGGATGCGCCAGGCAATGGAAAATTGCCAGAAGGATTATTGGTCAACCCAGCATTTTGCCAGCTCATGCTTATGCCTACGCACGATGAGTGATGGTCCAGATTCACAATGTGTCAGTTCGGGAAATCCGGGCAAACAGAGGCTGCACCCTAGCTATGGTACACTGTACAGACACTGCAGTGTTGCCCAGCAACAGGCACCCTGGTGGGACAGATAGAGTGACTCCCGACTTGTCTGACTTTAGTGACTCCCCATTGCCAGCTGAATGGAATATTAGAATTAGCAAGAAGCTTGCCCATAGAGACCAGGTGTTTTCGTTGAAGGAATAGGATGTGGGATGTGTCAAGTCAAGTCAAGTCAAGTTTATTTATAAAGCGCCTTTCAAAACCAAGGCGCTGTACAAAAATAGATAAAATAATAAAATCCAAACATTTAAAGTAACCATAACTAAGAAGGATAAGCCAGAGTAAAGAGATATGTCTTTAAAGCAGTTTTAAAATTATCAATGGTTGGGCATTCTTTCAACCAGCGAGGTAGAGAGGTGTCCAGGGTGTGGAGCATCACATACGTCTGCATGATGAATGGCCATTTCAAGAGAGGTCTCGACACCTAGCTCTGGCAGACATAGATGACGTGAGAAGACACCTGCAGGAAATGCTTGCAGCTGATGTGATACAAGAATCTAGGAGTCCATATGCTTCCCCCATTGTGGTGGTGCATTAGAAGAATGGGTCGGTGAGAATGTGTGTCGATTATCGAACTCTGAACTGGCGGACCATCCCCGATCAATACACCATGCCCCGTATACAAGATGCTCTGGACTGCTTGAATGGGAGCAAATGGTTCTCGGTGTTGGATCTTCACAGTGGATACTACCAGATTCCGATGACCCAGAGGACCATGAAAAGACAGCTTTCATTTGTCCCTTGGGGTTCTATGAATTCCTAAGACTGCCACAGGGGATATCGGGTGCCCCGGCCACCTTTCAGTGACTGATGGAACGTGCGGTGGGAGATATGAATTTGCTGGAATGCCTGGTGTACTTGGATGACGTCATTGTGTTTGGAAGTTCCTTAGAGTAGCATGAGAGTCGACTGTTCAAAGTACTAGACTGACTGGAAGATTTCAGTCTCAAGTTGTCCATTGACAAGTGCCAGTTTTTCCAAACCTCTGTGAAGTATGTGGGGCACGTAGTATCTACAGAGGGGATAGAGACTGATCCCAGTAAAGTTGAAGCTCTGAACACATGGCCCCAGCCCCACAATCTGAAGGAACTACAACACTTTCTGGGGCTCTGTGGCTTTTACTGCAGGTTCATAAAAGACTATTCTAAAGTGATTCACCCACTCTTGAATCTTATTTTTATTTTTTATTTTACCAGGTGGGACACACTAAGCTGAAAGCTTGTTTGCAGGTGCAACCTGGGAGCACAAGGAAGTTAAGTGACTTGCTCAGGGTCACACAGTATGCACCTAGGGGGCTGTGGGATTCAAACCCAGGTCTCCAGATTTGCAGCTCAGAGCCTTAATCCACTGCGCCATACTGCTTCCCACCCTGGGTTACCCTCCCACCAATCATAAATACAAATAAGGAGCCACTCAAGGGCCAGAGAAAGTATACTTCCACCCAGGTGAACTTTTTGGGCCCTGCTGGATGCCTGACTGTGAAGCAGCTTTCCACAAAATCATATACCAGCTCACCAATGCCCCCATCCTCACCTATGCTGATCCCACCAAACCCTATGTGTTGCATACTGATGCTAGTCTGCAGGGTTTAGGAGCTGTGCTGTATCAAGACCATGAGGATGGTTTGAGACCAGTGGCTTTCGCTAGTAGGAGTCTGACCCTGTCCGAGCGAAACAATCCAGTGCATAAGTTGGAGTTCCTGGTGCTAAAGTGGGCCATAGCTGACCAGTTCCATGAAGTCCTCTGTGGGGCAAAGATATTGGTGAAGACTGACAATAACCCATTGAACTATGTGCAGACTTCAGCTAAGTTAGACGCCACAGAGCATCGGTGGCTTTCTGCGTAATCTATCTGTGATTATGCTGCTGAATACAGGTTGGGCCTGAATCATATTGATGCTGACGCCCTATCCCAAAGGCCCACTTCCAAGAGTGACTAGGTCAGGCTGTCTGAACCTGACATCCGAGCATTGTGCCGAAAGTTTGATAGAGATGAACAGATGACTGCGGACACCGTGTGCTGCTTAGTAGATTATTTGGGCCCTTCTGATACCTGCATAATAGCTGCGTACTGTCACTTCTCTGCTCTAGATATTAGTGCATTACCTCAATTCAACAATGACAGCATTCAGTGGGCTCAATCCCAAGATCCTATGATTCAGCCAGCACTTGATGCCCTTCGTGCCAGGAATGATGTGTCCAAATTACATTCCTCTGACTTGTGAACTGTTTTATTGTTTAAAGAAGGCCCCAGGTTCAAGCTGCTTAATCAGTTGTTATATAGAGAGACAGTAGATTGGGGTGGACAAGTAGACAAGCAACAATTGGTCCTACCCACAGCCTTCAAAGATTTGGTACTGAGGTCCCTCAACAATCAAATGGGCCACCTTGGTATCAACCAAACCCTTGACCTAGTATGATCTCGATTCTACTGGCCCAAGATGGGAGCCAATGTTGAGCACCATGTAAGGACTTGTAGTCACTGCCTACAGAGAAAATCCCTTCCTCAGAGGGCTGCCTCCCCCTTGTCAACATTATTACCAGGACCTCAATGGAACTAGTCTGCATAGACTTCTTGAGTTTAGAGCCTGGTCAGCGAAACATTGGTAATGTGTTAGTGGTTAAGGATCATTTCACACAGTATGCACAGGCTTTTCCCACCAAAGAGCAAAAAGCATCTACCGTGGCAAAGGTGCTAGTGAAAAATTTCTTCGTCCACTATGGTGCCCCCCAGCAAATTCAGTCTGATCAAGGCAGAGACTTTGAGAGTCAGTTAATCAAAGAAATGCTCTCTCTATGGGGGTGCGAAAGTCAATTACAGGTCCAGGGCTTGTTTAAAGCTAATTTATTTTGTAATTTGGCCCTTATCACCAGTAGGGGAACCCTCAACCAGAACGTTTTAACCGCACCCTGCTAGACATGCTAGGCACCTTTCCCCCAAAAGACAAGCATAAATGGAGCCAGCAGATTAGCTCCTTCGTACACACCTACAGTTGCATGAAAAATGATGCTACTGGGTTCTCTCCCTACCGCCTCATGTTTGGGAGAGAGGCCAGACTGCCTGTGGATGTCTGTTTTGGTGTCTTTCCTGATGGGGTCCAAGCCGAAAATTACCTGCAGTATGTACAAAAACTGAAAGCTCAATTGAATCATGCCTATCAACTTGCCCAGACAATGGCCACCAAGAGAAATTTAGCCAACAAAGAGAGGCATGATAAAAAAGTAAAGGCTCAAGAGCTTTGACCTGGAGACCGTGTGTTGTTGCGAAATTTGGGACTGCATGGTAAACATAAAATTGCTGACTGATGGCACCATCTTCCCCATGTAGTAGTAGGAAAATTGGATGATTTACCAGTGTACAATGTGCATCCTGAGAACAACTCCAAAGCTGTCAAGACCATGCACTGTAACCACTTGCTACCTATAGGCCAAGTCATGATTGAGGCTGAACCCCCCAGAGATTGCTCCCCCTGGACAGGTGACTCATTCTGCTGCAAGAAAGAGACAGAGTTAACCTACCCCAGTGGTCACAGATTTAAGGTTTTCTCTGCAGCAGGCCCAGAATGATAGTGACTGTAAGTCCACTTATGACCCTACCTATTACCCCTCTTATGAACTGGGTCAGCTGTTTCGAGGTAACCCCATGGTTAATTGTGAGGATGAAGCTGGGCCTTCTGGACTGCCAGACCTCCCAGCTTCTTCCTTGGAGCAAATGCTCCCTGAAAGTGAAGTGCAAAGTATCACGTCTGAAGATGCTGAGTCTCTGTGCATGGTGGAACTCTATGATTTTCCCAGGGGAAGGGGCTGAGGGTATGAGTTTTTCTGGTGACATGCCAGAACTTAAAGAACGCCAAGAGAGTGCTGACATTTCCCTTTCAGTACCAGAGTACTTTCAAGGTGAGCAAGGAGTTGTAGAAACAGAGCTTGCAGAGCAAGGGGCTGACAGTACTCCAAGTTTGGACATTCCTACCCAGGCAGAGACACCCCCCACAAGTGTTAAAAGTCCCTGCAGCAGTGATGAGAGTTCAGAGACTGTGATTGTTTCCCCCAGAAGGACTGGCCAAGCTGTCAAGCCCATAGTCCGTTTTAGTTATGATCCCCCTTGGAGGCCAGTGGATTTGCCTCTCAATGTAGTCCACAAAGGGGTTTATGTCTCTCAGAGCTCCCTGCCCAAACTGAGCCTAAGTGCCAATTCCAGGTTGATAGTTCTGCCCTCAAGGTATGGTGCCCCTGCCCTGTCTATCTCTAAGTTAGCTAGTAGGGAAGGGCCCCCTCTTACTCTTTTTAATATATAAGAAGTTATTACATGGTTCCACACAGTGATGTGTAAGTTACCTGTGTAAAATGCATGTTACTTACACGTCACGCTCCCCGTCGTAGGTGCAGGTCGTGAGAGTACGACACCCTCCCCTGAGCTAAAGGACCCCCTGCAGTGTTTCCCTAGCATTCAAGGTTCCCCATCATGAGTGCAGGTTGTGAGGGTACGACACCCTCCCCCGAGCTAAAGGACCCCCTGTAGCATTTCCCCAGCATTCAAGGCTCCGCATTCAGGGTGCATGTTGTGAGGGTACGTCACCCTCCCCCAAGCTAAAGGACCTCCTGCAGCATTTCCCCAGGTAAAGATGCGCTTCTCTACAGCACCGCTGAAACACAAACCTGAAGTTTTTCTGCAAACTCGGGAGTAGGAGCCAAGGACTATTTCTACCTCTTAAATCTCAAGCTTCTTCAAGTTGACTTAAAGCATTAAAGGTTTCATTGACCTCACACATGTGGAAATAGTTTATTTCTAAAAAATTCTCAGCATCTCTGTGCTCAATTTGATCAGGATCCAGTGTGTGCCTTAGGAAACATTTTTTTGGCACCATTTTCCCAGTTTGAATTAAGTGGCTCTCACCCTTTGCTGCCTATCTTTTGCATCTCTGTAAAAAATTACTGCTTTCTGTTTGCTAACAAGGCCAGATTTCTGCTACTGCATACTGCTGTGTAAACTCATTGTATTTGTAACATCAATATTTGCCTTTTAAAGCATAATCTGAAGGAACTAAAACAAGACCTGAGCCAGACTCTGCCTCGGTTTTTTACCATAAATCACACTCTCAACATTGCAGCATGGCAGTTTTTAAACAAACTGTTTAAAACTGATTTATTTTGTAAAATCCTCTAGGTTCCAGTGGCCAGATCCCTATTTGATCCCACTAAATGCACAAAGGGCCATTTAGGCTGGCCCGCGGCACAGCAGTTAGAATTCCATTTGCGGCACCAGTGACCCGGGTTCGGGAATGGATCTAGGTCGTCAGAAGGCCAGCCAAAGGAGAGCAGCCCATGGGGTGCACTATCCTTCTCCGGGGGGATGGTGGGGCAGTTTCTGGCGCAATGAGGAATCCTGGCGGAGGCTGGGAGTCATGCTACCGGTGCTCGGCATCAGGGAGGCGGGGCGGACGCTGGCATTATTGCACGTCCCCGCCTCTGAGAAAATCAGGAAAAAGATGGCAGGTGGGTCTGCTGTCTATGTGAAGCCCTCCCTGGGGCTTCAATTAGCTGCCATCACTGCATCCCAGACCAGATATCAGTTCTGCGGCACGGATGAAGGGGACCGATGCCACGGCTCTGCTCTCTTGGGGGTAATCCAGGGGATAACTGGGGATGGCAGCAGTAGATGGCAGTGGAAGTCCCAGAGGCCATAACCAGGGCTGATGGTGACAGCGGACCAGCCAGGATAAAGAAGAAAATAAAAAACCAAAAAAACAAAGGGCCGTTTAACTTTTGGAGCCATTCTTAGTTCAAAAAAAAAAATATTTAGCTCTCACCCATCACTGCCTATAAATCAGTATCTCTGTAATTGCAAAATCACTTTTTATGCTGCAAACAAGCCCTGGAACTGTTTTTGCTTGCTGTTGCTTTATTTTAAAGTATTTTTTTACATCACGCTAGCCACTTAAGTATAGCCAAGGTGTGTAACATTTTAGCTAGAACCAGAATCTGCCTCGATTTGTTACTCTTCAATAGCCCTCCTAGAAATAAGTTAAAGCCTCTTGTTTTCTAACAGTAGCCTGCTGAAATCTCAGCATTTCTCAACTCCATTTCTGAGAAATTCTCAGCATCTCTGTGCTCAATTTGATCAGAATCCAGTGCGTGCCTTAAGAGATGTTTTTTGGCGCCATTTTCCCAGTTTGAATTAAGTGTCTCTCACCCTGCACTGCCTATCTTTTGTATCTCTGTAAAAAAATCACTGCTTTCTGTTTGCTAACAAGGCCAGGTTTCTGCTACTGCATACTGCTGTGTAAACTCATTGTATTTGTAACATCAATATTTGCCTTTTAAAGTATAATCTGAAGGAACTAAAACAAGACCTGGGCCAGACTCTGCCTTGGTTTTTACCATAAACCGCCCTCTTAATATTGCAGCATGGCAGTTTTTAAGCAAGCTGTTTAAAACTAATTTATTTTGTAAAATCCTCTGGGTCCCAGTGGCCAAATCCCTACTTGATCCCACTAAATGCACAAAGGGCCGTTTTGGCGCCATTCTTAGTTAAAAAAAAAAATATATATATATTTAGCTCTCACCCCTCGCTGCCTATAAATCAGTATCTCTGTAATTGCAAAATTACTGTTTCTGCTGCAAACAAGCCCTGGACCTGTTTTTGCTTGCAGTTGCTTTACTTTAAAGTAGCTAGCCATTTAAGTATAGCCAAGGTGTGTTACATTCAAGCTAGAACCGGAATCTGCCTTGGTTTCTTACTCTTCAAAAGCCCTCCTAGAAATAAGTTAAAGCCTCTTGTTTTCTAACAGTAGCCTGCTGAAATCTCAGCATTTTCCAACTCCATAGAAAAAATCCACAGTGTAATTCGGTCTCTACCCCCACCCCCTCCTCCCTTAGCTGAGACTGTGCAATTTCACCATTTTAACTCCATTCCTTTGTTTCTTTCCCCAGCATTCAAGGCTCCCCATCGTGGGTGCAGATTGCAAGGGTACGACATCCTCCCATGAGCTAAAGGACCCCCTACAGCATTTCCCCAGGTAAACGTGTGCTTCTCTACAGCACTGCTGAAACACAGACCTGAAGTTTTTCTGCAAACTCGGGAGCAGGAGCCCCGCTGACACTACGCATCAGCTGCCCCACTACCCCCACCACCACCCTTGGTCGACTTGGTGCTTTATAATGGGAGCCAGGTGACTTGAAAAAAACAATCAGGCAACTTTACCACTTGCAGGCTATCAGCACCTGCCACTAGTGGCTGCTGTTTTCTGCCAAAATCATCCTTCTCGCAGCCTGGTCTGTGAAAACGTTGAATACCCATGATCACCACTTACTTCTACTAGCCTTATATCTCTTCACTCTTCTCAGCTACAATAAGCACATTGCCACTCTGTAACCATAGCACATACAACTACATGTCCTGCACTAAATCATCATCCAACATATTGCTAAGCAACATTCCTATTTTCTCTCTCTCTCTCTCTCTCTCTCACAGAATGATAACATTGCTTATTCTCCTCTCCATAACTCTCCCCCTCAGTGTACCACCCCCTACCTTTTCCTTGCTAATCTCCACACTGCCCCTTCTGCCACAAAAACACCCCCACTGCTGCCCTGCCCTGAGATTACTCCTCCTTCAGTAACCATGTCCTACCCACTCCACCTCTTACTTGCTGCTAGCCATCTGCTCCCAGCAGCAGTGGTTTCCCCCTTCCTTTATAGCCAAGAAATACTGCGTTTCACCTGCTCTCGTTGTGTCAACAAGCTACCTCTACATGCAGGCTTGACACTGCATAATCATAAATTGACCCTCAAAAGTGCCCTATCTAGGATCTCTATTATTCTACTGCTACTTATGGGCAATATCCACCCAAATCCCGGCCCCACTACCCCCACTTCTTGCCTGTCAATGCAATTCAAATGTCTACAACTGGCCGCCAATGATATATGTAGCCTCCAAAAGAATCTCGCCTCACTCCAAGCATGGGTCTGCCTCCACAACCCTGATGTACTAGCTGTATCTGAGACATGGCTATCTCTAAGCACCCCAGACTTGGCTGTTTATATATAGGGCTATACATTCTTCAGATCAGACAGGCTGAATAGGTGGGGTGGTGGGTGCACGCTGTACCTTCAGGATCACCTACAAGATCTAAAAATTGCTACATTGAACCCCATGGCAGGTGCCCAGTCCCTCACCCTTAAGATAGCCGTTGGCAAATCAGGTAAATCTCTCTACCTAATGTCAGTCTACATACCCTCTCACAACCAAAAGGAGGCATTCTTCTTCATCCTTAACATCATCACCCAACTAACAAAATACTCAGAAATCATTGCCCTAAGAGATTTCAACACAAACTGGCTTGCCCCTCACACATCCTCCCTCAAGGATGCAGCTACAGCTCTAAATCTCTCACAAATTTTCCTAAGCCCTACTAGATTAGACCAATGCAGGGGCACTTGTTCCCTCATTGATCTCATTTTCACAAACCACCCCGAGCGCCTGCAGGATGTCCAGGTCCTCTCAGACTCACTCATCAATCACTTCCCTGTTACCTGTCACTGGTCAAATAGCTGGAAGCCCCCTGAGGATCTCCTTGTATTGCCAGCTAAAAAAAGGGTCCCTGGCATATCTCCATAAGCACCTTCTCAGCCTCGACTGGTCCCCACTAGATCACCAGTCATCAGTGGATGCCGCCCTGTCCTTCTTCATTAGCTCCTTCCAAGCTGCCTATGATATCTTTGCCCCCTTTGTTAAGCGAATTGAAAAAACTAAATCATCCCCTTGGGTAAATCGATTCTTGCTTGACCAAATGAAGGCCTGCGATATCCTATGGCACCGTGCCCTTGAGTCTGGTCACCTTTTGGATCGCCAACAGTACTGTGCACCCCGAAACTCATGTACATGGGCTATCCACAAGGCAAAGGCAGCCTTCTATCAATTCAACCTTACTGCCATCTGGGGAGGCGGGAAGAGGTTCTGGGCTAACAAGAAGGAACTAAGAGGCAAGTCTCCCTCCCCTTCCCCTTCTATGATTGTCATCAACAGTGTTTCCACCCAAGACCATAGTAAGATAGCTAATGCATTCAATGCATCTTTCTCTGACCTCAGCTCTATCCTCCGTCCCAATTTCTTTACTGCAAGCACTGGACAGTTTCTGCCAACCCCCAGTGCGCCACCCTTTTACTTTAAAATGATCTCCCTAGTCTTGCATGCCCATATCTCACCACGTTCTTTGGTAAGACAAGGCAGAGTGGTGACTCTCTTGAAGCAAAACTGCTCTCCTTAATCCTTGATGCAGTCCTAACACCACTAACAAAAATACTAAACATGTCCCTATACCTCAGGCAGTTCCCTACCCTATGGAAAAGGGTGGCCATCACTCCAGTTCATAATGAGCATTTGTCAGTGCCGAATGTTGTCTAACTGGAATTGGCATTGGTAGTGCCGGAGTTAGAGATGCATAATAGGAATGGCAGGGAAGTATTAAAATGATGCCAACCCCACCCCCACCCTGTAGAGATCTACAGGCATTGGAGTGTGCCTTTGGGTCGTCAGCTATAACACTGGTGCCATTTCACCTCACCCTACCCTGTAGACACTGACAAGTGTTGTGATGTGCTTTGGGGTCTTTTGGCATTATACTTACCCCATTCCATAAGGAAATGCGCTGAGGTGGGTGCAGTATAAGAAAATGGGGTGAATTTTGTGTCGAACAGTGCATGGCACACCACAATGCCTGCCTGTCACTGGCTGCAGGGTGGGGGTAGAATGGCGTGAGTATTATGGCCAATGATCCCAAGTCACACCCCTGACATGTGTCAGTCTCTACAGGGTGGTGTGCTACAGTTGGAAACCCTAACACTGTAGGCATGTACTGGTATTTTCACTCCAAATTTCAACATGGGCTTTTTGTGAGCCCACGTCATGAAAAGTGGCACTATCAGTTTGTTAGCTGAAAGGTGGCTTTGTACAGTGGCTATGCCATTTTGGTGACACAGGGACGAAAACACATGTTGAACAGTATGTGGAAAATGACAAGTGTATTGTTCATGAGGTGATGTAAAAAAGTGGCAACGTTGAAAATCTGGAGTGAAAATATGAAAAATTGGTTAAGTTATGAGCATGCATAGAAACTGTGCAACACACGTCTATAACCCAATTATTTTTGGGATTTGTTTAACCACATCTTTAACATAGGCATTTTGGGACCTCCCCTCATGAATAGTGGCAGTGTGATTCTGTTAATGTGTCTGAAAGGTTGATTTCACACAGTGACCATGCCATTGTGTGCCACAGGTGCGAAAACACATTTAGGGCAGGATGTGAAAAATTACAGCTGTACTGTTTATAAGGAGGTTTAAAAAATGCCAGTGTTGAAAATCTGGCATGAAAATATTGCAAATTTGCGAAGTCACAAGAGTGTGTGGAAACTGCGCAATGTGCACTTGTAACACAGTCATTTTATGGATTTTTGTCACCAAATTTTCAACATAGGTATTTTAGGACTTCTGCTCATGAACAGTGTCACCGTCATTTCTTGAAACTGTCCCAAAAACTGATTTCGCGAAGCGACCGTGGTATTCTGTGCCAGATGTGTGAAAACACATTTTGGCCAGGATATGTAAAATGACAGCTACATTGTTCATAAGGAGGTGTGGAAAAATGCAAATTTTGAAAATCTGGAGAGATAATATTACAAGTTCACGAAGTTACGAGCATGCATGGAAACTGCATAATGCATGCTCGTAAAACAGCCATTTTGGGGATTTCTTCCACCAAATTTGCAACATAGGCTTTTTGAGACCCTCCCCATGAACAGTGGCACTGTTGTTTCTTTAATCGGTCCCAAAAGGTGATTCTGCGCAGTGACCACAAAATCACCTTTTGGGACAGAATAATGCCATGACAGTGACAGAATTCATGAGGAGGAGTCCCCATAACCCCATGTTGAAAATTTGGTGGCCAAATTCCCAAACATGCCTGAGATATGCACCAAAGTTGAAAAAACCCTATTTATGTCATTATGCAGCTTACCGGCATTTCTTCAGTTCGTGGTTGGCTTTGAAGAGTGCAGACGTGTTCTCGGTCCACCAAAGATCATTGGGCCAGACTCTGGAGGTAAGTATGGGGTGAGGGGGGTATGGGGAGGCAGGATGCACAGAGGGTGGGCGTGGGTTTTGGGGAGGGCATGGAGACTGCGAGGACCGTTTCTTTGTTACAGGTTTAAAAAAAACATTGCGGGACTTTTTTTTACAGGAGTATTTGGAAGGGCGGCTGGGGTGGGCTCCCCAGCATGCCACCTAATTGTTTTGGGGAAATGCTGTAGCCGATGGGGAATTTGGCACCCCTGTTGTACATTCGAAGGGGGCACGAGCTGAGGGATTGGGCACCCCCTCGGCGCTAACAAAAGTTGGGGAGACAATATGCCGACAGGATTGGGCCCCCATCAGCAAAGAAAACTGTTGTGGGGCGCATGATGCCGAAGGGATTGGTCACCCCCTCGGCATACATTGTAAATGGGAGGGGGAATCATTTTGCTGATGGGTAGTGTGCTCCCCCGTCGGCATTCTGACAAGAGGTGACGACAGTGTTGCATGCACATCGGGAGGTGTGTTGTGGTCACACTGCATGAGAGCTCCGCTGTCATTGCAGCAGACCTTTTGTTAGATCTGGTGGCCATATTCCAAATTGCTGATGTGACGTCTGCATGCTGTCTGATTGGAGAATGAGGGACGCACCTACTGATGCATGCCCTGCATTCACTCAACAGTGACCTCACCTCCAAATCTGCTACTACCACTATATGTTGGCTGTGCATGCTCGAGCCAACATGAAAATGGTGACCGTACCTCCTGTAGTAATTATGAGCCCATCTCTATACTCCCTCTACTCTCAAAAGCCTTGGAAAAAATAGCTTCAGATCAACTTACTGACTATTTAGACTCGCACCATCTTCTGTGCCAGCAGCAGCATGGTTTCAGAAAAGGGCACAACACAACAACTGCCCTGCTTGAGTTTACCTCCTTTATCCATGAAACCCTTGACCAGGGGCCCTGGCTGGATCTGTCAACATTGACCATTCCAAGACTTTTGATACTGCTAATCACAATATGCTGAAAAACTCCCTCCTCTCTGTTGGTGTTTCCCAAAAGACTGCTGACTGGTTCTCCAACTATCTCCATGGCCATATCCAGCAAGTTAAAATAAATAGCACCCTTACCCCTAGCCTTCCAGTCTGATCTGGTGTCCTTCAAGGGTCCATCCTAGGCCCGCTCCTCTTCTCCCTATACTTAAACTCCCTCCCTTTGGCCTCCACTGAATGCCTGCTCCTTTATGCAGATGATGCTATGATCTCTAGCCAGCACCCTGACCCTACTCAGCTCCAACAAGCCTTGCAGGGCTCCTTCACTGAAATAGAATCATGGTTCACCTCCCACAAACTTGTCCTCAACTGCAAAAAATTAAAAGGTCATGCTATTCGCCTAGCCTCAACAAAAGCACAACATGACCAAGCAATCCATACTAAATTCCCAGCACACCATGCTGGAAGCATTTACCAGTTTTAAATATCTAGGGTTCACCCTTGACTCTGCCATTACTTTCCAGGAGCATATAGCACCGACTTGCTTTGCTATAAACATTAGAATTTGACTCCTTTATAAATATAGGCCCTAACTCGCTCCTGATGTCATTCTGTTTAGTCATCTCTTGCTCCATCCTTTCCCTGGTAGACTATGGCATGGTCGTATATGGCGCTACCTCTGACACTGCCCTGTCCAGCATTAAGCACTCCCTTAACAAAGCATGCTGGCTAGTCACTGGCTGTGATCACCTCACATATATCTGCAAACTCGACCAATGGTCATCATGGCTAAACTTTCAGGGGTACCTACTTTATCAGACCTGCTTATTGGCCAAAAAAATACAACTAAGATTAGCCCCCCTGGCTGTCTCTCACTCCTACAAACGTGTTTGCCGATGCGGGGCACAAGACAGTATAACTTCACTACCTTTCTCATTCCTTTTGCTAGGACCACCACCTGCCAAAGGTCCTTTTGCTACAGGGCGCCACTCTGGATGAACTCCCTCCCCAACACTGCCCTCTCTGTTCCCAGGATGGGGCCTTTTAAACTGTGCTGCATACCCATATTATATCCAACTGCTACTGTGATTGCACATAACTCCCCTACTTGGGTTAAGTATTCGTTGCAATTTTTAACTCTGATTCTTATTATATGACTCATAATTTACGCACCTGTGGTGTTGTTTCTGTTTATGTATTATCCCATTCTGTCTCTGTTCTTAGTCTTTGTACCTTATATAACTCTATTTGTCCTCATTTAATGTATGACGTAGAGCCTTTGCAAATGAGTCCCTGACTCAAAGGGTTGTAATTCCTAAAACTTATATAAATAGAAAAAAATGTTACTGATGTATTGTTAGAATGGATATAGTATTATGAAGTGTAGTGAAAATGTATAGTGAAGTAGTAAGTTTATGTTAACTGATGCATGTTGGTACAGACTTGACCCGGATGCCACTTTTTCTCCAGGCAGGGAAGAGTGTAACCACTTTACAAATGGGGGGGTTCCTGAAAAGTCTTTCTAGAGCTTGCCTAAATGCTCACTGCCAGGTTGGTGTTTGGCACCCTAGCCATTTAAATGGTAATGCCCTAGAGTGCTTGTAAAGGCTCTATGTACTGTTTCTTTCAGAGCTGCCTGATTGCAGTTATAATTGAAATGAAAAGGGGGCTGAGTGTTTCCATGCTTGAGTCTCACCTGAACTGCTGAATAATTGCTCTGTTTCTGCCATCGCTAATTGCGTAGAGGGAGCCCTGTTAGCAGATGTGTTCGTTTACTGATTATTATTATAGCAGTACTAATATTGTAGTTTGTTTTAACCTGCCCTTCTTTGCAGCGAGTGGTGTTCTGCCTAGCTCCACCATCTTGGTCCTGAACTGCTGAATTGGACCAATCAGTACTTTGGGACTCTAAAACGGAGCTTGCTTGATGGAGCTGTGTGAGGTTAAGCTGTGGGAACTGTAGTTTTGAACTGTTGGTGCCGTTTTACTCTTATGGGGGGGCCTGCTGTAACTGACAGCTGAATCGATCAACCAAACCTTTTGGATCTGGGGAAAACCCCTGAACTGGCTGCAGTTTAAACAGATCTAGGTGGGAAGCTGAGGAAGCAACAACTCGAGACAGTCGAGCAGCTGTTTTGCGTAGTTCACATGGGAGAACCGTAGGAAAGGCTAGAGTTTCGGCCTGCATGTCTGCCTGTTGCCCTGAGAAGGAACTGAGAATTAATTTCAGACTAAATCCAAGTTGAAGAGTCACGGAGCTGTTATCAGGCTTCTACCTGAGGAAGGCCAAAGAGTTTGCTGAATGCAATAGGCCATCCAGTATGCCAGCCACATTTCTGAATTTACAGTTTGTGCAGAGAGCTGTGTGGCTGTGACAGGAGAAAGATTGCCTGGTACAGTAGAATTTGTGCATGTAAATGTGTTGTGTACTGAAAGTGGGTCATGATTTGGTTCCCCACTGTGTGAACTGTGTTCTGCTTACTGGAAGCTGTATCCAGCCCAATCAGACTGCAATCGTGGTTATCTCCATGCGACTGGGACTTTCCACGAGGGCCCCGCCAGACTACCCCACTGCACACAGGAAAACCATCGAAGAGAAACCTGCCTGGGGATCAGCCCCCTGCTCCGCACTTGAACAGGAATAACACCTCTGCGAATCATGTGGGCCCTGCTTCTCCTAGCACTCCAGATCAACCACCTGCTGTTTTGATTTTCATCCATCCTGTGTCCAGTCTTAGATATCGTGAGTAACCATCAGGGTAGCTCCCTGCAACAAACGTTTAATCTAAGTGTGTCATCTGATTTCTTTGTTGTTTTTCTTTCTTCACGAACTGGGCCATCGGGCCCTGAATTACAAATAGTGTGTATTGTGCATGTTGTTTTTACCATCACAGGGCCCCGACCAGCTGCAGTGCTGGCCTACCCCAGGCAATGGTCCTAGTTAGCCCCCTTTCATCCACCTCGGTACCCAGAGGGTGTGACTGTTTTAGGGACTCTGAATGCATGCACAGCTGTGTGATTGATAAAGTATTTAAGCAAATCAACATGATTACGCCCCTCCCGTGTTCACATCCCCTGAATAAATCAGATCTAACTTTTTCTGCATTCAACCTGACTGTGGTTGTAGTTTGTACTCGAAGTACTGTACTGTTGCTATTTGCTCTGTCTAACCTTGTTTTACAGGTGGTCCCAGGGTCGAACCAGATGAACCAGCCCTGGTGGTAAGTGCAAACAGTGTGGGTACTTGCAAGGCGTATCAGGGATATTGTGAAAGTAATTACTGTGTACTGTTTCGGCCACTAGCAGGGAACGAGGGGGTTACAGTGTCCCAGAGGGCTGTGCCCAGGCTAGTTTGACCACTACTAACCCTGGCCTCCAGGTGGAGGCACCTGTTTCAGAACTCAGGCCCCCGTAACCTGCTGCTAGGCAAGCAGGCAGGGGTAGTAGCCCATGGGATAGCGCCATCTAGGGGTTACACATAGAAAAATAAAAACAGAATATGTCATTAGAAAAGGACCTCTTGCCCCACCCAGTCTTCCCTGATGTTCCCTGTTTAGTCTGTCTCTACAGACCATAATTGATCACTGACGACTCTCCCTCATCCTGTAGATTTACTAATATTCTCCGTGCTCTTTTCCATGCATGCTTGAAGCCCCCTACTGTTTTCACCTCCACCACTTCTGCCCGAAGTCTGTTCCATGCATCTACCACCCTTTCAGTAAAGTAGTACTTCTCCACATCCCATCCAAGTCTCACTTCACCACCCCCCCCACCACTCACCAACTTCATCACATGCTCCCTGGTCCTGGAGCTCTTTCTCATTTGAAAGAGAATCCCTTCCTGTACCCTGTTCACCTCTGTGAGATTCTTGCAGGTCTCTTTCACGTCCCCTCTTGCTCTGCTCTCTTCCAGGGTTGAGCTACCTCAGTATCTCCTCATAGGGATTTTGGTGTAATCCCTGCACCATTTTAGTTATGCTCCTTTGGATTACTGCCACCCGGTCTATGTCTATATGCATTCTGAGTTGCAGTCTCTAGAACTGGACACAATACTCCAGGTGGGGTCTCACCAGCAAGCAATAGAGTGGTAGTACCACCTCCCTCCTCTTGCTGGTTATACCTCTCTCTATTCACCCCATGTCCAACTAACCCTACCCACTGTTTTCTTCAAATTGCCCTGCCCCATTGAGGGCACCAGTTATGATAACCTCAAGGTCCCTTTCCTGCTTAGTGACTTTCAGCACTTCACCCGACATCCTATACTGAGTCACTGGGTCCCTATGCCCTAGATGTCTGATTTTGCACTTTTGGCATTGATCCCCAAATGCCATGCTCTTGACCACACCTGGAGTTTCTCAAGAGTTCTGCATACTCCCTTCAACCCCTCCTGAGTGACCATCCTATTTCAGATTTTGGTATCATCTGCAAAAAAGTCATACCTTCCCTTCCAGTTCTTCTGCAATGTCACTTATGAAGACATCGAAGAAGACCAATACCATCAGTGAGCCCTGCAGCACTCTGCCAGTCACTCTCCCACCACTAGAATGCATAACGTTAAACACAACCCTCTGATCCTATCCGTTAACTAGTTTGTAATCCAGTTTACCACTGTGGATCCTTCCTCATGGCTACTCACGTTCTTTTATCAGTCTCCTGTGTTACACAGTGATGAAGCCCTAGCCAAAGTCCAGATGTACAGTACCGTGTCCACTGCCCTCTCCTGATCTCTTTTGCTGATCACTTAGTAGAAAAAATCTACCAGATTCTCCTGGCATAAACTATCCCCATGAACCTGTGTTGGCTGTGCTTCTGCGGCTCACTGGATTCAAGACACTCCACCAGCCTTTCTTTTATAAGGGTTTCCATTACTTTCCCCACCACTGACGTGAGACTGACTGGCCTATAGTTGCTAGCCTTCTCCTTGCAGCCTCTATTATGTAGAGGAACTGCATCTGCTCTAATCCTCTGGAACCATGACTGTCCAGTGAACTGTTGAATAAGGCCATCAGTGGAGCAGCTAGCACCTCCACGAGTTCCTTAGTATCCTCAAATGTACTCATCCTGTTCCATAATCTTGTCCACTTTCAGAGCTGCAAAGTCCCTTCAGGACACTTTCCTCTGAAAACAAACTTGTGTCCACCACCCCCCCTCCCCATTCCTACTGCTCCCTAGTGGTCTGTCCCCCCCCACTCCATCCACTGTGAAGACTGAGCAGAGGTACCTATTCAGGATGATAGCTTTTTCTAGGTCCTCCTCTGTGCAATCACCCCCTGCCACCCTCCTTATCCTCACTATCCCTCCCCTTGCTTTCCTCTTCTCACTTATGTACCTAAAGAAAGTCTTATACCTTTAATTACCTCTTTGGCTGTCCTTTCCTCTGTCTGTGTCTTTCCACTATTCACCACCTTTTCAACTTACCTCTGTTTTACTTGGTACACCTCTCAGTCCTCCTCCCTCTGTGTTTCCTTATACCTCCTTAATGCCACCTTTTTCTCCTTAGAAACATAGAATCATAGAATTTGTTGGAAGATAAGGACCTTTTGGCCCAACCAACCTGCTCAGTTTTTCCCTGCCTATACTGTCACCACAGATCCTACCTGATCTCTAGCTACATTCCCCCTGCTTTCTTACCAAGATTCCTTTGTGCCTATCTCATGCATACTTGAGGCCCACCAGTGTTTTCACCCCTAACTCCTCGGTTAGAAGACTGTTCCGGGCATCTACCACTCTTTCAGTGAAAAAGTACTTCCTCATATCTTTCCTAAATTTTCCCCCTTCCAGCTTCAATACATGCCCTCTTGTTTTGTGCATCTTTTCCTCTGAAAAATACTTCATTAAAGTACTTTATTCACCCCTGTGAGGTACTTATAGGTCTCTTTCATGTCACCACCTTGTCTTACAGGGTAGAAGGGACATATTTCAGTCCTTCACCACCTTGGCCTCTTTCCTAGAGAATCATAAAGGTCTCTTTTTTCCTTCTGCTTTATTTTCACATCCTTTACATACAGGCTGGTTGCCTTAATTATACCCCCTCTTATTTTTCCACACTGTACTTCTATCCCCCCTGGCAATCCCACCCACCAGGCAGTTTTTGAGGCAGACATCCATTTTCTTTTAAATCCACCATCCAAAAGTAGGACCATCATCCACATGTGCTTAGCCGCTGTTCCTATCTTAATGTTAAACCACACTGTATGGTGATCACTGGTACATAAGGAACTGCTCACTGTGATGTCTGCTGGGCTGTCCTTGTTTCTAAGAACCAGGCTCAGCACTTCCCTGTCCATAGTGGATTCTTTAACTATCCTTCTATGACAGAGGTCTGTATGCCACTCCTGTATGGATAGTAGCCCCAGAGCCTATCTCCTGGATGATCCACAGAAACTCCAGGCCTTTCTTTTTCTTACCAATGCTCCTGTACCTCTGTAGCCTTGATTCCCTCCATCAGATGTGGTGCTACCACACCTCACTTAATCCATGTCCTGTCTCTCCTGAACAGAGTATAGCCCGGCATGATCATGTCCTAGTCATGGCTATCAGTGCACCATGACTCTGTTATGGACACCAAATCCAGGCTAGCCTCTGCCATCATGACTTCCAGTCTCAGAATTTTATTCCCCAGACTCCTTGCATTGAACCACATGACTCTCCACACCATTTTCCCTCCCTGCCTGCTTCCCCCTCTTCCTGCTCATGCTGTTCACTGAAGCGACACCTGGCCCACCTCTTCCCTTTTTACCTTCTCCATTCTCTATTTCTGTTACTCCCGTATTCTTTTTTTCCTTATTTATACCTCCCTGTCCTCTGCCTTGTACCTGCTGTTGTCTTCTTGTGCCCTGCCCTGGAGGAGTTTGCTGCCCTTGGGTCTCCCTTCCTGTTGCTCCACCATCGGGGGGGGGCAATTGTTGCCTCCCTTGGTATGACAAAAATCTGTTTAGTTTCATAATAGCACTAAGGCACTCCAGGGATCAGGTTATTTTTGTTAATATAACTCTAAGGACTTAAGGCACTTGGATTCACCTCATACTTTGTGATTTTCCTAGTTCTGCATGCATTATTAGAAGGTAACCTAACCCCTGGTCATACCATAATGCTTAATGCACCCAAAACTATGTAATGGAAGAAGTAGTCTATACACATCATTACTACAAGTATATATGAGGAAATAAAATTCAGTAATAGACATAAAAGTGATCCTGTAAAAGTTCCAGCAGTGTGTGAAAGCTTTCACTCAAAAACATTTTGATACAAATCACCACATATTACTTATAAGGTTTATAATCTGTTAGAATGCTTTTTAGGTGGTCTTAGCCTCATCTGAACTTCAGCTGCAGTTGAGGGTTGCATATTGTCTGCTGGTTCAGGAATATAGCCCCATGTCAGGTTTTGTTGTTCCCCTCCCCACCTCTTCTCCCGCCCTTGCCTTGTTCAGTGACCACTTAAAGATTTGTTTGAGATACTGGTAACTGTTTCCACCTCCAATCACTTGTTTTCATCATTTTACCTCAGAGCTGATAATGTTTCAGGCACTAGCCTATCTCTTTTAAAGATGGCTTTAAAAAGCACTGTACATTTCTGGCACTACAAGTTCGGGTGATGACATCCAAGGTCATCGAAACATAAGTGCTTTTTGCAGGTGCATTTGCTGACCATGGCTGGCATGCTGAGAGGTGCTGGGTCTCTCTGAGTTTGTTATTTTGACATCTATGCATGTTTAAAGGATTTTTACTGTAGTACTTGATGAACACAGTGAATTGTAACTAACAGAACAGTTTCCTCATTCATGCCTGCAGGAAAGCCATAGCCATCTATAGAGTGTGCCACTCTGTTGGCCACACTCAGAGGCATTGCCTGAATAATTGCTCACTAAACTAGTTCACTAGCTATCTTTCTGGTCAACTCCCACACATCAAAACCAAAGGACTCCTTTCCTCTTCCCTGCCGATAACTAGAAGTGTACCCCAGGGATCCATTTTTTGATCCCAGTTATTCACATTTTACATCAAATCCCTTAGTGACAACATCCATAACTCCAGACTCCACTTTTTTGTGGATGATACTGTCCTTTATATATCCAAACCCTCATTGTCAGACATCATCACAAAACTACAGTCTGATTTTAATTAGTTGGAGCAAAACCTGCTAAGAGCAAAACTATTATTAAACACCAAGAAAACTAAAATTACGTACTTCTTACCCCTGCATCCCCCAACTTCTCTACGTGAACAGGCCACCCTGGCACCAATAATAACCTTACTAGGAGACTCATTAGAGTCAGTTGATCAATTCAAGTACCTTGGGGTATGGTTAGCTAGCAAATTATCGTTCACATACCACATTGAATCACTCGCTATTAAACTAAAAATAAGACTTTTTTTTCTACAGAAACAAATCCCTTTTTCCCTTAGACATTAGGAAAAGGCTGATTCAAGCCAGCTTTCTTCCCTTACTGGACTATGCGATACCATTTGTAATAGTAGAACAGTAACCAATCTTCATAAGCTTGATGTCCTGTTTCACAGCATGATCCACTTTATAACTAACGCACCCTACAGAGTCAACCATTATGCCCTATACGTGGCTGTTGGCAGGGCTTCCCTGGCCGAAAGAAGGACACTACACATTAGTATCTGGGCTCTTAACACATTTCAGAACAAAGTCCTTTCCTACATCACCTCCCTTTTTCATTATTATCATAACTTCTATGCCCTTAGGAAAAAATGCTTCAATACTACTAAAAGTACACAAATTCTGCACACTTCATGGTAAAGCTGCATTTAGCCATGTAATTCCGTTCACCTGGAATAAACTACAAGACACACTAAAACTCCTTGAACCAGTCTCCTTAAAAGTATTTAAAACCCTGGCCAATGAAGTGCCTATGGAAATTTGCCACTACCAAAGCACCAAGTAGCACTTCTAATGGAGAAACCATTCTAGTCTCATAAAGCACTTGAATGTAAACTTCTTTCATGTTTCCCCCTTTTCTCCTTTCCTGCCTGTTAGCTTAGTTCCTGAAATTTATATAATTTGGCCATAATTCCCCTCCTGCTGTACATTGTTTACCTGTCTCGACACTGTTCAAACTTGATGCATCACAACTGTACTGTAGTGTAATATTGTGTACACTTTATACCAAGTTGTCCTACTAGGACTTCCTTGTAATTCAGCGTGCTCAATGGAGTTTTCCTGCAAATAAATTTGAACCTGAACGTTAGACTAGTGAACCTGTATTTATTCATTCAAGCAGTTAATTTCCATTGTTTACACTTGATATGTTTTTGCTTGGCACGTTGCACTTTAAACTTTGGCAAGTGCAAAAATTAAAAAATTGAAGTTTTTTTCTAAAGGTTGGACCAGAGTGGTTCCCTTGTTTCATACAAATACACTAACTGTTCAAGCAGTTCATTATACTTTTGTGCCTAGGAATGCTACAGGGATAGCCCTGCTTTGAGTCTCCCTGACTAAGCTAGTTGCTGCTGACCCTGCTCTGTAATTGTGGAGACTCCTTCAGAACAGCCCCACGTTGTCTAGGTTTGCATTAATCGTAGTTAGTTTGCCTGGTAGCCCCCACTACCCCTTACCCTTGAAACAACCACACAGACTCAGATCTTGGAGGAAATGGCCACAGCCATGCATTTATTATAGTGACAAATTCCTTTTTAGAGCAGCGTGAACAACTGGGAGGATGCACAGTTTCTTCAAGCATCAAACACCTGCCCTCAATCCTAGCCCACCCTTTGTGTGTGCCTGAAGGGCTGCTGTAGCTCCTGGAGAGGTCATGTGGCCAAGGCTCCTGCAGCCACCACCCCCCCATCCATCACTGCTGTACTTGCAGGATAACCTAATGAGGGTGGTCCTCAACGCCCCATCCAGGCCCAGGTCCTGTGGTCCCCTGGCCTCATGCTTACCAGAGGTGATGAGCCCTTCAGAAGAATTTGACTCACCCTCCCTTCTTCCCCTTGTGCCTTCAGTCTGTGCTCCTCCCGATCCATACTTATGGCTGTGACAGTGATTTGCATCCTATTACTGACTTTTTGTCAACTTTTCCTTATTTGATAAATGTTTTTCATTGCCTTTCCTTGTGTGTTATCTTTCCTTTCTACTTTGCAACCTTTTGGGGGAGGCAAAAAACCCGGCAAACCTTTCCTGAAAGGGAAAAAACAAGAAAACTCACTCCCTGACCGCTAATACAGTCATGCCTATTGGGTCAAAGTAGGCTCTACCTACTTTGGCCACCCCTACCCTGCTTTTTTGAGAGTGGGCAGGTGGGAATCCAAAAGCAAGGAGAAGAAAGAGGGAGAGCTGCTGGCCTCCAGCTCAATTTAATTCCTCTTTCTCTTCCCTCCCTCAGATGCCACGGCCCTAGGGGCGATCAAGGTGGCGTGACAGGACTGAATAAGGCCCTGTCCCATTTGTTATGCAGAAAGAGATAAATGCAAGGATCTGTTCTATCCTCTCCTTTTCTGTCTTATGTCTGTCTGGTTGCACAACCAAATGTTCTCACGAGACCTAGGAACTGATCACTTTGATGGTTTCATGATTCTCTGCCTCCTGCTATCTCTCTACCTTCACTTGCTATTTCTATCTTTTCTTTCCCCCTTGCATAGCTGCAGTTATAACATATATGTGAATCTGTATGTGAAACTGGGATCCCTTGGTTTGAAACTGTATATAGTTATACTGTTAAAAAATTGCAAACAGCTACAGTATTTGGAATTTAGTAGGTTAATCTAAGATGCAGTTTGATATCCTTTCAGGCTTATTTGCAAACTCTTTAGCAGAGCTGTCAGCAGGAGGCCAGCTTGCGACACTGTTCTGTTTGCAGGCCTGCTCTGCACCAAAACTGATGAGAACATTTTCTGAGAAACAGGATGTTCTCTTAATGAGTTCCCAGGCAAAGACTTATACAAAGAGCAGCAATATGTTTGCTAGAGAGAGACTGAGAGACTGAAACTTGGAATTAGAGATACCCTCAGATGAAGGACTATGTTTTCTTAATTTGTACTGCTTTTGTGAATAGTTGTATTAAACAATTTTTATTTTTTATTTTGCTGTTATTGATATTAATAAAACACTTATTGCAAATGTTATAACTGCTCCTGGTTATCCTATGCTTCCGGACCTGTGCCTCAATGATGGGTGGCACCTCCTCCTGGGCATTGCCAGGGCCTGCTGCCCACCCAAAGAGGAGGCACCTCTCTTTCCCTGTCAGATCCAGGGAGGAAGGGCCCCAGATAAACAGCCTGCTGCTGCAAACTTTAGACAGCTTCCCTATTGTCAGGTTGCTCCCACTATCCCTTACCTTTGAAATAACTACACAGACTCGGATATTGGAGGAAATGGCCGTAGCCATGCATTTATTGTTGTGTCGAATTCCTTTTTAGAGCAGCGTGCGCAGCTGGGAGGATGTGCAGTTTCTTCAAGGATCAGACACATACCCTCAATCCTGGGCCACCTTTTGTGTGTGCCTGAAGAACTGATGTAGCTCCTGGGGAGGTCATATGGCCAAGGCTGCTGTGGCCATCCCCTGTATGGCAGTGCTGTCCTTGCAGGATAACCTGATGAGGGTGTACTGTGACGCCCCCCATCCAGGTCTGGGTCCTGCAGTCCCCTGGCCTCATGCCAAAAGGAGGTGACAAGCTCTTCAGAAGAATTTGACTTGCCCCCCCCTTGTACCCTCGGGCTCCACTCCTCCCGAGTCACCACAGGTTGAACCCGGTCCAACCTCCCTAGCCACTCATTCTAACTGTTCCTCCAAGACCTGTGCAATTGAACTCCATATTATATCTATTCCTTCCTCCCTCACTTGCCCTTCCTTTGCAGCCAACAGGTCCCAGCAAGAGGCATGCATTTTATTATGTCTCACCACAGTTCCCCCCACGGATTTCATGAAGTCTCTCATCTCATGATTAACTCGAATGCAAGCAGTGCTAATTGCTTTTATGTCTCTAGCATGTGGCCAGTACTGTAATGCTTTTGAATCAGGTGTGACCAGATGAGAGTCATATGGGGACGCCAGCACTGAAAACTGTAATGTAGATCCTTCTTCATTGACAGCAGCAAGTCCATCATTCATCTAAGCCCCAAGTCTTCACCCCTAAGCTGTATCAGCAAGATGTCCAGACTCATCTGCTTGCTGTCCTCATCCTGCATCCTCAGAAAAACCTCCCCCCCAGCGCATGCCCTTCTTACTCAACCATCAAATACATACTGCCTGTAGTGGAATTGATAGGCTGCTTCCCCCCGGCTGGCCAGCCACTCTCACTGCTGCCCAGTAAATGAAGGAATGTCTGCAGATTCACATGATCCTGGCACCATCCTGCAAGAGACAAGGGAAAACTTTTGCAAGTGTGAATGGATGTAGGCCAAGAAAGCCTGAGACTTCCAACACCCCAGCATCTGCATTTCCCCATCTGACAATCCTACACTCCTCACATTCATTGCTACTCCAGTCTAAAAGGAGTGTGTCCCAAATTCCTGGGCATCCAACTCAGCTTGATGGATAGCCTTATTCAGGATGAACCAAAACTGGTAAACTATCATTGGCATGCCATCCTCGTGCTGTAAGAACACCTCATCCACATTTGGGCAGGTGGCTATGTAGGCCTCTACCCTCTTTGAGATCTGCCAAGAGGAGCCCCGGGGGGGGGCTTGCACAAGGCGCATTGGACCCTTCTTGTCTGGTCCATCTTGCTCTTCCATACTTGCACAAAAACTCCCTACCTTGAGCATACCACATCCTCAGCCAGCATGCCCGAGGTCTCTTTGGTTCCGGTGGACTGCATGAGTTTTGATACTTGAAATGTCCATAAAAGGCCACAAAAACATAGTCTTAAACAGCTGTGCCTTCTATGTGCTCCAGCACACCAAATGTAAGGCCACTCCAATGCGGGCCAAGATCACTGGTGTGATAGGATGCCTCTCGTCTGGCTGGACTCTCTGTGATTTCCCCCAGCCCTCCATCACTTTCCTTACTTTGAAGACCATAGTGGTGTCGGTGAGTCCTATCACCTGAGACAACCATGACAATCCAGAAAGATGACGTCCCACCACCCCCCATGGCAACCCTTCCCTCTTGGCTCACATAATGTACTCACACAGCTGATCGACTAGGATCAGCCAGGTATTAGGCCACATTTCCTGCTGCACCGTGAGGTAATGCTCCACCCCACAGTGAAAGGCCTCTCTTGTCTGCAGTGCAATGGAATTACCTATGCATCTCCAAGTCTCAATGTCACCACCTTCCAAGGTAGGAGGAGACCATCTATGGCTGATGTCCTGCTGCAGGCACCAGCTCCCTGAATCTCTGCCACTCTGAATGGGATAAAGCATCAGCAATTCTGTTGTCAACAGAGAGTACATGGACTGCTTTAAAGTTACATTTCACAAAAATGATTTGCATCAAATCCCCCAATGGGCCCTTTGGTCTGAGCTGGCCATTAATAGTGTGCACTACATCCATGTTATCAGACCGGACGTGAACCATCTGGTCACTCAGTCTGGGGCCCCAAACCCACAGTGCCACCACCACCATCAGGAAGAACTCAAGGAGTGTTATCTGCCTGTGCAGGCCCACTGCTGCCCACTCTGGTGGCCATTGCACCGTGCATCACTCCCCCTGGAAGTATGCCTCAAACCCCAGCCCTCTAGCTGTGTCTGAAAACAGTTCCAAGGGTTGGTCATCTCCAGGTTCCTGCCACATTGCCACTACATTGAAGTGATTCAAAATGGTCTGCCAGATGTGCAAGTCCTCTCAGAATCCTTCCATGACCCAGATCCTGTGATGTGGCTTCTTACAGCCCTTCGCCAGCTTCACCATGCACCTCAGGAAAGTCCTCCCAATAGGAATAACCTGACAGGTAAAGTTAAGGTGCCGTGCCCACTGCTGCATCTCCCTCAAGGTCACCTTTTTCTCTCTCTCTGCCTTCTCCAACAGTGCCCACAGGGAGTCCAGCTTGTCAGCTGGCAGACAACACTGCTGACCCATCGTGTCGATCTCTATGCCCAAAAAGGTCAACACCATTCTGAGAGGGTTTTACCATCCCCTCCTCTAAGGGAATCCCAATATCCCAGTATGCATCCTCAAATGTGGCCAGGGTCCATCCACAAACTGCAGACTCCACCAGCCCCACAAACAGGAAGTCATCAAGGTAATGAACAATAGCCGAGTTCCTAGTAGCCTGCACCTTGACCCAATACAGGAATGAGCAAAACTTTTCGAAGACTGAGAATACTACCACGCACCCTATGGGCATGCAGTTGTCCACATAATATTCTCCTGAAAACTTCATGTTCAGGAGCCCCCTGTCATCTGGGTGTACAGGCAATAGCTGAAAAGCTGGCTTAGTGTCTGCTTTGGCCATTTCTGCCATAGGCTCGGCCTCTTGAACCACCTCAATAGCTCTATCAAATGACTCGTATTGAACTGATGTGTACTGCTGCTCATTGTGGTCACTGACTGAGTCCCCTTCAGAGTAAGATAGATGACTTATCATCCTGAACTCCCCTGGCAACTTGTTCGGTACCAACCTGATTGGGAACACTGTTAGATTAGGAAAAGGATGCGTGAAAAAGGGTCCGCTCACCCAACCCAGCTTCCTCTCTTTTTCCAGCTTATCCTGGACTACCTGTGGGTGATCATGCATGAAATTCAGATTTTTGGCCTTGTACCCCTTCTGGGGGCTGGAGTACAGTATCTGAAAGCCCGGCATGAACCCTTCTTCTAACAGGCAGGCAGCTGATCTGTCCGGGTACTTGTCAAACCATGGCATAATCCGTTCAACCCTTAACGGGGTGGGCCACTTTGTCAACTGTTGGTCTCTGGTCCCTTCTGCAATTGCCCCTGAAGCACCCTCTTGGTGGCTGAGGGGAAGTGCATTGCACAAAAGGGAGTTGCAGGCCATGCAGACATGATGAAATCTGCAGTTGGTCCTACTGCAGGTTCCCTCATTATAGGCATATCATAACTGAGTGGATGAACCCCCCTTCTCATGCTGCTGAAGTGCAGTCACCTTAAGGAGGATCCCATTGTCCATATGCACACCCCTCCCCCTTGTATTACATCCACTAAGAGGGGCATATCAATCTTCCCCCAGCCCAGGGTGGCATCTACCTGCTGCCATGCCAGAACTCCTCGTTGTAGTCCAACCAAGCCACCCTCTCTTTCACCTATGCATCAGCGAGACCCTATGCATATAGTTAAAGAGTTCCAGACCCTGCTCCTTCTCAAGCTGTAGGATGGTAGTGGCATACACTGTGAATGCCACTATCCAGTTCTTGTAAATACGTGGCACTTTCACTTTCTTCTTATCGGACTCATCTAATTTTTCTTTCTTTTTTCATCCTGCTTGGCTGTGCTGTTCAGCAGGGATAATATGTGCACATGTTCTCTACTCAGGATCTGCTGCCTCACCTTATCCATCAAGTGTGTCCCTACAGGCAGATTCAGCAAGGCATCTGAGCTAGGCTGTAGCACCAGGACCTCTTCCTCTACTAGGGGGCTGGCAATGGCAGTAGCTGTTGCCCCCAGTGCTGACCCTGCCTGAGCCTGCTCTTGACCAGTTTAGCCACCAGGTCATTGAGATTGTCCAGTCTCTCACCAGTATCAGACATGATACAGGCATCTGGTGGTGCCATATCCAACACTCCCGACTCCAATGCCCACCCATCAGATGCTAGGTCCTCCCCATCGAGGACCTCCTGTGCAGCTGGGCTGACACCCACAAGGGCAGGCTCTACCTCACTATTCTTAGGAACCCCAGGCTCTCCTGTAGATCCCTTCCCCATAGCAGCCCCAAGGATTGCCCTAATACCCTGGGCCCCCACCTGCAAGGCCTCAGGCCTTGTCTTACTTGTTTGCAGAGTAGGGGGTACCTTAGCTGGGAGCATCGCCTTCTTTTTGGCTGGTCTTTTCTTTGCTGTGGCCTCTGTTGCTGATTCTGATGTGGATGGACCCTTTACACCCTCCAGCCATGCTGTTTCTTTACGCCGGTACATCTGTCAAAGCTGCATTTCCAGGGCCACTGTTGCCTTCGCTGAGGGTTTTTTCTGATGGCTAGGCATCTTTTTTGAAACAAGAACTATTACCGCACATCATGAAGGGTTCATTAGATTGATGTGAGCAACTGCCATCAGAGGGATGCTGGCCTGACCTCCACAGGCTGGCCAGACCTCTCCCACTCCCCTCTACCCTACTCCATCCCTTCCCCCCCCGCTCCCTATCCTCCCCTTCTTTTTTCCCCTTTTGTTTTGAGGGGTGGGCGGAGGGAGGGTGAAAATATGGATGTTATGCCTTTCCCTCTAACAGGGCAGATGCACTGAACACTAGCCATTGCTGGGGATCAAACCTGTATCCCTGCTTCTTAAAGGCAGCAGCTCTAGCCATTCAGCCAAAGGGAAATTCATGTGCCTTTTTATTATTTTATTTTATTTTATTGAATATAATATATCTCAGGCAGTCCACTAGGCTGCAGACCTGTGTCCAGGGTGACAAAGGAACACCAGGGAGGCTAACTGACTACCTCAAGGTCCTGCAGTATAGTCCTGGAGCCTGCAGGAATCAAACCCCGGCCTGGACTACATTAGTCCATTACTGCTATGTGCTTCAACTTCTGGGCCACTCTGTGAGGCCCCTTTCAGTTGCACCCAGGATGGCCACTGAGACCATCTGGCCACCATCTTAAGTGCCCGTATTGCTCAATACAACCTGTCATCATTGACCACCTGACCCCTACACCCCCAGCCCTCTAGGCATTTGAAGTTTGGGGCCTGCTTGTACTCTGAGGAGCCTTTCAGCCATCATGAATTCTCCCCTGCAAGCCCAGCTTGGAGGCCATGCAAATCTTTCCCACATCAGGGATCCGGTGCCGCTGGCTGCCATGAACAAGATGGCTGCCAAGATCTTGTGACCTCCAAGATCTCAGGCACGCAAAACCCAAACAAAGGGATGGGAGTACCAGAACTAGCAGCCCATGCAGTACTGAATCCACACGGGAACTAGGCCTTGTGCCAGAAATTTACTACTCAGTGTACCCAATGCATGACATTCGTCATGACCTATGGAGTATCCCTTGAGAGTGATGGGCACCCCGCCCACCCGTCATGCCTTATCCTCATGGTAGCAGTCAGAATGAGCCACACTGCAAGGAAGAACCCCCATGGTCTAGCCATAATGCAGCAACACTGACCTCTGATTCTCCCTGGCAGGCTGGTAGGATGACCCAAGACACCAGGTAGCAGATAACCAGCTCTCCGCCTACTGTAAACTATCAATATGTATATTCTTTCTTTTTTTTTTTTTTTGTCACCACTACAGCCGTACTGACAAACCCACTGCTGATAGCGGGATATCTCCCATAGTCCCACAGCCCACCCACGCTGGACACTAACTATCCTTCATTATCATCTACTTGCGTCCCTGTAGCCTGGGCCAAAGGCCCCAATCTTACTTCCCAGCCACATGGAAAAAAACCTCTGTTTCCAGGACAAAGGGGGCTGGCAACCACTGCAGGAGAGATTATGCCAATTGCTCAAGGCATAATCTCTTTCTTTCACCACCCCTTCAGGCCTGGATACTCAGTATGAACTCATTCTCATATCTTAAATCAGTGGTCTGCTTGGAATACTGACTCGCAGTTGTCCTTAATCCAAAAGGAAGGAGAAGAAAGAGGGAGATCCCCTCACCTCCAGCTCTATTTAATCCCTCTTTCTCCTCCCTCCCCCCCCAGATGCCACTGCCCTGGGGGCAGCCTAGGTGGTACCTCCTCCTGGGTGTTGCCGGGGCCTGCTGCCCACCCAAAGAGGCACCTCTCTTTCCCTGTCAGGTCCAGGAAGGGAGGGCCTCAGACAAATGCCCAGCTGTTGCAAGCTTTAGGCAGCTTCTCTAGCCTGTTCCATAACAGTTGTCTCCAATAATTCATTCCATATACCACCTATAGTCTTTGTAAAGAAATATGTTTATTTACACTTGCAGTGACCACTAGTTTCCCTCTTTTCAGTTAAAACTACGCTTTGTAAACAATGTTGAAAATACTTTTGTTTAACAATTATAGACACTCAAGACTAAGGATGGAAGGACCCGAAAAGGTCCTAACTAAGGACAATTATTATCAGGACCAGGATCCAAGTCACAGCCCTGATTACTACTGACTGGTTTTGATTCCAAATTGAACCTTTAGAAAATGAAAATTAATTCCTGAAAACAACTGCATTTGTCCTGCTCTGTTTCTCTTTTTTTTGTTATGGGCCAACCATTTAACTCCTTTCCCTGACCCTCGATTAAGGAGAATGTTATCACCAATTAAACACATACAGTCCCTGCCCCAAGTATTTATACTCCTTCCCCTCTCCATGTGCTGGAACACCCTTCCACAATATATAGACCCCCTACACTCCATCTGCTGAAAGTCCCAACTTGCCCTATTATACATAGTCTTGCCTTTCCCATCTGTGAATAACCACCCTGGCCTAGAATTCACATCCCTGCCATCTGTCTGCTGTCACGCAGCCAGCCACTGTATGCACACAAACTGATTGCTTCTGTCTGCTGCTATTCACCTTCTCCTCTACCCTTGTAAATTCTACAGTATGTGAAAGAAGTCTCAGTTCCCCATCCATAACCCATGCAGGACCATTGTTTTCAGACTGGAAAGAAAGTCTGACTGGTGGGAGTGAAACCCTGACATTTACTGATACACTGCAATCTTCACAGTAACTACATTCCCCTTATCAAGGTACATGTGGCTGGGGCCAGAAGGCTTGTATTGATCTGTGTTCAGACAGGCAATCTTTAGCAGCCGGTACACTCCAGAAATAGCAATAGAACGATATAAATATTTTACTCAGCTCTCATAAAAATCGATGGCATAGGTGGCTTAGAGGACCTGGTTTATAACCTTTTCCTGCTGTGGGTGCTCATTAACATTTGACTCTAAACATGAGGAGGTCAGTGCCACACACAGTAAAAATATATTCTGTCAGATCACTGAAGGATGAATAGAGAGACTGGGTATGAATAGGCATATTTAAACAACACAAGACAATGTTTGTGAGCAGTAACAATTTAAATATTTAGCAGCACAGCGATTTTGCAGGGGAGAAATGTATGTTGCTGACATTTAAAGCACTATACATACTGTGGCCTGCATTGTGTCTAAGCACGCTGGAGTGCTGGAGATATGCATATAATGACTGCAGCTGAATTACTAACATCAGTTTTTTCCTACTTAGAATGGATGAATGACTGGAAGGGAATTTCAATATTTTCATTAAACCATGCAAAGCTCTCACTCAGCCTGGGAACAGTCACTATAGTACATGAGCCCTCCACCTCCAATTCAGTGAAAATGAAAAATTAGCTATGGCCAGTAAATGCCAAACCATTGTTCAGAGCCTTAATTCACCTGCTAATTAGATAAATGACAGACCCATGAAAGGGAATGTGACTATGTGACAAACTCTGTTCAGATCCGGTATGGCTGTGGAGAGCTTTTGGGATGCTTTTACCCATTATTTCTAACGAATTTGCACAATGCTGATCTGCTGAGAGGCAGTTTCAATGTGGTCTTCCTTTTTGCACATTTTTACAATGTGTTTTCCTAGAATATACCTACTGATTGCTATATGTTTAGCCTGGACAGGTCACAGAAGACATGACATCTTATTTTCAGTGGGGCTCTACATCTACACAATATTATGCTGCATTACGTAAAATCAGAACACACTGAAAACAATATTTTACATCTAGAATAGGCTACCCTGAATAAATACATTATAAAAATGGTAAAATCATGACCCCACTGAAAAACAAGTTATTGCATCTAATCTGGGACATCATGAGTAAATACAGTGCAAAAAATGAAGGTCACAATGACAATGAGATGTAACATTTCCCCAACGTTATCCAGGATACAAAATATAGGATAATAACTATTTAAAGAGCTAGTGGAGCCAAAACAGGCAGCCAGGAAAATGATACAATTTTTTAGTAGTAGTCAGTTGTAATTTTTTATTTCTGAAGTATTTTTCATTTTCCTTTTGCTCATCAGAAAGTATTCTATGTGATAATACTGTGCTGGATGTGTGGAACAGCTCTTAGCCTGGCAGCTGACATAGCTTTCTCTACTGCCCCACACTACACCATCAGTATTGTGATCTCACTGACTATGACATCATAGGTGAATGACCTGGCAGTCACTCACTTGCTGCTCGTAAGTAGAAGTGATGTTGCAGTCATTGAGGTCACAATGCTGATCATATAGTGTGGGGCAGTAGAGTAAGATATGTCAGCTGCCAGGCTAAGAGCTGTTCCACACATCACACCTACTTACATCAGGTAAACAATATTCCTAATTAAACAAAGGGAAAAGAAAAAAAATTACCTCAGATATGAAAGTTAATGGCTGGCTGCTTTTAAAATCTGGTTAAACAACTAAATAAAAAAAAAACAACTAAAAATAAAATCTAATATTAGTTTTAGGCAATACAGAAGCTCTTTAAATGAAATGTACTGTAAACCAAACTTCACTGTGTTCACTGACATAAACAAACAGTTTCTTTATTGTTTTATAATATATAAGATTGTAGCATTTATTTTGAATGTTGTTTCCATGAGGATGGTGTGTACAGTGTATATGTGTGTGTGTGTGTGTGTTTGCTGTAGGTCAATATATTTTTTCCCCAAAAACAACAGTACAAAATGCCTACTGATTGCTATATAATTAGCCTGAATAGTGCACAGAAGATCTGGCATACGTCTGAGACAGTTCTTATCAGACAGTGTCTTAAGAGGTTAAAAAAATGGTGTAACTCTTTTTAGATTTGTTCCTGTGAAAGGGTGACATATATGAGCTATGAATCTTTCTTGAAAGACAATACTTGCCTAACTGAAGCTAGTAGCAAGAAAATGTTTAAATGCTAAGTGTTTAAATGTGCAAGTTGTTGCATTTCAAAGGGGGCAAACAAATCTCCAGTTTAATAGGCAACCAATATTTAACAAGCTGTTTCAGTGTCCTAATGGCCGTCTGATAAGCAGCTGTAGTACTGTCTCCAATATTTTAAACAGAAAGAGAGAAATATTTTATTTAATTTGGCATAGTGATTTATAGCTGTTGAAGGATACATTGAAATGTCCAAAAATGTGTTTCAGATTCCTCCATTTTTCCAGCTACAGAAAGCAAGATGGCTATAGGCTCCACCCACAGCCATAAAAAATGACAGGGGTTTTGAAAAAGCAAGTTATAACTTTATTTTAGGAAGTTTCAGAGATTAAAGGTGATCAGCAATTAGAACTGAAATGTAACCAGGCTGTAGTGGATGTTATGGTTACTACCCCCTGCCTTGTGGGTTCAAAGGTGAAGGGGCCGAGCTGAAGATTACAGTGGTTTGTATCCAAGGTTTAAATTAATTTCGTAGTGTCTCTACCCAGAGTAATGTTGAAGTGGGCCTGGTGTCAGTATAAAAGACAAAAACCCCAGAGCCCCTCAGGCAAGGGTTACCCTGAAAGGGTATTGGCCATACAGCCAAATTTCAAAGAGAAACACTATTGGACATATCCCAATAATGCTAAGTATCATGGGAAACATATGCAAATCTTCATAAATGAATTTGATCTGGCTCACTTTAAGCAGAATTGCATGATGCCAAATAGCCTCACAATGCAACCCACAAATGTTGAGAAGACACATGTTTCATCCTTGTTGGGACTCATCAGTGTGCCATATCTGCATCTCAGCCCAAAGAGAGGAAACCAGACAGACTTCAAAAGGTCTTACTTGTTTTGGTCATAGGGAGCCTTTGGTAGAGAAGAACTACAAAAGACAAGAAGCCCAGAGCAGATGCCCTGAGACAAGGGTTATCCTGGAAGAATATTGCTTGGCCATACAGACAAATTTCAAAGACAAACATAATTGCACATACTGTACCCCAATAATACCAGTGAAACAGTTCAAATTCCTTCATGGGGATTAGCATGTCCTCCCCATGTTGCTTTATATTATTGGAGTATGCGCAATTGTGTTTCTCTGGTGTCAATATGATTCAGTTCCTTGGGGCGCAGTTCCTCCCCACTTCTCCACAGGATCAGCCCACTCATGAACTGACACCCTGCAATAACATATACTTCAATGACTATGTAGCTTATCACTTTAAACAATAATTGCTCAGACAAGGAATTCAAACGAAAGAATAGGGAACTTTATTAAGGGACTGCAATGCCTTAAAGGAAAACAGGGTGGTTAGGCAATAATGGTAGCAGTGCCCACTCTGTCTGTTTTTTTCCCACCCAGCCAAATTAAACACAGGAGTTATTTTTTAGTGCCTTCCTAAGTGCAGCCAAATCAAAGATTTGCAAACAGATTTTACATCCAGTGCCCTTCCAAGCTCCATCAAAAATAAAGTAATTTGCCACAAGCCTCAATCCCAGTATAGTTTCTTTTCCAGCCCAACTACATTGGGGGCATTGCCCTCTTCCCCACTGGTACTATTGCAGTACCTTTACTGTAAATCTAGGAAGGCGCTTCCAGTATATCACTGGGTACCCAGCTATAGAAACATCATAGGCCCCATTTCACACTCCATGTGGTTGGCTGGCAGTGGTGCACTTAAACAAATAGCAGGAATGCTTTGAACCTTAAACCCAAATGCTCTTTAACCCTAAATGTGTATTTGTAAGGCCCATCCAGGTAGCCTAGTTCTTTAGCTGATTTCCCAAACTATAAACAAAATTGCTGTGGTTACAGGGCAAATCCTGAATTTACTCATGGTTTCCATCAACAGGGGATCTCTCTCAGTGTGCAAGGGCAATGGCACAGTTTGCAGCGAGCCTCTAGCTGGTTTCACTCTGTGTTCTCTGTCTGTGACAGCTTCTGCAGTTGGTTGATGTGTTGTGCCACTGATGCAAGTCAGGCCTCTCCTGACTTTAGCAGTCAGTAGCTGAATCTATCCAGATAGGGAAGTGTCTGATTATTGGTGAGCTGTGTTTGCTACTAAGGGCCAAGTTCACCACTGGAGTAAATAGCCTATCCTCACATATGGAAGGCCAGGAAATATCACAGAATACCCCCTATGCACAGGATGTGCACCACTGAGGCAACTGTTGGAATCCACAGCCCTGGCTGTGCACTATCTCTGCACCAGATCCCTGGCCATGTATGCAGCTCCATGTCCAGCAGGGAAAGGGTAGGCCAAGGGGTGGGGAAGTTTCTGTACCTGATTCATAGCACTGTGTAAGTGGGGCGTGAGGCCTGTGAAGGGCACAAAAGATATGGGGCCTGAGGGGCTACAATTGTGCCTATGCCACCCGCTTGGCTATCCTGATTTTCACTGGGCCCAATTGGCCTCAAGCTCCAGGAGCATCTGTACGGGGCTGGGATTTCACTGGTGTCACTTAGAGGATATGGCAGTCCATGGAGCACTTTACCTATAGGGGCAGGAAGATGTGGCTATGAATCATGTATCTCCCTGGGCAGTCCCAGGTAGTAAGACTACACAGATGAGATATACTCATTTCAAGTATATCACAGTCTCCAGTCTGGAACAATCCCCTAGTCATTAATTCACAAGGTGGCTGTTAATTGCATTTCTGTAAACTACTTTATTTAAAACATTTATTTTTCAATCTTTTTCACTAGTAACCACCATTGTCCTTAATGAACTATTGAGTTTCCATGAAGCATTGGTGACATTTTGTGTTGAAAAGAACAAACTTTGAGCAGACTAGGTGGGCCAGGAGGTCCTTTTCTGCCAACAGCTTCTATGTTTCTAAGTAAAATTTGATGAATTTTGAGAGTTAAGGAGTTGAGCCAGGTAAGCCCCTTAACTATTGGAGGTATGTTAGAATGTTCCCTTCCACATTGTGTCTCCCAAAATTATCTATTTATTTATTTATTTTTTTGGGCAAACTACTTTCTAAATTTAAAATGTACTTCTTATATATTCTGCATGTATAATGAAGCTGTGGGCATACAAATCCAGGGTGTTGCATTCTGATCTGCTACCGGCAGAGGGCAGCTGATGGCATCACTAGTCTAACACAACAAATGGAAGCATTGTGTTTTGTAGATATCCACAGCAATCCAATTCCTAACAGGCTAGGTTATGTCTACCTACTAGGCTGATGATGCCTGTGTGACTTCGGATCAAATTTTGACCCCACCTATGCTCTCTGTTTTCCCATAATCCTCAGGTTTTTTTAATGTGCGTTGAGTAGACTGCAGCACAGAACCTATAAGCTCCTGTTTCTTTCTTTATTTAGTTTTTGTTGACTGGGTAAGTGCTCTAGACAAATCCTGTCTATTTTCAGTCATCCCCGGGGGAGGGGGATACAGATGAATGCCAACTGACCTTGAACCAGATTAAGCTGTTGGTGGTATTTTTAGTGAATGAGGGATATTTGGCCAGGACACCGGGGAAATTCCCCTACTTCCTGCTTCCTGTGAGCAGGGGGGACCCATTTTCTGGTGGGACCAAGATGGCGGAGGAGGAGGATGTCTGCTTGGTGGGAGAGCTGGCCTCTGCTCCCACAGTGTGCAATGTGGAGGCTGACCCTTTGAATACTCAAGATATGGATTCTGATATGGAGTTTCACGATGCAGTGGTTCTTTGGGAGGATACAGCAGTTGATTTAAGAAAAAAAATTCTCAAAGGACTGGGAGAAAGGAAATGCTTGAAAAGGAATCTTTGGATGCAAGGTTCAAATCCAGCTTGGAACCTGACGACATGGATGCACTAATACCTGCAATATTGCTCTCCCTGAAACAGAGGTGTTTAAAACTGAGAAAAATACAGGACTGCACTTAAAAGAAAGCTCCATGGAGCATGGTGAGTCTTGCAACATTTTTTATTATTGGAAGCCACTACTAGAAACAGACAACCGGCTTTTACAATCTGCTTTACCGCTTTAAAAATGTACAGCAAAGTGATTCCCTCTCGCTACACAATCAGTGTGTTACGGGGAGTAAGGGAGAAGCAAGCAGTTGAGCACTCTATGGACTTTGCAATTGGCGTTCAGCAGCCAGCCTGAGTTGTTAACTCTGCAGCAGGTAGAATCGGGCTTGACAGCTGCAGCGTTGCTCCTAATAATAATATGGCTGACTCAGTTCAGTCGGGAGTCCTGGCAGGGCGAGACCACTCTCTTTATAGCCCAGCAGCTACGTGGGAAGTTCCTGAAGTAAAATTGACTGTTAGTAAAGCTGCTAACAGTACTATAGAGGTTAGTGAGTGCATTCAGCCCGCTATAGCTCCGACTGCCCTAACAATTGAAAAGCCGAAAACAGAGTCCCCAAAGGAAGTACAACAGACTTTGTCTGCATCAGAGCTAAAGCAGTCTGAGTCTGCATGGTTAGACAAATCAGCTGGATTCGTTTTTAAAAAGCATGGGGCTCAGCATAATGTAGTTTATCAGTCCTCAGCTGTTTCCCAAACTGGAGTTACTGAATTCTTCTTTCCAAAAAAAAAGAAATACCTCTTATAAAATCTGGTCTACAAACACATAATGTTTCAGAGCTCTGGTCCCCTGATAAAGCACTCAAAGGAGCAGGTTGGAAGCAAAATGCAGCAGGCATATGGAAGCCTGATCCTACTTGGGACTCTGATTATACCCTCTCACAGCATTCACCAGAGTGGAAACCGGACTTACAACAGCAAAAGCTGGAGCAAGATTTGCAGGACAATAAAAACTGTTTAGAGGTAGAAAAACTTCCACTGGGAGCTACATCCCTGGAGTCACAGATATCTTTACCTTCCTCATTGAATACAGATTTGGTAACACCCCTGCAGGAGCCTATTGCTTCTTCTCACACGCCCTCTCCAACGGAATCCGTTCCTCAGAAACCACTTATGTCTGAATTATTTTCTAACACTAAAAAAGAAGCAGCACCTCGCCGGAATGCGGTTCGTATTCATTATAAAGGGGTTTGGAGGATCGACCAGATAGACACTACGTGGGGAAAACCTTATTAAAAGAGTCCTTGCATTTTACCCCAAAAGATGTGTATGCATTTATTAATATCTCTGGAGAGGATAATTTTGACATCAGTTTTAGGACACCACATGCATTGGACTTATTCTGGGATAGGTACAACCAGGTTAAATTCTCTCCTCTATGGACCCCCTTCTTAGTGATTCCTTTAACTAAACCCCTGATAAAACATGTTACGGTCATGTTTAGAAACGAGGGGGTTCATGTGGAAGATATATCATTTTGGTTGTCCCTTAAGTGTGAAATTTTAAGTGGGCCAGAACCTATCCTAGATTCTGAACAGTTTTGGACGGGAGGATGGAAATACAAAACTAAACTGAGGCAATCTGAGACAGGGGTAGTCCATATTCCCAGTTCCTTTCTATTAGGAAAGACAGAGGGTTTGTTTTATAGTGGACAACCCGGGCTTGCCACAGATGTGGGGCTAAAACACACCTCTCAAGTGTTTGTGACCAACCACGTTGTGACAACTGTGGGAGGTTGGACACACAACTATGTATTGTCTCAATCAGCTCAAATGTGAGCTTTGTGAAGAATCTGGCCACACTTTTCGGGTTTGCCCTTGGGCTGCAAAAATAAAACATCCTGCATAAATTCAGAGCTTTTAATTCAGCAAGCTCAGGATGCTGCACAATTTCCCCTCCTAGCTCACAACCCCTCTACCTGTTTCTTCTTCTCAAACCAAAGTTCAGACCCTTGGTGTAGTACCCCCATTGACAAATCCTTAGGAATAGCAGACAAGGTGGAACAAACTGTTTTGTTATGGAAGTCATTAAAAATCAAGTATGGGCCACCTGAGCTTTTGGATTTCCCCCTGTGTTACTCTGAGGTTTCGTGGAGACTTCTGAGGAAGCATCTAAGGCTTTAAATATTAGGCCTTCACTACCCCAACGCAGATCATCTAGGCATTTGCATCCCAAACCCCCTTACTCCTCCCATAGAGACTAGCAACTCTTATGCTGCATTGTTTACTCCTTGGGGAGATACAGAGATGGAATTAGGAGATTCAGACTCCAAAAATCTTCCACTCGATCTCAGCCAGTGGATAACTATAAAAGAAAAAAAAAAGAGAAAAATGATAAAGTAGTTCTTTTTTATAAAGCTTAATGCAGTGGTCATGGGGCTCTTTGAACACTCATAGTTTGCTTAATATAGTTAAGAGGCAAGCCCTTTTTCACTATATAAAAACAAAATTTATCAGTATGTTTTTACAGGAAACCTGGATGTACTCAGCAGAACAACTCACTACTTTCAAGCGGGATTGGGTGTGGGCCTTCCTATTGGTCCTTTGGAACTGATACAGCAGATGGTATTGGATTTATTCAATACTTATTCCTTTAAACTTCATAATTTAGTAGATCTTATTCCAGGGAGAGTCTTGATATTAGATGGGAAATGGCATGATATATGCTATCGATTTATTAACATCTACAATCCACAGACAAAAGCTGGTAGAGTTTCTTGTTTAAAAGCTGTTCAACCCTACTTGGTGACATCAGTTAAGGTGCTTTGGGAGGTGACTTTAATTGTACAATTTCCGACTCACCTAATCAGAAGAAAAGAAAATTTATTGTGATTCTCACATGCTAGCTAATATAGTTAAAATAGCAGGTTTATTTAACTGTATCTCCTTTCCTCTCAAGGGCCAAGGTATTCATTTACAAAGGGAAATTGTTTTCCCTAATAGACTACATGTTTGTCTCTCATAATGTACAACTGGATTCCTTTAAGATGATCCACTGTGAATTTTCTGATCATTTATTACTTTCTTGTAGTTCATTATCTACAGGTTCCCTGAACGTAGGCAGCTCAGGTGGAAACTGAATAACACTATGTTAGATATACCATATATACAGTCCGGGGTGAAACATATTCTAGCAGCCAGGTTGTCAGTGGCTTTTTTTATGAGGATTTAGGAGATTGGTGGTTAACAACTAAGTTCGAATTATGTAATTGGTTTAAAGGCAAGGGCAAAACAAAAATTTTAAGTTTTTGAGATATTTGTCCTTAGGCAACAACTGCAGAAACTTATGACAATTACATATGTCTCTCACTTAGACTATTCAGACCAAATTAGTAAAATAAAGGAGGAAATGAGGAATTTCAATATGATAGAGCAAAAACCCTACAGGCTATTTTTCTAATAGCATAAAAATCCCCATTGGGGACCCTTTTGAAACCTAAAATCAGAGGCTTCTTCTAATATTGATTCTTTGCAAAAACCTGATGGCTCTTTGGCCACCACGTTTGCTCAGCTCAGAGAAACAATTATTGGGCATTTTCAAACTCTAGACCCCCTCTCTTATTACAGAGGCAGAAATGCTTTATATCTTAAAACATCTAAGCCCCCAGGTTAGCAGAAATCTCAACATTATTGGATCCAATTACACAAGAAGAAATAATAAAAGTAATTAGGAATTTGAAATTAAACATTTCACCGGTAAGGATGGCCTTCAATAATCTGTATAAAGTTTTTCAAAGGAATTGAGTCAATGCTTGTATATTTTATTCCAGTATTTTATGGAAACTGCTGTTTTTTCCCTCTTTTCTGAGGGATTGCTGATTTACTTATTCAAATCTGGAGACAGACAAAATATTAAAAATTGGCGACCAATTACCCTCTTAAATTCAGATTATAAAATCTTCACCAGTATTTTGAATAATCGGTTAAAAAATTACGCCAGATGGGTAATTTCTCCTTACCAGTTTAGTGGGATACCTAATAGGCAAATTCAGACAGCCTTAATGATCATACGAGAAGTTATTGAACATCTTTCTGAAGTGGGAGTCACGAATTGTATGATGGTCGCTGATTTGGAAAAGGCTTTTGATAGGGTATATTTGCCTTTTTTATTTCTAACGTTAATACATTATGGAGTTCCATTGCACATTGTTAATATAATTAAAAAATTATATGAACATAATATTGTGTTCCCCTTCGTGCAAGGTCAGACGGCAAAATGTTTTCAGTTACATACTGGAGTTCGTCAAGGTTGCCCTCTTAGCCCCCTACTCTATATCTTTTCTTTGGATCCCCTACTACAAAAATTAACTACTGTTCCATTGTGGCCAGGTATTTCTGATGGTACGGTTAAGGACAAACATCTTCTGGCACAGGCCTATGCAGATGATTTGATTGTATATTTCGCAGATCATTCATATGTGCACATTTTTTTGACCGCATTTGAGGCTTTTTCGAAAGTTTCTAATGCAAAAATAAATGTGCACAAAACAAAAGGTTTATTTATCGGAGCAACAGGTCATAAGGAAGTGGTGCAGGTGGTATCCATTTTTCCAGAACTCCCTTAAAGTTTTGGGCATACATTTTGGCCCCCAGAACATACCAGTTGAAAATTGGATATAGCCCTACAAACAGTGGAGAATAAAGTCAATAGATGGAAAAGTGGAATTGTCCAAACTGAAACGCATACATGTTATCAAACAGTTTCTTTACCATGTGTTCAGTATGTAGCTATGATTTTTCCGCCTCCCAGTGCATCTAGAAACTAAACTGTATGGTTTATTCTTTCAAATGGTTTGGGGTAATAGATTAAACCCCATTAAAAGAAGCTATACATATTTAAGTAAAACAAGGAGGTCTTGGGATGGTGGATCCAGTGATTTTTGCTCATCTTTATTCATTATGTGTTCAGTGAAAAGTGGCTTACGATTAGAAGCAGGGAGTGGGATAAATGGATTTCTAGATCATTGGACAAATACTTTAGAAATTGGCTTTTTGGCTCCAAAAATAAATCCTCACATTTATATTCCACAGTATTTTAGACCAGCTGCACAAAATTATATAAATGGAAAATAGAGAAAGAGACAATTCTGAGTAATAGCATGAAATAATTTTATCAGGTGGTAATGGCAAATTTACTTCCTTTAGAGCCATGTTTTAAGAATTGCCCTTCTTTTGAATCCTAAAGTATTGGCCAACTTAACTGTCGAGATTGCCTCAAATGCAATGGGAAACACAGTGGCTAATATTCTATGGCCGTTTAAATGTTAGGGTAATGCCAAGTACAAAGCCATTGAAGAAAGGAAGTGTCCTTACTTGGATTGTATAAATACTGAGGAATCGATGGAGCATTTTCTTTACACTGTTCCTATGCAAAGGGTTTGTGGGTTTATTTACGGCACTTTGGGGTTTTAGTGGCTGAATTTTCTTATATCAAATCTTGGTTTTAGGGGTTTATCCAGAGACTTTTTCTGATTTTCATGAAGAAACACTGTCATTATTTTTTGGATGTTTACGTTATTATTTATGGCAGGCAAGGTGTCAGTGGGTAATATATCAAAGAAAAATGCCTTATTTTTGTTTAGCATTTTGGTTTCACAGGAACTCTCGAGGATTTACGCTCAGGATGCTCGAAGGACAGTACAGACTCAGTTACTAAAAATGTGGAAAGGGTTTTTCATTTTATTAAGTTCAAATAATGTATAAAAATAATCTGATAATTACTCTGATTATTGTATAAGTTTGTTAGATTAAGTTTTTGGCTCTTACTTTGTATAATTGATTACACTGAGTTGTTCTAATTATGTTTAATAATACAATAAAAACTCCCCTACTCTTTTCGATAAGTGTCATGGGATCTTTAACATCCACCTGAACTACCACCAATCCAGACAAATGGGACATTGGTTTCATGTCTCATCCAAAAGACAACACCTCAGAAGTGCAGCACCCCTCTCATGCTGCACTAGAGTGTCAGTACAGGGCTATTAACCCAAGTGCCAGATGTGGGAACTGAACCCACAGCCCTCTGATCTCCTGGCCTCAGAGGCTAGTGTGCTGCCCACTGAGCCACTGACACTGTTCTTCAGCTTGTTTAAGCAAATTTTTAACAGTTAAGGTAAGAACTACCATATTTGTGAATCTTGCACTACATCTTCCTTCAGATTAAAAATACAGTTAATTTCTGACATCTGGTACTTTTAGAACATTCTCCTGGGATGTTACCATTTTTGCAGTCTCATTTCAGAGATACACAGACCTGCAGTTGGGCATCAGTACTGACCAGTCTATATTCTTTCAGGCTTATTATTCTCTTTAAGTTCTAATGTGGCTTATGTAATATTTTCTTCTTCCATGTGCTCTCTTATAATTCAACTTTTGCGCCTGTTTGTGGCACGTCCTAGCATACCTCATGCTCACACACTCGCCCCCCCCCCTCCCAAATGGGGAGTGGCAAGAGCGTTTGTTTTCCTTTAACTCCTGTACTGATGGCTGCGGTGAATGCTGTGCAGACCCTTTAAACACAGGAAAGTGCACCTGCTCAGAGGGGCATAAAGTACAGCCAGATGGGGTGGTGCATGTTGTCCTCCCTAAGACCATCTAAGAGAGGCTTTTGGACATAATGACTTCCTTTTCAGTCCCCTCCACAATGGTGCAGAGGGTGAGTAGACCAAGAGAGGAATAGGCAACTGTATTAGGCAGGGTGATTTATGATCTGGGGCTTGGCTCCTGCACAGCACTGAACAGCAGATATGTCAGCCATGGTCACTTTTTTCCACCTTAGCATCTCATCCTATTGTCATTCACACCAAGCACATTGTGTATTTCACCATGCACATTGTGTTAGGTGTATTCCTTCTGTGGTGCTTGGACTGTCCCGTCACTTACTGACACTACTGCTACATGCATGCTGTGTGTGGCATACTGTCTGCAGTGTGCATGTGCCCAATCCGCAGAATGCCCAGGCAATCTCAATGAAGCAGTTGAATGCATGCATAGTTCTACCTGCATGACACATGCCTCTGTGGCCACACATTTGCACCAGACCACAGCACTATTCAGTGGCCATGTTGAGTTAGGGCATTCAGCCCATAGACTTGCCAGCACACATTCTGTTGTCTATAACAATGTTAAAATTGGCCTAACAGAATATGTAGGGTGCAGCACATTTTGCTTCATTCATGCACATGTTTCCACTTGGAAGCATGAGTATTGCAGAGGATTGTTTCTTCCTCATTTCTAGATTTGGCAGGCTGCGGGCATGATGCAAGTGCTCAGCACTTACACTGGCCTCAATGACAGCTGTGAAGTTTGTGCACAGTGCCACTTCCAGTGGCCATGTTGAGAGAGGATCTCTGGATTGTAGCCATTTAAGCTCTCTTCTAGGGTATGTATCTTGGTATATCAGGCCTCGGGGAGCTCTATTTTAGAGCATAATGATCTATAAGCTTTTGTTGTCCCACTCGGGCATAAAACAACTCTCTTCTAACCCCTATCCAGATCACACTGTGGATGCGGAAATAATCATGTTGTCTCACCCAAACCCTCTCTGAAGGGTACAAGGGCAAGAATTATTTTACACAAATGTCTTTGCCGCACCACACTAATGGCCATACACATTTGTTTCACTCTGCCCTTATACGACCAATGGCCAAGCACAGGAAGTATGCCACATGCAGTGTGTCACTTCTCAATCAATCAATCAAAAAAAAAATCAATCAATCAATCAAAATTTTATTTGTAAAGCACTTTTCAATAAATCAAAGTGCTGGTACATAACAAGAATAAAACTTCAACAATATTGCATAATAACATAAAACAATGCAATGACCATAAAATAATCTATCCAAATGCTAGTGTAAATAAGTGGCTTTTCAGAGACCTCTTAAATGATTCCACGGACAGACACTGTCTAATCTGATGAGGTAGAGAATTCCACAGGGTCAGGGCCATAAAAGAAAAAGCCCTTGCCCCAGATGATTTAAGACGAACCCTGGGAATCTCTAGCAATCCCTTGCCAGTGGAGCAGAGTGGGCGGAGAGGGGGGTAGGGACAAAGGAGATCTTGCAGGTAGCCTGGTCCCTGACCGTGAAGGGTCTTATTGGTCAGAAATGCAACCTTGAAGGTGATTCTCCACTGCACTGGCAGCCAGTGCAGTTCATGCAGCACAGGTGTGATATGGCACCAGCTGCAGGTGACAGAGATCCACCCCCCACAACCCTAGATATAGAGCATTACAGTAATCAAGGCGAGAAGAAACAAAAGCGTGGACCAACACAGGAAGGTCATCATGTGGAACAAGGTGTTTTATCCGGGCGATATTCCTTAGATGGTAAAAGGATGACTTGACAGTGGCCGATACCCGTGTCTTCAGCGTCAGTGCACTGTCAAAGATTATGCCCAGATTTTGCACCTGTTCAGAAGGTCTCAACTGGATATCCCCTAATAAAAGACCAGAGGGGACCCCAGGAGTCAACTTCTCTACATAATGACCCAGGTCCACAACCAACACCTCAGTCTTATCCGGATTTAACTTCAACCAGTTCTCACTCATCCAGTCCTGAATCTCAGCAAGGCAGTTGTTAAAAACCAACACTGTGTCATTTTGTTTGGGTACAAAGGGCATATAGAGCTGAGTATTATCTGCATAGCAGTGAAAACTCAGCCCATAATGCCTTATAATGTCTCACAACGGCAGCATATACACCGTGAATAACATGGGAGAAAGCACAGAGCCTTACGGCACCCCACAGGACAGAGCAAAGGGAGCGGAAGAGAAAATCCCTGAAACTACCCTTTGACTTCTGCCTGAGAGGAAAGAGTGGAACCATCTGAGGACTGTCCCTGACAGTATGCAGAGTAGCCGCAGGCAATCCAGCAGTGTCCCATGGTCCACAGTGTCAAACGCTGCAGAGAGATCAAGGAGAACCAAGATCGAACGGCTCTTCCTAACTCTCGCTATTAGGAGATCATTAAGTATCCAAACTAATGCCGTCTCAGTACTGTGCCTCTTCCTGAAACCGGACAGGAGAGGATAATAGACTTCATGGGTGGTAAGAAAGTCATCGAGCTGCAACGCGACTACTTTCTCAATAACCCTTGCCCAAGAAGGGCAGGTTAGAGATCGGTCTGTAGTTAGCGAGGCAGTCAGGGTCAAGGGAAGATTTCTTCAAAAGGGGGTGTCATGACAGCCTCCTTCAAGGACTCCAGGAACACCCCTTGATCCAAAGAACTCCATACTATCCTCGCAAGGACTGGCCCGATCACATCCATGCACCCCACAAGGAGGTGTGTAGGACCAGGATCCAAGCTACAGCAAGTCAGTGGTAAGCCCTGGACAATCTTCTTGATATCCATGATTGCTGGCTGGTCAAAATCTATCCAGGTAGACCGAGGGCATGTAACCCTGCATTGGTCACTGCAATGCTCATTTGAACATATGCTGTGGATCTCCAACCTGACTGATGACACCTTATCCTCAAAGAACCGAGCAAACTCATCACACTGTATTTGTGAAAATGCTCTCTGACCCCGCAGACAGGCTGGATTGCACAGTCTGTCGACGGTCCAGAAGAGCTGAGCAGGTCGGTTTCTTGATGCAGTTATCTCCCTGGACAGGAACTCTGCCTTCTTATGGGAGATTACTGATTGATTGTCCATGTAATGGGCCATCAATCTAAGTCTGTCATCCTCCAGGCCAGATTTCCACCAACAATGCTCCAATCTTTGCCCCACTCTCCTCAGCTCCCTCAATGTCCCATCAAGCCAAGGGGACCGAGGGCGGAGGGAGAGGGGGCGAACAAGGACAGGTGCAATGGAATCCAGTGCCCTCAGCACCATATTATTATAGTACACTACTAAGGCATCTGGTTCCATGCATTCCATAGGCCAACTCGATACGTCCAGTACCGCCATCAGACCCTCAGGGGTAACTCCCCTCAAAGGGCGATACTGGACCATCTCCAAAGGGGTGGGTCTCATATAAGGGGCAGCAAAACTGAACCTTATGGAGTGATGGTCAGACCACCCAACTGGTTCCACCACCAGTCCAGTGATCTCCATCCCCAGGGTGAACACCAGATCCAAAGAGTGACCTTGAATATGGGTAGCAGCGGTAACCACCTGTGTAAAGCCCAACAAACTCATTAATTGGAGAAAGTCTTGACCAAAATGCGAGAGTTCATTGTCAACCCAGGCATTGAAGTCCCCCAAGACCAACCACCTGTAGGGCTCCAGCACCAAGTCGACAATGAAGTCCGTGACTTCTTGCAGAAAAACTTTCTCGTTACTGGGTGGATGGTAAACGAGCACAATTCTGCAGCCCACACCTGCTCCCATGATACACTCAAAGGATCTAGGGGATGCCACTGGAACCTCCACAAGGCCCAATTCGATTTAAAACAAATAAACCCCCTACAGATCCAACCTCGGAAGTGTATTACCGAGTACCCAGTTGGACAGCTGACTCAAAATGGGACAGAATTTCCGTCCAGCCAGGTCTCGGTGATGCAAGCCAGGTCAGATGATTCAACAAGATCAGCAATAATTGCTGTCTTGTTTTTTATAGACCTGGCATTGCATAACAATGCCCGGTTGGATGAGAGGCCCTGGAGGAGCAGGCTACTTGCCCACTCTCAGTGGAGCCCTTGGGTATGGGAACCAGGCATCACCCTCATCAGCCAGGATTACAATGTCCCATATGAAGATTCTAAGTTATTTAATGAGCACCCTCTTTGCTGGAAGTGTCCCCTGTGTGCAAAGAAGCCACCAGATAAACATAGAAACATAGAATTTAATGGCAGATAAGGACCGCTTGGCCCACCCAGTCTGCCCATTTCCCTACCTAATGGATAAGCTGCAGATCCTAGTTAACCAGCAGCCAACTTCCTTCTACCCCCACCCCCTAGAATTGCCTTATGGCTGTCCCATGCATGCTTGAATTCAACCACTGTTTTTGACTCCACAATCTCCTCCGGCAGGCCGTTCCATGCATCTACAACCCTTTCTGTAAAAAAATACTTGCTTACATTACCTCTGAGTCACCCCCCAATCTTTAAATTGAGCCCCCTTGTTCTTTCACACCTCTTTTTTTGCAAGATGCTACCCTCTTGGACTTTGTTGATTCCCTTCAGGTACTTGAAAGTTTCTATCATGTCCCCATCCCCTCCTTTTCTCGAGGCTATACATTAAGCTCCTTTAGTCTCTCTTCATATGTCTTCCGTGCAGACCCTGCACCATTTTAGTTGCCCTCTTCTGGACAGCTTCCATCTTGTCTATGTCCTTGCAGAGATTGGCTCTCCAGAACTGCACACAGTACTCCAGATGGAGTCTCAACAGCTGTCTGTACAGAGGGATAACAACTTTCTGTTTTCTACTGGTGATGCCTCTCCCTATGCATCCCAGTATCCCCCCAGCCCTCCTTACTGGCATCTCACATTGCTTGCCCACCTTTAAGTCATCTGATATGACTACCCCCAGGTCCCTTTCCATTTTGTTGTTGTTAGTATCTCACCCCCTATTGTGAACTCTTCTCCTGGGTTTTTGTTTCCCAGGTGCATTACCTAGCACTTCTTAGCATTACATCACGAATGACACTTGAATCCCACTGCATTTCTTATGCAAATCCAGCAAGCCACTGCAGTGAAGATGCAGAACCAACAAGACTTCAAGTTAAAGATGATGGAGTACTTGGATACCATGTTGAACCCCAAGCTCTAGGGACAAACACAGCCAGATTGCAGCAAATCTGGAAATGAACATAGTGCCCAAAGGGAGAGTCAAATCTGGATGAAGAATCAAATCTGGAGTCTGACAAAAATGTGGAGGCCATGTAGGAGGAACATTCCTTATCTTCAAAACTCTGCTCATGTGTCATGGTTCTAGAGGTAATGAAATCAAGACAACAATGGGGTTCAAGCTACCTTCCCCATCCTGAGTCCTGAAAATAAGCTGCATCCCATGATTCAGCCCAAACAAAAGCAGTCAAAATATTTTTCCATCAGTGTGGCCATAGGAGAGATCATGTTTACGGAATGGAAGGTAGTTAACCCTGTCTGCATCTGGGAGCACAGATCCTTGGACAAAATGTATCCTATTCAGAGAAACAAGTTAAAACTGGTGTGTTCTGCCACAACAGTGGACCTATAAAGTGGGGCAGACAACAAGAAGGCAGTGCTCCTTGCCAATTGATCAGTGGCACTGAAGGATCTGACTCACAGAAAACTAGAATATGTGCTCAAGAAAACTTCTGTGCTAGTGGGCCTAGTGGCAAGAACAGCTACCATGGCTATCTATGCAACAAAAGTCTAAATTAGATGAATGGAGAACTTGGTAACATCAATGACATCTAAGCCCCTGGAAGCCAAGTTAGCAGATTGCATGCTCTAGACAGCTAAGTATCTGGGAGATATGACAGTGGAAGCCTTAAAACTGAACTCCAGAGCAGCAACAGTCCTGCAGAGCCCAGCAGTGGCTTAAATTATGGGAGGCTGATAATGATTCCAAGAACCTACTGCAAAAGGTACAATTCAAAAGAGGACAGTTATTTGGCTAGGTCCTCAAACAATTTCTTAAAATGAGAGAGGAGGGCAAGGACCTTGCCAGGGATAAATCTCCTAAGTTTTCCTACCAACCATCATTTTGGAGTAGAATTCATAGCAACAGAAATCAGCTAGATAGAGGATGTAACTCCAACAACTGTAGCAAGGGCTACCACCCCAAATCCTCCCTCAGCTTCAATAACAAGTTTAAACACAAGAACAGCTACCTCAAATCACAGCCAAGGTCCTCATCCCAAGAAGAGGACATGAACTTCTATCATAGTTCAAAAGCAAATGGCAGTTCACAGCAAGAGACAGATGGGCCAGAGAGGTTGTAAAACAAGGATACATCATAGAATCTGAGGCAAGACAGTCAGAGACAGGATAATGATATCTCCAGTAACAAGATGGTGTCACCTCAGAACATCCAATGTTTATTAAGTAAACTACTTTTGAGCAAGACCACTCAACTGGTGCAAGAAGAAGAAGAAAGAGTAAAAGGGATCTACTCCATCTTCTTTATGGTCCCAAAGAAAATGAGAGACTTGCAGTCAATGCCAGATCTAAAATTCTTGAATCAGTTCATGCAATCACACAAATTCAAGATGGAGGCCCTTCAATCAACACTTAATGCCATCAGGCAGGGGGATCTCCTCACCTCAGTCAACTTAAAGGATGCATACCTCCACATTCCTATGCATCTCCCACAATACCAGTTCATGAGGTTTTACATTCTGTGTGAGGGAGGACCTGTCAGACTAACCTAATAGTCTTCTCTGACTGAGTGACAAAGGAACTGGGTAAAGGCCATGTCATGAATTTTCTTTACTTTGACTTCAGCAATGCTTTCAATCTGTGCCTCACAGGCACCTGCTGAGGGAGTTAGAAGACCTGGGGATGGTTAGAGATATAGTTAGATGCATAGAAAACTGTCTGACAAGGAGGCAGCAGTGGGGTGTGGTAAATAGAGTTAAATCAGAGGAGACAGAGGTGACGAGTGGGGAAGCACAAGGGTCTGTCCTGAGTCAGTCCTTTTAACATGTTCATCAGTGATGTCAGAGAAGGGATCTAGGGAAGGATAACCCTCTTTGCAGGTGACTCTAAACTCTGCAGATGGGTGAATAGCACTGAGGTAATTAGAGAATTACAGGGTGATCTGCAAAGGCAAGAGAGGTGGTAAAGTGTCTGGTAGCTGAAATTCAATGCCAAAAGGTGCAGGGAGATACACCTAGGCAAAAGGAACCCAAGCACAGAATACTGGATGGAGGGGTTTACACTTAGCACCCCTAGGTGAGGAACAGGACCTAGGAGTCAACATCAGTGACACCCTTAAATGGGCTAACTAACGCATCAAGGCTTGTAGTAAGGCAAACAAGATGATGGGATATATTGGTAGAGGTATTGATAGTAGAAAGAAAGAAGTGATACTCCCCCTCTATAAATCCTTGGTGAGGCCTCATCTGGAGTACTGTGCCCAGTTCTGGAGCCCTCAACTTAGAAAGAAGGATAGACTAGAGGTTGTACAGTGTAGGGCATTAGTTCTGACTTTATCATAGTGAGCCTCCCTCAGGTCATGGAAAAGATCTTGAGCCTCCCCCAAATATTGAAATAATCTTGGGCCTCCCCATAGAAAAATAGAATACTTTTCACAGTACACCAGGAATAAAGTGAAACTTCTGAAGAGCTGGCTCTCATTATATTCAGCTTATTGTAACCCCCACGAGGCCAGCCTTTGATTTCTGAACCATTGTTATCCCTTGTTGCAGTACCTTCTTGGGTTAGACTGCTTTCTCTGTTTCCTTGCTGTCTGGAATAACTTTCATGTCCACCTCTGTTTTTCCTCCTCTTACACTGCTCTTAACTCCTTTGCACCCGGTGGCCATTTTGGGTCCTTTCCAGCAATGGATGGTTCCAACGCCATATGGCATCTATGGGAACAAATGCAACTTCTCAGGGCTCATTTTGCTCCCCCTTCTCTTTCTCCTAATACCTCTATGTGTAACCATTGTATTGCAGCACTTCTGCCACCAGTCTAATTGATCATTGTTAACTCTCATAATTAGTTTATTGTTCCTATTTGTTTGAAGTATTGTTCATTTTGTGTTGTTTGACTGTTTTGCAGTTACTTTTTAAATTTTATTCACACCCTACCCTTCCCCAGGTACACTAGAAATGAATCTCTTTTCAGGGTGCCTTCCCTGATCACCGATTTGTAAATAAATACATAAACTCACCTACTATTATCCTTGTTCAGCCTGCTTCATTCCTTTACACAAAATATCTAAAACTCCAAGTTTAAATACAGTACTTTTTCAAACTTACTTGAGCTTTCTCTGGAACAGGCTGGGGCCTCCCCAAGGAGGCTGGCCTCACCATTTGAGAACCCCTGGTGTAAGGTGGCAAAGATGATATAGGGCCAGCAGAGAAAGTCCTACAAGGAATGTCTTAGGGCATTGAACATGTACTCGCAGGAGACCAGAAGGGAGAGAGGGGATATGATAGAATCTTTCAAGTTTCTGAAAGGAACAAACAAAGTGAACTACAAGGAATTATTTAGCAGGAACACCAATTCGACAACATGAGGGCATGACTGGAAGCTAACAGGAGAAAGGTTCAGAAGGGATTTGAGAAAGTATTATTTTACTGAAAGGGTGGTGTAACCATGGAACAGTTTTCCAACTGAAGTGGTGGGAACTGAAATCATTGAGAGCTTCAGATGGGCTTTGGACAGAGAAAAAGGAATAGTGCTCACCTTTAGAGACGAAACCGGGGAAAGGAATACGAATACTGCAGTGGAGGGTTAGAACCCTGTATCGACACTAGGTCGCAGGATTACATAGGGCCCATTGTGCAGAGTTGATGGACCATTGTTCTTTTTCTGCCATCACTGTCTATGCTTCTATGCTTCTAACCAGGGCTTCAGCTAACTCCATTTTGGGAGTATTTGACTCCCAAAAATAAGGCAAACACTTCCAAAATAAAGGGGGAAGAAGTCGTTGACTTCCAAATGTAAAAAACAAAACTGGATGACTTCCCAAACTGAAGGCACAGAAGCTCAGAAATTATGGATCTTTCTAAAAGAAATTGTATTTTACCATTAATGTTCATATTAACATCCATAAATCAACCCTTCTTAGAATACTGGCTTTCAAATTGTGGGGTCTGGGAAGTATTTTGATTTCCCAAAAATTGGAATGACTTCCAGATTTTAACTCATGGAAGTATCTGACTTCCTCAAGAAATAAATTAACTGAAACCCTGCTTCTGACATTTCCAATATCAGGCTCTTACCTTTGGACTGGCACCCACCCTGACGGTATTCACAAAAATGTCAATGGTATTCACAGAATTGTTGAGAGAACAGTAATGCACCTGGGAAACAAAAACCCAGGGGGAGAGTACACAATGGGGTGTTATTAACAACAACTAAAATGGAATGGGACCTGAGGGTATTCATATCAGATGACCTGAAGGTAAGCAAGCAATGTGAGAAGCAGTAATGATGGCTGGGGGGATACTGGGAAATATAGGGAGAGGCATCACCAGTAGAAAATAGAAAGGTATTATCCCTCTGTACAGACAGTTGGTGAGACCCCATCTAGAGTACTGCGTGCAGTTCTGGAGAACCCATCTCTGCAAGGACATAGGATGGAGGCAGTCCAGAGGAGGGCAACTAAAATGGTGCAGGGTCTGCAACAGAAGCCATACAAAGAGAGACTGAAGGAGTTTAATTTGTATGCCCTTGAGGAAAGGAGGGAGAGGGGGGACATGATAGAAACTTTCAAGTACCTCAAGGGAATCAACAAAGTCCAAGAGGGTAGCATCTTTCAGAAAAAGAGTTGTGCAAGAACAAGGGGCACAATTTGAAGATAGAGGGGGGATGGCTCATGGGCAATGTGAGGAAGTATGTTTTCACAAAGAGGGTGGTGGATGCATGGAATAGTCTTCCTGAAGAGGTTGTGGGGTCACAAATAGTGGGGGAAATCAAGAATGAATGGGACAGACATAAGGCAGTTCTGGTGGAGAGTATGAAGAAGCAGGCTGTTGGTTAACTAGGATCTGCAGCTTATTCAGTAGGTAGGGAAATGAGCAGACTAGATGGGCCAAGCAGTCCTTATCTGCCGTCAAAGTCTATGTTTCTATGTTTCTATGGTAACAAGGCATTCATGTGATACCATATTTGGAGGACTGGCTAATCAGAATCTGTTCAGAGACAAAGTCAAACAGAGACACAAGAGCACTTTACAGGTCCTGATAGTTTACATCTGAGTGGTGAGCAAGGAGAAGAACTCATACCAAGTCAACAAAGAGAGTACCTCGTTGTAGAAATAAGCACTCACAAGGGATTTTATCAGACCCTCCCAGAAGAGGTGAAACAACATTCTGCTAAAAGCATCTCAACTGAGCAAACAACAGTCTGCACCAGTAACAGAGGTACTACAGGTCCTGGGCACCATGTCACTGTACATCGACCTTGTACTTTGGGCTAGATGAAATATGTGATGACTACAAATCAGAAAACAAAATATAGCCACTCCATGTTCCTGAGGTGCAAATAATAGCAATATCAAAAAAGGAACAAACTACACACTGTAAGTCCTGGGGCCAGGGTGCTACTATGGCATTTTTTTATACTGAGGCAATATGGAATCATTACATTTGTTTCTACTATGATGTTGGAAAGTGATTATTGTTACAGTTTAGTGTGTGCTGCTTTTTCGGTTTTGAGATCACTACAAATGTTGGCTATCAAACTTGGTGCAATAGCAAAATGGAACATGTAGATGAAAGTGGAATTACTAATCAGAGTAAGACAATCATTGAAAAGGTGGACAATTATGAGAAATTTGACCGAAGCGGCACTGCTGGAACATCAGCATGAACTGTCAATAGACACAGATACAAGCCCAGGCAGGGCAGTCTTTATTTTGAAAGTGCCCATTCTCACAGGCTCAGGGGAATGTACAGTGAATACAATAAAATAACCAATAAACACCAAAAAAATAGTATATAATAAAATAGTGAGCAAAAAAAAAATAGCAAAAACTAGACGGGGAATGCCTGTACAAATAATATGTTTTCAGTGAGATCTTAAAGGCCTCCACTTTGTAGGCAGAGTAGTCACATTCCGGTAAAGAATTCCACAGCATGTGAGCCACCACACCAAAGGCCCTGTTCCCAGATTGTTTCAAGCAGGAAGGGTAGACACAAGCAAGCCTGCATCAGTGGAGTGGAAGGGGCAGGTTGAGAGATGAGCAACCATGATATCTTTCAAATAGTCAGGTCAGAAATCTCGTAGGGCTTTGAACATCAGCAAACACATCTTTAAGGTGATGCACCACCTAATAGCCAGGAAGTGCAGTGCACACAACAACAGTGTGATGTTTGCACTTTAAGATGTTTCCACAGTCAGCTGGGCTGGAGCATTCTGGACAAGCTGCAGACAGTGTATCAAACTTCTAGATAACCATAAGTCATGGCCCCTAGTGTTCTGCAGCACTTTGTCCTGATTTGTGTGACAGGGCTCCAAGGCTTCTGTGGCAGCATTTTCTGATTCTTTTGTCATGATTTATTCATTTCTGTGGCACAGTGCAGTCCAACCATTGGCTAAAATATGATGTGACACTGTCAATGATATCACATAATGAGCATAGAAGAGGTACTTCAGGATTAATGAGATGGAGAAGGGAGACAGACATTACAGGAAACTTTATATCTGAATGAAAATTCACCCAAAACAATGAATTCTGCAGTACTAGGTATACACTGGGTCATGAATCAAATTCTGGGAAAAATTCTATGGCTGTGGTATCATCGAACTCCAGGGGACTTGCCCTAAGTATAAAGCATTAACAGTAGTCAACCTAAAGGTATAGAAAACATGAAGGATCATCACCAGGTCAGTGGGCGCCAACTGTGGTTTAACCCTGGTGGTGTTAACAGGTAGTAAAAGCCAGATTGGAACACTGCTAACACCTGGTGCTCTGTTGTGAGCTAGGAGTCCAAAATGACCGCAAGATTTTTACCACATCTAGAATACTAACAGATTGGCCATCTAATGAAGGAAGCACTGTCAAATGTCCTGTCACTGCTGGGCCCCACTGGCCTGGCTTAATCATCTGTCATTACAAAGGATTTGCAAGCTCTACCCCTATATTTACAATACAACTTAGTAAAATTAGTGGGGTGGCTCCTGGTGTGTGACCGAACAGAAACATACAGTTAAAGTACCAGGGCACTTTACCCGCCCCCATTTTGCAGCATTCAAAGCCTGCAATTTTTAAAATAACTCCAATGTTCTTACTTTTCATACTTTTCGAAGGGGCTCTTGGTTCTCATTATCCAGCTGATCCATGATTAAGCCTGACCACTTCGGCAAAGAGACCACCTCCATCGGTCAGGTAAAAAGCATCACATTTTAACTTGCCATATCAGAGCTGAGGTTTCCTTGCTTCCTCTATTTTTAATGAAGAGACCACTCTCCTGGCTTCATTACTTACAGTGTGCTCTGGCCAATGAAAGACTCACAGGTGTTTAATAGGGAGCTTGCAATTAGAAGAAGGCCACAATTCTCCTACGTTCAAATCAGTACAAAAGTTCTGCAAGCTCAACCCCTATATTTACAATGCAACTTAGTACAATTACTGGGATGGCTCATATAGTTAAAGTACCAGCGCACTTCACCCTCTCCCCCCCCATTTTGCTGCATTCAAAGCCTGCAATTTTTTAAAAATAACTCCAATGTTCTTACTTTTCATACTTTTCGGAGGGGCTCTTAGTTCTCATTATCCAGCTGAACCATGATTAAGCCTGACCAGTTGAACAAAGTGACCACCTCCATCGGTCAGGTAAAAAGCATCACATTTTAACATGCCGTATCAGAGCTCGGGTCTCCTTGCTTCCTCTATTTTTAATGAAGAGACCATTCTCCTGGCTTCAGTACTTACAGTGTGCTCTGGCCAATGAAAGGCTCACAGGTGTTTAGTAGGTAGCTTGCAATTAGAAGAAGGCCACAATTCTTCTACATTCAAATCAGTACAAAAGTTCTGCAAGCTCAACCCCTATATTTACAATACAACTTAGTAGAATTAGTGGGGTGGCTCCTGGTGTGTGATCGAACAGAAACATACAGTTAAAGTACCAAGGCACTCCTCCCCCCCATTTTGCTGCATTCAAAGCCTGCAATTTTCAAAAAATAACTCCAATGTTCTTACTTTTTATGCTTTTCGGAGGGGCTCTTAGTTCTCATTATCTAGCTGAACCAGGGGCAGACAGTCCCAGGGTGCTTGGGATGCTAATTGCATCCTGGCCTGAGTCGGTATGTGGCCTATGCTGCTTGCTTTTTGTGTGTACTTTTTTTTTTTCTCTCTCATTTTTTTCCCCCTGCCTGACCATCACCATGTCAGTTGAGTTTTATTCTGGGAGGGGGGTAGGGTATAAATTAGAATAGAAATTAGAAAATATGAATTGACCTGCCGCCTCTGGCCGTGCCACCAACCAATAGCAAATAGTATGCATTCACAGTGTCAGAATGATCTGTCCCTTCCTGTCTACCCACGTGACACAAGGCAGCCTGTCAGCTAAGCAAGCCAAGCCAATGCAAAAGAACCTAGCAGGCCCGAATAGCCAGTATATTTTTAGCTGCAGCAGAGGGACTTGTTACTGGGTAGGGGGGGCCAAGGCTGTGTACGCTGCTCACTGCCGTAAGTCCTGTAACCATTCCCATGTTGGTGCCAATGCAGCAAAGCTTGAGTGGTGAGGGAGCACCATTTGTAGCAGACAGCACAGCAGAAACAATTGTTGGTTTGTGGTGGTGGTGTCTTGCTGTGGATATTGGAGAAGATGAGAGTGGCGGTGTGGTCTCAGAGTCAGACCCACCCAGGTTCCTGACCCGGAGCAGGCAGTCATCAGTGGTGTGTGGTGGTGACCAGGCTACAAGTAAGTGGAAGGTCGATTCAAGGGGTGGATCATTGTGCGGCCTTGCCTGTGCTGTGTGGGTGGAGCACTGGGTGTGCCCGACCTGGGCCGTAGATACCTTATACAAGAGCGGTTGTTTCTTCCATGAGGCAGGTTAATCTGGGGGGGGGGGGAGTAACAAAGCAGTGGCAGGATGCGAGTGAGTGGATGACAGTTGTAAGGGGCAGCAGTTGTGCTGGGGCATTGGGCAGGCATGTGAGGTTGGGGCAGAAAACTAAATCTGGTTCAAGGGGGAGCGGCTCTTGTTTAAGAGGTGTGCTAGATGCAGCGGGGAGACAAAGAACAAAAACAAACCTCTGATGTCACGAGAGCAGTCAAGTTGTGTTTTTTAGGGATGGAAATTCAAATGGAAGTATTATTATTTGTCTGACTCTGGGGGTGTTGGTTTGTGGTGTTGGGGTTGGGTCGGGGGCATGTATCTGTGTTTGCATTTTACAGTACTGTTGGCGGAGGCAAAGCTTTTCCCCTCAGGTGTGCGATGCAATTTCTATGGGTTCATTCTCCTTATGGTATCAGTGGTGGTCCATCTAATTTCAACTAGTCATTGTGACTGCCTCGCCTAATCGGGGGCCCACCGTTCACTGCCCTCCACTTCAGTCTTGAAAGCTATCTCTCCCCACCTTGCCTCCTTCTACCTGCCTACCCCCTTGCCCCCTCTCCCTTTCCTCCCCCAAGGCATTTCCTGACTTCTATCCCTCCTCTCCTCCCCTTCAGAGCTCTTACCCTCACCCTCTACCCTCCAACAATGGCCTTCCTGTCTGCATACCCCCTTCCCTCTCACCTGCAGTGCTTATTTCCAAGTTTGCCCTTGGCTGGTTATGTCATGCTACCTAACATTTGGCACATTTTGAATTACTGGAATTTCCTAAGCCTCAGTCTCTTACTTCTTGTTATTGTGTAACTATATATTATTATGTTGACCTTTGTATGTATGTATGTATACGCCCCATTCCTTTGACGTGGAACCTTTGTAAATGAGCAGTTCCTGCTCAAAGGTATTTGTAATCCTAGATTTCAATAAAATAAAAAAATTTACTGCCCAGTGAATCGCTGATGCTCGCTGAAGAATGAATTGCACTACACAACTTTTTAATCTAATTCTAACCCTCCTTTCTAAACCCTGAGCTACTAAACTATGAACTGTCAGTGAACCCCCCCCCCCCAGCTGGGAGGTTGGAGTCACTGCCATCGGGACTCAGGGACGAGTCCCAGGATTGATTGCCAGTGGGGGCTGTAGGTGCATCTGCCAAAGTGTGTGGGGGGGGGGAGCAGTCCTGTCTTCAAATGACTTTAGCAAATAATTCTAGCGCCTTAGAGTTGGGCACAATATACATTAGGGCCCTGTGAAAGTCTCTGATCTTGGTGGAAATCAGAAAATCCATCTAATTGGGGAAGTGCTGACTTGAAAGTTCTGAATCTATTATTCTAAATTAACTTATACACGGGGGACGCTTCGCAACAAAAGGGTGTGGTGATAATATTTTGGCAGTACAGTAGGTAAGTGCCAGTGAAAGTGCCCCTCCCTTTGTGGATATGGGTTTGAGGGACCAGGTACCCCAAGAATAAATGGCACTACCCTCTAATTTGGGTGGAGGTTAAGGGGGACTGGTGAAGTAATGGGGAGTGGGACCTCATGCACTTACAAGGGGGAGACTGCTGGGTTAAAGATGGCAGAGAAAAAAAGGTTTCTCCCTTGGTGTGTGGACATCTTTGAAGAAGGTGACTGGTATATTGACAGATAGTGCTAAAGGGAAACTCAAGTGAGCAACTGGTGCACTGTGTACAGGTTGACTGTACCACAGAAGCCTGTCTGCTTCACATGACCAACTTTAGTTTTTCTCTAGTTACACCCTGTCTATAATTGTATTTTCCCTTAAAGACAGTTATTAAAGAACTAGTGGAACCAAAACAGAGGACAAGAGTATGGTACAAATTTTAAGAAGTAGTTAATAGTATATGGGAGAGTGTTATTGCCACCTGAATTCCTTCATTTCCCAGTCTTGTTGTACCATCATGAGTACATCACATTGATGATGCAACAGCTTAGATCATCTTTGCACATGCACAATTTGCAATGCTCCGGACTTCGGGAAACGGCCATGACAGTGAGTCAGTGCTTACAGAGTTAAAGTAAGGGCATACTTCCCTTTCACTGTTGCCCTTTACAAGCAAAGACTATAGATGTTTTTAAAACACAGATGTTCTAAGAAGAAGGGGAACCAGGGACAGAGTAGGGCTTGTTGTTGGATTGGGAAGAGGGCAGAGGGTGGGAACAAAATCTGACGTTGCGGCTAAGGAAGACGTGATCATCAACTAATTTACTATTGTCCATACACTATACAAGACAATGGATGGGCAACAGTAAACAACAATACTGGTGTTTGTCACAAACCCACCCAGCAGGTCAGGCCCTCTGCTCCCACAGTGCCAACCTCTGAGCACAGTATTGTGAACAGTTAACACAACAGGGTAACCCTCCTGTCTGTTTGTGGGTCCAAATCACCTTTGATCTCAAGTTCTGGAGGGATTCAAACTGTGAACCAGATGCTAGCATCCCCAAATGAACAGGCTCAGATAATTCTGCTCTTCGGGGAATGCCAGATATCTTTCACCTAAGGGCACCTAACCAGGTATCCAAAATGAACCCTAAAATCTCTATGAAAGACCTTAAGAAAATTCTTACCTTTTCCCAGTTTGGTATTACCATAAAGATTATGAACACTGTCAAGTTTAACCGTTTACCCCCCCTCGCAGTGACATTTCGCCAACGAGGTCCCCCACAGTGACTACAGTGCCTAACCATGGTGGGAAACCCGCTGGAACCCGGCGCTACCTGTCGGGGGTCCTGCACCCCCCCAATCAGCTCTGACTGGAGTTGAGAATCTTTAAGTGGGGGGGATGTGGGGGTGCACCCACCATGTGGGGGGTTTGGGGGCGAAGCCCCCCAAAGAAAACAATAGCGAACCAGCAGCCGACTGCAGACTGCTGTTGACCTGCCGGTGTCACTGACAGGGTGTTCGACAGAAAAACTGTCGGACTCCTGTCATGGATCCAACTTTAACCATCTGTACTTCACATGCAAAAGAAAGAATTTCGAAGGCACACCAGGCAGTCTCTTTAAATATAGATTTACTTAAAAATGGATAAAAAATATGTAAAATGTAAACACAGAACCATATATCACAAAGCATACAATCACTTAAAAGAACAAGGTCAAAGTACAAACATAAACTCTTACCACAGTACAATTAGACTTTCCTATCTAATGTATTACCTTTTTAAACAGTACTTAAAGTAGATGTTGTTTTCTAAGAGTCCACAAGAAAAGTGTCTGAGATCAGCCACAGAATAGTTTAAAACCATCTTTGAACCTGCCTCTTCCATGATGTCACCTAGCTCCTCCTTGAATATTAAGAATTATACAACTAGGATGTCTTATCACTCAGGAGTTATATTAAATAAATGGAGTTAAATCAGAGGAGACAGAGGTCATAAGTGTGGCAGCACAAGTGTCTGTCCTGAGTCAGCCCTTTTAACATGTTCATCAGTGATGTCAGAGAAGGGATCCAAGGAAGGATAAGCCTCTTTGCAGGTGACTCTAAACTCTGCAGAAGGGTAAATAGCACTGAGGTAATTAGAGAATTACAGGGTGACCTGCAAAGACTAGAGAGGTGGTAAAGTGTCTGGCAGCTGAAATTCAATGCCAAAAGGTGCAAGGTGATACACCTAGGCAAAAGGAACCCAAGGACAGAATACTGGATGGGAGGGATTTACACTTAGCACCCCAGGTGAGGAACAGGACCTAGGAGTCAACATCAGTGACACCCTTAAACAGGCTAACTAGCGCATCGAGGCTTGTAGTAAGGCAAACAAGATGCTGGGATATATCGGCAGAGGTATTGATAGTAGAAAGAAAGAAGTGATACTCCTCCTCTATAAATCCTTGGTGAGGCCACATCTGGATTATTGGGGCCAGTTCTGGAGCCCTCAACTTAGAAAGGAGAAGGATAGACTAGAGGTTGTACAGTGTAGGGCATTAGTTCTCAGACTTTATCATAGTGAGCCTCCCCCAGGTCATGGAAAAGATCTTGAGCCTCCCCCAAATATTGAAATAATCTTGGGCCTCCCCATAGAAAAATAGAATACTTTTCACAGTACACCAGGAATAAAGTGAAACTTCTGAAGATCTGGCTCTCATTTTATTCAGCTTATTGTAACTCCCCCCCCCCCCACGAGGCCAGCCTTTGACTTCAGAAGCATTGTTATCCCTTGTTGCAGTACCTTCATGGGTCAGACTGCTTTCTCTGTTTTCTTGCTGTCTGGAATAACTTTCCTGTCCACCTCTGTCCTTCCTCCTCTTACACTGCTCTTAACTCCTTTGCTCCTGGTGGCCATTTTGGGTCCATTCTGGCAATGGATGGTTCCAACGACATATGGCGTCTATGGGAACAAATGCAACTTCTCAGGGATCATTTTGCTCTCCCTTCTCTTTTTCCTAGTACCTCTATGTGTAACCCTTGTATTTCAGCACTTCTGCCACCAGTCTAATTGATCATTGTTAACTCTCATTATTAGTTTATTGTTCCTATTTGTTTGAAGTATTGTTCATTTTGTGTTGTTTGACTGTTTTGCAGTTACCTTTTAAATTGTATTCACACCCTACCCTTCCCCAGGTACACTTGAAATGAATCTCTTTTCAGGGTGCCTTCCCTGGTCACCGATTTGTAAATAAATACATAAATTCACCTACTATTATCCTTGTTCAGCCTGCTTCATTCCTTTACACAAAATATCTAAAACTCTAAGTTTAAATACAGTACTTTTTCAAACTTATTTGAGTTTTCTCTGGAACAGGCTGGGGCCTCCCCAGGGAGGCTGGCCTCACCATTTGAGAACCCCTGGTGTAGAGTGGCAAAGATGATATAGGGCCAGCAGAGAAAGTCCTACAAGGAATGTCTTAGGGCATTGAACATGAACTCGCAGGAGACCAGAAGGGAGAGAGGGGATATGATAGAATCTTTCGAGTTTCTGAAAGGAATAAACAAAGTGGACTACAAGGAATTATTTAGCAAGAACACCAATTCAACAACATGAGGGCATGACTGGAAGCTAACAGGAGAAAGGTTCAGAAGGGATTTGAGAAAGTATTATTTTACTGAAAGGGTGGTGGAACCATGAAACAACTTGCCAACTGAAGTAGTGGGAACTAAAATCATTGAGGGCTTCAGATGGGCTTGGGACAGAGCAAAAGGAATAGTGCTGACCTGTAGAGACGAGACCGGGGAAAGGAATAGGAATACTGCATTGGAGGGTTAGAACCCTGTATCGACACTAGGTCACAGGGTTACATAAGGCCCATTGTGCAGAGTTGATGAACCGTTGTTCTTTTCCTGCCATCACTGTTTATGTTTCTATGCTTCTAACCAGGGCTTCAGTTAACTCCATTTTGGGAGTATTTGACTCCCAAAAATAAGGCAAAAACTTCCAAAATAAAGGGGGAGGAAGTCGTTGACTTCCAAATGTAAAAAACAAAACTGGATGACTTCCCAAACTGAAGGCACAGAAGCTCAGAAATTATGAATCTTTCTAAAAAAAATTGTATTTTACCACTAATGTTCATATTAACATCCATAAATCAACCCTTCTTAGAATACTGGCTTTCAAATTGTGGGGTCTGGGAAGTAGTTTGACTTCCCAAAAATTGGAATGACTTCCAGATTTTAACTCATGGAAGTATCTGACTTCCACAAGAAATAAATTAACTGAACCCCTGGGCATCTCAGTTTATTAACATATTGTACTGTGACATGTTAGTATGGAGGCTGGTGGCTAGACACTTTTGAGTACACCTGGTGAAGGAAACTGAATAGTTTTTCAAGTTTAAAACATAACAGTCTTCATTCAACAGCCAACAAAATGAAACTGTTTCTTCACAGCCTGGAAAAATAAACAAAACCCAACTGGTATAACAATTTGCTTTCCCTGTATTGTGGGCTTTCTATACTCAGCCCCAAATGGTCCATTTCATTCTGTGTTGTGCAGTCTGCTTTGTTTGCACCTCTGTCAGCATCTGTCTTTTAGAATCATAGTTTCTTTCTCAGTCTTAAGATGTTTGTATCTATTGGCCACACAGAATTTTGTAGATCTTTTTTTTCTCCAACTGAAACAGGTACCTACTTTACCTCTTGGTCAACATTTTCTCCACTTTAGAGCTCAACCCTGCACCCTTTTATCAGACTGAGCTGCAGCTCACTAGTGCAGTCAAGCAGAGATCTGGCAGAGGTGGTACATGCTCTGCAAGAGCAATCTTGTACTAGTCACTATGTGCCCCATCACAATGGATGAATGGAGTAATTGGGGGCATAATCAACCCCTCAACATGCTCATTTTGCTCCCAGCCCTTTGACCTGGCACAGTGGGCTGGGGGCAATGTTCTGCAAATTCTGTATTTTTTAGCAGTTTTGTTTTCCTTTTTCCCTTTAAGGAGGAGTCCTTGGAGAATGGCCATAGCCTGCAATACCCTGCTGTTTCCTTCTTCATGTGGAGAAGAGTATCTACTCAGCTGAACAACCCAGGCAACTTATTGGCTGCCTGCAGTCTGACTTTGCTCCATCCCTGGCACAAACCCTGCCCCTGCATGCTTCACATTTCATGCCCTTTGGGGCTACCAGGGATTGTGGACTGTGGAAAATGCACAGGCATCTGTTGGTACAGATATCCATACCCTGAATATGCTGCTATTATTGGTTTCCAGGTTGCCACTGTGGATCAGGTCCTTATTTTGGAAAGAACAATTTTAAGAAACTTTTTTTAATTTATGAGAAAGGGAATGTTAAGGTTTAAATTAATTTCCTATATTCCAGCACAAATGTTTCAGTTAGCAATTAAAGCACACAGTCTTGACATGTTACAAAATAAATCTTTGCCAGTGAAGATGTTGTGAAGTTGTAATCTTTGCCCGTCATTAAGGTCTGATGAAGTGCCAGCCCACTGGGCATTTCAAAAAAACCTTCATGTGTTGTGAAAGCGGCCTGCTCCAGTGAAATCTGATTTTAATTGACCTCCATGGCCTACTGCTAAATGCAGTAGGTCCAACAGGTGACTACTTATTGTTAAACAAAACTTAAAAAGCATAATATCCCTTTGGTGAACTGACTTAGAAAAAAAAATGAATATGGAGCCACTGGGGATGGGAACCAGTGCAGCCATCCTCTCACTACCTTATCCAGCCATCAAATGAATCAATGAGAGTGAAAATGTGCTCAGTTCAAACACTCTGAGCGTGCTTTGCTCTTATTCACTCAGATGACATCTAGTCAAGGTAGTGAGAGGAGGACTGTGCTGGTCACCACCTTTAGTGGCTCCGTATCCTTTTATTTAAGTTAGCACAGCAAGGAAAGCAGGCAAGGAGGGTGGGAGTTGGGATGCTGAGTGGGCTGGGCATATATATATATTTTTTGGTTATCAGGCATTGAGGGAAGGAGGGTGGAAGATAGGATACGCAGTGGATTTAGGTGAAGGGATATATGTCTTATTACTTTATTAATGGGGCCATGGGATGGAGTTGTTGGAGCTAGATGGGTTGGAAGATGGAGGAATTATTTTTTTTTTCCCTTGGCCAGGGGATGGGGAGATTATGCTACAAGGGTAAGGGAAAGGGTTTTTATGCTTGTTTTAAACTAAAGCAAGCTTTGCTGGTGAAGTGCTGCCCTCCACAAATTGGCCTTTTGCCAAGGGCTAACTTAACTTAGGAGGCAGTATAGCGCAGTGGTCTAAGGCTCTGAGCGGCAAATTTAGTGACATTTAGCAAATCAGACCTGGGTTTGAATCCCACAGCTTCCACTTGCATATTGTGAGACCCTGTGCAAGTCACTTAACTCCCTGGTCGCTCCTGTAAAAAAGCTTTCAGCTTAGTGTGCTATACCTTGTTAAACAACAACTAAAAAAAACTCATTTGCTCCCGGTGGCCATTTTGGGTCAGATCCAGCAATGGATGGTTACGACGCCATATAGCGCCTATGGGTTAACAGAGTTTTGGCCATGAATTTCACCATTTGCAAAGGGAGAATTTTACATACTTCTGAACCTTGCATTTATTAGACTTTGCCAATCTCTACTCAAATCTCATAATATAAAAAAAAATGTTTTTCAGAATATTCCGTTCCTTATTATAAACATACTGAGGTAATTGCAGAAAAAGACTAGGGACCCAATTTTATGTCACAGGGGACTATGGTTCAGATAGTGCAAACTGATTCTGTGATGGTCCCTTGGCTTCAACCCCTTCAAGCTATGTTCAGATGTTCTTGACATGAAGCCTTTTTAAAGGAGTCTCTGACTCAATGGTTTGTAATTCCGATTCTATTAATAAATAAATAAAATAGAGGGTGTCTATCTATGCCTTCACACATCAAATAGAACAGGTGATGGGTGGGGCAGAGCTGGGATGTAAATAGCATACAGTGCCAAAAAGCAAATGTGGATGGGGGCTCTAATCTCTTGCAGGTGTGCACATACCTAGAAACTTCAAAATAACTTGTTGAAACAAGGACACATGGAGGAACCATGTATCAAGGTTAGCACTTAATAGTTGTAGTTACTGTTACAGTAAAAACAACCCTTTTTATTTAAAAACTGAAGTGTAAATAGCACAGAATAAACACACACAGTTCACCAAAAAGAACAGAGTAGAGCCAGCTATTGCTGCTTCCTGGTTTGTGATGGTTAGGACTCTGACTGGCTGGTGTAAATAGACAAATAAGTAAGTCCAAAATCGGCAACAAACAGCTTCAGTGCAGCACATTAGTTCAATCGAGGAGGACAAAGAAAAAAAGTTAAAGCAACTGCTTTAAAAATTGAAAATCAAAGCAACAAACCAGAAGAGGAGCATCCTGTGATCATGCAGGTGCTGGTGTGGGTGTGTTTAGAGATGTGCGAAATTAGAACATTTTGCTCCGTGATATATTTCGCAAAATTCATGCATTTTGAGAAAAATATTTCGCTGGTGTGAAATGAGAAATTTTGCCCATGAAATGCAAAATGCTGCGGTGAAATGCAAATGTTTGCCATGAAACATGAAATGTTGCCTGCAAAATTGCAAATTTCAGGTAGAATTTGGCAACATTGTGGCAAAATTAGGAAAATTTCACATTTCATGGCAAAATTATGCATTTTGCCAGTGAAATTTTGCAGTTTCGCACCCAGCAAAAAATTTTGCGGAATTGCAGAATTTTGTGAAATGTTTCTTGTGGCAAAATTGCAGATTTTGTGGCAGTTCTGCTGGCAAAATGTAATTTTGCAACATCTCTAGGCATGTTACGTGCTAACATGCCCACACCAGCAGCTGCATGTTTGGTTAGATATAGATATAGATAAAGATATAGATATAGATATAGTAAGCTCCATTGTGTTCTGTTTGGTGAACTGGGTCTGTTTATCCTGTGCCATTTATGCTGCGGTTTTGAAATAAAAAGGTTTTTTTTTTACTGTAAGCAGACTCTGTGTCTTTCAGTAACTATAACCATTAAATGCTGACCTTCATACACGGTTTCTCCATGTATCTTTATTTCAGCATGCAGTGCCATTTACATATCTAACTTTCTTCAGTACACCCTGTGCAACACTTTTACCACAGTCCGCCAAATACTGCTTATAAGTACTGGTGATAGGGGGCTGTTGGAAGTGCTGTGCAGGTGCACACAGATGTTGGCTGACTGAGTGCATTGAGGGATCTGTTTTGATAATGGCTGCATATATGGCAACTGGACTAAAGAGAGAGTACCACTGAATTACCAGTGACAAAACAGATCTGGGGTTTGGGGGCCCACTGAACTACCAGGGAGACTGGATCTCATACCAGATTGCGTGCACACTTCTGAACTACCAGAGAGATTGGGACACACACCAGATTATATGCACACTCAGTTAAGGATCTTCCAGAACTGAAAACTTAAACACCTCATCACACTGCTGGAGCATCATGAATAAAAGGAAACCACATTGAATATTTAAGGTACACTTGTAATGCAGAGAAGTGCAGCTCAGTTACGTTCATGACTGGTCAATCCAGGTATCAGAAAGTTCTGAACTATGAAAGCTGTGTGTCTTTTCAACATCCAGTGGTATTCTTATTGACTAAATAAGCTGCACTGCATGCAGGATTAACCTATGTCTAATCTTGCAACTTATTTTATCACCTGCACTTGTCCACTCTCCACTGTACCTGTCCACTCTCCACCCCTGCTCCTCACCCCATCCCACCCCAATCCCCCTCCCCCTGAAGTGTCCTCTCTAAAGACTACCCCAGCTGTCTCCTACTACCTCCTCTCTCTGAAGTTGTCCTCTATACTTTTCACTTTATGTAATGTATACATATAATGTTCCTGGTGTTCTGAAGTTGTTGTTTGTAAACTGTTCCTGTTGTATTTTTTCCTTTGTTCCCCTGTCCCTAGGTCACACCTAGAAATGAGCCTTGGCTCAGTGTGTCTTTCCTGGTTACCATCTTTAAACAAATAAAGAAATACAAACAGGCCACTTCTCTCAGTGTAGTTAAGCCCCTGCAAGACATATTGTTAAATCAAGGATGGAAAGGAGAAAGAAAAAGTGTGGCTCACTGGGAATTGAACCTCAGACCTTTGGTATGCTGTTCCAGCACTCTAACCATTAAGCTACAGGCTCACAATAGTCAGAGTGCCCGGGGAACTTCCTTAAATCCACACATTCCTTTCTCAAGTGTGTTGCAATCCTGCAATTAGGAACACATTTAGAAATACAAACAGAACACTTCACTCAGAGTAGTTAAGCCCCTGCAAGGCATATTTTTAACTCAAGGATGGAAATGAGAAAGGCAAAGTGTGGCTTACTGGGAACTGAACCTTAGACTTTGGGTATGTCATTCCAGTGCTTTAACCATTAAGCTACAGGCTCATAATGGTCAGAGTGCCTGAGGAACTTCCTTAAATCCACACATTCCTTTCTCAAGTGGGTCGGACACTCTGACCATTGTGAGCCTATAGCTTAATGGTTAGAGAGCTAGAACAGCATACCAGAGGTCTGAGGTGCAATTCTCAGTGGGCCACACTTTTCCTTTCTCATTACCAACCTTGATTAAATAAATCAAAAAGTGTAACCCCTCAGGATGGCAATTATGTAAGTGAGCTGCATTTTTGTGTATTAAAACTGTGCTATAAATCTTCAGTGCAGTTTCCTTTTGTTTTTTTGGAACTCCAGCAGTGTGTGATTAGACTAGAAGAGAGACTGGCAAGGACAGAAAGATAGACACTATCACTGGGCCTATAAAAAGGCCTTCTGTGTGGGTGGAGGGGACACTTATAGTTGACAGGCCCCACACTGATGTATGTGAAAAGCAGTGCACACTGCATGCATGTCTGTAGTGGCATTTTGTGCTGTTACTGTGCACAAACCATGCTGGTGCACAGCTTTAGCTGAGTGTTTTCATTTAATAGTAGTATAAAATGTATAGATCAACTTAGGTTAGAGAAAAGTAAGTTTTATAAAACAAGTATTGAAACATAGGAAGATAGAATTTGATGGCAGATAAGGACTGCTTGGCCCACTCAGTTTGTCCATTTTTCCATACCTACAATATCACTGCAGACTCTAGTTGATCTCTGGCTCTTTCTCTCTCCTGTTTCCTTTCCAGTAAGACTCCATTGTGTCTTTCCCAATAATTCTTCTACCCCACCACTATTTTCACCCCCACCACCTCTGCTGTAAGGCTGAGCCAAGAATCCACTACTCTTTCTGTGAAGAAGTATCTTCTCACATCTCTCCTGAATCTAACCCCCTCTCCAGTTTCATAACATGTCCCCTTGTTCTTCAGCACCTTTTTTTTGAAAAGTACTTCCCTCACATACCCTACTTACCTCTGTGATGTATTTATACATCTCTATCATATCCCCATATCCATCCTTTCTTCCATGGTGTACATATTAAGGTCCTTGGCATGGGCTCATAATGTCACCGACAGATATAGCTCAGCAACACTTGCTGCAAGCAATGTAGCATGCACTGAAACAAAATCAGAAAAAACACCAGCCACAACACAAACAGCGTGCCCCATTGAAAACAAAGGGACTTACTTTTTTTGTGGTAGGCTTTGCCCCTACACCTCCCAGAATATAAATAACTAACTCTGAGGGGGTGTGGACATTGAGAATGCGGAGAAACTCAGGAGGGGGAAAATATTTCATTTAAAAAAAACTAAAAAAGTTGCAGCACCAGAAGACCTGGGGGGAACTGAACCATGGTCCCCAATCTCTATTTCTGCTGTGTGTTGGGGGCCTTAGCCTTCCACCATGGCAGCAGCTCAATGAGGCACCTCAGCACAGGGTAACTTCATCCCCCTTCACTAGAAGCATAGAGCAACAGGGGTAGCAGTAATTCCCTACCGCTATTAAACCCTTGTCACTCTAAATGCAGGTGCGATCTCCACAGCATGGTTATTGCCACACTGTTTTTGTTTAGAGGTTTTGACCTGGTACTGAGATCCTTTAGTCTCACCTTATAGGGCTTTTGATGCAGATCCTGCACGATTTTAGTTGCCCTCCTCTGAAACACCTCTGTTTATGTCCTTCCAGAGATGTGGTCTCTAGAACTGAGCACAATACTCAAGGTCGGGTCTTAGCAGTTATTGATACACAAGCAGCACCACCTCCTTCTTCTTCCTGCTGATGATACCCCTGGCTGTGCACCCCAGAATCCCACTAACCCTCCCAGCTGCCTTGTCGCACAGCCTGCCCACCTTTAGATCATCAGGTATGATTATCCGCTGGTCTCTTTCTGTTTGGTGATCATCAATGCCATTTTGTATACCACCTATGGGTTTCTGTGCCCTAAGAACAGTATTTTGCACTTTTTCACATTGAAATTCAGCTGCTACTCCATTGACCATTTTTCAAGTTTTCTCAGGTCTGTGCTCATCTTTTCCACCTCCCTGGAGTGTCCACCCTACTGCAGATTATTGGTGTCATCTGCAAAGCAGCAGACCTTCACGTCTGGCTCCTCTGCAATGTCAGATCTTGCAACCCATTGGAGTCAAGATACTCCACAATCTTTTCCTTCAGCAGTGATTTCTTTAACTTTCCCACCACTGACATCAGCTTGACTGGCCTATAATTGCCTGCCTCCTCCCTGCTATAATTTTTTGAAGTAGAACTACATCTGCCCTCTTCTAGTCCTACAGAATCACTTCTGTTTCCAGTGAGCTGTAATACAGGACTGTCAGAGGTGTAGTCAGTACCACCATGAATTCCCTCAGTACCTTGGATCCACCCCATCTGGCCCCATTAATTTGTCCACTTCCAGATTAGCAAGTCCCTTCAGGACTCTCCTCTGACAAAGGACTAGTGTCTACCACCCTCCCTCCAAAACTCCTGTTACTCTTTTGTGGCCCCTTCCATTCTCCTTCCTCAGTGAACACTGAGCAAAAGTATTTATTACAATCCATCCCCCAGTATTCCTCTTTTCACTTACACACGCCAAAAATGTCTTTTCCCATTTCGTTACCACCTGGGTTATTCAGTTTATGCCTTTGCACTCCTTACTGCTTTCTATGCTTCCCTCTGTTTCTCCTTATACACTTCCCTTTCCTTCTCTCTCTACATATCTGTATACTTTCTGAATGTTACCTGTTTAGCCTTCGCCTTTAGTGGTCTCTTTTTCTTCTTGCTTTTGCTCACTTGCTTGATGCAAAGGATTGTTACCTTCACAGTGCCCCTTTTAACTACATCCACTGTTCCTTCGCCCCACCCAAGTCCTGCCCCCTGCCAGGTCATCCCCCAGGCATTCACCCATCTTTATTAACTCTGCTATCCTGAAGTCCAAGACCCTCACTCCCTTGTGTGGCTTGATTCTACAACAGTCCTTATATTGAACCACATTTTATTGTGGTCTCTGGTCACCAGGTGGTCTCTGACCTTGATGTCTGTGACATTGTCCCTGTTAGTGAGCACTATGTCCAATAGTGCCCCATCATGAGTAGGTTCGCTGACTAGTTGCCTGAGGAATGACCCCTGCAGGGAGTTCAAGATTTCCCTGCTTCTAACCGATCAAACAAAACATTCAGGAAAATACTAAAGCTTTATAAAACAACCTTAGAATCCAGTTTGCTGAAAAACACAAATAGAACTGTTAGAAAATTATATAATTATAGAAGATCATTTTATGGTACTTTGTTGATTTGCCAGACCTGAATTTAAGCAAATTAGAAACTGAAGTCTTAAACCATGCTATGAACGACATAGAAGAATATTTTAACACTTACAATTGGGTGGAAAGCAATGTAATGGACCAATACAATGTCCCTATCAAACCCATATTTTGATTCCTGAACATTACTACTAAAGAAGTCTTTAAGAAATTAGATAAGTTGAAAATTTATAAAGCAAAAGCATTGGATGATACGGAAACATCATTTTTGAAATTAGGTGCAGATATAATAGTACCAACTCTTACAAATGTCTTTAACTGGAGTCTAAATTATTCCATCTTTCCCTATTTTTGGAAAACAGGAAAATTATCCCAATCAATGGCGGTGGGAATGCATCTGCACCCTCAAATTATTGCCCCATTGCCTTTTTTTCCATACTGTCCAAGGTGTTGGAAAGACTTGTCCAACAGCAATCACACCAACTAAGGATGGGCCAAATCCCTGCCCTCTAAACCGAGCCCCATCAAAGTGCAGCGGCTCGGCTTAGGGACACCCAAACTGAACACTGCAGGCTCAGCTTAGATCTCACCTTGTGTTTCTTCCTCGCTCAGCCTCCCAGCTTTCATGTCTGTCTTGTGGCATGCATTGGAGGCTGCGGAGGAGCTCAGTGATGTCTGTGCACCAGTGTGTGAGCATGAACTGTGCCACAGTATGCACATGCATGAAACTGGGGTATATACATCTCGCACATGTTAGCGCAGCACTATTTCTGCCCAAGCACCACAGCAGAGATGGGAGGGAGCTCAGTTGGGAGGATGAGTGACTTTTGCATGTCTGGAATCGGCAGCAGTGGTAATTTTGATTAGGGCAGAGTGAAGTGGACTTGCAAAGAGGATTAGAGGTAACTGGGAGCCAGAAGTACCCCATGGTGGGAGGAATTAATTATTAAAAGAAAACAAACAAAAAAAAAAAAGACATAAATGAGAGAGGAATCTGGGAGAGCTTGGTGGGTGGTGGGCTGCTGGTGCATGTGGTGTAGGCTTCTCTGATCAGGAGACTTGCAACAATTGCAAGGTCAGACCAAAACTTAAAACATGTTTTTTAAAAAGAAAAAAGAAAAGAAAAAGAAATGGGTGAACTGGATGGGTGGGTGGTTGTGGGGTGGGCTGGTACAGGGCATGCCACTCCTTAGCTCTCCTGCTGCCCTCCTGTTTTGCTTGCTAAATAAAAAAGAAATAACAAGAGTGGCTCAGATGACTTTAACAGAACAGAGAAGGAGAACAAGAAAGAAAGAACAAAAAGAAAGCAAACGCTGTGTGTGTGTGTTTGTGTGTCTGTGTGGGGGGGGGATTATGAATGTGTACTCAAGGGTGGGTGATGGAGGTCTGGTGCACATTGTGGTAGGCTTCTCCAGGGAGACTTGGAGGAGTCGGAACAAAACTTAAAATAAAATTGAAAAAGAAAATATTAAAGAAAAACTATGAAAAAGAAAAAGTGAAAGCTGCCAGTTGAGCGGGTGGTTTGGGGTACACAGGTACAGGCCTGCCTCCTTAGCACTCCTGCTGTCATGTTCTTTTGCTTGCTAAAATAATTAATAAATAAAAAGAAAAAACAGAGTAACTCTGACTCTAACAGAGTAAGAAAATGAGAACAGAAAAGAAAGAACAACAAAAAGCAAAGTCTGTGTGTGTGTGTTTTTTGGGGTGTGAATGTATACTCCAGGGTGAGTGGTGGGCTGGTGAATGTGGAGGTAGGCTTCTCCAGAGAGACTCGGAGGAGGAGTTAGACCAAAACTTAAAAAAAAAAAACGGAAAAATAATATTAAAGAAAATCCCAGAAAAAGAAAGAGTGTGAGCTGATGGCTGAGTGAGTGGTTTCTGGTTGGCTGGTACAGGCCTGACTCATTGGCTCTCTTTTGCTTCCTTGTTTTCTTGCTTGCTGAAATGCTGAAAAAAATAAATCAATAAAAAGAAAGAACAGAGTGACTTAGCTGACTCTAACAGAGTAAGAGAAGAAGAACAGGATCAAAGAAAGAACAAGAAGAAAGCAAAGTTTGTTTGTATTTTGGGGGGGTTGTGAATGCGTACTTCTCGGTGGGTGGGGGTGGGAAGCTGGTGCATGTGGTCATAGGCCTCTCCAAGGGGACTTGGAGGAGTCAGACTAAAACTTAAAAAAAAGGAAAATTAAAAAATATGAAAGTAAAACCCAGAAAAAGGAAATGCGGAGTCGGGGGAGAGCTGAGTGACTGGTTTTGAGGTGGGTTGGTACAGGCATTTCTCCTTAGTACTCCTGCCGCTGTGTTTTGCTTGCTGAAAAAATAAATAAATAGTATGAACAGAGTGACTCTAACAGAGTATGAGAAGGAACAATAAAACAGGAAAGAAAGAGTAACAAGAAAGCAAAGTCTACTAGTGTGCGTGTCTGTGTGTGTGTGTGTGAATGTGTTGGTGGGGGGAGAGAATGTGAATGTGTACTCCAACCTGCTACTGCATGCACTGCCCCTCAGTTCCATGATCCAGTGTCACACTGCAGTTGTAAATTATCTCCATTCTCAAGCACTTGCCAGTGCCCAGTCCCCCATGTAGTGGCTTGGGCTTCCCATAGGCCATTTGAGCTACCAGGTTATTTTTTCCAAAAAATATTATTTTAAACAAATAGTCTAGTGCATTAATCCAAGGGTTTTATCCTTTTTAGTTAAATACTGTATCATTCTGCTGTGAATTGTCTCCATTCTCGAGCACCTCCCACTGATATCAGACTAGTGCCTTTCCTAGGTAGTGGCTTGCCATAAGCCATCCAGACTAGCCAGACCATTTTTCAGTACAACCAAAAAATATTTTGATGCAGAATAGTACAATGCATTAATCCAAGGGTTTACTGTCATCTTGCTGTGAATTATCTCCATTCTTGAGCATCCACTGTTCACAACCCCTTGGTACGGGCATGCCAAAAGCCATCCAGGGTAGCCAGAGATATAGAGATGTCATCTGATGATGATGTAGCAGGGCGCAGTAGGAGAGTTACCTGGTGTTCCAACACACTACATAGAACCACAAATCAACAGCAGGAGCAATTTGATGGTAATACAGCAGAAAGGGGCACTACACAATTGAATACAGCATACAGAAACACCCTGACCATAGCTGAAGAAAATAATCAGTCATCAATTACTAAACTGGGTCCCTTGGTGACTGTTGCACTGCTGGGGCTGCTAGGGACACTTGTGATTCTGATATTGCTGCTGCTTGACTACTTTTCACAGCTTGGCAGCTAGTGGTATGCTTTTTAAACAGTTTGAGCTAGTCATCCCTACTGATCTAAACCCTTATCTTAATTTGTGTGTGTGTGTGTGTGTGTGTGTGTGTGTGTGTGTGTGTGTGTACGTGTGTTTAACTTTGACTCATCTGGCATTGTTTGCATTTCATTATTCCATTTTACTAGTTTTCTTGGCTTGGTCATTCCTATTTACAAACCATGGACAAAACTAAACAAACAAATGTAAGGAAACTATCTGAATTATTTAAAACAAAAGGAAATAGCAAGATGCTACTAATAGGCCTTCTAGTCCCAAAAGTGGACCAGAACAATCCCTGTTGGAAAACGGCCCAAAAGAGTAAGAGTCTGTAATCGAATAAAAAGTGACACTTCCCCTTTCCTAGCCCTACAGCTGATCCATTCCCAGGTGTTGGTGCTGGTACATCAAGTTAAGGTAGTATCAAAAAGAGAACCATAGGTGCTACTGCACCATGCAAGAGGAGTAAGGGTCATAGTAATAAAGGCACTACTATTAAGAGAACCAAAGTAGTTGGTGGCATCACCTGGAGAGGCACTGAAAGGATGAATACTTGCATATTTAATGCACCATTGTCCCAATCATCATCATCTCATAAGTCACACTCCAGCATGGACCATAAAGCAGTGATAGCAACTTTCTGCCCAGTGACCATCATCTGACTCTGATACTAGTGATGTAGTGTGGGAGAAAATTTGAAGAAATTCTGGAGATGGGTCACTGGGTGGGACCAACCAAAAAGGAGATGGTGACAAGGAAGATGGTCCTGTCTTCCCTGCTGACACTGTTATTTTAGAGAAGGAAAACAATGATGATGACAGGACTCATGATGTAAATGCTGCTACTAGTGCAATATAACAGGTACTTAATGCTGGAGATAGAACTAAAAAGACCTTGTCTTGGGTCAGGAATTGCTATTGTATTGACTGCTAAAGTATCTGCTGGTATTAGCAGGGGGAGACAGAAAAATCACCTTGGCTTATCTGCATTGATAAGACACTTACAAGAATGCACCTGATGGTATGCAGAAATGATGTGATGCCACTACTGAAAGGTGAGACACAGGATGAGGCATTGGATGACAAGAACCTAGACAGTTCTTCTGTAACAAAAACAGGTGGCATTGCTAATTATTTCTCATCCCCCTTCAGCCAAAAAAGTCAAGCATGTAATTAACCATCACCATCAGGCACTCTAGTATCTGGCAATTCCCCTGCATTTAATTCGATCCACTCTTTTCAGAGCAGAGAAGGCCCAAAACCAAAACAGTTAACCATGTAGGAGTCATTTCAAAAGGTGTGTAAGTATGAACCTAATCATCCAGCTGCCCCAAAATGAAACAAAGCCACAGCAGAAGTGATAGCACTAGACCTGCATCCCTTATCTTTTGTTGATCAAAACTGAAGAGACACAGTACTCACAGACAAAAGAGACTGTAAACTTGGAAGCTTGTTGCAAAGTGATTTATTGTGGTAAGTGCCCAGACAAGCACACGAAGCCCCAGCACGGGGTCTTCATCAGGGGTTGGGTCTGAGGGTTCCAGAGACATGCCACTTTAGTAAATCAGTGATTAAAAGTGATAAATACAAAAGTAACATTGTGTCAAAGAAAAATAAACTTCACTTCAATGAGGTACAGAGCTTAATTATAAAAATCGTTAATTGATTTTCAGATTGTACTGTCCTTATAGTGCTTGTGCATACACAGTACTATGATTTTGTTAAACATTAAGTTAATTACTCATTTCATTTTAATAATTTCATTTTATAATACAGAGGCTTGTTACAGAAATTCAAAATGGATAATACTGAATCCGAGCAATGTTAACGACTGGGTGTTAGCACTGGGTGCTATCCTAACATTCTAATATTCCAACTTCTTCAGGATTCCAAGAAAAAAAAAATAGAACACACTAAAAAATATTGAAGTTGTGGTGTGTGTGGGGGGGGCAAAAACAGGTAGGGTAAGACAACAAATGTCAGTGGCTCAGCAGGTAGCACACTCACCACTGAGGCTGGAAGATTGAAAGACTGGAAGATTGGAAGATGGTGGGTTCTAAATCCCAGTACTGACACTAGTGCATTGAGAGGGGGGTGCTGCACTCTCGAGGTGTTGTCTTTCGGTTAAAGATCCCATGGCACTTCTCAATAAGAGTAGGGGAATTTTCTTATTCAATATATTGGTAATCACATACATTCTTCACATGCATTATTGTTGTACTAATTTCTGTTCTGTAACTTATGTACTTCTCAGTACCCAGGTCGTGCCTGGAAACAGACCCCGGCTCAATGCGCCTTTCCCGGTCAACAAATTTTAAAATAAAAAAATTAAAAAAATTAGCCACATAAAATGAAAAAAAAAAAATCATTTTGCAATAGCAGTCAAAATAGAGAAAAAGGAAAAAAACAACATAAGCATACCTCTACTTCATACTTAACCATTATCTGATGGCATATTGTATTGTCCAAAATTATTGCTCAGGTGAAATATCTTTCTTCTGTAATGTTAATTTACATCTCATATGCCAAATGTGATATTTAAAACAAAGCAAAATTAAATGCATTGTACTTTGTTCATATTGGGGGGATTCTCCAAGGGGCAGAAAGTACATGCCAATGGCATGTATCTCGCATGTGGAAGATGCGCAGTGGCTGTATTCAAGGCCACAAGCCACTGTGCAGCTCCCTTCCATGACCCTGCCCCCTGGCACAGAGGGTGCGGGAGCCATCTGGTGAACATGGGCGGGCATCCCATGGGATGCCCTGTCCTAGTCCACCAGTGGATTCCTTGTGCCATCCAGCACCATGGCCGCAGGGGTGGTCGGAGGGGTGGTCGGAGGGGACACAGAAACAAACATTGGTCATGTGCCTGGGTGGCTGCTCCCTGTCCCCGCAGTGGTCCAGGTGGGCTGGGGCGACATGTCAGAGGGGTCCTATGGTGGTTGCTGCTTCTGGTGGTGTTCCAGTGGGGAGGGGGTACACAGTGGCTGCAACTGCCCCTGGAATGTGTAGCCTGCACCCACCCTTGGCCAGCACTCTGCATGTTTGAAAATAGCGTGGAGTGCGGGCATGCCCCCCGCACTGCCCAAAGACCACCCCTGTGAGGCTGGAGGATCCAGTGCGTAACAGCCCTGTGCCTCTTTGGTGAATCAGGCACAGGAGGTGCAGCAGCCATGAAGTGTCTATGCAGGGCAGATATGTGGCGTGTAGCCACTCTGCGCCTTGGAGAATAGCCCCCATTGTTTCCAGGATACCAGTAAAATACTAAAAATAAGATTTCTATTGTGAGTAATAAAAGAGGTGAATTCTCCCATTTACAGAAGAATGAACGTTAGACCAAAATTACTCTATATATGGTCATTCAAAAAACAGGTGTTCCATTGTTTCACAACTGTCAGGACATAAATCAGCCCTTGGACAAAGTCTTTCACTATGGCCCTTATGTTTAAAATTATTTTTTACATTAAGGTTGTCATGCACACACAATCATAGTACATCCCACATTTGTTTGGGTATACGGGGGTAGGTTCACATTGTTCCAGTTTGTGAAATTTTACTTTGTGATTTGTTCCCATAAGACAGATGTTCTGAAAAGAATTGTGACATGATATGTGAATACAGTTCCTTTCTTTTTAATATTATCAACATTTGTTTTAGATTAGTCCACATTTTTAGTTTTCCAAAACAGTATTGCATATACATGGGTAAACCTGATAAGGATTTGTGTCTCTGAATTGCAGTTCTAATACCCAACGGGTCCAGGTTCTTTTTTTTTTATGTGCTGTAATAAAGGTTTTATGTTTGTATAAAGAAACATGCAAAAAAAGGATACTAATGGGTTAGTCATACCCTATACATTCCATTTAGGGACATTGCTTAGGGCTTTTTTGAAAAGTAGTTCCCAATTATTAAAGCTCGTATCCCCCTGTCCAAAATATATTCCCAAAATTTTTACAAACTCCTTCCTACTGTAATTGGTATCCCCATAATGTCTATATAATCTAGTGTCTCTGGCCTAATCAGTATAAACTGGCTTTTATTAAAGTTAATTTCAGACCCTGTTCCTCCCATAAATTCTTTCAACACTTCTACGGAGATACTTGAGGGAAAGTCAGCTAATATGAGGCACACGTCATCCGTGTAAGCCACTGTTTTATTTTCATCATCTTCACTTTTTACTGCTAGAACATTAAAGCTTTTATTTCAATTCAATCTAAGTAAGAAAGGTTCTAAGGTTAGGATGTAAAGTAGGGGACTGAGTGGGCATCCCTGACTTACCCCTCTGGTCACTGTGCATTCCCTTCCCACCCACCCATTAATATATGGGCAACTACAACATTTTTATAGCATAGTTTAACCCAATTAATGAATACTTCAGGAAAACCACATTTCCTCATACATAGGAATGTGCCACTTTGTCAAATGCTTTTGCATGGTTGAGTCCAATGAGGAAACCAGACAATTCCTCAATGTTCCCCATCTCCATTACTTCCCTGATTAGTTTTAAACCATCTGTAATTTTTTTCTGCCTGGGATGGCACATAATTGCGATGGGTGTATAATATTATCCAAAACCACTGCAAGCCTTTTACTGAGTATTTTAGTAAGAATCTTACAATCAGTATTCAATGAAGTAATGGGCATCCAATTAGTAAGGCTTTCTTATCTCCTGATTTGCGTAGCAAAATAATTAACATTTTATATATGCTGTCTGACAACTTGTTTGTAATCAAAAATTGAATGACTACCAATTTGATGGGTAACTCTTGAAAGATTATTTTATATAATTCATTGGGTACTCCATCTTGACCTGGTGATGTACCAATTTATAATTTTTTTATAACCTGATGCAATTCTTGTGCTGTTATTGGTGCTGTCAATGACTCAAGGAAATATTCAGGTATCTTGTTTAAAACACATGTTTGTAACCAATTATCTACAGGATATCGTCTTCTGATAGGTTAGATTTCTGAAACATTTGTGAATTGTAAGTCTCTATTTCTCTGAGGATTTCCTGTTTATTATTTATAAGTTTCCCATCTTTAATTTTTATTTGCTGCATCTCCTTTTTTTCCTTTGATTCATATGACTATCGAAAGGATTAGTTTGTGTCTGCTTTCTTTGTATACCAAAATGTTGCTGTACCTCAGGAGACTACATTCTGTTATACTGTATCTGAGACATTTCCTCTTTTATAGATGTAATTTATTCAGTGTAATTATTCTCCCCGTTATTTTGCAAAGATTGTAAGAAGTACAATTGCGCTCTTAAATCAAAATATTTTTCTTTTTTAATCTTCCCATTGATTTTTCTAATTATTTGGAAATAGTCTATTTTTATTTTTTTTTTTTGCTTTCCTCTACTGAATCATAAAGATAAAATACAGATCTCCTAGCTTCTATTACATGCCAGAAGCCCTGTGCAACTAGTGGATTTTCTAACAGTGTCAGGTTCAGTTTCCAATACCCCGGTCTCTTAGAAGTACCCTTGAAATTTGATAATGTCAGACTAAGTATATCATGGTCAGATGTGGCCACCATAAAAATGTTTAAATTTCTGAAAGGCAATATGAGGGAAATTAGCCAATAATTAATTCTCATGGAGAGGGATCCCCTAAAATACGTGTGTGGGTCATGTTTATCTGTGGCAGTAAAAACATCAATTAGACCTGTCTGAAAAATAAGGTAGCTTAGAAAAGAAGCATCACAATAAATCAATACATTTTAGAGGTTTAGAGATCACTATTTGACACAAATCTACTAATGATAGGATCACCTCCAAAAAAGATATTTTTTGCTATAAACAGATATGGTTGTATTGGTTTAAATAACTCAACATACCCTGTCTTTGTTTGTGGTACATACATGTTAATTAGGTGAAATTCCACTGAATTTATCCAACAAATAACATTGCCCATCCTGGGAAAATATCTACCATGAGTTATTTTTTATGTGGGGTCTGTAAAACAAATTCCCTCTTCACTGCAAGCCTCTTCTCCCATTGATCAAACACTAGGACCTCAAATCCATGCTTCATTTGCTCTTTGTATGTTCTGCAATGAATGAAGCCTCATGTCCTAAAAGAATATGATGCCATATTTGTAGTCAGCAAATAAAGCAAATGTAGCAAGCATTTTTCTTTCTGATAAAATATTGTTTGTATCTAAGCTTGCAACTGAAAGCTCATAGTGCCCAAAGCATGTATGCAGATGTTAAATATTTCAAGGCATTTTTCTTGAGATTGCTCTTGTTCCTATTCTTTTCCTTTTTAGTGTTGCTTTTAACATCAATCTGCATCTTTTGTCTGATGTTGCATCCACTTGTGAGGATGGTAATGATGCACTGTCCGATTCATTTTCATTTTCTGAGTCAACCCATTGTAGAACAGTAAATTAATTTAATAAAGAGATAGATTCAGGGGGTGGATCAGGCATTGGGGTTTTATTTTTCATTTTACTCTACTTGGACAAAAACTTGAAGTCAAGATTAACTGGAATGGGGTGGGAGGACGTCACTAGGACCAGAGTCTGGGTCATGTTCTGGAGTTTGGTTTGGTATTTCAACTGGATGATTTTTCAAGGGCAGAGAGACAGTATTTCTCAGAGGGACAGGCACTGTATGAACTGAAGGTATTGAAGATGACCTGCAACCCCAAAATCCTGCTGCTGCTTTAGTGGCTTTACTTATATAAATGTCCTGAATTTCATAATTGGCATTTTCAGTATTATGAGCTGCCCAAGGGCAGTCTGTGAATGAGTGCCCCTCTTTGGGACCATGACAATTCGCTCCCGTCTTTTCACTCCCTGACTTCTCACTCTCAACAGTACACTCTGGCGTCAATTTGTACCTATGGCATTCTGCTGTATGACAATTCGCTCCCCCACTGACTTCCTTTTGCAGCTCAAATGTCTCTTACTTGCTCTACATACTAAATGTGGGTAGTCAAGAACTCTATAGCATATCCTAGAAGGACCTCATCTTGGACACAGCCTGCTGGCAACATGATGGCAGTAGCAGTGAATCAGATACAGACAATGTGAGAGTGCAGAATTAAAAACCGCAACAATTGGAGGTAGTTGTGAGCACAGCACCATAAATCTTCAACCTTACTTGTGCTTATGCCAATAGCATCTTCTTTTCTTGCTCTTCATCAATCTGACTGGTCTTCAACAAGATATGACTAATTGGAAGGAATCCTGATTTTTGAGTGAAATGTCTCTTACTCGCTCTACTAAATGTCTATAAGAAATAAAAGCAAATATCCAGGGCTCACAGCATAGTACCACCAGGTCTTACTCACTAATCTGTCAGGCAGAACTGGGTCACTCAGAAGTACCTACTCTCCACCTCCATATGTGCCCTGCACACATGCTTTCAATGCAGTACCAATACAAATGGGAAGAAATTGTTTTGTAATGATGGGGTTTGTGAGCAGAGGTGTGTGTGTGTGTGTGTATGTGTGTGGCATGCTGACCTGTGAAGCTGTGTGTAGGGAGCTGAGCCTATTTGTAGGCTGCTACATACAATGCAAATGGCTGGGGTACAAATTGTTTCGTATTTCTGTGGTTTGTGAGCAGAGCTTTGTGTGTAGCTGGGATATTTATTGGTGGGTTTGCTGAACTGGGAAACTGCTTTGTGTGGGCATTTGTGTGGGGTGCTTGGTGGCTTTGAAACATTAGCGGTAAGCCATGCTGCCATGTCAGACCCTCCCCACAGGCACAGTTTGACAAAATGGCTCAGGGATTGGTTCTTAGTGGTCAGGAACCAAAAGGCATTAGGCACTCTTTCATATCTAGATATCAGTAATATCACCTCAGTCCATGATTGCTGCTTTAAAGATTTTATTTAATCTTTATCTGTAAACTTTTAAAAACTTTACAAGCAATTTGGGAGCATGCCAATTTGCATTGAATCTTGAATGTTGAAACTGCGGGAGTGATTCGGGTGGCAGCGTGTTGACATAGGATCGAGTTTTTGAGCGGGAACATAATGTCGGGAGCGAGAAGTTGGGGAGCAAAAAGACAGGAGCGAAATGTCATGTACCCCCCTCTTTGTCACAAAGATTACATTTTTGAGTATTCGTACAATGGTACCCAGAATGATCAAGTCCCCCACACTGCATACATTTGATTACTTCACAATTTTTACTAATGTGTCTAGGGGATCCACATTTGTAACAACGCCATGGCTGACCAGGATAAAAGATAAAGCCTTTGTCCCTACCAATGTAAAAACAATTTGGTAAATGATGGAAATCGTTTGCTACTTGATTTAACTTGATTTTAATCCTCCAGCCCCCATTACAATACCCCTCCCCATTCAGTATACAGTAGGTTCTGGTGTGCCTTGTATGGAGCATTTCTTTTCCAGCCAATAAAGTATATCAGTAATGTTCACTCCTTTGTTTCTAAACAATACCGTTATTACATGGAGGGATTATTTATCAAAGGGGTTATCTGAAATGGTGTCCAGATAGGGTTCATTTTTAATGTCATATATTTGGTCCAAAAATAGTCTAACAAGTCTGGGGTACAGAAACTTATGTCAAAAGTATGCTCGCCAGGAGCTTGTATGAGGGCATACATGTCCTCCAGAGAAAAACTGGGTGACTGTTTTATTAAGCATTTACCCACATAATGTCTATCTAGAGAGCTCTCCAAACCTCCAAGATACCATAGCCAAATGGCATTTCTTCTTTTAGCTAGCTCCTCTGGCTTATGGAACAAGCTAGCATAAGTGGGTATCACTTGTTTTTTTTGCTCTCATTTCTGACTCGTCCTCCATCCTATTTTCCCTTTCAGGAGCTGTCTCCCTGTTGAGCATCAAAAATGTCAGCAGGAGTGTCTATGGGTGAAAATGACATTATACCTTTATTTTCTAACATACTATTTGCCAGCAGATTAGGCCTTACGGTCTATCGAGTCTGCTCGAACCTAGATCCTTAGTTGGATGCCGAGACCCTCCCATCCCTTGTTCTCCAGAAAACCCTATCATCCATCCCCACCCCCCCGGGACAGGCCATCATCTGATACATCCACTTTCTGTGTCTGTCCCACCCTCTCTTGAAGCCCTCCACTGTGGATCTCTGAACCAGCTCACCAGGCAGTGCATTCCAAGGGTCCACCACCCTCTCAGTGAAAAACCTCCTCCTTCCCCCCTCACCCTTCCACCTTCCAACTTCAAACCATGCCCTCTGGTGATACCTCCCTGCTTTAGTCTAAAGATCCCCTCCATGTTTACCCTATTTATTCCCTTGAGGTACTTGAAGACCTCAATCATGTCCCCATCTCTCCTCTCTCCAATGAAAACAGGCAGAGCTCCTCAAGTCTGTCCTCATAAGTCAAATCCCCTAGCCCTCGTATCATCTTTGTTGCCCTCCTCTGTACCCTCTCCAGGAGCTGTATGTCCCTCTTCAAGTGTGGTCTCAGTACTGTACACAGTACTCAAGGTGTGGTCTAACCAGTCCATTGTACAGCGGCAGAATCACTTCCTTGCTCCTAGAGGTGATCCCCCTTACGATGCATCCCAACATCCTGTTTGCCTTGCTTGCTGCTCTCCTGCACTGCTCAGAGTTATTCATACATGTATCCACCATGATCCCTAGGTCTTTTTCCCCTATTGAGGCCTCCAGCGCCTCCCCTCCCAGGGTGTACCTGTGTTTAGGGTTTCCCAGACCAAGATGCAACACCTTGCACTTGGTGATATTGAAATTTAATTTCCATGTGTGAGCCCAGCTTTCCAGGGTGTCCAGGTCCCCTTGCAGGGCCACCCTCCCCTCTTCTCCCTCAACTACTGCTCCCATCTTGGAGTCATCCGAAGAGACTCATTTCACACCCTATACCCTCCCTGATGTCCGATATGTATGCATTAAACAGGATCGGACCCTGGACCGAGCCCTGTGGTACCCCACTACCAACCTCTCTAGGGTTTGAGAGCTCCCCACAGACCACTACTCTCTGAGTGCGTCCAGCTAGCCAGTTTTCAATCCATCTGACCATCAAAGGGCCTACTCCTAACCCCATCAGTTTCTCCACCAGACCATTGTGGGGGACAGAGTCAAGCCTTGCTGAAGTCCAAGAATAATACATCCACAGGCTTACCCCTGTCCAGTTCTGATGTTACCCATTCATAGAACTCCACAAGGTTGGTTTAACATGATCTACCTGGCACAAACCCATGTTGCCGACTATCCAGACCTCCACCTCCTCCAAGTACACCCCCAATCGTTCCTTTAGTATACTCTCCATTAATTTTCCCACCACCGAGGTCAAACTGATGGGTCTATAGTTTCCTGGTACTTCCCTCGACCCCCCTTTATGGATTGGTACCACATGTGCCTCTCGCCAATCCCTAGGTACCCTCCCTGTCTCAAGTGACCTGCTGAAAAGCTCCACCAGGGGTGCAGCCAGTATGTCCGCCAATTCCCATAGTACCCTCGGATGAATGCCATCCGGCCTAGGAGATTTGTTTTTCTTTAGGGCCTTGAGGGCTAACCACACCCTTTTGGTGGAGATGGCATCATCTCTCCCCTCCACCTTACTGGTCTTTTTATCTTTATCCAGATGTGACACCCCTGGGGTAGCTTTCCCTCCCTCTTGCTCCATTTCTGTTGCTCCCCTGATCCCACTCCCTGCTGCTTCTATCCCCTTCATGCCTTGCTTTGTAGATATCCCATTCCCCTCCCTAGTGAACACAGAGGCAAAGTACTCGTTAAATACCTCTGCCTGGTCCCTCACCTCTTCCACCCACCCTCCTTCTGATCTCAATCTGCTGAGATGGCCCTTAGTTTTTCTCCGCTCCCCAATGTAGTGGAAGAACCCCTTTTCCCCTCCATGTATCCCCTGTGCCAGCCGCTGCTCTTTACTGGACTTTGCTCCCCTCACCATACGGGTGACTTTTCTAGATGCAAGCTGGTACATTTCCTTATCTCTATTTCCTCTTGTTGTTTTATATTTTTTGTAGGCTGCCTTCTTTTCTCTGACTGCTACCTGTACCTCACTGGACCACCAGCATGGTTTGCGTGACCTTGCTCCCTTACGTTTCAACTTAGAGCAGATCCTGACTGCCTCATGAAGTCCCCATTTTATGACCTCCCATCTCCTTTCCACACTTGTCGTTGAGGTAATCCCCTTCAAGTGATCCTTGAGAATATTTCCCATGCCCATAAAGTCTGCCCCCCTGAAGTCCACTGCCAGTGTCCTAGATCTCACCCCCACTCCCCCCATGCTTATTTGAAACCAGACAGTATTGTTGTCACTCCCAGTCAGGGGGTCCTGTACAACTATGTCCCTTACCAGATCCCCATCTGCCAGAACCACATCCAGGACATGCCCCTCCCTTGTGGGCTCCATCACATGCTGTGTTAAGAACACATCCTGTAAGCCATCCAGCAGCCTCTCCTCCTTGGCCACCTTAGAGGACATGGTTCCCCAGTTTGTACCTGGCATATTAAGGTCCCCATTAACACCACTCCTTCCCCTTTTGGACCACACTGGGAAATGATGTTGTCCAGCAAACCATCCTCTAGAACATCACTCATCCTGGGGGCCTATATGCTACTCCACCTTGACCTTATCTCCTGCTGGGGATCGTAGGTGACCCATAAGGCCTCAACGCTTCCTCTGCCTCTTCTACCATAGCAATTTCTATATCATCTCTAATGAACATAGCCACTCCACCCTCTGACCTCCTTTCTATCCTTCCTAAGCATAGTGTACCCCTGCACATTTAGGTCCCAGTCATGGTTTTGTTGTACGTCTCCGTGACCACCGCCACATCCACCCCCGAACAGCATGGCCTGGAACTCTGGCAACTTGCTTCCCAAGCTCCTGGCATTTACTAACACCAACCCCCACCCCTTATCCCGATCCTCTTTGTCGAACCCCACCCAGATTCCTTATACTTCCATCCTCCCCTGAAAAGATGGCACCTCAGAAGTGCAGCACCCCTTCATACACACTACACTGTCAGTATTGGACAGTAGCCGGTACCAGATGTGGGAACTGAACCCACAGTCCCCTGATCTCCCAGCCTCAGAGGCGAGTGTGATGTTGTTAATTTCTCAGGAGCATCTCTCTAGGGAGTGACAGACTGTTCCTCTGTGCAGACTGTTTCTATTGCATTCCTGTTCTCATTCCCTCCCAGAACTGGCATTTGGGGGTTCGGTATCCACATTCCATCTGACATCCAAATCCATCCTGCTCTTGACAAACAACGTTCTGGTGACCATTTTCCTGGTTCTGGGGGCTGTTGTTGTGTTGTCACTGCAGCAGCGGTAGCTAGGTTCTGATCTGGGTTATTCTGTCTGGTGCAAAAATGAAAATCCTTGTCTGCACTGAAGTAACACCCTCAGATGAACCTTCAGTTCCTCTTTTGCATTTCATTTCTTCTTCCAATTTTGTTTTTGCTTCTAAAAGTTCCTTTTTAGTCTGTTCTATTTGTTCTTGAAACATAGATTTCTTTTTTTGCAAGTCCTGTTACAGCATCTGATCAGCTTCAATAAATTCCATGTCCTCCATCACAGTTTTGATTTTCAATCGTTCTACAGTATTATTCTGTATATCCATGTCAGTGTCTACAGTACCTGGAAGAGCACTGTCAGTGCATTCATCTCCTCCAGTCTTCAGTTCTGGATTGGGTTCCTCCAGCAAGATCGCAGGAAGTGCAATGGCCTCTGCAGCAGAGTAAGGAAATTTCTCTGGTGTCCTGGCCAAATTCCCCCTATTTACTGAACTATCACCAACAGCTTAATCTCATTTTGTAAGTAAGTTTACATCTCTACAAATATTCCTCTTCCCTTGCTCCTGTGTCACACCTGGAGATGAGCCACTGCTCAGTGTGTCTCTCCCAGTCGCAAACTTTTAAATAAATTATAAATACATAAAAGTGTGCTGATAAACCTCAGGAATGTTATGGATTATTACAGGGGTGAAAAGAGCACAGTGATCCAGTGTTAGGAAAAGTTTAGGGAAACGGGGTGGAGGTTTTATTCCTGTACAGTACATCCAAAATGGTTGGGGGGGGTAAATAATGCAATGACCTGGTTCTTCAGGCTACATTTGTAACAATATACCATACTGCAAGATGAAGTTTAAATGACCAGTTCTTCAGCCCTTTAAGGAAGCCACTAGGTAAATGAATGTAGACAATGCCAGTCTGAGTCAGGTTATCTCCTGATATGCCTACTTAAAACAAGCATTTGTCAATGTTGGCTCACTGGCATTGGCATTGGTAGTGCCAGAGTAAGAGATGCATAATAGGAATGACAGTGAGGTATTGAAGTGACTCCAACCCCACCCCCACCCTGTAGAGAGTGTCAGGCACTGGGCTGTGCCTTTGGGTTGTCGGCTATAACGCTCATGCCATTGTATCTCACCCTACCGTGTAGAGCCTGACAAGTGCCGTGGTGTGCTTTGGGGTGTTTGGGTGTTATACTTACCCCATTCCATAAGGAAGTACCCTGAGGTGGGTGCAGTGTAGGAGAATGGGGTGAACTTTGTGGCTGAAAAGTGTAAGGCACACCCCGATGCCTGTCACTGGCTGCAGGGTGGGGGTTGGGGTGGAATGGCGTGAGCATTACAACTGATGATCCCAAGTCACACTCCTGACGCATGTCAGTCTCTACAGGGTGGGGTGTTACAGTTGAAAACCATAACACCGTAGGCGTGTGTTGGTATTTTCACTCCAAATTTTCAACATGGGCTGTTTGTGAGCCCACCTCATGAAAAGCGGCACTATCAGTTTGTTAGCTGAAAGGTGGTATTGCACAGTGGCTATGCCATTTGGTGACACAGAGACGAAAACATATTTTGGGCAGGATGTGAAAAATGACATCTTTATTGTTCATGAGGAAGCAAAAAAAATGGCAATGTTGAAAATCTGGAGTGAAAAGAAGAAAAATTGGTGAAGTCATCAGCATGCATAGAAACTGTGCATCACACGTCTGTAACCCGATTATTTTTGGGATTATTTTTAACCACATTTTTAACATAGGCATTTTGGGAGCTCCCCTCATGAACAGTGGCGCTGTGATTTTGCTAATCAGTCCCAAAAGTTGATTTCCCACAGTGACCACGCCATTGTATGGTACAGGTGCAGAAATACATTTAGGGCAGGTTGTGAAAAATGACAGCTGTACTGTTCATAAGGAGGTGTGAAAAAATGCCAGCATTGAAAATCTGGCATGAAAATATTGCAAATTTGCGAAGTTACAAAGGTGCGTGCAAACTGCACAATGCACACTTGTAACACAGTCATTTTATGAAATTTCATCACCAAATTTTCAGCATAGGCATTTTAGGACCTCTGCTCATGAACAGTGTCACTGTCATTTTCTCAGACTGTTCCAAAAACTGATTTCACACAGCAACCACACTATTCTGCGCCCGATGTGCAAAAACACATTTCGGCCAGGATATGTAAAATGACAGCTATACTATTCATAAGGAGTTGTGGAAAAATGCCACTTTTGAAAATCTGGGGTGAAAATATTACAAATTCATGATGTTACGAGCATGCGTGGAAACTGCACAATGCACACTTGTAAAACAGTCATTTTTCAGATTTTTTCCACCAAACTTGCAACATAGGCTTTTTGAGAGCCCCCCTCATGAACAGTGGCACTGTTGTTTCGTTAATCAGTTCTGAAAGGTGATTCCAAGCAGTGACCGCAAAATCACCTTTTGGGATGAATAACACCATGACAGTGCCTGAATTCATGAGGAGGGGTCTCAAAAACCCCATGTTGAAAATTTGGTGCCAAAATTCTTAAAAATGGCTGAGATATGCACCAAAGTTGAAAAAAACATATTTATGCCATTATACAGCTTACTGGCACTTCTTCAGTTCGCGGTCAGTTTTGAAGAGTGCAGACGTGTTCCTGGTCCACCGGAGATCATTGTGCCAGACTCCAGAGGTAAGTATGGGATGAGGAGGGTGTGGGCAGTCAGGTGTGCAGAGGGTGGTAGTGGGTTGTGGGCAGGGGCAGGGAGACCACGAGGGACTGTTTTCTTTTTTACAGGGGTTAAAAAAACATCGCAGGGCGGTTTTCCATTTTTAGGTGATTTGGCATGCTGGGATGGGTTCCCAGCATGCCACCTTAGTGTTTTGGGGGAATGCTTTAGCCAACAGGGGATTGGGCACCTCCATCGGCACATACTGAAGGGGATGCTTTGGCCCATGGGGGATTGAGCACCCCATCGACACCTAAAGAAAGTGGGGGGAGCTTTGTGATGGGATTGGGCACCCCGATCCGCACACAACAAAGTAGGGGGCACAAACCGAGGGGATTGGGCACCCCCTCAACACATAACAAAAGGAGTGGATGCATGATGCGGACGGGGAGTGGGCTCCCCTGTCGGTACACACATTGCATCAGGACATGCCAGCAGGGGGATTGGGCACCCCCGAGGTTGACATTATGGCAGGTGGTGTGCCACCATGTTTTTACTTTTTAACTAGGCCAAGTACATCAGGAAGTCTGCTGCATATGATGAGCTTTGCTTGCATTGCAGCAGACATTTCCTTAGATGTGCTTGCCACAGTAGGTATTCATGGTGTGGTGCCAGCATGCAAGTTTATTGGGGAATGAGGGACACACCCACTGATGCGTACCTGCATTCGCCCAACAGTGACCGTGCCTACAATTCTGCTACTACTGCAATATGTTGGCTGCGCATGCACGCGCCAACATAAAAATAAAACTGGAAAAGCAGAAGACACAATTTCTGGAGGAAGGTATTGCGATATCACTTGTAGAAAACTTGAATATGTCCCTTGAAATGGACCCCAGAAAAGAAATGATGTTATCATTTGAACATTATATACTCACTACTATTTTAGACCCTCAATTTAAGGCCACTCTTGTTTCCTTCCTCCCCTCTAGCATCACAGACATCAGCAGATAAAAAGACCTACTCATTGAAAAAGTGTAAAATGAAATGGTGGATACTATTTCATTCAACAACCTCTTTTTACGATAACAGCTTTATTTAAAAAAAAAACATTATAGAGACAACAAAAATACATACATAAAACAATAAAGCACAACAATGGACAGATAAATAAAGCAGAATTCCCAAAGTTCAAAATCAAAAAGTACTTTCATGCAGTCATTCAGTATTTGCAGACAGGTCGATAAGATATACAAAAAAAATCCTGCGAGGCAGTGCTAACTAACTGTATGTTCCCATGTGTCTGTAAGAAGATGATAAAACAACTTGTTAAAAATTACTAAACAAGGTGAATTGAACTATTCAAAGAAGGGAAAAAGAAAGGGCTCAGAAGCACTGCATGGTCATACAGATTCAACCGCAAATCTTCAACAAAAAAGGAAATCAAGGAATAAATGCAGGATCCAACTGTAGTTTATAAAGAACCCATCATCTCTAGATCTCCTTAAAAACTTGCAAATGATTTACATAATTGTAACTACATTTTTCATGGTGATAAATGATGTCAATGCAGGTTACCCATTGTAAAACTTGAGGAGGGGGAGTATGATAGATAGATAGATAGATAGATAGATAGATAGATAGATAGATAGATAGATAGATAAAAGTTTATTGTTGACAAATTGATCATCACAATATTAAAGACATACAAAATATATAAACATACATTACAATCTTAAAAATACATTAGTTTTATATTTAGAAAGTGATTAATAAACTTCCATATATCAGTTCAGGTGCTTCACATTGTATTAAGTTCTATTTGCCATATTTACTCTCATATTGCATCTACTAGTGCAAGCTGGACATGCTTTTGTTTACAACATTTTGTGGAATGTACAGTATCAAGAGAAGTGCCAATTTCTCTAACACATCCATATTTTCTGTATTGAAAAGGAGATCTAGGATGTATATACTAGGGAGATATAAAGAGTTCAAAATTTCTCCCAGGTACCTATTATGATAAACTTTATACCATGGACATCTAAATATTACATGATGCAAGTCTTCCAACTCTTTAAGTGGACAATCAAAATAAGGAGTCACTATCCCCTTTATTTTATATTTATAAACCAGGTAGTTGCTAGGGAAGACTTCAAACCTGTACGTTGTCAATATATCTCTGTACTCAGGGTTAGATATTCTACTCAGGCAGTACTTCAGAGAATGTTCTTTAATATTTGTTGATAGCCATTTTTGCAATGTTGAGTTTTTTGATATTTTCTCTATCCTCACTTTTAGCTTTTTCAATAGCTAATTTAGTAACAATTTTTGTGTAAGTTGAATTTATCTTTATATTTTGGTGGTACCAGTACTTCAATTGATTGCAATTATAATCTGAAAGTATTTAATAAACTTTTATTAACTAAGGGTCCTTATGTATTTTCTTTTTTATCCAGTACTCTTTTTCTTTTATAATTTGAAAATTATAGACTCAGAACTTGATAGTATTTTAATCCAAAAGTTTACCATCCTTATTTGTGCAAGATGCTAAGAAGTGCAAGGTAATGCACCTGGGAAACAAAAACCCAGGGGAAGAGTACACAATGGGGGGTGAGATACTAACAACAACAAAAATGGAAAGGGACCTGGGGGTAATCATATCAGATGACCTAAAGGTGGGCAAGCAATGTGAGAGGTCAGCAAGGAGGGCTGGGGGGATACTGGGATGCATAGGGAGAGGCATCACCAGTAGAAAACAGGAAGTTATTATCCCTCTGTACAGACAGCTGGTCAGACCCCATCTGGAGTATTGCATGCAGTTCTGGAGACCCAATCTCCACAAAGAACATAGACAGGATGGAAGCTGTCCAGAGGAGGGCAACTAAAACGGTGCTGGGTCTGCACCGGAAGACATATGAAGAGAGACTTAAGGAGCTTAATATGTATAGCCTCGAGGAAAGAAGGGAGGGGGACATGATAGAAACTTTCAAGTACCTCAGGAATCAACAAAGTCCAAGAGGTAGCATCTTTCAAAACAAGAGATGTGCAAGAACAAGGGCACAATTTGAAGATAGAGGGGTCGGCTCAGAGGTAATTTAAGGAAGTATTTTTCACAGAGAGGTTGTGGATGCATGGATGGCCTTCGGAGGAAGGTTGTGGAGTCAAAAACAGTGGTGGAATTCAAGCATGCATGGGACAGTCATAAGGCAATTCTAGGGGGTGGGGGCAGAAAGAAGTAGGCTGCTGGTTAACTAGGATCTGCAGCTTATCCATTAGGTAGGGAAATAGGCAGACTGGGTGGGCCAAGCGGTCCTTATCTGCCGTCAAATCCTATGTTTCTATGTTTCTTACTTGGCCTACTTGTGACCTGACTAGGGCATTAGAAGTACCATAAGGACACCTAAGTATTTGTTTATAGGTTTATTCACACTTATGTCCAGCTTACTACTCAGGTTTATGTTACCCCATGAGCCAGATTCACAAAGGCTGGATGCAAGCTGCAACAATGGCAGCTTGCAACAACTAACCCTCTGACCAGGACCCTGCACCCTATTCAGTGTTAGAGAGGGTCCTGGAGCCTGTGTTCTGCGGCATCTGTCCAAGGAAGGATGCAGCCCCATGAATGCCACGAGCCACGGGACAGGCAGGTGTCAGAGTCACTCCCTGAAGGAAGTGTGGCATGTGTCTGTGTCCCCTCATGCCCACAGATCCAACAGTGCCAACATCCCAGTGTGGGGAATCGCACCCCTGAATCCAGAAAGTGCACATCTACATGCCCCAATGGGCGATCGTAACACCCCCTCCCATCCTAATGCCCACTTACATGCTCCCCGCAATGCCAAACCTCCCTTCCTCTCTGTGGCATGGCCATCACCTGATAACTCCCTGGCAATTCAGTGCCCCCCATCCCACAGTGCCAGCCTACCTAGCCTCCGACATACACACACACACACACACACACACACATATACACACACACAAGGTGGGTGAGTTGATGACTGGCACAGTCCACCTCTCACCACCACAGCCAGCCACCAACTAAGCATTGCTGGGAGCATGTACAGTAAGTATATGTGCTCTGTGAATGACAGCTGCTGCACTGTATAAAACAGCCATTTTATACTTGAGTTGTCTTCCAACTAGTGTCTACTCAGAGAGAATGTTTAGCACAGCTGATAGTGTTGCTTCTGGCCTATGCAGTCATTTGTTCCCTGACAATGTTGAATGCCTTACATTTCTGAAGGTCAATTTTGGTCATTTCAGTGGATGTGCTTCTTCTCTAAAACATCACACTGATCCTAACAGCAATTAAGAGGAGCCAGAATGCATTAATGATGAAGATCAATACACCATTGTGTCATGTGGGTGTTTTAGCTTCTGCTGATGTCTGAAAGGTCACGGTAAAAATACTGCTGAAAATTACACCAGTGTTCTGAAGTGTGACTGAAAGAAAGACACAACACACAACTGCACCAGTGCTACTCTTCTTTTTTGTCGCACCATTTTTTTTTCTCAGCAAAGGTGTAACTTCTTTAAACTTCAATGTACTGGACTTTTCTGCACAAAGGGATCTTCATTGTCAAGTCATGTACATATCCAGTAATTGAAGTTGTTGTCAGCAAAGCATTCTCTAAAAGCAAAAAAATCCAAAGACATTTTACAAAAATTTAAAACATAAAAACTTTGGGCCAGATTTTCAAAGGGCAGCTAGATAGATGCATGATGAGCTGATCCACAGCTGTGGCAACTTCAGGGTGCATCAGAGACCCTGTGCACTATTCTAGAAGAAAGGGGATCCCTGTGCCAAAGTTCCGGGAGTTGCCACAGTCTCAGTCTTGTGTCAGACCTGTGGTGCACCACAGGGGCTTGACAGAGGGTTCTGTCAGCCCCCCAGCCTGATGCAACCCTGGCCCACAGCCGTGATGGTGATGGGAGGGGGACATGTTGCATGGTACACAGCAGCTGGACTGGTGGGGGTGCCAGTAGTGGGTGGAAAGGGCACGATGTGCTGTTGGAGGGTACTGTGGTGGCACCAGGGCAGGCATGCCCTGGGCAGGAAACACAGCCACAGATTGCAGAGGGCAGTGTGCTGCTACAGACAATGTCCAGGACCTCTGATGCCACCAGCCCTTGTCAGACACCCACATCATGCCACCACCACAACAGGGGGTGACTGACCATAGCATCATAGAATGAGGGGTTGCACATGGTGGGGAACATAACCTAGGCAGAGCCACCTGTCCCAGTGCACGTTCATATGTGCCAAAAGAGTGACGACAGGTAGAATGGGCTTCAAAAGTGGCAGATGCCATCTTAGAGTCTGGCAGTCAGCATGTCAAAGCATGTGCAGGCTGCAGCCAGCTGGCAGGGGTGGCAGTATTGGGGGTCTGGGACAAGATCAGTGGCAGCATACTGCCCACGGTCATTCTGTGGCTGTTTGTCACTGTCCAGAGCATGCCTTCCCAATGCCACTAGTGTTCCCTCCCACACCCTGCTTGCCCATTCTACCCAGCACTGGCACCCACAGCAATTCTGCTACATTGTGTCTCATGGCATGTCCCTTCCACACCCTGCTGTGCCCATTCTGCCCAGCAATGGCACCCCACCAGTCCTGCTGCATTTTGCCTCATGGAAGGTCCCTCCAATGCAGCTTATGCCAGCCACATGGCACAAGGGTTGTTAGACCAGCTCATGGTTGGTCTAACCTCAGTGCCATATGGCACCCATGGTGGGGCTTCCAAAATCCCAAATAAGTGGATGCTGCAGCCCCACCATGCCACAAGCCCCCTTGCAACCTGCTACACCAGAACTTCTTGCGCCGGGGTGGTGCAGGGTGGCTTTAGCACAAGGCATCCTGACTTCAATGCAGCCTGCATTCAAAAATTGGGATTGCCACAAACTTTGGTGCAAGATATCATTTGCATAAAATTCTTTTGGTGCAGGCACCTTGTACCAGATTTCGGGCTTTTAAAGTCAGGCCACTTCTCTTCTTCCATGTCTGTGTGGGGAAGAGGGAGCAGCCATTATCAAAATGCATGTGGGATGAAACTGTAAATTAACATTAAGCAGAAAGACTCGGATGCTGGTAGAGATACCCTAGCCAGCTTGAACACATCTAAAATTTAGACCAATATAAAATGTCACTAATGAGGGAAGGAGCAGATAAGGTCGAGGCCCATAGCAGCTCCTATGAGTTTTGGTAGAATTTTAGTTTTCTGCCATCATTTATGAATTTGTCAATTCTTTTCTTAAATATCACCTTACTTTTACTAACAATAACACTCTGAGGGAGCCCATTCCACAGGTTCACCACCCTCTCTGTGACGAAGTACCTCTGTTTGTTACCCTTAAACTGTGTGCCCTTAATTTGTAATACATGCCCTCTCGTTCTAGAATCAAAGTTTTTAAATTAGATGTTTACTTCACTAGCCAGTATTGGGTCATTAACTATTTTGTAGAATAGCAGTAGATCAACCCCCATTCTTCGCAGCTCAAGTATGTACAAACCTAAAGTGTTTTCATATGTTAGAGCCCTGACTTCTTTAGTCATTCTACATTGCATTTTTTCTATTTTGTTTATGTCTGTTTTCTTGTGCGGGTTCCATAGTTGGCTACAGTAGTCAAGTTGCGGCCTAGCATAGGACCTGTACAGTGGCAACAATTTGTCAGCTTTCCAGCATTTGATGTTTCTTTTTATAGCATTAACTACTGTATTGGCCTTGCAAATAGCACTGGTACATTGTTCACTGAAGTCTAGTGCCAGGATATTCAAACTGTGCCACAAAGGGCACAAGTGGATGCTCTGCGTAACTGAGTTGTGCCAGAGTGCAAAATTGCTATTTTCAAATGAGATGAGCAATGTGCATCTGCTCTGAACATAGCAACAAATGTGGGTGACCCAAATGGTGGCCACCGAAGATGTACCAGCGCATCCCTCTGCATGGTCTGAATACCTGGAATGGGGATGCACAGGGGACAAATTTCAGATATTCAGACTGCAACATGCAAATGGGGCCATTAGGTATGCAAGGTGAAAATTGGGCCCTTTGCATGTCATTATGGCCCCATTTGCATGTGGCCAGCAGGGATGCACCTGTCAGGATATGCCAGGTGCCCTGCAACCTCCCCAGTCTAGTGCCATGGAATACGTTGCGTGTAGATTCCCTGGTAGTCTAGTGGTCCCCCATCCCCGATCATAAAATAATATAAAACATACCCTGTTTTCCTGGTAGTCTAGTGGCCCCCCAATCCCCTAACCATGGTGTCAATGCAAATAGTCAGCCACATCATCCCCTGGTAGTCTAGTGGTACCACCCAACCATCCCAGAACCCAATCAAAGGGTTATGATGTCATTTCCATCATCCCTGGTAGTCTAGTCGTACCCCCCATCCTGTCCCAAACCTGATCGAAGGGTAATTATTAAATCCAAGTATCCCTGGTGGTCCACTGGACTCCCAACCACTGAGGCAATCACACCCCACCCCATTCCCCCCAACCTAGCATGGCCAGTCTGCCACAGATTTGGTGGCCAGCACATCCCTCCACACATTGCCACAGCTTCCCACCAACTGAGCTGTCAGTGAATGACAGTGTACAGTACACCTAGAATCCTATTGGTTGACACCGTCAACCAATGGGCTTGCAGTGTGTACTGTAAGTAAGCAATAAGACATGATGGGATGTGCATGGAACAGATATTACCACATACCCTGGGGTGTAGTGAGGCTCGTGACAACAGGCCAAGTGCCTTTGGTCCCCGGAAGTGCGGTAATATCTGATCCATGTACACCCAAGAATGTCTTAATGCGATTATAAAATGGGCTTTATTTTTCTAATATCTTTTTTAAAGTAAATAATAAATAGGGAAATAGGAAAATAAAGAGCTGGAAGAGCTGAAGTCATTGTAAAATAGTCCCTCTGCCTATTACATTGTTTTTTGCTTGAAGGCATTTGTTCTGCTTCACTATCTGTAGTTGTAGTGGTTGCGCCTCGCTTCCTCCCCCCCCACACACATACACAAACAGTCTGAAAACTTTTGCAGAATAAAAAAATCTGTTTCATTTTTCATGTGAATGTCTTTACTTCTGTTGAGCTTGTCTCTTTAGTTTAGCTGCTGACAGTAGTTTTATTATGTATGAAAGACTGCTGCAATGAGACATCCAGGATCGACCAGCTCCTCTCTTCCTGGGCTGTAACAGGACTGAACAGCAAGCTTATCATTTAACATCTGAGGCTGTATCATGAGGACACAAAAAGAAAATAACGTAAACTGATATTTTTGGTGCTATATTTGGTTAACTGACTGAGAGGGGCCGTTGTTGAATGAGTGGAAGACTGTACTCATTTGTCAATGGCGCCTTGCCTTCACAGCCGACCTTTGCAGTGGAAATGTAAAATAAAAAACAAAAAATACTGAAACTGCATTTTTTTGGGGTGCAGGGATGTTAATTTGGGGTGAGGAGGGCTACTGATAAAATACCACAGCGGGAGCAGGCTTGCTACTCGATCACTACTGCAGTCATGTGCCTTGAGAGGGAAAGCAGCCTTAGGTGAGAAAACATGCTAATTTTCATTATTGACTTTGTGTTTAACTTCCCAACATTTCAGAAAGTGAGCAGGTTGGTTGACATCAGAAATCACTCACCGTTTGCACTTAACAGTTGAGAGTGGGCAGTGACAGGGAGAAACAGCAACTCGATGTAAACAGAAACATTTTATTTTGTTTATGTAAAATGAAAGTAAACTATGTATTTGTGGGACTTACATTTAAGTTACTTATTTTTTTGTGTTTAAAAAAATTAACAAATGTGCCTAATGAGGATTTTTTGTGCTATTTCATTTCTCTCACTAAGATAGAAAAAACAAGCATTTGTCAATGCCGAATGCTTGCTTGCTGGTATTGGCATTGGTAGTACAGGAGTTAGAGAGATGTGTAATAGGAATGACAGTTAAGTATTAAACTAACGCCAACCCCCACCCCCACTCTTCAGAGACTAATAGGCATTTGGGGGTGTACCTTTGGGTCATCAGCCATAACGCTCATGCCATTCCACCTCACTCCACCCTGCAGACACCGACAGGTGTTGCGGTGTGCCTTGGGGTCTTCGGCCATTACACTCACCCCATTTCATAAGGAAATAAGCTGAGATGGGTGCAGTAGAGCAGAATGGGGTGAACGTTATGGCTGAAGATCCCAAAGCACACCTCAATGTTTGTCACTGGCCACAGGGTGGGGGTGGGAGTGGAATGGCATGAGCGTTATGGCTGATGACCCCAAGTCACACCCCCAATGCCTGTCAGTCTCTACAGGGTGTGGTGTTATGGTTTGAAACCTTAATGCCCCAGATGTTTGTAGGTATTTTTGCTCCAAATTTTCAACATGGGCTTTTTGGGACCCCACCTTGTGAACAGTGGCACTATTATTTCATTACTCCATCCTGAAAGGTGATTTTCTACAGTGACTGTGCCATTCAGTGCCACAGGTGCTTAAACACATTTTGGGCAGGATGTGAAAAATGACAGCTATACTGTTCATGAGGAGGTGTGAAAAAATGGCAAAGTTGAAAATCTAGATAATGTCAGAAACATTGTGAAGTAAAATTATTAAGCCAGAAACTGCACAAAGCGCAACCTGTAACAACCATTTTTTAATTTTTTACCAGACTTTTAACATGGGCATTTTGGGACCTCCCTTCATGAACAGTGCCACTGTGATTTTGTTAATCTGTCCTGAAAGTTGATTTCCCACAGTGACCGCACTATTCTGCACCACAGGTGCAAAAACACATTTTGGGCAGGATGTGAAAAATAACAGCTGTACTATTCATAAGGAGGTGTGAAAAAATGGTAATGTTAAAAATCTGGAGTGAAAATATTAAAAATTGGTGAAGTTAAGAGTGTGCGTAGAAACTATGCAATGCACGCCCATAATCCAGTCATTGTTTGGAATTTTTTCACCAAATTTGCAACATGGGTTTTTTGGGACACCACCTCATGAACAGTGGCACTGTCATTTCATTAATCAGTTCTGAAAGGTGATTCCATGCAGCAACCGCAAAATCACCTTTCAGGACTGAGTAACCAAATGTCAGTAAGTGTTCATAAAGTGGGTCCCAAGAACCCCTTGTTGAAACCTTCGGTCCAAAATTCCTAAAAATGTCTGAGATATCATCCTAAGTTGAAACCCTCCTGTTGACTCCCATTATACAACTTACCATCATTACTTCAGTTTACTGGTCAGCTTTGAAGAGTGCAGAAGTGTTCCGGTCTATGGTCGCTGCACCTGACTTCCAGAGGTAGGTATGGGGTAAGGAGGGGTAGGTCCACAGAGGGAGGGGAAATAAAAAGACTTCTAGAATGGTTTTCTTTATTTTGCAGGTTATCAAAAATATTTAGACACATTGGGGTGGGCTCCCAGTCTGCCACAATAGTGTGAGTGTGTGTTTGTGTGTAGGGAGGCATGCTGACACAGGGATTGGGCATCCTGATGTCAGCACTTGAAATATTTGGGCAGAAGGGTGGGGGGGTCATCTAACACTGGAAGTGGGCATCCTGGTGTCAGAAACATAAATAAAAAATTATTTTGGCACACTGGAATGTGCTTCCAGTTTGTTACATTAATGGGGTGGGGAGTGGAGCAAAGCAAAGCAAACTTTATTTATATAGCGTCTTTCATAATCAAAGCACTTTACACAATATAAATTACAATAAAAACAATAGTATAGTAAAATTTAAAATCAGTCAATAACATAAACACTTAATTCGGGAAAGCCAAATAGAATAAATATGTCTTCAGCATAGATTTAAAGCTGCTGATGGTCAGGCAGTCTCTTAACCGATGAGGTAGAGAATTCCACAGGGTTGGTGCTGCAAATGAAAAGGCACAAGCTCCAGATGTTTTAAGATGAACCCTGGGAAACTCTAGCAATCCCTCATCAGCGGATCAGAGAGGGCGATTGGGAGAGTAGGGACTCGAGATCTTTCAGGTAGTCAGGTCCTTGTTCATGTAGGGCTTTAAAGGTAAGCAAGCCTATCTTATAGGTGATCAGCCACTGAACTGGCAGCCAGTGCAGTTTGTGCAGCACAGGTGTAATGTGACTGGTCCTGGAGGTACCAGTCAACAGCCTGGCTGCAGCATTCTGCACTAGCTGCAAGCGGTGGATGTCAACCCCAGATAGCCATAGGTAGAGGGCATTGCAGTACTCAAGACAGGTGGTAATGAATGCATGGATCAATGTTGGCAGGTTGCTCGGAGGAATAAAATGTTTCACCTGAGCGATATTCCTCAGATGGTAAAATGAGGATTTGGCCACTGCTGACACCTGAGACTTCAGGATCAAGTCATCATCAAAAATAATGCCCAGATTACACACCTGATCTGAGTTAGTGAGCTGGGCACCATCAAGCCATAAACCCGACATGAGCTCAGCTCTAGAACCCACTCCCGGGTGATCCAGATCCACCATCAACACTTCAGTTTTATCTGGATTTAATCTCAACCAACTCGAGCTGATTCAGTCTTTGGTCTTGTAGAGGCAGCTATTTAGCACAGGAATTGCATTATCTTGTCCGGGCACAAAGGACATATACAGCTGAGTATGATCTGCATAGCAGTGAAAACTCAAGCCATATCACTGATGATATCTTCTAATGGCAGCATCTACACTGCGAACAACATGGGCAGAGAGATACATGCCAACACAGGGATTGGTGTCAGCTTTCCAGGGAGTGTGTGGCGGGTGGCAGAAGCTGCCAATGTGGAAAGCTGCCCCCTGGTTTATTTGTGTATTTATTGAAATTATTCACCAGGAAAGGCACACCGAACAAGCAAGTTGCTCGTGGAGCAAGGGGGACAGTGCTCAGTGGCAGGAGTTGACAAGAACTGTAAAACCAGCCATGCGTATTACCATACACTGTAATGCACATTGCCGGACTGCTGTCATAGACAGCTCACCGATTCATTGCTGCCTGAGGGACGAGCCCCATAAAGCGTCAACTCGTAAGCATCCCTGATTGAAGTGGCACTTTTCTTTCAAGTGTAGACCATTTCTCTCAAACTGCTGACAGACTCGCCTTGCCTCCCTCTTAGTTTGACCACATTTCTGCTTCAGCACTTTCTCCAAATTTGAAAGGGTTGCTCCCATACCCTGCTGTTTTTGCACTTCATCATCCTATTCCCTTCACACACCCCTCTATCTTTCTCCTCCACTGCAACTGGCTACTACTTACTTCCCTTACTTTCTTCTTTCTCCCAGACCTGCTCTGGTCATTGAAAGACTACTTCTCCATTCCTTCTCTCAGCGTTCCTTCCTCTCAAATCTACCCAGTTATTGTCTGCTTGAAGAGACACTGCATTTTTTCTGTAATTTATTTCCTCCTCATGTTAGTATTAGCCCTAATGTTTATTGCAAATGTCTGTGTTGTTTACACTTACCTGTGATACTGTATTACCTATGTTACTGCCTGCTTGTATGTCCCCATTACTTTGACTTCTTCTAAAAATGTACTGTTTCTGTTGACTCCAGAAGTTTGTTTAGTAATCTCCCGGGTCGTGCCTGCAAATAGTCATTAAGCCCTAATTTTATTGCAATTATCTGTGTTGTTTACACTTACCTGTGATACTGTATTACATATGTTACTATCTGCTTGTATGTACCCATTACTTTGACTACTTCAAAAAATATACTGTTACTGTTAGTTCCAGAAGTTTATTTCGTATTCTCCCGGGTCGTGCCTGAAAATAGTCATTGCTATGGCTAGCGCACCTACCCGCTAAGCAAAAACTAACTAACTAAATAAATAAATAAATAGACAGCTCACTAATTCATTGGTGCCTGAGGGATGAGCCCCATAAAGCATCAACTGCATTCGGCAGAACACTCTCACACTTCTAAAATGTTACACTGTACCAAGGTGTTTCTTGGACATGCGCGGCATGCATGCGCACAAGCAAACATAAAATTGGCAGACATTTTAAATGAATGTTCTTACAGTATACTGATTTATTTTACAATACAGTCCTGCCTTTGAGGACTTGTTATTACCTGTGCATCAAATGGATTTGATACACAGGTAACAACCAATCAAAACACAGGATTCTTTCGGCCCATATTATAAGCTGTCATTCACAACTTTGTGTCATTCACAAAGTTGTGAATGAAAGTTTATAGTACACACTGAAAGCCCACTGGTCAACAGTGTCAACTATTGGGCTTCTAGGTGTACTGTACGCTGTCATTCACTGACAGCTCAGTCAGTGGGAAGCCGTGGTGGTGTGTGGAGGGATGTGCTACCCACCAGCTCCATGGCAGACTGGCCATGCTGGGTTGGGGGGAGTGGGGTGGGGTGAGATCACCTCAGTGGGTCGGGGGTCCACTGGACTACCAGGGTTACTGGGATTTAATGATTACCCAATGATCAGGTTCAGGGACAGGATGGGGGTACCACTAGACTACCAGGGAGGGATGATGGAAATTACTTCATAACCCTTCAATCAGGGACAGGAGAGGTACCACTAGACTACCAGGGGATTATGTGGCTGACTATTTGCATTGACATTGTGATTCAGTGATTGGGGCCACCTAGACTACAAGGGAAACAGGGTATGTTTTACATTATTTTATGATTGGGTTGGGGGGGGCTACTAGACTGCCAGGGAAATGGGGCTTGGGTTTCATTGTGTCTACGATTAGAGGTTGGGGGACTGGTGGCTGCTGTATTGTTCTGTGCAGTACAGCAGCCTGTCTGTGGGTGGCCTGGAGTTAAGCATGATTTTTCCATGCCTACATTTGTCTGGCACAACTCTGAGATGTGCAGGCAGCTGCACCTCACATCTTGGTTGAATATTACGATATGCCACATAAGCATGGGAACACCCCCTTTGGATGCACCACATACATTACCTTTGCATTGCAGTGCATCCAGAATTGTGTAGTGCATCCTGTCCTTTTGAATACAGCCTAGGGGGACATTCCTGAAGATGCACCACTGGAACTGAGTTGCAAAGGGTATATCTCCTTTGAATATCTAGGCTAGAGTTTATAACAATTAAAACACCAAGGTCTTTTTCAGTGTTTGTACTTTTCAGGGTGGAGTTGCTTAGGATATAATGCGACATCTTGTTATTTCTGCCGATATGTAGTAAATAGCATTTATCAGTGTTGAATGACATCCCCCTTCTGAAGGCCCACTTGGAGACAAGATCCAGATCTCTCTGGATGGATTAAATTTTTCCTGCTGACCCACATGGACCTCCTAGTTTAGTATCATCTGTGTACTTTGTAATTTTGTTCTCCAAGTCATAACCCAGATCTGAAATGAACAGTTGAAATAACACAGGGCCCAATACTGAGCCTTGAGGGACCCCACTTGCCACCCTTCCCGCAGTAGATAAGTAACAGTTAATTGATACTGTCTGAGCTCTATCTGTCAACCAATTATGTATCCATCTCTGCATTTGACCATCCAGTTTTAGCTCATCTAATTTGTTTATCATCGCTAGTGTGGCACAGTGTCAAATGCTTTGCTAAAGTCAAGCAGAATGATGTCCGTTGGTCTTCCTTCATCTAGAATTCTGCTGATAGTGTTATAAAAACAAATCAGGTTTGTCAGAAAAGAATGACCTGCAATAAATCCATGTTGGTTAATGTCCACTGTGTTCTATGATTTTATGTGTTTCATCAATCTGTCTTTAATTAGAGATTCAAGGATTTTCCCCAGGGACCGATGTTAAACTTATGGGTCTATAGTTACATGTATCATGTATTTTATCCTTTTTAAAAACTGATGTTATTTTTGCTGTTTTCCAGTCTGCCAGTACTTCACCTGCACTCATGAGTTTACTTAAGTGATAACATTCAGTTAATTGGAGTATACGAAGCAATACACAGCTTCTGTGATGATTAAAAGCCGAGGTGAAGCCAAGGCATTTAATCATCGCAGAAGCTGGTTATTGCAAGTATATTCCAATTAACTGAATGTTATTGCTATTATACAAGTTGGAGTTTGGTGGCTGACAGTATGCAACAGGACCAAAAAAAAAATAATCAATTATTGATCATGTGCACATGAGGGAAAGGGAAGAAGCAGTGAATTGCTGGAGCTAGGAAAAGTACATGTGATGGTCTACAGTGTCGAAGGCCTTACTGAGGTCTAGAAAGACTGCACCAGTAAACTTCTTGCTGTCCATAGCATGGATCCAGTCATTAGAGACTTTAGCCAAGGTTGAGATGGTACTGTGCTTCGACCTGAAGCCAGATTGGACCGGGTTTAGGAGTGAGTGCGCTCTGAGGTGATTCTTTAGTCAGTTGTACAGTATATAAGTTTTTCCAGCACTTTGGAGAGAACAGGCAAGATAGAGATAGGACTGTAGTTGTTTAAGTCACAAGGATCTCCTGATTTGAAGAGAGGAAGAATATGGGCAGATTTCCAGCAGGATGGAACAGTGGCTGTGGTATTAGAGAGGTTGAAGATGTGAAGGATGGGGGTTGTGAGCTGGGCATACCCTAACCGTAAGAAAAATGATTCAAGGCCATTGTCCCCTGCACTTTTCTTGGTGTCAAGGCTAAGAATTATGTCTTTGACTTCTTTGTAGCTAAACAGGCACAGCTGGAAGGGATGAGGGGGAGTAGCATGTGTAGTATCTGGGCTAGTGTTGCTATTCACTCAGCTAGCATATGGGGAGGAGCCAAATGCCAACTCGGCAGTGGCAAAGTGAAGGTTAAGTTCTTTGAGGATTCACAGTTTATTTTCAACCATCCCGTCCTTGGCCAGAATCTTGGTGGGAAGGGAGGAAGCAGCAGGATGGACTTCAATGGATCTCAGTGTCTTCCAGATTTTTTGGGAGTTACCTTTGGCCTGCTCCAGAGTGGAGATTTAGAAGTTTGCTTTAGTAGCATGTACACTTTTATCACAGGCATTTCTGGCAGTTCTAAACGCCTGCCAGTCTGCCTGGTCCTTTTTGTGCCTTGCCCTAGCCCATAGCTTGTCTCTATTGGAAAGTGCAGATTTGAGCTTTTGGGTGAACCACGGATGCAAGATTTTCTGCACCCTCGTTTTAATAAGAGGAGCATGCTTGTTAATTAGGGTGGTGAGGTTTTCATTTAAGACAGAGACGGTGGCATCAGCAGATTTGGCAAGATATGGGTCTTGCCACCTGATCATAGCTAGATCGGTTAGGAAGTTTACTGAGTTGAATTTACAGAACGAGCGTTTGATTCTGAATTTAGTTTGCTGCTGGGTTTTAGATTGGAATCTTGTACATCCAACGATACTGTGGTTGCTCATGTCGTTATGGAAAACTGCAGAATATGAGATCTTATGGGGATGCGAAGTTAAGATGACATCTAAGAGTGAGCTGTTGGCAGAGTTAGAAGCATTGATTCTTGTGGGTTCAGTTACTATCTGTGTAAGACCCAGCTCATCACAGATGGCTTTTAGGGAGTGGGATTTAGCAGTGAGCCAATCCATATTGAAATCCCCTAAGATTATTGTTTCTGTGTTAACAACCAAAGTTATAGATTTCAACACGTTAAGAATTTCTGTGCCTTCTGACGGGGGTCTATAGCCACCAATGATTGTGATGCACTCTGAGGATGGAAGGTGAAGTTTAAGCAAGACAATCTCGTATTCCTTGGGCCTAGTTTTACAGGAAATGCTGCTAACATCAAATTTTGATTTGGCATATACAACCCGAATCCCTATCAGCCCTAAAGAGCTTGAAGCCCGGTATAGTAATTTGCGGATCAGTGTTGGTCTTTTTTAGCCATGACTCGGTAATTATAATCAGATCTAGGTCAGTGTGGGCTGCCCAAACTTTTATTTATTTATTTAGCTTTTGTTGACCGGGTAAGTGCACTAGACAAATCCTGCCTATTTTCAGGCACGACCCAGGGGAGGGGGATACAGATGAATTCCAGTTGACCTTGAACCAGATTAAGCTGTTGGTGGTATTTAGTGAGTGAGGGAAATTTGGCCAGGACACCAGGGAAATTCCCCTACTCTTTTTCGATAAGTGCCATTGGATCTTTAACATCCACCTGAACTACCACCAGTCCAGGCAGATGGGACCTCGGTTTAACGTCTCATCCGAAAGATGGCACCTCAGAAGTGCAGCACCCCTCTCATGCTGCACTACAGTGTCAGTACTGGGATATTAACCCAAGTGCCAGATGTGGGAACTGAACCCACAACCCTCTGATCTCCCGGCCTCAGAGGCGAGTGTGCTACCTACTGAGCCACTGACACTACAAACTTGATCAAGTTTTTTTTGACCAGGCTTAGAATATTGACTGTCATCAGTTTCATCCCAGGAGCAGCTGCAAACTCTGACGGAGAAGTGATTTGAGTTGGGGGACCTGGGTTTATTTCAACATTGCCTGAACAGAAAAGGAAAATTAGAAACATTTTCTTGAGGGTATTTATCAGGTAGAAGTGGGCTCTTTTCGTATGGGTTCTTGTGTGGTGTTCAGTCATTGAGGTACGTCTAGCCAGGGCATAGGAGATGCTGACATGGCTGTTCAAGGCTAGCAGGGGAAGTGCACGGAAAGAAATTGGTGAAGGGAGGAGGACCAGAGGAGAGGGATGAGAATTAAAATGAAAACCCAGCAGATTAAGAGTAAGGAAGCAATATGAAGATGCAGCAGAAACTATGATTGTGGGTTCCCATGCTGGGATGACTTCTGACTTAGCATGGATCAGTGCTTTATGAGTCATAATTTTTGCCAGGATTAGAAGTAGAATGATAATGCAGGCCATATTGCCCACAATTGAGTACAGTGATTTGTGTAGAAAGACCAAGAATCCCTCTAGTGGCAGGTCTGTATAACCTGCTAATGGAAAACTAGCCACTTAAAAAAAAATTCTATTACACAGCTGAATTGTGCTTAGTTCTATCGAAAATCTATTTGTAAAAAGTGCTAGGTGGCTGAAGCAGGGGGAAAAGTCCTGGCCAATCAGAGCGGGTTTGCTGGAAGCACCCGTGTTCCAATTGGCTGCGCTGTCCCATACCTTCCAAGGAGCTGCAGGCAGGCATCCTGGTCTTAGTCAGTAGCTGGCTGGGTGCCAGCCAACCTTGGGGGAGCTGAAGCAGCCCCGTTCAAGGGCAGGCAGCTTTCGAGGAGCTGCAGGCGGGCGTCCAGGTCTCGGTCGGTGGCTCGAGTATACTGAACAGATATATTCATTAAATGTGTCAGTCATACAGATTGGGTCTATGAGTATTTTGTCAGAGACAGTTTGTGCTTTGTCTTCTTCAGTTATTGTTTGGAACTGTGTTTTTTGTATTTTTAAGTTTGCAGAGGTGGACGGTTGTTCCGATGCCATTTTTTTTTGCGGTGTGCTCAAGGTGTGAATAAATAGTGGTGGGCATGGTTTTGGTGCTATTAAATGACTGTGGGCGGTATTTATCTGAATAAATGACTCTGCAGGTATTTTTTGAAGGTTGTACTGTTCTGTCTTCTGATTGGCTTATACATGATACCTCTTGTATAATAAATAATATTTTGAGTGGAACACAAATGGTGACTTTGGTTAACAGGAGCATTTGTGGTGTTATTTTGTCTATACCTCGGGTACCATAGTTTTTTAAGAGTTTATTTTATCCTTTATTTTATTCTTTGTGCAGAAGTTAAAAGGGGATGGTAAAATGCTATTGACTTGTGTTGGACTAGGTTCTGAGTATACTGAACAGATATATTCATTAAACGTGTCAGCCATACAGATTGGGCCTTTGATTATTTTGTTATTCTCTGTGATTCTATTAAGCATTGAATCAGCTTTCTTCAATGAATTTATGTAACTGTAAAATGGTTTACTGTTTCCCTTATTGGCTGTTTTGTCTAGTTTGGTCTCATTTTCTTTTTTATTTATTGTGTTCTTTCATATTTTCTGAGCTTTTCTGAATTGGATCCAATCTTCATCTGAGTTCGTTTTTTTTTGGGAAATTGCAGAGTTTTTGTTTTATTAGTTTAATGATTTTCATTTTTAAACATTTTGGTTTGACTTCTTTACCATTACATTTCTTCACTTGCTTGATGGGTTTGTCACATGATTGTAGTATAGTTTGTTTTATTATCTCTCAGCATTCTTCTCCTGTTTTATCTAGAAGAATATTGTTCCAGTTGACATTTGCTATGTCAATATTAGTTTTGTCTTTATTTGCTGTGTTATACAAATATATTTCTGTGCAACCTGTAACTGTGTTTATGGTATTGTATTGTGAAGTAAATGCTTAAGTGATCACTGCTGCCTAATGGTGAGGCTACCTCACAGCTGATAATATTCACCTTTTCAGTACTCAGGACTAAATCTAGTACATTATATGTTTCTTTCTTGTTGGTGTCTTAATGTGTTGCACTAGGTTTTGTTCCAGTGAGAATTGTAGAAATCTTTCGCTCTGCATACTACCTGCTGTATTTCTCTCCCAATTGATGTTATTAAATTTAAAATCCCTGCCAAGACTATGTTTCCAATTTCTATAGCATTGTTTCTTCAATAAGTACAAAATCATTTAGAAGGCAAGCAGATGCATATAGTATACCCATATTGTGCAGTATAAAATTAATACTGTATAATAAAGGTATACTATACGAATCTGCAAGCATTTTGCACAACAACGCATATTTGGGCTAGGTTGGTCAGCTAGTTAAGGTTTATGTTTTTCCTTTGTCTTGCACACTGGGAAGCAAATCATAAGCACACACACATAATTTAAGATTAAAGAAATAGATGAATTGACATTTGGCATTTATAATTGCACTAAATTAATACTATTAATTTAGTTGCAGTGCAATTATAAATGCCAATTGTCAGCTCATCTTCTTCAGTCTTAAATTACATGCAATTATACATTTCAAAAGTCAATTAGACTTTTCTTCAGTTTTAAATTACATGCATGTGCTTACAATTTTCATCCCACAGTGTGGGAAACAAAGGCAAAATATAAACCCTAGCCAGGTGACCAACCTTGCTCTACATGCATTGTTGCACAAAATGTACATAACAATGTTTTCATAGTTGTCTGACTAAAAAAAATGTCACCAGAGCCAAACCCAAACTACTTGCTCTTTTTGTTCTTTCTTAATGAACAATCCACTTGTAATATTTAATTCAGACATTCTTAACTGGTAACTATTGGACTTGTGTAGTTGTCTGAGTCAATATGAATATCTAACCAAATACCACTGGTCTTCTTCTTCTTCAAGATCCACAGCGCCCCCAAAATGTATTTTTTGAGGACTACTGTACATTATCAAAATTACCTCCCCCTTTGAATTATGGGTAACTTTATCAATTGCCATAAAGGTAAACTTATGTGAGAGCTCACCCCCATAATGTGAGCAGCAGTAGCGTAAGTTGGTATACCATCAACACAGTGATAGTTTGACAGTGAACACCACCAGAGCACCAAATCTCACCAGGTTGCTCTGGTGGTGCACTGTACAATGGCACCACAACTCCCAGTGTTCTGCCCCCCCAACCCCGATACAACTCCGACTTGGAATTGTATATTTAGAGATGGGGAGGTGCGAGGGGCACTGCCCCTACTTGGGTGGTGCGGGGAATGAAGCCCCCCCACAGAAAAATACTTTCCCTCAACAGGAGCAATGCCAACAATCTACATTGTTCCTGTCACTGTCAGGGATGTCAGCAGCATTGCCGACGCTGTAACTTGGTGGAACTGCATGAGTCTGAGCCTTTCTATCTATTGCTCTAACATGTTCCTCCATATGCACCTTAAAACTTCTAATTGTTTTACCAGTGTAAAATGCATTGCAAGAACACTTTGCCAAATAGATGATACCAGCAGTACTGCAAATACTACATTGGTGTATTTTATAGCTTCACCTGCATTGACTGTTGTAAATTCATTCCCAAGTAGAACATAGTTACAATAGATACAGTTTTTACATTGAAGACACCCTTAAGTATTATTGACCCATGTCGTAGTTTTTCTGTCAACAAAATGGCTATGGACCAATAAATCTTTCAGGGTTGGAGCTTTTCTGTAAGACATCTGTGGGGGTAAATAAATAATATATCTAAGTCCAGGATCTGCTGAAATGACTTGCAAATGTTTATGAATACTTTTTTCAAGATGACCAAAATACATAAAAAACATCATAACCCAGTTAAATCTATTCTCAGATCTGTTTTCATTGGCATTTATCCTCCACAGATCAGAACATTCTTTAGATTTAGCAAAGTTTCTTGCTTCAAAAGGATTTCTCATGCTGTAACCCATCTCTAATAATCTATTGGTCAAATCATCAGCTTTATTTTCAAACCCAGCTTCAGAACTGCAGTTCCTTCTGACCCTTAAAAACTGTCCCTTGTGCATATTTTTAGTGATGTGATGCGGATGGCAACTGGAAGTTAACAGCAATGTATTGCCATCCATGTCCTTCCTGAAAATGTCTGTGCTAATGCTTCCATCCATGTCTCTAGCGAGGGATAGGTCTAGGTAGGGGATAACATCTTTCTGACAACTAAAAATAAATTTTAAGTGAAGATTTGACTCACGGAGGAGCTGCATGAAACCTCATAAGATTCTTTCCTCCCCTTCCATATTAAAAAAAACATCATCAATAAATCTTTTTCTGGTAGCTATATTGTGGAAAAAGGGGTTGTTGTTAAGATTTAACACTCTGTCAGTTTCATACATACCAACATAAATGTTGGCTACTGAGAGGGCACAAGTGACCCCACTGCTGTTTCTTTAATTTGTAAATAAAAGTCCTTATCAAAAAGAAAAATATTTTTTTTAAAATGTGCTCCAAAAGTTTAACCAGAAAATCAATAGAGGGATTCATGTCAGTGCTCCTCATATTTAAGCAATATGCGACTACATCGAGGGCACCCTCATAGGGTATATTTGTGTATAAAAACTCAATGTCAAGCATAACGAGCAACATAAAATCTTCCAGAATCACATCATCTACCAAATTTAACACATCTTTATTATCGTTGAGATATGAAGGTAAGTTTTCAAGAAAGGGTCTTAAAAAGGAGTCAAGATATTAAGTTAGGGGTTCAGTAAGATACCTGATCCTGCTAACAATGGGAAGACCGGGTGTGTGTTCCAATGTTTTATGAACCTTAGGTAATATGTAGAACGTGGATCTAACTGAATGTTTAGTTGTCAAAAATTCTTTAACTTTACCATCAATATACCCCTTGTCAAAAGCAGCCTATTCTGTTTCATCAATACTGAACTTGAAATCAAATGTGTGGGTCATGATTTAACATGATATAAAATCTGAATTACTCAATTAACTTATTACTTCTGCTACATAATCCAGCTTATCTTGATGGACAACACCACCTCCTTTTTTCCACTTGTTTAATCACCAAATAACAATCATTTTTATGTTGTTTTAAAAGCTTCTCATTCTGAAGTTGTCACATTTGAATAAATTAGTTTAAAAAGTTAATTAAACCAATTATCAAAGTCTCTTTCTACCAGTTCTTTAAAAGCAGTTACTGCAGCACAAAATGGAAGTCAAATGTTGAATTAGGGTGAAAAACAATTTGTTGTTGATTCAAATTAGCAGTGCCATTGTCTGTGTTTCTTTTGTGAAAAAAAAGGCCGTGCTATTCAACTTCCTGCAGGTGAGATTAAGATCTATTAAAGTCTGTACTTTGTCAATTGGTGTCAAGGGGGAAAAACCAAGACCTTTTTTCAATAAACTGAATTCTGCTTCAGTCAGTTAGTGTAATGCAAAATGCATAATTTGTGAAAAGTCATTGGTGACACCACTCACCTCTGACGATCACTGTATGGTCTCCTGTTGTAGGTGTTTATTCTGTGATTGTCATTGTTCCCATTGTGTCCTCCAGATTCATGCATGTTGTTGTTTCCTCCCCCTCCTCATCCTCTTCCTCCATTTGGGAAGAACTCCTGTATGACATGAATAAATCTCTGGCTCCTCTGCAGTTGAGGTAGAGAGTGGGGGGCTGTTGAACTTGTGGTAATGGTGGTTAGTTCCTTGCTTGGTCTTGGTATCAAAAAGAATCCTGGTTGTTATCTTCTGGTTCAGACTCACTAATGCCTGTACCAAAATCAAATGATTTATTATTTATTTTTAAAATTCCCTCAGGACTGTTTCTCTTATAGTAATAGACACTCCCCTTCTCATAGTCTTCCTTGTCTCTAATGAGCTTGGTTTGTTTCAGGGTCCCAAGTTCATTATCCAGTTTATGGATGGACTCCTGAAGACCTTTATTCATTTTGTCAAAATTGGTATGGTCTCTGAAATTCAAAACTTCAATTTCCTGTGCTTTAAATTTTTCTATAATTTTTGACTTCTCTTAATTAGTTTATTAAATCTAAAACTCACATCAGTCAAATTGGCTTCCCATGCCTGCATAAATGCTTCATTATCAAGACCATAAGTAGGATTTTAATTATGCATAAGCCTCTCTCTTTACCTAGCTGGCCAGGTGGCACTGAGGTTTGAGGCACTGGATGCTTTACCTAACACTGCACTACTGACCCAGGTTCAGGTTCAACCATGGATCATCAGGGTGCCAGCATGGGGAGGGTGGTAGGAATGGGATTGAGTGAGCCATCAGGCTACTCTCCTATCACAGGGGTGGTGGGGTGGGTTGTTGCCCCTCCCATAGTTCTGTCCCCACAGGGTGGCAGTCTGGTGGGGTAAAGTAGGTCGGCTGAGGTGGCAGTACAGGTGGGCAGAAGGGGATGAGCTTGCTTCCGGTGTGTGTGCATGCCTCCACGCACATGCTTGGCTGTGAGGCAGGGCCCCAGGGGGAATACAGGAGAAAACCAGAAAAGCCTATAAAATCTTTTATATAAATAAAAAAGAAATTCTCTTTGCCTGTTTTTAGGCTTCAGAACTGGTAATGTTCCAGTAAATTCTATGGTGCTGAAGAGTTAGTTTTTCTAGATTTTTAAAGACCTTCTGTAGAGATAGGGTTACCACCTGTCCTTAGTTTCGCAGGACAGTCCTGATTTGGGCAGCTGTGTCCTGCAAAAAAACATGAAAAATACTACATGTCCTGACTTTTTAGTAGAAAAAATATTTTCTAGCTTTCCACTAAATCTTGTAGAAAACCATAGTACCTTAACTAAAATACATTAAAATGATATGAAACCATAAAAGCAACCAAGAAACTAAAATACTTAGCCTTAATTCTGATTATATAGAGAAAATAAGTATTTTGCACTGGTTGAGGTTATGTACTGTCCTGCAAAAAATCATGTTTCAGTAAGAAATGTCCCACTTTGGGCTTCTTAAAAGGTGGTAACCCTATGTAGAGATCTCATCTCAGGTAGTGGGTAGCTATTTCCATAGTTTTCCATGAGGAATGGGTTTGCTGTACTGGCTGCAATTAAAAGTTGTTCCACATATGCCAGTGGATTCTGTGCTGTGGCTGAAAAATTCGGATTTGGTGTGGCTTCAAGCAACATCTCCAATGGGCTAAATTAACAGTGTTCCAAGAAGAGGTTTTACATGGAGTCAATGCCAAATCATAACCCTGTTCAAAGCACTTAAAATAAAGTACCACAGTCCAGAAAAAGTGCACAAGGCTGGTGGTGCTCATAATAACAAAGCAGAATGTATGGATCTTTACCTCATGCTGCACCACTGACCCAGGTTGCACATCCTATGTTCATTTAATGATTGCCTACCTATCATAATATATGTAAGGTAATGCATTTAATCTGTGCCTGTTCGGGTCAGTATCAATTGTTCTCTCATGCTATTCTTGTCTCTGTATAGGTACCTAATGTATTGTGTCTGTCCCTATTTAGGTACTATATACTATGTATTATGCATTGTATTTTGTATTTGCTTACCTTAGCTGTGTATGTACCACCCCTTCCCCAGGACACATCTGGAATCGAGCAGTAGCCAGCTCAGTATGCCTTCCTGGTTAAACACTTGAATGAATAAATAAATAAATAAATATATTAGACACAGGATCAGGCACTTACCACCTCAGTAGGAGTATGTAACACAGCTCCAGGCAATTCTTGTATAATAATCATTTTATTGACAAAGACACAGAGGTTAGTAAGTAAGTAAACCTTTATTTTTATGGCGCCCAATCCCAGGGACTCTGGGCACCTTACAAATGGAGTAAGACATGGCAGGAATAGAAAGAAGCACATACAAAATCATTAAACAGGTAATAAGTTAAACTCCATAATAAATAAATAACAATAAACAAGTAACAATTAAAATCAGCTGCACTTACGGCACCACAACAAGGGTGGTAATGAAAAGGTTGATCTTGATTTTAGATTGCCTCTTACTCATGTCACCCTTTGCACCCATACAGTTTCTCCTTTCTTTGGGATATGCCTGCCCTGGAGCAGGTTATATTTCATTTTGGGGGGGTGCAGTGGGTGAAGCCCCCTGCAAAAGCTGTTTCCTGGGAGGGCGCTTTGGCGCCGTAACTTCTGGGAGACCAAATGCCTTATGCTGTAATGCCAGGTGGCATTTTGCTTGTGCCATAGTCAGTGTCAGCAAAATGTATGTTGCTGCTGCATGGGTGAACATTTCAGCAGATCCTGGACTTAGAGATATTTCTAATTTACCCCCCCTTGAATGTCTTACAGAAAAGCTCCAACTCTGAAAGATTAATTGGTCAATAACCATTTTGTTGACAGAGAAACTATGGCATGGTTGAAAGGGTGTTTTCTATGTAAAAATTGTATCTATTGTAACTGTGCTCAAGTTGGGAAGGAATTTACAACTGTCAATGCGGGGCAAAGCTATGAAATATGCCAATGTATTATTTGCAATGCTGTTGGTATCATCTATTTGGTAAAGAGTTCTTGCAATGCATTTTATATTGGTTAAACAACCAGAAGCTATAAGGTGTGCAAGGGGTAACATGTTAGAGCAACAGACAGAAAAGCTCAGAATTTCAATACTGCTGCTCACATTGGCTCCTATGCATGAAGGAGCAGAGTGACTATGCTCCACGCATCTGGGGTTCATAGCCACTCCAAACCCAATGCTTCCCCCATGCAGGATGCACAAAGGGGCACACAGCTGCACTACACCCAATCTCCCGGCCACATGGACCGCAGTCCATCAGGAGGGGGGGGTGCCAGCACTACACACCATGCACCAAGGGGTAGTGCTGGCCATGGGTGTGTGGAGAAGGGCATAGGGTATGCCAGAGAAAATGCTGCCGTTAGCCTCAAATGCACCCCATGCACAAAGCAGGGACCCACATGGACAGGGCAGATAGCCCACCCACCCACCCACCAGGACGACTGTGGCCATACCCCACATGGCTGCCCAGTGCCACTCACCCCTGCACACACTGGTGGGCAGTCCCACCTGGTGCCCCCAACCAACATACACCAAACACTGGGGCACCAGGCCAGGGATGCACCCCCGCGATAGGCACCAGCCCCTCCGGGCATATGGTGGGGTACATTCCCCCCTTCATCGCCATTGCCTCAGGCCCCAAGCCCACCCTGTACTGGTGCTCCACTCTGTTGCTGCATCATGGGGATGCTGGTGGCTTTGCCTTCACTCACCTCCACAGCCATGACTCTTGGACATCCACGGGGCATGATGCCAACATGCACCCCACTGTGGAAGGGATCCACTCTGTGACCCAGTCCGGGCATCTAATTGGATTCTTGGCCAGATCCATGACTCCACTCCCAGCTGAACTGCTTCTTGAAGTTTACATATTTTGGTTTTTATATAGTTTCATGCATATTTTTTGTATTTCTGATCCTTCGATGTTTTGTGTTATTCCCCCTCTTCCTACATTCTAATTTTACTCTCTACCATTTCTCTTTTATGTGAAGCATTATTAATTTTTGCTTACTGACAGAATCTGTGACATGATGTTTTAAATCAATTTACTCACATTTTGCTGTCAGTTTTTATACAATAATTTTAAACTGTGATTGTCTGTGTCATTATGACATCATATCTGTTTGGAATCCTGTGAACACGGCAACCACAATTGAGCGACTGCAAAAATGGCAACTCAATCATGGCACCTGTGTTCTGGGTTACCTGGCAGGGTAGCGACAATATACTATGGTGGGTGAAGGAGGGCGACAGGATGTATACACACACACATGGGGGGAAGGACCACACCATGTATGGGGCAGAAGGGGAGGGAGGGCATATGGGAGGTAGTGTGGTGGTTGCCTGCTGAGCTTGCCATGTGGCATGGCAGTGAGGGTGGCTGACTGGGATTGGGAGGATACCGGGTTCGGTTTTGTGGTGGGCGTTGCTTTTTGTATAGGGAAAAGTTTTTTTTTTTAATGTTACACCCCTGAGTTGAGGAATCTTTAGTTAGGGGTGTGAGTTCAAAGCCCCCTTGGGGGTGGTGTGGCAGTGCATAGCCCACATATGCCACATTTCTGTCACTGCATCTGGAGTCACCACAAGTGTACATTGCCGTTACTTATTTTCAGCGATGTACACTTGCCCAAATGGCAATTGCCATTGGAACCATCTGTTTTACTATTTACTAGTGTCATTTGTGATATGCTCCAGCCTATGATAAAGGACAGATAGTCCAACACAAGTTAGGCGGGCACAGACAAAGGTGTTAGCCCACACCTCTGTGTCTTTGTTTGTCAAAAAAATTATTATTATACAAGAACTGCCTGGAGCTGTGTAGTGTCATTCTACTGAGATGGTGAGTACCCAATCCTGTGTCTAACTTAAACTGCAAAATGCAGTGCATCTCAGGCAGTGGATTCCTTTTCAATACAACTGCCACTTCATTGACATTTTCTGGTGCTTTTCTCTTGATTATTACACATATAGGCCAAATCTGGTAAATTGAAATCCAAACTCATCTTGGAATTTGCAAATCGAAAACCAGTTCAAAATCTACTCCAGCTTGCCCATCCCTAACACCGTCTTTGCAAAGCATGGACTGTTGACCGAGTACCTGTATGATTTACAGGTTGGAAGATCTTGTTGACTTCAATAATCTAGAAAGTCTAAATCCTTGGATGCTGGATTACATTATATTTTATTTTATTTATTCATTCTCGGATTACAATAACTCTGAGCACAAACAGCTCATTTACAAAGATTCCACGACAGTGGGGAGGGGAAACAAAACATACAAAGGAGTAAAAGTACAATGTTTCCAAAACAGTAAAATAAAGTGAGCAAATATATATGTATCCATATGCAGTTTTATCGTTATAATCGGAGGAAAGCGTAGATGAGAGGGGGAAGGATAAAGATGGCAGAAAGAAAGAAAGGTAGGAAGTGGCAGCTACATGTCTTGTCAAGCTGGTGTGGGAGGGGGAGGGGGCGAGGTGGACGGGGTAGTAAGAAAGGTAGATAGTGGCAGCCATAGGCGTTGTCATGCTGATGTGGGAGAGGTAGGGGCGGGGGGGTGAGGTGGATGGGGGTAGCCAGGGGCCTTGTCAAAGTGTGAAAAAAAGGGGGAGCCTTTGAATTATAGAGGTAACAGCAGAGATACAGGATTACCCAGTTGTGAGGAGAATATTGAATGCTAGTAGATGGGAGTCTCAGGTGAAGCAATCACAAGAACTGTTGGCCGTGAGATGTTGGCGTATCTTAAATTTGCATAGTTCCAATTTAGGTAGGGTAGTTATAGCACTATGAAGAGTATTAAATCAGTGAGGTGCTCTGTAGGCAAATGAGCATTGTCCCAGGCCTGTCAGTCTGACTTTTGATTTGTCTGAAGCTGAGAGCCTTGCAACACTGCAAAGAACAAACTGTAACTTCATTTAGGAGCTGGAAACTTGGTAAGGCATAATATTGTAAAACAGGGGAGCTACGCTTTCTACAAAGAGTTTCATTTTTTTTCTCCTTATTGGCATTAAGCAGAGAATTGCAGGATTCCATTAAAAGTGTAGTAATTTTATAACCAGAGGGAGTGAGCTACAACTGAATTTGCTTGATTGTTGGGGTTGAGACTTAGGATTTAGAGGATATTTTGCAACATTTAAAAGTGTCCTGCTGGCTGAGTAGTTAAGTTTATATCCCTGGTTTCACTGGAAGATTTTGTGTATTGGAATCAGACAGTAGCCTGCCTACAGTGAAAGGCCTGCTTACATCACAGGTGTCACTAGTCAATCAGTTGGCTTAATACTTAAGATTTTCAGTGCAGGAAGAGTGTAAAGCACAGCTGACTTATTTTGGGGCTGACCGCTTTCAGAGCACAAACAACCAGGCTGTTTTGGGGCTGGGGAGGGTTACCTGTGTCTGAGTTGGATGTCTGGATTTTTCTCTGTTTGATTAGCAGGTTATTTTCTCTGTCAAATTGTTGTGTAGGGCATCTTGCTGACAGGAGGGCACTCATCGCAGTGCTGGGTCAGAGCTTTTAGCTGATTGTTTTGCGAGGGCACAGTTTAGGCCCAACCCCTTCCCACCTGTCACCCCACCCACCCTGGAAATAGTTCCTTTATACCTGGGGTTCTGACATCATTTCAAGAGTGCAAGGTGCAAATCACTGTCATATCCTCTCTAGCACACTGCACTGACAATATAAGCATACACATTGTATAATATATATATATTTCTATAACAAACCAATCTCACACACACACAGAAAAAGTAGATAAACATGTGGGGTAGTACAATGTAATGGCTGGGGCAGCAGTCTTCCGGAGTCTTTCTGGAGGCTGAGATGCTGCCCTATTTGCAGACAACTCTGCCCTGAGGGAGGAAGCTGCCCATCTTCAGCCATGCTGGACAGTAGTAAGGGAACCTTCCCCAGGCCACACTGGATGGTAGGAGGGGAACCTCCCCCATCCAGGGAGCACCAGAGCCACCACCACTACCTCAGAGGTTGCGAAGAAAACACAGCAGTTGGACCACAGTGGGCTCAGGAAGGGTGAGGAGGGTGGAACAGAGGCACACCCAGTCAGTTGTTCCACTCCACAATCCATACACCATTCTGGGGGAGCATAGCTCCCCTATGGATGCACCCACAGAGGAGACTAAGGATGCTGAGGACAGCTGTCACAAGAGAGGCCCACAGGAAGGAGACAGAGGACACCACAATGAAAGGAAGAAGCTCCTGGTGGGGGACTCAATTATTAGGGGGATATAACTGGGGGGAGCAGGGAAAACTGAAGTAAGGTGCCTGCCTGGTGCCATGGCTTGGAGGGACAGGAAGCACATCCTCAGGATCACGGGAACAGCTGCACGGGAGTCTGAGTTGGACGTCATTGTCCACCTAGGGACAAATGACTTGGCTCATCATGAGATTAGAGCAGTGCAGAAGGACTTTGTAGAATGGGAGGGCCTAAGACAAGTAGCACTCACAGTATCCTTCTCAGAGGTGCTGCCTGTCAATGGCATGAGTGAGGCGAGGGTACTTTGCACCATGCAGTTTAATGAATGGTTGAAAAATGGTGTTGAGCACAGGGTTTGGCTTCATTGGGACTGGGGTTCCACCTGAGGACACCAGCCTATACTGGCAGGATGGTCTGCATCTGTCCAGGAAGGAACAAGTCTTTTGAGTAATCGGTTTAAATGCTTCATTGGCAAGCTTTTAAAGTAGTCAAGGGGAGGCACTGATAAGCAGCAGGAAAATCCCAGCCTCCCCTACAAAACAGGGTACTAAATGAGAAAAAGACCAAGGTAGAAAGGTCAGTGGGGGATGCTGCAACAGAAGGTAAAGCCATCAAAAAATGGAGAGCAATGAGTACCAATGCCCATAGTCTGAGCAACAAGCTTCCTGAATTAGTGGCCTTGATGGAGGAGGAACATCTGTATATCGTGGCAGTCACAGAAACATGGTACACACAAAACCATGACTGGGATGTAAACATACCAGGATACACTATCTATAGGAGGGACAGGGAGGGTAAAAGAGGAGGAGGAGTAGCTCTTTACATAAGGGAAGGAATCAAAGCAACAGAACAAAAGGATAAACAGGGAGGAGAAGAAGCACTGTGGGTAAATTTGGAGACTGGCAATGGCACCACAATACGCTGAAGGGTTGTCTACGAACCCTCTTCTCAGGGGAGGAAATGGACAAGGAAATGATAGAAAGTATACTTAGAATGGCAGAAAAGGGAGATATTGCTGATGGGTGATCTGAATATGCCAGATGTTAACTGGAGTGCAGTTGCAGTACCACTTCTAAGAGTGGGTTATTCTAGATGCCCTACAGGGGCATGCTTTAGACAACTAGTATTGGAGCCCACTGAGAGGAGCAATCTTAGACCTGGTTCTCTCAAATGGAGATGAAGAAAGGATCACAGATGTGAAGTGGGTAGCCATCTGGGAACTAGCGACTCCATCGAACAGTATGGTTCACAATAAACACAGCAATAGAGTCAAGCCATACAAAGACAAAGGTACTGATTTTAGGAGGGCTGACTTTTGTCAAAATGGGTGCGTGCCTAAGGAATGCACTAGCAAATGGGCAGGAAGGAGGGGTGGAAGAACAATGGGGAATAATAAAAACTGCCATCACTGAGGTATCAAGTCTTTGTGTAAAGCAAATAAACAAAATGAAACGAGGTAAGAAACCACTATAGTTCTCAAAGGAAGTGGCAGTGAAGGTTCAAGAGAAAAAGAAAGCATTCAGGAAGTACAAGGAATCACAGAAGGAACAGGACAGAGAACTATATTCAGTTAAAGCAAAAGGAAGCTGGAAGGCAGTCAGATCAGAAAAGGCCCAAACTGAGGAAAAGATAGCCAACTCTAGTTAAGAAGGGGATAAACCTTTATAGGTACATCAGGAGCGAAGGAAGACCAAGGGAGGGATAGTGAGGCTAATAAAGGGAGGAGGGTGGGCAGAGGGTGACTGTGAAAAGGCAGAGATACTAAACAAATATTTTGCTCAGTATTTACAAAGGAAGAGGGGAGGTACCTAAAACAAACAGTAGAAACACTTGGATACAGAAGTTGATACCAGCCCATTTACAGAAGAAAGGGTTCTGAAAGAACTCTAAAACTGAAGGTGGACAAAGCAATGGGGACTGATGGGATTCATCCCAGAATTCTAAAAAGAACTAAGGGTAGAACTAGTGACACCACTGACTACCCTCTTTAACAAATCATGGGAGGATGGGGTGGTACCCAAGGACTGGAGGAGGGCAGATGTGATTCCCTTCACAAAAGTGGAGCAAGCAGAAGCAGGAAACTACAGACCTGTTAGTTTAACCTCAGTGGTAGGGAAAATGATGGAATCACTTGAAGGAAAGAACTGTTAAATATCTAGAGGCCAGAGGGCACAGGACCCAAGGCAGCATGGATTCACGGGAAGGTCATGCCAGACAAATCTGATAGATTTCTTTGACTGGGTGACCAAAGTAGTTGATCAGGAGGGCTGTGGACATGGCCTACCTTGACTTTAGCAAGGCATTTGACACAGTCCCACACAAAAGATGAATATACAAGTTAGCCAGCCTGGGAGTGAGTCCCAAGATGACAGCCTGCGTAAAGAATGGCTGGAGAATAGGACAGAGAGTAATAGGTAAATGGAGTCCACTCTGGAAGAAAGGGGTTACTTGAGGGTACTGTGGGTCTAGTATTAGGACTGGTCCCTTCAATGTCTTTATAAGCGACATTGCAGAGGGACTGGAAGGAGGCATGTCTCTTTGCAGATGACACAAAGATCTGCAAACAGAGTTGATGTACAGGGTGGGGTGGAAAGGATGAGAAGGGACTTGGCAAGGTTAGAGGAATGGTCAAATGTATGGCAGCTTAGATTCAATGCTAAGAAGTGCAAGGTAATGCACCTGGGAAACAAAACCCAGGGAAGAGTACAAATAGGGGTGAGATACTAACAACAACAAAATGGAAAGGGACCTGGGGGTAGTCATATCAGATGACCTAAAGGTGGGCAAGCAATGTGAGAGGCGCAAGAAGGGCTGGGGGATACTGGGATGCATAGGAGAGCATCACCAGTAGAAAACAGGAAGTTATTATCCTCTGTACAGACAGCTGGTGAGACCCCATCTGAGTACTCGCGCAGTTCTGAGACCCACTCAAGAAAGACATAGACAGGATGGAAGCTGTCCAGAGGAGGGCACTAAAATGGTGCAGGGTCTGCACGGAAGACATATGAAGAGAGACTTAAGGAGCTTAATATGTATAGCCTCGAGGAAAGGAGGGAGAGGGGGGACATGATAGAAACTTTCAAGTACCTCAAGGGAATCAACAAAGTCCAAGAGGGTAGCATCTTTCAAAAAAAGAGGTGTGCAAGAACAAGGGGGCACAATTTGAAGATGAAGGGGGCGGCTCAGAGGTAATTTAAGGAAGTATTTTTTCACAGAGAGGGTGGTGGATGTATGGAACGGCCTTCCAGAGGAGGTTGTGGAGTCACAAACAGTGGTGGAATTCAAGCATGCATGGGACAGTCATAAGGCAATTCTAGGGGGTTGGGGTAGGAAGAAGTAGGCTGCTGGTTAACTAGGATCTGCAGCTTATCCATCAGGTAGGGAAATGGGCAGACTGGGTGGGCCAAGCAGTCCTTATCTGCCATCAAATTCTATGTTTCTATGTTTCTATGTCCGGTTTCAAGGAACATGGAGATGACGGCTGTTCAAGTTTCGAGTATACTGTGAACTACAATAGGGACTTAGCAGGTTTGCAGTGCCTAGTGGCAGGAGGCCAAGAAGTGCTTTTTTGACTAAAAGACAGCTTTGGTATTGGATCCTCCTGGAGAGCTGTAGCCAACCAGTCTCAGGTTAAAGATCACAGGTGTGAGTGAAACATGTGGACCCCATGAGTAGTCTGCATGCCTTGTTCAGAGCAGTGGATATCCTGCACAATGAAGACATTTGGGCTGCTCCATAGATTACAAGACCATAGTCTACAGTGGATATGGCAGAACTATTTATAACAAGTCGAAGGGTTTCTGGAGTAAGGCAGTGTTTATGTCTATGTAGGAGACCAATCTTGACGTTGACAGCCTTGGCAACATTATCTATATGTTTAGCATAGGAGAGACAGCTGTCTAAGATTACCCAACAGATATTTGAAATGTGGTATTTGTTCAAGAGGGACTCCAAGACAGTTTCTGATGGTAAGTGTATGGGATTCGTGTTTATTTTGGGTGCTGCAGAACACCATTACTTTGGTTTTCATGTCATGGAGGATCAGTCATTTGCATACACTCGGACCTCACTGTTGGTAAGTATACCAGAATGGTATCCCGTGACTTTGGGGACCGTGATTGGTCACCTACCAAAAAGGCAACTCAATCGTGGTGCCTGTCATCAGGGCCACTGGGGAAGGTGGGTGACCGGATTGGGGGGTTACGCGAAATAGCAACATCCTATCATTACATGCCTATGCATGTGAGAGGGTGAGCATGCCAAACATGGGGTGGGAAGGGATGGAGGGATTGTAGGAGGTGGTGCCACAGCAAGCTGCCAAGCTGCTTCCATGGTGTGATGGGTGGGTTCCGGGCTGGGGTGAAAATGGTGCAGGGTTCGGGTCTGGACGCAGGTACGTTTTCTTGCTCCCAGCCTGATATTTTTTGTTCCACATTTGCACTCCGCCCCAACATGTAACTCTCCAGGAGTTGAGAATACTTAAGTAGGGGGTGCAGGGAGCAAAGCCTCCTGCAGGGGAGTGCAGGGGGCACAGCCCCAACATAACACTTAAAATCTCAAGTCCCCGGCACCATTTTGGTGTGTACCAGTGGGGGGACATTGCCGAAATATTTTTTCAGCAATCTGCCATCACCCTAACAGCGATCGCCCATTGGCAATTGCCAGTATCACATAGGTCCCATCAGCACTATACAGGAACTATGTTTGTGGACCTCAATAAATTATTTGACCTGATGAACCACTCCGTCCTATTGGATAAAATGCAAAAAGGTGGGATGTTTGCAAAACCCCTAAAGTGCTTCCAGTCGTATTTGTTGAACTGTAAGCAGTGTGGTGCTCAAGGAAATGTAATAGCTGTACCTATGGAAATAGGTGGAGAAGGGTCCCTCAGTGCTCAGTCTTGGGCCGATGCCTATTTAATATTGACATAAATGATCTTCCTGGTATATTTACCAACAGTAAGGTCCGAGTGTACGCAAATGACATAGTTTTAGTGGCCTCTGCACACATTGGACTGAACCGCAATGCAAAGTCCACTTAGATCTCAACATGATGAAGAGGTGGCTCACTGGGTCGGGCCTTCTGTTTAATGGCAAGGAAACAATGTATTTGTTTCTCCCAAGGGACAGATAAGAATATAAACTTGGTTCTGGAACTGGTGTTTGAGAATGGGCATAAAGTAACTAATAGAAATAGTTAACAAATATTTAGGTGTCAAAACTGATGATGAGCTGTCCTTTGTTGAGTACATTAACAGACCTGTAAAAGAAAATAGTCAAAAACATCTCTTCGTAGGGTGCCTATTGCTTGTCCAAGGAATCAGGAGTGAAACTTGTTATATAATTGTTGATTTCTGCTTTGTAAAATGGTAATTTCTTAGACAAGCATTTGACTAAATATGCCCTTTCAAAAACAGACTGCATGTGCAATAAGCATGCAAGATTTTCCAGTTTATGTAAATTTGATATCCATCACTGTGTGCTATACAGATAGGCACCTGGACTCTGAAATTCTTGTTGAACAAACTGCCACCGTATATCTGCTCTCTTATTCACAGGTCACACAGTAACTATTCATTAAGGAAAAGAAAACTCATCCTACTGGACATGCCTAGAGAACATACTTCCCATGTCACAGGTGCTATTAGCTATGCCATTCCATTAGTTTGGAATAAAATACAATCCTCGTTCAGACTTCCAGAACTAGTCTCTATAAACCTTTTCTAATCCCTGGTTAATAAAACCTTTAAGGAAATTTGGCAGTGCAAAAATGGCTAGCACTATTCCTCGTCTATAATGAGTTAGTGCACATGCATTTAGTTCATCAACCACTCCCGAGCCTCCTCCTTTCTTCTAGCCACTTCCTTATTTCTCAGGGTAGATTGTAGGGTTATATGTAGTATGCTTTTGTTTTCTGAGTTGTAATTGCATTATACTGTGAACTACATTCTTGTAGTACTATATTGTTTGCAGTTAGTTATTTTCTCTGTCTGTTGTGTTATTGTCCTAACAGGACCTCCTTGTAAATGAGCATGCTCAATTGAGTTTTCCTGCAAATAAACTTGAGACTATATACCACTTTAAACTGGCTACAACCAAGTAGTAAAACAGATTTTAGTTGGCTTACATGGAGTTTTAAACTAGTAAAGTATAAGACTAAAAGACCCATGGAAAAAATATATAATTCTTTAAGCCCTAACAGTAACAGCTATCAGATGAGAGCAAAAGATAAATGTTTGTTATATGTTCATGTGCACTACTAATATAGAAAAATGACTTTGCATATGTATATGGCAAAATCCTGGAATTAAATACCTGATGGCATAAGAGCAAAAAAAAAAAACACTCAAAGTGTTCAAAGCTGTCCTTAAAGAAGTTTTATAGCAACCATGCAAATGCTACTGTACAAATAAAGTTTACAGATGGTTTGTGTGTGGTCTCTACATATATTACTACAGTGAGTGTTGTGTATCAAACTATATTATATGGGAATCATAATCAAATTATAATAAAAATGCATTGCCTCTTGTACCATCAATCGTATGCATTTTTTGTAATTTACAGGAATTTCATTGAAAATAGGACTTTTCCCTAGTGATGTGACGCTGTATAAAAATGAAATTTTATTTACCTGTCTACCTAAATCAGTAGTTCTCAGTACAATAATTTTTTATGGTGGCACAATGGGGTGTAATGACCCACCCCTCGAGTGTTCCATCATACAGTGTTTCAACTGAGAATTAAGCCCTGGGAGTCCACTCAGTCTGCTGCTAGAATGCCCACATCCCTTGACGAAGACCTAGAGCAGGTGAAAGTGCTGGGCTTTGGACGGCACACTGATATTGATTTTGTTTTCACCTTGATTTATTAAGTTACCTATCTGCATATATTGTAGTCCTTTATTATTTTGTTTATGATTCCTTGAGTGCAGCTATTTTGGGGGGATTGTGTGCTGATGGGCTGGCTGCCTATGATTGCACTGGTTGCAGTCATGGGCAAGATGCAATGCTTCCTTGTTTTGATCCTGTTCTGGTCTTCCTATCCCTCCTCTAATTATTGTTACTTAAGCAATAAGGCACAACAGGGTGTGGGTTATTCAATTCAATTCAATTCAATTCAAATTTTATTTATAAAGCGCCTTTCAAAACCAAGGCGCTGTACAAAAATATTAAAAATGAAAAAATCCAAACATTTAAACTCAGCCACAACTAACAAGGAAACGCTAAATTAAAAAGATATGTTTTTAAAGCAACTTTAAAGTTATCAACGGTTGGACATTCTCTCAACCAACGAGGTAGAGAATTCCACAGGGTTGGTGCCGAAAAAGCAAAGGCACGAGATCCTGATGACTTTAATCGAACCCTGGGAATCTGTAGCAATCCCTCGTTGGCAGAACGGAGAGGATGGAGGGGGCAATAGGGAATCAGGAGATCTTTCAGGTAGCCGGGTCCCTGATCATGTAGAGCTTTAAAGGTTAGTAAACCAACCTTAAAGGTGATCCACCACCGAACAGGCAGCCAGTGCAGTTCGTGGAGCACAGGCGTAATATGACTGGTTCTAAAAGTCCCAGTCAGAAGCCTGGCTGCCGCGTTCTGCACCAGCTGAAGGCGGCGGATATCAACCCCTGATAGCCCTAGGTAGAGGGAGTTGCAGTAGTCCAGATGAGTAGTGACAAAGGCGTGGACCAATGTTGGAAGGTCCTCCAGGGGAATCAGATGTTTCACCCGGGCGATATTCCTCAGATGGTAAAAAGAGGATTTGACAACAGCTGACACCTGAGATTTCAGGGTCAAACCATCATCAAAGATAACGCCCAGATTTCGCACCTGTCCAGAAGTAGAGAGTGGTACACCACCAAATAATAAACCTGATGGTTGTCCGGCTCTTGGACCCAACCACAGTAAGGTATGCCACTATTACAGCGACACCTGCACAGAGAACCCCGAACAGTGAAGCCCCCACCGCTTCTAAATCAGCAGCGATGGGGATTTTGCATCAAGACACTTTAGGGTGATGGGGGTAAATATCTAACTCCACTGTCTGTGCAACGTGGAGTTACATATGAATAGTAGGAGGTGGTGTGGGGGACACAGCACCCCACATTGTGCATCACAATGTTCCTGGTCGGTTCAGGGTCGCGTCGCGGTCAAGGGTGTTGACGGGTTTCTGGAGCTGTAGCGGATGTTGTGCTCAGGGTTGTCTTGCTGGTGTCATGGATCCATTGTGTATTGACGTCACTCCTGGGTGAGTTGAAGCATGAGGTGAAGCCATGTGCTTCCACCACCCCCAGGAGTGAAGTTATTACACAATAACCCACACCCTGAAGTGCCTTATTGCTATTATACAATGGATCACTGTGTATTTTTTGTTTGATGGTTGTGTAATGAAGAAACAGAGACAGATTTTTTTTGTTTTGAATGGATTTTACTGTTTTAAACTGGCAACTTCTGAATTTGACATAACATAGTCCCTTTAAACTAACTAGTTTATGAAGATTTCACTATTGTGTCTTATATCACCCCCACCCACCCACACACACACACACACACACACGGACCATCACAGCTGTTCGCCCACCAATCAAACCACACTGAATTTGAACTTGGTTTGTGTAAACTTTTTTAATTCAGCTTCTTAAATTGAGCTGTTTACATGAAGGCAAAGAAATATAGACATTGATGGCAGATAAGAAACACTTGGCCCACCCAATCTGCTCATTTTCTGACCTATTGGATAAGCTGAAGATTCAAGTTTACCAAAAGCCTACTTCCTCCTACCCCCTACTATAATTGCCTATGTCTGCTCCATGCATTCTTGAATTCCCCCATTGATTTCAATCCCACAACCTCCTCAGGAAGACAGTTCCATGCGTCCACCACTCTCTCTGTGAAAAAATATTTCTTCATGTTGCCCTGAGCCATCCCCGATCTATCTTTGAATTGTGTCCCCTTTTTCTTGCACATCTTTTTTTCTGAAAGATGCTACCTAACTTGACTTTGTTGATTCCCTTGAGGTATTTGAAAGTTTCTATCATGTCCCCAGTCCCTCCTTTCCTCAAGGGTATACATATTAAGCTCAGTTAGTCAATCTTCATATGGTTTCTGATGGAGACCCTGCACCATTTTAGTTGGCCTCCTCTGGACCGCCTCCATTCTGTCTATGTCCTTGCTCAGATGGGGTCTCCAAAACTGCATGCAGTACTTCAGATGAGGTCTCACCAATTGCTGGTATAGAGGGATAACAACTTCCTGTTTTCTGTGGGTGATGCCTCTCCCTATACATCCCAGTATCCTCCAGCCCTCCCTACTGCCTTCTCACACTGCTTGCTAAACTTAAGGTCATCTGATATTATTACCCCCAGGTCCCTTTCCATTTTTGTTGTTGATACTACCCACCCAATTGTGTACTCTTCCCCTAGGTTTTTGTTTCCCAGGTGCATTATTTTACACTTCTTTGCAATGAATTCAAGCTGCAATACTTCTGACCATTCCTCCAACTTTGCCAACTCCCTTCCTATCCTTTCCACCCTCCCTTGTGTATCAACCCTGTTGCAGATCATTGTATCATTTGCAAAGAGACATACTGTACTTTCCCTTCCAATCCCTCTGCAATGTCACTTATAAAGACATTAAAAAGGACTGGACCTAGTGCTGAACCCTGTGCTACCCCACTAGTACCACCCCTTTCTTTAGAGTGGACTCCGTTTACTATTACCTTCTGTGTCCTGTTCTCCAGCCAATGTTTTACTCAGGCTACTAGCCTGGGACCCACTCCCAGGCTGGTTAATTTGTTTATTAATCTTTTGTGTGGGACTGTATTAAATGCCTTGCTAATGTCTAGGTAGGCCATGTCCACAGCCACTCCCTGGTCTACTACCTTGGTCACCCACTCAAAGAAATCGATTTGATTCATCTGACATGACCTTGCCACTGTGAATCCATGCTGCCTTGGGTCCTGTGCCCCACTGGCCTCTATGTACTCAACGATTCTTTCCTTCAGAAGTGATTCCATCATTTTCCCTACCACATAGGTCAAATTGACAGGTCTGTAGTTTCCTGCCTCTGTCTTACTCCCACTTTTGTGAAGGGAATCACATCCACCCTCCTCCAGTCCTCAGCTACCACACCATCCTCCCATGATTTGTTAAAAGGGGCAGTCAGTGGTGTCACTAGTTCTCCCCTTAATTCTTTTAGAATTCTGGGGTGAATCCCATCAGTCCCCATTGCTTTGTCCACCTTCAGTTTTAAGAGTTCTTTCAGAACCCTTTCTTCTGTGAAAGGTCTGGGATCGACACCCCATCCAGAGTGCTTCTGTTAATTGGATTAGGTACCCACCCTTCTCCTCTTTTGTGAATACTGAGTAGAAGTATTCATTCAGTATCCCTGCTTTTTCACTGTCCCTCTCTACCCACCCACCGTCCATTCTATTCAGCCTCACTGTCCCTCCCCTTGTCTTTCTATGCTCCCCAATGTACCTATAAAAGGTTTTATATCCCTTCTTAACCAAGTTGGCTATCTTTTCCTCAGTTTGAACCTTTGCTATTCTGTCTTCCCTGCTTCCTTCTGCCTTAACTGGAACAGTTCTCTGTCCTGTTTCTTCTGTGTTTTCTTATACTTCCTAAATGTTATCTTTTTCTCCCTAACCTTTCCCGCAACCTCTTTTGAGAACCATAGTGGCTTTTTCTTTCATTTTGATTTATTTGCTTCACATAAAGGCTTGTTGCCTCTGTGATGGCAGTTTTGATGTTTCCCCATTGTTGCTCCACTCCTCCTTCTTGCCTATTTACCAGTGCTTTTCTAAGGCATGCTCCCATTTTGACAAAGTCAGCCCTCCTGAAGTCCAGTACCCTCACTTATGTATGGCTTGACTCTGCAGCTGAGTTTATCATGAACCACACTGTTTGGTGGTCACTTGTTCCCAGATGGCTACCCACTTCTAGATCTGAGATCCTCTCACTGTCCCCATTTGTGAGTACAAGGTCTAAAATTGCTCCCTCATGAGTGGGTTCCAACACTAGCTGTCTGAGGCATGCTCCCTGTAGGGCATCAAGAATGACCCTGCTCATGAATGTAGCTGCAGCAAAGGTGCTCCAGTTAACATTTAGCATATTCAGGTCCCCCATCAACAATATCTCCCCTTTCTCTGCCATTCTAAGGATACCTTTTACCATATCCTTGTCCTTTCCCTCCTCCTGAGTTGGGGGTTTGTATACAACCTCTCTGCGGATTGTAGTTTCATTTCCAGTCTCTAAAGTGACCCACAATGCCTCCTTTCCTCCCTGTTTGCTCTATTGTACATTGCTTTTATCCCTTCCCTTACATAGAGAGCTACTCCTTCCCCTCTTCTACGCTCCCTGTCTTTCCTGCAAGTTGTGTACCCTGGTATGTTAACATCCCAGTCATGGATCTCTGTGTACCATGTTTCTGTGACTGCCACAATATCCAGTCATCCCTCTTGCATCAATGCCACCAGCTCAGGGAGTTTGTTGCCCAGACTATGGACACTGGTACTCATTACCCTCCATTTCTTGATGGCATTACCCCTTTTTGCCCCATGCCTATCCTTACTGCCTTTGTTGTTTTCTCCATTTACCCCTGCCCTTCTCCCTATTGATGTCTCCGTCTTGGTGTTTACCTCACTAACTTCCCTGATTTTTTTGGGGGGGCAGGATTTCCCTGCTCCTTTCCAATGCCTCCCACCTTGGCTAGTTTAAATGCTTGCCAGTGAAGCATTTAAACCTATAACCTAGGATCCTGGTTCCCCTCCTGGATAGATGCAGACCATCACACCAGTATAGGCCTGTATCACTCCAGGGGGAACCCCAGTCCCCAATGAAGCCAAACCCCTTAGCTTTGCACCAGTTTTTCAAACACTGATTGAATTCCATGCTGTGGAGCACCCTAGCCTCACCCATGCCATAGACAGGCAGTACCTCTGAGAAGGTTACCATGTGTGCTACTTGTCTAAGGCCCCTCCCCAACTCCACAAACTCCTCCTGCACTGTTCTGATCCCTTTCCCAGCCAGTTCATTTGTCCCTAGGTGGACAGTGACATCCAGCTCCCTCCCCTGTGCAGCTGCTCCTGTGATCCTGAGGATTCGCTCCTTGTCCCACCAAGCCATGGCACCTGGCAGGCACCTTACCTCCCTCTCCCCTCCCCAATGTAGTCCCACACCAGGAGTTGTTTCCTTCCCCTGTGAGGTCCCATGCCACCCTCCTGTGTGTCTCCTTTGTGGAGATTTCACCACCCTCACTCTCCCTGAGCCCACTGTGGTCCAACCACTCCTTTGGCAACCTCTGAGGCAGCAACAATGGCCATGGTGATCCTTGAGTGGGAGAGGAGGCCCCCCAAATCCTGGCCAACTCAGCCTGGAGATGAGCAACCTCCTCCTTCAGCCCAGAGAGGTGTCTGCAGATATGACAACACCATGATTGTCTGACTGGAAAATATTGTCTAATTGGGACCACCATCCATTCCTGATCGCTGAATGCCAAGGCACACTAGTACGAGTTGCTGGAGACAGTGCAGCACAGGGTGTCCAAGATGATTCAGGGCCAGCATGGTAGAATTCTATGAGGCTCAGCTTAAGGCAATGAGCATGTACTCACTGGAGACCAGATGAGAAAGGAGACATGGGATAGAGATCTTCATGTTTCTGAAATGAATAAACAAGTAAACAGTAAGGAACTATTTTGCATGCATAATGATTGAAGAACACTGGGGCACAAATGAAAACTGGTGGTGGTGGTGGTGGGGTTCATGAAAACATTGATAAAATGTTATTTCACAGATAGGGTGATTGAGCCATGGAACAGTCTGCCAGCTGATGTGGTGGACAACAAGACCATTAATGGTTTCAAACATGGCTGGGACAGTGTGAAGGGTCTACTGGTTGCTCAGGGTAGCAGCAGAAGGGCAAGGAGAATGGGGTGGGTAGTGAAGGCTAGAATTCTATATGGGGAGCAGGACTCTATGGGGTGCTACAGGCAGAATGGATGAACAATTTGGTCTTTTTCTATTGTCGTTTTCTATGCTTCCATGTTTTGATGACCACTTGTTTCCAATAGGTGCAACAGACACTATCAGTTTTAAGTTATTCTTCCTCCAAACTTCATTGACACCATTCATTGTGCAGCCTCTCAAATGTTCCACACTTTACAAGCAATATGATGATTTATTTATGAAATCTGTGAGTGAGCTGGCCTAGAAAAAGTAGTTGTCTAGTATGGGAAATAGTTTCCCCTGTTATATTCATTTGATTATTACTGACTCCAGAACATATTAGTGCAGGCCCTAAGGCTTGCACATTTCCAAGAAGCATCATGCTAAACTTCTGTCTTTGATTCTTGCACTGAGTGGTCCTGCATAATAATCTGGGTTATATGTTTATACATACAATTTCTGGTTGTCTTATGGGTAGAAGAGTGCATTCTCAAGTTTTTGGGGTGAAAGACCAACAAATCAAAGCTGAGCAGTTCTGGCACACGTAGGACTTGAGAGGAAACTCATAACCATAAGAGATGCAGTAACTGCACAAATAAACTTATTATAAATCATGTTGAAGATTGCAGTTTTTTTTAAATGGAACTAAAATTCAAAATCAAAATGTTCTACTTTGTACAAAATCACAGAAAGCCGCTTGAGTGGAAATGGAGTATGCCAACTTAATTTAGGACTTCAGAAATTATGAGTACCTGGAATATTTGGAAATAAACAATCCTGACTGGCTAAGAATGATGTTGTGATCATAATGATATTTGAAGAATTATTGAGGTTTGTTAAACAATTTTCTTTTACAGTAGAAATCCTGCATGTTCTTTTTTGTTTTGAAACATAAATACAGAGAACTGAGTTTGAGAGCCCCAAAATGTTATCTTTATTAAACATCTATTTTATTATGTTTTAAATCCTATAACACATTCTCATGCTTTAATGTTTTACTCGTAAACTTTGTCAGTGACGTCTCCACTTCGAGCTCTGAGAGCCCAACATTCAGTGGGAAACAGTACAAGTCATTTAAAAATTAATATAATTTTCCTCCTGCTAATGACAGGTACATTGAACAGCTTGGTACACTTAAATTCCTCCAGTAACTTTACATTTATATCTTACTCATTTTTTCAAAGAGCAATCTTTTCTTAAAGGGTTGGAGTAGCCCTAAAGACTAATTGCTAAAATGACATCACCAAAGTATTGTAAAATCAGTAAAGTACCATAATTGAGGAAAGCAAGTTGTTATGACCCCACAGTGAGATCTGTATGAGGAACTTATTGTACTTAAAGGGGAACAGCTAGCACACTAAAAGCCGCACATCCAAATGTGAAGCTGGTCTCAATTTGCACTTTGTGTGCAAAATTATTTTTTTTACTTACTGTTTACTGCAGTATAGCAGATTGTATCAGATTGTTTTTGTTGACTTGCAAGCTGCCATTTTCTGTAACTACAAATCCCAGAATCCTTTGTAACCGACATCAGGGAAGGGCTGCAGCAATAGGAGATTCAATAATCTGCACTGAGAAAATGACATATGCAGACATCAATAAATAGGGGAGCATTCCTGGTCTGTGACTTAGCTCCCTAGCTTTACAAGATATTTTCTTACTCAACTGCACTTTTTTCACCATGCTTTGCCTTGCTTGTATGTAATGTAGTTTTTGAATAGTTAAGCTTTCGAGCTGAACTAGTCTGGTGTGCTCACTTTTTTCCAGACTAGTATGTCACTCTTATGGGTTTTGAACCCATAATCTCCTGGTTCCCAAGCCAGTTCTATAAACTTTAGAAGTCATGGCCTCCAACACTTTAAGTTTACTTACTCAAATGGCAAGAGGTAGATTACATTTAACTGAAAAAGGGATGCATACATGTTTTTGACCTATTCCGCTGGTCACTGTTACACATGCAAATGTGTTTGTGTTCACATGCAGTACTAAGAACCATTGTTTGTAGCAGTAAGTTGCATCTCGAAGCAGGCTATTTGAAAACAGAATATGAGGAGCACTGCTGGCAGCTGTTTGAAAGATATTGTATACAAATTGGCCTGTGGGCCTATTAAGATAAAAGGAGCTATTGTTTTCAGCAGTGTTTTTATTTTATGTCTTGCCAAATACTGTACTGTATCTACAGTTGCAAACTATAATATTATTCTATGTCCATTTTCTCTATGCCCATCTGCAAAATTTAATTTATTATGGGAAAGGAGGATTCCCAGCTGCTGCCAGTATTTTACATAATGTTGAATGTTGCATATGCTTGGATGGGGGGAAGAGTGTCATTTACAGAAACAGCTTGTTCTAAAGTAATTTACCCTCCACAACCATTTTGTAAAAAGCCAGACTTTTATATTAAATATATTTTATTCAGCATTATGTTTTACCTAATGGCTAATTGGTGGTTGTTCTAATAATTCAGGTAAAAACCCTCTACCCTCATGTGGTCAGGTAGCCTGGAGGTGAGCAATCTCTACTCGTACCCTATGGGCAGTGTTGTGCAATGCAAAATTAACAGGAAACAAGTCTATTATTATATCAGACTTGATTTCCATGGCAGATCTGGCTTGCTTCATGGAGACCTGGCTGGAAGATGGCATTGGGACAATCCTGGAGGTGTTGCCTATGACTGGATTCTCTATGGTTCATTGCCCTTGGAGGGATGGCAGGGGTGGGGGAGTGGCCCATTTTTTAGACCCAAGTTGAACTTCATGGTGCACCTAGTGGGAGGTACTTCATCATTTGAATTCATTGCTCTACATAGGGACCCAGGTGGGTTCCACCCTTGGAATGTGCCCGCAAACACAGTGCTGTCAATCAGAGCACCAGCATGAAGTTGCCACCAAATAAAGCGCCACATCATAAACTTGTAGGGGAACAGAAGCAGCAACTGAAACAGCAGTGCTGAGCAGTGCTGAACACTGCGCACCCACAGACCCAATCACCGAATGCAAACAGGGCCACCGGAGGTGCAGCAACTGCGAACTGCATCACTGACAACACTGCAGCATGTAAAGTGGCCCTGTGGACCTAATGCACATGGGAATAGAGCACCATGTAAAGGCCCATATGTTGTAGACACAGTCCCACATGCCCAGTGCCACTGTAAAGTGGCATGAAACACTGACTGCCACTGACAGTAGAACCACCCATACCACAGATTTGGAGCACACATGGATGACAGTCTGGCATGCAAGGTTCCCCCCTCCCCCATGACATACATGTGTGTAACCATGGTGGTGGGCAGGTGCAATCTGGCAACTGCAATTGAGTATTACCACCGGTACTACTGAAACCAGCAGGGGAAGCATGGCATGTAGCCTAGGGACCCACATCTGGAAAACACTGTGGCGGTGGACACTACATGTACTGTGTTTGTCTGCACTGTGTAGACCTTTCCCCCTTCTCTTATCCTTCCCCTTTTCCCCTTGGCAGTCCTGCCCTGTTTGACTATGTGCCTCTGCCCGTAATCCATTGTGGTGGCTGGCACTTGTGTGATCCTTGCTTGTGCCTTTCTGCCAAGATTCCTCAGGGCTGTGGTGTTCCTGCCGCTGGTGTGTTGTCGGTCACCATGGTTATGACCGACTCTGTGCATGGGTCTACATTGTGAGTGCTGCTGCATCAAGGCAATGTGCTAGAATGTGCTGCATTGTCCTCCAGAGTGCAGGGCACCCTCTTCCACTGGTGCTCTAATTGCAGGGGTGCCCTTGCTGATTTTTCCATTTTGTTGGTACTGCAGTTGCAGCACCATGATGCCAGCGCTCTGAACACCCAGAACCACCCAGGTGCAGGGTTGTAGGATCCTTCATGTGTTCTAGCCTCCTGGGCATGAGAGAGATTTCCTGCAAGAAATCACAGATGTCATAGCTGAGAGGATATCAGAGATGCCTTGAATGTTGGTTCTGGGTGACTTTTATGTTTGAGTTGACAATGAACTCTCAAAGTTTGGTCAAGATTTTCTCCAGCTGATGTTATCACTGGGTCTCACAGAAGTGGTAACTACTGCAAACCACTAATACAGTTATGCCTTGGCTCTAGTTTCTCACTGGGACTCAAGATTAATATAATTGAGGCTGATCCAGTCAGTTGGTCAGATCACTGCACTGTGAAGTTTTCCTTCAAGGGCCCCTCTCCCATTGTTCTCCCCCTGTGGAGATGGTTCATGGCCGCCTTTAAAGGGTTGTCCTCAGCAGGACTTCAGGTGGCATTGGACCTCTGGGGTGTGATGGCTGTGTGTGGAACAGGATCAGGGGAAGCAGTGGTAGCCTATAACAAGTCTGTTGCCTCAGCCCTCGATACTGTAACACCAGTTTGTTTACAACCCTGGTCTTCTTGCTTGGGATTGGTTTGACATGGAACGTAGGGAGATGAAGGCTGTAGGTCACAGATTGAAGTGTTGTTGGAGGATGTCCAAGCAGATGGGGACAGACTGGCTTTGAGAACTCACTGTGGTGAGCATCAAAAAGCAATCTCTCATAAGAAGGCAGCATTTCTCTCCAGGAAGATTATTTGGGGGAGGGGACAGACTGGCTCAGCTTTTCCAGCCAGTAAAGGCATTTTCATCTACCCAGTGTGAAGAGTTCACTCAGTTCTTCTCTGGCATGGTGTCCTTGATCAGATCTGAGATAATGGGGAGTAGGTTGCCAGGAGGAGCACTCATATCTGGTTCTTCCAAGTTACGTTGACAGCAATGCTGTCGACATCCCCGATACAGACAGGAACAATGCCGACTGTTGGCATTGTTCTCGTCAGGAGAAAGTGTTTTTTTGTGGGGGACTTTGCACCCCTCACCCCTCCATCTCTAAATAACCAACTCTGACTCAGAATTGGCTCAGGGTTGGGGAAAAACACTGGGAGGTGTGGTGTTGGTATTCAGTGGACCACCACAGTAACCTGGCAAGATTTGTTGCTGTGGTGGTCTTCGCTGTAAAGTTTTCATTGTTCTGACAGTACAGCCTTCTGTCTAGGGCAAATTTACACTAGTTTCAATTTAAGAGGTGTATGGGGTGATTTCTGAACAGTGGCTCACTTTTTGCAAACTGGACATGGGTGCAACGTGCCTCCTAGTGAGTTGTGTGGGGATCCTGGGTCCAATGTTTGCCAAGATAGTCAGGTGCTCTTTTTGGAGGAGTCATTTCAAAGCACATTGAAAGATGCACTGGTGAGAGCCCTTCTAAAAAAAACATCTTTAGGCCCAGACTGCTTTGTAAATTTTAAACATGTCTTTAACTTTTCCTTTTTAGGAAAGGTTATTGAGAAGATAGTGGCTGTACAGCTTGAGGCTCACCTCACGGCATTTAACATCTTTGAGTCACTACTGTCTGAATTGAGATCCGGGCACAGTACGGAGATTGCATTGGTCAAGGTGCATAATATCCTTCTCAGGGCCAGAGATAGAGGGGAATGGTCAGTTCTCATTCTACTCAATCTCTCATCAGCATTGATGATAGGTTGTTGTTGGACAGTCTCAGACAAAGCCGAGAACTTACGGGTAAAGCCGTCAGCTGGTTTGAGTCCTTTCCCAATGGCAGGACACAGGTGGTGATGAAGAGAAATGTTTCCTCACTCCCGATTCCCCTGCTCTGTGCCCTAGGGTACCGTCCTCTCACCTACCATATGTTATTCACAGTATACATGCTGCACTTGACAAATATCATGGCTTAGTTTTTCACTTCTCTGCAGATGATATGCAGCTATATCTGTCATTTGCACAAGGGACACCTGGTGTGGGTGATGTACTGATTTTATTCAGAACTGAGTGTTTTCCAGTTGACTGTGGCCCAACCTGGACAAGACTTAGGTATTGGTGATGAAGCTTAGTTGATAGCAGGGTGTGTGGACCATAGAAGAAAGGCCTGGCCTGGTGCTTGGTTCCTCTAGTTTGGTGGTGTCTAATAAGTTGAAGAATCTGGGTGCCATTCTGGATGAAAGGCTGACATTTGAGGTTCAGGTTTCATCTGTAGTCTGGAATGGCTTTTATCATCTCCAAAACATTTTCCAGATTAAGGCCTTAGTCCCACCAGAAGACCGGGCATCACTGTTATATGCCTTTGTGACTTCCAGACTCAATAGCTGTAATACTCTGTATTTTGGTGTTAGTGGGGGCTATGATGCCTGTAGCTACTGAAGAACACAGTAGCCAGGTTACTGTTGGGCATCCTGAGGTCATGATATGGATGCAGTGACTGCCAGTGAAGAGGTGAATCTCCTTCAAGGTCAGTTTGCTGATGTACAAAGCCCTTTACAGACTGAGCTCAGGTTATCTGAGTGAATGCTTCTCCGCTTACTGCCCAGCCCACCCTTTCTGTTCCTCAAAGGTGAGCCTCAAAGATGAGCCTGCTAGTGGTTCCCAGGGCTATGCTCATGGCATCAAGGGACTTCACTTTTGAGGTGGCTGATCCAGCTTTGTGAAAGTCCGTCTCCATATCTCTGAGGGAAGCTCCCTTGGTGGAGACATCCATAAGAGAGGGGCCTAAAAACCAAGCTGTTTGGTCAAGTTTCTGACTTGAATTAGTCCCACTGGTTTAGTTATAAGTTATTTATATTACCAAATTTGAACATTTTAAGTTGATTGTATTTCAGGAGTGTGTATTATGCTATTCTTTTATTTATGTGTTTTAGTTTATGATGTAGAGCAACCAGAGCTTCTTGGACTGGGTGCTAAATAAATGAACTACTACTACTACTACTGTCCACTTCCCTGGATGAAGATACACTTGCTTTGGAAATCTTGCCCTTTTCTGTTGTTTTTTTGTGAGCATGCATTACCTTGTGCATTTTATGACTGCAGTCTAAAGAGGCCACTATGATTCATTGAATCTCAGTTTATGCATTCAAGATCATGATTTCTTCCTTGTATACACATGCCTATACTAAAAACTGTAAATGCAATTGAACAGAAAAACATGCATGTTAATAAATCCCTGATGTCACTCTGAAAACAATGAAAAAAAGTAAGATTTAAACTAACTTCAACTTCTAATGCAGATATTTTCTGAATTTACCTTTCCATTATTTTTTATTGGCTAAGGTCAGTCACATGAAAACTGGAATTTCTGTAACTTTATAGCAACTTATCTACAAGTGATGTCATGAGCCTCTGTGGCATCAGTGCCATTGCTTCAGCAACCATTTGAGATGTCACAGGAGAGGATTTTGGTATCAACTACATACAATCAGTAAAAGCAGATCAAGGAACCAAGTGGCAGAATTCCTGTTTTCATGAAAATTTCTTAGGTAATAAGGTAAGAGAGGATGGCAGGTATATAAATTATTAGTTAAAGTGTGTGTTTCTATTTTCTTTTTTCAGTGTTGTCCTTTTGGAGCGGGAGGCTCTTATTACAGATGGAAATACACCGGTGCTTTCCTGTTAGAATTTGTATTCTTAATCAAGCTTTTTCACCAGCATAGAAAAGGGTAGCACTACAGCTGCATTACCCCGCCAACTTAGTTTTTGATTTTAACAGCTGATAATTTTATGGCTACAGTGAAAATTGAGTCTCTAAATAGTAACATAAATTTAAGAGGATGATTGGTCAGTTATGGTCTGCCTCTCAGTTCTGATAACTAAGGTTCCTCAAAGGCCTTCCCAAGAAATCTACAGCAGTAGGACAAAGTACCTGTCCATGTGCTGTGAAAAATTAATGCAGTTTTTAACACTGGCCTTAATCACAGTTTTGATGAACTATAAGTACACTGCAGTTCACCTGACTATAACTCAGTCCAAACAATGGCCATTCATCATTCCATTCTCCCTTTTATTGCGACCCTAGTCAGGAATTAAACATAGGTCTCTAGTAGTTAAAAAAAAATTAACGCGCTGTTTAAAATTTTGAAGATCATTTTAGTTATGCTTTGAGAAATTCCTTGAACACTAAAGAGTTCTGATAGAACTTCCTCATTGTCTTGATCAGTATTTAGCCATGGTAACAATCTACACCTTTGTTTCATCCAGTCAAGTTACTGCACTTCAACATTTCACAGTTCATTGGCATCTTCTTTTAAGAAAGTTTAAGCATTGCAATGCCGTGACTTATCTTTTGGTAGAACAAATAACTGTGATTGAATTATCCTTCCTCACAGTCACCAGATTGGGATTCCACAAAAGGGCTGATAATACCATGAGCAATTCTATTTCATTTCATTTCTATGAGCTTTGAAACCCGCAATGACTCACCAGACTCCAGTCTTTTTGACACAAGATGGATCATAAATAGAGTTTATTCTTAAACTACCCGAGTATCTGGCTAAATAGTCACCTTGACATCTCCTTTCACACAGATGTCATCCTAACAAAATAGAATCCCAAGCTAATTGCACTGCTTGATCAAAGCCTATATACCCTAGCCCACTGTGAGATTATGAAAATAATTTGTTTGACTTTTGACTATGTGATTGTGATTTATAGTGCTGCTTCCAAATCCACCATGGCCAGACTGAATCCCATCTTTCATTCTTTCTTTTCTTTTATTAAAGTGGTCTACTCTCTCCTCACTACTGCTTTTTATATCTTAGCCTCATTCTTTCATCACTTGAAGGTAAATGCCTCACTTGCTATTTTTCCTTTATCTCAAATTTTTTGGTTGGTTCTCCCTGTTACAATTTCTGGTCTCAGTATCTTCTTTCCTATTCCCCCTCTCATTCAGAAGCTTTGACTGCCACTCCTTCTACCTTCCCTTTTACAAAAACCTTAGCCAGTAGGTGATTATTTAGCCTCTGGCCAATGCAAATGCTCTTAATTTGCTTTGTCCCACTGCAGGCTGTCAGGTCTGACCCTGAGTACTACACTAATGTTCTCCCATGCAATATGCTTGTCTAGGTGGCTATGAACCTTGATGTCTTTACTGTCCTCAGTTGTCTTATGGTTACCCTAATTGCTTTATTTTACATCCTTATTATGATCTATGCCTAAAATGTACCCTTATGTAACTATTACTGTGCTACCCAATGTATATCTTGTTTTGCTCCTGTACACCTATATTATGTCTGTGCATTTCTGCATATTGTAACCAATGTCCTGTGCTCTCCCGGGTTGTGCCTGAAAATAGGCAGGTCTGTTGCCTAGCGCACTTACCCAGTTACCAAAAGCTAATAAATAAATAAATAAATATTCTCCTAAAGACTCCCTCTTCCCTGGCCTGAACTTCTCCACTCCCCCTCCTCTCTTCTTCCTCCCCTTTTTCTTCATAAGGTTTGCTCCATTAATACACTAACCATTCCTGCTCATGTTTCTAACCCCCACAGCCCCTTTCTTTCTGTTTCAACTCCTTCACCAATCTCTCATTTGATCCCACCCTCTCCTTCATGTATCTCTCCTCCAAGAGCTGTATTAATTACTATTGTTCCACTTAAACTATGTCAGTATTAGACATACACACCAGTTATATTTTGCTTGTTCCCATTTATGCGTGCCTGTTACAATATTAAGCAGGTGTGGTCATGCCTGTATATTATGGTTGAAGAAGCACTTCTATGTTAAACCTCGATTTTTGTACATTAATAATTCTTCCCTCATTGACCTGATTTGCCCAGAGTTTGAAAGATATAAAGTTTGGACCAGTATCTCTGGATCTTGAAAACTTTGTGTTAATCAGTTTGGTTTGGGGGGGCAAAGTTACAGAGATGGAACTTTTCTAAAATTCACTTAAATTATGAGATTTTTGTTAACTTCTAACTAAAAATAATTTTATCTTGAAAACTGTAACTAGCAGGTTTGATAGAGTCTGACCCAAGGTACATGTTTCTGCAAGTTTCATATTCTTAGTTTATATAGTTTTTTTTAATATAAGTTAAAAACCGTGTCATTTTCTGAGCATGCCCAGTACAAAAAATGAACGTTATAAGTATAGCTGGATTTTTGCGTTAGGAGTTTGATCAATATTGATTTCCTTTAAACTGCTTTCATCAGCTCACTGTCGAAAACAGTTGGAAGAAAACTTAAATAATTTGATCTAAAGTGATTTCCTGCAATTCAATTTTTTGTCAATTTTTCAGAAAACAAATGCAAATAACTTTAAAACAAAAAAATTATAGCATGGTACTATGAGCGTGAAGGTATTCAGCACAAAAATATCTACAAAATGAGTGGTGTTTCACTGATATATACCTTTTAGTTTTTTGTTTTTTTAAATTAGCAAAAAAGCAGCAGAACATTCAGTTTTTATCACTTTTTCAACAAACAAATGCAAATAACTTTAAAACACAAAAATTGATAGCATGATACTGTGAGCATAAAAGTGTTCAGCACAAAAATATCTACAAAATGAGTGGTGTTTCTTTTATAGATATATTTTAGTTTATTTGTTTAATTAGTAATAAAGTAGCAGAACATTAGATTGTTGTCACTTTTCAACAAACAAATGCAAATAACTTTAAAACAAATAATAATAGTATGGTAATGTAAGCAAGACATTTGTTCAGCACAAAAATATCTACAGAATGAATGAGGTTTCATTTATTTATACCTTTAAGTTTTTTTTTTTACAATTAGTAAAAAACAAAAGAAAATTCAATTTTCTTTTTCACTTTTTACAACAAACGCAAATGGCTTTAAAATGAAATATGACAGCATGGTACTTTGATCAGAAATGCTGCTCAGCACAAAAATATCTGCCACATAAGTGGTGTTTCTTTTATAGATAAATTTTACATTTTTTATAATCAGCAACAAATGGCAGAACATTAAATTTTTTCACTTTTTTTTAGATATGGCATAAATGGAATATGGTACCTCCACACTGGAAATATTGTTAATATTTTTGCTCTCGTGGTACAAGAGGCAATACATTTTTATTATAATTTGATTATGATTTTCATATAATACAGTTTGATACACAACACTCACTGTAGTAATATATGTGAAGACCACACACAAACCATCTGTAAACTTAATTTGTTAAGTAGCATTTGCATGGTTGCTGCAAAACTTCTTCTGCCAAGAAAGAGGAGCGGTTGGACCACAGTGGGCTCAGGGAGGGTGAGGGTGGTGGAACAGAGGTGCATCCCTCCAGTTGTACCTCTCCACAATTCCTATGCCATTCTGGCAAAGTTTGGTTCCTCCATGGAGGCACCCACAGTGGAGACCAAGGAGGATGCTGGGAACCTCCACAAAGGAGACCCACAGGAGGGTGGCAGGGGACCCTGCATGGGAATGAAACAACTCCTGGTGGGGGACTCCATTGTTAGGAAGGAAGAACTGGGGGAGGAAGGGGAGAGGGAGGTAAGGTGCCTGCCTGGCGCCATGGCTTGGAGGACAGGGAGTGAATCCTCAGGATTGCCAGAGCAGCTACTGAGGAGGGAGCTGGATGTCATTGTCCACCTAGGGACAAAGCCTTGCCCAAAAGGGATTAAGTGCAGGAAGAGTTTGTGGAATTGGGGAGGGTCTTAGTCAAGTAGCACGCACGGTAACCTTCTCGGAGGTGCTGCCCATCTATGGCATAGGAGAGGCTAGAGTGTTCCGCACCATAGGATTCAATCAGTGGTTGAAAAACTGGTGTGGAGCTCAGGGATTTGGCTTCATTGGGGACTGGGGTCCACCTGGAGTGATGCAAGCCTATACTGGCATGATGGGCTGCATCTGTCTGGGAGGGGAACCAGGATCCTAGGTGATAGGTTTAAATGCTTCATTGGCAAGCTTTTAAACTAGCCAAGGGGGGAGGCACTGGAAAGGAGCAGGGAAATCCTAGACCCCCCAATAATCATGGTAGTAAGTGTGGCAAACACCAACACAGAGGTGTCAATAGGGAGAAGGGCAGGGATAAATGGAGAAAATGACAAAGGCAAGAAGGACAGGGATGGGGCAAAAGGGAGTAAGGCCATCAGGAAATGGAGGGTAATGAGTACCAATGCCCATAGTCTGGGCAACAAGCTCCCTGAGCTGGTGGCCTTGATGGAAGAGGATACCTGGATATCGTAGCAGTCACAGAAACATGGTACAGAGAACCATGACTGGGATGTTAACATACCAGGGTACATAACTTACAGGAGAGACAGGCAGGGAGAAGAGGGGAGGAGTAGCTATCTATGTAAAGGAAGGATAAATGCAACTGAACAAAAGAGTAAACAGGGAGGAGAGGAGGCACTGTGGGTCACCTGGAGACTGGAAAGGCACCACAATCTGCACAGGGGTTGTGTACAGACCCCATGTCAGGGGTGGGAATGGAAAAGGATATGATAGAAGGCATTCTTAGAATGGCAGAGAAAGGGGAGATACTGTTGATGGGAGACCTGAATATGCCAGATGTTAACTGGAGCACATTTGCTGCAGCCACATCCAAGAGCAGGGCCATTCTTGATGCCCTACAGGTGGCAGGCCTTAGACAGCTAGTTTCAGAACCCACTCATGAGGGAGCAATCTTAAACCTCGTACTCTCAAATGGGGGCAGTGAGAGGATCTCAGATCTAGAAGTGGCTTGCCATCTGGGGACAAGTGACCATCAAACAGTGTGGTTCATGTTAAACTCAGCTACACAGTCAAGCCATACAAAAGTGAGGGTACTGGACTTTAGGAGGGCTGGCTTTGGCAAGACAGGAGAGTGCCTCAGAAAAGCACTAGCGAACAGGCTAGAAGGAGGTGTGGAGCAACAATGGGGAATCATCAAAACTGCCATCACAGAGGCAACAAGCCTTTGTGTGAAGCAAATAAACAAATCAAAATGAAAGAAAAAGCCACTATGGTTCTCAAAAGAGGTGGCTGTGAAAGTCAGGAAGAAACAAATAGCATTCCGGAAGTATGAGGAAACACAGAAGGAGCAGGACAGAGAGCTGTACCAGTTAAGGCAGAAGGAAGCAGGCAGGGAAGTCAGAATAGCAAAGGCCCAAACTGAGGAAAAGATAGCCAACTCAGTTAAGAAGGGGGATAAAACCTTTTATAGGTACATCAGTGAGCGTAGAAAGACAAAGGGAGGGATAGTGAGGCTGAATAGAATGAACAGTGGGTGGGCAGAGGGGGACAGTGAAATAGCAGGGATACTGAACGAATACTTCTGCTCAGTATTCACAAAAGAGGAGGGGGAAGTGCCTAATCCAATTAACAGAAGCACTCATGATAAGGGGGTTGATCCCAGTCCTTTCACAGAAGAAAGGGTTCTGCAAGAACTCCTAAAACTGAAGGTGGACAAAGCAATGGGTCCTGATGGAATTCACCCCAGAATTCTAAAAGAATTAAGGGAGAAACTAGTGAAACCACTGGCTACTCTTTTTATAAATCATGGGAGGATGGTGTGGTACCCGAGGACTGGAGGAAGGTGGATGTGATTCCCCTTCACAAAAGTGGGACCAAGAGAGAGGCAGAAAACTACAGACCTGTCAGTCTGACCTCTGTGGTAGGGAAAGTGATGGAGTCACTTCTGAAGGAAAGAATAGTTGAGTACCTAGAGGCCAGTGGAGCACTGAACCCAAGGCAGCATGGGTTCTGAGCAGGAAGGTCATGTCAGACGAATCTAACAGATTTCTTTGACTGGGTGACCAAAGTAGTAGACCAGGGAGGGGCTGTGGACTTGGCCTACCTAGACTTGAGCAAGGCATTTGACACAGTCCCACACAAAAGATTAATAGTCAAATTAACCAGCCTGGGAATTTGTCCCAGGGTGGTAGCCTGGGTAAAACATTGGCTGTACAACAGGACACAGAAGGTAATTGTAAATGGAGTCCACTCTGAATAAAGAGAGGTTACTAGTGGGGTACCGCAGGGTTCAGTATTGGGTCCAGTCCTTTTTAATGTCTTCATCAGTGACATTGCAGAGGGACTGGAAGGAAAAGTATGCCTTTTTGCAGATGACACAAAGATCTGCAACAGGGTTGATACACAAGAAGATGTGGAAAGGATGAAAAGTGACTTGGCAAGGTTGGAGGAATGGTCAGAAGTATGGCAGCTAGGATTCAATGCAAAGAAGTGCAAAATAATGCACCTGGGAAACAAGAACCCAGGGGAAGAATACGCAATGGGTGGGGAAGTAGTAACAACAACAAAAAAGGAAAGGGACCTGGGGGTAATCATATCAGATGACCTTAAGGTTAGCAAGCAATGTGAGAAGGCAGTAGGGAGGCTGGGGGTATAACTGGGATGTTGGGGAGAGGCAGCAGCAGAAAACAGGAAGTTGTTATCCTCTGTACAGACAGTTGGTGAGACCCATCTGAGCACTGTGTCCAGTTCTGGAGACCCCATCTCTGCAAGGACATAGACAGGATAGAGGTAGTCAGAGGAGGGCAACTAAAATGGTGCAGGGTCTGCAAGAGAAGCCAGATGAGGAGACTAAGAGAGCTTAATATGTATACCCTTGAGGAAAGAAAGGAGAGAGGGGGACATGATAGAAACTTTAAGTACCTCAGTGGAATCAACAAAGTCCAAGAGGGTAGCATCTTTCAGAAAAAGAGACTTTCAAGAACAAGGGGACACAATTTAAAGATAGAAGGAGGGCGATTCAGGGGCAATGTGAAGAAGTATTTTTTCACAGAGAGGGTAGTGGATGCATGGAACAGCCTTCCTGAGGAGGTTGTGGGGTCTTTTTTTTTTAAAACTTCTTTATTAAAGTTTTATTATTTCCAACATTGAAACATACATACAAACACCCCAGGTTACATGCCCGGGCCCATATCCCCAAACTGGATATGGATACTATATACATCCCTCAAAACTATTTACAATCCCAGTTATATATTATCACCACCAAACACTTTGGTCCATTTGCATTATAGTAACCTTCAAGTCTATTCTTTCCGTTTTGATAATAGACTATTCTTTTACTTAGCCCGGATTACTTTGTATAGATTTCCCAACTTAGTGATGGTTATACTTTCTCTGGACTAAACCTTCATAACTGTGTCCCTAGGAGAGAGAGAGAATCCATCCTAACCAACCAGAAAGAGGCATTCCAACTGATCTCAATAAACATCTTCATGAGAGTTTTATGTCTGTGCTCATAAAGGACATATCTTATGAAAAACATATGTTTCCATTCAGTCCTAGACCCTTCTTACATTTCGCAAAAGAACATTACCGGCTAATCTCCTTCAGACAGACAGATCTGTGTCCGAGGACCCTTCCGCTGCACTGAGTACATCGTCTCCAAAACCCCCCATCATCTGTCATACAATTTCTTTTTCCCTTCTAATAGTATACGCCTTTTAAATCTATCCAGAACCTGTAGAAGGTCACTGACCCAATGATCATAAGAATAAATATTATCCTTCTTCCAATGCCTCAGGACAAATGTTTTAACCAAGGCTGACATCAGAGACACATGATATTTAGCTGAGTCTTTCACTACAGCCTGCATATCTCCTAGTAGACATATCTCTGGTTTAATGTACTCAGCGTAATTTAATAATGGATCCATTTCTTTTCTAATTTGAACCCATAATGGGTGGATTCTGGAACAGGTCCACAAGTCATGAAGTAAGTCCCTGATTCCATTCCACATCTAAAACATCGATCTGTCTGTCTGAGTTTCTAGAGCATAGCTTGACTGGGGTGTAGTAAATATTTGAGCAAATAAAAATTGCATAGTCCTATACTTGAATAGGCAAAACTTTGATGTTTTCCAAATTTCTTCCAGTCCGCCTCTGGGGATAGAGTTTATCCCAATATGTTACCTTGAGATTTGGTTTCTAAGCTCACAAAATCCAGCAGCACCCTATACACTTTTGAGAGGGGATGCCGTAACAGATCAATCTCCTTCAAATGGTCCCAAGTAAATGAAGTTTGTCCCCCATCTTTATTATCTCGTATACATTTCTGCATCAGTTTTGTAATTTGGATCCTTTTGAAAAAATCCCATTCCTTAGCCTGCATTGGTAAGTTCACCCTATCTGCCAGTATGAAATCTTTCAATTTCAATTCCGACAGTTGTGGTGCCCATTGACGGGTAATTATTCGATTCCCAGATGAAAATTAGGGTTTCCTATTATAGGCTGATCTCTGCCCCCCTTTGTGTTCTCCTCTGCGCCGGGTTTAATAACTCCACCACCCCTTAACTGATTTATATATTGAGAGTATTTTCCTATGTCTGGCAAGGCTCGCAGATCTGTAAACAATAGTGCCTTAGGGGAAAGTTTCACATCTTTTAAAATATGCTGTTCAATTCGAAGCCACGTTGGAGTATAACCCCCCTCTTCCCCATTCCTTGCCCAACACCCCATCAGACCCAATTGTCCTGTGACATAGTACAGTAGTAGATCCGGGAGCTTAATGCCTCCCCTAGGGTGAGAGAGGCGTAGAGTGGCCTGTTTCTTTCTTGGAGGTTTGGAGTCCTACAAGAAATCTGAAATTATCCTCTGAATGCTAATGAACCTTCCCTTCGGGATGCTGTAGGGTGAAAGATAAAGCGGGTACAATAATCTTGGTAAAAGGTTCATTTTAATCAATCCCAATCTGGTGGTAAAATTTAGAGGAAGTCCCTTCCACCTTAAAATGTCAATTTTAATTACGGCTATTAGACTACCCAAATTTTCCTCCACCCCAGTTTCTGATCTAGCTAAAATCCAAATTCCCAAATATTTATTTTTTTCCGGGGCCCAGTTAATCTGTAGGTGGTCGAAGTCTGCTCTGTAGGTATAAACAGTAAGCGGGAGAACTTGGGTTTTACCTAAGTTTAATTTATAATTAGACACCTTTGAAAATTTCTCCAATGATCTCCAAAGCATTTTGAAAACTGTCAGATGGATTACTTAAATGCAGCAATATATCATCGGCAAATACTGAAAATTTAAGCTCCAGCCCTTGAACCTCAATCCCCTGGACCCTGGGTTCCATAGTAATTGATCTTAACAAAGGCTCCAAGTAGATATTAAATAGAATTGGGGACAAGGGGCAGCCTGGCCTAGTTCCGTTTCTCAGGGGGATTTCTTTAGAAAGATATTCGTTACACAGGACTCTGGCTGTGGGAGCCTCATAAAGATTTTTAAGGCCCCTGAGAAAACCCCTTTGGAACCCCATTCTCTCCATTGTAAGGAATAAGAATTTATGGCAAACCCAATCGAAAGCTTTTTCAGCATCAAGTGCTATTAAAGCCATTTCACATTTTGAATTAGAAGCCCTATGTAAAATATGGTGCAATTTCCTTAATGCGTCATGTGCCCCCCTCCCTGGCATGAACCCAACTTGATCCTGACTAATGAGTGTCGGAGCAATTTTCAAACCCTATTTGCCAGAATCTTAGTGAGTAACTTAATATCTTGATTTATTAAACGCAATGTGCCTATAATTACCTTGGTATATCTCTAGGTTTATCTGGCTTTTGGAATCAGTGTAATGAAGCTTGGTATATAGAGGAGGGTGGGGAACCCCACATATTCATAATTTTCAAAACAATTCTTTCAACAAAGGCAATATTGTCGCCGCGTGTACTTTATAGACCCCATTGACAGGCCATCCCGGCCCTGGCGCCTTCCCATTTGGCAAGTCTCGATTACCTCCATAATCTCAGAGTCCAATATATAGACAGCCAGTGCTTGGGCCTGTTCTGAATCTATTTTGGGCAATGGTATTTCTTGGAGAAATCCACTCAATTTCTGACTCTGAGCTAGAGGGCCCCCTTGGTATATCGCGCATAGTAATCCCAAAAGCATCACCCAATCTTTGGGGCTCAAAATGAACTCTCCAAAATTTATAGCCAATAATGCTCTTTCCTCCCTGCCTTAATTTATGGGCTAGTAACTGCCTGGCACGTCTCTGAAGCAGATATGTAGCATTCAATCTTTACAGCCATAGATCAGCCCTGCAGTTCAATATTCCACTATATTCTTCTTTTAACTCCCTTATCTCCTTATCAATCTCTATTGAGGAGCCCTCTAGAGGTGATAATGACTTAATGGCTCCCATTATGAATTCTTCCCATGCTCTATTCAGTTTATTCCTTTGAGTGGTATATTCCAGCACCTTTCCTGCATATATTACTTTGCAGATAGGCCAAGCTAGTTTTTTATCCACTATAGTCGGAATTTGAGTTTGAATAATTTCTTTAATTGTGTCCTCTAGTTTAGTCACCATATTATCCGATGCTAAAATCCCTTCATCCAATCGCCATCAGAATGGTTTAGGGGGAATATTATCCATCTCCCATAGCAGTTGGAGTGGAGAAAGGTCAGACAGCATTCTGTTAAAAGTATGCAATCCTGTAATACCCATTAAAACTTCTCTATTAACCAAAAAAAAATCAATCCTCGAATGTGTCCTATGAACCCCTGAGAGGAAGTTCATCTCTGTATCCCCTTTTTTATACACCCTATATGGATCTACTAGTGCTGTAGCTTCCAGAAGTCTATGTAAAGCTAGCTGTGGGGGACTGGGTAATCTGTTGGAAACAGGGGTCCTGTCCAGCCTATTATCAAAACAGATATTCCAATCACCTGCCATAATAAGTGAACCTTGGGGGAGCATAGCAATATCAGCCTCCAGAGAGGCAAAGAATTCTGATTTAGCCGGCGTAGGACCATAAATTGAAACACATAATAATGGGCATCCCACAATTGAGCCCACCGCATATATCCCCCTACCATCCTCTCTTGCCTGGGTTCGGTCTATTATGTATGGGCAGTCCCTCCTAACTAGTATCACCACCCCCCCGACGCTTTTGCATTCCCAGCTCCAATTACTTTACCCACCCAGTCCTTCCTAAGGAGATGTAATTCCTCAATCAACAAGTGGGTTTCTTGAAGTGCAGCAATATGTACCCCCAGCTGGTTTATATATCGTAGCATGACCAATCTTTTCTTCCTCCCCCTGAGACCTTTAACATTCCACGAAATAATTCTAATTGATACCATGCCTTATAATGCCACCCCTAACATTCACTCTCGTACACTCTGCTTTTCTTATGTCATAAATCATGGATTCTCTCTCATTCCTTTCCCCCCCATAGTTCCCTTTCTTACCACTTCCCAGTCCCTCTGATCGCCCTCCTTAAACTTCGAGGCGTGTATGAGTCAGCCCCAAGAAGTCTCCGTTCCCCAGTCCCAGTGTGGACCCATTAAGGAAGTCCACCTTATTTGCCCCCACTACAACTACAAACTTTCCTATCCCCTTCCTTAGTTTTCATTTATATATATATAGAAGAAAATACTAGAATAGCCTATTAATATCTTATTGGCTTTTCTCCCCCAATCAAATTCCTGTAGGCGTAATATAGGAAACCGAGGAGTCCCCCAGAGAGTTGCTCATTAGTCACCTTCTTACCTTCCTTAGAAACTTCCCCTTTCCCCTTATGAGACCCCACCAATCTATCTAATTCCTGTGTCCTTTAGCCTATATACCGCGGGGCCCCTTTACTTCCCTACCTTGTGATCCCCAATAGATCCTAAGCCCCTTTGAGCTGCTCTGTTCATTATATATCGAACCTTCTTATTCATATTGGTAAACTATGATACACCGACAGAGCATGAGTAGCCATCCAACCCAACAAATACCTCCTCTGAGGGGCTTCAATTCACCACCGCAAACAGACCCTTACCATTATATCACCACTCGAAGAAGAAAGGAGATAGAAAAAAAAAGGGGGGGGGCCTTCACCACAATTGGTTTCGTTTTCCAGGTCCAAATTATAGTCACGATGGGCAGCAAACAGTTCTGTCAACCGTCGCAAAGTTTCCCAGCACTAATAACCCGGTAGACCTTGTGTTGCTTGCACCTTCGCCAGTCCCATTTTCCTTTAAGTCCCCTACTTGAACAAGTCAGGTAGTTCCACTCTGAGACTTTCCAGGGCATCTGCTGCTGTGAGATATCTTCTGTCCCCTTTAGGCAATTTCACAGTCAGTGTAGCTGGATATTGTAGTCTAAATTTCAAGCCCGCCATATACAGCTTCTTCTTGATATCCATGTACTCTTTCTGTTTCTCTCTCACCGATGGTACTAAATCTTGGAAGCGCCAGAGAGAAGCCCCATTCCACTGCAAGTTCCTATTAGCTTTAGCCTTATTCAAAACATGGGTTTTCTCCTTATAATTCAAAAACCTCATGATAATGACTCTGGGACGAGCTCCGGGTGGGGGGTCTCTCTCAACGAGCGGTGGGCCCTCTTGATGTTGTAGGAATCACCAAATGGCGTCGGGCCAAATAGTTTCAGGAGAAGATCCTGGATAAATGCTACACTGTCTGAGCCTTCCGTTTTCTCAGGCAGACCTGCCATAATTAAATTATTCCTCCTGCTGCATGATTCTTGATCCTCTAAACGGTCTTCTAATTTTTTAACCTGCCTTTTCAAGCCGATCACCTCCTGGTCTATGGTACCCATTTTTCTGGCCTCTACATCCCCCACTAGTTGTGTAAGAGCATGCAGAGCAGGTTTTAATATGGTAAAGTCAGCCACTAGTCCTTGCAGAAGATGTTTAATTTCACTAATATCCTCCGACGTGGAATGCCCCCCTTGTCCTTCTATTCTCCACTCCTCAGGCTCTTCTGGAGTCGGAGAGTGGGGCCTAGAGCGTTTAAGCGCCGGCATTCTGGCTGCCATAGGCTCGGAGCTTCCTTCCTTCATCTTGGCCATTTGGCGCTTTGAACCCACTGACGTTTCAAATTTAATTTTTTCTCCTCCGGTATTCAATTTGCAGTCGCCCGCTACGACCCCGGATCCTCCTGACACTCCAATCTGCTGTCTAAATCCAATTTGCTGGGTCGCAAGACGTTAAATTTTTATGTTTTATTTACCGGGACTCGGGAGCTCTCTCGGAGACGTCTACTCCGCGCTAGCTCATCACTTGATCAGGATGTGGGGTCTAAAACTGTGGGAGAATTCAAGAATGCATGGGACAGACATAAGGCAATTCTTGTGGGGGGTAGGAAGAAATAGGCTGTTGGTTAACTAGGATCTGCGGCCTATCCTGTAGGTAGGGAAATGGGCAGACTAGACGGGCCAAGCGGTCCTTATCTGCCGTCAAAGTCTATGTTTCTATGATATGATGCTGTATAAAAATGAAATTTTATTTACCTATCTGTCTACCTAAGTCAGTAGTTCTCAGTACAATAATTTTTTATGGTGGCACAATGGGGTATTCCATCATACAGTTTTTCAACTGAGAATTAAGCCCAGGGAGTCCACTCAGTCTGCTGCTAGAATGCCCACATCCCTTGACGAAGACCTAGAGCAGGTGAAAGTGCTGGGCTTGATACTGATTTTGTTTTCACCTTGATTTATTAAGTTACCTATCTGCATATATAGTAGTCCTTTATTATTTTGTTTACAATTCCTTGAGTGCAGCTATTCTTGGGGGATTGTGTGCTGATGAGCTGGCTGCCTATGATTGCACTGGTTGCAGTCATGGGCAAGATGTAATGCTTCCTTGTTTTGATCCTGTTCTGGTCTTCCTATCCATCCTCTAATTATTCTTACTTAAGCAATAGGGCATGACAGGGTGTGGGTTATTGGCTAAGGTATGTCACTGCTACAGCGACACCTGCACAGAGAACCCCCCACAGCGAAGACCCCACCACTTCTAAATTGGCAGCGATGGGGTTTTGCGTCAAAACACTTTAGAGTGACGGGGGTTAATATCTAACTCCACTGTCTGTGCAACGTGGAGTTAGATATCTATAGTAGGAGGTGGTGTGGGGGACACAGCCCCCCACATTGAGTATCACAATGTTCCTGGTCGGTTCGGGGTCGCGTCGCGATCAGGGGTGTTGACGGGTTTCTGGAGCTGTAGCGGATTTTGTGCTCAGGGTTATCCTTCTGGTGTCATGGATCCATTGTGTAATGACGTCACTCCTGGGGTGAGTTGAAGCATGAGGTGAAGCCATGTGCTTCCACCATCCCCAGGAGTGAAGTCATTACACAATAACCCACACCTTGGAGTGCCTTATTGCTACTATACAATGGCTCATTGTGTATTTTTTTTGATGGTTGTGTAATGAAGAAAAAGAGACAGATTTCTTTTGTTTTGAATGGATTTTACTGTTTTAAACTGGTAACTTCTGAATTTGACATAACATAGTCCCTTTAAAGTAACTAGTTTATGAATATTTCACTATTGTGTCTTACATCATTCCCCACACCCACACACACACATGGACCCTCACAGCTGTTCACCCGCCAATCAAATCAGACTGAATTTGAACTTGGTTTGTGTAAACTTTTTTAATTCAGCTTCTTAAATTGAGCTCTTTACATAAAGGCATAGAAATATAGACTTTGATGGCAGATAAGAACCACTTGGCCCACCCAATCTGCTCATTTTCCGACCCATTGGAAAAGCTGAAGATTCAAGTTTACCAACAGCCTACTTCCTCCTACCCCCTACTATAATTGCCTTATGTCTGCCCCATGCATTCTTGAATTCCCCCATTAATTTTGATCCCACAACCTCCTCAGGAAGACAGTTCCATGCGTCCACCACTCTCTCTGTGAAAAAATATTTCTTCATGTTGCCATGAGCCATCCCCACTCTATCTTTAAATTGTGTCCCCTTGTTCTTGCACATCTTTTTTTCTGAAAGATGCTACCTTACTTGACTTTGTTGATTCCCTTGAGGTACTTGAAAGTTTCTATCATGTCCCCCAGCATCCCTCCTTTAATCAAGTGAATACAAATTAAGCTCTCTTAGTCACTCTTCATATGGTTTCTGATGGAGACCCTGCACCATTTTAGTTGGCCACCTCTGGAAAGCCTCCATTCTGTCTATGTCCTTGCTCAGATGGGGTCCCCAAAACTGCATGCAGTACTTCAGATGAGGTCTCACCAACTGTCTGTATAGAGGGATAACAAGAACTTCTTGTTTTCTGCTGGTGATGCCTCTCCCTATACATCCCAGAATCCCCCAGCCCTCCCTACTGCCTTCTCACACTGCTTGTTAAGCTTAAGGTCATCTGATATGATTACCCCTAGGCCCCATTCCATTTTTGTTGTTGTTACTACCCCTCCAATTGTGTACCCTTCCATTGGGTTTTTGTTTTCCAGGTGCATTATTTTGCACTTCTTTGCATTGAATCCAAGCTGCCATACTTCTGACCATACCTCCAACCTTGCCAAGTCCCTTCCTATCCTTTCCACCCTCGCTTGTGTATCAACCCTGTTGGAGATCTTTGTGTCATTTGCAAATAGGCATACTGTACTTCCCTTCCAGTCCCTCTGCAATGTCACTTATAAAGACATTAAAAAGGACTGGACCCAGTATTAAACCCTGTGGTACCCCACTAGTAACCCCCCTTTCTTTAGAGCGGACTCCTTTTACTTTTACCTTCCGTGTCCTGTTCTCCAGCCAATGTTTTACTCAGGCTACTAGCCTGGGACCCACTCCCAGGCTGGCTAATTTGTTTATTAATCTTTTGTGTGGGACTGTGTCAAATGCCTTGCTAATGTCTAGGTAGGCCATGTCCACAGCCCCTCCCTGGTCTACTACCTTGGTCACCCACTCAAAGAAATCGATTAGATTCGTCTGACATGACCTTGCCACTGTGAATCCATGCTGCCTTGGGTCTTGTGCCCCTCTGGCCTCTATGTACTCAACAATTCTTTCCTTCAGAAGTGATTCCATCATTTTCCCTACCATGGAGCTCAAACTGACAGGTCTGTAGTTTCCTGCCTCTGTCTTACTCCCACTTTTGTGAATGGGAATCACATCCTCCCTCCTCCAGTCCTCAGCTACCACACCATCCTCCCATGATTTGTTAAAAGGGGTAGTCAGTGGTGTCACTAGTTCTCCCCTTAATTCTTTTAGAATTCTGGCGTGAATCCCACCAGGCCCCATTGCTTTGTCCACCTTCAGTTTTAAGAGTTCTTTCAGAGCCCTGTCTTCTGTGAAAGGACTGGGATCGACCCCCCTATCCAGAGTGCTTCTATTAATTGGATTAGGTACCTCCCCTCCTCCTCTTTTGTGAATACTGAGCAGAAGTATTCGTTCAGTATCCCTGCTTTTTCACTGTCCCTCTCTACCCACCCACCGTCCATTCTGTTCAGCCTCACTGTCCCTCCCCTTGTCTTTCTATGCTCCCTAATGTACCTATAAAAGGTTTTATCTCCCTTCTTAACCAAGTAGGCTATCTTTTCTTCAGTTTGAACCTTTGCTATTCTGACTGTCTTCCCTGCTTCCTTCTGTCTTAACTGGTACAGTTCTCTGTCCTGCTCATTCTGTGTTTCCTTATACTTCCTAAATGTTATCCTTTTCTCCCTAACCTTCCCTGCCACCTCTTTTGAGAACCTTAGTGGCTTTTTCTTTCATTTTGATTTATTTGCTTCACATAAAGGCTTGTTGCCTCTGTGATGGCAGTTTTGATGTTTCCCCATTGTTGCTCCACTCCTCCTCCTTCTTGCCTATTTACCAGTGATTTTCTAAGGCACTCTGCCATTTTGACAAAGTCAGCCCTCCTGAAGTCCAGTACCCTCACTTTTTTTGGCTTGACTCTGCAGCTGAGTTTATCATGAACCACACTGTTTGGTGGTCACTTGTTCCCAGATGGCTACCCACTTCTAGATCTAAGATCATCTCACTGTCCCCATTTGTGAGTACAAGGTCTAAGATTGCTCACTCCTGAGTGAGTTCCAACACTAGCTGTCTGAGTCATTCTCCCTGTAGGGCATCGAGAAAGGCTCTGCTCATGAATGTAGCTGCAGCAAAGGTGTTCCAGTTAATATTTGGCATATCCAGGTCCCCCATCAATAATATCTCCACTTTCTCTGCCATTCTAAGGACACCTTCTACCATATCCTTGTCCTTTCCCTTCCCCTGAGTTACGGGTCTGTATACAACCTCTCTGTGGATTGTAGTGCCATTTCCAGTCTCTAAAGTGACCCACAGTGCCTCCTCTCCTCCCTGTTTGCTCTATTGTACCATTGCTTTTATCCCTTCCCTTGCATAGAGAGCTATTCCTCCCCCTCTTCTACCCTCCCTGTCTCTCCTGCAGGTTGTGTGCCCTGGTATGTTAACATCCCAGTCATGGATCTCTGTGTACCATGTTTCTGTGACTGCCACAGTATCCAGGCATCCCTCTTGCATCAATGCCACCAGCTCAGGGAGCTTGTTGCCCAGACTATGGACACCGGTACTCATTACCCTCCATTTCTTGATGGCCTTACCCCTTTTTTCCCCATACCTATCCTTATTGCCTTTGTTGTTTTCTCCATTTACTCCTGCCCATCTCCCTATTGATGTCTCTATCTTGGTGTTTACCTCACTAACTAGCCTAATATTTGGGGGGTAGGGTTTACCTGCTCCTTTTCAGTCCCTCCCACCTTGGCTAGTTTAAATGCTTTCCAATGAAGTATTTAAACCTATCACCTAGGATTCTGGTTCCCCTCCTTGATAAATGCAGATCTTCATGCCAGTATAGACCTGCATCACTCCAGGTAGACCCCCAGTCCTCAATGAAGTCAAACCCCTGAGCTTTGCACCAGTTTTTCAAACACTGATTGAATTCCATGCTGTGGAACACCCTAGCCTCACCTATGCCATAGATGGGCAGCACCTCTGAGAAGGTTACCGTGTGTGCTACTTGTCTAAGGCCCCTCCCCAACTCCACAAACTCCTCCTGCACTTTTATGATCCCTTTCCCAGCCAGATCATTTGTCCCTAGGTGGACAGTGACATCCAACTCCCTCCCCTGTGCAGCTGCTTCTGTGATCCTGAGGATTTGCTCCCTGTCCCTCCAAGCCATGGCACCTGGCAGGCACCTTACCTCCCTCTCCCCTCCCCAGTGGAGTCCCACACCAGGAGTTGTTTCCTTCCCCTGTGGGGTCCCATGCCACCCTCATGTGGGTCTTCTTTGTGGAGATTCCCAACATCCTCCTTGGTCTCTACTGTGGGTGCCTCTACAGAGGAACCACACTCCGCCAGAGTGGCATATGAATTATGGAGAGGTACAACTGGAGTGATGTGCTTCTGTTTCACTGCCCTCACCCTCCCTGAGCCATCTGTGGTCCAACCACTCCTTTTGGCAACCTCTGAGATAGCAGCAATTGCCCTGGTGGTCCTTGAGTGGGTTGAGGAAGTCCCCCAAATCCTGGCCAACTCAGCCTGGAGATGAGCAACCTCCTCCTTCAGCCCAGAGAGGTTCCTGCAGAAGGGACAACACCATTATTGCCTCACTGGAAAATATTGTCTAATGGGGACCAACCTCCCTTCCTGATCACTGAATGCCAAGGTACAGTAGTAAGAGTTGCTGGAGACAGTGAAGCATAGGGTGTCCAAGATGATTCATGGCCAGCATTGTAGATTTCTATGAGGCTCAGCTTATGGCAATGAGCATGTATTCACTGTAAACCAGATGAGAAAGGAGAGATGGGATAGAGAGCTTCATGTTCCAGAAAAGAATAAACAAGTAAACATTAAGGAACTATTTTGTATGCATCATGATTGAAGAACACTGGGGCACAAATGAAAACTGGTGGTGGGGGTGTTCATGAAAACATTGAGAAAATGTTATTTTACAGATAGAGTGATTGAGCTATGGAACAGTCTGCCAGCTGATGTGGTGGACAACATGACCATTAATGGTTTCGAACATGGCTGGGACAGCGTGAAGGGTCTAGTGGTTGCTCTGGGTAGGAGCAGCAGGGCCAGGAGAATGGGGTGGGTAGTGAAGGCTAGAAGCCTATATAGGGAGTAGGACTCAGGGTTCTATGGGGTGCTACAGGCAGACTGTATGAACAATTTGGTCTTTTTCTATTGTCATTTTCTATGCTTCTATGTTTTGATGACCACTTGTTTCCTATTGGTGCAACAGACACTATCAGTTTCAAGTTATTCTTCCTCCGAACTTCTTTGGCACCTTTCATTGTGCAGCCTCTCAAATGTTCTACACTTTACAAGCAATATGATGATTTATTTTTGAAACCTGTGGGTGAGCTGGCCTAGAAAAAAAAAACAGTAGTGTAGTATGGGAAATATTTTCTCCTGTTATATTCATTTGATTATTACTGACTTCAGAACATATTAGCTCAGACCCTAAGGCATGCACATTTCCAAGAAGCATCATGCTAAACTTCTGTCTTTGATTCCTGCACTGAGTGGTCCTGCATAATGATTTTGGTTATATGTTTATACATACAATTACTGTGTGTCTTATTGGTAGAAGAGTGCATTCTCAAGTTTTTAGGGTGAAAGACCAACAAATCAAAGCTGAGCAGTTCTGGCATGCGTAGGACTTGAGAGGAAACTCTTATAACCATAAGAGATGCAGTAACTGCACAAATAAACTTATTATAAATAACGTTGAAAATTGCAGTTTTTTTTTTTAAATGGAACTAGAATTCAAAATCAAAATGTTCTACTTTGTACAAATTCACAGAAAGCTGTTTGAGTGGAAATGGAGTATGCCAACTAAATTTAGGACTTTTGAATTTAACTTCATGCATGAGACATTCTGTTATCATTATGAGTACCTGGAACATTTGGAAGTAAACAGTCCTGACTGGCTAAGAATGATGTTGTGATTATAATGATATTTGAAGAATTACTGAGGTTTGTTAAACAACTTTCTTTCACAGTAGAAATCCTGCATGTTCTTTTTTTGTTTTGAAATATAAATACAGATAACTGAGTTTGAGAGCACCAAAATGTTTTCTTTATTAAACATCTATTTTATTATGTTTTAAATCCTGTAACACATTCTCATGCTTTAACGTTTTACTCGTAAACTTTGTCAGTGACGTCTCCACTTCGAGCTCTGAGAGCCCAACATTCAGTGGGAAACAGTACAAGTCATTAAAAAATTAATATAATTTTCCTCCTGTTAATGAAAGGTACATTGAACACCTTGGTACACTCAGATTCATCCAGTAACTTTAAATTTATATCTTACTCATTTTTTCGAAGAGCAATCTTTTCTTAAAGGGTTGGGGTAGCCCTAAAGACTAATTGCTAAAATGACATCACCAAAGTATTGTAAAATCAGTAAAGTACCATAATTGAGGAAAACAAGTTGTTATAGCCTCACAGTAAGATCTGTATGAGGAACTTCTTGTACTTAAAAGGGAACAGCTAGCACACTAAAAGCCCCACATCCAAATGTGTTTGTGTTCACATGCAGTACTAATAACCATTGTTTGTAGCAGTAAGTTGCATCTCAAAGCAGGCGATTTTAAAAGAGAATATGAGGAGCACTGCTAGCAGCTGTTTGAAAGATACTGTATAAATATTGACCTGTGGGCCTATTAAGATAAAAGGAGTTATTGTTTTCAGCAATGCTTTTTATTTTATGTCTTGCCAAATACTGTACTGTATCTACAATTGCAAACTGTAATTTTATTCTATGTCCATTTTCTTTATGCCCATCTGCAAAAATTAATGTATTATGTGAAAGGAGGATTGCCAGCTGCTGCCTGTATTTTGCACAATGTTGAATGTTGCATGTGCTTGGATGGGGGCAGATTGTCATTTACAGAAACAGTTGTTCTAAAGTAATTTCCCCTCCACAACCATTTTGTAAAAAGCCAGACTTTTACATTAAATATATTTTATTCAGCATTACGTTTTACCTAATGGCTAATTGGTGGTTGTTCTAATAATTTAGGTAAAAACCTTCCACCTTCAAGTGGTTAGGTAGCCTGGTGGCAAGCAATCTCCACTTGTACACTATGGGCAGTGCTATGCAATGCAAAATCAACAGGAAACTAGTCTATTATTATATCAGACTTGATTTCCATGGCAGATCTGGCTTGCTTCATGGAGACCTGGCTGGAAGATGGCATGGGGACAATTCTGAAGGTGTTGACCTTAACTGGATTCTCTATGGTTCACTGCCAATGGAGGGATGCTAGGGGTTGGGGAGTGGCCCATTTCTTTAGATCCAAGTTGAACTTCACGGTGCACCCAGTGGGAAGTATTCATCATTTGAATGCATGGCTCTACATAAGGGCCCAGGTGGGTTCCACCCTTGGAATGTGCCCGCAAACACAGTGCCTTCAATCAGAGCACCAACATGAAGTTGCCACCAAATACAGCGCCACATCTTAAACCTGCAGGGAAACAGAAGCGACAACTGAAACAGCAGCTTGAGTAGTGCTGAACACTCTGCACCCACAGACACAATCACTGATTGCTGACAGGGCCACCAGAGGTGCAGCAACAGCAAACAGCTTCACCAACAACAGTGCAGCATGCAAAGTGGCCCTGTGGACCTAATGCACATGGGAACAGGGCACCATGTAAAGGTCCACATGTTGTAGACACCATTCCACAATCCCAGTGCCGCTGTAAAGTGGCATGAAACACTGACAGCCACTGACAGTAGAGCCACCCATACCGCAGACGTGGAGTACACATGGACAACAGTCTGGCATGCAAGGTTCCCCCCTTCCCCCATGACATACGTGTGTGTAACCATGGAGGTGGGCAGGTGCAATCCAGCAACTGCCATGGAGTTGCACCTCCAGTACTGCTGAAACCAGCAGGGGAAACATGGCATGTAGCCTAGGGACCCTCACCTGGAAAACACTGTGGCAGTGGGCATGACATGTGCTGTGTTTGTCTGCACTGTGTAGACCTTTCCCCCTTTTGTTATCCTTCACCTTTTCCCCTTGGCAGTCCTGCCCTATTTGACTATGTGCCTCTGCCTGTAATCCATTGTGGTGGCTGGCACTTGTGTGATCCTTGCTTGTGCCTTTCTGCTGAGATTCCTCAGGGCTGTGGTGTTCCTGCCGGTGGTGTGTTGTTGGTCACCATGGTTATGACTGACTCTGTGCATGTGCCTACCTTGTGAGTGCCGCTGCATCAAGGCACTGTGCTAGCATGAGCTGCATTGTCCTTCAGAGTGCAGGGCACCCTCTTCCACTGGTGCTCTAATTGCAGGGGTGCCCTTGCTGATTTTGCCATTTTGTTGGCACTGCAGTTGTAGCACCATGATTCCAGCACCCTGAACACCTGAAACAACCCAGGTGCAGGTTGTAGGATCCTTCATGTGTTCTGGCCTTCTGGGCATGAGAGAGATTTCCTGCAAGAAATCACAGATGTCATAGCTGAGAGGATATCAGAGATGCTTTGAATGTTGGTTCTGGGTTACTTTTATGTCTGGGTTGACAATGAACTCTCAAAATTTGGTCAAGATTTTCTCCAGCTGATGTTATCACTGGGTCTCACAGAAGTGGTAACTACATCAAACCACTAATACAGTTATGCCTTGGTTCTAGTTTCTCACTGGGATTCGAGATAAACATAATCGAGGTTGATCCAGTCAGTTGGTCAGATCACTGCACCGTGAAGTTTTTCTTCAACGGCCCCTCTCCCATTGTCCTCCCCCTCTGGAGATGGTTCATAGGAGCCTTTAAAGGGTTGTACCCAGCAGGAGTTTAGGAGGCATTGGACCTCTGGGGTGTGATGGCGGTGTGTGTAACAGGATAAGGGGAAGCAGTGGTAGCCTGTAACAAGTCTGTTGCCTCAGCCCTCGATACTGTCACACCAGTTTGTAAACAACCCTGGTCTTCTTGCTTGGGATTGGTTTGACATGGATAATAGGGAGATGAAGGCTGTAGGTCACAGACTGAAGTGTTGTTGGAGGATATCCAAGCAGATGAGAGCAGACTGGCTTTGAGAACTCACTATGGTGAGCATCAAAATCAATCTCTCATAAGAAGGCAGCATTTCTCCAGGAAGATTATTTGGGGGAGGAGACTGGCTCAGCTTTTCCAGCCAGTAAAGGCATTTTCATACACCCAGTGTGAAGAGTTCACTCAGTTCTTCTCTGGCATGGTTTCCTTGATCATATCTGAGATAATGGGGAATAGGTTGCCAGAAGGAACACTCCTGTCTGTTTTTTCCAAGTTACGTTGACAGCAATGCTGTTGACATCCCCGATAGCGACAGGAACAATGCCGACTGTTGGCATTGTTCCCGTCGAGAGAAAGTGTTTTTTGGGAGGGACTTTCCCCCCTCACCCCCTATCTCTTAATAACCAACTCTGACTCAGTGTTGGCTCAGGGTGGGGGAAAAACACTGGGAGGTGTGGTGTTGGTGTACAGCGGACCACCACAGTAACCTGGCAAGATTTGTTGCTGTGGTGGTCTTCGCTGTAATGTTTTCATTGTGTTGACAGTACACCCTCCTGTCTAGGGCAAATTTGCACTAGTTTCAATTTAAGTGGTGTATGGGGTCATTTCTGAGCAGTGGCTCACTTTTTGTGAACTGGACATGGGTCCAACGTGCCTCCTAGTGAGTTGTGTGGGACTCCTGGGTCAAATGTTTGCCAAGATAGTCAGGTGCTCTTTTTGGAGGGGTCATTTCAAAGCACATTGAAAGATGCACTGGTGAGAGCCCTTCTATAAAAACATATTTAGGCCCAGACAGCTTTGTAAATTTTAAACCTGTCTATAACCTTCCCTTTTTAGGAAAGGTTATTGAGAAGATAGTGGCTGTACAGCTTGAGGCTCACCTCATGGCATTTAACATCTTTGAGTCACTACTGTCTGAATTTAGATCCAGGGACAGTATGGAGACTGCATTGGTCAAGGTGCATAATATCCTTCTCAGGGCCAGAGATAGAAGGGAATGGTTAGTTCTCATTCTACTCAATCTCTCATCAGCATTGATGATAGGTTGTTGTTGGACAGTCTCAGGCAAAACTGAGAACTTGCGGGTAAAGCCATCAGCTGGTTTGAGTCCTTTCTCAGTGGCAGGACACAGGTGGTGGTGAAGGGAAATGTTTCCTCACTCCCGATTCCCCTGCTCTGTGCCTAGGGTACAGTCCTCTCACCTACCGTATGTTGTTCACAATATACATGCTGCACCTGAGTAATATCATGGCTTAGTTTTTCACTTCTCTGCAGATGATATGCAGCTGTATCTGTCATTTGCACAAGGGACACCTGGTGTGGGTGATGTACTGAATTTATTCAGAACTGAGTGTTTTCCAGTTGACTGTGGCCCAACCTGGACAAGACTTAGGTATTTTGATTAAGCTTGGTTGATAGCGGGGTGTGTGGGCCACAGAAGAAAGGCCTGGCCTGGTGCTTGGTTCCTCTCATTTGGTGGTCTCTAATAAGTTGAAGTATCTGGGTGCCATTCTGGATGAAAGACTGACATTTGAGGTTCAGATTTCATCTATAGTCTGGAATAGCTTCTTTCATATCCGAAACATTTCCCAGATTAAGACGTTAGTCCCACCAGAAGACCGAGCCTCACTGCTATATGCCTTTGTGACTTCTAGACTCAATAGCTGTATTCCTCTGTATTTTGGGGTTAGTGGGGGGCTATGATGCCTGTAGCTACTGCAGAACACAGTAGCCAGGTTACTGATGGGCCTCATGAGGTCATGTTATGGACGCAGTGACTGCAATTGAAGAGGTGAATCTTCTTCAAGGTCAGTTCGCTGACGTACAAAGCCCTATACAGACTGAGCTCAGGTTATCTGAGTGAGCACCTCTCCCGTTACTGCCCAGCCCACCCTATCTGTTCCTCAAAGGTGAGCCTACTAGTGGTTCCCAGGGCTAGGCTCAAGACATCAAGGGACCTCACTTTTGAGGTGGCTGGTCCGGCTCTGTGGAAGTCCCTCTCCATGTCTCTGAGGGAAGCTCCCTCGGTGGAGACATTCATAAGAGAAGGGCCTAAAAACCAACCTGTTTGGTCAAGCTTCTGACTTGAATTAGTCCCACCGGTTTAGTTATAAGTTATTTATATTACCAAATTTGAACATTTTAAGTTGATTGTATTTCATGAGTGTGTGTTATGCTGTTCTTTTATTTATGTGTTTTAGTTTGTGATGTAGAGCAACCAGAGCTTCTTGGACTGGGTGATAAATAAATGAACTACTACTACTACTACTGTCCAGTTCCCTGGATGAAGATACACTTGCATTGGAAATCTTGCCCCTTTCCTGTTGTATCTGTGTGAGCATGCATTATCTTGTGCAGTTTATGACTGCAATTTAAAGAGGCCACTATGATTCATTGAATCTCAGTTTATGCATTCAAGATCATGGGTTCTTCCTTGTATACCCATGACTATACTAAAAACTGTAAATGCAATAGAACAGAAAAACATGCATGTTAATGAATCCCTGATGTCACTCTGAAAACATTGAAAAAAGTAACATTTAAACTGACTTCAGCTTCTAATGCAGATATTTTCTGAATTTACCTTTCCATTATTTTTTATTGGCTAAGGTCAGTCACATGAAAACTGGAATTTCTGTAACTTTATAGCAACTTATCTACAATTGATGTCATGAACCTCTGTGGCATCATTGTAGTTGCTTCAGCAACCATTTGCAATGTCACAGGAGAGGATTTTGGTATCAGCTATATACAATCGGTAAAAGCAGATCAAGGAACTAAGTGGCAGAGTTCCTGTTTTCATGAAAATTTCTTACGTAATAAAGTAAGAGAGGATGGCAGATATATAAATTATTAGTTAAAGTGTGTGTTTCTATTTTCTTTTTTCTGTGTTGTCCTTTAGGAGTGGGAGGCTCTTATTACCAATGGAAAGACACCGGTGCTTTCCTGTTAGAATTTGTATTCTTAATCAAGCTTTTTCACCAGCATAGAAAAGGGTAGCACTCCAGCTGCATTACCTCACCAACTTACTTTTTGATTTTAACAGTTGATAATTTTATGACTACAGTGAAAATGGGGTCTCTAAATAGTAACGTAAATTTAAGAGGATGATTGGTCAGTTATGATCTGTCTCTTAGTTCTGATAACTGAGGTACCTCAAAGGCCTCCCCAAAAAATCTACAGCAGTAGGACAAAGTTCCTGTCCATGTGCTGTAGAAAATCAATGCAGTTTTTAACATTGGCCTTAATCACAGTTTTGATGAACTATATGTACACTGCAGTGCACCTGAATATAACTCAGTCCAAACAATGGCCATTCAGCATTCCATTCTCCCTTTTATTGTGACCCTAGTCAGGAATTAAACCTAGGTCTCTAGCAGTAAAAAAAAATAAATGCACTGTTTAGAATTTTGAAGATCATTTTAGTTATGCTTTGAGATATTCCTTAAACACTTAAGAGTTCTGATAGAACTTCCTCATTGCCTTGATCAGTATTTAGCCATGGTAACAATCTACACCTTTGTTTCATCCAGTCAGGTTACTCCACTTCAACATTTCACAGTTCATTAGCATCTTCTTTTAGGATAGTTTAAGTATTGCAATGCCATGACTCATCTTTTGGTAGAACAAATAACTGTGATTGAACTATTCTTCTTCATGGTCACCAGACTGGTATTCCACAAAAGGGCTGATATTACCATGAGCAATTCTATTTCATTTCATTTCTTTGAGCTTTGAAACCCCCAATGACTCATCAAACTCCAGTCTTTTTGACACACGATGGATCATAAATAGAGTTTATTCTTAAATTACCTGAGTATCTGGCTGAATAGTCTCCTTGACATCTCCTTTCACACAGATGTCATCCTAAAGAAATGGAGTCCCAAGTTAATTGCACTGTTTGATCAAAGCCTATATACCCTAGTCCACTGTGAGATTGTCAAAATAATTTGTTTGACTTTTGACTATGTGATTGTGGTTTATAGTGCTGCTTCCAAATCCACCATGGCCAGACTGAATCCCATCTTTCATTCTTTCTTTTCTTTTATTAAAATGGTCTCGTCTCTCCTCACTACTGCTTTTTATATCTTAGCCTCCTTCTTCCCTCACTTGAAGGTAAATGCCTCATTTGCAATTTTTCCTTTATCTTAAAATTTTTGTTTGGTTCTCCCTCCTACAATTTCTGGTCTCAGTATCTTCTTTCCTACTCCCCCACTCATTCCGAGGTTTTGGCTGCCACTCTTTCTTCCTTCCCTTTTACAACAACCTTAGCCAGTAGGTGATATTCTCCTAAAGACACCCTCTTCCCTGGCCTGAACTTCCCCTCTCCCCCTCACCTCTTTGTCCTCCCCTTTTGCTTCACAAGGTTTGCTCCATTAATACACTAACCATTCCTGCTCATGTTTCTAACCCCCACAGACCCTTTTTTTCTGTTTCAACTCCTTCACCAATCTCTCATTTGACTCTACCCTCTCCTTCCTGTATCTCTCCTCCAAGAGCTGTATTAATTACTGTTGTTCCACTTAAACTATTTCAGTATTAGAAATACACACCAGTTATATTTTGCTTGTTCCCATTTATGTGTGCCTGTTACACTATTAAACAGGTGTGGTCATGCCTGTATATTATGGCTGAAGAAGCACTTCTATGTTAAACCTCGATTTTTGCACATTAATAATTCTTCCCTCATTTACCTGATTTGCCCAAAGTTTGAAAGATATAAAGTCTGGGCCAGCATCTCTGGATCTTGAAAACTTTGTGTTAATCAGTTTGGTTTGGGGGGGGGACAAAGTTACAGAGATGGAAAATTTCTAAAATTCACTTAAATTATGACATTTTTGTTAACTTGTAACTAAAAATAGATTTATCCTGAAAACTGTAACAGGTTTGATAGAGTCTGACCCAAGATACATGTTTCTGGAAGTTTCATATTCTTAGTTTATATAGTTTTTTTAATACAAGTTAAAAATTGTGTTGTTTTCTGAGCATGCCCAGTACAAAAAATGAACGTTCTAAGGATAGCTGGATTTTTGCATTAGGAGTTTGATCAACATTGATTTCCTTTAAACTGCTTTCCTTAGCTCACTGTTGAAAGCAGTTGGAAGAAAACTGAAAGTGATTTGATCTAAAGTGATTTCCTACAATTCAATTTTTTGTCACTTTTTCAGAAAACAAATGCAAATAACTTTAAAACAAAAAAATTATAACATGGTACTATGAGCGTGAAGGTGTTCGGCACAAAAATATCTACAAAATGAGTGGTGTTTCACTGATATATACCTTTTAGTTTTTTGGTTTTTAAATTAGCAAAATAGGCAGCAGAAAATTCAATTTTTACCCCTTTTTTATAACAAACAAATGCTAATAACTTTAAAACACACAAAAAATAGCATGATACTGAGAGCTTGAAAGTGTTCAGCACAAAAATATTTACAAAATGAGTGCTGTTTCATTTATAGATATATTTTAGTTTATTTGTTTAATTAGTAAAAAAAAGCAGCAGAAAATTCAATGCTTGTCACTTTTCAACAAACAAATGCAAATAACTTTAAAACAAAAAAATAATAGTATGGCAATGTAAGCATGACATTTGTTCAGCACAATAATATCTACAAAATGAGTGGGGTTTCATTTATTTATACCTTTAAGGTTTTTTTTTACAATTAGCAAAAAACAACAGAAAATTCAATTTTCTTTTTCACTTTTTATAACAAAATGCAAATAGCTTTAAAATGAAATATGACAGCATGGTACTTTGATATCAAATGTTATTCAGCACAAAAATATCTGCTACATGAGTGGTGTTTCATTTATAGATACATTTTAGATTTTTTATAACAACAATAAATTGCAGAACATTCATTTTTTTCACTTTTTTTGAGATATGGCATAAATAGAATATGGTACCTCCATACTGGAAGTATTGTTAATATTTTTTGTTCTCGTGCCAACTAACCTGATGACATCACTTGTGGCTTCATCACTCATGATGTCATCAGGTCAATTGGCACTCAAGTGAAAAATATCAAGAATATTGCCAGTAAGGGGGTAGCATATCACTTATATATTTTTTTGCAAAAAACTCCATTAATGCATCTGCTTGGGTTGCTATTAAAGTGGCAAAAATATGGAAATGTGATGTTATCCAACACTAACTCTGCATTGCCCCTCAAGCAGCCAAAGGGGGAAAGGCAACACAACAAACCACAGACATCCATCATCAGGTAAGACAAACAACATACAACTCTTCCCAAATGACATAAGATACATCCATCATCTTTGTCCATTGCTGCTGTGGCCATGGATACAAATGCACACTTGCACACCACTTGGAAAGTGAGGTATATAATTTGAATAAGATTAAATTATAAATATTAAGTGATCAATACCACATTGCAGGGTGTGTGCAAGGCTATATTGCTACATGTTCCAGGTGGGTTGTGAGGCAGGAGGTACAGCTGAGTGCCGTCAACCACCTGGGAAGTGGGATATAAAATTCCCATAGGATCACATTTTAAATTGTAAGTAAACAGTACCACATGACAAGGTGCACAGTAATGCCAAATTACAGCACACCCCAAGTGGGTTGTGAAGTATGAGTTACAGCTGAGTGCCATCAACCACCTGAGAAGTGCTGATGTCTTCAGTCAGGTGCCAAAGGCATGCAAAGGACATGGGTGAGTCAGCAGGTGGCTTTTCTGTGTAGAACCAGGCCCATGACTTCTTTCCCTGGAAACAGAGGTAACATTTCAACTTAAATGGTACACAGCTGAATGACACAACATGAAACCAAAAAGGGAAACAGCAGCAGAGCAAGATGCAGCTCTGGGAAGTATTGTGAAGGAAGTTTTCATGTACACTGATTTAGTGCAAGGATGAAAAGGAAGTGTTTGTGGGTGGCTGTGTAAGAAATGCAGCATGTCCTAGAGCACTTTGCCTGATATCGTAAAGTTGGATTACAAGAATCTGGGCTCACACTGTCATGGCAAGGCAGCACTGACAGAGCAGGGGGAAACAGAAATGGAAACATTATGCTAATAACAGTGTAGAACACCCATTCCCCTGTTCAGAAGGCAGAAGGTGGGAGCTACTTGAAAAGCAAATTGCTGTTTGATTAATTGGGAAGGACACGAGAACAACAAAAATCAACAATATTTCCAGAATGGAGATAGCTTTTTTCATTTATGCTATACCTCCAAAAAAGTGAAAAAAAAAAGAATTTCCCTCCATTTTTTTGATGATAATAAAACATCTAAAATGTATCTGTACATGAAATATCACTCATTTGGAAGATATTTTTGTGCTGAACAAATGCCATGCTCACAGTAAAGTTATTTGCATTTGTTTGTTGAAAAAGTGAAAAAAAGAGTCGAATGTTCTGATGTTGTTTGCTAATTATAAAAAAAAATGAAAGGCATCTATAAAAGAAACAATGCTCATTTTCTAGATATTTTTATTCTGAACAAATGTCAGGCTCACAGTACCAGTTTCAGTTTCAGTTTATTTGTTCAATCTTTTAAAAATGATTAACACAAAATACAAAAAGACAAATGTACACACAATACATGAAGACAAAAATACATAAATACAATAAATATACAGAGGGACCGAATACATATAAAACTGTGCAGACCTATCCAGTGATAATGTACAGTGAGCAGTTTACAAAATCTGTTAAGATTCTGGAGCTTAAATCAATTACTTAATCCTGAGAACAGGATAATCTCTTTTTTCTTATTTTCCTAGTTAGATATAAGAATTTCACAACATTATGTATAATCAAAAGATCCTTGGTGGTAAGCAAGACCAAAACTGTTTCTGTCTCGCTAGCAGTGAATATAGAAGTAACATTTGATAATAACCACTTATATCTAATTTTACTGTACCGGGGTACTTCAGTAACACATAATAATAATTTAATAATAATTTTATTTATAAAGCACCTTTCATAATATCAAGGCGCTGAACAAATCCATAAAAACATCAGCAAACAAGATAATAACAGACCATAAAAATTATAAAATATATTCTAAAACATAATAAAGTACAATAAAATTACGCACACTATACAGTGTATTTAACTTTCAAAAAAGGCCCTTCTCCAAAGATAGGTTTTTAATTCCTTTTTAAAGGTCTCCACGGAGGGGCATTCCCGTAACCGGCAAGGTAGAGAATTCCAAAGAGTGGGTGCGGCCATAGGAAAAAGCTCTACTGCCGGAAGATTTCAGACTCACTCTTGGAATCTCTAACAACCCCATGTCGGCTGAGCGGAGTGATCGGCTAGGGCAATAAGGTACCAGAAGGTCTTTCAGATAGGCTGGACCCTGATCATGAAGGGCTTTGAAAGTCAATAAAATGACTTTGAAGGTGATCCGCCACCGTATGGGAAGCCAGTGCAACTTGCGGAGCACCGGGGTAATGTGACAGGACCTGCTTGTCCCAGTCAAAACCCTGGCTGCCGCATTCTGCACTAGCTGTAGGCGGCTGATTTCAACCCCAGAAAGCCCAAAGTAAAGGGCATTGCAGTAGTCGAGGCACAAGGACACAAAAGCGTGGACCAGAGTTGGCAGGAGTCAGACGGAACAAGGTGCCTTACCGGGCAATATTCCTAAGATGGTAAAATGAAGTCTTGGCGATGGCTGACACCTGAGATTGAAGAGTCAGCCTATCATCAAGAATCACCCCAAATTCGCACCATTCAGGGCCAAAAGTGACACACCGCCGAGATAAATTCAGGCAATGGCGTAACATGACCTCCCATCCGACCACCTGGGTCCACTATCAAAACCTCATTTTTCTCCGAGTTCAACTTTAGCCAACTAGAATCCATCCAGTCTTGGATCTCCCCCAGACAGTTATTAAAAACCGAGAGAGTTCCATCCTGGTCGGGTGCAAAAGACAGGTATAGCTGAGTATCGTCTGCATAGCAGTGAAACCTCAGCCCATACCATCTTATAATGTTTCCGAGGGGCAGCATGTACACTGCAAATAACATGGGCGACAGCACAGAACCCTGAGGCACTCCACAGAACAAAGGGACTGGGCCAGAGGAAAAAATCCCTGACACAACTCTGTGTGATCTTCCAGTGAGGAATGACTCGAACCATTTAAAAACGGTTCCAGACATTCCACAAATTTGCCCCAGGCATGCTAGCAACATCGTGTGATCCACAGTGTCAAAAGCTGAAGAGAGATCAAGGAGAACCAAGATAGAACGTCTCCTTAGATCTCTCGCCCTCAGAAGATCATTTAGCACCCGAACCAGCGCTGTCTCGGTACTGTGTCTTTTACGGAAACCAGACTGGAAGGATTCGTAGATATTATGGATGGCTAAATGGTCATCCAATTGGGCAGCCACGACCTTTTCAATGACCTTTCCAATAAAGGGAAGGTTAGAGATAGGTCGATAGCTGGAAAAACAGTCTGGGTCCAAGGAAGCTTTCTTCAAGAGAGGTGTCACCACCGCCTCTTTCAGGAGCTAGGAAACTCACCCGACTCAAGGAGCACCAGACAATTTGCTAACACTGGACCTATGATGTCTATACAACCCAAAATTAGGGCAGTAGGTCCAGGATCCAAGCTACAGCTTGTGGGGTGCATACTATGGATGATCCTCATAATATCCACGAACTCAGGTCGACAAAGAACTCAGGAGAAATGAGGTCTTGTGCTCACGCCGCTTCCCCACAACATCTTTAGAGGTTGCGGACGCAAGTCCGCCCTGATGTCAGCCACCTTGGTTGCAAAGTATCGAGGCAAGCTCGCCGCACTCACTTTGCGAAGGCTTTCGAACTGCAGGCAGGCTGGGTTGCACAGTCTGTCTACAGTTCGGAACAGCTGAGCCGGTCGATTCTGAGCAACTGCAATCTCCCTGGACAGGAATTCTGCCTTCTTATGGGTGATTGCAGATTGATAGCTAACATAATGTTCAGTCAATCTAAGGCAGTCGTCACCAAGACCGGACTTGCCACCAGCAACGCTCTAACCTTCGTCCTTGTCTCCGCATCTCCCTCAGAGTCCCATCAAACCAAGGGGCCCTGGGGCGACGGGAAAGAGGGCGCTCACGGACAGGAGCAATAGAATCCAGAGCAACCACAATGGCCTCATTATACGCCTGTACGAGTGCTTCTGGGCTACTGCCCACCAATCCGAGGGATGAAAGGTCAAGCACCGCCATCAGGCCTTGTGGAGTAACATTCTGTAATGGACGGTACCTGACCATCTCCAAAGGGGCTGGCCTTCTCAGGGGGGTGCGAAAATTGAACCTCACGATGTACTAAATCTCCCTGTCACCATAGTTACATTTGCACAAAGTTGCATCTATGTCCCTAGTTTTATTATATAGGACAGTTTTGATATTGGATTCAAAGAGTTGAAGTCTAATTCTTGTGCAATTTTAAGAACATTAGGGTCTTCTATCTAGAACATCAAGATAAAACCTAAGTTCATGTGAAACCACATTACACGAGTACCAGTTGGCATAATTTGAAGCACCAACACAAACCAGGTCAATATCCCTGTAATGTTGTGCAATTTTCTTTTTAACATATGGTCTGTAATGTTCACTTATGCTAATGTTTTGTTGCCTGTATGACATAAGAAAAGAAAGTGAAAACTTGTCCAAGAGTCTATTCAGATGTTGAAACCAATTTGAACTTTTGGAACCCCTGGTTTTCCAGTCCTCTTCTTCTAAGAGGTAGAGCTTTACCCATCTCTCATTTTACTAAACAAAGTACTCGAGTCCTATAGTTGATGAATCTGGTGTTAGCCCAGGCTTGTAGCCTAGTCAGACCTAATTCTGCTCTAATAAAATAGGCTGGCATAGATTTTTGACAGCACAGCACATTTCTTAAAAGTTTAGTGGCTGTTTTTAATAGTTGATCAATGGAACGTGATCCCCAGATTTCTATCAATAAAGAGTCTGAGAACTGAGTTTTGCTTGTAGTGTATAAAGAAGGGGTCTCAGAGAGTGACTACCATAGGCATGATTAAATCTTGCCAGGGCCCCTGTTGTTTTTTTTTGTTTTGGAAAATATATGTTCAAAATGTTGATTTCATGAGCCATTATTAGTATAAAAAATCCCAAGATACGAATAATTGGTAACAGTTTCCAAAATGCTATCATAGAGTTTCCATTGGTACTTTGTTTTTCTGGTGTCAATAAACAAAACATTAGATTTCTCCAGATTTACCTTTAGGGATAGCAAATCAGAGATTCTGGCCAAAAGATCCATTTTTTTTGCAGGCATGATACAGAGAGGGAACACAATACCAAATCAGTGGCATATGCAAGGGAGGAACAAATATTTGTTCCAGTTTTTGGTGAATCAGATTTTAAAGCCTGCAATTCAATTAACAGATTGTCCAAATAAATGCAAAATAGCATTGGTGCCAAAATGCATCCTTGCAGTATGCCTTTGTTGGTCCTAATGCTATTTGGTAAAGTATCTCACAGTACCATGCTATCATTTTTTGTTTTACAGTTATTTGCATTTGTTTGTTGAAAAAGTGTCAAAAATGTATTTTTCTGCTGCAATTTTTTGCTAATTTAAAGAAAAACTAGAAGGTATCTATAAATGAAACACCACTCATTTTGTAGATAGTTTTGTACTGAACAACTTTCGTGCTCAGAGTACCATGCTATCATTTTTTGTTTTAAAGTTATTTGCATTTGTTTATTGAAAAAGTGACAAAAGGTTACATTTTCTGCTGCTTTGTTTTATGCTAATTAAAAAAAAACTAAAAGGTGTATATAAATGAATCACCACTATTCTTTTAGACATTTTTGTGCTCACAGTAACATGTCTTGCTCACAGTACCATGCTATCATGTTTTGCTTTAAAGTTATTTGCATTCATTTGTTGAAAAGGTGGCAAAGAAAATTAGATGTTGTACTGGTTGTTGCTATTATAAAAAAAAAAAACTAAAAGGTATATATAAATGAAACACCACTCATTTTGTAGATATTTTTGTGCCGGACAAATGATGTGCTCACAGTGCCGTGCTATAATTTTTTTTAAGTTATTTACATTTGTTTGTTGAAAAAGTGACAACCAAATGAATTTGCTGCTACTTTTGTTGCTAATTAAAAAAACAACAACTAAAAAGTAACTATAAATGAAACACCACTCATTGAGTAGATATTTTTGTGCTGAATAACTTTCATGCTTAAAGTACCATGTTATAATTTTTTCATTTTAAAGTTATTTGCATTTGAATACAGTTAGTGGGGTTAGAATACATCTGCACAGATAGCATTTCTCCCTTCATTGACATCATCAAGGCAGTCATTTTAAGATTCTCAGAGCAGGATTTTTGAATCAGGAGAGGCTGTGTTTAAAATTTTCAAATGCTTTCAAACTGCATTTATCCTACTTTAATAAATGCAATTTCAGTATAAATGTAAACAACACAATCTCCTTTACAAACCTATAGAGTATTTAAATATAATCTGTAAAAAGATAATTTAGTTGTCCTTTAATAACTTTGGTATCATTTGACAAAATAGCACAAAATTTGGCATGTGCAGTCAGGCTGTCAGAGTCCTAAGTAGAGATGCAGTGAAGTTTTACTTCTTTAGTGAAGTACAGGTGGAGTAGCCCACTCTGCATCCACGAAGAACCAGAAGTGACAAAAATGGGCTACTTTGCATTGCTGAATTCATGTTCACTTCACCTTATTTTCCGAAAGGTGAAGTGTGTGATAATTGAAACAGCCCACAGATCACATGAGTCACAGACTCACAATCTGCAGATCACATGCTGCAGGCAGGAAGTTAATCAGGTAACACAGTGAAGTAGTTTCACTTTCACCTTGCCTAGTCTTGGAGAAGGAGTTGTTTTGTGTGGGAGAGAGAGAGTTAGATTTCAAATTTTAAATTGAATTTGTAGATTTTTTTGTAGTTTAGTTGCCTATTTCTTGTTTAGAGTTGTGCCCCTTTTGAGTCTGAGTTCATATTCCACTCCTGATTCCTTAGTTTACCTCTTTGTATTTTTGTTTCAGTAGTTTTCTTAATAGTTTATTTGTGTGTGTGTAAAATGGAGAGTGGTGGGTTTTTTTCTTCTGGGGCACATAGAAGACAGCGTGCATGGCCATGTATGTGAGGTGGCATCACTCATATAAATCGCAGTACTGTGTTTAGTGCTAGTGCTCCCCTCCATGAAAAAGGAGGCACTGGTGCCATGCAAGCATTCCTGTCAGTGGTACCTACCACAGCCCCCCACCTGGCATGGCCCCAAATGGATCAGCAGCTGCAGGAAGTCATCCAGTAGCTGCCACAGCTGTCTCAGCAGCAGCAGCAGCAGGTTGCCCACCCCAATTGTGCACTAGCAGCCTATAGCCATAACAACTGGGGCACCCCCACTTGTGCCCGGTCTGCCCCACAGCTCTGTTGAGTGGGAATTTTTCATTTCACTGCCCGGTGACCCCAGTGTTGTAAAGTGCAAGATATACAGTGTGCATGTGTGTTGTGGGCCCAGAGATACTCATCTGGGTCAGGTGGGCAGCACACGCACCTCACAAACTACCACCGTGCGGAGCAGGAGGCCAAGGCTGCAGAGCATACAAGTAATGCACCTGCTGGGCAACAGGTTGCAGCACACTTTCCGCCTGTATGGGGTGTGAAACATAGACATTCCAGGGAGCAAGTGACTGCTCCAGAACCTGCATGTGACTCTGGAAACCCTGCAACAATGCCTGCCACACTGGTTGATTTGGGTGTTATATGGAGTGTGGTAGACCACCTTAACAACAGGGTGGACAACCTTGAGCAGCAGTTGGAACATATGGAGGGTCACCAATTGCAAATTATGTCCATGCTCCAACTGCAGCTGTCTCACCATAACTTGGAACATTAGAGTTTTTGTTTGGTGTATAATTTTAATTTTGTGTTCTGTCTTTCTTTCTTAGTTATAACCTTGTTTCCCTGCAAAAAAAAATTAAAAACACCCCCTTAAAAAACAGTTTGAAGAAAATAACCTAAAAAAAATACTATCCTTCCCTTCCTTATATTTCTAGTTAATAATCTCTTTTGATAAACAGGAATTTTTTCTTGCAGTAATGTTTTCTTCCTGTCGTGTTGCTTGTGTTAAACCAGCAGTGCAATAATCTGTTAAAGAGCAGATACACACTGTCAGGTACCCAGCCCCTTGCAAACATATATGATAGATGACTTTTTCCAGAGTTGATGGTATTAATAATATACCATGCGGTCCCATCTATTAAAGTAGTAACAGTCAGTACAGCTCTCAGTCCCCTATCCACAGCCTAATAATCCACAACAATTGCAGTAGAATGAATTCCCCAAACATTTATTTTACGAGCACACAGATAGAGGTGCCCCTTCCCACATAGCAAATGTTTTCATGACATTTTCAGGATTGAAGGGGCCTTTACCAAGGGTGTGCCTTTGGCAGGTTTTATGAAAAAATATTTTAGGGTTCCAGAGTTATAATGATTTATTTATTAACCAAGAAATGTGAACGGTAAAAGAAAAACATTCATGTGCTTATTTTTGTGATTTACCTCTCATGATGAAAAAATACGTATTATGACAGCCACCATTTTTTTCTTTTTAAACTCACAAACATTGAAAATACATAAAAGTGATCTCATTTTAAAGAACAAACCCTCAAACCCACCTACACAGGACCAATTTAGCAATATTTTGCTGCTTGTTTTTCATAAAAGTTGCCAGAAATACCTTTTCTGGGTGCCACAAAATCCAGGTTGTTCAGCTTGGTGAGAAGAGCTATTCACCCATGCTCTCTGTATGAGAACAGTGTAACTTTCTTGCATTTTGCAGCTGAAGCTGGAGTTCTGCTGCAGGCTGCAGTGAGAGCAGTGAGCTGGTGATCCCCAATTCTTTCTGTCTGTCACTATGTATTTATATATATGTCTGTTTACCTACCTATCTGTCTGTCTGTCTATCTATCTATCTATCTATCTATCTATCTATCTATCTATCTATCTATCTATCTATCTATCTATCTATCTATCTATCTGTCCTTCTGCCTGTCTATCTACCTACCCACCTATATATCTACATAATTATTCCATATGCCAACTAGGGTGTCCACCCCAGTATAGATTTTTCTCCCCCCTCCCCTCCAGGTCACCCACCTGCCCTTTCCACTTCTTAGATATTTTTATTTTGTTTTTAACTATAAGCAGCCTGGGGTGCCCACCCCCTGTACTGCTTCTCTTCACCCCCCCTTCTCTCCAGGCCGCCTATTCCCCAAAAGGTAACCAGACACTGTGGTGCTCAATCCCCACTGTAAAAATGTGACTTGAAATAAAGAAAACTCTCCCTCAATGATTTTGTTTAAACCTGTAAAACAAAAAATGTCCCCTTGCCGATCTGAACCTCCACACACACACACACACACACACACACACACACACACACACACACACACACCATGCCATCCACCCACTCATCACCTACCACCCCACACACTCCTAAACCCTCACTCACTTGAACATGTCCGATGGCGTTGATCCACTCTCCCATCAAAGACATGCCTTGTTGTTGGAACTGCTGACTGTGATAAGGAAAAAACAGGCAAGTGAGGTTCAATGTATTCAGTAGGGTTTTGAACTATGATTTGACCCCACATTTTCAACATAGGCTTTTTGGGACCCCTCCTCAGGACCAATGGCAGTGGAATTATGCAAATCTGGACTAAAGGGTGATTTTGCAGTTGTTTTGCAAAATCCACTTCTGGGAGGGTTTTGAACATTTTCACAGTGTTCATGAAGCAGGATAATAAGAAGGCTATGTTAAAATTTTGATCCAAAATATGTAAAAATGTAAAAGTTATGATCATGTGTTGACATTTTTGCACGCTCGCTCATAACTTTGGTAATTTTAAATATTTTGACCCTGAATTTTCAAAATACATTTATGAGGTGGGTGAAAAATATTTCTAACAGCTGTCATTTTTCATAGAATGTGACAGCATATAAGGACCGCTGGGTCCACCCAGTCTGCCCATTTTATCTTTTATTTTATAATGCTGCAGACATTCACAGAAAAATGGTTCCAGAAGCTGAACTCGACTATTTATAATTTTTTATGTGATAACTCTCCCTCAAGATACAGTAGAGCTAAATTGAGGGCTCATTGGAATGGAGGATGGTGGAATATCCTTCATTTCTCACACTATTCATACGCATTTGTCACAGCAAAAACATGTCAAGTGGTCAAATTGCGTAGGCTAGATCCTCTGGCATGGCTGGAAATAGAGTCAGAGGCACGGGATGGGGGGCGTCTCACTTATCTTTATACCTTGGGTAACAACTTCCCCAGAAATACAGTAAATGGCTAACCATTAAATCAGTGCATGTATCCTGAAGAAAAGTGGATATCATCACCAAGTCCTGTTTAAGGATGGGGATATACTCTTATTTATGGACCCCCCCCCCATGTATAGGATCTCCCTATATTATTGAACGACTGGGAAAGTAAACAAATATGTAGAATAGTTGATCTGCTAACCTCAGACCTAGCAAAATTAGACTCCTTCCAAGGATAGCAGATTAAATACTCTCTTCTGACTTTAGCTCCTCACCCTACCAACCAGGCGCACATTTATATCAGACTTCGAGTGGACACAATGCTGGGCACTCACTCAAAGTGCTTGTTTAGACCAGCATAGCTTACCGATAAAGAACAAAATTCTGCATCAGTGGCACCGCGCACCAGTACAATAAAAAGCTATGGGATTGCTACCTCACGACAGTTGTTGGCGGTATAACATTTCAGGTGCAGACCTATTACATATATTGTGGAGCTGCCCCTTGATACAACCATTCTGGGGGAAGGTAATCCAGCTCTTTTCATCAATGCTCAAACAGGTCAACCCAAGGGCAACAGATTTGATTCTGTCTAGCATCCCAAGTATTGCTCACCAGCTCATGGCACTGGAGAGGCACTGACTCCTCCTGGCCACTGTGGAAGCTATGCACTTTATACTCAGGAGGTGGAGGTCTGTCGAAGTCACAGATATATCTGAATGGCTGTTATCCATGGAAACGCTAGCAACTAATGTAAGAATGTTGTACGCTTCTATGGGTACTGCACACAAGTATAATAAAATATGGGGCCCATTTCTACAGTTTGTAAAGGACAAGGCCAACTCTGCCCAGACCGAAAATAATAGATGACTATAGGCCAACCTGAGTCTCTTGATCAGTACATATTGCTTAAGGGATATATGCAGTTGTACTGGATGAGCAGCCTTCCCCTCCCTCTTTCCTATCCCTCCCTCCAAGAATCACATCTCAAAGGTCTGTGTGAGCTACTTATGTTTCTGCTACTCAGCTTCAGTCTTGAATTTAGATTGTAGTAATGCTAGATTGTTCTGCTGAGTAGCTTATCATTTTAAGATAATGAAGGAAAGTATATATCTCTGCATGCAACCACTGTTTTGCTGCTGATTTTGAGTATATATAAATGTACAGTTCTATTTGAAAGTTGAAACATATCTATATTGTATGTAACCTTGACATTCTCAATAAAAAGATTAACTGCAAAATAATGCTGCAGACTTCACTTGATTTATGCCACCATCTCTGCCCCTTCTCTTCCCTTCCATTCTTCACCCCTGTGGTTGACCCTTTCTTCTCTACCCCTACAATTCCCTTATGTCTGTCTCAGGCATGTTTAAACCCCTCCAGTGTTTTTGTCTCCACTACCTCTGCTGGAAGGCTGTTCCAGGGATCCACCACCCTTTCTGTGAAGAAGTACTTCCTCACATCCCTCCTGAAATAACCCCCTTCCAGCTTCATAGCATGCTATCCTGTTCTAGAGCACCTTTTTTTCTGAAAAATACTTCCCTCCTGTACTTTATTTATCCCCATTAGGTATTTAAAGGCTCTATCATATCGCCTCTCTCCCTACTGTCTTCCAGGGAATATATGTTTAGCTCCCTTAGCCTCTACTCTTAGGGCTTTTGATGCAGATCCTGCACCATTTTGGTTGCCCTCTGCTGGATCACCTCCTTTCTCTCTATGTGCTTTCTGAGGTGTGATCTCCAGAACTGGACACAGTATTCAAAATGCAGTCTCACCAGTGAGCTATACAGGGGCAGTACCATCTCCCTCTTCCTACTGGTGATACTCCTTCCTTTGTAGCCCAGCATCTCACTTGTCCTACCAACTGCATTATCACACTACCTGGTCACCTTTAGGTCATCTGATATGATTACCCCTATGTCTGTTTTCTGCTTTGCCTTCGTCAGTATTGTTCTGCTCATTTTGTACTCCTCTCCTGGGTTATTATGACAAAAGAGATTTATCTTTCACTTTTTTGCATTGAACCCCAGCTGCCATACCACTGACCACTCCTCCAGTCTTTTCAGATCCTTCATTCTCCCTTTCACCCCACCCCGGAGTGTCCACACTGTTGCAAATCTTTGTGTCATTGGAAAAGAGACAGACTTTTTCTTCCAGTTCGTCTTTTATGTCAGTTATGAAGACATTGAATAGGACCAGGTCCAGCACTGATCCCTGAGGTACCCAACAGATCACACTCCCTTCCTTGGAGCAAACTCCATTTACCATTACCCTCTGTTTCCTGTCAGCTAACCTGTTTTTTACCCAGGTTATTACCTTGTTACCCATCCCTAAACCCTTCAACTTGCTTACTAATCTATTTGGAACAGTGTCAAAAGCCCTGCTGAAGTCAAGGTAAGCCACATCTACTGCCTCACCCTGATCCAACTCCTTGGTCACCCAGTCAAATAAATCTATCATATTTGTTTGGCATGACCTCTCCTCACCCCTGAATTAATGCTGCCTTGGATCCTGTGATCTATTGTATATGAGATATTCCACTATCCTTTCCTTGTGCAGTGTTTCTATCTACATACTCACCATTGACATAAGGCTGGCAATCCTATAGTTGCCCACCTCCTCCATGCCACCACTTTGTGAAGTGAGACTACTTCTCTGCCCTTCTCCTGCCCCCTGGAACCATGCTGTTCTCCAGTGACCAGTTCAATAGGTCTGTCAGAGGTACATCCAGTATCTCCCTGAACCCCCTCAGCACCCTTGGATGTACACCATCTGGTCCCATAGCCTTGTCTACCTTCAAGTTAGCTAGTGCTTTTCAGACTTTCTCTTAAGAAAATGGACTGGTGTCCACTTCTGTCCTCCTAAAGTTTTTGGTACATTTTCAAGCTTCTCAAATCCTGGCCAAAATGTGTTTTCACACCTGTGATGCGGAATTGTTTCGATGATGTGGAATGATGTTTCAGCGGGGGATTTTAAAATGGTTACCTACTGGGTTCATGAAGTGAGATAATAACAAAGATATGCTGAAAATATGGTGTACAAATATTAGCGTTCAAGTTAACACCACAAAAGTAGGGAAATGTGGTGTTAAGCTTTCCACCCAACCCACAAGCAGCAAAAGAAATAAAAGTAGGTTTTTGGGTCCCAGGAGTCTTGAAAAATCAGTGGTGGGGTCTTCCTTGGGGTTTTCAACCCTAATGCCCACCCCGTTCCCTGCATAAACAACATCAGACATTATTTCCTTTCTTCACATAGGGACCACATTGTGTTGACAATACGTGGTAAGACATACCTCTCTACCTTTGAAACGTGTAGCACTATGAGGCACTGGCTTGGAGTTGTACCTTGTGCTTTAGACATGAGGCTGGGGGCTGGGGGTGGGGTGAGTGTTAAGGTTGACAACCCCAGGGAAAACCCCACCACTGATTTGCTAAGACTCCGGAAACCCAAACTCTAATGTTATTTTTCCTTTTGCTGCTTGGGGGGCTTAGAGTGGGGAGTTAGGGTTGGAAACCCTAACACCATATTTTCCTACTTCTGTCATATTAGCTTGAACCCTAACTGGTGCATTAATGCAGTTCTGTGCAAACAGTATATATATTATAGTGGCACGATAGTACCAATATAGTTAGGGTTGAGCAACATGTTTAATGTTAAACCTCAAATTTTACATTTTGAAAACTTTGCAACTGATCAATGGATTTGCTCAACATTTGGTATGTGCTGTCCCATGGAATAGATTTCATAATGTGGTAAGTGTCATCCTAGTTGGATGTGTGGATTCCGAGATCCAGACAGTGCAAAAAGTAATAAAGTCACCACTTTTTGTAGTTTTTTCCTCATTTCCTTACATCTAGATGGGGTGGAATGGAGGATCACGTGATGCAGAGTGCTGAGTAGAAGCACCTCCACTAAGCTCCTACCTCCTGATCTTATAATCGTCTTTTTTAGATGTTTAAATCTTACAAAATCCTCTGCTTTTAAATTCTCCTGCCAGCTGAACACCTAGAGCACCTGTTTTGAGAGTTCGATCTGCGGATGGAGGCTTACATGAAGAAAGCCCCACAGAAACATAACCTGCCTGCTACTCCTGAAAAGGCCAAAAAGAAATCTTGGGCCTTGGGTGGGCCAGATAGGCCTGATCCTTTGAGTCAAGTCAGGGAGCAAGAGCCTTTAACGCTTAATAGGTTCTTAGAAGAGTTAAACCCTTCCATGAGGAGATGAAAGGAATGGCAATCGACCTGAAGACTTTGTCAAAAAAGCTGGATGAAGTTTCATTAATTGCCTCCGATAATACTGCACGAATAGTCTCATTGGAGAAACGACTAGAGAAACTTGATCCTGAGTTAGTGTCTATACGGCAGAAGCTATCTTGTGTGGAGGCAAAACTGGAAGATCTGGAGGGCTGTAGCCACAGAAACAACGTTGTGATACTAGGGCTATCAGAGGGAGAAGAGGGCCAGAATGCTATAGCATTCATACAGAAGCTGGCGGAACGGGTTGCTGGTCCCTCTCCCTTCAGCCCAGTATATATCATTGAGCGAGCTCACAGTTCATTGCGACCGAAGCCCTTACCGGATGCTGCCCCTCGACCTATTATTTGCCATTTCTTAAATTTTTTAGAAGGTCAGCACTTCTTGCTGAAAGTGAGAGCTTTACAGGAGGTTCGTTGGGAGAATGCTAAATTGAGAATTGCACAAGACCTGCCAGGATCGGTTAGTTTGAAACGTAAAGCGTTTCACCCCATTGTATCCAAGATCATTTCTGTGGGCCTGAAATTTAGGATGGGATATCTGGCCAGACTACAAGTTCTTGTAAACAGATCCTGGTTAAATTTTGAAGATCCTGAATCTTCTCTTTCAAGCCTTAAAATCATCTTACCGGACTTGTTCCGAGAGCCCGGAGAAGTTCTGCCTACATGTTGAGGGGTTGCCTGGTGTTGCCTCACTGGAACTGTTATCTCTCTTTTTGCCTACGAAGATAATATCAGTGGGCTGCATTTGGAAGTTCTTGTTTCTCACCTGGACTGTGTTTAAGAATATAGGCTACCTGTTACGAGTTTCTCAGGCCCTAACTCTACAAAGCTAATTGCTGTTCAGGGCAAGGACTTCTGGGATGATCGGGATGGTTTGTTTGGGGAAGGAGTTTTGTGTTTTAGTGCATTTAGTTATACAAATTTGTATTAGAGAGTGGAAGTCTGTGTTACCTTATTTAGGATTAATGTCTTACTTCGCAGATAGTTGGAAATGGGAGCGGTGTTGGGCTTTCTCAGTAATTTCATATAATTATCTTGTCAGGATCGGGTTGTGGCCACAAGAGGGCGTACCACGCATATGAAGTGTAATTCAGCACTGCTCTTAATTTGGGGAGGATCTCCCTCAATTGTGTCTCTTGTCTCGAATTCAGGGCATCAAATTACCCCAATTGGGGTTCTTGTGCCTAAGGGCTGGTAAATGTCTGGGCAGAGATGTTATTTCTCACTTTTCTTTGCCTGGGACCCAAGATGTCAATGTTTTTTCTGGTTTTCTGGTATCATTTTGGTGGGAATGGGTAATTCCCCTCCATTAGCTTCCCGATCTGGTTCTGGTTTGTGAAGAGGTTTCTCATGAGACAGCACAACCCCTAATTTTTATTCAGTCTCCCGAAGCTATTTGGTGCATTTATGCGTTTTGCAGGCTAGTTTGTTCCCCTTTCATTAGTAACTTATTGCACACGTGTGCGTTTACATTGGAGGCCCAGGACCGCTCTCTAGTTATTGGGGGTTGTTAAAATAGTTGCACTGTTTAGTATTTACTTGAGGATATTGTTGTATTTGCTGTAAGCAGAGGTGCATTGTTGGGGGGCAGGAGAAGGAGGAAGGGACCCAGTACTATGCTAAACGTTGCTTATGGCAGTATGGGTGGTTGGGTGGGGGGTGGTATATGTTGGGTTATGTTAGGTGGAATGGGTGAAGTTGGGGGGAAGGGGATGGGTCACTTGTGGGGGGGATGGGGAGGAGGGAGGGTTCTACAGCAGTAACCTCTGGATTATGGCTGAACGTTTTGTGTAATTTGTCTACAGGGCTGAACATACTAAGTTCATTAACTCTTGTTAGATGGCCAATAAGGTGACTTTTGCTACTTGGAATGTTAAGGGGATCAGGAAAAAATCCAAACAATATCAGGTTCTCAAACATTTAAGTTTATTACGTTGTCAGATAACTTTCTTATAGGAATACCACTTACTTGAATCTGAAGCCTTACAGTTAAGAAGGCAACAGGTGGGGCTGGTTTATGATGCTTAGAGCTCCACTAATAGTTGCGCGGTCATGCTTATTATCAATAGAGGCATTCCCTTTGTTTCTACACAGGTTATTAAAGATCCGGGGGGTAGATTTATTTTAGTTAAAGGCATTCTCTGGTCAGTTCCACTTTTACTTGGTATTATATACGGTCCTAATATGGATGATCCAGGGTTTTTCATGAGACTCATAACCATTATTCTTCCAATGCTTCCTATCAGGATTATTTTGGGGCGAGACTTCAATCAAGTTGTAGATTCTAATCTGGACAGGTCAGGTAGTGGACCGGGAGGGGTGTCTCCGAGGCAGAGGGCTTTTAAGTATTTAGTAGACCAGTGTGGGCTCTGTAATGTCTGGAGCGTATTATGTCCTGACTCTAGGTAGTTGATTTTCAGGTCAATGGCACACGGCTAGCAGTCCCGCATTGACTACATATTTATTTCTCAAGCTCTCTTGCCCGGGGTCAAGACTTCCTCGATTCACACTGGCCCTGTCTTTGATCATTCACTTGTGTTATGCAAATTGGCATTCTTTAATTTACCTAAAAGGGAAACCAGATGGAAGCTCAATGGACAGCTTCTTAAAGATGTTAAGTATTGCAAGCTCATAAGGGAATAAATTGAGCTCTTTTTTTCATGTAACCCTTAAGACAGTACAAAACCGGATATTTTATGGGGGGCCTTCAAAGCATACATGAGAGGGATCCTTATCAGTATGGCGGTTAGCAGGAAAAGGGCACAGGAGGAAGAACTATTATCATTATTGTCCCAAATCTGGTCACTCGAAGTGAACACTTCTGTTAGTATCTCAGATGAGAACAAGAGGAGGCTCCTAGTGATCAAGGACAGATATCTAGAATTGTTAAGGAAAAAGCAGAATTAGCTATTATTCGAACCAGAGCTAATTATACGGATCAGGGAGAGAAAGCAGGGCACCTACTGGCATTGCGTATAAAACAGCAAGAATCTGCAAGATTCATCCCACCAATTCGGGCAGGGGAAGATGGGTCCCTGAAAGTATTCCCTAGAGAGATAGTACAAGAGTTTGCTCTATATTATGAAAGATTGTACAGTGACATGGAGTCACCTCCTTGTCCTGGGAGTACGGAGAATTATTTGAGGGACTCCCATCTGCCCTTCCTATCAGAGCAACATAAGGGTTTTTTGGTTACCCCTATATCCCAGGAGGAGATTGCTGAGGTTATTAGTGGGTTACCCACAGACAAAGTCTCAGGCCCAGATGGGTTTTCCTCCCTATTTTACAACGTTTTTCGGGATCTTTTACTACCAGTACTTCATCGCCTATTTCAACATATTTTAACTGGAGCAGAGGCAGACCCCCACCTCTTTGAGGCCCTGATTGTTCTTCTCCCTAAACCAGATAAGGATCCTGAGCTAGTTCAAAGTTACAGACCTATATCCCTTCTAAATCAGGATATTAAAATCCTTTCAAAGATATTAGCCAATAGGTTAACTGTAGTCCTCCCTGAGCTAATAGGTATGACCCAGGTTGAATCCATGAAGGGACGCTCGTCATCAGACCACTTGCGCACCCTTTCTCATGTCTTCTCGGCTACCAGCGATGCCGAGTTTCCTGCAGGACTAGTTTCCCTGGATGCCGAGAAGGCATTTGATCGTGTGAACTGGAATTTCTTGTTTCGAGTTTTGGAAGCCTTCCAATTCCCTCTTGTATTTATATCCTGGATTGCTGCATTATATAAAATCCCTACAGCAAGGATCTCTGGGAATGGGGCCTTTTCTAAACCTTTTTCTCTCTATTCAGGTACCAGGCAGTGTTGCCGCCTATCTCCTCTTTTATTTAATTTGTACCTTGAACCTCTCATCCAAAATATTCTCAATAATGCATTAATACAAGGTATTTGGGTTGGGCGTCATGAAATCAAGGTCACTGCATATGCAGATGATCTGCTGGTACACCTTTCCCATCCGGTATCCTCTGTTCTGGCTTTGCCGGACGAAATAGCAAAATTTAGTGCCCTATCTAATTACAAACTGAATGCTAATAAATCCTCTTTTTTCCTTTAAACCACAAGATATTTAAGACTGATATTAGCCCTATAGGTTTATGTTGGGCCCCCAGGTCAGTCAAGTACTTGGGCATCAACCTATCTCATAACCCCTTAACATGGTTTAAGGAAAATCTTGAATCCCTTGCTCAGCTTATAACTCAGGACCTTGATAGGTGGTCCAAACTCCCCATTTCATTATGGGGCCGGATCAACATAGTTAAGATGAATATTTTCCCTAGAATTTTTTACCCTTTATCTCTTCTCAATACTTTTATCCCGTTACTCTGGTTTAAGAAGTTGCATGGCATTTTCACTAGGTTTATCTGGTCCGAGAAATATCCTTGATTGGCCTATTATAAACTGGCAGCTCCAAAATCTGAGAGGGCCTTGCAGATTCCCCATTTGGCTATATATTATTGAGCTAGCCATTTAGCAAAATGTTTGAAATGGGTACGTCCCGTTCCTGAAAAAGAGCAACCAGTATGGCTTAGGATTGAATTGGATTTAATTAGGTCTATGAACCTGGATCCCCTAACTTTGTTCTCTGTTAAAATGTCTCAGGTGCGTGCGGCTGAGAAATGTCCCATAGTAACTACTTCATTAAAGGTATATGCACAATTATGTTCATTTTTGTGATATACCCCTCAGCTAGACTTGGCCCAGCCCATCTGGAATTCCCCATCATTCACCATTAACAAGAATCAGATTCCCCGTAAATGGTTTTCCCAACTGGGGGATGGGAAAGTACTCTCCTTTGTGGATGAGGAGGGGCAATGGTTGTCAGTAGGAGATATTATTCAGAAATTTAATATCCCAGCTCTCTCACACTTTAAAGTCATGCAGTTAAGGCATTTACTTACAACAGTCCTTGGCAATACCCCTCCTTACCAGACAGTTGCGGCCCTGATACCTGAAGTCTCTTCATTACTTGGATCTTCGGGTATCGTATCTAAACTATATCAGGTGTTGTTTCACAAAAGATATGGGGATTCCTTTGGACCCACAAGGTTTTGGAACTCCATTCTTCTTCAGTATCATTCTGATTGGCAAACTCTGTGGAGATCCTGTCATAAATATGTTTCTCAAGACAGGTTGCGTCTCATGCAATACCATATTTTACATAATATGTATTATACTCCAGTTAAGTTAAAGAAATGGGGTCTCTTGGACTCCAACTTATGTGCTAAGTGTTCTCAGGAGGAGGGAACACTTCTTCACTTGTTTTGGTCCTGCCCCAAAATTTCTTTTCTAAGGGACTCTATTAAGGCTTCCCTGGATCCTTTACTGGGCTTACAGGAGTATTTCATGCCTGATATTTGTCTCCTAGGGGACTTGTCTTCTATTAGATTTAAAGTCAGAAGGTTTCATATTTCTATGATTGCCTTATCTGTCAAGAAGCTTATTCTACGTCACTGGAAAGACAAGTCCACCCCGACTTTTCAAGAATGGGTGAACGAAATCCTTGCCAATCTATGTATAGATGGGGTGGAATTTTGGTGTGATTTTTATATGGTAGAAATGGCTTGGGTAACAGAATGGGCATGCCTTTGCTTTGTGAAAAAATATTAATCTATTGCAAACTTATTACATTTTTCATTTCCAATTGTTTTCAAATAGAACATCACTTTTCAGGATAGACAGAGAAAGTTCAAAAAAGGATTTTATCTAATGAAAAAGGATTCTTTCTAGTGAGATCTGTTTCTTTTTCATGAAAATAAAATCCTTTTTCATGAGAGAAAAATCCTTTTTTTGCTAGCCGCTATCTGTTTTCTCTATTAATTTTTTTTTTAAAATCCACAAAAATGACATCCTGGAGAGAGACCACCACACCTAGCTGGGTGATCGGGACCCCGTTAGGTGCAATCTGCACTTCAAAGTTACAAATATGCCCTTGAAATGTGTTGTTTTAATATAACAAATCCTTTTTCATGACCATGTGATACAAAAATAATCCTTTTTTGAATCACGAGTCACAAAAAGGATAATTTTTCATCACTCAAGAATCATTGATTGCCCCTTCCATTGCCCTACCCAGTACTCTACTGTTTTTCTCTGGTGCCTAGTGGTACCCCCCCACCCTCCGATAGCTGTCACTGTATTCAAAATAATTTTCCTGATGTCTAGTGTCAAACCCCACCCTCCATTCACCATGCCCATAATAAAACTAATTTCCCTGGTGTCTAGTGGCACTCCCCACCTTCCAATCACTGTCCCCAATGTTTCCCTGGTGCCTAGTGGCACTCCAACCCTCCAGTCACCATCCACAATGTTTCCTTGGTATCTAGTGGCACCCCCCACCCTCTGATCATTGTCCATGATGTTTCCCTGGTGTCTAGTGGCACCTCATTCTGATTGCTGTCCCCTAGCCACTTGCTTATTTATTTATTTATATAGAATCTGATGTCAGGATGCCCAACCCCAGTGTTGGATGCCCTCCCCCCCGTAGCTTGTTGTTTTATTTATTGGCTGACATGGGGTGCCCAATTCCTGGTCAGCAAATAGCCCCCCCAGCAGTATGGGACACTAGGGAACCCACACCTGGTGCCCCAAAATATTTTATTAATGACATGCTGTAAAAAGAAAACAGTCCCCGGATGGCTTTTTGTTTGTCAAAACCTGAAAAAAGAAAATGGTTCCTCAGCACTTACCACTGTCACCCTCCCCCATCTTGAGTCTCCCACTGAGCACCCACCATCCCACCCCCCCGCCTTATACTTATCACAGAAGGTAATAGGCTGTCATCTTCTGTGGACTGAGACATGTCTGCACTCTTCAAAACCAAACTGTAAACTGAGTAATCAAGGTAAGTGCCAGCTAATGTATTTCAATGGCGTTTTGTACTTATGTTCATAACTTTGCCATTTATGGGAATTATTTCACCAAATGTGCAACATAACCTTTTGGGGACCTCACCTCATGAATACTGGTACTGTCATTTTGTTTATCAAGTCCATAAGGTGATTTTGTGGTCACTGCACAAAATCACATTTCAGGAACAGATAAGTGAAGAGAGAATCAGTCAGGCAGGCACTTTGTCTGACTCCCTGAGTGATCACTCCCCTATCTATGCCATCCTGTCTACCAAGGCATCCTGCCATCTTCCCAAGTACCTGTCCTTTCACAACTTCAATAGCGCTGACAATTCCCTCCTCCTCGAGGATGTTAAGGCTGTTAATTGGCAGGGTCTATATGCACTCACAGATACTAACACTGCTGTGGCCTACTTCACCAGTGCCCTCCTAGACATCCAGAATCACCACTTCCCCATCACCACTAGGCAAGTCAGAGGAGGGTGTACACACTGGATAACTCCAGAACTCCTCACACTCATGAAGGAGAGGGACCTTAAGTGGGCTGCTTATAAATCAGACTCTTCCCTGGTCCTATGGCATGAATACTGTTGCCTTCGCAATCAATGCAAACAATTAATAAGGTCTCTAAAATGCAACTATCACCTCAAGACACAGACGGACAGTTTCAGCAATCCAAGGAAATTCTGGGACTCCATAAACTCCCTGCTCTATCCCCACACCAACAGCCCTAGCCCACACCTAAGTTCCCCCATGGGTTTAATGTCCCACCCCTTGGATGTGGCTTGGGCACTTAACTCCCATTTCACTGACCTGTCGGCCTTTCTTAGCAAACTCCCCTCCAGCAACCCCCCTCCTCCCAGGCCTTTCACCTCCTCCACCTCTCCTCCACCTACCCTTCGAGTCTGTCCTCTAACCCTGGTGCTAGCTCTTACCCCCATCCTTCTCCTGACCTTCCACACTCCTCCACCACCCACCACCCATTCTACTTTAAGGTCATCTCCCTCAGGAACACCAACAAACTCCTCCAGGGCCTACCACATTGGGCAGCCCAGGCTCTGATGGCCTCTCCCCATACTTCCTAAAACTCTTCTTCTCAGTCATCTCCAAACCACTTAGCTTCCTACTTAATCTCTCTCTCTGTCCACCTCCTCCATACCCCACTCCTGGAAGGTTGTCAAGGTGGTCTCTATCTTTAAAGCCAGTGAACCCCACTCCCCCGACAACTATCAGCCATCTACTCTTTCCCACCTTAGTAAACTCCTTGAAAAGATCATCCACTGCCAGTTATCTGAATACCTCAATAAACATAACCTCCTATGTGACCAACAACACAGCTTCTGAAATAATCACAGCACCGCTATAGCCTTGGCTCTCCTCACCAACCATATACTCTCTAATTTGGATTGTGGCTGTGCCACTGGTGCCATCTTTTTTGGCCTATCCAAAGCCTTTGATCTTGTAAACCACACCCTCCTCCTCTCTAAATTGCAGTCGATTGGCTGCTCTGCTGAAACCACTTAATGATTTCAGTGCTATCCCTCTAATTCTTCCCAATCAGTTTGTATCGGCTCAGTCTCTTCTCCGGCCCTTCCAGTCATCACCAGGGTCCTCCAGGGATACATCCTGGGCTGTCTACTCTTTTCCATCTTTGTAAACACCCTCCTCCCTGACTGCCTCAAATGCAACATGCTCCTCTATGCTGATGACCTTGTTATATTTCATAGTGACACGTTTTTCCCTCATATATCCTCTGCCCTCACCCAGAACTACAGCATGCCTACAGCTGGTTCACTTTCAACTTACTGCTGATAAATGCCAAAAAGACCAAGGCAATGCTATTTGAATCTAAACCAATGCTTGCTAAATACCTTGTGGACAACTCCTCTCTCCAAATTCTCTCGTCATATGGCCCTGCTCTTAAAAATGTCTCCACCTTTAAATACCTGGGGATTATGCTCGACCCCTCTCTCTCCTTCACTGACCATGTTGACCTTGTTATCCACAGGATTAACCAGAAACTAGGCACTGCCCATCATATAAAACCCTATCTGTCTAATGTTGTTCACCTTGCCATAGTCAGGGGCAACATTCTCCCCATGCTGGACTACTGCTCCCCTATATACTCTTGTGCCTCCACCACCCTGCAGGCTTGACTATCAGCTGCCTACAACAGCACTTGTTGCTTTGTGCTTGTCTGCCCCTTTCTCAGCACATCACTGAGACCTCTACAGCTCCCTCAGCTGGCTCCACCTATAAGGCCATTTCAAATTCACCCTGGGCTGCTTTGTAGACACCATCATCAGAAATAGTGCTGTCTCATCTCTCCCTGACCTCTGTAAACCATGTACTTTGTCTAGGTGTCTTCAATCCTCTACTGTCCCCCACCTTGAGGTGCTGCGAACCACAACCAAAATGGGTGGGAACGCTGTATCAGTAGCAGTGCCCACCTTTTGGAATGGGCTACCCACCCCACTCAGCTCTTCTAACATCCATCTCTCCTTTAAGCACCAACTCAAATCCTGGCTACTAACAAACCACAGCTGCAAATGCCCACCTAGACAGCTGTCCTAACTGCCTGGTACTTTTCCATTCTTACCCTCTCCAGTGGTGCCAACTGGTACTATTTCCTTTTATGTTAACCCTACTATCTCTACATCCCCTTCCCTTCTCCTTCCTTCCTCTACTCCCTATCTCTGGAGATCCCCCTTCCTTGTCCAGGAGCAACTGTTTGTCTATCTATTGGTTAACATTTTCTTTTAGGAATATTGTTTGTTATCTCTGTCATTTACTGTAAATCTGAATTTATTGTATTTGTAAATCTGAATTTATTGTATTTTGCAATCTTGTATCTTATATAACATTATATTTTTGTTTTGCCCCGTTGTTTCTTGCCTACTGCTCATTGTACTGTACTTATAGTCTACTTCTGTGCCATTGTATGTGGTCCAGGTCATGCCTGAAAATGGTCCCTGGGATCAGAGCTCTTACCCGGTTACCAATATCATAAATAAATAAATTAAAAAAAAAATTTCACTACTAGAGTTCATGACTTGGGGCCCCAAAAAGGGCATGTTGAAAATTTGGTGAAACAATTCTTAAAAATAGCAGAGTTATGAATGTTCATTGGAACTTTTCTACCCACGTGCATAACTTTGGTAATTTTCAGTGATTTCATTTCAAATTTTCAACATAGCCATTTTTCACACCACTTCATGAACAGTACAGTTGTCATTTTTCATATCCTGTCCAAAACATGTTTTTGCATCTGTGGTGCGGGATGGCATTTTGACACATATTTGAACATTTTCACTTATGAGGTTTATGAGTTAGGATCATAAGAAGACTATCTTGAACATTTGGGGTCAAAATATGAACAAAATAACAAAGTTATGAACATTCATTTCAATTTTGCTGTGCCCGCATGTAACTTTTGAAATTTTAAATATTTTGACCACAGATTTTCAGCATACCCTTTCCATAAACGCACCTTATGTATGTCACAGCTGTCATTCTTCAAATCCTGCCCCAAATGTGTTTTCACACCTGTGGGGTGTTGCAGTTGTGCAGAATTACATTTTGTTGGGAATTCAGAATTGTCTGTATTGGGTACATGAGGTGGGTTAATAAGACTGTTATGCTGAAAATGTGGTCATTTTTGTCCTATATATTGAAGTGCAGGGCCTGGCGCTACAGATATATATATATATATATATATATATATATACGGTATGATGGATATGGCAATTACTGATAGTATCTAGTACTGGACTAAATACGCCGTAGAGGTAATTTCACCTGTGCACATTACCTCACTTATACCCCTCCACAGCATGCAGAGGCTCAGCTGGCCACAGCCCTGATGCAAGTGCCCATGGGATTGTGGTATTAGTACCCAGCAGGCTACTGGCACCTAGCTCCCTCCTAGTATAGACTCACCTGCCCACTCTTTTGTGAACTGGTCAAGAAAAGCTGCATCACTTACACCTTCCCACCCTAACAGCATCATCTGGGACTAGCCTATCCTTCTTCTATGACAATCACAGTATTATGATCCATTCCTGTGTATCTCAGGTCTGCCTAGTTCATCTGCTTACTGGTTAATGCCTATTGTATCACTGGTATCGCTATGTGTGTATGTCTTTGATATGCGCTGTACTGTTTGTGTGCTTCTTGTTTTGCACTTCCACTATGTCTTTATCGCCTCTGTAAATATTGATGCTGATGTTTGATGTTTGCTTTGTAATATAATCTGTATTTAACCAGCTCCATCTTGCAAATGAGCTTGCTCAACGATGTCTCGCCTGGATAAATAAAGACTTTGATTGATTGATTGACTGGTTCTCTTTCTCAGTCACTCAGGGATTTAGAGTTGCAGTGGCAAGACAAACAGCCAATAAGATACTGACAAAGGAGGTTATTGAGCTGAACTCTTCCCCAGCCTAGAAAGAATTGAGTGAGCAGTCCTTCCCAAGTGGTTGCAGAGAAGAGAGGTGTTAAGAAGGAGAGCTGAGAGCCCAGCCCAACCTCAGAAACAGAGATACTGGTGGCAGTTGAGTCCAATTGCTGAAAGTTCCATCTCAGCTGGAAAAAAACTCTGTGAAGCCTGCAAAGCTGTGAAAGACCAAATCTGTTAAAGCCATCTGCATACCTGCTGAAATCAGAGGTGAGAACAATCCATTCTATCTGTCTGTTTTTCCAAGAAAGCAGATGGTTAGTAACCTGTTTTCAGGATATTTGTACCCTTGATAGAGTGGGTGCCCACTGGGTTGTGACAGGGTAGATCATCAGACTCATCTGTTCTGAACTTGCCATGCTGCCACATACTGATTGAGAGGAAAAGAGAGAGTCATGATGCAGAGATCTAGCCTATCCTGGCCTACTCCCACCATCTGCTCACTGCTTCAACATCCCCTGTCCAGAACACTTTGAGGCTGCTTTCCATTCAGTAGAGGAGAGGAGAGGAGAGGAGAGGAGAGGAGAGGAAATGTATTTACATAGCATTTTTCCAGGGTTCCAAGTGTTTTACAATGCTTATAGATTTAAAGTTACAGATAATACATCATAACTGCAAAATATCTCAAATTAAACAATAAACAATATATATCCCATAATATTACATGAGTACTGGCCTGCCAGTCAGAAACCTCTGCTGCTGAATTTTGTTATATGGACTAGAATTTTGGGTTGGATTTCGTTGTTGAATTACAGCTGATTTTTGGTAAAAAAGTTCATGGCAATAAATTAGTTAAGTAAGGTTAAGTGAGCTTGTATATCAATAAGTAAAGATGCTAGCAAAGTTTCAATACAAATTCACCTTTGTTGAGCAATTTTCAAATTTTTTCCATTTACTTGAAAACTCACCTTTTGCAGCTTCGCCTGACAACTTCACCTGCAACTTCGTCGTTGTGGTGCATTGGGCTAATTTTGCTCAAATCGAGGTTTTTGGTAAACAAGTGCCAGTTGGTCACATGGAAACAGCTTCTGCAGGTCACATGTTACTTCTGTATGTACAGTGTGAGTCTTAGTTTCGTTTTGCAGTCTGAGTAAGTTAATGGAAGAGGTGAGATCTGCTGCTTTCATATACTTTATAAAACTAGCCAAAAACAACTTTTACAGCTTTTTTTGTAATCTTCTATTTACTCAGCAATTTCTGAGGATTTATTTTGTTGTTGTTGTTTAGGTGTATTTTTCTTTATATTCCCATTCCCCACTTTTATTTGTTCTGTTTTTCTTCCTTTAGCTTAGTTTTTTTTATGTTTTTATCTACTTAAAATGAGAGGGACTGGTGAGGAGGACACAGGGAGAATTGGGACCAGAAGCATTCCCAGAAAGCAGAGTGGGATGAAGTCAATAGCTGGGACATGCTGTCTCCTCCATATGAAGAAGCAAGGTTTTAGACCTGGAGCACTGGGTGTTGGCACCTGCCCCCCTCACAGAGCAGTACCAGCAATAGCATGCAGTGGAACAACCCACAATAAAATGTTGCTAAATATTGACAAATGCATAGTAATTCATCAAGGAATGAATAATCCTTTACATACTTGCCAGTTAAATAATACGACCATCAAAACATCAACAAAGGAAAGAGATCTTGGAGGTAATTATTAATAACAATCTGACTGCCTCCGTCCATTGTAAAAAGATTACTCAGTCTACAAACATTTTAATCAATTACATTAAACAGTCCTTTTTTAATAAATCAGAACAGTGCATGATTCCATTATATCACACTTAAGTTAGGCCCCAACTTGATTATTGCTCCCCACTTTGGAACCCATACATTAAACAAAATGTAAGTTTGTTAGAACAGGTTCAACATAGAGGTACAAAGATCATACCTATTATTAGCCATCTGCCTTACCATCAAAGTCTATCAAAAACTGATTTGGTCAGTCTTGAAAATAGAAGATCCAGGGGAGCCTCATTGTTGCTTTACAAATTATTACACAACCCTGACTTGATATTTCACTGTGGAATCTGTTTTGCTGATAAGAAAGTTAACATGAAGAGTCATTGTCACCAACTTGTGGTCCAAAATGCTTTAACAAAAAAAGCTACAATTGTTTTACTATAAGGGAAAGCATGGCCTGAAATAAACTTCCATGTGACTGGCCTGAAGTAAATTTTGATGTGAAGTCAAAGAAGCCAGCAACTTTGAAACCTTTAAAGCTTGAATAGACAAATATTTTAACTGGCAAACAGGACTGAATTATTATGCCCACACAGTTGTGGGATACATTCATGATGGGTGTATGCCTTCTTATGTCTTCTTAAACCTAGTAAACCAAGGAAAATTGTAACCCCCATCACCAGTTGACCTTGCTCTTGTAAGTTCTCTGCTTGCTGCAGCTCCAGCCCCTGTGCCGCCACCTGAGTCCTGTGAGGAGGAGACGTCCTGCCCTCGACCATCTGGTTCCTCCACTTGGCAGCTGCAAAAGTCCCTTGTTCTGGACATTTTTTCTAATTGCCTCAACAACAACAGTGTGACAACATGTGCATTTTGTGATGTGATTGTTTGGTGTGAGAAACAAGGATCTCATTTGGGTGCAGGTGGCAAGCACACCCACCTTAAGATGAAGCACCACCAAAAGTGAGAATAGCATGCAAGGAGAAAGAATGAGACAGAAGAGGGTGTAGAGGGGGCGACACACCAAATGCTACTTCCGTGCCGCATTGTGGTCAGTGGAAAAAAAGAGTCATTGTAGTGGATCGACACATGGGTTATCACATGGTGGTCAGGTCCTGGAGAGGGTCACAGGGTAGATGGAGAGGAGTAGGAATGGAAGCTTCAGTCAGACTCTGGTGCTCCAGACATCACTCAAGAGCCAGCCTTAGATCGTCTTACTACATCCCTCCCTACAGAAATGGCAAAACTACAAAGGGATACAGGGGAGCTCTTTAGGCAATTTGTTGCCATCAAAAAAAGTATTGAGGTGTTGCTCTAAAACCAAAGGAGCATTCTCAAGGGTCCTGCAGAACATAGTGATGATATTGCTTCCTAAGTTCACAGGCTATTGCCCAATTCTGTCAGTCTTTATACTCCTTTATTCCAGCTGTTATCTCTCTTACTGTCTCCTTTATTTTCATCTTCGCCTGTTGTAAAAAAAATATAGAAAAAAAAAAAACACAAAACCAATTCTGTACATCTTAATTTCTGTCTGTTTGTCCTGATACCTGATACTCTTTCCTTTTACCTTTTTAAAATCTGCTATCAGCTATCCTCCTCCTACTTTACAAAAGAAAAAAATATCTGATTTCCTCTCCACACTCCTAATACTATCACTGTCGTCATATCTCAGGATTTTTCTCAACTACCTAAATAAACATATTATGCTGCTGCTTTCCTCTACAAAGTGGTGAGCTGTGATTCAGGCCCCCCACCACAAGTCTTGTAACACACTTCAGGGGCAATTTGTGAGAAGAGCACAACATACATAAATTCTGTGCTCCTAGAATTCTTCTCAACTACCAGAATACATATATTGTGCTGTTGCTTTCTGGTACAAGGTGGTGTATTAAGAGTCAGTCCCCCTTCCACAGTTCATGTAATGCATTTTAGGATATGAATGTTAGTGCCCTCAAATTTTCAGTCTAAAAAATTCTTTTTTCTGGAAATTTTTGCGCAAGGAAACAAAATGAGATGCACTGTCATAATTAACATACTGCTTATGTGCTGTGCAAGTCTAACACCAAAGCACATATCCTGAGGAACTTATTGACCAACAATTATGCATGTGTTTGCATGAAATGTAATACCTCTTCAGAAACATAGAAACATAGAAGTTGACGGCAGATAAGGACCGCAAGGCCCATCTAGTCTGATCATTTCTTTTTCTAACTTATGAATGTGCCATTGGCCTTTGTGACACCAGTCTGGATATGATCTTTGAGTATCACTTTGTGTCCTAACACAAAGTTAAGTGTTTATCTTTTACTTTTTCGTGGGAGGAGAACAGTATATTTCTAATCAGCTTTTGTTCCCATTTCTCTGTTTAAACTAAAGGTATTTATCACTGAGGTGATTAAATGCTGTAGCTGGTTGGGGGTGGGGTAGGGGGGATAGTTGGTTAGTTTAATGTATGTTGTTTATTTTTGCTTGTATTCTAGTATGTTTATTTTGTACACTGACTGGTATTGGCAGTCTCAATACATTATGTTGTAACCTGTCAGTCTTATCTTGACAGCTTTTACGGTGACTACTGCTGTATACATTATAATGAATAAAGCATATTGAGTTAAAAAAATGCTGTTGCTGCATGGATCCAGCCTGGATCTTGTTGTTTAATTTAGCAGTGTTTCCTACCATGGGAGGTAAGTCTTTTTTCACATTTTGCTTTTAATTTAATGTGATCGATATATCACTGTCTGTTTTTTGATCCTGTTTCTCTCATTTCAGGTATTTTTCAGCTGCATAATGCTTTAGAATTAGGCAGAAGCATCAGGTAGATGACTGCTATTTATACTGGATACAGAGGATGTGTTGTCTTTAATAAAACCACACACAGTGGTGGAATAGCTTGAGAAGGAGGTCCGAGCATGAGTTGGCAAGGTTGACCAAAATCTTTTGAAGAAGATGGCAATGGCTTACTTTTTGTAGGAGGACAATGCATTCATCATGGTGAAAGAATGTGATGCGATCTGCTCTGAGTACAAGATAGAAATTATTTAGACTCTAGTGCACTCCCTATAGTACAACTGTGAAAGGGAATCAAAATTTAAAACATTAAAATAAAAATAACTTTTTGAAAGGATACCTGCCATCACATTGGTGATGGGCATGCCTTGCAATGGCATGATGGCTCCCCAGACAGAGGAGGTGGAGGAGGAGGAGAAGTCTTACTTCATGGATGAGACGACAACAGGACAGGAAGAGACCAGTGAAGACAAGGGAAACTTATGCAGACCTTACTAAACTGGCTAGTGGGCCACTGTGGATGACTGACCACATGAACACTATATAAGCTGTCCACTCCAACTCTTCCTATACCTGTTATCTGTGAAGAAAAAAGGCATTTAGCCTGACTTGGCCACCGTTGTGACCACGCTGTCTGATCCCACTCTTCTCATTCCTGACACCTGTGAAGAAAATAAAAGTTATTTGGACTGACTTGGCCACCGTTGTGGCTGCATGGTATATCCATTATCCAATCCTACTCTTCCTATATCTGTCACTAGTGAAGAAAAAAGAGAAATCATAAGCGTGACTTGGCATGGTCACTGGTCAGTATTTTATTTATTTATTTAATTACCGGGTAAGATACACTGATCCCAGGGACCATTTTTAGGCACTACCCAGGCCATTTTAGATGGCAAAACTAATACAACAATAACTAGAAAGTCAACAGAAGACAGTTTCTACAATCAGAGTTGAGAAAGGATCATAAGTGAAGAACATGTAGCGAAATAAAAAGTAAGAAAAAGAAAACTATAGTTACAGTTCTCAGATGCCAGGTATGTTACAACTTGTTTCTAGTCAAAACATCTAGTAATAAGTGCATTAAAAATAGCAGGGCCTTCCGTATTGCTTGGCTGATATACCTGTCAGGTGCTTGCAGTTACTTGGAGCAGCATTTGCATAGAGAGCTACCGAACATTTCCTCCAGGAAATGCAGTTTGAAAGTGGAAGATTAGACAGGTGTGTACAGTCTGTTTGGGAGGGAGTTCCACAGTTTGGGTGCAGCACAGGAGCAGGCTCTCCTACCCATTTTTGTATTTTGTCTGGGACACTCCATCAACCTGCTATCAGAGGACTGTAATTCATGCCTGTTTTCTTAGGTTTTAAAAGACCTGATGGGGGATCCTAGCCCAGCTTGCAATGTTTTGGAGATGAAAGTTCCTAGTTGAAGGTACCTGTGAAAGGTAAAATTAACATTAATGCTTTAAAAGAAATAATGCCATATTTACCATTAAGTTAGTGATTTAGTGATGGTCATGCTGTGTACGAGCACAACACTGCAACAGAGTGGGATGACGGAAGAACAGGAAACTTTAGTCTGTTGCTTCTGGTGGACTGTCTGTAGTGAGATGGAGACAAATGGAAAGGAAAAAACACATCTTAATGCCTTGTAAGCAGGGTGCAAGTCCATCCTGTGCAATGATGGACTCACCACCAACAGTGAGGATAAGTAGTTTGAAAAACAATGAAAGTAACTTACCATCACAGCTGAAAATGTTGGCCTTTGCTGAAGTTCAGGTCTTGCTGCACTGATGGGCTGTCTGACTGGAGGCTCAACATGTTGCCTGTTGGGCTGACTGTTGGGCTGGCTAGCTGGGTGGAGGTCTGCCTGACAATGGCATTTATGCTGTCTTAACAGTATGTGTTTCTTCAGTCTGGATGCATGAGGTGCATATGGTGGTGACTCATGTTGCTGGTTGATGCGTAGGACACAGGCAGGCCAGATGAGAAGGAGAAGGTGGTGCCGTGATTGCTTGTAGATGCTTGGTCTGGATGGCTGGCAACAACAGTATTTAGGTTGGCTTTAGAGTCCTTGTTTCTCAGTCTTGAATGAGTGTTTGTGGTGGAGTCAGTGGTGGGTCATGTAGTTGAAGGATGTTGAAGATGCAAGCAGGCCAGAAGAGGAGGAGGAGGAGGAGATGGTGTCCTGACTGCTGGTGGATGCATAGTCTCTATAGAAACATGGACCATGATGGCAGAAAAAGACTAGAGGGTCCATCCAGTCTGCCCATATTCCCTATAATCCCTGGAACCTTTCTTGGAATCTATTGTTTCTCCAGGATGTTAACCCTCTCATTCCTGTCCCTATTCTCCTCCCTGGTCTTATTACCCCAGGTGACCACTATTCCGTTCATTCTTTCCCATGCCTGCTTGAATTCCCTGACTGTGTTTGCACTCATCACCTTGGCCAGCACACTGTTCCAAGGTTCCACCACCCTTTCCATAAAGAAGTACTTCCTCATGTCCCTCCTGAACCTCACTCTTTTTAATTTCCACTCGTGACCATGTGACCTCGAGTTAGTATTCAGGGTAAATAATTCCAGTTTACCTTATTAATTCCTTTAAGGAACTTGAAGGTCTATAATATCTTCTATCTCCCTTCTGTTTTCCAATGAGGACATATTCAGTGCCCTGAGGCGGATCCTCATAGGATCTGTCTTGCTGGCCCTGACTAATTTTTGCTACTCTGTGCTGCACTGTTTCCAACCTATCCCTGTTGTTTCTGTGGTGCAGGCTTCAGAACTGGACACAGCACTCCAGGAGAGGCTTCACCAAGGGTATGTATAGGGGAAGTATTACCTCTTTTCTTGTGCTACCAATACCCCTCCAGATACATACCAGCATCCTGTCAGCCTTGTTACAGGCCTTGTACCCTAGAAAGAGGAGGGGACATCTTGAAAAGATTAAATCAGAAAGAGACACATTGGAATGTGTCTCTGGATACTGTACAACCAAGATGCTTAAAATAAGATGTGGATTTTACCACATATATAAAAATCCATGATTGTCCTTCTATGGGATCCAGTTTTGATTTTCTCGACATGTTACAATCAAATCAGAGAATCTAGTTAGAAATCTTGCTCAGTGACAATTAATGCTGCTAGTGTTAAGTCTCTATATTTGTCTGTCCATTTGTGTACAATGTAAGTATACTTAAATCTTGTTTTATGCCTTCCTATAGGTATTGAAGCTTACAGGAAAGAAAAATCTCTGGCTCATAACCAGGGACTTTTCCAAATGTGGAATTAATTGAATTTAAAATGGGAAAAATATTGTTTCCCTTCTATTCAAACTTGAAATTAAAACTGTGAACTTTAACATCTCTACATTGTTATTGTTCTACAGGTATACTGATAGCTGTACCTTTTATGCAAGATATACAATAAGACATTTTGTTGGTTCCTAACCTGTTCTTTCCTCCCTACCCCTTCTATCCCACTTTTCCTTTCCTTCCCATCCTCCCCCCCCACCTTTCCCCCCAAATTATGCCTTGCATTAATAGCAGCAACTGGTAACAGTTTCTTTAATGTGTTCAATATTGAATGTCATCACTTTAAAAAGTGCACTTAAATAGGTAAGGGGTCTCCTAATTGTTGGGCCAAAGCGCTGGAGTAAGGACCTTCAGTTTGGTGTCTGGCTTCATGATTAAATAAATGATCTGCCTATTTTGCAGTTAAGTTGGAGTTTTGTTTTTTTTATAGCCTGGAGTACTCTAACCTTTGCCTATTGCATCAAGTATAGACCTTGCTGCACTGACTCATTTGCTTAAGGGAGCTACTGATGATAACTCCTAGATCCTGTTCCTCTTCTGTAGTGCTAAGTCTCACTCTGCCCATCCAGTACTTCATCTTGGAGTTCTGTTTCAATAAGTGCATTACCTTACACTTTTTGACATTGAATTTTAACTACCAGACATTTGACCACCCCTCTAGTTTGTGTAGGTTCCTATGCATAACCCTTATTCCCTCATCACTATCCATCCTCCAACATAGTTTTGTGTCATCTGTGAAGAGACACAGCCTGCCCTGGATTACCTTACCAATGTCACTAATGAATAAGTTGAAGAGGACCGGACCCAGGACAGATCCCTCTGGAACCCTGCTCATAACCTCCCTTTCCTCTGATTTAACCCCATTGACCGGCACCTTATCCTGCCTCCCTTCTAGCCAACTACCCACCTAGTTCACTACAGTTTTAGCCACACCTAAGTCTTCCATCCTTTTGAGCAACCTTTTGTATGGTACTGAATCAAAAGCCTTGTTGAAGTCAAAGTACAACAGATCCACAGTGTGGCCCTTTTCTACTTCCTTTGTCACAGAGTCAAAGAAAAAAATCAGAATAGTCTATCAAGACCATCCTACCATGAAACTGTGTTGCTTACTTTTCTGGAGGTTGTTGCTCTCTATGTAGTTCATGAGGTCCTCTTTGATTAGTGAGTCCATCAACTTTCCCACAGTGGAGGTCAGACTGACAGGTCTGTAGTTCCCTGTTTGCTCCATATCCTCCCCCTTATGAAGGGGTACGACATCTGCCATTCTCCAATCCCTTGGAACTTCTCCAGACCTAAGTGAGCTGTTGAACAGCCCAGCCAGTGGTTTAACCAGTTTTACTGCTAATTCCCTAAGTATCCTTGGATGAAACCCATCTGGTCCTAGGGCCTTATCTATCTTAAGGGCTGCCAGCCCTTTCAGGACCCTCTTGCTAGTAAATATTGGCCACTTCATTTCTGGGACTCCCTTAGTGGCTGCTTTGATGCTGCTTTCTGGCATGGCTATGCGGTCCTCATTAATGAATACTGAGCAAAGGTAGCCATTTAGGACTGTGGCCTATTGCTTATCTTCCTCTATCATCCTACTGCCCTTAGCTAGCCATGTGATGCCCACCTCCTTTTTTCACTGATATAAGTAAAAAAATTGTTTTTCTCTATTCTGGATTCCCTCTGCCATACACAGCTCTGTGTACACTTTCGCCTTCGTAACTACTCTCTTTGCCTCCCTATTTTTCTAAAGATAATCCTCCTTTTCTTCTTCCCTCTACTTTTCCTTGTTTTTATAGAAGACCTTCTTTTTGGCCCCAATGCTTCCCTTACTCTTATAAGACTATCAGTGGGATTTAGACTGCAGAGTTAACAGCCCATGTTTTCCAGACTGAATGCATGTGTTTGAGGTGGTGGTGGCCAGTGTTATTGGAGGCAAACTTGGCATCTCATCATGAAGTGTTAATAGATTTTGTACTTTATCTGTGGGCAGCATTGCATAGTAGAGGGTAGATGGAGGTAATCAGATGGGTGTAGACAACAGTAGCACAACTTGGGAAAATATATTCTCAGGAAAACAAAACTGAATCATAATGAAAATGATTCCAGTGATAAGGAAGAAAGGATGGATCTAACACTTTTGTGTTTATGTTTCAATCATCATTATCAAGGAAGCAGCCCTTGCAGTCTTCCAGACTGGAGTTGTCCCCACATGGGGATTTTTTCTCCATTACTTTTTCATCTACCTCACTGGAAGGCATTTTGCCAATACTGATACCACCAGGCTGTTCAGGTTCTTCTTCATCACCATCATCATCATCACGATTAAGTGGTATGAACACCGATGTGATTGTGTAACATGGAATGGGCCCCCCATTTGTTTTAATAAATGCTAGCATGCCAGCATTTCTAGGTGACAGATCTGTACAACTGTCCTGCACTGTGGCTTCTGCCAAACTGAATACCTTCTCATTGCTGATACAGGAGGGGGCAGTTCAAATATTTGACTGCTATGGGGTCAGTGCTGGCCAATCAGTGACCCTACTACTCCAGTACAGCAGTGGTTCTTCCAATATGTTAAGGTGCCTAGTGTCCATCAAATATGCATCCACCATGAGTTGTGCTGGATGCAGTCCTCCTGACTCATCAGCCTCCTGTTCCTTTTCCTTCATGTCTCAATTCCCACCAGCACAAATCATCCCGAGAATTTGTTGTCATTTTTTCACTTACCATGTCCATTTTTTCAGCCTATTTACCTGAAGTAGTAACAACAACTGGTCTCTGATCACTTTCATGTGGTGCCTTTCGTAACTGTGACCTTAACCTCTGTGCCATATGAACTCATCTTATTAGCTGATTGGTTAGATTTTGTACCTGATCACACTCACCTTCAAGTATCAATGATAGGTTCCATTTATATTGTGGGTCCAGCATGGTGGCAATACCAAAATCTCCAAACTTCAAAATGCAGGAAAGAAGACTACAGCAGTCCAACACATGGAGCATGTGTTCCATTAAGTCATGGCTTCCCCTATCAACACCTGCCTCTAACATGTCTTGTACATTTAGCAGCATCTGACTCAGCACCATTAGAACTGTGATGGCCTGACTGATATAGACAGTGTCTCCCCTCACTGCCCTTTTTGCATGTTTAAATGATCTTAGAATCATGATCACACTATCCATTAGTCACCACTGTCTGTCGTCAGAGACATAGTTACTCCAGCACTATCATAGCTTGAATTCAGCAGCAGATATTCTGAGATGGCTTTGTACTGCTTGTACAAGCACGCAATCATTTACAGTGTCTAGTTCCATTTGGTGATTACTGCCAGCAATAGGTGGTGCTGAGGTAGCTTTTTTCTGGATCTGCAGGTGTTTTATATGGTCACAGGTCTTTCCAGAATGGGCAAAGTGAGCACAGATGCAATGGGTCACAGTCAACATGGACATGATTTCAGGATATGACAGAAACTCCTGCACTACTAGATTGAGACATTGTACCATGCATGGCACCTTGAGAAGCCCCCCATCACTAATGCATTTTACCACATTCAAGCCATTATCACTCACAGTGAAACCTGGTTTCAGGGAATGTGGGGCAGCAACCCAGGTATATGTGCTCAATGGGCTGTAATACACAGTTAAGAGCTACCAGCTATTTGGCCACTGGCTCACATACAGTATCTATGCTAAGATGTATGTATGGTGATGCTGAATGCTGCAGGGCATATATTACTGTGCATGACACAGTCCTGTAAAGTTCAGGAATGACACAGGTTGAGAAACAGGCTGGTGACAGAATCTGCCATTTGGGACAGGTCTGCACCATTAACCTTTAGAATCCCCCATTCTCTACAAAAGAAAATGGCAATAGAGTAACTGCCAGCATTTCAGTGGTTGCTGCATTCAGTTTATGTGCAATAGCCTGATTGGATGGATATTTTGCATGATGCTGAAGCATGCTATTCAGTACAGACTGCACTTTTAGGGTTGTTGAGATACCCAATAGCTGGATTCTGCATGATGGCATTGCTGGTGGGGTAGCATTTGACTCATGGGGGTCACGGATGCTGTACTAATGAAGAAAGTGATTTTTGGTGTTTTATTTCCTGGGGCTGATGTGCTTCGGTGACTCTGGCTGCTAATACTCAACCCACCACTGCTACTATGACCTCTACTAGGCAATCTAACAGACTTCTCCTACTCATCTCTGTAGTAGTCCTCCATGGCCAACTCTGGCTCCACTGGGACTGTATCCATATCACTTTGGGATGCCTTGCAGAATGTATATGACAAAGGAGAAGGCTCCATTCACCAGCTTCCTCTTGCTTCTGAGTCCAGGTTAACAGGTGCCTGAACTTTCTGAGTCCAGGTTAACAGGTGCCTGGACTTTAGCTATATGTGTTGCCAACCAGTGCCTAGGTAGTGCCCCTTTTTGCCATGGCTAACATGCATTTGACACAGCTGGCAGATAGTCTCATCAGATGGGTCAAGTATGTAAAATCCCAAACTAGGGATTTTGTAGCTTTTGTTTTTACATGGCGGTGGACCTGATGCTGGAACACTGGAAGGGTAGTGGCAATGGGTGTTTTTGAGGATGATTTCTGCACTGCAACAGTGGATGACTCATGTGTTATTGGCTCAACAGTGCTAACAAGAACAACAGCTGGGGGGCTTTTGTAATTTCCTGAAATAATCGTGGTGTACAAGGCAGCACAGGTTCAACAGCATGAGCCGTACTGTTTTTATTTTAAGGTTCTGTTATGGGGTCCAGATCATCATCCCTGTCACCACCAAGGCTGATAACCTCCTCTGTGATATGGCCTCGTCACCGCCTCACTTTTTACACCCTCTCTTCTCATCATCCTTGTTGCATGTAACATTCAGATCTTCCTCATCAGACTCTGAGTCATGGTCAGCCTCATTAACAACTTTGTTAGGAAATGGGAACGCATCTTCCAGATCAGGCTCACCACCAACAGCAGCAGTTACAGGGACTACAGCAACCATCTCCTTGTCAATAACCACACTTCTAAAGCAAGACATTTTTCTACTTCTTGGACTGATCCTTATGTCACTGCCTCCACCACCAGCAGTGCCAGCACCCTCCAGCATTGATCATGCCGTAGATGTGGAAGAGAAACATTTTTGCCACATTAAAGTCCCACCACTTATGCCAACTACTCTTTTTCTAGTACTACTACCTGCACATGATGAACTTGCTTCAGAAGTATTTTTTTAGATACAATACCCTTCTGAACCATAGAACCTACTCACTGCTTTGCAACATCACTGCTGCTGGCAACTTAAACTGTACATGAACACCTCTTTCTGGGCATTTTGATATTTAGATAGTTAAACACTGCAGTTAAACTAAATACAGGCAGCAAGAGAGACAGAATAACCCCTCACCAGAGCAGTGTGATTTAAATAACACATCAATTTACCAAGATAATATTAGCTACTGTAAAAACACCTCAAAAGTAAGATTTAATTTTATTCTTTTCTAAAATGAATGATACACAATGGGGAATTAAAAAGACACATACGACTGGGGTACAAAAACCCAGGGGAAGAGTACACAATGGGGGGGAGGTATTAACAACAACAAAAATGGAAAGGGACCTGGGGGTAGTCATATCAGATGACCCAAAGGTAAGCAAGCAATGTGAAAAGGCAGGAAGGATGGCTGGGGGGATATTGGGATGTATAGGGATAGGCATCACCAGCAGAAAACAAGAAGTTCTTATCCTTCTGTACAGACAGTTGGTGAGGCCCCATCTGAAGTACTGCATGCAGTTCTGGAGACCCCATCTCCATAAGGACATAGACAGGATGGTGGCAGTCCAGAGGAGGGCAACTAAAATGGTGCAGGGTCTGCAGCAGAAGGCATATGAAGAGAGAATAAGGGAGCTTAATATGTATACCCTTGAGGAAAGGTAGGGGATATGATAGGAACATTCAAGTATCTCAAGGGAATCAACAAATTCCAAGAGGGTAACATCTTTCAGAAAAAGAGATGTGCAAAAACAAGGGGACACAATTTGAAAATAGAGGGGGGATCACTCAGGGGCAATGTGAGGAAGTATTTTTTCACAGAGAAGGTGCTGAATGCATAGGATGGCCTTCCTGAGGAGATTGTGGGATCAAAAACAGTGGGGGAATTCAAGAATGCATGGGACAGATATAGGGCAAATTTTGTGGGGAGTAGGAAAAAGTAGGCTGTTGGTTAAATAGGATCTGCAGCTTGTCCAATAGGTAGGGAAATGGGCAGACTAGGTGGGACAAGCAGTCCTCATCTGCCATCAAAGTCTATGTTTCTGTGTTTACTTACAAAGAGGTTACTGTAAGTATTACAGTAAAACTGTAACTTCAGTGACAAAACAAAATAACTACAGTCAATATAGTATCACCAGACTGACAAAAATAATTCATTAAAACACACAAAACTGTTCTACAGGTATAAAATACCAAATCACAGACTGCAGAAAGATAATTAAGAAGAAACACTGAGGAAAACAACACTAGTTCTTTCAAACAGGGCTGCCTTGCTTGCTGCTAGCTAAAACAGCTCCACTCCCCCCCACCCACAGCATTTCTTTACTAAAGAAAACTAAACCACCTCTTAAAAGTAAATAAATCTGAAAAGCTACAAAAAGAAATTGCTTATCCCAACTGAACAAGGCACTCTAGAAATGTTTAGGAGTGATTTTGTTCAAAATACTATGCATTTAAAGAGCTCTTAAAATGTTTTTGGGCTCAGAAATTCAGGGGCAGACTTAACTCCAACTCTGTTTTCATAAGACTGCACTGCATTCAGCCCACACATGGCATATAACTCATTTTAGGATGATGTGACCTCCAGTCCCATGCCATGGTACAGCACATTGCCAATTTTACCTGTGTATCCCACTTTGCAGGTGAAGTAATCAACTTTGCCATTCACAAATTAAACACTGTACTGTGAATTAGAAAGTCACAGGGTGGATTGAATTTGTGAATTGAGAAAAATGTGTACATTTCTCAGGAGAGTGAAGTTTTCTGACTTCGCACACCTCTATCTGTAAGTGCACCAATGCAAGATCATGGGCACCACATCAACAAGCCTACATAAGTGTAACATTTACCTGTGTACCCAGCAGATTAAGGTTCCAAGTCAAAATAGCGATTGAGGAATAGCAACGCATGCTAATGATGCCGAACCCAAATGGGGAACCACTCATGACACTGCCATTTTCTGTGAGGGGCTTTGCCCCCGTATCTCCCCTTATGGGTTGCTTTGCCCATTCACACCCCCCTTACTATATATTCCTACTCTGGGGGGGGCAACCGGGTTCGATAAAAAAGTGTCAGCGCTGTGGTTCTGTCGCCGTTATGTCACTTCACCATTCTGCGATTGCTATCTTCACTGGATACCATATCTTAATATAGAGCTGCAGTTTAAGAAAGTATTTAAATTGATAGTAAACTGAAACTGTGGGCATATGTTAAGATAGTGAGAGGCTATATAGTACAGTAGGCCTTATCTGAAGTCTCATGTGTGGGTGTTTGGAGCTTAACTATACCATAGAGAAGCCTGGACATCAGAGACTGCACTGCTTGGGGTGACACACTAAAAAATACTGGTGCCTAATCACTAAGATACGTAAAGTATGCACAAAATCATCACATCCATGGCGCATAACTTTGCAGCGTGCAAGGCACCCCCGATATGTGGCATTCACAAATGCCCATGCGGGACACATGTGACCAGGGGGCGGGATGACAGGATATGCATAGTGTATTGCACAGTGCACACAGGCATGCCAATGATATGCAGACCCCCCCCTTGACCCCACCATATAAGGACATGGTCCCCACCCCACGCAATGGCATGGAAATAAATTCCAAACAGCTGTCAAAAGTGAAGGAAATGGAGGAGAGTGAGAGAGGCACAGAGGGTCAATCTCCATCCCTGGCTCTGGCAGAAGAGGCAGCCCAGCAAGGTGGACAGTGCTGCAGACGTGTCCAGACATGGGGTAGTGCACATCCCCATGCACCAAACTTCACCAGCAGCCAGGTGGCAGGCATGGTGAGTGACATCCATGCACACTACAGCAAGCTGTATTGGGTCCAGTCACTGACCACTGCCGCCAAGGTAAAGATGTTCCTGTAGCTTGACATCCAGGCCAGTGTCAACTCCGCTGGCCAGAGGCCAGGACACTGTAGGCCATTAAACACAAATGGTGAAACCTGCATGCCATGGTGAAGAAGAAGGTCACCACAGGTGCACGGGCATGCCTGGGCACCGAAGGCAGCCAATCCATAATCAATAGCCAGCTGGCACCTGTAGAGAGAATGGTGGCAGACACATTCACTGATATCAGTGTCCGCTGTGAGGTATAAGGAGTGGACACTAAGGAAGGTATGCTTGCAATGTCCAGGTTTGGGTACCCCAGGGATGCAGCAGCATGCATGTACTAATAGCTGTGTGTTGCACCCACAGACGCAGCCACAGATGGACACACGACAGTTGGGATGACCACACAAAGCCTGGACACACCAGCAGTGCATCTGGTACATGATGACATGAGACAGGAGGAGAAAGGCATAGGTGGTTAACCATAGCACACACAACCCTGAAACGGGTGACAGCAGGTGACAACAGCAGGCATACTAACAAGACCATGTCCTGTACAAGTACAGAGCTGGAGATGGAAACACAGTTGGAGACTCAGATGGATGTGGACAGCGCAGCAGTGGCACTGGATGAGGGGACACAGGATGCCTGCGAGGGGCCAGACGGTGGACATGCCAGCCATGTGCACAAGCTGTCACCAGGACTACAGCAACAGCACCGCAGCAATGGGTGCTGCATGACAGACCTGCATGTCAGGGCCGGGATGGGAAGGGCACCACCATGCCACATGGATAGTGAGAATGAGGACCCCTCAGCACATCCCCTGGGACACACATGTTCATTGTGCAGCAGTTTCTTCATGAAAGCCCAGTATAGGTAGCTGTGGCAGCTGAAGCTGGACAGGCTGGAGGCACAGTGCTGCAACATGAAGGCATTGGTTGCCCTGACTGGTGAGATGTGGGAGATGCATTGTGGTATCGACCGCCTTGCCAATGCACATGATAGGCTTTCTGAGCACCTAACCAGACAGAATGTGCCACCTGCATGTACTGCCCACACACCACACCTCTTGGTGCGCGCTCACACACACACACACACACACACACATATGCACACATGTGAGGACACACAAGACATGACACAGCCAGCACACTGGGCACAGGCACAGTGGACATGCAGCACACCAAGAGAGGGAGCACTGATGCACCTGTCCCTGACACTAACCTAACACAGGGGACATATAGGGCCACGTCATCAACCAGTTTCCACCAGACAAGGATGCCTCATAGGGCCAGGTCTCTGACCAGTCCCAGGCCAGATGGTGTCAACAGCCATGAACCCGCCACATGCTGCTGTCCGGAGACTGGGTACATAGTCAACAGCATGCTTACAGGTGAAGCCCTATGTGCCACAGGGGCAGTGACAGAAAACAGCAGTGCTAAATACACATGTATACTATAAACATGATATAAGCACACATTGGACCCTGCTCATGCACCACACTGACTGTGACAACACAGGACAGCCCATGCCCCACGTACCCCACAGCATATGCTGCCACACATACATGGCCATCACACACACACCTCATTGTGGTGCAGTGGCAGCATCCAGAGCATCACCCATTTCACAACCAACACAGCATTGCACCCAACATGCCAAGTCCACACCATACCAGTGCAGCCAATGCAATGAGCCACATGCCTAGCCATGCATGCCCCCGTGACTGTCACCCCTCCATGGATGGGTGCACTCAGTGTATTTTAACATCATCGCTCACCTGCAAACCAATGTGTACATGTCACACACAAGCCAGGATGCATACAGGTCCATAACAGGTGCTTACACAGATGCCCTCATTATGTGGACACATGCACTATGGTGCCACGGCACATGGCACACATCCATCTGCATTGGCAGGTCCACAGTATCCCACTCCCTCTGGATTGTTCCCCTGGACAAGGGCATCTCATGCCACATGGCCACCCACCATCTCCTGGCCATGGCACGGCTCCCCTAATGGTACCTCAGGTGGTGGGTCCAGGTGGTTGTGCTCTGGCATGGGAACATTGCCTCGCTTGGCCATATTATGGAGCATGGCACAGGTGGTGAACACCATGCAGTCCTGTTATGGGGTCAGCATTATTGTCCCCCCGATCTGGTACTGCTTGGGGACGTCAATCTACCTGACATAGATTGGACATAGATTGGACATCCTACACGGCTTCATCTGAGATAAACCTGGAATTCATGCTAGTACTACAGGTGGCAGGTCTAGTACAACTAGTGACATCCCCCTCCAGAGAAGAAGCAATACCTGACCTCCTGCTTTCAAACAGCAATAGAATCTCAGACGTTCATGTAGGAATCCATCTTGGATCCAGTGACCACAGATCTGTCTGGATCACCATCAGGAAATCTGAGGAAATTAGTCATACAAAACTGAAGATCCTCGACTTTTGAAAGGCAGACTTTGCCAGAAGAAATGATAAAACCCTTGCTGGCACATAATAAAAAGATAAAGAATGCAGTAACTATGGTAACATCACAATGCACAAAGCTGGTCAGTAAAACAAAATGAAAGAGGAAGCCACTCTGGTTCACAAAGGAAGTAGCATCAAAAATCAAAGACAAAAAATGACATTTCAAAAATTTAAGGTAACAAAAAAGGACAGAGATAAGGAAGACTATAGAATCAAACTCAAAGAAGCAGGTAAAGAAATCAAAAAAGCAAAGGCATAAGCTGATGAGAAAATTGCACAGGAGGTAAAGAAAGGAGATCACTCATTTTACAGATATATCAGGGAAAGGAAAAAAAAAACAAGGGGGGGATCGTCCGTCTCTACCAAGAAGGGACAACACACAGAGAGTGACATGGAGAAAGCAGAGATCCTAAATAACTTCTTCTGCTCAGTCTTCACAAAGAAGGGTCACAGAAATAGTCCAACACTAACCAAAGCAGACAGACACACGACAGGGGCAGAAACGAGTCCATTTACTACAGAAAGAGTCCTGAAAGAACTGAAGAAGCTGAAACATAGACTTTGACGGTAGATAAGGACTGCTTGGCCCATCTAGTCTGCCCATTTCCCTACCTACAGGATAGGCCGCAGATCCTAGTTAACCAACAGCCTATTTCTTCCTACCCGGCCCCAAGAATTGCCTTATGTCTGTCCCATGCATTCTTGAATTCTCCTACAGTTTTAGACCCCACAACCTCCTCAAGAAGGCTGTTCCATGCATCCACTACCCTCTCTGTGAAATAATACTTCCTCACATTGCCCCTGAACTGCCCTCCTTCTGTCTTTAAATTGTGTCCCCTTGTTCTTGCAAGTCTCTTTTTTCTGAAAGATGCTACCCTCTTGGACTTCGCTGATTCCACTGAGGTACTTAAAAGTTTCTATCATGTCCCCCCTCTCCCTTCTTTCCTCAAGGGTATACATATTAAGCTCCTTTAGTCTCTCCTCATACGGCTTTTCTTGCAGACCCTGCACCATTTTAGTTGCTCTCCTCTGGACTACCTCTGTCCTGTCTATGTACTTGCGGAGATGGGGTCTCCAGAACTGGACACAGTACTCCCAGATGGGGTCTCACCAACTGTCTGTACAGAGGGATAACAACTTCCTGTTTTCTGCTGCTGATGTCTCTCCCTATACATCCCAGTATACCCCCAGCCCTCCCTACTGCCTTCTCACATTGCTTGCTAACCTTAAGGTCATCTGATATGATTACCCCCAGGTCCCTTTCCTTTCTTGTTGTTGTTACTACCTCCCACCCATTGTGTATTCTTCCCCTGGGTTCTTGTTTCCAGGTGCATTATTTTGCACTTCTTTGCATTGAATCCTAGCTGCCATACTTCTGACCATTCCTCCAACCTTGCCAAGTCCCTTTTCATCCTTTCCATGCCTCCTTGTGCATCAACCCTGTTGCAGATCTTTGTGTCATCTGCAAAAAGGCATACTTTTCCTTCCAGTCCCTCTGCAATGTCACTGATGAAGACATTAAAAAGGACTGGACCCAATACTGAACCCTGCGGTACCCCACTAGTAACCCCTCTTTCTTCAGAGTGGACTCCATTTACAATTACCTTCTGTGTCCTGTTGTGCAGCCAATGTTTCACCCAGGCTACCACCCTGGGACCCACTCCCAGGCTGGTTAATTTGACTATTAATCTTTTGTGTGGGACTGTGTCAAATGCCTTGCTAAAGTCTAGGTAGGCCATGTCCACAGCCCCTCCCTGGTCTACTACTTTGGCCACCCAGTCAAAGAAATCTATTAGATTCGTCTGACATGACCTTCCCGCTGTGAACCCGTGCTGCCTTGGGTCCTGTGCTCCACTGGCCTCTAGGTACTCAACTATTCTTTCCTTCAGAAGTGACTCCATCACTTTCCCTACCACAGAGGTCAGACTGACAGGTCTGTAGTTTCCTGCCTCTGTCTTGGTCCCACTTTTGTGAAGGGAATCACATCTGCCTTCCTCCAGTCCTCGGGTACCACACCATCCTCCCATGATTTATTAAAAAGAGTAGCCAGTGGTTTCACTAGTTCCTCCTTAATTCTTTTAGAATTCTGGGTGAATTCCATCAGGACCCATTGCTTTGTCCACCTTCAGTTTTAGGAGTTCTTGCAGAATCCTTTCTTCTGTGTAAGGACTGGATCGACCCCCCTATCAAGAGTGCTTCTGTTAATTGGATTAGGCACTTCCCCCTCCTCTTTTGTGAATACTGAGCAGAAATATTCATTCAGTATCCCTGCTTTTTCACTGTCCCCCTCTGCCCACCCACCGTTCATTCCATTCAGCCTCACTATCCCTCCCTTTGTCTTTCTACGCTCGCTGATGTACCTATAAAAGGTTTTATCCCCCTTCTTAACTGAGTTGGCTATCTTTTCCTCAGTTTGGGCCTTTGCTATTCTGACTTCCCTCCCTGCTTCCTTCTGCCTTAACTGGTACAGCTCTCTGTCCTGCTTCTACTGTGTTTATTAACTGCCGGTGATTGACAGCATGCTCCTCTATTGGCCGAGGCAGAGACCAGCCCCTGAATGGGATGCTGCCATTCGGCACAACGCTGTCGCGCCTCCACAACCCACTTGGGAAGAAAACCTGACGCTATGTATTTCTTGCACATGCGTGCAAGCAACACGAAAATGACTATGACAGAGTCTTTTTACTAAACAAATTGCAGCTTCAACATCTGAAGCATGTCTGGCAATGGCATACTATGTGTAAAAGGCATTTGGGGAACCTTCAACATTTACTTTAACTTCTGTGGTTCCCCTATGCCTGCCCCATGCATGTTTAAAGTGATTTTGTCACTGAAAAGGGACAAAGCAATGTATCCGGATGGGATATATCCGAGGATACTTAAAGAGCTAGCTGAGGAGCGCGCCACACCGCTAGGTGCACTGTTTAATGACTCCCTAAGCAATGATGACATGCCGCAGGACTAGGAAAAAGGCCATAGTAGTTCCCCTTCACAAAAGTGTGAGCAAGGAAGATGCTGGGAACTACAGCCTGGTCAGTCTAACCTTAGTGGTGGAAAAACTGATGGAAGCATTCCTTAAAGAATGGATAGTGGAATATCTAAAGATCAGCGGGCAAATAGACCCCAAACAGCACAGCTGCACAGTAGGATGGCCCTGCCAGACCAATATAATCAATTTCTTCAATTGGGAGACCAAAACAATGGATCAAGGTGAGGCTGTCGGTATCGTATATTTAGATTTTAGTAAGGCATTTGACTCTGTCCCTCATTGAAGGCTGGTTAAAAAGCTGGACCACATAGATGTAGGGCCTAAGATCATCAGCTGGGTTAGAAATTGGCTACAGGACAGGGCACAGAGGGTTCTGGTCAATGGGACAATGTCTACAGAGGGCAAGGTGATCAGTGGGGTGCACAAGGATTGGTCTTGTGGCTGATATTCTTTAATACATTTATCAGCGGAATTACTGAAGGACTAGAGGGGAAGGTATGCCTGTTTGCAGATGACACAAAGATCTGCAACAGGATGGACATACAGGAGAGCACCATGAAATGGTGTCTGACCTCAAAAAAGTGGAAAAATGGTCTAAAAACTGGCAGTTTAAATTCAACGCAAAAAAATGTAAAGTAATTCACCTTGGAAAACAAAACCCAAAGGTAACAAACACCCTTGGGGGGAGGAGACAGATTATGGACACCAAAATGGAACGATACCTTAGGATTATAATTTCAGATGACTTAAGAGTAGGAAGACAGTGTGAAAAACAGATTGTAAAGCCAGCAGTATCCTCAAATGTATAGGCAGGGGCATTACAAGTAGAAAACGCAAAGTAATAATCCCACTATACAGGTCCCTGGTGGGGCCACATACGGAGTACTGTGTCCAGTTTTAGAGACCTCACTTAAAAAAAAGACATAAATCACATAGAAACAGTACAAAGGATGTCTACAAAGATAGTACAAGATCTACATCACAAGCTGTACGAAAACAGACTAAAACAACAACAGGTATACTCACTGGGACAAAGGAGGGACAGAGGAGATATGATAGAAACCTTTAAATACATTAAGAGAATAAACTCAGTGCACAAGGAAGACCTCTTCCACTCATACGAGGCTGCTCACACCAGAAGGCACTGCATGCAGCTAAAGGGAGGTAGGCTCAAAAGCAACACTAGGAAGTTTTTCTTCACTGAACGGGTTGTAGACCCCTGGAATAGTCTGCTGCAAGAAGTGGTGGTGTCTAAGGCAGTCAGGGAGTTCAAGTTGCCATGGGATAGGTGCTATGGTTACCTGACAAGAAAGAATTAGTAGGGTGGGGGATAGCAAGAAAAAAGAGTAGACTAGATGGAACAAAAGGTCCCCTTCTGCCGTCACTTTTCTCATGGTCTAATGAACCAAGCAATAGAACCACATTTTTAATTGGCTGGTGGTCCTCTCCATGATGTTTCATGTCTTCCTTTGGGCATGGTTGTAGGCCTCCTCCACTCTTGTGTTCAGCACCAAGATTGGTGTCATCAGACATAGGTGCAGTAGATATCTACTGTCACCTGTGCAGGTGACATAGAACAATTGATGTGAATTGCATGCAGAGGTATGTATCACAGTGACACACACATTGCCAACACCGTACTCACCCAATAGCCAGCCTTCTGGGCATCTGGCACACAGCTTGGCATCAAGTCTGGAGGCATCCAGTATGTACGCATCATAGCATAATCCTGGGTACTTTGCACATATGTTAGTGAACAGCCTGGCAGCTTCACAAACATCTGACAGTTTTCACTGTGGAACCCCTTTCGGTTTCTGTATGCCTCTTCACGCATGGACAGTGTTAGTATGGCAATGTGTGTGCTGTCTGTTGCACCATAGATGTTTGGCATACCATGCATGGCATAGAATGCCTGTTTCATGGTCCAGACATCATCCTCCACTATGGGGAACATGATGTGGTCCTGGACGTGTACAACCAGGGAATCCATCACCTGTACCACTGCCTGGGACATGAAAGACTGGCATACACCCATAGAATCACTGGTCATATGCTGGAATGAGCCAGTGGCATAATATGACAGGGCACATAATACCTTTGTCTCCACTGTTATTGCCCTGGAGTGCCATGTCCATGGGGCAATGTCATCATGGACCATGATGCAGAGCTGTGCAACCATGACCCATGGAATCCTGAACCTCTGTATGCAGTGTGTGTCCCTCATGGTTGCTGCATCAAGCTGCTGTCTGAAGACTTGCCACTCCACCTCTGAGTTGAGCAGGTGCACATTGATCAGTAGTCTGGGACACAGCCTCCCCCTCTGTTACCTTTTCTGGTCTCCCTTTACACATACCACTGCATCCCCTTAATCCTGCCTTGTTCACCTTAGTGTACCATTAAGTGGGCATAACATGTCTCACATGCATGACACCCTTACTTGTGCAGGTGAAATGTGAACACACCCTGCTCCATGCTGTGTTAGAGCTGGCTGACAAGGACAATGCTAGTGCAATAGCAGCTACAGTTACAGTGAGACTGGGACAGTACCCAAGACATCTGTGGAGGATGTTGAAGGACACCTACATTGAGTGCTACAACAGTGGTACCCTGTGGTGGATGCAGGGCTATGGCAGGGTAAGTACCATGCCTGAAGATTATGATGTGGGGCAATGGGGGTGTGTGGCAGCTGTCCATGATGCTAACCATACATTTCCTTTCTCATCCCACATAGAATCACCTAGGCCTGCCACACAGGATTGAACTGACCCAAGTGGAGCAGCCGGATGGGGAGTCATGTGTTGTGTGGAACCCCCCCCCCCCCCACTTCACAGACGATGGATTCTCAAGAACCCTGGGTACCTATCCATGAGTCTGGAGGGTGATGAGGTGCAGTACATGTCGGCTGGCTGTGTGGTATGGGGAGTGACGGTGCCATCGATGGCGAGTACCAGGTCTCTTGTGATGTCCACCTTGTGCTCCTGGCTGAGCATGCCACTGCACCATACACATGTCATACTATTTGACAGTGTATGTTGTTTCCATTACAAAGCCACAGGGCACTCATATGCTGCATCGGGTTGCTGTCACTTGGGAAAGTATATGACACAAGCTCTAGCGACACAGAGAACAGCCAAGATGGGAAAGACTGAGGGGATGTGCTCCACAGGTGGTGTCATGTGGCGAAGGACCCTACATACCGTGTTAACCCTACATGGGGGCGTTTAGATGTGGACTGGCCCGTGTGGCCCAATATGTCATGTTGACATTGCAGGGCTACTGTTGTTTATAAAATAGGCTTAAAAATACAAAGCACTGATTGATTGGTTTGCCTTCTCAGCCGTGTCCTTAACAAATTATATTTTATCCAACCGGCACTAACCTCTGCCACACTGTCCCTTGACAACAGCAAATCACTGAGCTGTGCCAAGCAGAAAAAAAAACACAGCCTGGCATGGCTCAGTGCGAAATCTGTAGTCCGCGGTGACAGAAACCCAAGCGGGAATCTCCTGATGGCACGCGCATTCACTGACAACGGGAAATTAGCGGATCTGCCAACATCAAAAACCCTGTCATTCGGGAGCCGCATATCTGTCTTGTAAAAAATGGATGTAACTTTCTCACTGTCATTTGAAGAAATACTCAACGATCTATCTCCACAGTGAGACGAGCAGCCTCTTCAAAGTACCTCAGCTGAAGCATCTGCCCGCATTGACACCATCATGGAGACGCAACCCACAGGACCTCTTGAACAGCTGACTGTAACAGCAGATGTCAACCATCCTCCTTTCACCACAGCAGCCACAGAAACTGAAGCACCAGTACCTAAAAAAAGGAAAACAAAAGTGAAAAACATAACAACATTCCCAAGTCTAAGTTCACAAGAGCTGGATCAAATAGAGAGAATGAAAGATGAAATTAACACTCAAAAAACAACATCATGGGCAGTAGCAGTCTGTCAAGGTTGGTGCACAGCAAAGCAGATAGCCATAGGTTTAAAACAAATAGAAATACAGCACCTAGCAGACATCCTCTGCAAATTCTATGCAGAGATCAGGCAAAGTGATGGTACAGAGTACAGTCTAGCTAGCATCATTGCCCTCTGAGCAGGCCTGAATCGTGATATCAATTCACCCCCACTGTCCAGAAATATCAGTCTCCACAACCACCCTGATATGCAACCAGCTAACAATATGTTTTCAGCAGTCTTAAAAAATACAGGAGAGAAGGGAAAGATAGAGCAGCCCACCACCCTGCAATAAATGAGAGAGATTTAGAAATCTTGAGATTATCCCCAGTCCTCTCACCAAACACTGTCTGAGGACTACTGTACAAAGTTTGGCTCAATATTCAGCTCTGCATGGCATGCAGAGGCCAAGAAGGTCTCAGACAGTTGAAATCGGAACATTTTGAAATTGAAAAAGATGACAAAGGCAATGAATATATAACACCGAGCTTCAACTAATATACTAAAAATCACAAGAAAAATGACTGCACAAAGCAACAGCACAGAGGCTACATATATGAAATACCACACAGCCCTGTATGTCCAGTTGCTTCCTTTAAAAAATACATTGCCAAGCTTCCACCTAACCCTCCTGCCTTCTACTTACACCCTCGTAAAATAGCTAACAATCTACTGCCTACCTCAACTATCTGGTACACTTTTGAGCCATTAGGATTAAACTACCTAGCAAGCCTGATGCCCAAAATCACTGAGGAAGCAAAGCTCTCAACACGCTATACAAACCACTCAGTCAGAGCTACAGCTGTACAATTACTTTCTACAGCAGGCCTAGACTCCAGCGAAATAATGGCAGTAACGGGCCATCGAGCAGAAAGCAGCTTACGCTCATACTGGGCTGCTACTCCAAAAGACAGACAGTTTTGGAGCAATATTTTGGCAAACAAAATGAGAGATCAAGCATCCCACTCACACAAGCTGTCCAAACAACTGGAATTTCAAATAAGTGGCAATGATCAAACTGCACGCTGCAGCAAATCTCTACCTGCAAACAAATCAACAGACACAGCACGGAACACAGAGACCCTCTGCTGCTATTTTTCTCTGACGAAATCAAACGAGCAACAGCTTCAAACAAATACCTTCGCTGAGCAAGCACAACAGCGAGAAACTCCTGCTTCAGAAACGCCATGCTTCACAAACTGCCGAAAAGAGACCAGAAATTCCCTGACGTCCTCATCCACGAAGACAGCAGACGCAGCAGAGCGTCTGCTGCGATGATCACAAAAGCCAGCCACTTACAGCAGTCATCCAACAATTTAAAGAAACAAACACCAGTTCTCTTTTCATTATTCAGAATTGCTATATGGAACATGTTGAATTTATTAACTACACAAAATAAAAAACGTAGTCACCTATTACTTAGATAGTGAACTAGGTCCTGTATAAAATTCAACCAGTAGTTAAAAACTTTGTCAATTTACAATTTTAAATGTTTTAAAACATTAGTATACTAAATGTTTCCAATTAATGTCTTCTAACATTTCCAGTTAATTTCTTCTGTTTAAATGTAAAAACACTGCTTTACATAAACCTTTGCAGTTCATTTCTTCTGAAAAAAAATTTTTTACTAAACATTACAGCAATAACTCTTTTACAAACTGGGACTATTTAATGTCTACATGATTTCAAACAGCAACTGTTTGACTATGTTAAAAGCTACAAATAAAAAGAAACCTGTTCAATTAAATAATGTGTCCTACTATTTAATAAAGCCCATTTTATAAGCGCAATAACACACTCCGAGGTGTGATTTATCGCCTGATAAGAGCACGCCTAGTGGAATAAGGCACTCAGGGCAAGTGCCTCGTGCCTTAGTACAGCCCTGAGCGTGCTCTTATCAGGTGATAAACCACACCTTGTTGTGTATTATTGTGTGCTTATTCCCATGTATATATCGTATTGCTACATTGTTGCAGTGCTCCATACTGTTTGTCTGTTGCTCATTAAAACCATTTCTACCTAGGCTGGCCTGGTGACGCACAATGTTGAGGCACTGGATGTCACACCTAGCACCACACTGGCAACCAGAGTTCTGGAATGAGCTCGGATCATCGGGAGTCAGCGGGTGGGAGGGAGAGGATGTTGATTAGCTAATGGCAGGCAGCTTTCCTCCTCGGGTGGGTTCAGGAGGGCTTCTTGGTGCTTGACTGCCCCCTAGTGGAGGCTGGGTGGTAGTGTCACATCCAAAGAGCCCAGACACTATGCCAGGGAGGGCGGAAGGGGCTGTTGACTGGAGCTGTGGTGCGCATGAGCTCCTCCACATGCATGCATTGCTACTTCCGGAGTACCGGATAATTAAGGAAGGAGAAAACGGTAGAAAAAATTGGGGGTCACTGCATGTTGAAGCCTCCAGTCTGGCTCTGGAGTTCTGCCAGGATGTGCTTAGTGCAACAAAGATCTCGAATGACCCCAAGTCAGGTAAGGGTAGCAGAGGACAGCAGTGGCCTGCTGCGGCAGATAAAGAAAATTGAGAAAAAAAAATTTCTACCAGACATCTGTATGGTTACTATCTCATGGTCAGTGGGTGGTGGGTGGGGTGGGGTGATGGGTGTTCGGGGACATGGGTGTCATATCCCTGGGGGTTGGGTGCCCTCACAGGGTGGGCATCATGAGTGCTGGTGCATGTGTCCTGTATGTGTGCCCTGTGTGCCACACCCGATGCTCACAGGCAGGTTCAGCTGTTGGTGGCTGCTGTGCATGGGGAGGGCATGCCATTGATGGCCTGCATGCACCTGGTTTACTGTGCACCATTCCTGTACTCAGAACTAAAGGGTAAACAGGGAGTAGAGGAGGCACTGTGGGTCACCCTAGAGACTGGAAATAGCACCACAATTTGCATGGGGGTTGTGTACAGACCCCCATCTCAAGGGGAGGAAATGGACAAGGAAATGATAGAAGGCATCCTTAGGATGGCAGAAAAAGGAGAGATACTGTCGATGGAAGACCTGAATATGCCAAATGTTAACTAGGGCACCTTTACTGCAGCCACATCCAAGAGCAGGGCCATTCTTAATACCCTACAGGGGGCATGCCTTAGACAGCTAGTGTTGGAACCTACTCAGGAGGGAGAAATCTTAGACCTGGTACTCTCAAACAGGGACGGAGAGGGGATCTCAGATCTAGAAGTGCGCAGCCCTTTGGGAACAAGTGACCACCAAACAGTGTGGTTCATGGTAAACACAACTGCAGAGTCAAGTCATACAAAAGTGAAGGCACTGGATTTTAAGAGTGCTGACTTTGTCAAAATGGGAAAGTGCCTCAGAAAAGTACTAGCAACCAGGCAAGAAGGAGGGGTGGAGGAACAATTGGGAAACATCGGAACTACCATCACAGAGACAACAAGCCTTTGTGTGAAGCAAATAAACAAATCAAAACAAAAGAAGAAACCTCATTGGAAAAAAAAAATAGCAGGACAAGAGGACACAGCATGAAATTAGAGGGAGGCCGATTAAGGGGTAATGTGAGGAAGTTCTTTTTCACAGAAGGGGTGGTGGATGCATGGAACGGCCCACCTCAGGAAGTGGTGGATATGAATACAGTGCAGAGCTTCAAACAGACATGGGATAGGCATAAGGGAGCAATACAGATCAGTATGAATAGATAGGCCATTGACACAGCAAAGGCCGATGGCACATTCATAAGGTAGAAAATGAAATGGGCAGACTGGATGGGCCTCGCAGTCCTTATCTGCCATCAACTTCTGTGTTTCTATATATGTTTCTATGTTCTCAAAAGAGATGGCAGGGAAGGTGAGGGAGAAAAAGATTGCATTCAGGAAGTATAAGGAAACACAGAAGGACCAGGACAGAGAACTATACCAGTTAAAGCAGAAGGAAGTGGGGAAGGCAGTCAGAATAGCAAAGGCCCAAACTGAGGGAAAGATAGCCAGCTCAGTTAAGAAAGTGGATGAAACCTTTTATAGGTACATTAGGGAGTGAATAATGACCAGGGGAGGGATAGTGAGGCTTAATAAAGGGCAGAGTGGGTGGGCAGAGAAGGACAGTGAAAAGGCAGGGATATGAATGAACACTTCTGCTCAGTATTCACAAAAGAAGAGAAGGGGTGGTACTTAATCCAATCAATAGATTCATTCTGGATAGGGGGGTCATTATCAGTCCTTCCACAGAAGTCAGATTTCTGAAAGAACTCCTAAAACTGAAGGTGGATAAAGCAATGGGGCCTGACGGGATTCACACCAGAATTCTGACAGAACTAGTCACACAACTTACTACCCTTTTTAACAAATCATGGGTGGATGGGGAGGTACCTAAGGACTGGAGGAGGGTGGATGTGATTGCCCTTCACAAAAGTAGGAGCAAAGCAGAGGCAGAAAACTACAGACATGCTAGCTTGACCTCAGTAGTAGGGAAAATGATGGAATCACTTCTGAAAGAAAGAATTGTTGAGTACCTAGAGGCCAGCACAGCACAGGACCCAAGGCAGCATGGATTCACAGTGGGAAGGTCATGTCAGACGAATCTAATAGATTTCTTTGACTGGATGACCAAAGTAGTAGACCAGGGAGGGGCTGTGGACATGGCCTACCTAGACTTTAGCAAGGCATTTGACACAGTCCCACACAAAAGATTAATAAACAAATTAACCAGCAATGGAGTGAGTCCCAGGGTGGTAGCATGGGTAAAAAATTGGCTGGACAACAGGACACCGAGGGTAATAGTAAATGGAGTCCACTCCGAAGAAAGGGGGTTACTAGCGGGGTACCACTGGGTTCAGCACTGGGTCCAGTCCTTTTTAATGTTTTTATAATTGACCGTGCAGAGGGACTGGAAGGAAAACTATGTATCTCTGCACATACACAAAGATCTGCAACAGGGTTGATACACAAGGTACTGCATGCAGTTCTGTAGACCCCAAGGACATAGACAGGGTGGAGGCAGTCCAGAGGAGGGCAACTAAAATGGTACAAGATCTCCAACAGAAGTCATACGAAGGGAGAATAAAAGAGCATAATATGTATACCCTTGAGGAAAGGAGGGAGAGGGGGGACATGATAGAAACTTTCAAGTACCTCAAGGGAATTAACAGATTCCAAGAGGGTAACATCTTTCAGAAAAAGAGATGTGCAAGAACAAGGGAACAGTTTGAAGACAGAGGGGGGACAGCTCAGAGGCAACGTGAGGAAGTACTGTTTCACAGAGATGGTGGTGGACGCATGGAATGGCCTTCCTGAAGAGGTCATGGGGTCAAAAAGAGTGGGAGAATTCAAGAATGCTTGGGACAGACATAAGACTATTCTGGTGGGGGGTAGGAAGAAGTAGGCTGTTGGTTAACTAGGATCTGCAGCATATCTAATAGGTAGGGAAACGGGCAGACTAGGTGGGCCAAGCAGTCCTTATCTGCCGTCAAAGTCTATGTTTCAAAGTTTGTATACATTTCTATGCCTGAGGCATTGTGCACTGCACCATCTGTGTACCACTGCCACAGGACTACACGGCTGTGCCTTGGCCATGCATCCCCAATGCATGCCGCTTCACCTATGGGCATTCTGGGACTGTGCCTCCACCAGTGTTTGTCATATCAGTATCCCTCTGCAGGGTGGCTTCCTCCTCCCTGGTGTGGGTTGTGGTGGTGCCATGCCTGGAGTGCTGCTATTCTTACACTGTGGCTATTTGGACTGGCTTTCCTATCTGGCACCCACCATTCTTTGACCTGAGAACTACAACATTTTTTGTCTCTTAATGAACTTTCCTCTATTGTTGTTGCTGGCTGGTGAAACTGATTGTCGAGACAGGTTTAAAGTCTGTTATCCACTTTATATTTTTTGTTGCAATTTCCCTTGTGATTTTCGGCTATCTTAAACTGATTCTATGATTGCTGACATCTATATGAATGTCTATTATATTAACAAGCTAGATGAAGATACATATGTTTAAAGTGACTGCAATATGAGTCAAGATCAGAATTAAGGTATAAATGCTTAAACAAGGGAGCACCACTGTCTTGAAACTACAGCACTAGTACTTGAGCGCAGAGAAAAGGCCAGACGAGCTCTATTTTCAGGAATGCCAAAGAGTGGATTGTTTGCTAAAAAGCTGGATAATCTGTTTATCAAGCTAACTAAATTCAGGATCTCAGAATGTAATCATTTTTATTACTTTATAACACTAGAGAATTATTTAGAACAAAGTATTTCATGGAGAGGGCTGCAAATTGATAAAACACTGTTGTTTGAATTTGAAGATAATGAAACTGATTTAAAATCAGAATGGGAATAATGCTTGAGTACCTGCACTAACACCTTAATGAAAATTATAATTAAGAGGGATAAAAAACATCAGACCAGACTGAATCAACTAATTGGGGAATTAAAGAAACAATTAGCAAGGTATCAGGAAGAAACCAGGTTTTTGGAATGGAACAAGCTCTACATAGCCAAAATAACCAAGCATGAAAAAGAGTTGTTTCAGAGAAAAAAAAACATAAGTTAAATCGTGATTCAACAGACTACAAAAGTGGTGAAGTTTTTCCCTGGGAGAGAAGACAAAGACAAAGATCACAGAGCAGAGGCCGTCAAAGACCTAGACTTAGAAATTATAATTCAAAACCTGATGTACCACTAACTATGTCATGAAATAAAACCAATAAAAAATAAAACAATAAGATATAATACAGAAGATCAGAGTAGTGAAAATGCAGAAACAAGCCAAGATAGCCTGGATAAGGCTACCCCCCCCCAAACAACACAAATTCCAGGCATGACTTCAGATAAACAACAAAATACACAATGAGGCAGAAAAAAACAAAGAAGTCGAGATCAGTCACAAGGACAACAATATAATACCAACAAAGCCTCAAGATCACAAAATTCAAAAAATGAAAGTGGTCTAAGAAAACAAGAAAGGAGGAGGGGCATACGAAGGGAAGAAAAACAGATACCAATTCAGGAAATAAATATTATCAACCTTTCCCAATTAGCATTAACTGAAGAACAAAAAAAGCTTACTCTGTAAATGTCTAACGTTTGTACCAACCCCTCGAGTAGATCCATTTAATATCAAAGTGGACATCTTTAGATTTATAAGAAAACTTAAATTAAGGCAGTATTTTCATGAAACCAAGGATAAAGAAGATATAAATGTGGGTTTCAGCGATTCGCATACAAGTGAAGAAAGACATGCAATTAGTGACATCTTACCAGACACAGGAACAACGCAGGAAGTAGAACTTGATTTTTGGGGAATTAACATTTTGGATGAAGTGGACTTGAATGAATTATTACAGGACCCCCCTATGGAAAATATACCAGTGCAGTACAAACATACATCATTTAAACCGAAATCCTCCTTCATTCCATCTGGACCTACCAACTTAGCAATACTAGCATTCAAAAAAGCAATGAAGAATGACATCCGTCAAATAATTGAGAACAAGAAATTTTATTACAACACAAACTTTCTCCAGATGAACGTGTGGCTCTTAGGGAACTGAGGGACCAGCCAGGTATTGTAATCAAATCTTCTGACAAGGGGGGTAACATAGTAGTTATGAATGAGGATGTCTATGTTAAAAAAGTACGTGAACTGTTAGATGTAACTGAAGATTACTGTAAACTAGGTTCAAATTCCACCACTGTCTTCTCAATGAATTAGATCATTTGGTGAACTGGGCAACTGAACAGGGATGTATCACATATTTAGAAGCAGGTTTTATTAAACCCAAGTTTCCAATAATACCTGCATTCTACATACGACTGAAAATTCATAAAGATAGAAATGTTCCACCTGGTCACTGTATTTTGTCTGGTATTGGATCACCAACTGAAAATGTTGGGATCTATTTAGATCATATGTTACAGCCCATAGTTATGAAAACAAAATCCCATATTTGAGATACCATGCACTTATTATACAACATAAAAGGATTGAACTGGAATTCAAAATACAGATGGTTGACAAAAGATGTTGCCAGCTTCTACATGAGCATCCCACACTCTAAGGGTTTAGAGGTGACTGAGTACTTTTTTAAAAAAGAAACTGAATCTAATCAGGTACCAACACAGTTTGTGTTGGAAGCCTTAGAACTTGTTCTCACTAGGAAATACTTCTTATTTGATAGGCAATATTACTTTCAGCAAAAGGGTACAGCCATGGGCGCATCATTAGTACCATCATATGCAAATTTATTTATGGCACATTGGGAAGACATTTATATATTTGGTTTGAATAATCCCTTTAGTACAAACATCATCTAGTGATGGTGCTCCGTAGATGATACTTTGTGTGTATGGCATGGAGCACCAAGCCCTTTGGAACATCACTTCTACTATTCTTCTTAGAACCCTGACATCACATGCCCAACCCTGTCCTCACAACCACAATTATGGCTCACCGCAAAAAGGAATTTATTATACAGTACGACCTCGGAGATACGAATACCATGGGAATCAATGGTGTTCATATCTCTGAAAAATTTGTATCTTTGAAACATTAGCAGATAAACCAAAAATGGCACATATATCATATTTTAGACTCTGAAAATCATTTTTATTTATCAAGAGTATAAAAAGAGCAGTACTGTACTAAGATTCAGCAGTTTAAAAAAAGTTAGTCATAGCACTCTGCTTCAGCCCACTGAAGCGCTTTTTAGCTGCCAGATTTCTTAGCTCCTGAAGCAGCATCAGGTTCATGGGGTTTACTTTGGGCTGCTGCTCCATCCATTGAACGCACACAGTAAAACAGTCCATGGCTCGGCTATGTGGAATTTTTACTTAGACCTTGTTCCCCTCATCCCCCTCACTGTCACTAAAACTCTCAGGTTTTGTACTCACTCTGGCCAAGTCTATTATCTCAGTGTCTGAAAGGATTTCATGCCCCATTTCTTCAGAATCTGCTCTCAGCCATTCCTCTTGTTCTTTCTTCTGTGAGCTGAAGTGCTGCTTGCTCTTCAATGAAGTGCATCTGGCTCTCAGCTAGTGTGTCGTCACGCTCCTGATCCTCATCCAGAACCAGCCACAGCTTATTCCATGAACGGTGAAGGGACTCAGAACTGATCTCCCCCCAAGCCTTTGCACTCAGGTAAACAGCATCTTTCATGGAAACTTGTTTGCAAAAGTCAGTGTTGCACTTGAATTTATTCATACCCAACAGCAGGCGATGCAGCAAATTCCACTTATAGTGTCACTTCAGGCTCTCCAGGACTCCCTGATCCATGGGTTGTAGAATGCTGGTAACATTAGGTGGCATAAACATGCACTGTACATTTCCATCAGTGGAGGCCAGATTGCATTGTCCATGAGGAGGATGGCTTTTGCAGACAATGATTTTGATTGCAGAAATTCTTTGACAAGAGGAGTAAAGTGCTTAAAGAACAAGTCAGTGAAAATGTTGCCGTCCATCCAAGCACTTCTCTGGCTGTAGTAGTGAACTGGAAGTGCTGTCATGGTCACATTAGCAAAACACTGTGGCTATGAGTTTTGTGGATAAAAACAAGTGGAAGATGAAACTCACCACTCGCATTTGCGGTTGCCATAAGTGTCACTCGGTTCTTGCTTGTCAAAGTTTTTCACTTGCTTCTCTGTGTCATCTGCAAGGGTCTTGCTGGGCAGTAGCCTCCAGTAGAGGCCAGTTTTGTCACAATTAAAAATGATGTCTTGTTAGTGAGTTTGATGGTGGTGGATATGAAATTTAGTAGGGTTTCTTTGAAAGCATCAGCAGCAACAGAATCTGCTGACAGTGATTCCCCCTGCACGCTTAACTAGTGTATGCCGTGGCAGTTTTTGAACCTGTGCAACCAACCTGAACTGGCCTTGAAATCATCATCCTCCCTCTCTGGAAACATCTGCTTAAACAGCAGTTTGGCTTTCTCACTGACTAGAACACCACTTATCAGGGTGCCCATATGGCATTCCTATGTAAATCATAAGTGCATGGCTCTGTCAAAATCTTCATTGTTGGCTTTTCGGACAATGCAGCGGGTCTGTGAAGCACCAATGTCCTTCGCTTCTCTTGCAAACTGTTTGATTTTCTCTTGTCCTTTTTTATGTCAAATACAGTAGATTTACCTATACCATATTCATCAGCAACAGTACTGAGGCTCGCCCCACGTTCCAGCTTAGTTATCATGTCTAGTTTTGTGTCAATAGACAGCGTTACCCATTTTCTTTTGCCTGCCATTCTTGTAACACCCCGCTAGTGCTACTGATTCACTAACGCATTAACACCCTTTATACTGTGTGCGAAGGTATAACAGGTGTTAATGGTTAGCTAATTAGCTAATTGTGATGAAGGTGGAGAGGGGAGGGGGAATGCCCGTTCAGTTGACCGAATAGTTCGGATTACTGAAGTTCGTATCTCCGAGGTTGTACTGTACTCTGTTGTATGTACTCGGTGAAGATATATATATACTCTTTACATGTTTAGTCATCTGTTTTTCTTTTCTTTTAGGCTGTAAAAGTTAACATATGGCTTGATGGGCATTTCATCGCGCTCTAATGGTGACAGCGCACCCTCTGACAGACTTGAAACTTAAATGTAAAATTCGAGTTATTTAGGATGACTGTGGTTTGCTCCGATTAATGCTTACAGGCTCTGTGTACTGTGTTTCATTTATTTTATTTTATTTTTCTAAGTAAAGATTTAAATATGAGAAAGAAAAGTACTCTCAAAAAGATTTAAATAAATAAATCTAACACTGACCTTTTGCATTTAACAGTGACCTTCTACTGACTGGTATATCAAAGTCTAAATTATAATAAAATGATGATGCTTTGGACATTATAGGAGCACCTTCATGAGAAATAATCATAAAGAATTTTGATTGAAGTAGGCACAGCCACCTATATATATATATATATATATATATATATTTATTCTAGTAATATATGTGTACTAGATAAATATTTTAATATTTGTATTAAAGTTCAAGTTATTATTTTTATTAATATCATTATCCTTATCAACACATTATCTAGAGACTGTTTGGCTAATTCTCCTTCTGTAAGCTATGTTTTTCCAGTATTCTGCTATATTTAGATATAAATGAGAAATGAACATATTTTTCTCACAAAAAGTATTTGAAATGGAATACAATGTTATTTAATGTTGTTTTGTACTTAGAGACGTGCTCCCTCTCTCTTATGCTTTTTGTTTTCTTTTCTTTTTATTTTTAATCAGCATTAATTTGAATGCTTAGAGAATTTTTATTATATGCTGATTTTGTTTTTAAGCTCTGTATATGAGCAATAATATAATTATTAGTTTAATTGATTCATTGACTACAGCTACGCATATATAAGGAGAGAAAAAGCTAGTATTGAATCATACCCCCTGGAAGACTTAACGGTCGAGGCGCTAGGGGTTCATTCTTTCTGTTACTTTCCTGACAAGTGTTTATTTTGGTAATAAACCTGATACCTGGTGGATAAAACTAACTTCTGGAGTGCTGGCATTCTTTTACCATGGGTGGCTTCATCCCTCCCCCTTGGTGTTTCCCTCTCATATGTGAGCAATGGCCTGCACTGCCATTTGCCCATGGTCAGCAATGCACGCATGATGTATACGTCATGCATGGTCTGTGTGCCTGCCAGTCTGCATGGTTGGTGTGCATGCCATGGGGTCTGTGTTGTGGGGACATGGGCATCCTGTCCAGCTGCGTCCTCTCCCTCCCCTCGGCATGCACACCCCCCTTCACATGTTGCCTTCTATATGTTATGGTTCATATGCTCCGGTGCCTGTTCCAATGTCTGTGATGAATGGGTGAGTGGTTTTCCACCCATGCGCACCAGGTGATGGACATGCAGACCAATGTACCTGGCAGCCAGCCCTGCTGTATGGACATCTATGGCATCCCTCCCCCTGCCACCACATACCTGGCTGTCGTACATGGTTTTGTGCATGCATGCTAGGTCTGCCTGCTTGCGACACTATGTGACAATGCCCCCACATACATGCCATGCATTGTGGGCAAGGAGCTGTGCATGGGTTGGCTACACAGGCTCCAGCATGCCATTTGTGCATGTCTCATCTTTCTGACATGCCACCCACTCCGTACACACCTCTGCGCCTTCCGCATTGGATTCAAGCATCTGGCCCAATTGGAAGTAGTATTCTTGTTGTTGTTGCCTAAAATCATTGCTATTTGCTATTTGCCTAACCCTATTTCTTCACAGGACCAGTGCTGCAGATGAATAAAGTTATATTGTTAGTTTCTGAAAATGAGTATGGAAGCATATTATTACTGATCTATCCTAATTGGTACAAAAGTGTTTGAAATCGAAAGTGTGGGTGTTGGTACTAGTGTGTCTCATTATGGTGTCCAACAGCTGTTGAAGAGGTGGGATGGTACTGCATCCTGGGGGCAGTATTTTACTTGTTATTAGGCCCACTTTTTCCTTCTCTAGGTGAAGGTACTGAGACATTCCTCTTGCTTCCCTTACAAACCAAGCCTTCCCATGTGAGGAGTATATGGGCACAGGCCCCTTAACCTTGCTTGACTCCCAGAGGAGCAAAGCAGTGGTAGTAACAGAAAGGCACCATCTGTATATCTCCACATTGGTGACCCAGTTATATCTAGTTAAAACCCTGTTCTTCACATCACAAGCAATACTGTTAGGTAGAAAATGATCTAATGAACACATAGAAAATTAAATACATTTCAGAAATAAAAAGTAATCAGGGAGCACTTTTAAAAATTATAAATTTTTTCTTGTTGCTATTTTTTTGCACTACTTGCTCTTAAACAAAACATTGAGTATTCTGAAAACAAGATTTTGTATAGTGTGGGCATTATAACCCAGTTCACATCACCCAAACCCAAATTTGGAAGGAAAATATGTATGAGGAAAGCTGGGCCCCCATTTTCAAAGCCCGGTGGATGGGCAGCACATCTAGATGTGCCGCCCAAATACATGGGCCAGCGCAAAGAAATGCTATATTCAGAAGAGATGCATGATCATGGATCTCTTCTGAATATAGCAATGCTAGCAGGTGGCACAAAAATGGGCCACTGACAATGCACCAGCGCATCCCAGGGGATGGCCTGAATACCTGGAATGGGGATGCTTGGTGTATCCACAGATGTGCTGGGCTCAAATTCCAGATATTCAGCCAGAAAAATGGAAATGCGGCCATTGGGCATGCTGGACACAAACAGGACATTTGCATGCCATTATGGCCACATTTGCATACATTCAGCAGCGATGCACCAGGCAGGATGTGCCAGGTGGCCTGCCATCACCCCAGTCCCATATAGCCTCAAACCCCATCCCCATTTGTCCCGATCTCTGAACGAATAAAAAATATTCCTGTTCCCTGCCCTTTGTCCATAGTGTAGTGTCCTCCCTCCCTGTTCCAATCCCCACTCAAATAAAAAATAAGCATCTCCCCTGCCCTCTTGTCCATTGTGTAGTGGCCCCCCTCCCTGTCCTGATCCTCATTCATATAAAAATGAAATAAGGTCCCCTTCCTTTTTTCCATAGTGTAGTGTACCCCTCTCCCCATCTCAATCCCCATTCAAATAAAATAAAATAATGCCACTGCCCTCTTTACCTTAGTGTAGTGCCCCCCACCCACTCAGGCACCCACATCCCACCCCGCTCCTCATGTCCCAGCATGTCCTGTCAGCCGGTGAGCTGCACAGCCCTTCGCACACCTCCACGGCTGCCCACAGACTGAACTGTCAATGAATGACAGCTTACTATAATCACTACAAGCCCATTGGTTGACACTGTTGACCAATGGACTTGTAGTGTGTAATGTAAGCTGTCATTCACAACTTTGTGCCATTCATAAAGTTGTGAATGACAACTTGCAGTACACACTGCAAGTCCATTGGTTCAAAAAAAGAAAGGAGCACTCCAAAACTATATGAATATATGCTAAAATAGCATTTTATTGTTGCCAAAAATTCTAACAGAAACCCCTGCGCTTCGGCTCTGTTCCTTCAAAGGGGGTATCAAACAGTGTCAACCAATGGGCTTGTAGTGAGAACAGTGAGCTGTCATTCATTGACAGTTCAGTCAGTGGGCAGCCATGGAGGTGTGCTGAGTGCTGTGCTGCTCACTGGCTGACTGGACATGCTGGGACAGAGGGAGTGGTGTGGGATGTGGGTGCCTTAGTGGATGGGGGGTTGGGAGGCCACTACACTATGGAAAAGAAGGCAGGGGACATTATTTTATTTTACTCGAATGGGGATCAGGATGGGGAGAGGGGGCCACTACACTATGGTAAAGTGGGCAGGGGAAATAGTTTTATTTTATTTGAACAGGGATTTGGATGGGGGGGGCCACTACACTATGGAAAAAGGTGTGGGTTGCAATGATATTTCTAACAGGGTTTGGGGATAAGAAAGGGGTTCCACTGGACTACCAGGGACTCTGGACAATGTTTTTTGTAATATTTCCATGCAATCGGGGTTCAGGGAATGGGGGGGCTTGCCACTGGGCTGCAGGGTCTGGTGGCTATTGTGCTGCTGTGTGCAGTATGGCAGCCCATCTGTGGGTGGCTATGAGTTAGGCATGTTTCGTCCATGCCTAACTTTGTGTGGCACATTTCTGAGATGTGCGGGCAGCTGCATCACACATCTCTGCTGAATATGGGGATGTGCTGCATATTCATGGGCATGCCCCCTGGAGATGTGCCACATACATTAATGCTGCGCTTGGGCACAGCCAGAGATGAGCGACACAGCTCAACCCGTTGAATATCATGCCTCGATGCATTTTTTTTGAAAATGCCCCCCCAATTTCTTTTAGTCTAACCTAAGAACAAATTTTAATCCCAGTTTAGTAGTTCTGTTATGTACTTTATTTAGCAGAACGTGGGTAAGGATAAAGGGGGCAGCTTTTTTTTGTTATAGTTAACCTATTTACTCTTCCTTGCAACCAGTGCAGGCTATCCTTCTTACAGACCCCCCAGCCCCATCACCCAGTTTTACAGGGACTTGCCTCAATCCCGGTGTTTCCCCGACAGCTTATCCCCCCCATGGCAGGGGTCAGTGCTGTACCCCCAATGAAATGGGTCCAGTTCTGGGAGAGGGCTCCATAGCCCAGTGCAAAGCCTGTGAGGGGTCAGTGTCATCCTGCACTGTACCTGCCCATTTTCCTCCAATGTTTCTCCCCTGGAGGAACAGACATGCAATGCCATCCAGACATACCAGTGCAGGCTCCCTTGCATGGGACATCACTGGCTGCCATTCCTCCATTCCCCAAGGCTGTGGACCCTGGCTGCCTGCACCCCTAGCCTCCACCAGACATGTACTGGGATCCACATCCCTTGCTCCACAGAGGAGGAGAGCAGTCTGACAGATGTTCAGTTTTCCTCTCCCCGGCAAACTCCAAGAGAACCGAGTTCATCCCCAAGCCTGGGTCACCAGTGTGGCAAGAAGTGAGGAACGTTGCCTCAGACATCAATGCCACTGGGCCAGCATGTGGGGGGCAGCTTTTTACATTAGGGAATTACTGAGATAACAGAGGATGGGACTGTAAAAAAGGAAGGGAGGAGAAGTGGAATTAGTCTTGATGTAGCTGACAGCAGCTGTTGGTAAGAGGGTTAGGTTAGGGGTAATCAACAGAAAGAGGAGGAAGGTGGGCAGTTTGGGGAAGAAATCAGAATGGAACCCCAAGAGAGTATCTAGTGTTAGTGGAGACCTGAACCTGATGGATAAAGGCTGGGATATCCCAGCAACAAGGGGCACCAGGAGTCAGGCATGGCTAGATAATCTTCAGAACTGGTTACTGGTGCGAGTGGACAAGGATCTCACATGACAGGATGCCATACTTGTCTTGGTACTCTCCAGTTCAGAAATGATGGGGGATGACTGGCAGGGAATCAATGAGGACCACTGACCACAACACAATATGATTTGATCTGGCAGGGGAGTAATGGACCTCCCTTGAAGACAGTGGTTCTCGACCTCAAATGTGGTGATTTCTGTGAAATGCAAGAACTAGGCAGGAAAAGACTGGCAGGGGTATACCAGATCGAGGGGTGAAAGAATTGTGGGGTAGGATTATGGGGACACTGTAATAGCTTCATGGGAAAGGATAACTCTGGACACAGTAATTCGGTACAACACACCGCAGAGTGGTTTTATTTTTATGCAAAAATCAGTGTAAAAAGCAAATGAATAGAAATAAAAATATTCACAAAAGATAAGAAAAATAGCCCAATGCTATGATTAAACAAAATCACCTTACTTCAGGTTTCAAATAGCAATTCAATATTTCAGTTTCTCCTACTGTAAAATTGTCAATCCCTGTTCAGGTATCGATGCTTACTCTTGCCTTGACTCCAAGCAAGTGAGACTTGCTGCTGAGCAGATCTGCCCATGCATGGCTTTGGGGGTGGGGGGTTTGTAGCCCTCCCACTAATTTTGGCCTGCCCACAAAAGGCAATTAAACAGTTTGTCTCTCTAGCGACTTACAACTAGGCCAATACAAAAATAAATAGTTGTCTCTAAGCCTGGATTATAGACAGCTTTCCAACATTATAAACCAATACAAATAACCATTTCTCTGGCCAGTGTTATTACCACTTTAAACATAATGGTCCATTATGTAAGTAAACTTCTCCCACTGGTCAGCATGGTTATGCAACAATTCATTATAGATATAGGCTACTAGGGGGTGCTATCTTCCTATCTACATGTCTGAACATGTTGTTTCAGGGGACTTCTTGGTTCGGTCATTATTTGATCATCTTTAGCCTTTTTATTTTATCCTGGCGGCTAATCCAAGAACACTTTAAATGCACATGTGCACTTTATATTGTTCCAAATGCACTTTAAACAGTTCTAAATGCACTTTTATTTATTCATAGGCGTTTTATGTCCTACAAGCACCTTAATAATTTTGTTGCCAATTGGCATGCTGGACTTGGACCTGGTGCTAAATGGGAATGGTGGTGAGAGAAGGATACAATGAATAGGAAAAATAAGGTAGTAGGACAAAGGCACAGAGAGAAAGAAAAAAGACTAACGTAGATGGCCAACCTACATCAGGGCTAGAAAAGGAAAAGGATAGGGTAAAGAAGTAACATTGCTCAACAGATTCATAGTAGGAGGAAAAAGATGATAGGAAAGACATCCCTCCACCAGGGTGCAAGGCCTGGCAGAATGCAATTCTGCCACACTCCTTCCTTTTCAAGAAAAAACAGTAATCAACAACATACTGTTTTTTAAGTATCAAACCCCAAGAATGTTAAGCATACATTCTGTACTAATGGGGGTTTGGGTTGGAGCTTTCACCCACCCTCACTTTAGAAGCTCCACCCCAGGGTCCCTTTTCATAAATGAAGTAGATAATACAGTACAGAATTAACTGTACTTACTGTAAATACTTCTAAACCCTGGGGCTCTGTACAGCACTAGTAATCATCATAGAATATTACAAATTATTTCATACTTATCACACAGTTGTTTCCAGTGTATTTTTCATTATATCTGCTCCATGTCGGGATAAGAAATATACATTTTTATGCTGGCTATCTGGTTTATGCTTCACCACAAATTTGTAAGGCTGCAAAATAAGGTACCATCACATGATGAGTGCATTCGGTCCTTCATCTGATTGATCCAACAAAGGGGATTGTGATCTGTTAGCAGAGTAAACTCTGTACCCCGTAAGTAGAAGAATAATGCTTCAAGTGCCCATTTTATCACAGGCACTCCTTTTCGATGGTGGCATACTTCTGCTCTCTGTCATGGAGTCTCCTGCTTATGTATATGATTTGTTGCTCTTCATCATCTACAATCTGACTTAACACTGCACCAATGCCACTCTCTGCGTCACCAGTGTGGACCTCAAAGGGAAGATCAAACATAGGGTATTTCAGGACTGGTGAAACACAGAGGGCAGCTTTAATCACCCCGAAATGCTTCATCACATGCATCTGTCCACTTAACAATGTTACTACATCTCTTCTTAGTTAAGCCTGTTAAGGGGGTAGCTATGAAGGCAACATTTGGGATGAATCTCCCTTAGTACCCTTACATGCTTTTTGGTTTGGGGAATAGGGCTTTTGGCAACTGCCTCTACTTTTCCTATCTATGGTTGTACACTTCCATTGCCTAACATAAATCCGAGGTACTTTGTCTCTGTCATCGCCACAGTACACTTTGCTGGGTTGATTGTTAGGCCTGCCTATTGTAGGGACTGTAACACAGCGGTCAACTACATGAGATGTCTAGGCCAGTTGAGACTGTAAATGACCACATCATCTAAGTTTGCAGCACAATATGGTGTATGAGAAATCAGAATGTTGCCAGTTAGTCTCTGGAATGTGGCTGGGGCCCCATGTAAGCCGAAAGGCATGGTGGTAAATTGAAACAATCCTAAGGGGGAACTGAATGTTGTTTTCCTTGTACTCTGGTGCTAATGGGGATCTGCCAATACCCTTTGGTCAGGTCTAGAGTGGTGATGTACTTGGCATTCCCTATATTATCGATGATGTCATTGATCCTTGGCATCGGGTAACTATCAAAGGTGGAAACTTGATTTACCTTCCTGAAGTCCAGACACAGTCTAATTCCACCTTTCTTTTTTGGCACCATTACAATGGGGGAGGACCAGGCACTACTTGATAGTTCTATAATGCCTAGCTTTCTGAGTTTCTCAATCTGCTCCTTGACCTCATTTGTAACTTTTTCAGGCAGTCAGTATGGCTTTTGTCTAATGGGAGGGGCTTCTGTTCTTATGTGATGTTCTGCACTCTTGGCCTTCCCTGGCACACTAGTAAACATGAGTGCAAATCCCTATAGAACCCGCTGCATCTCTTCTCTATGGTGGGTTGTAAGTGTGGGGTTCACATGTATCTCTGTTAGACTATCATGTTCATCTAACCTCCAATACACTTCCTCCAGCTCAAACTCTTCAATTTCAGTCTGTATGTATAGACTAACAGAGGTTTCCTTCCTGTCTACCCATTTCTTTAACAGGTTAGCTTGATACACCTTTTTGCCTGGGTATTTGTCTGGGGTTCTTAATTCAAAGGTTACTGGCCCAAGCTGTCTTAGTATGGCGTAGGGCCCTTTTCATTTCATCAGCAGCTTATTCTGTGTGGTTGGGAGTAGTAGTAGAGACTTATCCCCTGCCTTTAGATCCTTCAGTTTACAATTGTGGTCATAATACATTTTCTGTTGTTTCTGGGCATCAATACAGTTCTAGTGGGTACTTGTGGTATACTCAACTAATCTATTTTATAGTTGTATCATATATTCAGTAATAGTAGTCTGCCCAACTTTTGTTCCCTCCTCCCAATACTCTTTAACAATGTCCAAGGGACCACAGGGCTTTCTCCCAAAAAGTAATACAAAGTGTGAATACCTTGTCGCTGCCTGGGGAACCTCTCAATAGGCAAATAACAGATGGGATAAGTATTTGTCCTAATCTCTCCCTTCATCATGTACATACTTCCTGAGCATTCATTTTAAAGTTTGGCAGAATCGCTCTACTAACCTATCAGTTTGTGGGTGGTATGGTGTAGTTAGAATGGCATTTGCACCCAATAAATGATACATTTCCTTTAGCAGGACTGCCTGGAAATTACTCCCTTGGTGAGTAAGGATCTCCATGAGTACCCACAACCTGCTAAAAATCTTAATCAGTTCTTCTGCGACTTTAAGAGCTTTGTCAGTTCTTAGAGAGATGGCTTTGGAGTACCTGGTAGCATAATCACAAATTACAAGAATATATTTATGCCCTCTGCCACTTTTTTGCAATGAACCCACAATGTCCATAACCATCCTCTCAAAAAGGGGACTTACTATGGGTAAGGGCATGAGAGGCACCGTGTCTCTTTTGGTTATCTAGGCTACCTTCTCACATTCTGGGCAAGCTTTATAGTATTTGGCCACATCTTCATATATACTAGGCCAATAAATCCTTTGCAATAATCGCATCAGGGCCCTGACTCTTCCTGCATGTCCTGCCCAGGGAAGATCATGCCCTAGGTAAAAAAGTAGTTTTCTATACTTGGTAGGGACTACCAGTTGTTTTAAGGGTTTACCTGTTTGGGCATAGGTATATACCCTTTTTAAAATGTTATTTTCACATTTGTACCCTGGGACCCCTTTAGATTTTATGTGTCCTACTTGAAAAAACAAACTAGCAATGGACACATCCTTATTATGTTCTGCAGCAATATCACATTCCTCAAAAACATTGTCAATTACAATTGGTGGTAGTTGACTCTTTTTCCATTCTTGCTGCAGCTTTTATTGGCCGCTTTCATTTTGGTAACCTTCCCTGTGGTCTCAAATACTTCCTCCTCAAAGGGAAAAGTATTCCCCAGTCTTTGAGCTTTGGTCTGAGACCTGGTAGTTACCGCTGTCAACTGTTCTTTAGCTTGGGCAATTAGTTCTTCAAAATAAGGGAAATCCTGTCCAATCACTACCAGTACAGGTAGTTTTGGCACAATCCCCACAGCCATTATGCTTGTCTTCCCTTCTATGTCCAAAGTTAGTTTGGTGGTGGGGTAGCGATGTACATCCCCATTGACACAAATTACAGCAGTAAATGTTTCTGTTCTAGGGGTTGTCTCTAGAACATCTGGATGAATTAGGGTATGTCGGCTTCTGGTATCAATTAACCCCATCATTAGTAGTAGTAGTAAAACCATTTATTGTTATAGAGGAAAGGCTTTCATGTCATAAGGGTTAGAATTACCCTGTTTTCAAGACAGTCCTGTTTCAGATGTTACACACATACATAAAACAGTACATAAAACATCATACATAACATTTCTACAATATACATTAAACACTCATTTTTAAATTAAATTTAGCATCACAAGTTCATACAAATTAACAGCAGTAACATTCTGTAATAAAAATGGAGTTCAAATTTTTATTGAATTGTCCATTGGATATTAAAGTGCGCATTGGGTAAGGTAATCTATTCCATCTGGCAGAAGCTTGATATGTTTTTACTCCGAATTTGGTCCTTTGTCTGGGAATTGCTATTTTGTTTTCATGTACTGATCTAGTTAGTACTCTTGTAGTACGGGGACAGGAAATTACAGTAATGGAAATGTAACGTGTTGGGTATTTTGTGACATATCTATGGAGCAGTTTTAACCAGGCCATACTATGTCTTTCCTCTAGAGAATACCACTTTAGGTCTTTCAACAATTTTCAATGATGCATGTGGAAACTACTTCCTAATATAAACCTTGCTAACCTGTATTAAAGCTTATCCAATTTCACCAACATGCTTTTATTTGTCACCCTGTAAATGATATTACCATACTCTAATGCTGGCATAATCTGCTGTTCAACCAAAATCCAATGGGTCTTTATATCCAGGCACCTTGAGGTACATCTCAAGGCCCCCAATTTTTTACTTGTTGTTCTTATCATATTTTAAACATGATGTGTAAATTTTAGTTCAGCATCAAATAGTTTGCCCAGGTAGCAGTATTCTGTTACTTGCTCCAATCCTGTACCTCTCAAGGTGGTTATATTCAGTTTTGATGCTTTTTTAGCCCCAAAGTAAAGGGCTTTAGTTTTCCTTCTATTCATTTGTAGCCTTGACCTGGTGAACCACTCCTCTATGGCATTAAAATAAATTTGTAGCCTTTATTCTAGCTCTATTTTACTTTCCCCGGTGGCTAACAATGCCATATAATCGGCATAAAGTTTAAGGATTGAGTATTTCACCTTCTCAGGGAGGTCATTTATAAACATCAGAAACAACACTGGGCCTAATATAGATCCCTGGGGTACCCAACACCTTATTTCCTTACTCTGGGATAATGTCTGAGACACTGATACCGTCTGTGTTCTTCCTTCCAGGTAGGATTTAACCCACTCCCAAGATCCATTAGTAATATCCATAGTCTTTATCTGCCTCAATAGCAAGGAGTGGTCCACCAGGTCAAACGTTTTTGATAGGTCTACAAATAATACAGCGGTCTCAGATCCATAGAGGTAGACACTAAGTCATTAAATTCTATCAGTGCAGATGTTGTAGAGTATCCGATTCTGAATCCTGATTGTAGGAAAGTTAGAAGGTTGTATTTTTCCAAATATTCCATAATTTGCAGGTGAACCTGCTTTTCCAAACATTTAGATAATATTGGTAACAAGGCAATAGGACAGTAATTTCCTGGATCATTTAGTCCCTCCTGTCCTTTAAAAATGTGAACTATTTTACTTTGCTTCCACAATGTGGGGGAAAATTCCAGAGCACAAGCTCCAGTTAAATATGTATGTTAATATGGGCGCAATGTATTCCTTAGCTAGTTTCAAGAACCTTCCTTTGAGACTGTCTAAGGCTGATGCTTTATGTATCTTGATGTTTCTTAGTCCCTTTCTTACTTGAGTAACAGTCAATTTTTTAAACCTGAAAGGAGGGATATTTTCCCTACCTACTATCACTTCCTCCATATCCAAATCTTTTCTGTCATCAACAGTCACTCCTGGGAGATCAATGAAGTAGTCATTTCACAAATCTGATATTTCTAAGGGATCTTGCACCTGTTTATCCCCATATTTCATTTGTTTTATAGTGTGATGATTACTTTTCCCTGCATTGGTTATGATGTTGCATATTTTCAGAAGAGCCTTGGATCATTGTTCCCTATCACTTTGGACTTAAAATAATTATCCCCTGATTTTTTTATTAAGCCCTTACAAGCATTCCTCTTAGCTTAAAATTTCTCCCAATCTATATGTGTTTTAGTTTTTCTAGCTATTTTCCATGGCCTATTTTTGATCCTAATTGTTTTAAGTAACTTTTCTGCTGCCCAAGGTGTTCTAGCAACCTTTTTACACAGTTTAGTTATTGGAGCATGTTTACTGCAGATTGACAGGAAAATATCAGTAAAGTACCTGACTGTTTCGTCCAGATCAGGAATTAGCTTACACCTTTCCCAGTGCTCCTTTTGTATATCCGGTTTAAATCTTTCAGCTACAAAATGTCTCATATTCCTAGTTCACCCCTTATCCATGTTTATATGCTCCTGTTTCTTACATATTAGAGTTGCTTGTATTAGGTTATGGTCACCAAAATAAGATGCCCTCAGATTTACTTCCTTTACCTACCTGGATCTGTGAACTGATCCTTTTGCTACGGTTCTATGTGATTGTCACTCAGCGTTAGGGCAATGGCACATCACTGTAAATAAATTTTGGCAATGTATCTCCTGGCACACAGCAAAACGGCATCAGGGGTTTCAGATTTTCTGCTTTTTATGAGGGAGCTGTGCCCCCAGTACCCCCCCCCCCACTAAAGGATTCTAAACTCCAGGGGGTGCATGTCGGGGGGTGGAAAAATGGAAAATAAAATTCAGGCTGGGCACAACAAAAGGTACCTGCACCCAGACCCAAACTCAGCACCATTCCCACTGCAGCCCTGAACCCACCCAAAATGCCATGGGAGCAGCTTTGGCAGCTCACCGCAGTGCCATCCCTCACAATCCTTTCGTCCCCTCCCACCCCATGCTCAGCATGCTCGCTCTCCCCCCATGCACATAGACATGTAGCAACAGGATGTCACTATTTTCTTGCACCCCCCCATCTGGTTGCCTACCTTCCCTGGTCACCCCAATGAGAGTCACCATGATTGAGTCACCATTTTGGTAGGTGCCCAATCACTGTCACCAAAGTCTCAGGATATCTTTTGCTAATAGGTTTGTATATCTTGTAGGTGTTTTAATGTATTGTTTTGCCCCTAAAGGTGCAAACATCTCTTTTAATTCTTTCCCCTGTCATTATCCCAATCACAATTAAAATCACCTATCATTATTATTGGTTTGTCCCCCAATTTGTCCAGAATGTTATTTAAAACTATTTCAGGTTTATCTATTTGGTGTGGTAAGCCTTATGAGCAATTGTGGGTTTACGTGCTGATAAGAGCATGCCTAGGGTGTACTAAGGCACAAGGCGCTTGCACCGAGTGCCTTATGCCCCTAGGCGTGCTCTTACCAGCACGTAACCCACACCTCGGAGTGTGTTATTGCGCTTATAAAATGGGCAACAGTAAAGTGAATAAACATTTGTGATTCTGAAAGTTTTTTTTTATTGAAATTTTCATAAATAATAGAAGAACAGATTGTAGGGAAAAAAATAGTCCATTTTTGCCATTGTATTATTGCCATTAGGATAGTAACTTGCTTAGTTGTTTAAAATGAGTTGTTGAAGCTTTTTAAATATATTCTTTGTTATTCAATTTTAAACATTTTAACAGTTTTATTTTTGTTTGAATTAAGGAAACATTTTGAGGATTAAACAGGAAAGAGTGTCTTACTGTAAATATTGCAGTTAATTTTCTTGCAGATGTCAGGTGCAGAGAAGTTCATTTCTTTCTTGCGATTGCGAAAATGTTAAAAAACGAACTGTTTAAACGAAGTTTGTAACATTTTAAAGTCAAATTGAGAAACTGTGCTCAGAACTTTTTTAAAATTTAAAAGTTAATTTAACTGTGCTCATTTTTGTTGAGATGCTGCTGCTTCCTGTTACGTGGTGCTGCGTGTTACTTTGATAGGGTTATGAACTTTACGTTGTGCATCATGCAGTTTTGGACATTGAATGCTGATGTTTTCATAGTGGCATTGAATTGGTGTATGAGGCTTGTTGCTGGGAAGGTTTCTTCTGGGGTTTGATTCTCATCGGGAGCGGAAGCTGGTATATTTCCGGTGATGGCAGCAGTGTTGGAGCTGGAGCAAGGTATAGCATTTTGTTGTCGCCAGTTTTGTTTTTGCAACATGAAAGGAGATGGGTTGGCTTTACGGTTTTGAAGTATTTTCTTTGTTTCTGGATGTGTCTTTTGGTTTGTTATGCTGTCTTCGATTTTTCAGAACTGCGATAGTGTGATTGACTGCGTGGTCGGGGCGAATCCATTTCGCTGTGCCATCCAGTGAGCTCTGCCAGTCAGCTGCTCTTGTTTTCAGTTGGCAGAGCTCACTGATTTGCTGTTGTCATGTGGCATGTTGGTGGCTGGTAGGGCCGGTTGGCTACAATATCATCTGGTAAGGACACGGCCGAGATGATGTTGTAGCCAATCAGTGCCTTGGGATTTTTTAGCCCATTTTATAAGTGGGGAGTAAACAATAGATATTGCTGCACTAATTTTTGGCATATATACCAACATATATTTAATGCTATTTAAACTCCCCTTTGTCAATATCTGACTAGGTCCTAGAGTGTGTTTCAAATATAGGGCCACACCTCCCACTCCCCTTCCTTCCCTATCAGACCACAGGAGTTTAAAACCTGGCACTGTTATGTCTGTGTCTTACACCCTTTGTGTTAACCAGGTTTCAGAGACACCAATTACATCTGGCCCTAATTCAGATTCCACAGCCATCAAAATACTCATCGTTGTGGTTCAATTCCTTGCATTGTCATTTACAAGTCTTACACTTTGTTCCTTGTTTTCTGCAGATCCTGGGTTTATCTCAATGTCCCCACCCAAAATTAAAAGTAGTGCATATGCCTCATAACCTTTTTGCAGTCCTCTAAGCAGACAATATGTCTTAGACATTTCAAACTGACCGGCTTTACAGAATTTGATCCAATTATTAGAGAATCCATTTTTTATCTGATATGTCTATTTCCCTCTAATGTAATGTAATTGCCTACGAATTTGATTATGAGCCAGCAAAGCTTTGCTGATTCATACTTTGATGTACTAATACCCCCACCCCACACAGTACTAAGCATACCACAACACTCAAGCAATGCATACTGTCCCAGCAACAGAGTACTTCAAAAGACCAGATATTAGGTTTAGACAAAAATAATTTTACAATATACATAGAGAAGAAATAGTCCTTTAAAATCTGTATCTTAATAAAACCCGCTTTAGTTTGCTGCCACCCCACCTTAAAGCATATCCCAAACCATTATAAAATACATTACCAGTTATAAATTTCACTTTTAAAATATTTCTTCCACTTTCCTGTACATATATATATATATATAGTAGAGGCAAAAAATAATTTTAATGCATTAGTTAAGTTGTTCCACAGCGACAAAGTGAGGATTGAAAACCCTTGACCTCCGCCCCCACCCCACAACCGGCATTGGGATACGCATTGGGATCATCAGCCCTAATCCTCACCCCATGACATGTGTAAAGCAGCAGAAGTATAGGAGAATGGGGTGAGAGTTAGGACCGACGATCCCAATGCGCACCCCAATGCCGGTTGGGGGGGATGGGTGGGGGTCCAAGGGTTTTCAACCCTAACACTGAATTTCCTCACTTTTGTTGCTGTGGAACAACCCTAACTAATGCATTAAATGGAGTTTTTTGCCTCTAATTTCCCTTCTTTTTGAGAATGATAACGAGAAATAGTGAATGTAATGCAGCGGCGGGAGCCGCCACGTGATGTTTTGTGGCATAGTAACAGGAACAGCAATGCAAACAGAAGTGCTAACAGTGGCGCACATGGTAATGCAAGCGTGAATGAGAACAGAAAGGGTAATGCACACGGTGGCGTAGACGGGAATGGTCTGCCACGCGATTTGTTGTCACATAGTAACATGGTGCCTGCAAACGGAAATGTCAATGGGCATGGTGACGCAAAATGAAACAGAAAGAGAAACAGTACTGTAGACACAAATGGCAAAAAATAACAGAAACACAAGCGCAAATGAAAACGCAAGGATAACGGACATGGTGGCGTAGACGTCAACGGTAAGTGAAACGGGTACGGAACCACAAGCGTAAAGGGCAACGATAACAGTAATGTAAGGGCACAGGCTGGTTTTCCCCAAAAGCTGCATAGAGAAAGACAGTGAGTACAAAGAATGTATGCATAATAATGGGTATTGGAGCAGAAAATGAGGACTTGGAATACTAAATAGGTTATATCTCAGGAACCGTACGACTAGAAAAAAAATTTAAAAGTCATATGATTTACGATTATCCTGGCTAGTTTTGTACTTAGCCCCCTATTTTTCTGACGAAAAGTCCGTATCTCGCACCATTCCGAGATACGGGCCCTGAAAGGCGCGGCGAACACCGTAATGTTATCCTATGGGGAAAAAAGAGAAGTTCAGAGTGCCATAACCTTGCCTCCCTGTAATATTTTTTTCACCAAACCACTGAAAGGCACATCTTTGGGCTGTTGGCTGTCTTCCCTCCAAATTTCAGGAAAAAAGACCAAACCGTTATATTGCAGCAGGGTGCCAAAGGATTCCTGTAATGCGTTGGACGCTGTAATGTTGTCCTATGGGAAAAACTGTCAACTTTGGAGTGCCGTAACTTTGCTGCCGTGTAATATTTTTTCAATACAACACTGAAAGACACATCTGTGAGATGCCGGCTGAGCTTCTTCCAAATTTCAGCCCAAAACTCCCAACCGTTCTTTTGCAGCAGAGTGCCAAAGAATTACTGTTATTTTGGGCACAGTGTCGCAAAGTAGTGTCGCAATTTGAGAAAGCTTTCGCAAAAATTTGCGACACTTTCATGAGTGCAACACTACTTTGCGAAAGTACTTTTTCCAGAAATCTGAAAAACATATTTCTGGGGTGTTTTACCCCAAAATAAAGACATGGCTAGCATCCTCAGGGCCCGACTAGGTGAATACAAAAAGAATTAGGTTGCCAGAGGGTCTCAATTTTAAAGAGGACAAGAAATGGAATAAATAAGTCAATCCTATGTTAAGCTTACTGTTTTTATTTCTAATCAAGCTTATGCTTTGTTACAGTAGCAGTAGTATAAGTGTTTTATTTTATTTGTTTAATTTGTCAACAGGCTGAAAATATAAATATGGCTGTTACTGCAGCTGCCTGTTTTAGGTTTCCTGTTTTCACACTGCAAGTGTGAGCGTGCCAGATATATGCTGACCTTGTCATTCATGCATTCCATGACATTAGACTGACTCGCGCATAGTGTGACACATTTTTCCTGAAGCTGGCAGAAACTGACAGCAACCAGGAAGTAAAAGTACTTAGTTACAGTAGGTAGTATTTTATTTATTTGTTTTACACATAAACATGATGAAAGTACACTAAACACCAGTTTGACAGATCTAAAGGTTAATCTGTGCTCGGTGTATCAGACAATAGGCAAAAAATTTGGAAGTTAAGCAACGTCATGTGTCTGTGCAGTTTGTTAAGGCAACAGTAAACCATGTTACTTCATCGGACCTGTCAATGCCCCAAAGTCTTTTCAGTTTGGTGTATGTGAATTTTTGCAAAGGTACTGTTTGACCCTGGCTAGTGCCCTTGCTGGGTTTCTATTACATACAGCTTGATCCACTCTACTTCTGTTTTCCTGCCTGTTCGGTACCCCCCCCAAAGCCAAATGTCTTCCATATTTTCCAGGCAGAAAAAGGCAAAGGAGAAAGACAATTTAATGGTGCTGTAAAAATCAATGTGAAATTGAACACTTATATTCAGTTCATGTGTGGGGTTTTAGTCCAAGTGCCAGCCGGCGTTTGTTCTTAGTGGGCTTTTTTACATCCTATGGATGTTTTATATTGAGCATGGGACACTGTGCACAATTGTAAGTGATCAGGTTCATATGGATTTTACAGCACCATTAAAGAGTAAAGTTATTTGCTACAGATAGTTCATTTTAGTCTACGATCTTGAATTTCAATGTAGATCCCTGTAATTATATGGCGCCTTTAATAAAAAAGAAAAAAATCAAACCTAAAAAGGGGATTGTTCACATGCTGCCTATACTGCACATTTTGTGCAAGAGAGACATGCACATTTTCGGATCCTGCATGGTACTTTTGCCATTTGTGTGTGATGGCTGGGTTGGGGGAGTGGGACACAAGCAGGCGGGAGAAGGAGTATGACAGCAGAGTTGGGGGGATTGTAGAATACACAGTAATTAGCCACAGCTTGAATCTGTAATGCCAAACCATTAGGGAAAATGTAGCAGGCATGTCCTGTGTCACATCTCATTGTAAAAACATTATTTCAGGGTGTCTTGACCAGGAATCAAACCCCAAGTCTTTCCCTCTAAAGGCAACCATTTCTACCTTCTATACCATTTGCTGGCACTTGAGCAACTTCAGCTATTCAATGTGTGTTTGTCAGCTCATTCTTGGCACAACACTAAGAAATTTTACATTGCATAAAGTTATTTCCTTTTTTAAGATGTCATCTTATATTATGTTACTCTTTTAGTGGACAGGTAAGTTTTTTTACACGTTTGTCCAATGAACTAGTAGTTCTGAAATTCTAAGTTTCTAACAGGAAATTGTTTCACTGAACTTTATTGTGAGACTAGTTCAGTGAATAGAAAAGCTGAGAGACAGTAGGAGTCCTAGTAGTCCCAAGTGTGACATAAATCTTCGGTCTTGATTAGCATTCTGAAATGAACATGGTAGGAAATTGTATCAAACCATTAAAAAAAAAAACACAGTGACAAAATGCTTTTTGTCTAAAACCTAAAGCCATTGTAGCAGTAAAAATATACTCAAATGCTACCAACTAATCTGGAATAAAAGGCAGTTTATGTGTAAACATTTTTTTTTCACTGAAATGCGAAGTTGCAGAAGCAAAATAATAGTGAAAAGGGAATGAAATCATGGGAAATGATTTCATGGGCAGAGCTGTAGTAGACATCAAAGCACATGAAAGATACCCGATTGAGAGCTTCCATTATAACTGTCAGATTGTCACGATTGCCTGTCACCATCAAAGACTGAAGGTAACTGCTAGGGCAGAATGTCTTATTATTTGAAGTAACCAGAGGCTAAGAGTAGAAGTTTCAGTTCAGAGTCGACTAGCAACCAGCCACCAGCCTCTGGCAGAGAATTACAGTTTAGTGTTGAGCAGCCACCAGTCTCTGGGTTCCTGGAACGTCTGAATTTACTGGTTTTGTACCCTGATTAAACATCGCACAGTCTGTCCCCATCCATCCCCTTATTTGTTGCTGCTGCCCACTCTGGGTACGTCTGCTTCTGAATGGAAACATTATTGATTCTCATGGGAGTCCTGGTATGCTGCCTGTATTTACTTTACCGTAATTAAATATCACACAGTATGTCCCTCTTGCCATCCAGCTAGCTGGCCCATGGAGTTCAAATTGACATCCCAGTCCATCAGCAAATTTGCAATTAATCACGCAAGTTCTGATTAATTTCCATGGGATACATGAACTGGGACATTTCCTGAACCCCACTGCACATGCTCGCATCTGCAAGCAACTGGCAGTATAGCCTAGAGGTTAGAGGAACGAGGTGTGAACAAGCTTAATACATCCAGCAGACCAGACCTGAGTTTGATTCTCACAACCTCCACTTGCATACTGTGTGACTCTGAGCAAGTCATTTAACTTTCCAGTGCTCCCAGGTCGCCCCTGAAACAGGCACTTCTGCCTAGTGGGCCTTACCTGGTTACCATGGACTAAAAAAAAAAAAAAAAAAGAGCATGGAACTCATTGCTCCCCCATTTACCCTATCAGCTGCCAGGGACTGAATTGTTGAGTCTGTTTTCAGGGGAATTGATCTTCGGACAGGTTACCCAACTCTCCTCCAATATCTCAAAAGAACTGTGGTCACAGCCGAGTCAGTTTTCAACCCTCATTCCTCTAAGATGGGCACAGCACAATTTATGTATTCTGTCTGTACTAGTAGTCTGAGCACTTTACCACTTTTTCTTATTTCCTGGTGAACAGTGAACTTAGTTTCATTAGTTCTCCTCAGTTCGCTATTCATGAGGAATACGAAAGCGATAAAGGGTGCGGACTACAGATGGGGTTTATAACAACATCAGATCATGCACTACGGACGGGGTTTATAACATAACATCAGATCAGGCACAGCAGGGCAGAATTTAGAATTAATAACAGTCAGTGCACATCTACCTGGGACTGATGGCTAACTGTCTGTCAGAGTACTGTCTCTGTATGGGATGTATTGACAGTAAACAGAGGTCGAAAACAGGTGATCCGATTGTGACAGGGGTGGTGGTAGCAACTGGCAAAACTGCTGACTTGTCTGACACTGTAAAGGCTAGTAATAAAATTTTGTTTTACTGGAATTTTAAAAATAAGTGCGATCTGGTGGTGGGTGGTCCTGGCAACTAGACTAGAGTTAGTGAGACTACCAGAGCTGGATTGCATGCTCAGAAGAGGCCAAGAGCACCAGAATCCTGAAACCATCACGCCTTCTAACATCAGCCACGGGAGTCCTGTCCTGTGCATCCAAATCAAATTGCACTTTACTAATAGGAATACACTTCACAGATCATATTTCTGTTCTGTTTGCCTATTTTTTTTCCACAGAAGTAATATTGCTAAAATGTATTATAACCTAGGAAGAACACGACTCATGGCGAGAACGGAGGAGCTGAAATACAAGTATCTCAAGCTCGTCAACAAAACAACTCTCGGCTGCACTTCCAAAGGTCAAAATAAAAAACACCATATGCTAGCATACTAGTATATCAGAATGTATTCAATTAAAAACAGTAGCACGGCCACCCCCCCATCATCAGTGATGTCATTGATGGGAGGGGGGCTGCTACTATTTTTAATTGAATACATTTTGATATAATAGTACGCTAGCATATGGTGTTTCTTTATTTTGGCCTTTGGAAGTACAGTCAAGAGTTATTTTGTTGACGAGATAAAATGTATTATGTCTACAAAACTCCTTCTCAGTCTCCTCAAGATATAGCCCAGATTAGACATCTGCTGAGAGACATCAGCATGCAGACATCAGCCTGGCAGTCTATTTGAATGCTACTAATCCAATATATGGATTATTGACACTTCAGGGTGTATTTTTTATTAGCCCCGAAATTATCCTCTTATCACACCATTTTTTTTTGCAAGCTTTTTATGTACATTGTAGTCTGATGCCACTCATATCCCTGGCATTAACATTGTGTATTGGACTAGGATAAACAGTTTCTTATAGCAACACAAATAAAGTAGTACAACTAGCTGTGGCACACGTGGCACCTCTGATTTTAGAGTAATACAGCCATAGCTGAAATCTTTAAAATTTATCAAATGCAAGCAATATTAGTCTGGTCTAAAACAATAAAAACAAACAATGCAAAGCAGATCATTAGTTCACAATGGCATCACATCAAAACTGTGGAATAATAGCAGCGTGAGCACATAAGCGCAGAGGAAAATGCACTCATGATAGAAAACCACAAACAACCATTACCACCCCTTGTCCTAGATTTAACTGTGCAGAAAAACATGTTTTCAGTTTTATTGCTTTGAAGTTGCTATGATGGAACCGGCAATGACTGTAAAGTATACTTCTTCCTTACACCCGATGTTTTTAAATTTACTGTTAAATGTAGATAAGCAATGTGTATGTAGAAAATGTCTGAAGAAACAAATATTTTTTCTTTTTTTTTCTTTATTTAGCTATCACTTGCAACTCACACACATACACTCTGATTAGATCCACTCCCACTTCCCAATACATGAAAGCAGAACAAAAAAGACAGAATGGTATGCCAGTACACACAGCTAGAAAGTAATACATTCACCCTGATACTAACATTAGTCATGTCAAAACTGTACAATTTGTAGGTCAGTACAGCTTGGAGCACTGGCAACAACAGAGAATGCAGGAATAGAGATGTAACAGCTCTGCACATCCCTTCAGTCACTCTCCTGCAAGCACAGAACATTTGATATGGTAACAGCAGTAGCTTTCAAAATTATGCCCATTAAGACAAAAAAATGAACAAAAGACAATGGAATTGTGAGACATTATGTTTATTTACAGTATTCCACTTTTTAAATTACAAAAAACAAACATCATCATTACAATACAGTTTGCAGAAGTGCAGTTCTGCCTCTGGTGCAGGTTGGCAGATCAGTGGTATGCACTGTGTGTCAAATGATGACTAGGGCTGACAGTGCCGGGGTCATGCCAGTTCAGCTTGTCAGATCAGGATTAAATCACCAAGCTAACATCCCTGGAACCTATGTTGCAACCTGTTTTCGACTTTTACAATTCTGTGGGGATTTTGCCGTCAGGTACCGATCTGGTAACCTGCAGTAAATTATGTAGCTCACCCTGTGTACCACAGCATAATCGAGATAGAAGCAGGAAACTTACAAAACTAAATTTTCTTAAACTGCTGAAGCTGTGTCTCACTGTCCTTACACTAACAGCTCCAGTGTCCAGCGTGATATTCAGTGTCGCCCGGTCTATATGGGATATAAATGGGATCCCGGTCGTGCCTGAAAATAGTCATTTTATGGCTAGTGCACTTATCCAGTTAACAAAAGCTAAATAAAAAATTAAATATAAATAAATGGTCAACCTGTCACTGAGGTATAAACCCTTGGCCATGTTGAGGACGACTGATTTTTTAAGCCTGTTTATTTCTTGGCTTGTAAATCTGTAACATATTGCGATCACTGTTTTTTCTTTTATGGTAAAAACAGCTGTTCCCAAGACTTAAGGGGTCACTTAAGTGCATTGTCACTGATCGGTTGCAGTTTGAAATTACAGATGGTGAGAAACGGAATATAGAAGCATAATTCCACATTATAAGGACATCATTTGATGTTTTCTGTTATCATTCAGGATGGAAGTGTGTGTTTGTGAATTGGAAGGGAAGTATGATAGACAGCAATCAGCCCAACAGTGGCTCACATCTCCTGGTGATGTGCAGCCCCTAATTCCGCCCCCCCCATCCATACTGGCAATACTGCTGGTTAAGGACCGACTCTTGGCTGAACTAATATCTACTGCTGCCTAAAGCTGACCAATTAACCCCTACGGTTTACCTGCTCACTGCATTGAAAATACGCCTATTGAGCACAGTATCGTCAAGATTGTCATTTGGTTTTTGTTTGCAAAAAAAGATTCTCTGTTAAGCTTTCCATTTCATTCATGAAATACATCCTCCCCAAAAAGCCACCCCCCCAACACACACCTCTATTTGAAGCAAAAGGATGAACATTGATCCACAATGAGAAGGGTTTTCTTCGCCTTTCGTGGACTCCACACTTTAATGTACCTTTCACTGTATTTCAATGTCAAGAATTTTCCTGAAAAAAGAGAGTTTATTTATCTTTTCATTTGCAAAGTGTCAATCCCCTTCTAGCCTGTACACTTCAAAGTCATCTAATACAGGGCTGCCATCAGAACAGGAGGGATCACCAATGAGTCTGATAGTCTGACATACAGGCTAAGGCAACCCAGACCGGGAATGAAACAATGTTGGTGAATACCAGGAACTGTGGTAGTTCAGTTGCCCCACCCAAAAAAAAAAACCCTTAGCAATAGGACCACGGAAATGAAGACACTATGGTTTAGAGACTTTATTTTTTAACAGGAGGTGGCCATCTGCCATGTTTGAACATGCTGCATATAACAATATATTGCAGTTTATGTGCGTTATACAGAAACAACGTTAATAAATCACTCAGTTCAACTTGCATCTTGCAGATAGAACTGATTTGTTTATAGAAATACTGCATTAAATACAGCCATGCTTTTTATTTAACATGATTAGCTATATGGCAAATAAAAAAAAAATTAGATGTACCACATACAACATACTCTACATTAGTGAGATATGCAATTTGTGAGAAACAGGCCAGCGGCTTGAATGGAGAGCTGTATGCAGTTAGAATGCATAAGCAGAGTCGTCATCAGCAGCAGGCAGGAGGCTCGAGCAATGAAAGAATGTGGAGGATCGGCTGCACCGTTAGTAGCCAGAAAATGTACTCAAAACATAAAAAATAATACACAGACACAATAAATTGTATGATAATGATTTTATACAGCATGAAAACACACAATAAACCATATTAGAGCCAAAAACTGCTTTCCTGTCCCCTTTAAATGCCAAGCATTTTTCTGATCACTAACTGAAAACAAGATGGTGGATTTGCGACAGTAACAGGGCCATTTGCGACAGTAAAAAGTGCATTTTATACAGTTCAATCCTTTTTGTTAACTTTTCCCATTGACTTATAATGGGAAATTGTTTTTGAATAACTTTTGAACCGTTTAATATTTTTCACGAAATCTTTGAAAGGCACATCGGGACCCTGGCTGCACGTTCTCTGAAGATTTTGGGCAGGTCGCGCAAACCCTGCGACCTGTAGGTGTGACAGCAGAATTCCAGAAAAAGCGTAAACACAAGCGCAGATCATGCTTAATAACTCCGCAGCCATATATCCGACCATTACGAAACTTGGCAGATCCCAAGGCCTATGGTTCTTGATCACGTATTCCAAATTTTAGATAAATCTGTCAAACAGTTGCAAAGTTATTAAGGTGCAAATTTTTGGGTTTAACACAGAAATGGCTCCTCAACCCTAACTGGTAGCACTACCGTTACTATTATATATATTATATATATATATATATATATATATATATATATATGCCCCAAACTTTCAATTGTTTTCTGGGATGGAGTTGTGCTTGTGAAACTCAGCAAACACTCACGTTAATGCTTGCACTTACGTGTGGTGCCGAGTTTTAAATACCTTAACTCCGCCCCTCCAATGACCTCAGCAGCCGACTTCCCCGAGCACTCTGCTCTCTGAGTTTAGTGAATAGTTTATTTGAAGTCCACAATATAATGAAGAAAATTGGAAATGTAGGAAACCAATCTCTCACACAGGTACTTGCTTTACCTTGTTGTTCTTCTAGCAGCAGAGTTTGATGGAAATTGCAGGGGAAATTGCACCGGGAGAAAAAACACACAGGTCCAGGAGTAGATAGCTTTATCATGGATTTTTACTTGGGTCACAAAGTTGCACCACTTTAAGAGAGCCAGATTGGTAGCCTCATTTTTCTTTTTGTAGCAGCATCTTTCTATGTGACCTTTTCCAAAACAGTATCTACAAACTATGTTGGGATTTGAGGTCTACTCCCTCTCCTTTCAGGCCTACCCACATTCCTGCCTGATGGACATGATGGAATAAATGTAGATGTTCTTACCGGTTGCTGAGTCAGGGTTATGGTGGGGTCAATGGTTTTATACCTCTTCCTTGCTGGTTGCATGGCCATCAGGAAATCCTACGCCAAGGTGATGGCAACTTCTGCAGATTCTGTGTGATGCACCCTGATCCAGATCTGGACATCTGCTGGCAAAATCTGGAAAAACTGTTCCATAACAACTGCCTCGATGATGTCCAATATGGTTTTCCCATCTGGCTGCAACCATTTATTACAGAGCTCATTAATTCAGGTGTAAGACTCTCTTGAGGTGTCATTTACTTGATGTTTTAGGGAACGGAAACTCTGTCTATGCATTTCACTATTGACATCAAAACGTTTCAATATATCTTTTTTGACTAAGTCATCTTTCTCAGAACTCCAGTGGTTCATATGACTGTAAGCCAATTGGACTCAACCTGTGAGTCAGGGAGCCAGTCTTACCACCCTCTGGTCTGGAGGCCATTCACATGCCTTGGCCAGTCATTCAAAAGTGGTAAGGTAGGCCTCAATGTCATCAGTGGGGGACATTTTTGTAAGTTTAATGTATTTTGAGATGGTATGTATGCCATCTGTGGCTTTAGCCATCCCAATAATTTGGAGGGACCTCATGGTGTCCTCCCATCGCTTGTCCTGATGACGTTGTTCCTTCTCTTGTGCCTGGATGTCTTTTAGCCATAGTCACTCCATCTCCAGTTGTTTCTGGCAGCCACTTCAGGAGTTTTCCCATATCCTCTAGTGGTTCCTCGACGAGAACCTCTGCCAGCTCCTCCTCTCTGCCGTCCTCTTCATAGCTGTCTGTCGACTGTCATTTGGGTTTTGCCCAGGGCTTCCACTCAGAATCAAGCCCAGGTAACAATTGCTCTCATAAGTGCTCAGCCATCACTCTGGTCAGAATGGACCTCACAAGCATCGCCATTTTTCAATACCACAATGCCTCTAGTCACCAAGAGGTATCACATCTGATACCTATTGGAATCCCCCTTTTTGCATAGGACTTCCAATATATCCCACTCTTAACAGCAAATGTAATAGCTTTATGGCAAAGGGTAACTATGGACACAGTAATTCAGTACAACACACCACAGTGCGATTTTATTTTTATACAGAAATCAGTATACAAAGCAAATAAATAGAAATAAAAATATTCACCAAAAAAACAAAAATAGCCCAATGCTATGATTAAATAAAATCACCTTACTTCAGGTTTCAAACAACAAGTCAATACTTCAGTTTGTCCTACTGTGAAATTATCAGTACCTGTTGGGGTATAGATGCTTCCTCTTGCCTTCACTCCAAGCAAGTGAGACTAGCTTATTAGCTGATCTGCCTATGCGTGGGTTTGGAGGGGTTTATATAGCCCTCCAACTTTATTTTAGGCCGGTCCAAAAAAGGCAATTGAACAGTTTGTCTCTCTAGAGGATCACAACTAGGACTATACAAAACAAAAAAGTTGTTTCTAAGCCTGGATTATAGAGAGCTTTCCAACAATATAAAGAAATACAAATAACCATTTATCTGGCCAGTGTTATTACCATTTTAAACAGAAGGATCCATTATGTAAGTAAACTCCTCCCACTGGTCAGCATAGTTATGCAACAATTTATTATAGACATAGGCCACTATCTTCTTGGCTACATGAAAGGGAAAGGGAAAGGGGAAATAGTTTAACCAAGAAAGGCACACTGAGCAGAAGCTTGTTTCCCGGTGCGACCTGGGAGCACAAGGAAGTTAAGTGACTTGCTCAGGGTCACACAGTATGGAAGTGGGGGCTGTGGGATTCAAACCCACATCTCCAGGTTTGCAGCTCAGAGCCCTAAACCTCTGCACTGTAGTGCTTTTTACATGTCTGGACATGCTGTTTTATGTCTGACCATGTTGTTTCAAGGGACTTCTTGGTTCAGTCATTATTTTATCAGTTTTAAGTCTTTTTTATTTTATACTGGGGCTAACCCAAGAACATTTTAAATGCAAGTGTGCACTTTATATTGTTCCAAATGCACTTTAAACAGTTCTAAATGCACTTTTATTCATTCATAGGCATTTTATGCCCTACAAACACCTAATAATTTTGTTGCCAGTTGGCATGCTGAACTTGGACCTAGTGTTACATTGGAATGGTGGTAAGAACATAGAAACATAGAATTCGATAGCAGATAAGGACCGCTTGGCCCACCTAGTCTGATCATTTCGATACCTAAGGGATAAGCTGCAGATCATAGTTAACCAACAGCCTACTTCCTCCTACTCCCCACCAGAACTGCCTTATGTCCGTCCCATGCTTTCTTGAATTCCTCCACTGTTTTTGACTCCACAACCTCCTCAGGAAGGCTGTTCCATGCATCCACAATCCTTTCCATGAAAAAATACTTCCTCACATTACTTCTGAGCTGTACCCCCTCTATCTTCAAATTGTGCCCCCTTGTTCTTACACCTCTTTTTCTGAAATATGCTACCCTCTTGGACTTTGTTGATTCCCTCGAGGTACTTGAAAGTTTCTATCATGCCCCCCCCCTTTCCTTGAGCGTATACATATTATGCTCCTTTAGTCTCTCTTCATATGTCTACTGGTGCAGACCCCACCCCATTTTGGTTGCCATCCTCTGGACAGCCTCCACCCTATGTCTTTGTGGAGACTGGGTCTCCAGAACTACATGCAGTACTCCGGATGGGGTCTCACCAACTGTCTGTACAGAGGGATAACAACTTCCTGTTTTCTACTGTTGATGCCTCTCTCTATGCATCACAGTATCCCCCAGCTCTCCTTACTGCCTTCTCACATTGCTTGCCCATCTTTAGGTTGTCTGATATGACTATCCCCATGTCCCTTTCCATTTTTGTTGTTGTCAGTATCTCACCCCCCCCACTGTGTACTCTTACCCTGGGTTTTTGTTTCCCAGGTGGATTACTTTGCACTTCTTTGCATTGAATCTAAGCTGCCATGCATTTGACTATTCCTTCAACCTTGCCAAGTCCCTTTTCATTGTTTCCACCCCCCCCCTTGTGTATCAGCCCTGTTGCAGATCTTTGTGTCATCTGCAAAGAGACATACTTTTCCTACCAGTCCCTCTGCAATATTACTTATAAAGACATTAAAAAGGACTGAACCCAGTACTGAGCCCTGCAGTACCCACTAGTAACCCCTTTTTCTTCACTGTGGACTCTGTTTACTATTAACCTCTACGTCCTGTTGTCCAGCCAATGTTTTACCCAGGCTACCACCCTGGGACCTACTCCCAGGCTAGCTAAGTTGTTTATTAATCTTTTGTGTGGGACTGTGTCAAATGTCTTGCTAAAGTCTAGGTAGGTCATGTCCACAGCCTCTCCCTGGTCTACTACTTTGGTCACCCAGTCAAAGAAATTGATTAGATTTGTCTGACATGACCTTCCCACTGTGAATCCATGCTGGCTGGCCTCTAGGTACTCAACAATTCTTTTCTTCAGAAGTAATTCCATCATTTTCCCTACTACTGAGATCAGACTAACAGGTCTGTAGTTTCCTGCCTCTGTCTTGCTTCCACTTTCGTGTAGGGGAAATCACATCTGCCCTTCTCCAGTCCACAGGTATTACACCATCCTCCAATGATTTGTTAAAAAGGGTAGTCAGTGGTGTTACTAGTTTTCCCTTTAGTTCTTTTAGAACTCCCATTGGAACCCATTGCTTTGTCCAACTTCAGTTTTTTGAGTTCTTTCAGAACCCTTTCTTCTGTGAAAGGACTGATATTGACCCCCCTATCCAGAGTGCTTCTATTGATTGGATTAGGTACCTCTCCCTCCTCTTCTTTTATGACTAATGGTGGGTGAAGTGGCCCCAATTGGCTCTGGGGAGTGATTTGCGGAGTGAAGGCGATGAGCTGCTCCGCATCGCGAAGTGGAGTACTTCGCGTTATTAATAGGAATGCGAAATCCATTGAAAACAATGACTTTGCATTACTCTGCCTTCCCAAACCACTACTCCACCAATTCTTAAGGCGAAGTACATTGAAAACAATGTAGTTCATCTTACTTCGCCTTGTTTTTAAGCTCCAAAGGTGAATTTTGCAGAGTTTCATGGGATTTCAGGTCACATGGGCTCTAGATTGTTCTGCACAGCCTCAGTTTGGGGTAGTGTGTGTAGGAAGCTATAGGAGACAATCTGCTCTGAGAGCTCTCTGCGATTCAAACCTTCAAAAAGCTGTTAAAAAGCCTTTTTGGTATTTTTTATTTGTTGAAAATTTAGTTCATCGATTATACAAAACCCTCCTGTGCTCATATCATCGAGCATTTATTGTTTGTGTATGGATTTTGAATGTTAATGTACAACATTCAGTCTGTGTACTGAAAGACAGTGGAAGTGTGCTTTGGGGGTGGGGAGAATCTATGAAGTAGGTAGATTAACTTGGAGTAAAAGACAGTGCTTTCTGTTTTAGTGATATTTTTCTTGTATAACTGTGTTAAAGTACACACAGTAATATTTTAAATATTTCTTGCCATTTTTTTTTGCTGATTGTTGTGGTGCAGCAGTGCATAATTTTAGTTTGTTTAAAATATGTGATTATATTACTGAAGTTTTCAATTTGCTATGCATTACTTAGTGTGTGTGTGTGAGTATGTGTGTGAAATGCATGTCATCAAATCAGACACCTTTTATTGTGCCACATAATAATTTCAGCAATGTGAAGCTGCTATCCACCGCAGCTGTGTGATTTTTGTACTTCTTTGTGGTATCTTTACTGGTACTAGTACTAGTGACTGTTACTGCAGCAGCGCATAACACTGCCCCCCACGGCCCACCCCAACCCGCAAAGGTATTCTTTTCCAGATTTGTATTTCTGATGGTGAGCACTGGTTAGGTGTTGTGCCTTTGTTTCTGCATCTCTTCAGTGCACAGTGCAATCTTAATCTGTCTGTGAATTTGCAACTCTTTAGGGCCCAATCTCCATCTGTAACTTAAGTCACAGTTGTTTCTTTGACTTCCCTTCAGAGTACTGGACAGGTGTGGTGCATAATTCTGCATGAACATTGTACTCAATATGCTTTTTTAAGTCAGGACCATCATCACGAGTCACTCTTGATACAAATCACGTTCTTTATCATCACAGTCACAAATGCAGTCACAAATCACGATTCACGATCATTCACATTACGAATCACAACATTAATTTTTTTGCTAGTTACTTGGATGTACTGCAAGCCTGTTTTGTAGTATCTTTCCAGGCTTCACCACCCCACCGTTGTACTCACTGATACGTGCTTTTAAGTCTGGGAGTTTTAAGCTACAGTTCATCGGGGAAGTACAGCCATAGGCGGTACGCATTCACGTTTCTTCATCATCACGGTCACAAATGCAGTCACAAATCATGATTCACGATCACGTCATGAATCATAACATTACTTTTTTTAATAGTTACTTGGATGTATTGTAAGCCTGTTTTGTAGTATCTCTCCATGTTTTACCACCCCACCATTGTACTCATTAATGTTTGTTTTTAAGTCAGGGAGTTGGACAGTGTCTGCAGTACATACACAGACTGGAAAGAAGACTGAATGCACACATGCAGTTTAGTACAGTGTACTTGCACTGCTCAGAATACAAAGTGTCACGCATACGGAAGACAACAAAAAAAAGGGCATAATTACATACAAGGGTCGGGGATGGTGGAGGAATACATTTTATAACGCAGCAAGGAAGGTGTGGGGAGGCACATGGTGTGAGGAAAAACAAATAATGTGGGATCCCATGGTGATCTAGCAGCAGTTCCAGCATGGACATAATTTGCAACTGATATTCCTCTATGTGATCCAGCTGCTGCTCCACAGCACTCACCTTCTTGTTGTTATCCTCAACAGCACTCCAGAGAACTGCCAAGTCAGCCTGTATTGCATGCATTTCTCTGGCGTCCACACATTCTACTGGCTGACCTGCTGGTGGTGGTGGTGGTGGGGGTACTGGTGGAGCAGCAGGTGCTTCTGTGGCCCTCCTCTTCTTAGGGATGCCGCAATGCACAGCTGCACCCTCTGCCACAGAATGACCAGCAGGTGCAGGCATGGTCTGTTCTGTGGCAGCCTGCCACTTCAACTGCTGGTGATTGAGCATATGGGTGCACTGGTCCTCAGTCCCCAGGTGAGTCCCCTTGGGGCCACGGGCCACCTCCACCTCACATAGGTGGTACTTGACCACACTGCTGTCCCCCCCACACAGTAAAAAAACTGCAAAACAATGGAGGTGCGGGGAGGACCAGTCACAGGCAGGGGATGGTCAGATGAACTGGTAGCCAGCTGGTCACAGTGCTGAACAGGGATGGGATCCACACCTGGGCCCAGGGGAATAGGCACATCCTGCTCCAGAGAACCTGGACGTGGTGGTAGTGGTGGTTCAACTGCCTCAGAGTCAGGACAGGAGGCTGTGCTAGTCCTGCTTCTGGGGGGTGCACTCGCAAGTATCAAGTGGTCCAACAGACATGGGTGCCCATGCCCTCCACACATGTGCATGGTACGATGCTTACCACTACCACGCTCTCCCAGAGCTGCCCCCACCCCAGACATTCCCTCACCCTTGTCCATCTCTCCTACTGAGCTCCCTCAGTCCAGAGCAATTACTACTCACACTGTCACATAACACACACACACAGTCACACAGACAAACAACTAACTATTTATAAAGGTAAGAAAAATAAAATTTTCAGATAGAACAAATTAAGTAAAAAAGAGTACAGAAAAGACAAAAAAATGTAGCTTTTAAACAAGCTGTTGGGTCTAAATCAAGTTTAAAATCTCCTCCTTGCTTTGATTTCAAAATATCAGCAGTCACAAAACACACTACTCTCTCTCCGTCTGCACAGGAGAAAGTAAAAGTGTCTGCTTGTATGACTCACTTTCTTCCTGCCTAGTTAGAGAGCATGTTACTTACAGTACTACAAGCGATGTGATGTGTGTGTGTGTGTGTGGGGGGGGTGCTGCCAAATCTGAAACACCAAGTGGATCACTTAAAATCATGAGGAACGAGAAGTCCATTAAAAACAATGATTTCGCCTTACTTCTCATTGCCATTCCGCCTTAACGTGAAGTGGTAATGAAAAGGCGGAGTGAGCACTTTGCTTTGCCCACACCGCATAGTGGATTGGCAATGTGAAGTGCTCACTTTGTGTTCACTTCGTCAGCAGAATTTAAATTCACTGCATCTCTATTTGTGAATACTGAGCAGAAGTATTTGTCCAGTACCTCTGCCTTTTTACTGTCCCTCTCTGCCCACCCACCCTCCTATTTATTTAACCTTAGTATCCCTCCTTTTGTCTTTCTTTGCTCCCTAATGTACCTATAAAAGGTTTTATCCCCTTTCTTAACCGAGTTGGCTATCCTTTCCTTGGTTTGGGCCTTTGCTATTCTGATTGCCTTCCCCACTTCCTTCTGCTTTAGCTGGTACAGTTCTCTGTCCTGCTCCTTCTGTGTTTCCTTATACTTCCTGAATGCTATCTTTTTCTCCCTAGCCTTCCCCACAACCTCTTTTGAGAACCATTGTGTTTTTTTTTTCTTTGTTTTGATATATTTGCTTCAAACAAAGGCTTATTGCCTCTGTGATGGCAGTTTTGATGTTTCCCCATTGTTGCTCCACCCCTCTTTTTTGCCTGTTTGCTAGTGCTTTTCTGAGGCACTCTCCCAGTTTGACAAAATCAACCCTGCTGAAGTCCAGTACCTTCACTTTGGTATGGCTTGACTCTACAGCTGAGTTTATCATGAACCACACTGTTTGGTGGTCACTTGTTCCCAGATGGCTACCCACTTCTAGATCTGAGATCCTCTCTCCATCCCCATTTGAGAGTACAAGGTCAGGTAGCCCATGTCGGTAGCATGTGAGGTTGGTGTCCGAAAGATGGCGCTGTCGGAAATGGCAAAATGAGATGTGTGCGAAAGCCTGAAAGGTGAGGGGGCAGGTAGGGTGACCGGATGTGAGGTTGTGAGTGACCCTAGTGACAGGATGTCGCTATACATAAATGCGCTTGGTGGGGAGAAGCAAGCATTGCGAGCATGGCCTGGGAGTGGGCAGAGGGGATGTAGGAGGTGGCACTGTGGTCAGCAGCTGAGCTGCACCGTGGCATCAGGGGTTGGCCTCCGCTTGAGGTGCTGGGGTTCCAGGTTTGGGTCTGGGTCCGGGCACTTTAAGTTTTTTTTTTGTGCCCAGCCCAAAAGTTATCTTTATTTTGCTTTCTCACCCCCCGACATACACTCCCCTGGAATTGAGAATTCTTAATTGGGGGGTGTCTGGGGAACCCCCCACAGAAAGCAAAGTATAGAAATCCCCGGTGCCATTCTTCCATGTGCCAAGGATGTCAGGGTGATGAAATTGTTTTCGCTGTCCTGACGTCGCAATAATGCGAGTCACCATTCAGTGCTCACTATTATCACATAGAACTGTCCATGTCCACAGCCCTTCCCATGTCTACTATTTTGGTCACCAAGTCAAAGAAATCGATTAGATTCGTCAGACATGACCTTCCCACTGTGAATCCATGCTGCCTTGGGTCTTGTGCCCCACTGGCCTTTAGGTACTCAACAGTTCTTTCCTTCAGAAGTGATTCCATCATTTTCCCTAACACTGAGGTCAAACTGATAGGTCAGATAAATTGAATATGAAAAATAATGTAGTAGGACAATGGTATAGAGAGAAAGAAAAAGATTGATGTAGATGGCCAACCTACTTCAGGGCTAGAAAAAGGCGATGGATAGGGTAAAGAAGTACTGTTGCGCAACAGACTTATAGTGGTAAGAAAAAGATGATAAGATAGACATATATTCCACCGGGGTGCAAGGACTGGCAGAATGCGGTTCTGCCACAGACACTCTTGAAATTGACTAAATCTTTTGCAAGGAAGGTTGCCAAATGGAACAAGCACAATAGGCAGATCTTGTTTTCAAAGGGAGTGGGGTAGGCTGAGTGGACATAATGAAGGGTCTTCACTTAGTACAAGAGGGACAAGAGGGAAGAAGCCTAGCAGGATTATCAGGATACACTCAAGGAGACAATGGCAGATATTAGAAGGGCACAGGCATACACAAATCTGTGGATTTCTTAGGGAGTGAAGAGTGGGGAAAAGCAATATTTTTAGATACATAGCATAAAATAGAACATAAGGGGGATGGTAATGCAAGCTGAGGTGGGGAGGGTAGTGGAAGTTGATGAGCAGAAAGCAAACATACAGTACTGAACAATTTGCTGCTTGGCATTCACATTAGAGCAAAACAGACCTCTGTGGGAGAGTGGTATCAAGGCCACCACATAGGGGTTCAGGAGGTGGACAGGGTACAGTTCTTGGTTGACAGGGTAATAAAGTGTATATGAGCTCTCAAGGTAGACAAAGTGCTAGGCCTACAGTAGATTGCTTGAATTCATGGTCACTTAGGGAACTGAATGCAGAATTGTCAGTACGCTTAACCCACCTATTTTACAACTCACTGAAGTCCAGAGAGATGTGAGTGGATTGTAAATCCACTGATATAGTACCACGCCACAAGGTGGAAGGGGGAGGTAGGATTGATGAAACTACAGGCCTGTCAGCCTTACCTGCATTGTAGGAAACAAAATCCATGCACACACACCTCTAGCTTTCAAAGGTGCTACCCTTTATGCAAGAACACTGTACAAAACAAAACAAAAAAAGGTGCACACACCACCACAGAACCTTGATTACAATTGAAAGGATTATTAATATGTGCTCATCCAGATGCTTTTTTGGTGCTACATAGGGGTGTTGGGATCTGGATGAGGTAATAAGCCATTGAATTTTAAGCTTAAATGTTCAGTTGATCACAAAATGGGTCGCGCATCACAAGTAAACATCCATGTTAGTCAAGTGACCTCTAACACTATTTAATTTCTGCTAACTGAACAAGAATGAGCATTATTTCAGAAAAGAAATCCAATACTATGTGAAAATTGTGCTTTTAAATATATTATATATGAGTCACAAAATCGTGCTGCAGTTTGCAAAATGGTGCATTTCTCAAAAAGTGTGCAAAACAGCTTTTCACAATTTTGCCAACCACTAGTCCCAGATTAGATTCCATTGATAATTAGAAATACATACTACCATTGTTTTTTTTTTCTATTATCTATTCTGAGCATGGCAGGCAGCTCTGGTCCCTCCCTTGGAGGGAATCAGTCTCTGGCTGCACTGTTCCACCACCCAACACTGCCTATATCCCACACAGGTTTCCCCATGGCAGGGCTGAGGTGAAGGAGCACCGTCTTTCCCCCACCTCTGGAGCAAAATCCAGACATCGGGGGCTGGACAGGGTGCTGGTGCAGTCATCATGGAACCTGCTAGCTCCTTTTCCTTCAAATTTTCTCCTGCACCCTCCCCCCAATGATGTATGTCAGTGACATACCCCCTGGCTGACATCAGAGGGTGATTGACAAGTGGAATGGCAAACCCTCCATCCCTGAGAGAGGAGAGCAGTCCTCCAGATGCTCAATCCTCTCTCTGACCTATGAATCCCTGGTGGCCTAGGCTCATTCCTGAACCTGGGTTGCTGGCATGGTGCAAGGTGTAGCAACCAGTGCCTCAACCTCCCTCACCAAAGGGCTGGCATATATGCTGTTATTGTAATTGTTAGTACACATGGTTACGCTGCTATAATAAGGGATCAATGTTCTTATGCAACTTAGTATAGTGTTATGCTTGTGCAACTTGTGATGAATCTTTGTAGCCATTCACCTCTCTATCCATGGGATATACCACCCTGTAGAGGTATGAAGGCATGGAACCCTAGTGGAGGGTTCCATCCCTAGAGGTGCCACAGGAATGATTCCTTTGCCTAAAGGTATCTTAGGAAGGAGCCCCCAGGGAGAGAGAGACAAGCTACTTGTAGAGGAGGGGAGGATGGTGGAGCAATGAAAAAACACTTCAGGTGGTGGTTAGAAGGTGCTGCCTTTTATGGCTCATGGGGGGAGTGGCTGGTTGCTCCACCTCATTGAACCACAGGTAAAGCCTTTAATTTAATGGGCTTATGCAACTTTGAATAGCATTATGCTTGTGCAACTTGTGATAAATATTTGTGGCCATTCACCTCTCTATCCATGGGATATACCACCCTGTAGGGGTACAAAGGCAAGGGACCCTAGCAGAGGGTTCCATCTTTAGAGGTGCCATGGGAATGATTCCCTTGGCTAAAGGTACTTTAGGAAGGATCCCCTAAAATGCAAAGATCATAGAGTAGAAAGCATTGCAGAAGAACAAATACATATCGGTAAGGAGGTCCTGCACATAGATCAGTAGGCATCATATAGTGAGGATCTTGATGTATGGCAGGGAGGAACAGCATGAACAAATAGTGACCATTTCATAGGTCTGAATTATAATAAGAGGGCATGACTTCCTAAGGAGAGAGTTAAATCAAAGGAGACCACAATCCATCTCCATGAAACAGCAGAAACCTACCTAAATAATCTAGGGAATATGTTACTACAGTCTCTATAGGGATTATGACCATTGGCATGGAGGAGAGGGAAAAAATCCTTTAAGGAGGAAACCTCTGGGGATCCAAAGCCCAGGTCACCTTCTCTCCAGGCTTCAGGAGATTTTGTTTAGTGACGGCTGACAATGCATCAGACAGGACAAGACTGACCAGACAAAGTCTTAAGAGAAACTCCAAAAAATGGAGAGGAAAACAAAGATGAGGGAACTAAGAAATGGGAAAACACAGAGAACCACTGGGCAAACAAAAATGGGAGCACTGACAGCTGTGGGGCAAGCAGCAACAGCAGATGTCCCAAAGGTGAGTGGCCACAGCAGAGACCACCATGGGGTGAGTGGCAACAGCACACACAGCCATGGGGTGAATGGAAACAATAGAGACAGGTGCAGACTGAGCAGCAACAGCACAGACAGATGTAGGGTAAAGCTACATCTCAGACAACTGCAGGGTGAGCAGCAATAGCATGGATGGCCACAGGTAAGCAGCAACAACGTGGATGCCATGGGGTGAGTGGCAAAAGCATATATGTCCACAGGGCGAGTGGCAACAACACAAACAGCTGCAGAGTGAGTGGTAGCAGTACAGGCAATGGCAGGGCGGTGGCAACAGGCAACAGTGGAGACAGCTGCTGAGCAAGTAGCCACAGCACAGACGGCTGTGGGGTGAGTGGCCATAACACATACAGCCACAGAGCAAGTGGTCACAATTTAGACAACCATTGGGCAAGCAGCAAAAGTACAAACAGTCACAGGGTGAGTGGCAACAGCACAGACAGCCATGGGGTGAGCAGCCACAACACAAACGCAGTACGGGGCAACATCATGGACAGCTGTGGAGTGATCAGCAACAGCACAGAGGGCCATGGGGTAAGCAGCAACAGCATAGACAGTGAAGGAATACATAGGCAGGTAAGGATTACAAATCATGACAACAAATATAAGGGAGACCCGAGGTAGGACTGAAAATGCTGCGACATACCAGAGATAGAATACAGAGTCAAGAAATTAATGCAAAGAAAAAACAGGCAAAGTAGCTACTCGAACAAGGCAGCCAACAGCTGTAATCTGGGCTGATCTACGTGGATTGTGAAATGCACTTTATGGAAGAAAGAGGAAAGCAATGGAGACTGATTTAAAAAAAAAATTAAGATATACAGGCCCTACAAGTAGGACTAGGCAAATACTGGGTGTCTGAATTATAATGGTAATTACATATGAGTCCTGTTTGTAGGACTAGGATAATAGTAATATATAAGTTGTGAAATGCAGGTTGTATAGCAGGATACCCTAAAAGAACATGGTGGGTAAGCAGTATGGGAAACAGCATAAACGAACCGGGTGAATGAGCTGAGAAAGTCAGATGGGAGAGCAGCTAACTACAGCAAGTGGCAAAATGGATCACAACTGGTGAAACAGGGTCAGAGAAGCAGTGGTATATTGAATGCATGGGAGCCCTGCACAGAAGATGAGCAGCCGGAAAGAGGAGTGGCTGAGGAGTAAATGCAGCACACAGAAGGGCAGTAAATACAACATATGGAAAGGTGACAGCAGGAGAGAAACCCCAAAGAGAGTACAGACAGGATGGAGGGGAATGACACAAGACATGAAAGAGGATTACAGCTGCAGGCAAGTGGCAGAAAAGGAGGAGCAAGGAGCAGGAGGGGGAATGGCCCCAAGGAGGAGGACAGAAATGGGAGGAGGGAAAGGAACATGCAGCCAGAGAGCAACAAATTAAGCAAACAATGGAATAACAGCCACAGCGAAAGCAACTAAATGCATAGGGGAGCACGAAAAAACAAACGGACAAACAAGGAGAACAGAAAGAAGCACCGGGAGTGGCCAGAAAAAAAAAAAAAAAGAATGGCAGCAGCAAGCACATACCAACCAACAGAAGGAGTAGGAACAAACAGCATGCAACAGAGCCTCTGGACCCAACAAAAAAAAAACCTTCAGGAGGCAGTTGGAAGGCGCTGCCTTTTATGGCTCAAGCAGGAGGAGTGACTGGTTGCTTCACCCCATTGAACCACAGGCACAGCTTTCCAAAAAAGAAGGGAGGATAGGGATGGGGTTCAATGGGAGTTACTCCCTCTGATCATTTGATGAATGGCCATTCTGTAAGACTCAAGCAGGATATTGGGCAACAATATCCAATTGAAGGTTTTCAATGTGGCAGCTGATACAATTAGTGTGTTTACACCTCAGCTGGCAAATTTTTCACACCCCAAAACTGGCCAGCAGTTTCACCTAATGGATTTCTTAGATTGCCAAACTGAATAGCACACTATCAGATCCTGAAAGCCCACATCCAGGAGCACATATGTGCAATAATCAAACAAAACATAAATAATGCGCAGGGTGTGCATTTCAAGGACTGACATGGCTTATCCACAAAAAGGTTTCTGCTTTGATCTTTGGACCATGTCCCTCCACCACCTTGATGTGGTGACTGAATTAAATTACTGCTGCAGAGGGATACTAGGTGGATTGTCCAATTAAATGCTTTGGCACCACATGGTCTTAATGAACAATTGGACTTTAAACCATTTTTATGTTTGTGCTAATGCTTGCACAAAGCAAACATATTGCTATGATAGTGGATTTGAGAGATGTGTCACTGTTTTCCATTGTGGGACAATCTGCAGTGGGCTCCACAGTGTCAGACCAGTCATCAGCCAGGCTGGTCATGATATTTTTCCAGGCTTGCTGTGCAGAAACATCATGAAGTTTGAAGACAAGAGCTGCCCATATCACAGGCGGCTTTTTGCTTTGATCTGCAAGATGCCGCCCAGCAAGCATCTGATCAGTGTCAAGATCAGCCTGCACCTCATCCCTCCCACAACACAACTGACTGTACATAACCTCTGTTCATCCTTCATTTGTCCATTTTACATACTTCCACCTTCTGAAAAGTATCCCTCCCACCTCCTCACTGCTTCCTGTACCCCTTCTAAACAGTCTCACCCTTTACCAAGTTTTCCTCCTACCACTCTATTTGCTTCCCATGCCTGCAACCATTTTAAAAAGATTACACCTCTGCCAAGAATCCTTCCCACCTCCCCAGTGCTTTCCATACAATGAACCTGACACTGGGGAGTCCAATCTCAAGTGCCGGTATCTGAAATAAAGAAAACCATCTCTCGATGACTTTAAAAAAATAATAATTTTACACCTTGTGAAAAGAAAATGGTCCATCAATATCTGTTGACGCCACCGTCCCCCACTGCCATTACCTTTCTCTCAACTGATCCCTCTACTCAGCACCCACCACCTCAGACCACCCAACCCCTTACATACCTACTGTGGGTCCAATGCCATATCCCTCTCTAGACCAGAGATGCATCTTCACTCTTCAGCACTAGACCAGGAACTGAGGAAATCAAGTAATCTGTGGCAAACATATTTCAAGGTGTTTTGAACTTGTACTCAGAACTTGGACTTTTTTTTATTGTTAATACTTTTTATTATTGCTTTCATTTACACATAAGGCATACATTCAGCAAACAGTTAAGCAGTGATGACCTAAATGATCAAGCAATACATAACAATTCCTGGCAATGAGAGTGGTACATATAGGACATAGTTACAGATTGAAGCCATGAACCAGATTACAACAAAAAGTCCACAGGAGACGTCCAAGGAGGTAGCACTAGGATATATACATCTATTTTGTTGATAACAAGGATAGAGATTAAGGAGGTGTTGCTATAGTGCTGAAACATCTCAAAAGGAATCCTGGTGCATAATCTCAGCCTGGAAGAGAAACAAGAGAACCACCATAATACATAAACCACAGTATCACACATCCCAACATCAATTCCTCAGATTCAGGGACTAGTAGGACTACTTAGTATATTATAAGGGACAGAGGTACAAATTTTAGAAGCCTATCAACAGGCATCTGCCATCAGCAAATTGCGTAGACCACCAGGAATTGATGGCAGAGCTCACCCTATGCCCACATGTGGGGACAAATAGACTGGGTAAGGGGCCCAACACAGATGGTACTGGGGGAGTGTATTAGCCACCACATGAGATAAGCGATCAAGAGAGGCAACCACCAATAGGGAGTTGTAAAACTCAGACATCGTGGGGACCTTGACATCCTCCAGCGGCATAATATTAGCCGGTTGGCTTGCATACTAAACATTGTCTGCCATCTGAATTGCTGCCGTTTCAGCCTTACTCTCTAGGGGGTTAGTTAAAAAATCCACACTAAGGGGTCCAGACCCAGGTCCTGACCTAAGACCTGTGCTGCAAGATCACACACTGCCACCCAGAAAGGGTGGGGGGCAATACCAGAGGATATGCAGGAGGTCACCCACCATGGCACAGCATCTCCAACACAAGTCAGTGTCCAATAAATGGATCTGTATAATAGAGAGGGAGTGCAATACAAGTGGGAGAGGATTTTGTTTTGTATAAGCCTTCTTCTTGCATCTGGGATCAGAGAGTGGACATTGTTCCAGCAGAGTTGCCACTGGGCAGTAGAAAGGGAGATTTGAAGGGCCTTTTCCAATTTAGATTTGGCTTGTGTGGAGTGAGAGGGGAGTTACTCCATGAGAGTAGAGTAGATGAGGTAGCCTGACCTGTCGTGAGTGATAGCCATTTATGTAGCTGAACGTTACCCCCGCACCTTTGTCTCGGAAGAGCTTTGAGAAATGCTGTAATTGCACTCAGCAGCTGCAGGTACTGCCAAAATACAGCCTTTTCCAAGTGAAATTTACAGTCTAGTTCCTGAAAGGACTGTATGGAGATGCCATCAGCCATCAGAACATCCGCCAATGTAGATATACTCTTAGCCACCAAGGCCGGCCATAAAATAGAATGCCCAACCGCTCAGATGGAATGGTTATCCCATAAGGGTGTGGTCTGTAAGGCGCAGAGGTTGGCACCAAACTTCTTATGCACTAAATGCCAGACATGCACCGAGTTAGCTATAGTGGAGTGGTGGCACAGGTTCTTAGGGAGGGGGTTGTAGATCGGAAGAGGAAGAGAATGCACATGGGCTATGTTTGCCTCCATTTGTACCCATTATGGTGTATCCCCCACAGTGGAGAGAAACCATGCCAGGGTTTTAACCATGGAGAAAGCCCACTTGTACACTTCTGTCCAGGGGGCATACCAGCCCCCATGTTTCTGGTGCACTCTTAATTTATTTCTACTGTAGCAGGGTTTAGCACCTTCCGAGATAAAACTGGAAAATACTTTGTTGATAGCTGTCACCCATTGTACCAGTAATGCAATGGGGATGTTTGAGATGACGTACAGAAGTCTGGGGGCAGCCATCATCTTCAAGGTGGAAATTTTGCCCGCTAGGGTGAGATGGAGTTTTTGCCAGTGGTCACACTCCATCCTGATGTCTGCTAAGAGGAGTTTTAGGTTTATCTGCACCAGTGCGCATATGGGATTTAGAAGCAAGACCTCTTTTTTAGCATGGTTGATCTTTAGCCTGGAGTATAGGGAAAATTCCGGTAGCAAAAACAGTAGTGGGGGTAGGGATGTGGGAGCATCTGCCTGGGGTATTAACAGATCATCCTTGTACATGAACATGGAGAAAAGGTTGCCTCCCAGATGGAAACCCCAATGAGGGGAGAGTGATGGATGGCAATCACTAGGGGTTCCACTGCTATAATAAAAAGCAGGTGTGAAAGGGGACAGCCCTGTCTTGTACCCCTGCCTAGGGAAAATGGGGCAGACAAGGTCAAGTTAGTAAGAACCCAAGATGTAGGGTTGTTAAACAAAGCTGCAACCCAGTGCCAAAAATTGTACCCTAACCCCATCACTGTAAGCATGTGCTGTAGATAATCCCATTCTAGGGAATCAAAAGCTTTCTCCAAGTCAAAAGCCACTGCAGCAGCTGGGGTGGTACAACCCATGGCACAGGTTATTATATTGATCAGGGATCTGACATGATCTCTACTGTAGCAGCCCAGGACAAATCCCACCTGGGAAGGGTGAATAAGTGAGGAAAGAAGAGGGCTAAACTTGGACGTGTTTTAACATTTCCCTCCTCAATTCTCAACATGATCTTTTTGGGACCCCACCTATGAACAAGGTAGGTAACATTTTTCAAATCTAGCCCAAAAGGTAATTTTTCACTTGCTCCATGAAGTCACCTTTTGTGTGAGATTTGAACATTTTTACCTACTGGGTTCATGAGGCAGGGTCATAAGAAGAGTATGCTGAAAATTTGGGGTCAAAATATTAAGAAAACAGCAACGTTATGATGGTACATTGAAACGTTTTAGTGCTCACTCATAACTCTGGCAATTTTCAATATTTTGACCCCAAATATTCCACATATACCACCTCATGAATGTGACAGGTATCATTTTTTAAAGTCAGGTCAAAATGTATTTTCACATGTGTGGCTCAAAATAACATTTTATCCAGTATTTTATAAATTATCTTTTTGCTGTGCATGTTTTATAATTGACTCCTGTCATTTTCAGAAGCAGGGGTCCTAGAACTGATGAAATCAGGTAAGTTATGGTCAATGTGTTTCAGTGCATTTTAAACACAGATCCACCACCTGGGAGGAGACCTGGAGAGGAAGGGCCTTCAGGAGACCGCAGAGTATTGGTTCTGCTCCTAATATGCCTAACCAACTGCAGGGATGTGCCTATTTTTATACAGGGGTTGTATTTTGGAACAGTTTGGAAGCTAACAGGGAAAGTGTGTACAAAAAGGGTTGAAATTTACAGAATTTTTTTTCAAGGGTTGAAATCAATAGAGTGTTGAATTTTACAGAGAGGGTTGCATTTTAAAGAGGTTATTTTTTCTTTCATTGTTAAAATCAATTAGAGTGTTTCCAAGGTAAAGCACTGTTCATACCTGCAGGGTAAAGTAATTACAAAGGGCTTTTGATTTGTAATACAGAGGGAAGCATGCTATAAACACTGAATGGTGAGCAGTGGAGCGGTACTCACTGTGCAGATTCAGATGTCTGACCCTTGAAGGTGGAGTTTTTTGAAAGCAGCTGCATCCCATAGTGATAGTTTGTTTAACTGGTAAAGGAGGGGTTTTCACTATCGATGACAGGCACAGTTTGACCAGGTCCATTAATGGGTCTGAGAGCTGATTGTTTTCTCACACTCAGACACAACAGACAGAAGCACCCACCTTACACTTCCTCATTCCCACCACCCCAGCGTACTCCACCTTTGTAGGCAGACATTCAAGAAAGGGTTTACCACTTCCTGAGTGAGTCAGGGCAGGAGGAGCTACAGCAACATAATAGAACCACATACAGTAAATGAGGAATTGGGACAATAATCTTGTATAGCAGCAGAATACAGGGGACAGCTGTTTTAAGCAACAGGGAAGGAGTGAGACAAACAAAAAATTGGGAAATCTAATGCAGGAAGGGGATACAAAGTATACAGAAAAGATCACTAGTAGAAGGGAATATAGCTAGGACATGCAGTGAAGATGCAAGGAGTGATGCAGTGTAGTGGGCACAGGGCCACAGTGTTCAGGAGAACATTCTGGATCATGCAGTGCTGCCCCATCTGCAGGCACCTCTTTGGGTTGAGGGAGGAGGTTGCCTGTCTCCAAGCTGAGTTGGCAAGGATTTGGGAGACCTTCACCCCCACCCAGAGGCCACTGTGTTCACCACCAGATACTCAAAGGATACCCATGAGGAGGAGTATTGGTTGCACCACAGTGAGCTCAGGGGAGGTGTGAGAGGGAGTCAGAAGCACATCCCCCAACCAGTCCAGCTAAGTAACTCCTACACTATCTTGGAGGAGTGGGGAAGCCCACAAGGGAACCCACAGCTGAGACCAAGGAGGATGGGAGGGTCCTCCGTGATGAAGCCCCATGGAAGGGGAGGTAGAGGACCCCAGTGGAAGAGAACGTTCCTCCTGGTGGGGGGCTCAGATGTCCAGGGAATGAAGTTAGGGGCACCTAGCAGTTCAGAGATGGAGGTCAAGTGCCTTCCAGGAAGCAATGCATGGAGGAGTGGGAAGCAGAGCCATAGGATCACAAGGGCTATAGCAAAGAAGGAGGAACTGGATGTCATTGTTCACCTGAGACAAATGACCTTGCAGGGGACAAAGTAGAGACAGACAGAATTCAGGAGATTTTCAGGAAGTTGAGGGGGAGCCTAAAGCAAATAGCATGCTCCATCTCCTTCTCGGAGGTACTATCTGTCCATGGTATGGGGAGGCTAGGCCACTCCACATCCAGAAATTTAACTCCTGGTTGAAGGAATTGTGTAGAAAGGAGGGTTTTGGCTTCATGGGGGACTGGCACCCCACCTGGTGGGATGCGAGCCTGTATAAGGAGGATAGCCTGCATCCATCCAGGAAGGGGACCTTAGTCCTAAGTGAGACATTTGAATGCTTCTGTAGCAAGTATTTAAACTGGCCAAGTGGGGGGAGCCAAGAAGGTCAGGTGGTTTCATATCCCCCCCAGTGAGCACATGCTCTACGCAAGTACTGAAGGAGAGGTTAGACAGGCAGAGTGCAGAATTCAACATAAGGGTGGAAGACAGGGAGGACCAGGGAATAAGAATGCCAAGGAAGGGGGGTGTAAGCTTAGGGAAACAAAACAGGGGAGGGAAATCACAGCCTGGAAAGTCATGTGTGCTGATGCTTGGAACCTTAGTAACAAGATGGAGGACTTGGAGGCAACCATGGCACAGTCAGACCTGGACATTGTGGCCATCACAGAGACCTGATATAATGATAACCATGACTGGGAGATGGTCATACCAGGCTACATTCTATTTAGGAGGGACAGAACAGGCAGGAAGGGGAAAGGAATGACACTTTATGTGAGGAGTATCATAAAAGCCACAAATATTCAAGGGAAACAAGGAGAAGGGGAGATACTGTGGGTTAAGCTTGAAAGGAAAATAGGGTCAGTCATCTGCACTGGGGTAATTTGCAGACCACCAGCCCAGGGGGAGGAGTCAAATAGGGAGATGATGCTAGCCATCCAAAGGATGGCAAATAAGGGGGGAGTAGTACTAGTTGGTGACTTCAGTATTCCAGATGTGGACTGGAGCCTCCCAGAAGCAGCATCAGCCAGGAACAGATTTATCCTAGATTCCCTTCAGGGAGCCTTCCTTAAATAACTGGTTATGGAACCCACATAGCAGGAGGCACTACTGGACCTGGTGCTCACAAACTGGGACAGTGTGATGGGGATCACACTGGGGGAGAATCTGGAGAGCAGTGACCACCTGTCAATGTGGTTTGACATAACTGAAGGGGTAGAACCCAGCCACACAAAAACGTGAATCCTTGACATTAGGAAGGTAGATTTTGGAAAGATGGTGAGATGCTTGAAAGAGGCACTAACTGGAATAGGGAGGAAATTAGGGGTGGAGGAACAGTAGGTGGTATTCAAAACAGGGATGACAAGGGCAACACAGTTATGTCTAAAACAGCTTAGCAAGGGGGAAAGAAAGAGGAAACCATTATGGTATTCCTAGGAGGCAATGGAGAAAGTGAAAGTGAAAGCCAAAAATATTGCATTCAATCAATACAAAAAGACACAGGCAGAGGGGGACAGGAAGAGTTACTGTGAGAAACAAGAGGAAACAGGGAAGGCAGTAAGGGAAACCTAAGCACAAACAGAAGAGCAAATTGCAAAATCAGTGGTTAGAGGGAACAAAACCTTTTACAGGTAAATAAGTGAAAAAGGGGAGACTAAGGGAGGAATAGTGACACTGAAATGGGAGGGAGGGAGTAGAGTGGAGGATGACAACAGTAAAGCAGACATACTGAACAGATATTTCTGCTCAGTCTTTACAGAGAAGGGAGTGGCTAATGGTCCAGAGGGGAGTAGTTAGGGGAGGGAAGAAGAAGGAAATGGATACAAGTCCTTTTTCGTGGGAAAGGGTCCTAAAGGCACTGTAAGGATTAAGAGTCGATAAATTTATGGGGCCAGATGGGGTACACCCCTGGCTGCTGAGAGAGCTAAGAGAGGTGATGGCTTAACCTCTGTCAACCCTGTTTAGCTGGTCACTGGAAACAGGAGAGGCACCCAAAGACTGTAGGACAGCTGTTGTAGTCTCCCTATATAAAAGCAGGAACAGAGAGGAAGCAGGAAACTACAGATCAGTCAGCCTGACCTCAGTAGTGGGGAAGGTCATGGAAGCACTACTGAAGGAAAGAATAGTGGAACACCTGGTTGCCAATGGTCTACAAGACCCAAAGCATCATGGTTTTACTGGAGCGAGGTCAAGGTCATGCCAAACTAACCTCATTGAATTTTGCGACTTGGTGACTAGGGAGGTGGAGTGGGGGGCATTGGACGTGGCCTACCTGGACTTCAGCAAGGCCTTCAACACTGTGCCACATAGAAGGCTGTTAAATAAGCTTGGGAACATGGGAGTGGGAAGGACAGTGGTGCCGTGGGCGGGAAACTGGCTGGATAGCAGGGCACAGAGGGTGGTGGTTAATGGCTGTCACTCCGCAGAGGGAAGGCTGACCAGTGGGGTGCCACAGGGATGAGTACTGAGTCCAGTCCTCTTCAACATCTTTATCAGTGACATTATAGAAGACCTATAAAGGAGAATTTTCCTATTTGCTGATGATACAAAGCTCTGTAACAGGGTGGACATGCAGGAGAGTGTGTATAGAATGAGGAGAGATCTGTAGAAGCCTCAGGACTGGTTAAGGGTGTGGCAGTTGAGATTTAATGCAAAGTAATGCAAGATAATGCACATGCGGCACAAAAACAGCTGGGGGGGACATCAAATATTTAAAGCAGGAAAGGGACCAGAGGATTATCATCTCTGATTACCTCATGGTAGGGAGTCAGTGTGACAAGGCGGCAGGTAAAGTAAACAGGGTGCTGGGATGCATAGGCAGGTGTATCACCAGCAGGAAAAGGGATGTCGTAATGCCACTATACAGGACACTAGTGAGGCCACACCTCATGTTCAGTGTCCAGTTCTGGAGGCCTTGCATACATAAAGACATAAACAGGGTTGAGGCAGTTCAGAGGAGGGCAACCAAGATGGTGCAAGGAATACATTACAAAAACTATGAGGACAGACTGAAAGAATTAAATATGTACTCAGAAGAGGAGAGGGGAGGAGGTTGAGGAGGGACATGATTGAGACATACAGTATAAGTACCTTACTGGGAATAACAAGGTACAGGAAAACACAATTTTGCATTGAAAAAGAGGTTCCAGGACTAGGGGAAATGGGATGAAACTTTAAGGAGGGCAATTCAGAGGGAACATGACAAAGTATTTCTTTATGTAGAGGGTGGTAGACAAATGGAATGCCCTGCCAGAGGAGGCAGTGGGGGCTGAAATGATTACAGGATTTAAGAATGCATGGGATAGGCATCAGGGAATCCTGGTAGTCCAGGGGAAGGGGTAGCTTGAAGAAGCAAAGTTATGGTCCTTATCTGACATCAACATATATGTACAGTATCTATGTATCCATGTAGTCATATCATAACTAGGTAATTTTTTAGTATTTTGTCCACAAATTTTCAACATGATCTTTTTGGGACCTCTCATAATGGAAAAGGTAGGTGACATTTTTCAAATCCAGCCTGAAAGGTAATGTCACAGTCACTCCATGAAATGGCATTTTGGGTGAGATCTGACAATGTGCATTTACCATGTTTATGAGGTGGGGTCATAAGAAGTCTATAGTATATGGTTAGGACTTATTGTAGATGAAAATTGGTGGCTTTATAAATCTTTGAGTGAGGGGTATCCATGTTTTTGTATGCTGGGTTTTAAACTTTAAAGTTTTAACTGGACTACAGCATATGTGTTTGTTCTGAATGATGGTGAAGGTGAAGCAGAAACCTGTTGCTGCACTGTGCTTTCTAAATCTTGTTTTAGGACAGTTCAAAGGTCAACAAAGTTGTACCATCATTCTAACATCACATCGATGGTACAACCTTTTAGCCTTGTCCTACCACTTGATTGGAGGAAGTAGTTCTCTCAGAAAAAAAAAATCATGAAAACATGGTGATGCCTCTTAGCAAGCACTTCACCAGTCAAGTCTGGACATGGGCTGCCATAGTCGGTTCCATGTTTTCAAACTGTAGGAATTTGTCAGTGTTGTATTTTTTTAATAACTGACACTGAGAATGTCTCCATAGAGTCAGTAGTGGATAAGTGCCACCGAGAATCCTCATAGGGTCCAGAGTGGAGCGGGACCACTCTAAGCCGACTGCCAAAACCATGTGGGACCGTGGTGTAAACACAAGGTATGAAACCTTGTAAATATAAGTTGTTTTTTGTTTTGTCTTTTAAATGTTTGGGGAATCATATACTATATAAAATAGTTGATTTAAGACTAAGGATGTCTTTTCATCTCAGGTGTTGATGACATCATGTAAACCTCTTGAGCTTTGCTCTTGAGGTCTCTATGATGTCATCAACACCCTCGATGCAAACACAGTCTTGCTGTGGATGGTCACCAATCCACTATTCTACATATGTTGAAAATTTGGCTTCAAAATATTAAAATGAACAGCAAAGTTGTGATGTGAAGGTACATTGAAATGTTTCAATGCTTACTCATAAATATGAAAATGTTTAGTGTTTTGACCCAAACTTTTCAACATCGTCATTTTTTCACACCACTTCATGAATATGACAGGTGTCATATTATACAGTATGTGTTTTCACACTTGTGGCACAAAATTATATTTTCATCAGTATTTTATGAATGACATCTTTCATTTTTAGAAAGAGGGGGCATAAAAAGACTATGCTGAACATTTGGGGATTGACATGTCACAAAAAAACAAAGGTATGAAGAAACGTTAAACTTTTTTCAGTGTTTACTCATAACATTGTGATGTGTGCAGATTTTAGCCCCCAATTTTCAACATAGTCCTCTTGTTACTCCATCTCATGGACATTGCAAGTGTTATTTTTCAACTCTCCTCTTAAACATGCTTTCATATTTGCTCCATGAAGTCACCTTTCAAACAGGATTTAAAAAAAAAAAACCCTGTTGTGATTATAAGGTAGGGCCATAAAAAGATAAGGTGATGTCATGAAAAGATATTCTTGAAAATGTGGGGGTCAAAATGTCAAAAAAGGAAAACAAAGTTATGAGGAAATGTTGAATTGTTTCAATATTTACTCATAACATTGTGATTTTTGTAGATTTTGGCCCCAGATGTGCACATAACCCTTTTGTTGCTTCACCTGATGGACATGACAGGTGTTATTTTTCAACTCCCCTTTGAATAATGTTTTTGCAGTCCCTCTGTGGAACCAACTTTTGAACAGTATTTAAAACATTCACCTGTCTTGATCATAACATAGGGTGATACAAAGATTGCGTTGAAAAATGGTGATCAAAATGTGAAAAAAATAAGTTATGAAGAAATAGTGAATTGCTCCAGTGTTTACTCATAATGTTATGTTTGTGGATTTTCACCCCAATGTTCAATATACCCCTTGTGTTATCCACCTTATGAACATCACATATTTAAGAGATAGTAGTGATACTTTGATGTTTGTTGTTGCACTGTTTGTTCTCCCTGTGACGAGGTACCTTTGTAAATGAGCCTCTGGCTCAAAGGTTGTTAAACTGATGTTCCAATAAATAAATAAATAAATAAAACAATACTCAAGGGAATCAGCAAAGTCTAAGAGGGTAGCATCTTTCAGAAAAAGAGGTGTGCAAGAACAAGGGAGCACAATTTGAAGCTAGGGGGAGACAGCTCTGTGGTAATGTGGGGAACTATTTTTTCATGGAGAGAGTTGTGGATGCATTTAACAGCCTTCCCGAGGAGGTTGTGGAGTCAAAAACAGTGGTGAAATTCAAGAATGCATGGGACAGGCATAAGGAAATTCTAGAGGGTGGAGGGAGGAAGAAGTAGGCTGTTGGTTAGCTAGAATCTGCAGCTTATCCATTAGGTAGGGAAATGGGCAGACTGGTTGGGCCAGATGGTCCTTATCTACCATCAAATTCTATGTTTCCAAAAAGGAATTTCAAGAGATTGTATGGGAACCTGAGTTCATTTGGATATGTGTGGATGTAGACTTGTTATATACATCAGTCAGGCATCAGGATGGTATAAGAGCAGCTAGGTTCTTTCTAGAGGAGGACCAAAGTGAAACACATGCACCTGTGGATTTTTTGGTTGAAACTTGAGACTTTGGAAGTTGGAGTAAAAACTGAAGCGTTGAAGGAGTATTGGTTGCAGTGGACACCTGCCTGTCTCTCATCTCCTGAAGATTCAGCAGCAGTGAGAGTGTCTTACATTTCTTTTACAGCTTATGTAGAACTAATATTAATCTGCCCTGCCAATGTGAGAGATAGGTTGGGGGTTATGCTTTCTTTGTTGCAGTGAGGTGACAGCTCACCTGAAGGTTAATGACCACATATTGTGTAAGACTTTCGAGCTATCTACTTGTTTATGGACACTAGTTCCTTTTGGATTTTAATTTTGCATTTTTTTTTTTTTTTTTACTAATTTTGTTTTTGTTTTGTTTTTTAATATATTTATTAATAGAGAGTTGATTGTGTGTGTTATTGTGTTTATACAGTATTTAGAAAGGGTTGTGCATTTGTGTTTTTATTAGGTAATTGTTGACAGGCACAATGTGTTTAATGGAGGCTTTCCCTGTCAGGTGCTACTCTCACTCTGAGCAGAACCTCTGCCCTTTTAACTGTCCCCCTATCTGTAGCGGTTTCTGTCCACTGCAGAGCTCTTGGTATACTGGAGAAGAGGAGGAGGGGGTGGGGCTTGGGGCAGAGGGATAAGCTGGGTCGCTTGATTGGGGTAGTGGGGTCCAGAAGATGCCCTGTGGTGAAATGGAGCACTGAATGAGGTCCTCCTTGTTTAGTGCCCATACTCAAGGGCTCCACGATTAGTGGCAGGTACCTCAAACTGGTCTGGTTTCTCACCTGACCCACATGGTGTTGTGCAATGCCATAACTATTAAGAACAAACCAGCCATTATGGTTGATTTGGTTGGGTCAGCTGATCTGGCTTGCATCACCGAGACCTGGCTGCATGAAAATGCTTTTCCCATTTTGGAGTCAGCAATTCCAGATGGTTTCTTGGTGATACACTGTGTTAGGTTGTGTCACAGGGATGGGGAGGTAGCAATTTGTTTTAAATTGGAATTGGGCCTTGTTGATGTGCCAGTTGAGGTTGCCAGATCCTTTGAGCGTACCATGGCTGCAGCTGTGGGGTGCAATATTATTCTCATCTACCATCCACCCGGAGGTGAGAATCAATTTTTGCTGGAAGTCACGGATTTCATCATTGACATGGTGTTAGAATCCCCCAGGTTGATAGTACTGGGGGATTTTAGTGCCTGGGTCAATGATGAACTCTTGCAGTTTGGACAAGACTTCCTCTGACTTATGAGTTCACTGAGCTTCATACAGATAGTTACCTCTGTGATACATATACATGGTCACTCCCTGAACCTAGTTTTCCTCCTGGGATTGTAGACCTCCAACTTGGTGGTGAAACCAGTTGGATGGTCCGACCACCACATCATAAGGTTCAATTTCATGGCTTCCCCCATAGGTCTGCCCCTGTGGAGATGGTCCAATATCGCTCTTCGTGGGGTGTGACCCCAGAAGGTCTCTTGGAGGTACTGGACCTATCTGGAATCCTGGATGCAAGTGATGGTCTGGAGAACCTTCTTGTAGCTTATAATCAAGCAGTGGTGGGTGCTCTGTATACCCTTGCTCCTTTCTGCATGCCACCCGCTCCCTCTTCACCCTCGGGCCCCTTGGTTTGATGGGCCCTTGAGGGAGCTGTAACAAGTGGGTTGAAGGTTAGAGAGTGCCTGGAGTAATTCCAGCCTGGATGCTGACAGACTTAGTCTGATGGAGCATTATAGGGACTATCAGTCAACAATCTCCCGTAAGAAGGCAGGGTTCCTGTCCATGGAGATTGCTGCAGCTCAGAACCGAACAGCTCAGCTTTTCCAAATAGTAGACAGACCATGCTATCCAGCCTGTCTATGGGTTTGGAAAGCCTTTTTGCAAATTAAGTGTGATGAATTTGCTCACTTCTTTGCTGATAAGATTGCCGACATCAGGTTGGAGATTCACCTGTCGCACCCTATCGGGGCTACTGGTGATTGGAGCAGAGTCACAATGCTTCTGCTTTGTTGGGTTGAGATTGATGGGCTGGTGATCATGGACATCATGTGGCTTCTCTGGAGTATGCATTCAATAAGCTGTAGTTTAGACCCAGGCCCACCCTCCTCTTAATGAGGTTTTTGGATGTGATTGGCCCAGTCTTGGCAGAGTAAATCTGGTGCTCACTAAAGTTGGGGGAGTTTCCCACCTCCTTGAAGGAGGCTGTGGTAATCCCCCTTCTCAAGAAACCATCTCTTGACCCAGATACCCCTGCAAACTACAGACCAATCTCTAACCTTCCCTTTATTAGGGAAATTTATTGAGAAAGTTGTTGTGCTACAACTGAAGAACCATTTTACCATCCATGATCTCTATGATCTTCTCCAGTTTGGCTTCTGTAAGTGGCATAGTACTGAGACTGTTCTGGTTTGGGTCATCAATGATCTCCTGATGGCTAGACATAGGAAGAGTCACTCCATCTTGGTACTTTTGGATCTCTCTTCAGGTTTTGACACCATGGACCATGGGGTGCTGCTTGATTGCCTGCGGTACATCTGCAGTCTGTCTGGTACAGTCCTCAGATAGTTCCATTCTTTCCTCTCAAGCAGGTTGCAGAGAGTAGTTTTAGTAATTTATTCCTCTGACTCTTTCTCACTGCCATGTGGTGTTCCACAGGGTTCAGTTTTGTCCCTCATGTTGTTTGCAGTGTACATGCTCCCATTAGGAGACATTGTGAGATGGTAAGCGCTAAGTTTTCACTGCTATGCAGATGATACTCAGCTGTACCTGTCTTTTGTACCCGACCAGGATAGTGCACTCTCATTTTTTTCCAACTGTCTCATAGAAGTCCAAGACTGGATGAATTCCAGCTGGTTAAAGCTGAACCCTGCCAAGTCAGAGGTGTTAGTGGTGGAGCCAAGTCACCAGACAGATGGGTCAGCTGCTGGAGAGCATGCTGGGCTGTGGCTTGGGGCTCCCAGCTACTCACCTCTGAATGGGTGCGGAATCTGGGGGTAGTCTTTGCTGATGGGCTGACACTTCATTTTCAGGTGTCAGCCATTGTCAAATCCTCATTTTACCATCTAAGGAACATCACCCATATTAAGCCCCTTTTTCCACCTGATGATTTTCCAACTTTGGTCCACGCTTTTGTGACTTCAAGCCTTGATTACTGCAACTCCCTGCACCTGAGGCTTCCTGTGGTTTATATCCACCACCGTAGCTGGTGAAGAATGCTGTGGCCAGGTTACTGTCTGGATCTTCTGGATCTAGCCATATTACACTTGTGTTGCACACTCTGCCCTGGCTGCCAGTTCAGTGGCAGATCATCTTTAAAATCGGTTTACTGACTTACAAAGCCCTACACGGTTTGGGTCTAAGTTACCTACAAGAGCTTCTGCATCCTTTTTTTTCATATTTAGTAAGCTTTATTAAGTTTACCAAACAACAAACAATCCATAACTGCATTACATAACATGGCATAATACAACACGGCAATAACTTATGCTATGTTGCTGGTCAGAGCTTAATGGTGTTTAAAGACAGTCTGTCGAAGAAAAAGAAAAAGGAGGAAAAGAAACCAATAAACAATCAACGTAAAACCACCCCTCCCGCCTGGCTCCTCCCTTCCCCACCCCTCCTTACCCTTGCTATCAGGAGAAGGATAAAAAGAAGAGAAGGAAAGAAAGGGAAACAGAAGCTAAGGGAGAGGAGCTGGATCGAATGAGGACAGCCACCTATTACCAGTTTTACCCAGATATTTTAAGGTAAGTTCCCAGAGCCAGTAATGGGGGATATTAATTACATAGCAAGGTATGTAGTGGGGCCCAGATCTTCTGATATTTTTTACTATTTCCAGAGTAGCTTGCTATAGTATATTCTGCTTGCAGAGCAAAGAGAATTTCTTGAAGCCATTCTACGTATGTGGGAGTCTGCTGATCTAGCCAGTGACGCAATATCACTTTCTTAGCACATAAGGAAATTAACATCATATGTTTCCTTTGGTTACCAATAAGGATATTACTTGAATCTCCCAAAATACAAATTTCTGGTTGGAAGGCATTTTGCAAACCTAGCAGTGGGTTAAATCTAGAACTAATAATCTCCCAGAGAGGGAAGGCTTTGTCACATTCCCATAAAATGTGGAGTAATGTACCCTGCTGCTTCCCACATCTGGTGCACAGATCTACTTGGAGCGTACCCATTTTACAAAGTTTTACAGGAGTGTAATATAAGTCCTGTATTATCTGAAATTGTAGCAGTCTATAACGGTCCCACCTAATATCCTTATACAACCTTTTCCAGATTTGTGACCACTGACGGGGACCCTCGGTGGTTGGGGGAAGGGAGCTGTCCCATACATAATGGGGAGTGCCGTCTAGGTCTGTAACTTTTTTCTGCAACTCTTTATAATAGTATGAAATTAAATGGGAACTAGGCATTATATGCAACGTGCTGAGTATGGGCCCAGACAGATGGTGTTCCCATAACCCACTACCGAAATGCCTTAAAAGGACCTGGGAAATTTGGAGATACTTAAAACAAAAAGATACAGGCACATTATACTTAGCCATTATCTCTGAAAAGGTTAATAATCTATGGTTTTCTGTTAGATCTATGACCTTTTTCCCTGCTCCCTCCGCCCAAAACCTTTGAGTAATAATCTTCCCCCAATTTTAAAGTTAGGGTTACCCAGAATATACTGTGAAGTGTCTTTCTCCATGGTATCCCTTATAGTATAATTCAACTGTTTATGGATGTGAAGGGTTCTCATAATGGGGGTGTTTTTAAACTGTCCTGGGACCTTATTAAATGAAAGATATGGCAAAGCCCTTATGTCCATTCCAGCTGAGATACAGAGTGATTTCTCTATCTGCAGCCACAGTGGGACATAGGTTTCTGAGCTAGGAGTTGAAGCAGAGGTCAGCCATTGTGAAATAACTAAACAGTTAGCAGCGAGGTAGTAAAGATATATGTTAGGGATTTGTAAACCCCCTAGTTCTTTTGGTCTCTGTAGCTTGGATAATGCCCTACGTGGAGATTTATGCTTCCAGATGAAATTGGATAAAATACCGTGGACATGAGTAAACCAAGTCTTAGGTAAATATTGATGACATAGTTGAAGGGAGTATAACATCCGGGGCAAAATATTCATTTTAATAATGTTGATTCACCCCCAAAGGGAAATAGGAAGCATTGCCCAGCTGTTCAAGTCAATTTTAATACAAGCTACTAATTGATCTAAATTATACTGCTTCATTTTGGAATTAGATAGTGATAGGTAAATGCCCAGATATTTCAATTTATCTTTAACCCAGGTAGGCCCAAGATGTTGAATGTCAGCCTTTAAGGTCCAGTTGTTTAGAGGCATAACCTCAGTCTTGGACAAGTTTAATTTATAGTTGGATAACCATCCAAATTCCTGAATGATATCCAATGAAGCCGGTATAGATTTCGATAGTTACGTTATGTGAAGCAAAATGTCATCAGCATATACTGATATTTTGTATTGGAGATGGTTGATAGTAATTCCCGCAACCAAGGCAGAAGTATTCAGTTTTCTGATGAGGGGTTCTAAAAATAAATTAAACAGATAAGGAGAGAGCGGGCAACCTTGGCGGGTGCCCTGGTGTAATGTAAAGGGGGAAGAGAACACACCATTACAAAAAATACGAGCTGATGGGGAGGAGTAAAGGACTTTAATCCATCTTATAAATTGTACCGGAATGTGATACTTTGGAAGTAAATGAAATAAGTAGTCCCATGACACCTGATCAAAGGCTTTCTTTGCGTCCAGGGACATCAAGACTGATGGTATAACAGAGTCCCTGGATGCAGAGATAAGATGGGAAATTTTCCTTATGTGATCTGCCGACAGGCGTCCAGCCACGAAACCCACTTGTTCGGGACTAAGCAATGTTTGCCATACTTGGGCTAAGCGGCTAGCTAGGATTTTTGCTAAGATCTTCAAATCTACATTTCTAAGAGATATTGGGCAGTAGCTAGACATCATTATGGGATCTTTGTCTGGCTTTAATATGACCACAATGGTAGCAGAGGTGAAGTTGTGATCTGAAAGGCCATTTTTGTAAATGTAGTTGTAAAATTCAAGGAGTTTAGGGCTTATTTGGGCTTTGAATGCTTTATAAAAATTGGATGTATAGCCGTCAGGGCCTGGGACCTTATCTGCCGATAAAGCGTCAATGGCTTGATGGACCTCGTTTAAAGTTAGAGGGGCTTGCAGAATTGAAATTTGATTCTGAGATAGTTGTGGGAGCATTATTGCTTGAAGAAAATAGTCCAATGAGGTGCAGTTAAAGGCCATAGGGAGCAAGAGTAGAGCTACTGGTAGTAGTCCTTGAAGGAAGAGGCAATATCCCTAGGGGACGTATATAGAGTGCCGGAGGTATCTCGCACAGCTACAATAAATATGTCGGCCACCTGAGCTCTAAGTCTCATGGCGAGTAATTTCTCAGCCTTATCTCCTTGGTCAAAGTATGTAATTTTAGAGCGTAAAAGGAGGTGTTCGACTCTATCACTGAGAAGGATATTATATTAAAAGCGAAGACTTTCTAACTTTTCTAAGTCCTCAAGTTTAGGATGTGGTGTAAGGCCTCGCTCTAATGCTCTGATCTGTTGTAGTAATAGGGAAGTTTCAGAGGAGATTTTCTTTTTTCTTATTGAAGCTATATGAATAACCTCTCCTCCTAATGAGCATTTCAAAGCTCCCCATAGTATATCCAATCTTGGCATTGTAGGGGAATTAAACTCATAGAATGTGTCTATAAAATTGCCAAGCTGCCCCCTTAAGTGTTCTGATTTTAGAAGTTGGGAATTAAACCTCCAGGTTTTGTCATGGATCGTTGAGTTAGGTAGCGTCCATTGTAGTAAAATTGGGTGGTGATCTGAGATCACTTTTGCTAAGTATTCACAAACTTGGACCTCTGATAAGTGCTCAGTCCCCAACAAAAAGTAATCAATTCTCGAAAACGTGTTATGCGGCAGGGAGTGAAATGAAAAGTCTTTTAGTGAGGGGTGGAGAGTTCTCCATGGGTCGACAAGTCCAAGTGAGTCCGTCAGTTCCCTCAATGCCAGTTGAGCAGGGGTAAGGGCAGAGCCTTTAGAGTTAGAGCTATATACCAGATTATTAAAGACTAGGTTCCAGTCCCCTCCAATAAGCATAGGAGATTTAGCCCAGGGGGCTAGTTTAGTCACTAAGTTTGTAAAGAATTGTGGCTCATCTCCTACTGGTCCGTAAATTGAGCCCATAATCAATTCTGTATGGAACAGAATCCCCTTATTTAATATATATCTACCATAGGGATCAATAATCGAATCTAATAATTTGAAGGGTATCCACTGTGCAATCAAGACAACTACGCCCCATTTACGACTATCAAACCCAGCCCTCAAGACAGTGCCTACCCATGAACGTTTGAAAATACCAATCTGTGCTGTGGGTAGGTGAGTTTCTTGAAGGAAGGCTACATCGATATTGATCTTTGAGAGTGCAGGAGAATTTTAGCTCTTTTAGTGGGAGACTGAGCACCTTTGACATTCCATGAACAAAACTTTAGAGGCATAGCCATGAGTAACTAAAAGAGTTCATAAGGTGTCCTTTGAGAATAACTTTCCCATATCTATCAGTATCTCCAGCTCTGCAAACCACAGCATCCTTACTCTGTGGTAAGTGGAATTTATCCCTTTTCCCATTCCCTTCCCTTAGTGTAAGCTCCCAAATCCCAATGGCAGTAGCCCCCTCTACCCACCTAACCCATCTGGTTAACCCTTCTAGTACTATAAAAAATACCCTAACATATACATATACAAACATTGAAGGGGCACAACATATTGTGAATAAACAATTGGAACCATTAAATCTTTCCCCCTCCACCCTTAACCATATCTCTAGTCCCATAGTAAGGTAACCAATATGTTTATTGTCCCATTTAAACACCTGGTCCTTAATATTGTATCCTCCCCAAAGCATAATACTTGCAACCCTAAGACACTAGATTGTATCCCCCACTATGGTACCCCCCCACCAGTACCAGAACATGATGCACTGAATGGATTGCAGTGGTCTCCTGACCTTGCACCCCACCCCCGGCCCTTCTATAAACTACATGATAGTTATACATTTACATTATCTTAATTACTCAGTTTAAGCATCAGCTCACTGGATTATCAGGCTCACCTATCACGAGAAGAAATTAAATGAGGAAGGGAGGCAAAAAAAAAGTGGGGAAATAAGGGGGGCGGAGGGAAGGGGTAGTCTTTAGATCAGAAACTATAGTATTTAGGGACATGGATTCAAAAGCATAGACCTTTCACAATTTAGAACCAAGTCTGATGTTAGGTGGAGCCGATCTCCTTTCTGACTGTGAAGTACAGTGAACAAAGATATCACACTGCTTCTTCATGGGGAGATGGGAGGAGGTGGTCGAGACTGCATCAAAAATCCAACGACCAGGCAGACAATGGAGGATAGGGAAAGAGAAAAAAAAAGGAAAAGGGGGGGAGAGGGGATATATAACCTCCAGTCTTAAGTCTGATTTATTAACTGAACAAGATGAAACTAGGCATCTGTCCTCAGGCAGGCAGCAGATGGCTGATCCATGCTTTTAGAAATAATCCTCGTATCCTCATTTCAGAAAACACAGTCTTTAAAGCCCTCTTGTGGCCGAATAGCAGAAATGAACTCCTTTAAACAACAGGAACCCCATCCTAAAAAAAAACGAAGCGGAGCCAAAGAAAAATAGAATAGCATCAAGGCCCTCAGCCAACATCCTCAGTGGAGGGTAAAGAGAAAGGGGAATAAAGATTTTACTTCTGTGTTGGTCTGTTGAGCAGTCTCATAGGAAACCAATTGTCCTTCATGTTGTACAGATAGACGCACTGGGTATTGCATTTTAAACTTGATCCCTGCAGCTATTAACCTTGAAAACAGGGGATGGTATTCTGATCTCTTCTGTCTTACCGTGACCGGCAGATCTTGAGCAAATATCAACGGATGATCCTCCCATAGTATTTTTTGTAAGCTTCTAACTTGTCTGAGGATATACGATTTGTCCAGGAAGTTCAGGAATTTAATAATCAATGGCCTTGGGGGTTTGTCAGCGGCAGGCTTGGGGTGCAATGAACGGTGTCCTCTCTATAATGTAAGTTGTATTATTAGGCGAGGGACCAACAATTTTTGTGAGGAGCTTTTGAAGGAATAGAATGGGTGTAGAGCCCTCTGCATCTTCCGGAAGGCCAAAGATGATTAAATTGTTCCTGTGGCTATGGCCCTCTAAATCTTCCAATTTTTCTTCAGTTTTATGTAGGCACTGTCTAATAGCTGTCATATCTGGTTCCATCCTTTCCTTCCAACTTTCAAGTGATACAGTGTGGGCAACTACGTCTGAAATGGCTTGATTAGTTTCAGTTAGTTCACCCCTGGTTATCCTTAATTCACTAGCAATTTCCTTTAGAGCCTCCTTGAAGGACTGTATCTCATCCATAAATTTTTGCTCGGATAGAGGTGTCTGTGCTAGCGCGGTAGTACTGGAGGCAGCAGGTTTAGGTGAGACGCCTGTTGTGCCTTTCAAGTGCTTTGAGCCCTTCTCCAGGGTTTGAGGGTGTGTGCTTAGGCAATGCCTGGCACATCTCCGCTTCCATTTTTCAGTAGGCCCCAATGCGGGGATCAGTGCGTATTATGCTTTTGCCTGAGATCGCGGTTAAGCGGAGTTTACCCATCACTCCTGGCACCTTCGTGATCACTTCCACCAACGATTGACCCGGGAACAGCGATGAGCAGGTAATCTAAATGTTATTTAACGGAGCTGGAGTGGGAGCGCGATCAGAGTGCTGCACTTCCTACAGAGGCATCATGTGATCTCGAGCTTCTGCATCCTTACTGCCCCCTCCGACTACTCCACTCAGCTGATGAGGGATTGCTAGAGAGATTCCCAGGGTACGTTTGAAGACTTCTGGAGCAAGGGCTTTTGTCTTTGCTGATCCTACCCTGTGGAATTCTCTACCATGTCAGATAAGTGAGTGCCTGGCTGTACAGACTTTTAAGATTGCACTTAAAACGCATCTTTTCTAGCTGGCCTTTTCTGATTTTTAAGATGGTATCCAGATATGGAACCTGAAAGTGTATATTTATAACTAATGTTAATTAGTTTTAGAGTGTTTTATATGGTTTTAATGAATTTTATGACTGTACAGCACTCTGACATTTTTGAATTGCTCTAAACAAATAAAAATTTAATTGATTGATTGGTTTGTGCTTTACCATAGTTACTTTGAGTTTAATGGTGAATTTTATGCGCAAGAATGTGAGACAGCAATGGGGGACTCTATGGCCCCTGCATATGCTAATTTATTCATAGGGCTATGGGAATTACAACACTTACAGAACCCTGTAGTTTACCCCATGTGAACAACATAGTAAAATGGGGTGCTTTATTGATAATTGTCTCTGTATTTGGAAGGGTAGTTCAGAAAGTGCATTGGAGTTTGTGAAGTGGTTAAATACCAATGATTTGAACTTAAGGTTTACTCCACAAATGCACCATGAGCAGATGTATTTTTTTTTTGGACATAACTTTCATGGGGGATAGTACAACAGACATTATAGGCACAAAATGTTACAGAAAAGCAAAGTCTACCAATTCACTTCTTAGAAGTGACAGTTTACATTCTACAAAACTAAAAAATTCCATTCCATGCAGCCAGTTGATATGAATCAGACCCAACTGTACAAATGACACTGACTTTATGAATCAGGCTGAGGATCTCCTGCTGAGATTTAAGGAAAGGGGATATAAGGAATCAGTACTGAAGATGGCTTTGGAAAGTGTAAAAGTAAAAACACAAAAAGAGCTAACTGAATGTGAACCAGTGAGGAACAGAGTGGGTAACCAAGAGAATAAAATAACATTCTCTTTCAAACATAATACAATTGCAGGACAAGTGGGGAACATAATATAGAGGAGCTGGGGCATCTTAAAAAGAGAAGAGAGACTAAGGGGTCATGTCTGAGAATCCTAGGATAACATCTAGGAAAACAATTAATCTACAAGACAAACTGATCCACAGTCAGTTTTCTAGAAAAGACACTAAAGCAAGAATGTGGCCTCCCATGAGACCGGGGAGGGGGTTAAAATGTAAAAAGTGCAATATCTACAAATCTATACAAACTGGTAGTAAGATTGTTTTGCCAAATAATGTTAAAATAGAGATCAATGAATTTGTATCATGCATTTCATTTATTGTCTGCATCTTATGGTGCTGTTGTAATCTTTATTAAGTAGGCAAGACAATAAGAACTATGAAGGAGTGCATACAAGAACACATACGCTCGATTATTAATCAGAATGTTGAGAAACCAATTGGAAAACATTTTGCACAAGTACAAAATTCAGACCCTAGCTGTTTTAAGTTTCTGGGCTTGGAGTGGGTCCAAAATCCAACAAGAGGTGCCAACAGGCAAAACCTCTTCATGCAAAGAAAAAGTTATTGAATTTTTAAGGCAGAAACAGTTAAGCCAAATGGCCTGAATGAAAGATGGAATTTGAAACCTTCCTTAAAATATAGAAAATGAATCGCTTCACTCCTGATATTATGTATCTAGTGTAGGAGTAAACCCTTCCTTTCCTTTCCCTCTTCCCCATCCCCCATTCCTCCCTCTACCTTTTCCCTTCCCTTTCTTTATATAACCCCTTCCACCTTTTCTTTCTCTTTTCCCCCTCCTTTTCACCCTCACTTCCACACCACTCCCACACCACAGCACAAATCCCCCCTTCCAACACCCCACCACCAATAATACCCTGTTCTAAATGTTATGTCATCTCTATGTTATGCCTTACAGGACTTTAGTTATAACAAATGTATATAATCAAATAGACCGTTTAGATTGTATTAATATTGTAAATACATTTATATTGTTTTTTTGTATATTTTAGAAATAATGTTATTTTTTGCCTTTCCATCTTTCAGGATTTTTCAGCCTCTCCCCTCATTTCTGATACAAGTGGCCTGGAACTTATTCTTTTGATTGAAAATACTCTCCTCTCTTAGATATTGGCCTTTGCTCTTGTTTTATTTTCTTTTAGTGTATATAGATATGTGAGCCATTTAAAATAATTACACCCAAGGCTAGTATTTATAAATAGATGTATTAGTTATTATGGTGTATCCCTACCTGGAGCTTCCATGTAACAGTCCAAATAATGTAAGTTGTCTTGTTAATATTTTGGCTCCACTTAACATTGCTCAGAGTTGCTGGTTCTAATTTTAAGCATTGATGCACACAGGAATGAAGTTAGTAATTTAAAGTTATGACATTCTTGATAATATAAATCAACTTCTTTTTGGAAATTTGTATAATGTTTTATTTTTATTAGAAATGGTGATTGGTTTATGTCACATGATATAATGTCACAACTTTTGTACGTTTAAATGTGCATTGAAATCACCATATTGTTAACATGCCCTTGAAAGTACACCAAAATATACCTCAGTGGACATGGTGTACCACTCGGTGTACTGAGCGCACCAAGAAATACCTCATTACCATTCAGTAATGTGGTAAGTGGTGGCCAAGTGCTTAATTAGATTAATTGGTTCCATCCCCCATCAGCTGCAGCTTAACATCACCAGAAGACACTGTTTATAGTTTAATTTATATTAACCCACATCAGTTTTCCTGCAGGTTTCCCCACAGTCCACATTCTATGTCTGGACTTTGCTGTTTGAGCCCACAAACCCCAATCCTCCTGTTTAAATCATGTTTTTCCTGGTAGAGTAGTTTAATGGACCTCCTGCTAGCAAGCCTGATACCTCTGTTTTTACCCCGCCTGCAAGCCCAAATCCCCCATATTTAAAATTTAACAATTTTCCCTGGTTATATAGTGGATCCCAGCTCACAAGCCCTGATCCCCCTGTTTTAACCCTGACTGCAAGCACCGATCCCCATTTCAAATTAAATCTTTTCATCCTTGGTTGCACTCTAAAAACCAATGACTCGTAGGCAGTTGATGCTAATTGTATTGCCCAATAACAGTGAAATCTGTGAGTTTTTATATTCTGATTTGATTTCTGTCTGTTTCTTTGTTATACATAATCACCTCAGTTCTCCTGCTTATTTGACTCCCTATAAAAACTACTATCCCATGTGAAAAAATTTCAAATTTGTCTTCTCCATGCTGGCAATTTTTATTTTGCCTTTTCCATAAGAAAAAAAAAGTTTTGGGGCACATGCATATGAACGGACTCAGCATGTCTGTCTTCAGAGACTGAAGTGAGTGTTTCTGCTTTATTAAACAGGATTCACTTGTGCTAATTTAAAAAAAAATCCTTTGCCAGGGTGTGCCAAAATAATGGGACAGAGGAAAATGAGGAAAAGGACATAAGGAAGCAAGCGATTATTTCCCAGGGGTATTTAGACTCTATTGAAGGGAACGTTGTTAATGAACTATGTAATTTGATGCAATGGTTTCTATTTTAGTTGAATCAGCAGCACTGGAAATACACCGATCTGGGCAGACAGCAGGGCTAAGGATATACTAGTTATCTTTTCACGTGTAGGAGGGTATGCTACAGAACAGAGCTACCTACTAAAACTTTGCTTCTGTAGAGCAGAAATTTAATCCAGTAAAAATTGACTTTCTACTGAAAGTACCCTGTCTAATGTAAAGTAGTATAAGAATGGTAACTAATCAGGGCAGCACCAGTAGATTAACCTAGCTAAATATCAGTCAGTAATTTTTGTATGTTTGGTGGCCTGTGTTCATGGTGGCTGTCACAATATTTCATTGTGTCATTCTGCAGCTCTCAGGTTCCTGTATATTGTCTGAGATAAATAGCGAATATCATTCTGATCTTTGTAACCCTGTCATAGGTATTTTTTTTCTAAGTTGCTGTTTTTAAATCTGCTCCAATGTAAAGACTGTGCATTCTATGTCACTCTGTATGTACAGTATGAATCTTGCTGTGCTGATGTTTCAACAGGATTGTATAGTGACATATAGTGGTAGGTGTCTGCTGACCAAATGACAGATTTCCAGCATAGACCCTGTTATCTGTCAAAGGCGGTTCCACATTGTCTGATTGTTCCTTGCTATACACAGTTCTAACCTGCAGTATGTAAGAAGTAATCTGAGATGCAGACTTAGTCTGTCAGCAGATATCTTCCATTATATGTACGGTACTTACTATATTTACATACTTCACTGTTGACTTCTGATATTATACAGGAACCTGAGAGATTAACCTGAGAGCTTAAGAATGACACAAGGAGAGATAGTAACAGCCACTATGAACACAAACCAGCAAAAAGGAAAAACACAGATTTATGGCAAATTACAGATGTGGGAGCTAAATAAGAAAACAAACAAATTTGCACCAAACCACAGGTTTGTGGGACATTTATTTCACAGGAAGTTATTCATTTTTTTGCTGTCTCTTGATGTTTTCCCACAAACTGATGTGCTCTTGTACACAGCCTGTAATACAGAATTAGTGAATGCACTCATTTGGATTTGGTTATTGGTTTTGTGTTGATGCAAAAAAATAAAAATTAAAAAGACAAGGTCTTTGCACAGGACTGTTTGACCTCACTGCTGTGCTGTACCCAACCCCCACCCCCCTTCATGCCACTCACACACACACATCTATTCTGGTTATATATATATATATAAACTAAACATACTGTAGCATAGACTGGCCCCATTATCAGTGGTCTGTTCTGGTGGGCCAGCAAATGGGGACCATTGATTAGAAAAACTCTCCCCTACCATCAGAAACAAACACCTGACTGCTCCCCACACATTATTAAAAGAATAACAGTTCTACAAACCAGACCAGTTTAAAAATAGATAGATAGATAGATAGATAGATAGATAGATAGATAGATAGATAGATAGATAGATAGATAGAGTAAAATATCTGCCATCTGCCTTCTGCAGCTCTCACCCCCAACAGAACAACAGAGTGAACTTCTCCATGTTCATTAGTAGTCATTAATAAAAATATCTGTCAACAAATGCTCACTCCTGCTGCTGCCTCCCCAAGGAGTAGCAGTGTAGGCTGATCCTGACTCTTCCATAAAAATAAATAAACACAAAATGAAAAATTAAATAAATACTAAAAATGTTTATTTTATTTAAATTTGTTGTGTTCAGGTTTGGCATTGGTATTGTGGGGGGTGCTTTTCACTGCTTGCATTTCTAACTAATGTATTTTCTCTCATTATTTTCTGTTAAAGGCTTTTTTTTGTTTGTTTTTTTTGAGAGGGATGGGGCTCTGTGTTATTAAATGTGTCATCCAAGGAAAAAAATGCAAGCATGAATGTGTTTTTATAAGAGATTAGGTTCCAGGTATGGATCTAGAATGATTGCCTACAGGTGATTGTGTTAATGCTGGGGGTGGGTAATATCCTTTTTTAACTAGAAAGGACAAAATAATGTGCATTTCAACACATTTATTTCTAGACACAGTTTGAAATTGGTCATCTGAAATATGCACAGGTGGCTGGCTTCTTTTCAAGACCTGCTTACATTTTTATGATGCATATCCAGTAAATAAAAAAAGTGCTCTTGGTTTAAAAAAAAAATCCCAGGCTGTGTGTTGAGGGGTTTAGACTAGGATTAAATACAGTCCAACCTCTTCGTTCATCTTTCCCCATTGTTGGATTTCTAGCTTGCTTTATTCACTAATTAGTATGGTATCTCAGATGGAAACTGAGGTTCCTGCCTGACAGCATAATGCTTCTCTAACCATATACAGTAAGGTAGGAAAAAATGTAAAAAAAAAATGCAGCAAATTTTATGCAGAATGACCCAGCCAGTCCAGCTGCAATATATTGTTAGAACAATGTTTAGTTGCCAGACAAGAAAGTTTTTTCCTTTTCTGATACCACACTAATCTGTGACTAAAACAAGCCAGCAAGCCAATAACAATTTTTCTACTAAAATCAGTTCAACAACATGTTAATGGAATCTGAGTTTAAATACCTGGGGATGTGGATTGACCATAAACTGTCCTCTCTTGACCATATTGAAGAACTTTCCAAAAATCTTAAACTGAGACTCAGCATATTCTTCCATATTAAGCACTTGCTAATGTTGGAAGAGAGAACCAGAATCGTGCAATCCACCTTCCTCCCCTTACTCGAATATGGGGATATTCTATATGCACAAGGGAACAGCACAACTCTAAAAAAGCTTGACATCTTATATCACTGGGCTTTAAGATTCATATCAGGAGCCTCCTACGCTGTACACCACTGTTCCTTATATACCCTGGTTGGCTAGACCTCCCTTGGCACAAGGTGATACAAAAACATAGCAATCTGGATCTACCATGCTATCATCAAGAAACTGCCCTCGCATATCTTGGACTGCCTCCCTGTTTGTATCCCTGGACCGTATGCACTAAGAAGATCCACCTGTATCACTCTTGTTATTCCCAAAGTCAAATCTCATTTTGGCAAATTTTCCATTGGCTACTCCCTCCCTACCCATTGAAGCAAGCCCCAAAAAGTACTACAAATTGCCTCTTCTCTTCCCCTGGCTACTTTCAAAACCCTACTGGCCAGGACAGCCATAGAAAATTGTAAATGTGCATCATAAAATCCCTATGCTAGCACCATTTCTTCCTTCCCCTACCATACATCTACTGATCAGGACTGTTACAGAAAATTATAAGTGTGCTTCATAAAACGTCTACTGATCAAGACTGTTACAGAAAATTTATGTGTGCTTCATAAACCCCCTATGCATTCACTTTTCATTTATCCCCTACCTCAGGTCCACACCACTATGATTTCTCACTGCCTTTTACTTCCTTTAAGTGGTCCAGCATACCTACTTTTTCTGGCCCACATATTTACAATGCCTTAGATAGCTATTGCCCTGGGCTCTTACTCTATGATCTGTATTTGTTTTTCAACTTTCAGAGGTGAGTTTTCCTCCTTGCAGACCTTTGTCCTCCTGGCCTTTGGCTTGACATCCTGCCAGTCAGTTTATACACTATCAGTATAGATTGGTACAGCTAGCTATTAGAATTGCTTGTGTATTTTGTGCATTGTATTTTCTTTAAACCAATCTGTGTTTATCTTAACCAATCTAGACAATTGAATGTCTATCATATTTTGTTTTTGTACTTTGCTTCAACAAATCTGTATATATCCTAACCATTCTGTAAATACAACCAATCTGTATGTTGAAATTGTTCAGAATATCCACTCTATGAAGATGTGTTGTTGTATACTCCAATGTTATGTACAGTAATTATTACCAGGTCCATCTTGTAAATGAGTTCTTCTGAATGATGTTTCACCTGGATAAACAAAGATTGATTGATTGATTGATTGATTGATTGATAGATTTAATAAAAATCTAACTTGTGAACTTGTTTGCAGTAAAAAGAACAGTGAAACAAATCTGAATAAATGAATAGTTGGCAGTTCCAAGTAGTAGCATATTGATTTTTTTAAATGAAAAAAGTGGAAATGAACAGCATCACATTTATACTGTATCACTCTGTAGACAATACAGTAGATTTCATCCTCCAGAGCATCTTCAAGATATAGATCATAAATTACATGACAGATTTTATATCACAGTCTATGACAGTTAAATAATAGTGCCCTCTGCCCAAATACTGTATGAATATTGCAATTATAGCAGGATTATATGCATTTTAGTTCTTTTCCTACAGGTCTATCTGCTGCTCTCATCCTAAAGGCTACTAATCTCCTCCAACACAAGATGGAAAGGATTGTTTTATCACTTGGGCAATTGATCTCCACTCTATTTCCCAGTTCACACCTGCTAGCAGCTCTAAACCACTACTGAATATACAGTAATTCTCATAAAATCTAGCACTCACCACCTTGGGTTAAATAAGACCCTGCTCTAAAGCTACTGTAAACAAAAGTGTGCCAACTTTATTTAAGGTGCCAGGAACAAAAAAGAAAAAAAAATTCTGTCACTGGCTTGGGTAACTCCTTTTTCAAAAGACAGCCACTGAAGACCTTACCTTGTACACATACAATCTGACCTTGTAACTGATTGTCTAAATTAATGGCTCAGGTGATTTGGATGTGGCAGTAACAAAGTGATAAACCACCAGTGACTTTAAATATATAATTAATTAAATAAATACAAACATATGAATACACATCTAAAAACATTGTAGATACACAATACATGTAATCAAATGCATTCTTATTGTTCAATGAACAAGTAACAGCCTCTGATGGAGCTTAACACTGGTCATCACTGCAGGAGAGATTTAATTCGGTGCGGAAGACTTAAAATCTGTAATTGCAAAATAAGGTATTTTAGGTTGAGGGCTTCTGAATGCTCGATTTGTGGCTTTTGGCAGAGAGCAGCACACTTGCTTGGTGGGTGCAGTGCTGGAGCTCTGGCTGAGCACTGTCAACTGTCATTAGATATGTTTGGGCATTCAGAGTTTTCCATGGGTCAGGGATGTCCAATGATCTATAGGTGGGGTTGGTCAAGTTGGAAAGTTTGTGGAAAGATTTCTAAAATTACGATATAAAAAGCAACTCCATTTACAGTACAGCATCAGGCATACAGTTTAAAACATCCTCTACATAGCAGTGCACTGATCTAGTATGTAAGTATGCCACTGACTTACATATCATATGAGAAATGATGACAAATACCATTTTATGTTCAGGGCTATTGTTGACAAGTTCTGTGCAGTGCCCAGTGGTGGAAATTTTCACAGACTGTTACTAAAGTGGGAAAGGTTTGGGAACTTTACCCTCAGAGCATGCAGATACCCATGCTTGAATAGCAGCTTTGATGTTACCCCCATATGTGGGATAATTTACATTCCTAATGCTGCTTATAGTGTTGCAAACCCATAGATACTAAATTTATATAACAGGGTTAAAAAACAGGTAACCTGTACTTTTTACTGTAAAATGTTGTTTTCTTTTTTTAATTGAAATTTTGGAGGTCCTCTGATAAGCTTTATTATAGATTTATTGCCCCTGTTTGTGGAATGTGGGGCCTCCTACTTGGGGGGAAGGGATACAGACTAAGGATGTCCAAAGTACTGTAAAGAAGTAGCACGGACTCCATATGGTGCAGGCTGTTCCACAAAGACAAGGACTGTGGACCCTTTATTTTGTTCCAAAATGATGATCAGTGCTGATAGACTCTACTCACATTTGAGCACAGTTCACAATCTTCACAAAGGAAAGACCATGAAATTGCAGAGTCCATTCAAAGTGTAAAGAGTCCATTCAGTTACAATGCCAGCTGGTGCTCAGGCTCGAACCCTGGCCATAGAATGAACTGTACTAATGTGTAAGTAGATTTGTCAGCACTTCTGAGTAAAATAAAGTTTGATTTGCAAAGATTCTTCTTTTGGGTCCACAGTACGCGTAGTTCTAGATCACCCTGTGCTGCTTGGAACTTTTGGCAGCTACCAGTATACTCTGCTTTCTATTGTGACTTTTTTAGCCTGGGCACTGCCATTCCCTGGTTGTGGTCATGCTTTTTGCTTTCAGTCAGCATTGTGGGGTGTGTCTCCACTGTGTGGAGATTGCAGGCTGGGTGTGGAGCTGGTGAAGCTGGGTCAGGGTGGACTTGAGTTGGGGCTCTGGTGTGGAGATCAACATGGCTGCAAGGGTCTGGGGTGGGTAGAGATGGATGTGCCTCTTTTGGTGTTGATTTTGTTAAAAAATGAATGATGGTCAGACACTTGAGTGACAGCATTGTGTCTGTCTGGGCGGTGAGCATTGGATTACAGTCTTCATGAGGTGTTTACTAAAAAATTATGTTTTCTTGTACTGCTGCTTTGAAAATAATTTTGATGTTCTAGACTTGTGCCAAATCGTTTCCTCCAGAGTAAAATGAGGACTGAGTACACTGCAACTTGATCACTTAGGTATGTTGAACAGTGCAATTCCCAAAACAATTACAGTACAGCCAAAGATGTGCTGTTATAACTATATGGCCTGCAGAGAAACACAAAATTAATGACTGTGGTTTCAGGACCTATATAAGAAGTTAAGTGGAAAGTACTCCTCTATACCTACCTTCTGTCCCTTCCTCTTTTTTTCCTATCTGCTTCCACTAAATTCCACCTTTCCATAATTTAGTTATATGTTTTCTCTGGCTCCTAGTCCAATAGCACTCAGTTCTTGATTGCATATGCTTATCAATTATGATTTTGTTGATGTTTGTATACTTAGCTTTTTAATATCTTTGTTTTTATGGTTATCCTGTATGTCAGTTCATGCCATCTTGTAATGTTCTCCTGTATTATTTGCACTCCTGTAATATTACACAGTTTTCTGTACTACTTATTGTGACCCTGGGTCGACTCTGAAAACAGGACTGTAATTGTCTCAGTGGACTTACCTGGTTACTAAAACTCAAATAAATGGTTCAAGTTCAATTAGAGTAGTGGTTTATGTTTTATTTTAAATTCTTGTTTTTTTTTTTTATTTTTCTCTGACACGCTCTAAAATGGCAGACAGAAAGCTTTTAGTGCCTTACTGACAGCTGTAAATCTGCACCTCCAAAGTCATGTTTTTTGTTACATTTCTGATACCTGCAGTACCGTGACTTGTTCCCAGATATAATCTATGTTAAGAAATACATCCAATTACTCATTGGAGACCACTTCTGCAATTTGGTATATATACTATAAGTGGTCATTAGTTATGATTTGTGATCAATGTGCCTTCACTCACATGTGAAAACTTAGCAGCATACCATATGCACCTACTTGTAATCCTGTGTGCTCCTTGATGTTCAATAATCAGGAAAACAAATGTTGAAAATTAATCTATTCTTAATCTTTCGTTCCCAAATAACACATATTAAAAAAAAACGGAAAAGCTAGATGACACATCACTATTCCAGGTGCACAACAGCAGCAACAACAACAAAAAAAAAAACAGCTCTAAGATTGTTTGGAAAGGTAGGCAACCAAAGTAAACCATACAATTATGGCTTCAGGCCGCCTTACAGAAACAGACAATGCATTACATCGATCCAATTTTGTTTCAGCTTTCCACGTTTTTTACAAACTCATAAAGGTATGATCACACTTCAATCATGAAAAAATGCTTGAATGAATTTATTCATAACTTTGTATTCAGGAGATCACACAGAAACACTGCTGGCATGCTGCCTTCCAATATCAGATTCATTCTAACAGAAGAAAACAAAAAACCCAAAACGAACAGTAACAGAGATTGCCAGTATGTCAACACCAGCAGCTCGGTGGTAACATACTCACCGAGGTAACAACAGGATTTATAAAAAAAGAGTCTGTACAACTTTTAACAGTTTCAAGTTAAAGCATCAACAGCACAGAATGCACTAACAGAGATGGAACACCGCTGCACATCCTTTCAGGTAATCTCGTGCATACACAGAACCTAAGGTAACGGAAGAGCAGTAACTTTAAAAATTAAGCATAAAATGATACAAAATGAAATAAAAAATGCAGGATTTTATGTAAACTATTTTTTTTAGATAATTCATAATCAAAGCAACACATCAACATACAAATACATAATTCCTGTCCCCTTTAAGGAGAAGACAGGGACACTCAGAATGAGGGACACCCTCAAACATAGAGAAAAAGTTGTCTGCCTTCTGTTGGCCAGACACCTCTCAAGGGTGGTGGGGTGGCAGGTGGGTGGGGTGCTGCCACCTGCGGCTGATGGGGGGAGTGGAGTGGTGAGGCTCAGTGGGTGGGAGGGGCGAGGGGTCCACTAGATCACCAGGGATTTCATACCTGGGGGGGTGAGGAATGCTACCCATGATTGGGCTCCATTTGGTCCACTGGACCACCAGGGATACTGGGCTTTGGGGAATCTGATGCCCGCTATTGGGCTAATGGGCGAGGTTAAGTTATGCCCGTGATGCGGGCTACTCGGGGAGAACACTGTTATGCCTGAGATCGGGCTACTCGCAGTCCACTGGACCATCAGGGATATTGGACTTTGGGGAGGTCTGATGCCCTGATCGGGCTACTCAGGGGTGGGGGTTACACTTATGCCATGATCGGGCTAATCGGGGTGGGGGGTTACACTTATTCCTGCGATCGGGCTACTCAGGGGGTTGGGGGTTACTGTTATGCCTGCGATTGGGCTAATCGCGGTCCACTGGACCACCAGGGATAGGAGACATTCATCGTCCCTTAGGGGACATCCCACGATTGGGCTGCAGGGGGCCTCGGTCCCCGACGGTCACTGCCTGGCAGGGTGCCACATGCAAGTCATCAGGGATTGGCACACCTGCATGCTAATGGCATGCAAATGGGCCATAATCAGATGCAAATGTCCCCCCATGCACCTTGCATAGATTATGGCCCCATCTGCATGTCACCCTTTGAATATCGCAGGTGCTGTGCATGGCGCAATGGAACTTGTGCCACCGCATCTTAATGCTCCATTCTGACCACTTGCGCTGGCGCAGTTCCACTGTGCCATGCACAGTGGGGGTGGCCAGGGGGCAATATTCAAAGCAGTTGCGCCATAGCACAACTCCATTGAATATCGCCCTGGCCACACCCCTGCACAATTATTTTGAGCTGCGCAAGGGTTTGCACCACAAACTGGCACAGTTTGAATATCTGGGCCTGTGTGTCTTACTCCTGAGGATGAATGGTTTGTTCATAAACAAACTGGATACTATGTATCATAAGAGGCAGTCTGCTGGAGACTGGATACTATGTGTACTATGAGTGCTTTTGATCACTGTGGTTTTATACTAGATACTATGGAGAACAGCAACTGTAGCAACTTACAATGGATAAATATAAATATGAACATATGAAAGTTGCCAGCAGCATCCCATCTTGGTGTCATCCACAAGTAGGCCGATTCTGCTGCAGATGCCCTCTGAGATGTCTGCAACAAATATGTCAAACAGCACTGGGCCCAACACTGACCCCTATGGAACATTACTTATCAAAGTCTTAGGGGATGAGTAATGTGTATTTGAAAAAATAGTAAAGACAAAGAATTGCTTGGCTACAGGCTCTGTGGTGTCTTTCTTTGTATATCCTGTTGCTCCCGTACACAGGACTCCTTCCCCCAGCTGCATAAGAAAGGAACACACTAGGTCACCCCCCCAACCCCCACAACTAATTGTTTGGCAAATTGCCTCTGCAAAGGCAAAGGTGTGTTGTCATAGTGACTAATTGTTCTTAATTTCAAATGCATTACAATTTGAATTGAGTGGAACAGGCTTCTGCCCAAACAGGATCCCACAAACACCAGTCTATAGAGACTTTTCAAGTTCTGCGTTAATAGCTCACCACACTATGCATGCTTTATAAATTAGACTCACTGGCCACAATGTGACATACCTATTCATTTTCTAAGCAGCCCAGATCAGTTAGCATAAAATTTAATAAAGGACACACTAATAGAGCTTGGTGAAACTATTTATTTGGCATAAGCCTGGTGTGTGTGCTGCTTTTGCTATTTTGCTATGAGCATGGATTTTGTCATCAGAACCTTTATACTGTTATGCTTTCAGTCCCCCTAGAGTGCATGATCTCAACATCCCTTTTCAAGTGCTGCCTGCACACACATACACACACACACACACACACACACACACACACACACACACACACACACACACACCTCAAATCATAATTAGAAGTGTTGAGGTTACTTAAGGCAATAAATGTTTCAGCCATTGACATATTGTACATTTTAATAAATACATATCCATAATGATCTGCTAATTACCAATAATTGTCAGGAATTACACTGCAAGACACATTATCCATTATAATAATTAGACCTGTGTAACGTCAGGAATGGAATCTCAGTTTAATGTGAAGTTTTAAAACTGAACTGTCACATTTTAAAATAAGGTATATTTATTATTTTCCAGCAGATTTGCTTATTTCTTTAAGTTATTTCTAGTGGGATGATATGAGATGGTAATCTTTTGTTCACATTTGTGTCCAAATCCAGAAACAGGCTAGCACAGAGTATACCAATTTCAGTGTTGCTGACCCAATTAGCTTCATCCTTCATGGTATTTCCACGACCCTGGGAATGGGAGCAGTAAAAAGGGTAGAACTACCAGGTACCAGGCTTCAATGAGGAAGTCCAGCCTGGTGGTCCAGTGGATCCCTGCCTCTGTGTGAGAGGAGGGTTGTGAGATGCAACAGTCATCCTCAGACATCTGTATACACTTCAAGGGTAGTGCATGTTTTTAGCTTAGAAAAGTTATCTGATGTCGTTTACAGTCCTCAATGGCTAAGTTGGTGGGCTAGTGACATACTGTACTGTACATTGGCATGCCATTTCAGGACTCCAGAATGGCTAGGGCTCAACTGATTGGTGGCATTGCAGGGTTGCATCACAACTTTGACCTATATAACACATGCACTACCCTGGCCCTAAAGCAGGCAAACTTAGCTCTGTGGGAGCTGCAGCGTACAGACCTGTCCCTAAATGCTTCCTGGACCAAATACAGTACTGTATCCGTATGTCAGCTAGTATTACAAAGCAGGTCAGGGGCATGAAATCATAGGTGAATGGAGGTTTCTGGGAATGCCACAGAGAAAAGGAAAGTGGGATCTCTGAAACATGACTGCCCTCCACTTGCACAAATTGTTTCCTGGACTGGGTCCTAAAAGAACTTTTCTGATCCCTTAGGAAATCTCTTTATATTGCCCCCCCCAACACACACACACACACACACACACACACACACACACACTTGAAATGAACTGTTTCAGCATGTCTTCCTGGACAGTTCTTTAAATAAATCAATACATTTAAAAATTAATAGTTAAATAGTTTACTGTGTGTAGAGTCCCATGACTCTTAACATTGCATTGGGGGTTGGGGGTTGGATTGTGGCAGAGGGTGGAGAGAGAGGGCATTTTTCAAATTAATAGTATGAAACCAAACAGGGCTCCAGGCAACGCTGGGTTGGAGGCTGCATTGGGGGTTGGGAGTTGGATCTGTGGCAGAAGGTGGAGAGGGGGGGATTTATTTTTATTAATAATATACAGTTCCACCACACACCTCATGGGCACCAAGCAAAGCTGAATTGGGGGTTACATTGAGATTGGTGGTTGTGTCTGTGGCAGAGGATGGAGAGGAAGGGATTTTATTTAATTTAATAATATGCCACTGTGTACAGTACGGGGAAGGGGGATCTCTTAAATATGACTGCCCTCCACTCGCACAGATTGTTTCCTGGACTGGGTCCTAAAGAGCTTTTCTGATCCTTTAAGGGGCATTTTTATATTGCCCCCCCAACACACACACACACACACACACACACACACACACACAGACACACACGCACACATACACTAACCCACTTGCAAATGAACTGTTTATCTCAGCACATCTTCCTGGACAGCTCTTTAAATAAATCAATAGATCAAAAAGTCAATAGTTAAATAACTGAGTGCAGTCCCATGACTCTTAACATTGCATTGGTGGTTGATGGTTGGGGAGCTGGAGAGGGAAGGAATTTTTTAATTAATAATATGGAACCACATATGGCACTGGACAAAGCTGGGTTGGGGGTTTCATTGGGGGTTACGAGGTTGGATCTGTGGCAGAAGGTGGAGAGGGAGGGACTTCTTTTAACTAATAATATGGCACCACATAGGGCACCAGGCAAAGCAGGGTTGGGGGCTGCATCAGGGGTTGGATCTGTGGCAGAGGGTAGAGAGGGAGGGATTTATTTTTAATTAATACTATCTCTTAAATATGACAGCTCTCCATTTACATAGATTGTTTCCTGGACTGTGTTCTTTTTCATGTTGTTGAACATTTTTTTACCAAGGCTGCTTTTTTGTTCCTCACTGCATGGACCCCAAGGAGTTGTTTGGGGCCCCCTGAGGGCCATGGACCCACGATTAAAAAACCCTGCTTTAGTGGATATCTTTATGTTTAACACACACACACACACACACACACACACACACACACACAGCCACTTAGAATATAGCTGGGCAGAATATAGACTTGAACTTAAAAAATGTAGGTTTAGTATACGTAAAGCGAAAGAGGATTATGAACATAAATTGTCAACTAAGGTTCAAAACAATTACAAATCATTTTTTTCCTACATAAATAACAAAAAGGGTGCTAACAAGTCAATATAGCCCATAAAGAGACCAAATGGTAATTTATTAGTAGATGACAAGGATATGGCATGCTACTATAATGCATACTTTGCCTCAGTGTTCAATCCAAAAACGCATAATACTTTAAAACATCAGGCTAAGGATGTAGGTTCATCACTTGTAATTGAAGTTAAGGATGTGAGAGATAGGCTAAAAGCCTTGGACCAGAATAAAGCTCAGAGACCCGATGGCCTTCACCCCAGGGTGTTAAAAGAGTTGGCTGATGTTTTGGCAGCCCCATTAGCATATTTATTTTAACATTCTATTGACAAGGCAAAAGTTCCAGACAAATGGAGGCAGGTGGAAGTCATCCCAATATACAAGAAAGGGTCAAGACAGGAGGCATCTAACTATAGACCTATCAGCCTGACATCGATATTGAGAAAAATGTTGGAAGCTATTATTAAAACTTATATCACCAATATATTAACTGTGTCAGGAGATCTTGATCATAACCAACATGGTTTTAGAAAGGGTAGGTCCTGTCAGACTAATTTGTTAGAATTTTATGGTAAGGTAAATCAAGCACTTGATTCCCAAAATGCAGTAGATGTTATTTTTCTGGACTATTCAAAGGCATTCGACAAAGTTCCACATGGCCTCTTGATTGATGCTTTAATTAAGTATGGAATACATGCAAATATTTCTCTTTGGATTGAAAACTGGTTATTGGATCGGAAACAGAGAGTTTCAGTGAAGGGGTTCCTGTCGGATTGGGCAGCGGTGACTAGTGGTGTGCCACAGGGCTCAGTTCTGGGCTCCTGCCTTTTCAATTTATATATCTCATCCATGCAAACTTCGGCACAAGTGTAGTTATCCAAATTCGCAGATGACACAAGAATAGGTTATATGATTAATTCCAAGGAGGATGTGGATATTTTACAATTAGCTCTAAAAGAACTTGAATATTGGGCAATAAGTATTAATTCTACGTTCATTGTTGACAAATTCAGGGTTATGCATCTGGGGAAACATAATATCCATTATAAATACACGTTAAATGGAGTAGTGCTACAAGAGACAACAGAGGAAAAAGACTTGGGCATTTATATTACCAGTGACCTGAGTTTCAAGACACATTGCAATCATATTATTAGTAAATCTAGTGACTTTTGCACTGTATAAATAAGCATATTAAAAGTAAAGATAGATTAGTGGTAATGCCATTGTACAAGGCATTGGTCCACCCACATCTGGAGTATTGTGCCCAATTTTGGTCACCAGGGGGAAAAGGGACTATAAAATCACTAGAGCAAGTGCAAAGAAAGGCTACCAGACATGTGGCAGACCTAGATGGATTATGTTATCAGCAGAGGCTACTTGAATTAGATCTGCATTCACTGGAGTTCCGTAGGCTCCATGGTGACATGTGTATGGTATATAGAGCACTCCTGGATGATGATTTATGGCAACAACTGGGACTCGAGTTAAGGATGCAGCTATATGACACTAGAGCACATCCATTTCAAATACAGATTAGTTCTTATTGTACAAATACTAGAAAAAATTGGTTTAGTAAAAAAGTTACTAGAATCTAGAATGGTCTGCCAATAGAGGTGGTGGCTAGCTCTACCATGACTGAATTTAAGAAAACCTTGGATGATTATTTGATTAAACAAGGTATTACGGGATATTAATATGGCAGGCCATAATAGACTTCTGTCTTCTTGGCTTAGTAATTACCTATGAGACCTATGAGAAAGGAACTGCTCATATCAGTGTGTCTTCCTGGACAGCTCTTTAAATAAATCAATGCATCAAAAATCAAGCAATCATAAAATAGTTAAATAATTAACTTTAGGCTGTCTGGTTACTCATAACATTGCATTGGTGGTTGGGGGTTGATCGTGGCAGAGGGTGGAGAGGTAGATTTTCTTATTAATGACATGGCACCACACATGACACTGGTAAAGGTGGGTTGGGGGCCACATTGGGGTTGGGGTCTGTATTGTGGCAGAGGGTGGAGAGGGAGGAATATTTTTTTTATTAATAATATGGCACCACAAATATGCTACAACAAATTATCTTTATTTTTTTTTAAATATTAGTTAAAAGATCTGGTATTGGTCAAAATAAAATGACGAAGCTTAGTGTATTAGCACATTTTTCAAGTAGTGGGCCACACACAGAAACATAGAAACATAGACTTTGACAGCAGATAAGGACGGCTTGGCCCATCTAGTCTGTCCATTTCCCTACCTACAGGATAGGCCGCAGATCCTAGTTAATCAACAGCCTACTTCTTCCTACCCCCCCCCCACAAGAATTGCCTTATGTCTGTCCCATGCATTCTTGAATTCTTCCACAGTTTTAGACCCCACAACTTCTCTGGAAGGCTGTTCCATGCATTTACTACCCTCTCTGTGAAATAATACTTCCTCACATTGCCCCTGAATTGCCCTCCTTCTATCTTTAAATTGTGTCCCCTAGTTCTTGCAAGTCTCTTTTTCTGAAAGATGCTACCCTCTTGGACTTTGTTGATTCCACTGAGGTACTTAAAAGTTTCTATCATGTCCCCCCTCTCCCTTCTTTCCTCAAGGGTATACATATTAAGCTCCTTTAGTCTCTCCTCATAGAGCTTCTCTTGCAGACCCTGCACCATTTTAGTTGCCCTCCTCTGGACTACCTCTATCCTGTCTATGTCCTTGCGGAGATGGGGTCTCCAGAACTGGACACAGTACTCCGGATGGGGTCTCACCAACTGTCTGTACAGAGGGATAACAACTTCCTGTTTTCTGATGCTGATGCCTCTCCCTATACATCCCAGTATACCCCCAGCCCTCCCTACTGCCTTCTCACATTGCTTGTTAACCTTAAGGTCATCTGATATGCTTACCCTCAGGTCCCTTTCCTTTTTTGTTGTTGTTACTACCTCCCCACCCATTGTGCATTCTTCCCCTGGGTTCTTGTTTCCCAAGTGCATTATTTTACACTTCTTTGCATTGAATCCTAGCTGCCATACTTCTGACCATTCCTCCAACCTTGCCAAGTCCCTTTTCATCCTTTCCATGCCTCCTTGTGTATTAACCCTGTTGCAGATCTTTGTGTCATCTGCAAAAAAACATACTTTTCCTTCCAGTCCCTCTGCAATGTCACTGATGAAGACATTAAAAAGGACTGGACCCAATACTGAACCCTGCTGTACCCCACCAGTAACCCTTCTTTCTTTGGAGTGGGCTCCATTTACAATTACCTTCTGTGTCCTGTTGTGTAGCCAATGTTTTACCCAGGCTACCACCCTGGGACCCACTCCCAGGCTGGTTAATTTGACTATTAATCTTTTGTGTGGGACTGTGTCAAATGCCTTGCTAAAAGTCTAGGTAGGCCATGTCCACAGCCCCTCCATGGTCTACTACTTTGGTCACCCAGTCAAAGAAATCTATTAGATTCATCTGACATGAACTTCCCGCTGTGAACCCATGCTGCCTTGGGTCCTGTGCTCCACTGGCCTCTAGGTACTCAACTATTCTTTCCTTCAAAACTGACTTCATCACTTTCCCTACCACAGAGGTCAGACTGACAGGTCTGTAGTTTCCTGCCTCTGTCTCGGTCCCACTTTTGTGAAGGGGAATCACATCCGCCTTCCTCCAGTCCTCGGGTACCACACCATCCTCCCATGATTTATTAAAAAGAGTAGCCAGTGGTTTCACTAGTTCCTCCTTAATTCTTTTAGAATTCTGGGGTGAATTCCATCAGGACCCATTGCTTTGTCCACCTTCAGTTTTAGGAGTTCTTGCAGAACCCTTTCTTCTGTGAAAGGACTGGGATCGACCCCTATCAAGAGTGCTTCTGTTAATTGGATTAGGCACTTCCCCCTCCTCTTTTGTGAATACTGAGCAGAAATATTCATTCAGTATCCCTGCTTTTTCACTGTCCCCCTCTGCCCACCCACCGTTCATTCTATTCAGCCTCACTATCCCTCCCTTTGCCATTCTATGCTCGCTGATGTACCTATAAAAGGTTTTATCCCCCTTCTTAACTGAGTTGGCTATCTTTTCCTCAGTTAGGGCCTTTGCTATTCTGACATCCCTCCCTGCTTCCTTCTGCCTTAACTGGTACAGTTCTCTGTCCTGCTCCTTCTGTGTTTCCTTATGCTTCCGGAATGCTATCTTTTTCTTCCTGACTTCAACAGCCATCCCTTTTGAGAACCATAGTGGCTTTTTCTTTCATTTTGATTTGTTGATTTGCTTCACACAAAGGCTTGTTGCCTCTGTGATGGCAGTTTTGATGATTCCCCATTGTTGCTTCACACCTCCTTCTAGTCTGTTTGCTAGTGCTTTTCTGAGGCACTCTCCCATCTTGCCAAAGTCAGCCCTCCTAAAGTCCAGTACCCTCAATTTTGTATGGCTTGACTCTGTAGCTGAGTTTAACATGAACCACACTGTTTGATGGTCACTTGTCCCCAGATGGCAACCCACTTCTAGATCTGAGATCCTCTCTCTGCCCCCGTTTGTGAGTACAAGGTCTAATATTGCTCCCTCAACAGTTGGTTCTGAAACTAGCTGTCTAAGGCCTGCCACCTGTAGGGCATCAAGAATGGCCCTGCTCTTAGATGTGGCTGCAGCAAATGTACTCCAGTTAACATCTGGTATATTCAGGTCACCCATCAACAGTATCTTCCCTTTCGCTGCTATTCTAAGAATGCCTTCTATCATATCCTTGTCCATTCCCTTCCCCTGACATGGGGGTCTGTACACAACCCCTGTGCGGATTGTGGTGCCCTTTCCAGTCTCCAAGGTGATCCACAGTGCCTCCTCTCCTCCCTGTTTATTCTTTTGTTCAGTTGCTTTTATCCCTTCCTTTACACAGAGAGCTACTCCTCCCCCTCTTCTCCCCTGCCTGTCTCTCCTGTAGGTTATGTACCCTGGTATGTTAACATCCCAGTCATGGTTCTCTGTGTACCATGTTTCTGTGACTGCTATGATATCCAGGCATCCCTCTTCCATCAAGGCCACCAGTTCAGGGAGCTTGTTGCCCAGACTATGGGCATTGGTACTCATTACCCTCCATTTCCTGATGGCCTTACTCCCTTTTGCCCCATCCCTGTCCTTCTTGTCTTTGTCACTTTCTCCATTTACCCCTGCCTTCTCCCTATCGACTCCTATGTTGGTGTTTGCTGCACTTACTACCATGATTATTTGGGGGGGCTAGGATTTCCCTGCTCCTTTCCAGTGCCTCCCCCCTTTGCTAGTTTAAAAGCTTGCCAATGAAGAATTTAAACCTATCACCTAGGATCCTGGTTCCCCTCCTGGACAGATGCAGCCCATCATGCCAGTATAGGCTTGCATCACTCCAGGTGGACCCCCAGTCCCCAATGAAGCCAAATCCCTGAGCTCCACACCAGGTTTTCAACCACTGATTGAATCCCATGGTGCGGAACACCCTATCCTCTCCTATGCCGTAGATGGGCAGCACCTCCGAGAAGGTTACCGTGTGTGCTACTTGACTAAGGCCCCTCCCCAATTCCACAAACTCTTCCTGCACTTCTCTAATCCCTTTCTTAGCCAGGTCATTTGTCCCTAGGTGGACAATGACATCCAGCTCCCTCTCCTGTGCAGCTGCTCCGGCAATCCTGAGGATTTGCTCCCTGTCCCTCCAAGCCATGGCGCCAGGCAGGCACCTTACCTCCCTCTCCCCTTCCTCCCCCAGTTCTACCTTCCTAACAATGGAAATTGTATTAATTTAATAATAATCCCTTCATTTCAGTAAATTTGTGAGATTGTCTGCTAAATAAGTAAGCCCCTCCCCCAGCACCACTTCACGCGTGTATGCTTAGATTGCCTGGTTGGAAATGCCCAGTATGTTATTTGGCTTGAAGATTTTCTATTAGTTACATTGACAAAATGTAGCTACAGTATATTCATTGGTCTTACTTCTTTTCCTCCTCTCTACCTCCCATTACTTTCCTGTAGATTGTTTAATTTGCACAGTAGTTCCTGAGTGCTGAGTCCTTCACTATTCATTAATTTGATATCCTCATGGTTGTAGTGTTTCACACAGTCGTTACCAGTCAGTTATTGCTAGTTTTTTTTAAATATCCCAGGCTCATTTTCAGTAACTTTGTGATTTATGAAGATTAAAATGAGATGTACTAATCGGTTGTCAATTGGGGCAGTGGGATGGACCTCACTCACCCTGATACAGTAATTAATTTGTTTTTCAGATTTATTTTGGTTATATTCTTTAATGGTTTAGTTATGTGCTCTCACACTGATCCAGATAAATACAGGGCAAGATGTCAGTCCCAACATCCCATGGAATCACAGAAGACCTTTTTACCTGTAAATTTACTTGGAACACTGTATCACCAATTTACAGGATGAGTCTGATTTCTTAATACCCAACTAGCTGTAACTCACTGACAGTGTAAAACAATATCATTGTGAGGAGATCAATGGAATGAATGGTGAATGTCATGGCAATTACTGCTTAGTTGCTCCTGTCATAAACTAAAAATAAGTCACACAATTATTACTAACTAGTTTTGAAGCAGTACAGTAGATCTTTGAAAAAGAATTAGCAGATGCTGCATGTTTCATAAGTTTCATAATTTAAGTCAAGCTTCGGGACTTTCGTCCATAATGCTCGCCATTTTTTTTTTAAATGTAGTAGTCTTATCTTAAAGATATTCATCAAGTCGAGATTTTAACATATTCATGCTAGTGCTCCCTACCACATTTATCGGCAAGCAATTCCATGCAGATACCACCCTTGAAGTGAACCAGTGCTTCCTTAAGTTGGTATTCCATTTAGGCAGTTCTAGTTGAGTACAGTGCTTACGAACGCTAGACCAGCCTACTCTATATGACATTTTTAGATCTTCTCTTAATGTAGCATCTTGTGATATCCTAAACATCATACAAAGATCTCCTCTTAGTCTTCTATAGCCCAAGGTATATAGATTGAGTTTAGTTAATCTCTCATTGTAGGACAGATTTTTTAAGGTTAACACTGATCATGTCGCTCTACCCTGAACACTTTCAATTCTCACAATATCCTCTCTGTAGTGAGGTGACCACAGTTGTGCACAGTACTCCAGGTGTGGCCTCACCAATGCTCCATACAGTGGAATGATCACGTTTTCATGTCTACTAGAAATATGTCTCAAGATACAGTTTAAACTCTGATTAGCCCTTTTAACTTGTTGTTTGCAATGTGATCTAAACTTTAAATCTGGTGTAATTTTGATACCTAAATCGCTCTGTTCTGCTGTTGTTGCCAATATATTATTCCCAATATAATATATATGTTTGTTGTTGTTACGACCCATATGCATGATTTTACATTTGGAAATATTGAGTTCCAGTTTGGAAATTCTAATCCACTCATAAATTTCATTTATGGCCTGTTGCAGGGAAAGTGCCTCTGTTACTGAAGTCACAGTTGTTCCCAGTCTGCAATCATCAGCAAACTTAGAAATCCATATATGAGGATTGCTGAGCTGCAATGATGAAATGTAGATGTTGAAGAGGCATGGTCCCAACATCGAACCCTGAGGCACACCAGTAGTGACCTCAGACCAATCAGACTTCACTCCCCAACCACCACGCTCTGCTTTCTACCCATCAACCATTTAGCTATCCAATTAATAATTCTGTTGTTAATTCCAGTTTTAATCAGAGTTTGTATTAATTACTCATGAGGTAATTTATCGAACGCCTTTGCCTCGGTTCCTTTTCCTACCATGCACCTGAATGGATTGGGGTAGGAAGAAGGGTCCATTCAGTCACTAACCATATGGAGAAAGCTCGGATTAACCCTCCTGTGTGAAAATTCACAGTACTGATGTACAAGCCTGTAACTTACAAGTTCAGTAATATACCAACTTGTCTATGGACATACATGTATTATGCCTGTATAGTTCAAAGAGAGATGCTCATATGAACTGTTTGCATAGTGATAATACACAGTTCACATGAAGTTACAGCAGTCTCACCTCAAAATGAAATGATCAGGATCCAGACTGTAAAGCTGAAACATCAGTGCACACCTGCTCCTCGCTTCTGTGGCAACCTGCCTTTTAATAAAAGAGGAACTCTTTGCTTGCATTCAGATTTGGACTCCTGGTCATCTAATTTTGAGGTGAGAGTGTCGTGACTTCATGTAAACTGTAGACTGAATCTCCTTTTTTAAAATATTTCAGAACCACACAAAATGGTAAGAATAATGGGTCCCCAAACCTATTTTTTTTTTGCGGTTGTAAACTGCACTGACTCATCATAATTTATTGACAACTTCCCCTCTTCTCATATTAATGTTCACACCATGCTTGGTGGCAGGTGGGAATCTTGCTGAGTGGGTAACTGATCTGTCTCAATTCATGGGATGTCTAATCTGTGGAGTAGACAGGACAAGCTTCCCTCATACTTGTTAATGATGCATGGATCAGTGCACTATCAACCTGGAAGGGAGAACAGAGCTTTTTTGTCAGTGGTAATAGATGCACCCTAACACACACACACACACACACACACACACACTTTCTTCTTATACCTTCTTGCCAAAGTCACCTATTCCCTTTCTACGCACCCTTCCTCCTGTAAACTAATAGACTGCTGTTTTGTTCTGACAGTTCCTTTATGTACAGTAAGCCCAGATCAATTGAGTTCCTTTTTTTATTTAATGTATCCCTTTTTACACCTTATTTAATACCATGACAGATCTTGTTTTATATTTTCCGTGGATATCAGACTTGCTGGATGACATAGTAAACCAGCGAAGAAATAATAGGAATTCTAGTTTGGGACCTGATTCACCCTGCCAGTCCCCTGTATTGTGGGGTCTTGGATGCCTGCCCTGATCCCCTTCTGAGTAAAATGTGCTATGTTGGGTAGAGGGAGCACCACCCTAAGAAGTTGATTTGGTTGTGTACTTCAGCCTCTCGGTGTCCATCTGCATCCTTAGCCTGGGAGGGAGAGTGGATCTTTGCTGTTTGGGTAAACTTTTGAAGCTGCATCTGAGGCTTGTGTACCATTTGTACCCAATGGCTGAACAAGTCATGACTGATGATTTTTTCCCCTACTGGATCTTTGTTTTATTACCAAGGAGTTCTGTCCTACACTGATGTACAGTAGCAGTTAGTCATATCTGTCTAACCAGGTACTGCGAAGAAGCCCCTAACCAGCCACAACACAGTATATGATAGATAAAGAAGCAGCATATGTTTAAAAACAAAACAAAAACTGTAATAAAAAAAGAGACCAAATCATCATTTTCTGTTTCTTATTTATATGAAACTGACTTTTACATTTAATCAATCTATTTCATCAATCACCGTGGCTGAAACATTAATTTTGCAAGTTAGATACATTATTAAAATAGTTTTAAACTTGTTACTGGGCAGTACTATCTATATTAAAATAATGGCGAAGGAGTACTGAGTATGCCCATGATCAATTTAGACAAAGCAATTTTAGACAAAGCAATATTTTGCCAGTGTTTTGCCAGCACTCTTAGAGGCACCATACTTATTTACAGTACATAGGTTCACACAGCAGTGCGGCTGGTTTTATGTGCAGAAAAAAAAAGTACTAATCAAGAACCGCAGTGAAAATAAGATACTCACATACAATCTGAAACAAGTAATAAATGCCACATGCTGGAGAATCTGTACAAGCAGTGGACAAAGGTAGATTATGGCACTTCAGGGCTGCAGATGAGTGGCAGTCACTATCTGGTGGATTAACACTGAATTACACTATAATGCTAACTATATGGCACTGCAGCACTAAATGAACTGCTGTACCAAGCAGCATACTGAGTGGTAGAGTGCCGCACTGATCGGCACACTGTAGTCCTGTGCAACTTACCTGTGGCAACCACTGTATGTAGCTGATGCAATAAGGGCTTTCACGCTGGTGGAATAAAAGCAACATTTAGTTGAATCAGTTGGTACTTGTAGTCTTTGGAATGCTTTAACTTGGAGTTTCTGCATTGTTTGGGCTAGCCACCCTATATTAGTGCACCACCTTCCTACCTAGAGTGCAGGTACTTACAATTTTGGAACCTTTATGAACATCACATCTGTCATTTTTCAAATCCCTCCTGAAACAAAGTTTTCACAGACACACTGCAAAATCACCATTCAGATTGGATTTAAACACATATGCCTATCTTGAACATAATGTCAGGTCATAAAAAGGGTTAAAATTGTAAGAGCCCACTGAAAATTATGCATTGCCTTCTCAGCTGGCCTATCCTTGGTAAATAAAATCTAAACTTGAAAAAGCATGACACTACTGAAAATGAGATGTTGCATCTCATCTGGTCTGTCCTGGGTAAATATATAATAAAAATGTGTAAAAGCAGGACCCTACCCAGTACAGCAGTTCTCTCATTGAACTGTGCATCTAGGCTGCTCTGTCTTAGGAAAAATGCACTGTAAAAGTTGGACCCCACTGAAAATGTAAAAGGCTCCATCAAAAATGGGATATTGCATCTTTACTCTATTATCTAGGGTAAATACAGTGTAAAATTGGGAAAGCAGGATTCCACTGAAATAACAATACCATATGAGCTGTGCTATTCTGGGCAAATGCAATACAAAATGGTGTCAAAGCAAGACCCAAGTGAAAATGGGATATTACACCTCAGCTGAGTTATCCTAGGTAAATATGTTACACAACTGTGTAAAAACAGAACCACACAGCAGAACACCACTGAAAAGGAAATATTGCATCTAACATGATCTATCCTAGACAAATACATGATAAAAGCAGGCCCACACTAAAAATGAGATAAATTTACATCTCACTTCTACTAGCCTAGGTAAATGCAGTATACAACTGTGTAAAATCATGGCCAGATCATTGGTGCAGCAGTAACACTACCACTCATGATTCCAATGATCCAGGTTCAGAAGTGAACTAACAGCACTGGAAGTCTGGCCAGGGGAAAAGGATTGAGGGTCTGGAAGACTACTGTTCTCCTCCTCAGGGTTGGAGGGGGGCTTGTAGAATCTGGTGCTTACCTGGCCCCTAGCAGAAGCTAGAGGAAAGGCACCTGGGACTTCCTAGAAGGACAGAGGGGGCATGTCTGATGCTGACATGTAGTGCATAGGAGCATGCATTGCACTTCATGGCATCATTGGATGCCAAGTCATTTGGGACCAAAAAAGAGAAAAAAGACTACCGGTGGCAGGATGGCACTAGGACACCTGTAGACCCCACACCCAACCAGTTGGGCTTGCCAGACTTGGAAATGGATCATGTTCCTGACAGACAATGGGTTGACCCCATCAATCCCACTGGGGTGCCCTAGGTGAAGACTGGCTGGCAGATAAGTCCTGGTGGACATCGGGGTGGTGGAACTGGAGTGTTCTGGAAGATGAGAGCTGTCCAGTAAGTGGCAGAAGCAGAATAAAAGGCTGGGTAAAATCAGGACCCCATTGCAGATGATGTATTACATCTCATCTGGTCTATCTTGGAGATATATATATATATATATTTTTTTTTATATATATATATACATATATATATATATATATTCAGATGTGTCAGCTAGGATACAATGCAGAAATGATGCAGAATATCACAGAGTGCTGCAATTTACTGAAGGACCATTTTAAGTCAATGGCAATAAGGCCCTTTTGTCATGGGATTTTGTGACATGTCATTACTGCAAGTTATTACACTTCCTCATGGCTGACTCCACTGTATGTGTGTGTGTGTGTATATATATATATATATATATATATATATTAGAGCAAAACTCTGTTTAATGCATTAGTTAGGGTTGTTCCACAGTGACAAAATGAGGAAATTCAGTGTTGAGGTTGAAAACTCCCAGGCCCCCACCCACCCACCCAACTGGCATTGGGGTGTGCATTAAGGTCGTCAGCCCTAACTCACCCCATCACATGTGTAAAGCTGCAGAAGTATAGGAGAATGGGGTGAGAGTTAGGACCAACAACCCCAATGCACACCCAATGCCAGTTGGGGTGGGCGAGGTCCAAGGGGTTTCAACCTAACACCAAATTTCTCACTTTGTCGCTGTGGAACAACCCTAACTAATGCATTAAATGGATTTTTTGCTCTAATTTCCCTTCTTTTTGAGAATGATAATGAGAAATAGTGAATGTAATGCAGCAGCGGGAGCACGGGGCCCAGAGGGCCCTGCGCTCCCACCACATAATGGGCCCCGCGCTCCCACCATGTGATGTCTTGTGGCATAGTAACAGGAAAAGCAATGCAAACAGAAGCACTAACAGTGGCGCACATGGTAACGCAAGGGCAAATGAGAACAGAAAGGGAAACGCACACGGTGGCGTAAACGGGAACGGTCTGCCACGTAATGTGTTGTCACATAGTAACATGGTGCCTGCAAATGGAAATGTCAATGGGCATGGTGACGCAAAGTGAAACAGAAAGAGAAACAGTACTGTAGACACAAATGGCAAAAAATAACAGAAACGCAAGCGCAAATGAAAACGCAAAGGATAACGCACATGGTGGCATAGACGTCAACGGTAAGTGAAACGGGTATGGAACTGCAAGCGGAAAGGGCAACGATAACAGTAATGTAAGTGCACAGGCTGGTTTTCCCCAAAACCTGCATAGAGAAAGACAGTGAGTACAAAGAATGTATGCATAATGATGGGTATTGGAGCAGAAAATGAGGACTTGGAATACTAAATAAGTTATATCTCAGGAACCGTACAATGTAGAAAAAAAATTTAAAAGTCATATGATTTACAACTGTCCTGGCTAGTTTTGTACTTAGCCCCCATTGGGGGCCTAAGCATTTTTCTGATGAAAAGTCCGTATCTCACATCGTTTCCAAGATACGGGCCCTGAAAGGCGTGGTGAATGCCATAATGTTATCCTATGGGAAAAAAAGAGAAGTTCAAAGCGCCATAACTTTGCCTCCCTGTAATATGTTTTCACCAAACCACTGAAAGGCACATCTGTGGGCTGTTGGATGTCTTCCCTCCAAATTTCAGGAAAAAAGACCAAACCGTTACTTTGCAGCAGGGTGCCAAAGGATTCCTGTAATGCATTGTGTGCCGTAATGTTATCCTAAGGGAAAAAATGTCAACTTTGGAGTGCCGTAACTTTACCACCGTGTAATATTTTTTCAACACAACATTGAAAGGCACATCTATGAGATGTTGGCTGTGTTCCCTCCAAATTTCAGCCCAAAACTCTCAACCGTTCTTTTGCAGCGCAGTGCCAAAGAATTGCTGTCATTTTCTCACAGACTAGAAAACTACTGTCGCAATTTGCTAAATCTCGCAAAAATTTGCGATAATTTCGGTGGAGTTACCGAAAGTACTTTGTAAAAGTACTTTTTCCAGAAATTTGAAAAACATATTTCTAGGGTGTTTTACCCCAAAATAAAGACATGGCTAGCATCCTCAGGGTCCAACCAGGTGAATACAAAAAGAATTAGGTTGCTAGAGGGTCCCAAATTTAAATGCCAAGCATTTTTCTGATCACTAACTGAAAACAAAATGGCTGATTTGCGAAAGTAACAGGGCCATTTGTGAAAGTAAAAATGCATTTGCGACACTGTCGAACTTTTTGTTAACTTTTCCCATTGACTTATAATGGGAAATTGTTTTTTGAATAACTTTTGAACAGTTTAATATTTTTTTACCAAATCTTTGAAAGGCACATTGGGGACCCTGGCCACATGTTCCCTGAAGATTTCGGGCAGGTCAAGCAAACCATGCGACCTGTAGGTGTGACTGTAGAATTCCAGAAAAAGCGTAAACGCACGCTCAGATCACGCTTAATAACTCCGCAGCTGTATATTTGACTGGTACAAAACTTGACAGATCCCAAGGCCTATGGTTCTTGATCGTGTATTCCAAATTTCAGGCAAATCCATCAAACGGTTGCAAAGTTGTTAAGGTGCAAAATTTTGGGTTTAACATAGAAATGGCTCCTCAACCCTAACTATGGTAGCACTACCGCTACTATACAATATATATATATATATATATATATATATATATATATATACACACACAATATATATATTATAAAATGAGCAAATCCTCCAAATCCAAATCCAGTGTACTGATTGTATAAAACACATCACATGACCATGCGTATTTCAGAATGTGACCACACACTTGCACTTTTAACCCCTCCAAAACAATTTAGACATTTTATAAGATAGATAGACCACTCTGAGGTGTGTGGTCGTGCTGTGACATACGTATGCCTTGGGTGGTTGATGTGCACCAAGACATGCGTATATCAGAGCATGACCACACACCTCAGAGTCGTTTATCTATTACATATACCATATACCAGTGTCAGTGGCTCAGTAGGTAGCACATTTGCCTCTGATGCTGGGAGATTAGAGGGCTGTGGGTTCAGTTCCCATATCTGGCATTTGGGTTAATATCCCAATACTGACACTGTAGTGCAGCATGAGAGGGGTGTTGTACTTCTGAGGTGCCATCTTTCAGATGAGACATTAAACAGAGGTTGCATCTGCCTGGATTGGTGGTAGTTCAGGTGGATGTTAAAGATCCCAATGGCACTTATCGAAAATAATAGGGGAGGTTTTTATTAACAAGAAAACTGAGAACAAACACAACATTTATAATTAGAAAGTAAACACAAAATCATCATGGTACAGGAATATCAGAATCAGTAATCCAAGGCAAGCATTTTCAGGAGTCTAACACAATACTTCTAGGTAGTGAGAGTAATTCAGAAAGATCAACAGATCAAATATCAGATTCAATGTTCTGCAAGAGAACCTGATGAAAAAAATCCAATTGTTGCAGCGAAAAAAGACATCTAGCAGTCCAAATATGCCATTTCAAGATTGTAAATATAACATTTAAAGTATCAATGTTCCATTTAAACCATGCTTATTGAAAAACTCCATACATTAAATTGATATAAGAGACAGAGGTAAATAATGGTTCATTCCATTTAGTGGAAACAAATGTCCAGAAACCTTGTATGCAGGAACAAGAAAAAAATAAATGGGGTACTGTCTCTTCCTGTTGTACACAATCCACTCTAGAACAAAATATTTCCAATATTTGTTTGTGCTTTTCATTTGCTTTAATATTTATCCTCTCATGACAGCTCAACCAATGGAAGTCCCACGTTTTTTGAGGAATTCTTGAGTTATGAAGGCGTGTCAAAAGATTGTTCAGATAAGAGTCTGGGCATTTAGGTAAGACAACAGGCTCAACACAAATGTGATCAAGAAGATATTGATTCGAAGATTTTCTATTTTGAGTTATAATCAAAGTACTGGATACAGTCCTCTGTTTAAACCGTAAAAAAGTCTCCCTAATGTAAGACGGTGTAGTTGGGAGACTCTAAACCATTTTTAAAGTATTAGATTCCCATTGCCTTAACCATGGTTGACAGGATTCATAAAACCACAATTCCCATCCTTTGTCACCATTAATCAAAAGGGGTTTAAAATTGGCCATAAAAAAATAATATTATAAAAAATAAAGGATGAACCATATACAGACCACCTTGTTTGAGGGGTAGATAGGTAATGCTATGTTTGATGGGGTTAAGATGGCTACCCCATAATTTCTGAAAGAAAATGCTAAGTATCCTATTCTCAAAACAACACGGAGGGGGAAACACATAACTGAGAAAAAGAAACACTGGGAGTAAGTAAGTCCAAATCAGACAAACCCTCTTTTGTTTACCCAATTTCCAGTTATTCCAATGTGTGACCTTTGCTTGTGCAAGATCAAGTTGGGGACCCCAATTCAAAATATCAAGAGGACCATCCCCAAAACAAATGCCCAAAATCTTTATTGGGTCAGAGCTAATTTTAATATCAGAGATTGTGGAGGCACTAATAACCCCAGTGTCCAATTTTCTACCTATACACTTAATCAAATTCAAAGTCACCCCAGAAATAGACCCAAAAACTACACAATGCTGAAGTGCTTCATTTATAGAAGGGATGTCTGCTACAAGCAGGCTCATATCATCTGCATAGGCCCTAACAGAAGGGGGGGGGGTAAGGTGTAATGAAGTGGAAAGTGGAACTGTAGTCTGAGCAGTATTAATAGTACGAAGCAATGGATCTAGAAAAAATATACAAAATAGGGCTAAATGGACAGCCTTGCCTAAATCCTCTTTTTAATGGTATCAGAGGACCTCTCCAACCATTTGCAATAGGGACAATTGTTGCAGAATGATATAGTAATTTAATCCAGGAGATAAACATATCAGGAACTTTATAATGTTGTAATGTACACCATAAGAAGTCATGGTTAACTGAGTCAAAAGCCTGTTTCTGGTCCAAAGATATCAGGTAACCGGTCAGTAAATCATGATTTCCTCTTTCAACCATTTCCCTTAACAAAATTAAGTGATCTGAAATATTCCTTCCTGGTATATTACTGAACTGGGCTGTATAAATCACATGCTGGGCTAATTCTGATAATTGAAGTGCCAAGATTTTAGCCAAGATCTTAAAATCAGTATTCAAGAGGCTAAGGGGTCTCCAATTTTGTACAAGTCTCTTATCCCCTTTTTTATAAATATAAATAAGGCTACCCATGTTCAAATCTAAGAGTAAAATATCCAATTGTAGAATAAAATTGAATATAGCAGCCAATTTATCACTTAGATACGTACTTAACAATTTATAAAGCTCATTTGGTGGGCCGTCTAGCCCTGGAGATGCTCCTAACCGTAAAGTACTGATCACAGCATCTACTTCTTTACCTTGCATAGTGCTATGAGACATATCAAGTAATGAATGAGGGATGTCTGGGATATCCAGGTTAGAGAGATAAGCAGAGGGTTCCTTTATCTGGACAGGAATAGGACCAAATAATTGTTTCATATAGTCAGCTGTACAGTGTTGTAGTCCCAGGCTGTCAGTAACTTCAACATTATTGTTGTCAAGAAGGGTCTCAAAAACTTTAGTCTTTAGACGGGAAGCACAAGTATCAAAAGGGCAGATCACATTATAGGAGCCTGATATACCAAATTGTTGTTGTTGTTGTTGTAGTGAGGCAAATTTACAGGAATGGTAATCCATTAAAGTATTTTTTAAAGCACTAATTTGGGTGGTGAAATCATGACCCGTAGTATATGATAGAGTGAGAAGTTTCTGCAATTGATGCCGGGCCCCATGATAATCAAAATACTGCGATTATGTTGTTTGCTAAACGACTTCAATAGGTGCTGTAAGCTTGCTTTAGTGTCAGGCCACCACTGCCAGGAGTCATCATATAAAAAAAAGACAGATTTCCTGGCTTTAAAAAGAGATTTAAGATGGGACAATAACTGTAGATTACTTAGTAAGGTCATGTTCAACTTCCAGGTACCTGGACCATAAAGTTTAGTATTGGTAGTACCTACAACAATTGATAAAAGGTTATGATAAGTGAATTCAGCTACTGTGATTGTGGCAGCAGAAAGCTGTAACTGTTGCGACACAAAGAAAAAATGAACATGAGTAACAAGAGAACCGTTATGAAAAGCTGGCTTATGGGCTTTATTTAAGGTATAATAAGCTTCTTGCAGCTTAGCTGAATGCAACATGGATTTTAAACACTTAGTATCACAAATTAATTTCATCGTTTTTGATGTGTGTGATTTATCTTTAATAGAAAGGCCACAATTAAAGTCATCCCCAAAGGTAACATACTGAGAAGTATGAAGGTAAGGTTGGGCAATTTTTAGCAGATCAATCTTAAGGGATTTAGTTTGTGGTGCATAAGTATTTATTATTCTATAACTCATATTGAAAATTTTTACATCAAGAAGTAACATCCTACCTGGACATAAATCAAGGATTTGAATAATGCAAATGTCTGGGATGCTAAATAGGGTCCCCATCCCAGAGCAGGTTTCCTGTCCAAAGGACCAAAAGGAAAGGCCAGGAAACCAAGCCTTTTGTGCTTTAATTATTTCAGGTAGTGAATTAAGTCTCACATCCTGTAATAGTATAACCCCAGCTGACAGACAAGACAAAAAAGAGAAGACAGCATCTCTTTTAGTTTTTCGTTTAATACTGTTCACATTCACAGTATGAATGGAAAAGGGAAAAGCCATCAGAAAAAGAAAGTAGGGAAAGAAACAAAATAAAAAAAGCAAAAAGGACTCATCATCGCGGTTTACCCCTTCTGGATACAGGCTCGTTGTGCTTAACCTTAGCTCAAGCTTTCCTCTTTTGAGAACCCATATTATCAACAGGGACTTCTGTATCAGTTGTGAGCTCTGGATGAGAGGAATGTACTGAGAATGAATCAGAATCTGTAAGTTGTGAGGGATCACGCAACAACTCAAATTTATTTTCTAAAAGGATAGCATCCATTTTCAAAACTTTAGAGAGTGGTGATACCTGCTTCCTAGAACCCCTGGTGACTCTGGATTTTGAACTAGTAAGCTTGAGGGGGTGCATATTACCTGGAGGTATGTCAGGAGGTATGGTAGGAGGGGGGGTCAGGAACTGGAGATACTGGAACAGATACATCTGATGAAATTTGGGGGGGTAGGAACAGATGTAGTGGAGCACGATCGTGAAGTACTAGGTGTCTCTTCATCATGTCCTGTGTTAACAAGAGGGTGAGGCAAAGGATGAGGTTGCACTCCCATAGTCTGAAGAGACTGACACGTAAGCTGGGGGCCAGAAGATTGTGAATGAAGTTTGGAGTGCTGTGCCACCATAATAATTAATCTCTTCTCTTCCCTATCAGCCAAAGTAGGAGAGTTATGAGCAGCCCAGGTACATTGTTGAAAGCTATGGCAAGATTCCTCACAAAGAACACATTTAGGTTCCTCAACACATTGAAAACAGCATGACCTAATTCACCACACAGTGCATGTCACCATATCACAGGTGCTGCTAAGATGGCTGAGCGAACCACATCTGTAACATGCCTTGGGCTGCCCTGGGTCAAAAATAACACCCCTATCCCTACCTAACAGAAAACTATTAGCTAAATGCTGGACACCAGTGTCAGTGGTCCTAAGCATAACCCTCACATTCCAACCACCTGTCCACAAATGTTCTGAGTCAAAAATGGCTTCTGGATCCATGAGAAAGGTACTACACTGTCGTAAGCAGACAGTAATGTCATTTAAGCTCACCCCCTCATTACGGAATAAAATAGTGACCGTTTTTTGTGCAGGTTTAGTTAGGGGTATAGCACTAAAAGGGGCCCATAATGGAGTGGATTTTAACTTATGAAACAGGGACCAAATATTTTCCAAGCCTGCCAAAGTTTTAAAGCTAATATCAAAATTTGGCTCAGCAGAAACATGGATTAAAGCATGAATTTCGTATGCTGTAAATTTCATACAATCCTTAAGTAAGATTCTACCTACAAACACATGATCAGGAAATTCTGGCATATCACCTAAATACTGAAGTCTAACAGCATTATGTCATTTTGCTTGTGTGGGAACAGAAAAGCATGAGGCATAAGTTTTAGATGCTGTAGGTTTAGAAAACATAGATTGCTGTGCACACGGTGGTTGAGACCCAGAGCCCTGGGGTTTGATATGTCGTATAGCAGCAGAGGCAGTAGCAGTGGTAGCTATGTTCATTAACAGGCATCTCAGAAGGCAGATCTGTAGGTAGTTGTAGAATAGGATTTTGAGTAAGTTGCAGCTCAGCAGGTAAAGATAAGTCAGATACAGAAAGGGCAGTACACGCAGGAACTGGTACAACAGAAGCAGAATCCTCAGAAAGCCGAATAGGAGAAGGTCCAGAGCGCCAAGTGCCTGCAGCAGGATCTCGTTCCCAACCTCCTGCACTGAGCGGTGATTTAACAGACCAGACAGTGTTTGAGATTTCAGTGTCATACTATGGGGCTCGTCTTAGGCCGGACTGATAATCAGTTGCATTCACCTTGCTGGGCGAGGTCACTTCAGGTAATACACAAATTAACCCCAGAAGCACTCGGAATGGAGGAATGAGGAAGTGTCACAGTAAAATCTGAGCTGTCAGCTTAAGGAACAACAGCAGCACTCACAGACAAGTCAGTAGAAGAGTATTTATGTGATACTGTTGTCAAGTGTTTCAATGCTATTAGCTCCGTGCGTTTTGCAAAATAGCTTTGCTCCTCTAACGCGAGCAGTGAGTCAATATCAACAGGAGCAGCAGAAGAAAAGTCAGGATTTAAGCCAACTGAGTTTTTAGAAGGTAAAACATTGTTAGGAACTGAAGATGAAAGCTGTGAAGTACCTGTAGCTTCTGAATCGGAAATCCCAGTAGAAGATTTAGCCAAGTCCTGTTGTAAAGCTTGCTGAATCTTCTCGTTTGCAGAAAGTCATCGTTCTGTTTTATTTTATTTATTTTATTTTATTTAAACAGCAGTTTGGAAAACCTTTGAGCCATAGGCTCATTTACAAAGGTACCTTGTCACAGTAAGACAAACGAAAATACACAATATAGCAGTACAACACATAAGTATAACAGTAACTTAAGACATAGATACAAACAAGCTGGTACAGGTAGGATTGATGCAAACAATACCAGAGTTATGTTGTCATAGCTGCTTAGTAGTAAGCTTTGTCTAAGTATTGATTACGGCTTTGTTAATGAATTACAACCGAATGTTAATAAGGTGGTTACGTAAGGAAGTTTTGAAGCACGATATAGTTGGAGCTTCGGAGATGGAGGGGGGCAGTGTGTTGAACCAGGAGGGGGCCCTAAAGCTGAAGGCTCTTTGGCCGTGAGAGGTCCTAGCTCTAGGGATAACAAGAGAAGTTTTCCCAGAGGTCTGAGTATGAACTAGTGGGACAGAGCGGCGTATGGTGGTGGTCAATCCTGGTGGGGATAGCCTAAGGAGGGTCTTTTTTGTAAGGGTACAGGTCAGATATTTGAGGCGCTCATCAGGATCAAGTACCAGCACTTTAGCGTACAGTAGACAGGTGCGTGTCAGCCCAGGTGCCCCAGCAATTAACTCCAGGCCTTGGCTCCAGAGAAAAGCGACTTTATGTGGGAGTACTTGGTCTGATCAGCACCATACACCGGGCAGTCCATAGTCCACTAGGGACAGGATAGAGGAGGTGACTGCAGAGTGAAGAGCCTCCGGGGAGGCAGTGTTTATACCGATGTAAGATGCCCAATCGGATATTAGTGACAGTGGCTAGGGCAGCGATGTGTCCATGGAAGGAGAGGAGGGTCAAAATGGATCCTGGGTATTTATAGGAACAAACTTGTTCAGTGGGAAAGGACCCAGAGTGAATGAGGAGTTTGAAGTTGCAGGACTTGTTTTGAGGATGAGTGAAGAACATGGTTTTTGTTTTTTTAAGATTTATCACCAGTCTATGTTCCTTGAACCAGCCCTCGGCTTCAGCGAAGGACTTCTGCAGCGAGTCTTGGAGGTCAATAGGGTTACGACTTGAGGCAAAGATGACTGCATCATCAGCGTACAATAGAATGTTCCCCGAGCAAGAGCGTGGAAGAGAGTTAAGGTAAAGGGAGAATAGTAAGGGTCTTTGGTCTCTCGGTTTCCAGAGACAGGGGAGAAGACCAGCTCCTCTGCCTCCAACACCTCCATGTCCTCCACAGCTCCTCCATGGACAGCCATCTTGGCAGAATACCAGGATGTAAGGGGACCCTACCACAGAATAGGGGAATTTTCCCTGTGTCCTGGCCAAATGTCCCTCATTCACTAAAAATACCACCAACAGCTTAATCTGGTTCAATTTCAGTTGCTTACCATCACTATCCCCCCCAACCCCTGGTCGCCCCTAAAAAAGGGACTTCTAGGCCCAGTGGGCTTACTGGGTCAACAAACTTCAACAAACAAAAAAGATATATCATGTCTGTATATTAGTGTTGAATAAGCACTTCTATGTTAAACTAACATTTTTGCACCTTAATACCTGTGCCCCCTTTCAACCGATTTGCATGAAATTTGGAAAGCACAGGCTCTGTGCCAGGAACTCTTGATCCTGACATTTGATGTAGATCAGTTCAGGAGAGGCAACATTACAGAGGTGAAAAAAAATGCAAAGGTCTCCATTTTTGAAAATTGTTAAGACTTGTTTTTCCACACGATAATTAAAAACTTTCAGATTTGACAGAGGTTGTTCCTAGGTGTGTGCTCTTGTGTTTTTTAGGTCCAGTTTTTAAGCAGTTTTTTAAAATGTTTAATAAAAATATTCAGTTTCTGATCATGTGCAGTTCAAAAAATTAATGTTCTATTCATAACTGATTTTTTGTGAAAGCCACAGCCTGCACTATATGACACAGCTGTCTTTAATAAATGACAACTGTCTCTTATAGTACTTGCACTATAAGACACATCTGTCATTTATTAAAGACAGCTGTGTTGTATAGTGCAGGCTGCTGATGTCATGACTTGTATATCAGAGACAGGGCTACTGTCATTGTAAATTCAACATTCAATTCCTAACTGAAATTTTGTGAAAGCTGCAACCTGCACTATATGACACAGCTGTCTTTAATAAATGACAACTGTTTACCCTATTAATATGTTAGGCTGCTACTTGCCTAAGGCTTGGTTTCTCAATTTAAGGAAGGTGGTCAGTACATATCTGTGGAAAGGGAAGGCTGTCAGAAGGTCATATCAAAAGCTTACAGGTTTCAGGGAGAGAGGGGGGCTGTCACTGCCATCTTTCTACAAGTACTACTTAGTATCACACATAAGAAAGATAGCATATTGGTTTAGGCCTGATACATCCTCTCCATTACACTCTTACACACGCTCTGGTTAAATATTGAAAGAGATTTAGCTGGAAAACATAACGTTAAATTAAGTAATCTGGCATATACTACTGTCAAATTACTCCCAAAAGCACTAAAAGATACCCCCATAGGCTGGTCAGTGAGAGTATTACAACAAACCCAAAAACTTCAAAGACTAGTTGGAAGGTGTGCAAGAGCAAACATTAACACAGAATGTACATTTCCTGATTCAAAAGTACCAATTCAACCGCGTACTGGAAGATTTTATCAGACTTGAAGCTTGGTGACTTGGTTCCATGAGGCAAATTGCTGATGTATGTACAGGCTTGTAATAGATTCCTGAAATAGAGGGCACCCTTTAAGTTTAAACAAATTTTAGAGTCAATAAGAGCTCATCTGCGAGAGCAAAGGCGATGAGAGCCAACAGTGGAGTGGAGTTGACAGATCTAGTCAAGTAGCTATGAAACGCATGCAGTTTCTAGAGTTTACAAGGCCTTGCAGCTGCTGGATGAGAGTCTTCCAAGTGGAGTTAGTTATTATTGGCTAAATAAATTAAATATACCAGAAGACAATAGAACGTGGAAGTACATCTGGTCAAATGCATATAGAAATATCAAGCAGGATAGATATAGGCTTCAACAATTTAATGTAATGTATAATATGTACTATACCCCCGTGAAGTTACACAAGATGGGTAAGGAGGTTCAAACTAACTGCACCAGATGTGGGATGGCAGGATGTGACCTATACCATTTAGTATGGGAATGTCCCAAAATACGGCCCTTCTGGAAGGCAATTAGCACCTCTGTATCACAATTATTAAATCTAGTTGCTTTCTTTTCATCTAGAATTTGCCTGCTAAACTATTTTGAAGATGGGATGACCAGACAACAAAAAAGATATATGGCTTTGATATCAGCAGCTGCAAAAGCTGTGATACTGAGACACTGGACTGACTCACAACTCCGTCTATGAGAGAATGGTATAAAGAAATTACACTGGCATTGCAAGTAGAGTCACATATAGCCAGAATGAACAATGATGCTGGGAAAAATTATACCCTGTAAGAGCCCACTTGAAACACTAATGATGTCGTGGGCTCCTGATCTTCCTATGTAGGAGAGATAACCCTGACGGTATAATACCATCAGATTTTTTTTTTTTTTTTAATGGCGTGTGAATGCTGCCATGGATTTGGGGGTGGGGGATGGGGAGGTGGTGGGAGGAGGAGTGGGGGATGGGTTTCCTTTCCTTTTTTTGTTTTTGTTTTCTTTAGTTAGTTTTGTATTTTAATTAAAATAGAGTCATAGAGTTTAGTAATATGGCTATGAATCTGTAATACTTTCTGGATAAAAGAATGTAGATGGCAATTGTCATGGAATTTTTTGGTCTCACCAGCTCATGTACATCAATGTGTATGAAATAAATATGATAATAAAACAAATTGAATAAAAAAAATCAATAAATGAAAACTGTCTCATATAGTACTTACACTATATCACACAGCTATAATTTATTAAAGTTAGCTGAGTCATATAGTGCAGGCTGCTGCTGTCATGACTCGTAGATCAGGGATGGAGCTACTGTCATTGTAGCCCCCATCCTGAATGTGCCTTAATGAAACTGTTATCTGCATACTATGGGCTCCAATCCCCAGTGGCAGTAGTTAATGTTTTTATTTATTTCATTTATTTATTTTGTATTGTTTCTTGTTCTTCTCTAACAGTTGGATGCCCACACCCAGTGTCAGATACTTCCCTCCTGTGCAGAGCCTTTATTTATTAATTCTACCAACATTGGAGAGACCAGTCCTCATGTCACCTTTTACATACTCCCCGAGCAGTGTGGGAGACTGGGGATCCCATGCCCAATGTCCCAAAATAGTGTTATTTCTGATTTTCCTGAAAATAAAAAAAAAATATCCTGCAATGTCTTATTTCTTTTTTTAACCTGACAAAAAGAAAATGGTCCCTCATCATCACTGCCATCTCCCACCCCACAACCTGAACCTCCTACTAAGCACTCACCACCCCACACACCACCCTTACCCTATACTTACCTCAAGGGGTTGGCCGATGTCATCTTCTGTGGACCCAGAAATGTATGACACAGCTGTCTATTTAATAAATGACAGCTGTGTTGTATAGTACTTGCACTATGTGATACAGCTGTCATTTATTAGAGACAGCTGTATTGTATTGTATAGTGCAGGAGGCTGCTGTTGTGACTAGTATCAGGGATGGGGCTACTGTCATTGTAACCCCACCATCTTGACTCTGCTTCAAACTGTTTTCTGCACACCAGGGTGCCCCAATCTTTGGTGTAAGTATATGTATTTATTTGATTTATTTATTTTGTGTTGTTTCTTATTCTTTTCTGACACTGGGATGCCCACCCTCAGTGTCAGATGCTTCCCTCTGTGCAGCCCCTTTATTTATTAACTCTTTCAAGAGCAGGTGACCCAATCCCCATGTCGATATTTACACACACACACACACACACACACACACACACACAACAGTTTGGGACACTGGGGAGCCCACCCCTACTCTCCCGAAATAGTGTTATTTATTTTTAATTTTCCTGAAAAGAAAAAAAAGTCCTATGATGTTTTATTTCTTTTTTTAACCTGAAAATAGAAAATGGTCCCTCTTTGGCCCCTGCCATCTCCCTACCCCCAGTTAACCCTCCCACTAAGCAATCACCACCCCACACCCCTCCTTCACCCTATACTTACCTTGGGAGGTCTGCCAATGTCATCTACTGTGGACCAGGACACGTATGCACTCTTCAAAGCCAAACCACAAACTGAAGAATCAAGGTAAGTGCAATATAATGTATTTCAATGGCATTTTCAACTTATGTTGATATCGCTGCCATTTTTTGGTATTTTTTCACCAAAAATTCAACATGGGCATTTGAGGACCCCACCTCATGAATACTGTCAGTGATATTTTGTTAATTGGGCATGGAAGGCAATTTCATGATCACTGCTCCAAATTACCTTTTGGGACCAATTAACAAAATGACAATGTGAGTGTTCATGAAGTGGGTTCCCAAAAAGACCACATTGAAAATTGCATAACAAAATTCCATAAAATGGATGAGTTATGTGCATGTGCTGAAATTTTTTTACACAGGCACATAACTGGTAATTTACAATATTTTGATTCCAGATTTTCAACATACCCATTTTTCACACCACCTCATGAATAGTACAGCTGTCAATTTTCACATCCTGTCAGAAACATGTTTTCACATATGTGGCACAGAATGGTGTTTCAACACAGGTAAGAAAAGTTTCACCTACAGGGTTTGTGAGGTGGGGTCATAAGAAGACTGTGTTGAAAGTTTGGGAACAAAACATTAAAAAGAAAGAATTAGTTAAGCAATATTGTTTGCAGGGATGCTTGTTGGACACCTGGGGAACATGTTGCCTTACTGTGCCAGTGAGCTGAGTTCAGGTGTGAACTCAATAAGCCTGTTTACTGGGGAAAGGCTGATGGGGAAGGTACTGCAGCATCCAGCACCTGTAAAGCCTAGGTAGGGACAGAACAGTGTTTTGATGCAGTCACCATACCCTGTGGTGGTCAGGTAACCTCACCCACAAGATATTTTCATGTGTGCCAGGGTCTGCTGGGCCCATGCACTGCATCAGGACTGTCTCCAACATTGTATTTATCTCATTTTGCACAAGTCCCGATGAGGATATAGTTCCACTATCACAAAATAGGGAAATTCTTTGCAAAAATGTATGGTAATGCAGACATTAAGAGTTGCAAAATGCAAAGTGCACAAAGATGGGAAATGAAAGAAGCATTCGGGATTTGGGTCTTCAGAATATTAACAAAACAGTGGTGCGGTCTTACTTGGGGTTGTCAGCTGAAATACCCACCCCTACCCTGGATCAGACAAGGTCAAATGTGATGTCTTTATGTATGGCCCATAGGGCACTGCCTGTAGAAAGCTCTTACAGATTATGTTGGCCATACACTATCACTATGAGGAATTAGGTTGGAGATATAGCTTGTGCTTCAGACAAGAGACTGCAGGGCTGGGGGTGTGGGCATTAGATGGGACAACCCCAAATAAGACTCCACCACTTATTCATCAATATTCCAGAGGCCCAAATCCCTAATGTTTTTTCATTTCCCGTCTTTGTGCGCTTTACATTTTACAGCCCTAATGTCTGAATTAACATAGTGTTTTGCCAAGAATATATACACACACATATATATAGATATATAGAAAGATATAGACATATACACACACACTCATATCTATCTATCTATCTATCTATCTATCTATCTATCTATCTATCTATCTATCTATATATCTACATACACACATATATAATACATGTGTGTATCTATCTATCTATTATATATATATCTACACACACACACTATATATATATACTGTATATATATGTATATGTGTGTCTATATATATATTTATATATATATATCTATATTGCAAAAAACTCTGTTACTACATCAATTAGGTTTTCAATTACAGCGACAAAAGTCTGGAAATTCTGTGTTAGGGTTACCAACCCTACCACCACCCCAACTCCCGCCCTCCACACACCAACGGCAGCCAGGGTGTGCCTTGGAGTCAGTGGGCTAATTCTCACCCCATTCCATGTGTAAACAAGCTGAGATGGTACAGTAGAAGAGAATGGGGTGAGAGTTAGGCCCGATGAATCCAAGGTACACCTGCCCCAATTGTGTGGAGAAATGAGAAGTAGTGTGTGGGTTCGTGAACCCCAATAATCAATTCTGAGACTTTGTCATTGTAATAGAAACTCTAACTGATGCATTAATGGAGATTCTCACAATGAATTTCCCTTCTTCTTGAGATATTATAATAGTATATTTATTTTACTGTTGGAGCGAAGGGTCCTTCGGACCCTGTGCTGTAATCCCTCCGTAGATGCACACATGTATGCAGGCATGGAAGTGCTGGGCCTCTCAGCCCTGTGCTTCCTACTGTTGAACAACAGTGACCAAATTGTCAGCATAGCCATCTTGTTAACCCATCTTATGTACTCCGGTACAGATAAATTGTGAAATGTAAGGAAAAACATAAATATGTGCAACTGCAGCACCATTCTGTTCTACAGGTGCAAACACCCATTTCAGGCAGGATATGAAAAATGACAGCTTTGCTGTTCATGAGGTGGTGTGAAAAAATGACTATGTTGAGAATTTGACTTCAAAACATTGAAAAGTAGCACTGTTATGCAAGTCAGCATAATAAATTCAATGCACAAATGTAACTCAGGTATTCTTAGGAATTTTTCCACCAAATTTTCAAAATGGCCTTTTGGGGTCCCCACCTCATGAGCACTGCTACTGTTATTTCATTAATTGGTCGTGAAAGGTGATTTCGTGCAATGAATGCACCATTATGTGCCACAGTAGTGAAAACATGTTTCTTGCAGGATGTGAAAAATGACAGCTATACTGTTCATGAGGTGGTGTGAAAAAATGGCAATGATGAAAATTTGGAGTGAAAATATTAAAAATTGGCGAAGTTATGAGGGTGCGTAGAAACATTGCAACAACCGCATGCAACTCGGGTGTTTTTTGGCATTTTTTCATCAAATTTTGAACATGGTTTCTTTGGGACCCCACTTCATGAACACTGGCACTGTCATTTTATTAATCAGTCCTGAAAGGTGATTATGCACAGAGACCACAAAACTACCTTTTTGGTCCGATTAAAGAAACAACAGTGTCAGTGTTCATGAGGTGTGGTCCCAAAAAGCCCATGTTGAAACTTTGGTATAAAAACTACAAGAAATGGCTAAGATATCAACATAAGTGCAAAAACACCATAGACAGCCATTATATGGCACTTACCTTGATACTTCAGTTTGTGATTCAGCTTTGAAGAGTGAGGATGTGTCCAGGTCAACTGAAGATGTCAGACAACAGCCTCCAGTGATAAGTATAGGGCAAGGGTGTGTGTGTGGGGATGTGGGTTGCTCAGTATGAGGGTCAGGATGGGGGAGGGGGACTGGGGAAATGGCAAGGGACCATTTTCTTCTTTCCAGGTAATTAAAAAAAAAAGATGTTGGAGGCTGTTTTCTTTTTGGACAGATAGAAATAACTCACATATTGGGACACTGGGGGTGGGTTACCCAGTGTTTGACTAAACTGTGGACTGGAAAACATAACTGGGGACACTGGAAGTGGGCTACCCAATGTCCCACACTGTGGGGGGTAATGCCAGCATGGGGATTGGGAAACCCGTGGTTGGGAAAATAAGGGGAATGTAAAGTATATATTTCAGTACACTGGGATTGGGCTCCCCAGTGTACCACAGTAACCGAGTGGTGGGGGATGGATTTCTACTGCTGACATGGGGATACGGTACTCCAATGTTGGCAGAAGCATTTAAAAAATATATATGTTTCAGAACACTGGGAGTGGGCTACCCAGTGTCCAACAATGCTGAGGGGTATTTCTACTACCGATATGGGGATTGGGCACCCTGATGTTGGTAGAAACATTTTTATTTAATAAAACATGCCTCGGCCCCCTTAGAGGAAGCAAAAGGAGAAAAATGAATTTTATTAGGTAAACATCAACAGGTGTTTATCTAAATGAGGGCAATGTTTTTTTCCCATTGAAGCAGTGCCACAAATTGTGGCAACTTTCACGGAGCAGTGCCACAATTTTTGGCAGTTTTCACACTACTCTGCCATTAGTTATGTGAAAATTGCTGCAATTTGTGGCAGTTTCACAAAATAAGTGTTGCAAATTGTGGCACTATCAATAGCCGAAGTAGAGAAAACCTATTTCTGGCCACTATTTTGAAAAAATAATGCCAGGATCGTGTTCCTCATGCCCCAATTAGGTAAACATCATTGTTGGTGTTTACCAAGGGGCATTATTTTTTGAATTACAGCATTTATTTAGCCGTCGCTAACTGAAAACAAGACGGCAGCCATGCAAACCTGCAAAAAACATTTGCGGCAGTCAAAAAAGTGCTTTTGCAAAAGCAAAAAGTATTTTTGAGGTGAACACATATTTTTTCCAGAAGACTATAATGGGAAACTTTGAACTTTAATAACTTGAACGGATTAATAGTTTTTCACCAAACCTTCAAATGGCACATCAGTGACCCAGACCCCATATAACCTGCAAACGTCAGACCAGACTCCCAAACCATTTAGGTCGAAGCCCCGAGAAAAGGATTTTCCAAAAATTAGGATTTTTTACATTTCTTGGCACTCCGCAGCTCAGCAAGCCCACATCCAACCAGAACCCAACTTGCGAGATCCAGAGATCTATGGTACTAGACAGCACATGAAAAAAATTCAGGCAAATTGAGTGAATGATTACAATGTTATCAAAGTGCAAAATTTGGGGTTTAACATATAAGTGACCATGCAATCCTAACTATAATGGCACTACAGTGCCACTTTAATACATACATATATACATTAATGGCAAAAAACTGTGTTTAATGCATCAGTTAGAGTTAAAGCAACAAAAGTGAGGAAATTAAATGTTAGAATTGAGCCCTTAACCTCCCCCACATCCCAATCCTCCACAAATTGACAGACACCGGGGTGTGCCATGGGGTTGTGTGGCCCAACTCTCACCTCATTCCATGTGTAAGAAGGTTGACATGCTACAGTAGAGCAGAATGGGATGAGAATTAGGCCTCACACCCCCATGGCACACCCCATCATCAATATGTCTGTAGGGGATGGTGGTGTGGGGGTTAATGCTTTACCCTAACATTTAATTTCCTCACTTTTGTTGCCTTCACCCTAACTGATGCATTAAACACAATTTTTCTTTTTGCCATGAATTTCCTTACTTTTTAAAAAAGTGTAATATAACTAGTAAATAATGTGTTTGTGGGAGTGCGGGGCCATTTGGGTCCCATGCTCCCACCAAATTCCCCATTTCTGCATCACAATATGCATCTGTGGGAATGTGGGCCCTCTGGACCCTGTGCTCCCCATTATACATAGCTACAAAGCCATATTGCAGTCCTATAGGGCAAGAAACCCTTGTAACACTAATTTGCTGATATCTAGGGAACCGTAGCAGCTAGAAAACAAAATTCAAGTGTCATTGTAATCGTGACAATGAGCACTGCTTGCAACATAAATTGACCAAATCCATATCTCACACTGTTTATAAGATATGGGCATCGAAAAGTGCAATGGGTGCCATAATGTTATCCTATGGGGAAAATCTCAAATTCATGATGGCGTATCTGTGGAACTGCTTAATCCCCCAATACTTAAGCAGCATAATTCACACCTGTAGGACATCCCCTCAATACCCTGAAAAGTGCAAGTAAAAAGACCAAACCGTTCATTAGCAATGCAAAGGTAATGTTTTTAAAATCCTAGTCCACGAGATAGCAAAATCCTTGACGGTGAGGTCGCATATTAGGATTTTGACAGCTCAAGGACTATGATCGTTAGTGAGTGATGGTCAAATAATTTTTTAATTTTAAAAAAAGCTATTTTTTTTTTACCAAAACAAGCCCAACCAAAGGCATGGCTTTGTAGAGAGCATCACTCTGAACAAAACCCATGCCTCATTGGGCCCAAATGTCACCTGTGAAGAAAGCTACAACATTTTGTTTGGGAGAAAAAACTGAGAAACAAGATGGTGGCTCGAGGACAAGGAATTTTCTGGTGGACCAGGATCCTAGTTCTCGAGCTACAAAATCCATGAAAGTGAGCCCAATCTTTATCTGAAAAATAACCATATAAATCTTGGCGTGAACTGAGCATACTCAGAACCCGAACATTAAAAATTTAATAATTTTGGAATGGATTAATATTTTTGTACCAAACCAATGCTGGATTGTTCCTTGACCCTTAACCCAACCTCTTTCTATATTCCAAATTTCAGACCAAAAGACCACATAGTGTGGTAGCAGCGTCATGGGCAAAAAGTGTGTCAAAAGTGGTGAAAAACACATTTTTTAGTATTTTGCTGAGCAGAAACCATAACTCCTACCAAAATGCAACTTAGTAAGTCAAGAGGTCTACCACACCAGACTGCACATTCCGAATTCCATGCAAATCAATTGAATGGTTGCAAAGCTATTAATGTGCAAAAGTTGAGGTTTAACATTAAAGTGCCTACTCAATCCTAATATATACATATATATATATATATATATATATATATATATATATATATATATATATATATATATATATACCTATGGGGCACGGTAGTACCACTATAATTAGGATTGAGTACCTAATTAAGGTTAATATATGAAATTTGACAGCTTAATAACTTTGCAACCATATGACAGATTTGCCTGAAATTTGGAACACTTGGTCTGGTACCATAGATCTCTGGACCTGCCAAGTCTCACAATGGTCGGATGTACAGTTGCAGAGCTACAGAGCACAAAAAATGCATAAATTAAGGGGGTTTGAGCTTTTCTTTGCTCGTGCCTACAGGTCGCACAGTTTGTGCAATCGGTCCAATACCTTCAGGGAACATGCAGCCTGGGTCCCCAATGTGCCTTTCAAAGATTTCATGAAACAAATATTAAATGGTTCAAAAGTTATGCAAAAAAAGACTGTCCCCCATTATAGTCTATGGGAAAAGTTAACAAAACATTCGAAAGTGTCACAAATGCAGTTTTTACTTTTGCAAATGACCTTTTACTTTCATGATTCAGCCATTTTGTTTTCAGTTGGTGGTCAGAGAAATGCTTGGCATTTAAATTTGGAACCCTCTAGGAACACAATTCTTGTTGTGTTCACATAGGCAAGCCCTGAGGATGCTAGCCATGTCTTTTTTTGGTGGTAAAACACACCAGAAATATGTTTTTTAAATTTTTGTGAAAAATAGCGTCGCAAAGTACTTTCACATATGCGACACTTTCATGATTTTATTTGCAAATGTGTCATGATTTGCGAAAGTACTTTTCAACACTATGCTTAAAACAATAGGGAAACTTTGCCACCCTGCTGCAAAAGAACAATTTGGTCTTTTGGGCTGAAATTTGGAGGGAGGAAAGCCAAGATCCCACAAATGTGCATTTTGTTATTTTGTGGCAAAATATTAGGGGGCTGCAAAGTTACAGCATTCTGAAGTTGATGATTTTTCCCATAGGATAACATTACAGCTTCTGCTGCGCCTTTCGAGGCCCATATCTCGAAAATGGTTCGAGATAAGGACTTTTCGCCAGAAGAATGCTTAGTCCCTCACTAGGGGGCTAAGTGCAAAATTAGCCTGGAAAGTCATAAATAATATGAGATTTTAATTTTTTTTCTGCATCATACGGTTCCTGAGATACAAGGAATTTAGTATTCCAAGTGCTCATTTTCTGCTCCGAGGGTCATTATTATGCATACATTGTTTGTATTCACTGTGATTCTGAATGCACTTTTTGGGGGAGAAAAGGTTGTGCATTTGCGTTACTGTTACCGTTAGTGTTTCCGCTTGCATTTCCGTTATCATTTGAGTTAGCATTTCTGTTTATGTCACCGTGTGTGTTACCTTTGTGTTTGCATTTGCGCTTGCATTTGTGTTACTGTTACCCTTTGCATTTCCGTTACTGTTTTTGTTTGCATTTACTTTTGCGTCACCATGTGCTTTACCATTTGCATTTGTGTATGCACGTGCATTTGCGTTTCTGTTTCCGTTACTGTTTCCTTTGGTGTCATCATTGGTGTTACCATAACCATTGCATTACCAATTGCGTTACCATTACCGTTTGTGTTTCTGTTGGCCTTAGCATTTGCATTTTCAGTAGCATTACTGTTTCCTTCTGTGTCACCGCTGCCTTTACCATTTGCATTTCTGTTTGCGTTTCTGTTACCATTTGCATTTTTGTTACCGTTTGCATTTCAGTTGCCGTTAGTGTTACTGCTTATGTTACCATTTCTGTTTTCATTTATGTTTGCACTTGCGTTTCTCTTACCTTTTGCGTTATCATTTCCATTTGCATCACTGTGTGCATTACTATTTGAGCTCGTGTTTGTATTACCGTTAGCACTACTATTTTCTTTTACCTTACTGTTGCCATCATGTTTGCTTTAATGTTACTGTTTGTGTTTTTGCATTTGCGCAGTGCAGTGCAAAACATTATGTTTTTGCTATTTTTCTGCACTGTCTTCCATGATGCATAGTGCAGCCAGTGTGTGGTTGATTGATCTGATCACATAGAATGACCTTTGCTCAAGGAACATGCTAGTTTTTGTTTGGTGAAAAAATGTTGTTCCATTACAGAGTTACTGCCATTTGAAGTTGGCCCCCCTCGCAGTTACAGATTTTTCAGCCACCAGGTTTTTTAGTGCATTTTCGACCACGATTTCCACCATTTTGTGGTGGAAGACTTCTTAAAGGTGCACAAACATAAAAATTGAATATCTCTGGAAAAGTATGGTCTTTTCACATGAAATTTGGAGGATGTTGAGTGGATGTCCTGGGGATGTGAATAATGCTGTTTACATGTTGGAAAAGTAATTCACTGCAGAGATACTGCATGATGCAGTTAATGTTTTGCACATAGAGTTCTGAATGGTGGTACTGGCTTGAAATTTATAGTGTAGGTAGCCCTAGTGGTATGGAGGTGCCTTGCAGTGGTTCAGTGTGTAAAACATTAACAGGTGCGGAATTATGCCACTCCGACGAATGAAAATTTGGTTTATTATGCTGCAGTAACTTCTGAACCATGTGTCCAATTTGGTTGGCATTTGGAATGTACAAAGATTTATAATACATCTTTGACGGTGGTAATTGTTGGGTCACTGGCACTTAAGATTGCTGAACTGTGCATGTTACATTGTTTGCTCATGGCGCTGTGCGACCATTGAACAGATGTACAGAGAATTCTGGACACACAATGTGCTATGGTACTTATCTTCTTTTAACAATTTTAGTTCCATCAGATATATAGCTCTTGTGTAGCAAAGTGGCAAAAAATTTATTTTCGGCACCCCTGTGCAGTTTTCCCATCGTGACGCTGTGCAACTCTTGAACAGATTCAGATAACATTTGTTATACATGTTGTGGTATGATACATGTCTTCATTTACCAATTTTCATTTCAGTCAGTCATGCAGTTTTTGTGCAGTGAAGTGACAAAAATTCACATGAGGTGAGAGTTAGGGCTGATGACCCCAATGCACTCTCCGATGCCTGTTGGTGGGTGTGGGGTGCAAGAGGTGGTAACCCTAACACCGAATTTCCTTGTTTTTGTCACTGTGGAACAACCCTAACTGATGCATTAAACAGAGTCTTTTGCCATATATATATATATATATATATATATATATATATATATATATATATATACAGGTATACACACACACAAGATAGATAGATAGATAGATAGATAGATAGATAGATAGATAGATAGATAGATAGATAGATATTATATATACTATACTATATGTATTTTTCAATGCATGTGCAAAACTTTGGCAATTTTAAATATTTTCACTCGAAATATTGAACATAGCCATTTTTCACACCCCTTCATGAACAGTACAGCTGTCATTTTTCACATCCTGCTGGAAACATGCTTATGCATCTGTGGCACAGAATGGTGCAGTTGTTGCCCAAAATAACTTTTCAGGACTGAGTAATAGAATGACAGTGCCAGTGTTTCATGAGGTGAGGTCCCAAAAGCCCATGTTGAAAATTTGGTGAAAAAAATTCCTAAAAATGCCCATGTTACATGCTTCAGTTGAATTTATTCTACACATGTCCATAACACTGGAACTTTTCAATCTTTTGATGCCAAATTTTCATCATTACCATCTTTTCACACCACCTCATGAACAGTACAGCTATCATTTTTCACATCCTGCCCGAAATGTGTTTTCACCTCTGTGGCACAGAATCAATCAATCAATCAAAATCTTTATTTAACCAGAATGGCGTTGTAGTTCTGCATAATAATATTTTGTCTTGCATTTCATAATTTCTCTGTAACACGGTACATGAGGTGGGGTAATAAGATGGCTCTGCTGAGAATTTGGTCACTATTGTTTGACACATGGAAGTGCAGGGCCATCTCTGGGGTCTGTGCTTCTACACCTACATACATACAGTATGTGCATCTAGTGAGGGATCAGACCCTGCACTCCCCCAGTAAAATAAGGATGCTATTATACTATCTCAAAAAGTAAGGAAATTCATTGCAAAATACTCTGTTAATGCATCTGTTAGGGTTCCTATTAAAGTGACAAAAGTATGAAAATTCAATGTTAGGGTTCCCAACCATTCCACCCCACCCCCACCTTCCACATACCAATTATGGGTGTGCCTTGGGGTCATCAGGCTTAACTCTCACCCCATTCTCCTATACTGTACCATCTCAGCTTCCTTACACATTGAATTGGGTGAGAGTTAGGTCTGATGACCCCAAGGCACACCCTGATGCCTGTTGATATGTGGAAGTTGGGGGGGTAGGGTGGCAGGGCTGGGAACCCTAGTACTGAATTTACATACTTCTGTCACTGTAATAGGAACCCTAACAATTGCATTAATGGATTTTTTTTGCAATGAATATATATTATACAGGCACAGTCACACCTACATATTAGGGTTGCATAAGCACTTCTATGTTAAATTCAATACTTGCACCTTAATAACTTTGCCCCCATTCAACTGATTAATATCAAATCTGGAAAGCACAGCCTCTTTGCTAGGATCCCATGATCTTGTAAATAACATATAAATCAGTTCAGGGGAGGCAAAGTTACAGAGGTGCAAAAAAAAAAACACAAAAATCCTGTTTTTTGAAAATGTTAAGACTTTTTTGCTCCCCAATGACTTAAAAAGTAGGAGCCTTTGCAGCCTGAAACTCTTAGGTTTGATAGAGGCTGGTCCAAGCTGTGTGCTTTTGTGATTTTTATGTCCCTCAGATAAGTAGTTTTTGAAATATTTAATAAAAATATCCCATATCTGAGCATACGCAGTTCAAAAAATGAACATTCTATTCATAACTGAATTTTTGCGAAAGCAGCAATTTGCACTATTCGACACAGCTGTCTGTAATATATGACAGTTCTATCATATAGTGCAATCCCTGCTGCTTTCTCCACTCATAAGTTAGGGATGGGGCTACTGTCTTTGTAGCTCCACCAGCCTGACTGTGCCTCAAAGTATCTCTTATCTGCACACTGGGGGCTCCAATCCTCAGTGGCAGCATATTCATTTGTTTGTTTGTTGTTTTTTTTCTGGAGAACAGTGTCACATAGTGCAAGTACTATATCACACAGGTGTCTTTAATAAACAACTGTGTCATACAGTACTTGCACTATACGACACAGCTTTTGTTCATTAAAGACAACTGTGCCGTACAGTGCAGGCAGGTGCTTACCAGTGGTTTGCACACTAGTTCAGGGATGGGGCTACTCTCATTGTAGCCCTGCCAGCCTGACAGTCAGTGCGTTGTTTTCTGCACACCAGGGGCCCCAATCCCTGGCAGCAGTTTACTTATTTATTTTGTTTTTTAATTTTAAACCTGATGCACCCCCCTCCCTTTTAGCCCTCTCCTTGCCACTGCTGACATCGAGGTGCCCAATCCCCACGTCAGCTTTTACACCTCTCTCTCCAGCAATGTATTATAGCACCCAGTGTTTTAACTGAAAAAAACAGCCATGTTTTCTTGTTACCTGAAAAAAAAAGAAAGCGTTCCCTTGCCGTCCCTGCCATCCCAACCTCCCCATCCCCACCATCCTGCTGAGCACACTCATAACACGGCCATTTTGGGGAATTTTTCCACCAAATTTTCAACAAGGGCTTTTTGGGACCCCTCCTCATGAACACTGTCACTGTCATTTCATTAATCGGGTCCGGAAGGTGATTTTGCAGTTGCTGCATGGAATCACCTTTTGGGACCAAATAATGAAATGACAGTGTTCATGAGGTGGGGTCCCAAAAAGCCCTTGTTGAAAATTTGGTGGAAAAATTCCCAAAAATGGCAGTGTTATGAGTGTGCATTGCGCAGTTTCTATGCAGGCACATAACTTTAGTAATTTACAATACTTTGACTCCAGATTTTCAAAATGCCTTTTTTTCATACCACCTCATGAACAGTATAGTTGTCATTTGTCAAATCCTGCCTGAAACATGTTTACACACCTGTGGTGTGGACTGACACAGTCACTGTGTAGAATCACCTTTCAGGACTGATTAACAAAATAACAGTATCAGTGTTCATGAGGTGAGGTCCCAGAAAGCCCATATTAAAAATTTGGTGAAAAAAGTCTAAAGCATGTCTGCATAATGAGTGTACATTGCACAGTTTCTATGAGCTGCATAACTTTGGTAATTTACAATATTTTGACTCCAGATTTTCAACAGACCCATTTTTTCACACCACCTCATGAACAGTACAGCTGTCATTTTTCACTTCCTTTATGAAATGTGTTTTCACACTGTGGCATGGAATGGCATTTCAGCACTGATTTGAAACTTTTCATCTATGGGGTTTAAGAGGTGGGGTCATAAGAATAATATGTTGAATGTTTGCAGTCAAAATATTAAAAAGAAATAATTTATTATGTATCATTGATTGCAGGGATGTCTGTTGCACCTCTGGGGAACACACTGCCTTACTGTGCCAGTGTGCTGAGTTCATGTGTGAATTCAGTGATCTGGTTTACTGGTACAAGGCCAATGTGTAAGGTGCTGCAGCATGTAGCACCAGTCATGGCCTAGGTAGGGGTGGAGCAGTGCTTTGGCACAGATGTCACACCCTGTGGGGGGTCAGGGAATCTCACCCACAGGGTATCGAGAAGTGTACCTTGGTCTGCTGGCCCTATGCACTGCATCATGACTGTCTCCAATATTGTATTTAGCTCATTTTGTGCAGGTCCCAAAAGGACCTTTGCAAATGAGGATACAACTCCAGGACTGTCTTTAATATTATATTTATTTCATTTTGTCCAGGTCACAAAGGGACCTGTGCAAATGAGGATATAGGTCCACTATCACAAAAAGAAGGGAAATTAGTTGCTAAAACAATGTTAATGCAGAGATTAGGGTTGTAAAAATGCAAAGCATGCAAAGACGGAAAATGAAAAGACATTTGGGATTTGTGTCTCCAGAGTATTGGCGAATCAGTGGTGAGGTCTTACTTGGGGTTGTCAATCCTAATGTCTACCCCCCCACCATGGCACTACCCCTACCCTGGATCAGACTAGGTAAAATGTGATGTCTTCATGCAGGGCCTTTATGGCCCTGCATAAAGAAAGCTTTGACAGGTTATGTTGGCCATACTGTATCACTATGATGCACTTGGTTAGAGCTGTATCTTGTGGCCTGGACAGGAGGCTATGGGCTGGGGGAGTGGGCATTAGGGTTGACAACCCCAAGTAAGACCCCACCACTGATTAGCCAATACTCTAAAGACCATAATCTCTAATGTGTTTTAATTTCTCCTCTTTATATGCTTTGCATTTTAACAACCCTAATCTCAACATTAACATAGTTCTTGCAACATATATATATATATATATATATATATATATATATATATATATATATATTATAGCTGTATGGTAGTGCAGGTATAGTTAGGGTTGAGTAGACATTTCTATGTTAAACCAAATGTTTGCACTTTAATAACATTGCAACTGTCCAATTTGCCTGAGATTTTGCATGCTCTGTCTCCTGCTATAGATCTTTGGATCTGGCAAGTTTCTTTCTGGTCAGATGTGTGGTTGCGGAGCTTTGTAGTGCAGAAAAAAGTGCAAAACAACACTTTATTGGCCATTTTGCTCATCTCTACAGCCTGAAAGGTTTGTACATCAGATCTAAAATCTTTAGGGTGTATGGGGACTAGTCAGGGAAGTGCCTTTTGAAGGTTTAGTGAAAAGTTATTAATCTGTTCAAAAAGTTTAAAGTGTCCCATTATGGCCTAAGGAAAAAATTTATATTAGGCTTGAAAGTTCTTTTTACTTTCATGAAAGCACTTTTTACTTTTGCAAATGGGTTTGATACTTTTCTGTTGCCGCCATCTTGTTTTCAGTTAGCGAGGTGGAAAAAACATTGTAGTTCAAAACATACTGCCCTAGGTAACACCAACAGTTGGCTTTACCTAATCGGGGTCCTAGGAACATGACCCTGGCATTAGTTTTTCACCAGGATGCCCAGAAATATATATTTTTTTATTTTTATGCCATCTTAGTGGAGGAACTTTCGCGAAACTTCTGTGTGACACTTCTGTGGGTACTTGCATGAAATTCACATTTTTATGTTGATTGCGCACATGTGCAAGAGACATATTGCGGCAGTTTTCTCCAGAAGCAGGTTGTGGAGGCATGGCACTGTTGTACCCAATGCCCCCACAGCCTGCAAAGGCTTGTCCCCCATCCCCCAATGCTGTTGCACGCTGCTGCTGACACAAGTTCAGTCAGCGTGTCACAACTTTCTAAAAAAGCAGCCACTGCAATCAGGGGCTGCCTAGTCATTGCAGCGTCAGACACCTGCTGCAATGAGGGAGTGACCCGTCATTGCAGGGTGGGATGTAGGATGTCTGATATTGTTTGTGAACATGGCGGTGGCTTGCCGCCGAATTCAAAAACAATATCTACCCCCATGTTTATTTGCCGATGGGGGAGCCCACTCCCCATCGGCATAGTGTAACCCCACCCCGCTTTGTTGTCTGCCAACAGGGTGCCCAATTCCCATTGGCAGAAAGAATCCCCCCTTCTGTTGTTTGCTGATGGGGTGCCCAATCCCTGTCGGCATAAACAAATCCCCCTTTTAGCGTTATTGTTTGCCGAATGGGCGCCCAATCCCCGCCGGCAGAAAGAATTCCCCTTCTGTTGTTTGTCGATGGGGTGCCTTAATCCCCATCGGCAGAAATTAACCCCTTTGTTGTTTTCAATGGGTGCCCAATCCCCGTTGGCTATAGCTGCCCCCAAGCAAGACTCGGTGAGCATGCCCCTCCTGTAAAGGTAAAATGGTCCCCAAGCGTTTTTTTTTTACCTGAAAAAAGGAACGTACCTTATAATCTCCGGGCTCCCTTCCACAACCCGCACCCACCCACTGCGCACCCTGCCTCCCCACACCCTCCTCACCCCATACTTACCTCTGGAGCTTGGAGCGACAATCTTCTGTGGACCGGGAACACGTCTGCACTCTTTAAAGCCAACCGCGAACTGAGGAAATGCCGGTAAGCTGTATAATGTGATGAACAGGGTTTTTTCAACTTTAGTGCATATCTCAGGCATTTTTGGGAATTGTTTCACCAAATTTTCAACATGGGGTTTTTAGGACCCCTCCTCATGAATTCTTGAACTATCATGGCATTAATCGGCCCCAAAAGGTGGTTTCGCAGTCACTGTGTGGAATCACCCTTAGGGCTGATTAATGAAATGACAGTGCCAGTGTTCATGAGGTGGGCTCTCAAAAAGCCTATGTTGCAAATTTGGTGGAAAAATTCCCAAAATGACTGTTTTAATAGTGTGCGTTGTGCAGTTGCTGTGTACATTCATAACTTCACTAATTTACAATATTTTCACATTGGCATTTTGTCACACCTCCTTGTGAGCAGTACAGCTGTCATTGCTGACATCCTGGCTGAAATGTGTTTTCGCACTTCCGGCACAGAATAGCGCGGTCGCTGTGGGAAATCAGTGTTCAGGACAGATTAAGAAAATGACAGTGACACTGTTCATGAGTAGAGGTTCTAAAATGCCTATGTTGAACATTTGGTAATGATACTCCATAAAATGACTGTGTTACGAGCGTGCATTGCGCAGTTGGCATGCACACTCGTAGCTTCGTGAATTTGTAATATTTTCACTCCAGATTTTCAACATTACCATTTTCCCAGACCTACTTATGAACAGTGCTGTCATTTTTCCCATCCTGGCCAAAATGTGTTTTCGCACTTCTGGCACAGAATAGAGCGGTTGCTGTGGGAAATCACTGTTCAGGACAGATTAAGAAAATGACAATGATGCTGTTCATGAGCAGAGGTCCTAAAATGCCTATGTTGAAAATTTGGTGATGATAGCCCATCAGTTGACTGTGTTACAAGTGTGCATTGTGCACTTTCCAAGCACCCTTGTAACTTCGCAGATTTGTGATATTGTCACACCAGATTTTCAACAGTGTCATTTTTCCACACCTCTTTATAAGCAGTACAGCTGTCATTTTTCACATCCTGACCGAAATGTGTTTTCACATTTCTGGCACAGAATAACTTGGCCACTGTGGGAAGTCAGTGTTCGGGACAGATTAAGAAAATGACAGTGGCACTGTTATGAGCAGAGGTCCTAAAATCCCTATGTGGAAAATTTGGTGACAAAACTCCATAACATGACTGTGTTACAAGCGTGCATTGAACTGTTTCCACACACCCTTGTAACTTCGAAATTTGTAATACTGTCATGCCATATTTTCAATAGTGGCATTTTTTCACAACTCCATATAGAAACTACAGCTGTCATTTTTCACATCCTGCCTAAAATATGTTTTTGTTCTCCTGCCGGACAATAGCATGGTCACTCTCGGAAATCATTGTTTGGGACAGATTAAGATCGACCGAGTGACAGGGGGGAGTAACCGAGCTCAACTGAGCTCTGTTGGGACTGCTGCAGATTTGTTTGTGGACAGGCAAAGGCCCCAACACAAGAGCCCAGTACAAAAGGGCAGCCTGCAGCACTGGGAGAAACAGAACGAGTGAGGGAGGGGGAGTGAGCGAACTCACCGAAGCACTGTCAGGAATGCTGCGGATTTCTTTGTGGGCAGAAAAAGGCGTCAATATAGGAAGGGGCCCAGTACAAAAGGGCAGCCTACAGCGGTGGGAGAAACAGTATGAGCGAGTGAGAGAAGGGGTCTTAGTGAGCTCAACGGAGCTCTAACAGGACTGCTTGGGTTTCTTTGTGGGCAGAAAAAGGAACCAATGCAGGCAGGAGCCCCATACAAAAGGGCAGCTTGCAGCGCCAGGACAAACATAATGAATGATGAGAAATGGAGACTGAGCGACCTCAATGGAGCTCTGTTGGGACAGCTGCGGATTTCTTTGTGGACAGACAAAGGTGCTAACACAGCCAGGAGCCCCATACAAAAGCGTAGTCAGCGGCGCCAAGAGAAACAGAATGAGCGAGTGACAGATTGGTAGTGAGGGACCTCAATGGAGCTGTAGTGTGACTGCTGCAGATTTCTTTGTGGGCAGAAAATATGGCAATGCAGGCAGGAGCCCAGTACAAAAGGCCAGCTTGCACCACCTGCAGAAATGGAATGCGAGAGTGACAGAGGGGGAGTGAGCGATCTCAGTGGAGCTGTGTCGGGACTGCTTCAGATTTCTTTCTGGCCAGAAAAAGCCACCAGTGCAGGCAGGAGCCCAGTATAAAAGGGCAGTCTGCAGCACCAGGAGACACAGAACAAGCGAGTGAGGGAGCGGAAGTGAGTGAGCTCAATGGGGCTCTGTTGGGACTGCTGCAGATTTGTTTGTGGGCAGAAAAAGACAGCAATGCATGCAGGGTCCCAGTACAAAAGGGCAGCCTGCAGTGGCAGGAAAACCAGAATGAGTGAGTGAGCTCAACAGAGCTGCATTGTAACTGCTGCAGATTTCTTTGTGGGCATAAGAAGGCAGCAAAGCAGGCAGAAGCCCAGTAGAAAAGGGCAGCCTGCAGCGCTGGCAGAACAGAATGAGCAAGTGAGAGAAGGACAGTAAGCGAGCTCTACGCAGCTTTTTCGGGACTGCTACAAATTTCTTTGTGGGCAGAAAAAGGTGCCAACAAAGGCAGGAGCCCAGTACAAAAGGGAAGCCTGCAGCGCCAGGAGAACCAGACTGAGTGAGTGAGACAGCGGGAGTGAGCAACCCTAAACGAAGCTCTGTCGGGGCAGCTGTGGATGTCTTTGTGGGTAGAAAAAGCCACCAACACAGGCAGGAGCCCAGTACAAAAGGCCAGCTTGCACCGCCTGCAGAAATGGAATGCGAGAGTAACAGAGGGGAAGTGAGCGATCTCAGTGGAGCTGTGTCGGGACTGCTTCAGATTTCTTTCTGGCCAGAAAAAGCCACCAGTGCAGGCAGGAGCCCAGTATAAAAGGGCAGTCTGCAGCGCCAGGAGACACAGAATGAGTGAGTGAGGGAGGGGGAGTCAGTGAGATCAACGGGGCTCTGTTGGGACTGCTGCAGATTTGTTTGTGGGCAGAAAAAGACATCAATGCATGCAGGGGCCCAGTACAAAAGGGCAGCCTGCAGTGGCAGGAAAACCAGAATGAGTGAGTGAGTGAGCTCAACAGAGCTGCATTGTAACTGCTGCAAATTTCTTTGTGGGCATAAGAAGGCAGCAAAGCAGGCAAGAGCCCAATAGAAAAGGGCTGCGTCGGCAGAACAGAATGAGCGAGTGAGAGAAGGGCAGTGAGCGAGCTCTACACAGCTTTTTTGGGACTGCTACAGATTTCTTTGTGGGCAGAAAAAGGTGCCAACAAAGACAGGAGCCCAGTACAAAAGGGCAGCCTGCAGCACCAGGAGAACCAGACTGAGTGAGTGAGACAGGGGGAGTGAGCAACCTCAATGAACTCTGTCAGGGCAGCTGTGGATGTCTTTGTGGGTAGAAAAAGCCACCAACACAGGCAGGAGCCCAGTACAAAAGGGCAGCCTGCAATGCCAGGAAAAACAGAATGAGTGAGTGAGAGAGGGGGAGTGAGCCACCTCAATGGAGCTCTGTCAGAAGAGCTGCAGATTTCTTCCTCAGCAGAACAAGGTGCCAATGCAGGCAGCAGCCCAGTACAAAAGTGGAGCCTGCAGCACCCGGGACAAACAGACTGAGCCAGTGACAGAGGGCCACTGAACAAGCTCAACAGACCAACGCAATCAACATTCGGCATTGACAAATGCTTGTTATAATAGCAGGACATTTGCACAAGTACCGCAGTACTTTGGCAAAAGCTCTCCCATGTAAACCAAAGGTACCTTCCAGAAAGTTTGTGGAATTCTGCGAAAGTACCGCAGGTAAACTGCCCCCAAACCCCAGTTTCTTTGCCACTTCATAGAAAGACAATGGTTAGGACCTTTGGGCTAAAAATTTGCAAGGAGCAAGCCCTTGCCCCACAGATGTACATTTTAGTGCTTTGGTGAATAAAATTGCACTGATTTCAGAGTTACAGCACTCTGAAGTTGAAAATGTTCCCATAGGATAACATTGTGGTGGCTGTGACACCTTTTGGCACCTATATCTCAAAAACGGTTTGAGATATGGATTTTTCATTAAGTGCAGCTTTGTACGAAGCTCACATGCAGGAGGCTAGGTCATGAATACAACTGCAAAATATTTTTTTCTCCAGTTGCTGTGGTTGCAGAGATATTGCCAAATATGCATTACAATGGTTACTTGGAGTGCCTCGAGGCATGTGCTGTGTGCCTGTACTTAAGGGTTGGTGGGAGCGCAGGGCCAAGAGGGCCTACATTCCCACCTATGAATACTATTCATGCTAAACTGGGAGCACTTGGACCTCCTAGGATATGCCTCTACCCTCATGGGTGGTTGGAGGGTCCACACTCCCACCTATGGATACGATTATGCAACACTAAAATCACAGGGCCCTCCTGCACAATGTTTCTATACTTATAAATGATGGGAGCACAGGGCCCAGAGAGTCCCATGCTCCCACCCATGTCTGGGCCCTGTGGTCCCACCCAAGGATACCATCTTGCAATGCTGGGAGCACAGGGCCCTCAGGCACTATGCCTTTTCACTTATGGGTGGGAGGGAGCACAGGCACAGAGGGTCTGTGCTCCCAAATATACATCCCATTATGCAAAACTGGGAGCACAGGGCCCTCCTGTGCTATGCCTCTACACTGATGGGTGGGTGGGAGCACAGGGCCCAGAGGGCCTGTGCTCCCACCTATGGATACCATTTTGCAAACCTGAGGACATAGTTATGGGTGGGTCATCAGTCCTAACTCTCACACCATTCTCCTATACTCTGTCATCTCAGCTTCCTTACTAATGGAATGGGGTGAGAGATAGGGCAGGTGACCCCAAGACACATCCCGATGCCTGTTGGTCTGTGTAGGGTGGGGGATGGGGGCATATGGTTGGTAACCCTAACATCAAATTTTCAGACTTTTATTGGTGTAGAATTAACCCTAAATGATGCATTAATGTAATTTTGTGTAATGAATATATATACAGTGGGTGGGATATTCAGAAAAGTTGCGCCCTGATGTGATATTCAAAACAGGAATGTGCCTGGCACATATCCCGATGTGCTGGAATGCATCAGTAATGTATGTGGTGTAAGTAGGGGGGCATGCACATGCATGTTCCGCACATCCTGATATTCAGCCCGGGATGTGCTGAGCCCATGCAGCCACAACCCCTAGTTCCACTGCACACAGTTGATCGAAAAAAAAAGGAGCAACAGCTGGCCACCCACAGGTGAGCTGCCATATTGCAGGGTGCAACACAGCAGCTGCCACCTGTGGGTGGCCACCCATGCTCCGGCGGCACCTTCGTGGTGGTGCCCCCCATACCTGATCGCGGGCATTAGTATTGCAATAATGGTCCTATATCACTGGTGGTCCAGTGGGCCGCTCGCAGACCGACAGCAGGCATATGTAATTAAATAATAGTCCCATATCCTTGGTGGTCCAGTGGACTGCTCGCAGCCCGATTGTGGGCATATGCAATCAAATAATAGTCCTACATCCCTGGTGGTCCAGTGGACTGCTCACAGCCCGATCGCAGGCATATGTTTATTTATTTATTTTTATTTAGGTTTTTGTTGAGTGCACTAGACAAATCCTGCCTATTTTCAGGCACGACCCGGGAGAGGGGGATACAGATGAGTGCCAACTGACCTTGAACAAAATTAAACTGTTGGTGGTATTTTTAGTGAATGAGGGAAATTTGGCCAGGACACCGGGGAAATTCCCTTATTCTTTTTGATATGTACCATGGGG